>CM046069.1:36829978-38229584 GCA_025215515.1 Schistosoma japonicum | reverse complement strand
TCTAATTGTCTTCTCTAATGAAAACAATACTTTCTACAACTTTTAGATAAAGATTTTATTGAACACGTGACATTATTATGCAAAATAAATAATAAATTACGTGTACAAGACTAGGTAATTAGCATTTTGTGAGCCTGCTTAATATGTTTGTAATTACGTAGCAATAACTCAAGGATGAAAATGATATAATAGTGTTAATAGATCAGCTGGAAGCTCATAAGTAAGAGAATGTAAAATCCCATGAACTTAAAGTTTACTAAGTACAGTTCGAAAGTATAGGTCGTGATAATCCAAAAATAGCTCCCAGAGTTTATTACTTTCGTTTATCTATCTCATCGTAACAGTAAGTATACGCTGTTGACAGTTATGATTCGTTGCTTAAAATAAATCTGAACCTGTAAATTCATGCTTCAACAAACCACTCTTTCAAAGCAAATGGTAAATAAAAAGTTTTATAAAAGTCCATTTTTAATTTTCACTCAATTCAAACTCGATTTTTTTAGGATCATTTCTTTTTATGACACTATATACTAAAACATTGTATTTGATTGTCGATTTGTTCTTCATTTTATCATACAGTAATCATAAATCACGAAAGTTGTCCTATACTACTCCTACTGGTTCTACTCTTAAAAGAATTAACCGATTCAATCAATATGATAATAAACCTATTTTTGATGGTGCTCATCATTCCAACAACATAAAAATACCAGTTAGAACTAGAAAAAAAATTGTATCACCTTTTTTTTCAAAATGCAATGTATGTCGATTGCCTGGAAGAGGATTCCTTCCATTAGCTTCTTGTTGGTATAATGGTTGTTCTTCTCAATTTCATGTTACTTGTGCTCAAATGGCTGGCATTGTTATTGGAACTGATGTGTATCCTCGATTTTTTTATATTGCATGTAAGAAACATCCTACTAATTATGATCATGTAAGATTGTCTATGATACACTTACTTTTATCAATAAGAAAGTTTATTATATTTTATGTTCAACGTAGGTAGCTTAAAATGTATGTATTTGTGTACGACAGAAATGATTATATAGTTATTTTTGAGTGCTCTGAGTGGTCAGAATTGGGATGGGTCTATTAAAAATAGAAGTTACAAATCCTTGAATGTCGAATTAACAAATGGTTTGTATCATATTTGTTACAAAATATGAAGTTCCTGGATTTTATCTTGTGTAAAGTTACATATGCATACTGTTGAAACGTTAGATCAAGAAAAGCAAACACCGTACTCCATGATTTTCATCGGTTTTCCAGCCACTCACAGATCCTATTAAACTTTACTATCGTTGGTTTAAAATTCTCGTTTTTATAGTAAAGTAGGATAATATTCTAGATGCCTAAAAATATCCATTCTTCTTTTTTTATTATAAAAAGCCGAATTTTCACGATCATGGATCAGTTTCCCCAGGGGATGAAGTTATGGTACAAGAAACCGTTAATCCTATATTTTCATCTGCTATCGCTATCCGGCGAGTAACTCCTTTATACTGTCGCATTTCGTTTCCCGATGGAACCTTCTCATCAGATACGCCACCGGAATATTTGACAGTATGAACATTTTGAATTTATTTTTATGTTTATACACTATCGTATACATACTTAAAGGGAGTATTTCTTCAGGTGCAGTAGTTTAAAAATCTATTGTGAATATGAACAAGGGTTTGTAAACTGTCAAAACTTTGTTATTATTATGAGTTCAAATTAATTTTTAAAAGACACTAGTGAATCAAGTCTTCTTTTCATTGTTAGAATATTAATTGGTTCAAAGATGGACCCCCGAAAAAAGGTTCATTTGTCAAGGTTTTGTGGGACGATGGAGTGGAATATGCTGGGACCTATGAAGGGACTACTTCTGAACAGTGGGAAGTAAGTGTAATTATTTATTGTATGGTTATTTTGTATTGAGGTTATAATGTATCTTGGTTTATTTTCTGTGTGCTAACAACCCTGGATTCACCACATTTTGTAAAAGCAAGCGTCTGAATCGATAATATGCTGCTGTAACTATGTGTAGAACACTCTTCAGTGGTTTCACATGTGTCCGTATATTTTTTGATTTGAGATGATGAAGTTTTGGATATCATTGTACCAACGATCTCTTTGCTAACTTGTACTATTAGATTTATATTATCGGAAGTATAAATGTTCAGTTTTTTAGGAAACCTTCGATATGAAGCCTGAAAATGCAATAATTAACATGTTTCGGTAAAAAAGCAGTTCAGTTTTACAATTGTATCTAGTAACTGAGAAAATAGAAAATTTATGTTGACTTTCAGTTTAATTATCTTCTAGTTCAATCAATACTGAGCACCTCTGTAAATTTATCCAAACATGTGAACGCGTTGACTTGATTGGTGAACACTTCTGACCTTGTTAGCTGTTCTCGAATAAAACCGATCATTTTATTGTCCTTTCCTCCTATTCTCACTTTCAGGGAACGTTTTATATAGGTTTCTGTTATATTTTTCGCCTTCAATTAGTAATTTCACGTTTGTTAAACAGGCAAAGGAAATTTTACCGAGTATAATGTGACTTTTTGTCTTTGCTGTCCTAAATTCTAAATTGTAAATCCTTCCTGACTGAAAGACCTGATTTTAGGAAAATGATGTTTAGCAATCAGATTCTGATGTCTCTGAAATTAATTTAATCTACTATAAACATACTGTATTAGTTAATATTAATACTTGTGTATATTTTTATCATTGTATTTAATTGACGATCTGTTGGGATCCCTCGGAAATTACTCGAGAAAACTCTTGGACCTACGCTACCTAATAAGGAATTATTCGGAACTACTAGTAACAGCTGGAATGTAAATATATCAAATACGTTTTAGATTATTTTTGTAAATAAGCCATAAATACCGATGATATATTGTGTATAAACATGCTTTTTGGAGCAAGGCCTCTGTTTACATGTATTGGCACTTGTTTGGTATTCGTTCGAAGTAAAAGGATTCTGGAGAAACAGAAAACCTCACAAACTAGCTGCAGGCGTTCTAGTACGAGATTTCCCACAATAGTAATGATATTAGAAAAAATTAAGAGGTTTTACGAGGATGACTTTAATTTGTAGACGATATTAGTCACAGGTTGATCCCGTTTAAAATGCCATTGAAAACCAGGGAGCTCCAAATAGCTGTTCTGTTCTACCACGGTAATCCTCAAAAGTACGCACCCCGCCAGAAAGCGAACTCAGGAGCTCCAGGTCTTGTGGCGAACTCTTAACTGTTAGAATATCTAGGTTGATGGCCAATAGTACATATTTCCAAGTGCAGTTGATTCACAAGATAGCTCCTTAAATTTCATTTATACATCAACTGATATCAATGCACAACAAGTATCTCCTGTATATTCAATATTCGTTTGTTGGTAAACTTGCTAAAGATGTTCTCATTCATCATGTATTCATTTGGTTAACGACCGTAGCCTCTTATAACCTCGTTCTCTTAAATGTCCCTTACGTATCATTGGATAACTTTGTTCCTTGTTTTCACTGGAAAATAGATTCAATTGGAATCTGGCGAAATTAAAGTATTTAATCGTGAACAATTTTACGTACAACCAAAAACTAAATATTCGGCTTGTGAGTTTAAAGTATTATATGGTTATTTTTGATAAAAGTGTAATTTAAAGTAACACTGTTGCATTTCTTGAAGTGTTCACGACGAATTAGAATATGAGCCGCAAGCACCTAGCCAATTAGAAATCAGCTGTTTTTAAACATTTTCATACTGCTCAAAGTACATAAACTTATTAGGGAAAATTAATTTGGTAATACAGACTAGAAATGATTGTGTTAAGTTGTCGTTAGATGAATTGTATGCAATATGCAAATCGATCCTACTTGTAACACTTTAGCCATTTTCCTAAACCTCAATACTGAACCCTAACTCTTGGCTCATGAATTAAACTCCGTTTAGAAACATCGTAAAACGCCTGAAAGACGATATACGTATCTATCTAAGGTGTGCGATTTCAAATATTGTAATGTCATTGTCTCTGTTCTTTCATTTTTAAACAATGAAACTTGAAAAATTTCAATAAATCCCCTAATCATGTAAAATCTCTTTACTTGTAATTTTATCGTTATTCACTGATAAAATATTTTCTGATTGGTTGATACCCAGTAAAAATCTTTGATACTGGTCGCTTCGTCGCTACATTCGGTTTCCCTAAATTAATCTTGCTTTGTTATAATAACTGTTCATTACGGACGGTTTAAGAACATGCAAAATTTGCTCTAATTCATATCTGTAGTTGGTTCTACCATATAACAACCTGATTACCTGATACAACTGGAATCATATAGATAAACCTTTTTTTAAATAAAAGCCTTCTGTCTTAAGTTGACTTTGTTTTTAAATTTATTTGTGCATCATAAATCATTTCAAACTATCCACTTATTGACTACAGAACTGTTTGCTTTACTTTCGGCAACACGTTTACTTGTACTTAGGAATACTGTTCGAATACTTATTTATATAGGTCGACTTCCAAATCCGTTATTTATAATGAAACTTTTAGATTAATATATTTCAGGTTAGCGGCATTAGTCAAATCGGTTTCCATGGCTGAGGTGAGGTTCTTTGCAACATTTTCGCTTTTCAATAAGTTGTTTGTACCCAGCATTTTCGTTCATTTTTCTGGTCGTTTAATGAATGAGCGATATTATGGTATAATTTTCACCAGTTTTTATTTAAATCTCCTGGATTTATTCAAAAATCCTAATGTAGTGCAGCTTTACGCCAGTACAATAAAATAAGGGTTTGATATATATTCGTAAATACAAGTTCTACTCTGATACGTAACCTTTATTCACTCATTAAACGAACATCATAATAGCTGATAATCCTTGATGCAACACATTTTGTGAACACGGAAAACGTTTTAGTCAATCTCAAAAAATGTTTTGGTCATTACCTAACGCTTAAACCAGTTTACGAATAGTAGTGAAGAGAGACATCGGTCTAAAATTAACTAGTAAATCAATTATTTTTGTCGAATATATGTATGCTTTGATTCAACTATATTAATAAGTCACTTTTCCCTTAATTATTTTCAGTGAATTTAGCGTTTGGTGCTTCAACTAGTGACTGTCCTTAATCAACCTTAGGCTTCACTAATGATGGTTCAGTAAATGTTGCAAATTTCTAATACGATTGAAACGGTTTATATATATTGACAGTCCACTGCATTTGATTGGATGTACATATGTTTTTTTTAAATAAGTAGAGTTATTATTTTCATAAAAGTAGTTTTTTTTAAAGCTACATAAATATTTGTGTTAATCAGTCAGTTTTTTTCTTGTTGCTTAGTGAGAACTATGTAAATTGATGTTAGTATGGAGATTCTGCACAATTAATAGGTGTAACTGTTTGTAAATCATCTGAACGGCAATTGAGTTTTATGATCGTATACTGAATACATAGTTAATGAGTTAAAACAATACCGTATGAAGCACATGTATCTCCTTTTGTCTATGGTCTTAGTCAATTTAACTACTGAATATTATTAACCAAAGTGACTGATTTTTAAGTCATTTTCTTAGTTAAAAGGGCTATTTTATATACTGTTCGCATTTTTTATTGATTGCCCCTACGATATGAATAACAACAGGCGCTTTAGCTATTTGGTTTCTACCAAATATTTTAGGGTCTGGAGCTGATGTGAAATTCATCAGACAGAAAAGCATTATGGTGAACGATATTGCATTTACATCGTATTAGACAGACAGGTACAACGCAGATCTTCGTACGTACGTACATCAGTTCAGGTTGCCATACCACATCAGCACAGAGACGCAACTGTCAGTTCAAATCCAAGAGTGATAGCGATAGTAGAAGTATTAGCAGTAATGCAGAAAATTAGGGAGCGAAGATATGATTCGAAAAGTATAATTCAGTGAGATAAATTTGAAAGGAGAAAGATAGAGAATTCAGAAGGTTAGATTTTGAGAGAACACAAAGAGTGGATGCACCTGCGCCATTGCGAACGATTCTGAGCCATGTCGTTCAAGGTCTCTAACCATTGGTGACTTTCGTCTCGCGGACCCCAACCACGCAGCCTACATCTACCAACATGACTCAGTCCACTTGTCAGTGACTTCATCGATTTCTGCCATGTTTTGGTTTGGCCGCCTCTAGCTTTCTTGCGACCTACACTCGTCCTTTGGTTAGCAAGCGGATATCTCGCCTGAGCCATAAGTGACGCAACTTGGCAAAAGCCAATCGAGCTTTCTGTATCCGTGCTGAGATTTCGTCAGTCACCAGGCCATCAGCACTGATGAGACTCCCCAGATACGTGAAGCGGTCTACACACTCGACTACTTCACTCCCTATCACTAGTTCAGGTGCCGATGCAACCCAATCCTGAAGCAACATTTTGCATTTCGAGGGGGAAAACCGCATCCCGAACATGCTTGCATTGTTGCTCAGGGTAGTCAGAAGACTCTGCATTTTGTCAGCGTCTTCACCAAATAGGACTATATCATCAGCATACTCTAAGTCAGTAAGCGAGGCTCCTGGTAGTAAGTCAACTTCTGAAAAGTCAGACGAAGACATGGTTGTATCTAGGAGCATGTCTATGACAAAATTAAACAAGAATGGGGACAGTGGACATCCCTGACGGACACCACTTGAAGTGAGGAATTTCGATGACAGTTCGCCATAAGCTCTCACTCGACCTGTAGTTTTAGAGTAGAGAGCTTGTATAAGGTTAATGTACTTCTTTGGTACACCTTTCAATGACAGACACTGCCACAGAACCTCACGATCAACAGAGTCGAATGCCGCCTTTAGGTCCAGGAAGACAACTATTGTAGGACGCCTAAATGTGTGTCTGTGTTCCAGGACCTGTCGCAGTGTGAAGATGTGGTCTATACAGCCACGTCCAGGTCTGAATCCAGCCTGGTTTTCTTTAGTCTGCTCTTCACGAGCTCTAGTTAGGCGTCTAAGTATAATCGAGGCTAACAATTTAGAAACTATATTAGTCAGACTGATTCCCCTGTGATTGTCACAAGAAGACTTTTGTCCTTTCTTATAAATTGGGACAATCAGGGATTGAGACCAGTCAGATGGTATTACGCCCAGTTCCCAGATTCTACCTAAGATTTCAGTCAATCTAGCTGCTAAAACTGGACCACCATCCTTAAAAATTTCAGGGGTAAGCCTATCAGGACCTGCTGCTCTACCTCGCTTCAGATTTCCTATAGCCTTCTCAACTTCATAAAGACTAGGAGGAGTTGAGTCGATTTGCCATTCAGGATGACTGGGGATCGTGGGCAACCGAAGTGTGGCTGAAGGCCAGTTGAACTGATCCCTAAAGTGTTCCGCCCATCGGTCCAATCTCCTGGACTGAGAATGAATTATAATCCCATCCTTTTCCGAGATAGTCTCACTCACATTCGGATCCCTAATACCAGTTTCCTTGATAAGTCGAAAAAGTTGCCTACTGCTGCCTATCGCCGCTGCCTTTTCCATCGTTTTTGCTTTCGCCACCCACCACTGTTCACGGTCGTTGCGTAGGCATTTTATCAGCCTGCGCTTAAGCTCACTTCGCTCTTCATCATGTTCAGAGCCAGGTGGGATGAGTTTACGAGCATCCATCAGTTCGGTGGATGCTACTGAAATCCACGGCTTCATCCTAGCCTTATGATTTACCTTACTAGCAGATATCATTGCTGTTTCCACAGCATTTTTGATATCATTCCAACCTGCTTCCGGATAGGAATCGCTTACACGGTCGCCTAACTGTTTTTCTAGTTGCTCCTGAAATATATTCTTAGCTTTATTATCATTAAGTAAATCCCTAAGAGGCTTCATTGCAATGTCTTTCCTACGTCCAGTAAGCCTCAAACAAATACGCGCTCGCACTAAAGTATGGTCTGAATCTAAACATGTGCCCCAGAACAAGCGACAGTCCTCTATCGAACCCCTCCATCGGTGGCTGATGGCGATGTGATCTAGTTGGGTCCAACGTTGAGACGATTTTGGGGGTCGCCAGGTCAAAAGATGCTTTACCTTATGCCTAAAGTTAGTATTCGCTAGAAACAGGCGGTTATCTTAGCATAGTTGCAACAGACGATCGCCATTATCTGTTCTTTGAGCCGTGACACCATAACATCCACCCAAGTGTCTCTCATTTTCACTTAGTTTACCTACTTGAGCATTAAGGTCACCAGCCATTATAACTATATCAGAGCGCCTAGCTTTTCGGAGGAGGTCCGTAAGCTTGCTGTAAAACTCATCTTTCACCTCGTCTGAACTGCAGTCAGTGGGGGCATAGGCAGATACGACAAAGAGGCAACGACGAGTGTCCCTATTTTTCCGAGTCTTAACTGTCCCGTTCAGTCGGATAGCGCACAAGCGACTATCTACAGGGATCCAGTCTAGGAGAGCTAGTTCTGCCCTACGACTCAATGCTATACCTACACCAGCGAGACCCCGGGAAGCAGCATCCGGGCTACCGGATACACGAAGAGTAAATCGGGCTGCTTCTTTGTTTTGATACGGTGAAATCAGGTTAATGATTTTACTAGGATCCTGTATGCGCGTTTCCGAGACGCAGCATACATCGATTGAGTGAGATTCTAAAGTCTTAGCTAAGGAAGCCTGTTGCCCTATTTGACTCAATGTCCGTACATTAAAAGCTCCAACATATAGTCTAGAACGGGGTTTCAAGAGACCAGAAATGACTTTTCGTGAACTCGCATCGTTTGCATTAGCGGTGAAGTGAGATGAAGGAATGTAAGTAGAGTCAGTCGTAGAGATAAGAGAGATATTATGGGGTGTGGAAAGGATTTGATTTTGACCAATTTGGACTCTCGTGCTTTTGCGGGTATGAGGGCGGTTGTCACTTCCCGGCTGCCCACACCGTGGAAGGGTGTTTCTTGAGGAACCTGAAAAAGAGGCAGATTAGTGTCGGTCTCAGAGATCTGAGAGCGTGACCGCAGAGCCCAAGGAACAACTGCTTAAGGCCTGTCACGCACGGCCTTTTTATGAAAAGTTTTTTGAGTATTAGCTCCGCACTTAAAAGCCCTTAGTGGGCACCCTTACCGCCGGAGACGGAAATCCGTGAGGTAGGGTGAGGTGTGACATTTTTAGGGTCGACCTTTTCTAACCCCTCCTTCCTTGTGAGAAGGCAGCATCGCTGCAGATGCTGGTTGTCCGAGGGAAACACCTTACTGCTGTCACACCCCTCTGCAGTCAGCAGTACGACTTCGCCCTCAGACCTTGAGTAGCTGCTTTTAGTCTCATCGTTCTCCAATCGACCTACCTAGCATGGTAGAACCTACAGGAACATATGTTCCAGCCAGTATAGCTCGGTTGGGTCATCACGATAGGCAAGCCCGACCACCACGACAAGGTAGCAGCTACGGTCGGGTACATCGTATTAAGGATATTTTAAGTACCTAATTGTAACCGGGATATATAGTTTAGTTGGAAAAACCAATGAAATTTCTTGCTAACCGGTAAGCCATAGGAATTGCTTGGAACGCGTTAGCGGTGCGATCGGCGAAATCTTGGACTCATCAGTGTAAGGTATGTGTTTTGGTGTTCCTTGCCAGTGGTTATATATGCGATGCAACGTCATCAACTTTTTTAGGGTGGGAACTTGGTGGTGGTTGTTTCAAGATTTGGCAGTCACTAGTTACTGTGGCTACCAGTGACATCTCAGATGAGGCTTAGTAAGTTAATCATGTTGTGCAACGTCTGTACGCTCACAGCTTTCTCTATTTTTCTATCTTTTAATCGCAAGATCGAGTTGTTGAGGATAAATCTCATCATTCGGATTTGCAACGCAATTTAACGTATAAGTACACAATAACAAGAAGTTGGGTAGGATGTTCAATATAATGTTTTAAGCTTAGTGACTTTGTCCGTTTATGGTTTAATGCGGGGGTACTTGTCAAGTATCGGTTGGATTTACTAATTAACTGAACAAGTAAATCAGATTAAACCGTATTTCTGACTAGTATATATATATTACAAACGGACGATTTAGCGGTCCGAGCTACAAACATTTCTCAGTTTATCTCGATTAAATCGATTTCACTTGTAAGGAAACATCAACCAAAATAAAGACAATTCAAACGTTTATGTAAACCATAATTGAGACACTCTTGCCAACAATGTTTCGCATTGGGTGCTTACAAACTAGACGTCACTTTTTTTTATGGACGATTTATCATAGTTGATGGATGGATGTCAACATCCGTGTCACCACATAAGTGATTTCTAGTATGTAGTATTTTGATGTGTGTAAGAATGTTTCCCACTGTTCTAAAACAATGCTAGTTCCTTATCGTTTGTTGAATATTCGTTTGACAATAAATCCTGCTAATGTTGAATTCACCTTTTATTTCGACTGTATGATGAATTTTATCTGAACATCTTTCAGCTATTAGATTTGAAGGATTTTCGTTCACGTATTTAGTCAATGTCGCTGTACAGCATTATGATTACAATCATCATAGTGTTAAAGGACATAATAAATGTAGATCCATGTTAAAATATGAGTAAAAATACATTGACATCAAAATTGGAAACTGTAAACGTGAAAAATTTACTTTCGGACACATGGTTGCAGCAGGTAAGTATTTTCACGTTCTGATGTACCAGTATTCTCGCTAACGTAAACACAAGTCAAACAGAAGGAAGAAGCGACAGCTTTGTGGTGATAACTCTGTCTCAGCATAGGCCTGCAGGAATGAACCTAAAAGAAAGCCAGAGTGCATGTAGAGTGTTCCATCAGTAATCCCTGGGGGTGGACATCTTCAAGAGGCAGGTAAGACTTCTCCATTCTTTTCAGAAGCTCGATCTCCATTGAGAACAGGGTCTCAAGTGATAAACAACGGAGGATCCCTTGTGCACTACCCGTGTACTAGGCGCCGTACCTTTATTATTGTACTGTCTTGAGGTGAGCTCAAGGAACTGTCCTCCTTAACTGGAGGTTCTAGACTCAGCGAGCATTCCACAGAGTGTGTTCTCTATGTTACATCTACCCACGGTTAGAAAGTCGTCAGTCAGCAGAGTGAAACTCGTTAAACCCTAGTCACTGTTAGATACTTTAAGAACACATCCAGGTAGTAGGTTTCAGATCAGTGATGTTGTCCACACGATTCTCCCAGTTGAACATAGCACTCGGGATGAACTTCACTTGCAAGACGAAGTAATAGTGGATATCTCATCAACTGAATGGGATGGGAACAATTTGACTGCTGTCTATGTGACTAGACTACCTCTTCCATAACACCTCGTAATTATGGAATCTATTCGGGTAATGGTTGTGACCTCAAATCAGGTTACACTCCACAATGAAGGCCTACCCAATCTAGGATGCACTACCCACTAGCTTGACATCAGCCGACCCTTTAAGCATCTCTAGGAATGGGTTAAAAAAATGTGTAAACATATGGTTTCGCCCATATAGTGGATTATAAAACGACCTTATTTTACTAACACTCTTTATACTACACTCATTAGTGTTGCATGCACTACTACTCTTTTCTGTTAGCTCATATACCCGTTCTACTATTTGTGTCAGTTTTCTAAATTCTACTATTCTCTATTCCAACTTTCATAAGTTACTTTATTATTTAGTTCTGCCCGACCAATTAATTTCATTTCTCCATGCCCTCACAATAAAACCTCACAACTCTTTCTTCACGATCAACAAAACGGCTGTTCATTAGTCTATAGGCCACTGACCCTCGTAAACTTATCACTCTGAGACACACCCACTTTCAAGTGATATCAGTCCACGAATCAAGTATCACTGTCGGAGAGTTTTTTTCATTTGAGTAGCTAGAACTCTTACATTGTATACTACCTAGAAACCGTAACCTCACCCCAACATAAAGACGCCAGAGCAAATAAGTCAATTAGTTTAAAGTAGCTCGTTATAGAGATAATGAATAAACTTCGAAATTATGTATGAATTGCTCCAATGTATTTACGATAAAGATCTGGTTTTTATTGAAGGTGTTCGCTGATAGTGCTGATACCACATGTTCTGGCAGGGCGTTTCAATCGTTGACTACTTGATCGAAGTAGCGGAATCTAAACCTGAGTTTATTCGATCACGGTTTCTGGAAAATTTTATGATGGCTTTGCAGATATTTGGTCTTCAAAAAGTATAAATACAGAACTAGTATGTACTCAAACCATCATTCACAATACTCACTCTCAGTATGAGATCGTCTCTTATCATAAGTAGACATTAAGGTTGCTCCTCCTGGTGCTAATTTAATATATATACGTTGTATCGACTGCACCTTTGACTAAACATCTACTAGATTTTCGAATACAGTTTTCTAGATTAGACTTCATGTAGATAGAATGAAGAGAGGTTAACATGTTTAAGTTAAAAAAATTAAGATGTCTTTGAATTAGCAATAATCTACTGAATCGTGTGGTCACAGCTCTCGGAGTGTGACGACGTTTTTAGATTACTTCTGATGACAACTCTTAAATACTTCCATTTTTATAAATAATGACAGAGACGTTATGTACATTATTTACGGATAATTGTCCCCTTGTCCGATTTGCATTATTGAACTCTTAAAAAGATTTATATCCAAGTCCCATCTTTTGAATCAGCTAATTTCTCTATGTAGGTATCTTTTAAGTTTTTGTCTATCAGCTTCCCTATGGATTATTCCCCAAAGTTTGACGTCATGAGAAAATAGTAGTGATGAATAGTCGAAGAGTTGCAATGATTTACTAGCGCATTAAAAAAGTTGCGGGCGGATGTACTATTTCATCCCGAGCCACTTCAGCATCAGTAATCTTCCTTACCGGCAGAGATCAATCCACTTGGACCCTCTGACGTCTACCTCACAAAAATTTCTCCATCTGAGTATGTATCTTCTCTGTTATGTATAAATAAGATAGTTTGCACAGTTGCTGTACATGATATACTATGTGAAAGCCTTTTTAGTAGTCTTTAAATATCACATCTACATGTAGTAGCTTGTCGTGTGCGCCCAGCCAGTTTTCTTTTGTAGTAAAGAGTTTCGTTGAGGAAGATCGATTTATGCAGTTTCGTGTTGTTCTGAAGTTAGTTAATTGTGGATCTCTGTGTATATAGAGTCCATCTTGAATGAATTTAAAACCTTGAGAATAACCTCATTGAGAATGACAGGCTTGTAGTTAGATACAAATTGTCATTTACCACTCCGAATAAAGGTTTGATTAGCGTATCCTTTCAGATTTCGAGGCGTTGGGTCATGAAGAATGATGTACTAAATGTCATTGTGAAGAAATTTGAACTAGTGTCATCTAGCGATGGCAGCAGATGAGAAAAAAGTTCATCAAGGCTTAGCAGTTCGCTCAGCTCTAGACTTTTCAGCAATTTAGGGCAGTCTTCCAAAGCACAGATAACGGTGACATAATTGGTATATCAGCTTCACGACAAGGTAAATTATGGATGCCGAATATTCTAATTCATCAGAGTCTTGCTCATCTTTAACGTCCGAGTTATGATTCATACACAGATGGGAAATTCTATCATTTCATTTTGTCTTCCTCTACATACAATTTAACCGTCTATGTGAACATATGTGACTGTCATATGTCATTCACCTCCCCTATTTTGTGTGCGGCCTGGTTATAATTACCTTACATTATTTCATGATAATAATGAACTCTGGCTTAGAGGTATCTTGATCTGTTAAGTAGTATATTTCCAAGTGGCGTTTTCAATGCCGTAGCTTGAGGATGATCTCATCGATTCAAAGAAAAGGACAAGATAATCAAAGGAGAATGGACCATGAGATGGAAGGTTTTACGACATCTTCGAATGTTGTTTCAGACATATAATGTACTTTGTCTGGCGACTGACCAGTATAAATTTTTCGTCGAATAATTCAACATGTTCTACTGTCAAGTGTCTCTAAATTATAAGTCTCGAAGTGCATTGACCTGTAAAATAATATGTGGGTTCTGGTGTTTGCTTTTGTGGAACTTACTCCAGGCAGTTTGTTCATATGCTCAAGACGTCAGTGTAGAACACATTCAGGGTGTCTGAGCTGTTACTCATTCTACCATTCTACCACTCTATCATTGGCTTCCAAGAACTAGTCACTAGAAAACTATGGATTTTCGATAATTTCAGAACACAAAGAAGCCTTCATTTAGCTAGATGAGAGATTTCTCCTTTTAATATAATTCTTGATTTGCTAAGCCATCTGTGTACGTATGTTTTAGTTACGGACTGTGTGGAGATCATTCAATATTATATATGTCGTCTTCGATGCCTATTGCTTTTTTTGAAATTTCCGCATGCGCTTGGGACAGGATGGTCAGTTATGTGCCAGTCGATATGGAAGGTGAGACCTTATCACTATTAAAATTAATAAGTGCAATTTTAGGTAAACGGCAAGGAGTAATGCATGTAAAAGAATAAGAAATGTTATTGAATGATATTGAATTAAGAATGACACTATGGGAATAAACAGCGGGTTGGTTAACCTACTTAACGATGCCGTCCAAAACTTCTAAGGCATTTGTTTATTCCGTATAAAATGAGAAGTATACCTTTCCCTACCGCATAGTATTATAATGGGTGCAGGTGTTTCAAATTATTCTATTCCCAACGAAGTTCTTTTTCGATATGGTGGGATGTAAGATAATATTTTGATATATAATGTTTTCAGAACCAATGATCAGAAGAAGTATTTACATAGTAAGATACAGTCACTGAATTTTGTCTATATACCAAGCTTTTTGAGGAGGCAAATATCCAGCTTTGAGCCTTTGTGTATATATTTCATTTCGTTTACTGATCAATTAATTGCTTGTAGATCAGTACGGTGTTTGCCAATCTCCTAGAGAAATTAATGGTGAAACCTACGAGTACTTCATATGCCCCATGTCGTTGAATGCAGTATCCACTTCTTTTGAGGGAGAACAACGATTTTGTTGCGGATCACCACCGCAACAGTATTGTTGTACATCCACTCAGTTTTCGTATGTTACCTTTCTTATAGACGTATGTTTATTTTAAAAAACCAGTCTAAGTATCGCTGTCGACATTTTTTGTTACTGAAATCTAAAAGGTATAATGCTTTATTGGCTTTTTGTCCTATTTTTATGTGTGCATATACACAGAAATCAACGCTCCATATATATATATATATATATATATATATATATATATATATAAGAGGCATCAATGAAAGTAATTTTTCAGGAAATACAAGTATCACGCGTTGTGAATGATATAAATAAGTCAATTTGAAGGGTAAAAATCATTATCCTTTTGCAAACTTATTCACGCTTGGGGATGTATTTCTGATTTTACGAGTGGGATATCATTAATTTCCTTGTTAGCATAATGGCGCTTGCTACGAAAGTTTTGTTCTTCTAGGCTGCTCAAAGTACTACAGGTTGACATGGGATATTTTTTCCATGATTTTATTGTGTCTAGTAGTTTTTCTTTCTTTTGACTAATGACGTTTGCACAACTAGTGTTTTGCTTCTGTTTTGGTTAAACTTTACTAACTTGGTGCGTTAGTAAAGTTCTTATTCTATTAGGACAACGAGATATTTTGGGTGTGATGATTGTGCTGATTGTGACAAAGTTATCGATCGCTGAATTACTGAAGTAAACATTAGTCAGACAATTGCCTTTATTAGGTACCCTAATATACAACTTGTAGAATCAAACTTTGAAACCTAAATTACCATTTACAGGATAGCAGTCTTTAAATTAGTGATCAAACGTTTGATAGGAAAATAAACTATAGTATTGTTCACCGATAGTCGATAAGATTGGTACAGTTAGGCGTTGCTTATCAATGTAAAACTAACTACATAAGTCTTCTATATCACTGATTTCGTAGTGTATAAACTTATTGGTACTGTTTTGATGAAAAGTTATGAACGGTCGAGATTCAAGAAACCTGCTTGACCCAATATTTTAAAATTTTGAACATGGAAAAATTTTTCAATTTCTATCACATCAAGATCCTCATCACAATCCGAAAAATCTTATGACTACACTAGCGTAAATCAGTAGCCGACTGTGAACTTATACTTGCAACTGCAATTTTTACGTAAATTAGACAAAAACTGAGCAGGATTTTAATATGAAACCCATTCGTCGAAAGTTGAATGCTATGTCTAATTACTTATTACTGAAATATAATTTTTTGCAGCTTATCCCTAGATAAATATCTACAGACAATTTTGCTTTCTAAGTAATCTACAATAATGTTAGAACTTTGTAAAACGCTTGCAACTTTACGTCTAAGAACTGGCTATGAATGCAACTTGACACGAAGTAATAATAACAGCTTAATTGGTAGAAAATAGTTTGATTTCATTTCGAACTAGTTTTTCATCCACCTCAACTCACTTAAACTACGAATAATTAAAATTATTTTTTTCCCAAGAATCTCATCGATATAGTAGTTAATCAGTAGGGTTTGAAAATACGGGACGTCAAAAGCTTTAGTCACTGATTATGTTTCTGATATCAAGTTTATTTGAATAGAATGGAGCTAATAAAATACCATTTGGACTTATGTTTCCTGTTCAGTCGTTTGTTCTTTACTGTCATTTTATTTGGTGATCGGGTTCATTTGTGATATCTGCTTATTTAGAACTCAAAGATGTAAATATTACTTACCGACACATACCATCTGCACTTACTTGCTGTCCACTATACTATTAAGATTGCATCATATTTTATTTTCTATTGTGTTCTGACGTTTCAATGATTTTATTTGTAGGTCAGGAATTCAGATTGTACGGTAAGTTGTTATGAAGGTAAATGTAAGACGTTTCCAGTGAGATTTTGTTAAATGTTAAGTGATTGTTAGGGTGAAACGAGAATAAACTACATGCACTTATGTTATGATGCGAGAAATTCGGTGGTTGGTTGGCCGAGTGCCAATCATTAGTGCCTAGTCGGTAATTGTGCGTCTCCCCTATGCCCACTTAGTCCCAAGCCATAATAGGAAGAATACGAGCTAATAGATCAACCAGACAGAATCCTATTATATTTCAAGCATTCCTTCATATATACATAAAATCAGACCGCACAGCAAACCAATTAGGAAATTAACATGAATACAGAACAAAGGAAATAGTAGTAGTGAATAGGAACAACTTGTACACAACTAATTAACTATAGTTCATAATAAGAGACAATATAATAACAATAATTATGCTAAACGGGAGGGTAGGGCAAGAGAAACCTAACAATAATAGAAACAAAATGTTTACATTACACACAGTTAGAATAAATGAAAAAATGTTCTTAAAGCAATTCTGTAAGTTTGTTGCACTTCTTTGTGGTCCGGCAAAACAACGAACAATTTTTATTTACTTAGTTTCCCTCACGATTGAGGTGGCCAAATAATAATCCATCCATAAATCAATGAACCTGCACCTAATTGTTTCTGGGTTATTTGTTATTATTCTTGGTTACCGTTTGTATCGATACTTTTTTGACTGAAGCAGGTGCTCAGGGCTATCTTTGGCTAGTATAAGACATCAACCCACGTAATCACTAGTTGTCAATATGAGATATGTAAGGTAATATAGACGCTTTGGATAGATTCCGTGATCCAGTGGTTAAATACTGTAGATGATTCGACTCATACTCTGCCTTGATTGCGTTAGTTTCATGTGAACCTTGACGGTGCATGAATGATTTTATCATATTTCATTTATTAATTCACATGTATGTAGTCACAAGTAAATAGGGAGTAGTTTCCAAATATTGTGATCCACAGTGGTGGATCATATGTCTAAATGTCTGCAAAGTCAAATTATTTTAAACATTTCAATAGAGACAAGGAGTAGAAGACTTTGTTTGCTTATCACAAAACGTATAGTTGAAACTGGTCATAAATTTTAATTTGTAACAGCTTTTTTGAAGAACACTATTCGAGTAATTGAGAGAACATTCATAAATTTATGCAAATCTTGATCATTAAAAAACTCAAGCCTTTCTTTATGTGTTTAAAACCAGTTTGTTATAGTCTTAAATCTTCTCTGGCAACCTTCAGTTACCTTAACAGTTTTTCACCATATTAATTTTACACTTGTTACTTTTTATTCTTCATTTATCAAGTTATAGTTCTTTGGTTGTTTACTCAATCGATTTCATTAGTTTTTACTTTTCTTATATAAATGCCTTGACAAGCACATGTGTGACCATATTGCTTGAAATGTCCAGCATAAATATATTTTACTTTTGGGCTCAACTTTGTTTTCTCGTCACACTGTCTAAATTTATTAAAGAAACTGAATGCTTTGATTTATATATGCTAATGTATTCTTAATCGTTTTAAGACTTGATGATACTCTACTCGGTCACATTCAAATCATTTTTTGTTATGCTCTGTCTAGAATAAAAATCAAATCTGATGATTTATGTCATATATTTTGCTAGAGGTATGCATTTCGGTTTGTACCTCCCAGTTGTTCATTTCCCTTCAATTTACTTTTTTAGATCAGACCTTCTAATTTCACCTTCAATCGTAATTGGAGTTAGTGTTACATTCCTTTTGTTTGGTGTTTTCTGCATAGTTTACGCATATTCAAGATTAGCACGTAACCTTCGGAAGACATCTAACATATTGTTTTACGAATTGAATTGTAATATGTTTGCTTCCTCTGCATTGCATCAACCAGTACACGTAAGCACATATATTTCTTAAATGTTCTCACCATTCTTGATTCAGTACCAATCTTGAAAATATTGAAACTTTGCTTTTGACTGCCAGACTGTAGGTGTAATATGTTTATGGAAATACGTGCTATCTATTGTGTGATACTATGGTGTGCAGATTACTGAATAGGCTAAATTCATAAAGCAATTGTATAGTTATTCTAATTGGTACCAAAGTTTTATGAAGAAATTGTTTTATTATAGAATTGTATTTATAAGGGTAAATTTATGGTGTTATTGAATAAAACTATTAAGTCAGTTTGCTACCTCTATTGTGGATGTTCTTTCCTTGACAAATGAGTTTAAGATATTCGGATGCTTTGCCTATCTACATACTAGTAGTGGGTCCTATTTTATGCACGATTTGCTTTTCTTTATTTGATGGATTTTGGAGTTCCAACCACTACTAAACTGACGTCCTGAATCGCGCTGTTAGCTACTTTTGTAGTTAGCTATAATCAATTTAAAAGTATACTTCCAAGAGACCTACGTATCAAAAGAGACTGGATAAATTTAAATTTGAATACAAACAATAAAAAACTGCTCCAAATGATAATAAACAATTGTTTTTGATAATCTTTTATTGATTATCATAATTAACAAGAATCAAGCCTAACTATTGAATCATAGTTTACTGACAAGTCATTAAACGGCAAAGTTGATAGCGGTCAGTCATTTATGCTACCAAAACCTGTTTATTTTTTTGTCAGTAGTTTATGTGTAAAATTGTTATTTCGTTAGATTAAAAATATGCTACGGTCATGTCAGTTCACGCTGTGATTTAAGTCAATAATCTATTCTTGTGAGTAATCATCAGCCGGCTACATCATATCATTGAATTTCACATACTGGCCGTTTTAATAACTAACAACTAGTTAACCGTTCATTACAAATTCTCCTTCATATTAAACATTGTCCTTGAGTCTCATAATTACTTATTTCACATGTTTATACTTCACTATTGATTTGGTTTTTCCAATTCTTTTTAAAAGAGTATAGAATTGACTGTTCCACCAGAATCACAATCAAATGAACCACCTAAAAATAGGTTACTTTCTGGTAGTCGATTGACGAAAATTTCACCAGAGAAATCAAACGTTGAAATTACGTCTGAAAATACAAACAACTATAATTTACCTTCGATATCTAATAATTCAAAATATAAAGAAAATAATTCAATAAATTATTTTAAGTTAAGAAGTTCCTTTAAAATGGACAGTAGTAATGACGAAAATAGTAAACTGTATTCCACACCTATCAAAGCTCGACCTGTACTCACAAGAAAATGATCACATTTTTCACTTTGTTATTTTAGGTGATTATTTTTATTGTTTCGGTTGTTTAACTTGATTTTCATTACTTAATTAAAGCGATTGTTTTTAAAAAAATAGAAATTATTGTTGTGTTTGACTTCGATTATTGGAAACTGTATAATTCCTTTTTATTAAAATAAACCTCTACTTTTATATTATGGACTATATTAGTCAATAACTTATTGAATTGGTTTTGTACATAACGTATTTTGCCGTATAAGAGTCAAATAATTGAATTTAATAGTAAATTTGTAAGGGCTGAGATTGTTATAACATTTTAATGTATAAGTCTCCATCCCCCAATGAAGTAAAAAATATTGGTTATTAGCAGGGAGCAAGTAAGAGAAATACAGGATTCGGGCAACTCGTCTTTAGTGAATTAGTTTACCAATTTTTAGTAAGTAAATATTAGACATATTTTTATGGTATTTTCATATCACCTATTCAAAATCAGTAAATATCTGTTGTTATAACTATTCGTTAGTTCAAGTTGTAACACTACAATTTCATAACGAAGTTGAAATTAACAATATTAGCGGAAAATTAATCTAAATGTTTTTGAAATAATTATACAAGAGAATTAACATTGAGTATCTGGTTCAATAACAATGAAAGGCATGTATGGGGGAATACTGAAGCAAAATATCAAGAGGAAGATAATGTCCAATTCTGGGCCATTTTAGCCGGTGTCTTTAACCACTGACCTCAGTTATCACGTGGACCATAACCAGATAATTTTCACATAATAATGAAACTCATTTCAACAATTAGTATATTTATGGACTAATGTTCAGTCTTAGGTCTATTTCTTGCAACTTTATTGCGTCATTTTTCTACTCTTACTAATGCGGTGGAGTAGACGGTAAATAAGCATTTGCGAGCTGTTTTTGACTTGGCTATGTCTTTTATGCTCACATAAGTCACAGTCAACAAACCATAGGTCTGCTGCTTTATTTTAAATGAAATCCCTTTCATATATGCACCTATTACCGTTTGTTACTTTTGGTGTTCTGTAGCTTCGTACTTTGCTTGTAACTAACCATTTAGCTTGTAAAGTCCCGGCGACGCGAGTATTTACGTGGTGTGCAAATTGTGCAAGGAATAGGGAAAAGAAATTGGTGAATTTGCATTTCTATGGAGTTACGGCTGATGCAGAGGTAGTAAACAGGATTCAGACTGAGGCTAAACTATGTGGTAATTTATTAGTTGATCTTGTGACTGATAACTTTTATCGGGATTACTATGCAAAGTACTACTCAGTGGTTGGTTTATTTCTAGATGAAACAAAATATGGAGTATAAGAGTAGGAAGAGCAAAACTTGACAGTACACCAAGGCACAAAACAATTTACGAATTGTGAGTTAAATAATGAGAAGGATAATAAAAGTCAAATTATTATGAAGTGTCTACTTTTATTTGCTTACAAATTTACTTGTTCTCACGATCATCCTTGGTAGTTAGTATTCTCAATACTCTTGATAAATCATCAGACTAAGACCAAAACAGGTGACCTTGAATTCCAGAAAGTCTTTGGACCTATGAGGTTTAAGGAGACGTTATAACCCAGAAAGAACTGTGTGAGTTATACTGATTGGGATCAACCGTATAGACTTATTGTGGTTGAATGGCACACATTCACAAATTTGAATTATTGATGTACAGTATAATTTGTCAGAGAATGTGAGCTGTGCATAGGGAACGTATCTTACAAGAAAAAACATGACTAAGTTAATTTGAAGTTCCAGCGACTGTTAGATATGATATATATATATAAATATATATATATATATCATTTAGGAATCTACAAAATTAATTATCAGGCTTAGTTACTGCTTATCATGTCAGACTGCTTATCAAAATCTGTCTTGGAATCAGTTAGTAAGGTCTTTGGCAAAAAACCATCAAGGTTTCCTAGAAGATATGAGCTACATTATATAGACGTTAAGAACTCATGCTACAAGGATGGCGGTTTCTGGTTAAGAATTAGCCATCTATTTTTTTCTACTACTATGCAATTATCAGTACCATCATGAGATTCAATTTTGATAGACTCAAACATTATGTATAATTCTGGATTAAGATAAACATAGTTATTTCAGCCATATTTTTCAGACCATAACAAGGTCGTAAAGCTCTGATGCAAAAATACACAAGACAGCTTGTGTTGATTAAACTCTAATTTTGGACTGGTTTTTTCATTGGCAGACTCAAGAAGTTGTCAATACTTTTGTTCAATGCTCTCCATACTTTCAGTCAGGAGAAGTTTGCTTTAACTCGTTCTACAAACAACTTGAAAGGTAGTTTAGTTAGTTAGTTATGATAACGATAAGTCTATTCTTGCCTAAACCGACTCCTCATGTTTATTCCAAAATGGTAAAGTAATTATACTTTACTCAATATCCCGTGCTAGTAAACAGGATTGGTCCTCTAAATGTTTGTTTATTTTGTTTAATGACTGATTCAAACTTGCTTAGTATTCGAATTTTGCAATCTGATGTTATAGCCGACATTCAAATACTTACTTATTTCAAGTTGGATGCCTGGGTAATAATTCAAATAGAAGCAACTTAGAAGCCGATACATATACTCATTTACCCATACCAAGCAGTACAGTGAGCTGAAAACAAACTCAGTTGGAATGAAAACGATACTAGTGATAGAAAAATGTTAGACAAAGACTATGATTTGAGGCAAAATAACTAAGTTGTGAAGTAAGGTACGTTAAAAATAAATTAGCATCTTGGGATCTTCGGGAAGACAAAGAGTGTGTGTATCTGCGCTACTGTGGTTGATTTTTAACCTGTTTAACCAAATGTCTATCAGTGGTCACATTAATCACAAGACCTCAACCAGGCAATCAAAACTTGTCAGTAAAGGTGTTAACTGAATTTTTCCATGAAAAGCCTGTAATAAAATAAATTATTTTATCGTAATCCAACTAAGGTCAGATCCGGACAAACATTCGTCGCAAGTTAACAATACTTGATGAGAATGCAGATTACAACTAAAAAGAATTAAAGTTAACATGGACGTTTATAGTGATTATCATTTATTTTCCTATGTCAAACAAGAATAACTATTGCTGTCTCGTTTAGGGAACTTTTATTTAAGTCTTTAGTTACTATTTTTATAGCTCAACTTTCTATATCTACCAATGGAATCGGTGATTTGAAAGTGTAAACGTTGTCAATGTAATGCTAATATATCCTGAATATGAAAGAGGAGATAAATGCGCCTTTTTCATTAAAATCCCTTTCGTTGCGTAAAACATCACTATAGGTTTTTAATTAATTTTGCTGTCCATATTATCCTACACAGATAATATCATGAGTAAATAAATTTACTACATTTCATTCAAGTCAATTCTGTTCATCTCAAAAAATAAATTTTAACTAGTTTCAGAAGATTCAAGGTAATTGTCACATGTAAGTCCTTGTTCAAAATTAAACTATACTGAGATGGTTATTTTTGAGGATATTGGTATTTTTGGTGGTCGAATACGTCATAGAATGATGTTGGAGGAGTACCATTGGAAACCAAGGAGTACTGGATAGCTTTTTTGTCCTGGTGTTAAATTCCTCAGCAGTGTATACCCAAGATTCCATCTCAGGAGCTTCAGGTTGGCGAACACCTAACCCTCTGCACCACTAGGTCAACTGGCATCCAATGGTAGAACTCCCACTTCCATCAATTTGTAATACATAGCGCCGTGATTTGTTATTAACAGTTTATTGTAAAATAAATAAAAAATCCAGACTGGGATATATAACAAGAAGTATCCGGATTTAAAGATATCTTTATTTAGTAACTTCTTTCATGAGATGGTATGGTCATGGATTCAAATAGTTTTAAATGCATGATATGCGTGTAAACAACAATTGTCTATAGAAAATGATACAAGAAGCAAAATTTCCAGATAAAATTGTTGCTGTTATACGTTTGCAAACGGGGAGGCTTGAAAATTAGTCATAGACAGCTTTGGGAATTCGATGAGGAATAATATTGATAGGATTGTTGTGCTGAGCCTTAATTTATTTCTTTGCCTTGAAAATAGGTGATTGTACATTTTCACTTACTAACTGCACTTTATAGTGCCTTTTAATCTACTAAAACCATCTATTTTGTGTATCTTTTAGTTAATATTCAATGAAACTTCAACGAATAAATATATTTTTATTCTGTTTTCACTTCCTCTTTTTTAATTACAGTTCTCCATACACCAAACGGTATGTTTAGTCTTATAATAGTACTACGAGCAAAAAATATTCCTCACTGGTAAAGAACTTTATTGAAATCAAGTTTATTGTGCATAAATTAGTTGAAATGATGTTGCGTTAAATGCTCCACATAATCGGTTTCTGAAATAGAGATACAATTGTATTTGATTATTACGTAGTAAGATATGCATTTGTCAGTAGAATGCATCTTACACTGTGTAATGACATGAAGTTTTATTTTAAATAAACGTGCATGCACCTTTGAATGATTACGTCATGCAAAAATACAACAGCGAATCACTACAACTGTTGCATGATTGGTCTATTTACATTTATATATTCAGATTTACACAACCAAAAGAGATTTAACGAGTGTCTACTATCAGAAAGCTATAAGTAATGATATCTAGTAGGTAACTACCAAGATTACAATCTTCATATTTTTCCCTTAATTCTATGTATAGATCTGAACTGCTTTTTTGACAAACAACTTTCTGGAAAAGTCATCAGTGGGGACGTTTCTAGTGTAGGTTGTGTTCCCACTGTTTAACAGAAACTATATTTTATGGTCAAAAAGTAAAAACCAAACGTTGTAAAGTCGTATACTGACGAAAATAACTAGTAATGTGTGTACATACTCCTGAAAAATTAATATCAATATTATAAAGGCCGAAACCACAACCCACTTTAAAATCTTGACTCGATAGATACTTAACTGCACTCGTAATAACAATATTTGACAACTGAGATTATAATATCAGGTAGACGCATCATCCAAAAGGGATAACAAGC
The DNA here is from genome assembly GCA_025215515.1 of Schistosoma japonicum. Lineage (NCBI taxonomy): Eukaryota > Metazoa > Platyhelminthes > Trematoda > Strigeidida > Schistosomatidae > Schistosoma > Schistosoma japonicum. Next base: position 38,204,561 of record CM046069.1, on the reverse strand, counting down.
CTCTGGTTTACCCATTTAATTAGAGTATTACTCACCTACTTTTTTCTCTGGCTTCACTATCAATAGTGGTAAACTGTATGTCACTCCACCTCAACGGATCGGATTCTGGACGCCATTGGGTTGCGAAATTCCCCTGTTCCTTAGTCTTAGTAAACATATGTTCAGACTTATATCTCTTGTTATTTTCATCCGGAAAAATTTCACTCTTTTGATGTATAGTATTTTGTAAAGGATATAACCGCCGACCACTTTTCACAATCGTAGGAGGTAGATGATCTAATGTTATCCTCGGCGGAGCCGAATGGACAACCATATCCAACTGATTATCCTGATGAAATAATATTTAAAAACAAAAGTTACAATATTTAATAGAATGTAGTGTGATTTTAATCCATACCACTTAATTATTTGAGCTACATTGAATTTACAACTTTGCGTTTCGTAAACGTCGACAGCTATTTATTAATTTATCTTCTAGATAAGTTAATGAGGTTTAAATACGTAAGTTCCTTTGCATTTAATTGTTTGGATGTTTGCCTGTTTATCCTCTCCCCCTATTTTATCAATCATGTATGTTAGCATATTTATTCATCCTTCACACGTGTTTAGTTCTTGTCCAAGTCCACATCCTGTGATTGTCTATATTTAAGACAATTACACTTGAGCATAGGTTAATATATTCCTGATGTGGCTGTTTGGCCGTTTGCGTTTTCATTGTTAGTTAGTTTGATACAATCCCCCTGCTGCTGATCATGTTTTTACTGTATTAACTTGTGACTGAGATTTAAAATATTAAGTATGAATAAGAACACTATAGTCTGCTAAAGTTCCTTAATAAGACTCAAGATTCACGGCAAATAGAGATAGAAACCGTGGTGTACTTCAATTTCGTTGCAGCCACATTTTTGACATTGGTATGACATGACTACAACACTGTAACTCTTACTGTGGAGTTATTCACAAGATCCAAGTGTACTGAAAAGCGGTACATGCCTCTTGAAAATAATTTGAAGGACTATAGGGTGCAACACACTTTAGATCGGTAAGTTGCAGCTCAGAAATTTAACCATCCTTTCAATAACATTATTTTTATTAATAATGTTTTAATCACGGCAAATAAAACACTGAAAAAACATTTTGAACTTAATTTAACCTCTACTGTATTCTCAGCTAAGTTAAACTGCTTCACCAAGAATAATGTCGTTGTTTAAAGAAAAGAGAAAAAAATTCTGCCGAACACAACAGCGATTTTGTAAAAAAAGAGTGAGCACGTATTATACTGACTAATTTAGTAAAACATATATATATATATATATATATATATATATATATAAAGCCTGCTATAAAAGGAATTAAGTCGATGAGCCATAGAATTTCCGCTGATAAAACTAAACTAGTAAGTTTGACGAACTAAGTCTCACGCTATTATCACTTAACAGACGGTTGTGCTGACCATAGAAATCTGACATTTCAAGGAAAACATCCCTCTGACACAATGATAAATATATAAGATAATACAACGCATCTACAAACCTGTCGATATTCTCCACATTGAAATTTAGTACACAAGGGTTTTAATCTCACATTTTTAAGCCTGTTATTTCTATTCGACTGCTCGCTCATCTTTTTGTTTGACGGGACTATTGACCTTCTATTCCACAGGGTGCTTCTGATTTTCATACTCCGTTTCTGATCTGTTTGAAGAACATTCACTAGAGAGTATAGTCTTGATTTTATATAAGATTCATTTTTAAGGACTCTATCAACTTCACGATTAATAGTAAACAGCTCTCTATCTGTTCGTTTCTGCAAATAATATCCGTTTGACTGTAAGAATCGTTACTTGAAGTTTTGAGAGAGTTTCTGCACATATGCGGTCTCTAAGTTCTTTAGACAAATCAGCTAGTAGGCCGACATCCATAACGAAGGAATTCTCATGATATGTCATGGCAAAACAATTAAATATTTTTGAGTGTTTGTAGTATTCAGTTTTAGAAATGCACATAAGGTAGCTAATAGCGATATACAATATTCAACATCTAGTACAGGAAAACCCATAAAATTTCTCTATATACCTTTAATCGTTCTGGCTAAAAACGTGCGTCCTTTAGTCATAAAATTAATTGAGGAGCAAATTAAAGCTATAAAAATGGGCAAAATATTTACAACGTCTGTATGAATAGAACGTTCTTTGATATTTTTTTTAAACAAATAAACATGCGTAAATTGCAAATCTTTTGATAAAAAAACGATTTTCATTTGATTCTTTGTCAAAAAGCAAAATATACATATTTCAAATAACTTAAGAGTGGGAAATTAAGCGAAAATCAGTGGAAGTGATATTCGTTCAAGTGTTCTCCGAATCGTATAGTCCGGCCGAAACGTGCAACTTTTGGCTCTGCGTAACTCTTTGAAGTTTCCTATCGCTTTTTGATTGTTGCCTGGGGAGTGATGACTCTTTCAATGTCAAGTTTTGAAGGTATTTCAGCGAATTTGACATTAAAATGTTAGATATCTAGACTAGCCGCTTTGAGGTGGTCAATGCTAACTTTCTCTTTGTAGCCAATTTTGTCAGTAGTATAATACTTTGTTTCTTGCTTCATAGCTTTGTATGGCCCTTTGTAGGTTTTTTTCAGAGACTGGTGTAGAGAATCGAGACGTACAAAAACGTGTGTGCTATATTTTGGGGCAGGTTGGATAAAGACGTATGTTGATTGCTGTTCGGTTTAAACTGGGTTAACTGGATGCGTAGCATTTGTTGGGCATGTTCACGTAGGAGTTGAGATTCAGATTTGTTGCGGTGGGAGCAGTCTTCACAAATTTATCTAGTGGTCGAAGTGTAGTTTCGTAGACTAATTCGGCGACACTGTGACTAACACCTGCTTTTAAAATGCTGTGAATTCCTAGTAACACTAATAATAAAGCGTCGGTCCACTGCGGTATGTTCGTATCTGAAAGTGATGCTTTCAGCTGTCAATAAAATCTTTCCATCAAGCCATTGGATTGTGGGTGGCAGATGATTGTTCGCAAGCGTGTAGAACCCGGGAGTTTGGACAGAACGTGGAACAATTCAGATTCAAACTAACGTCCACGATTTATTGTTATTGTAGGTGGACAACCAAAGTTTCTTATCCATCGTCCAATGAAAGCTTGAGTAATCGCTTCACTAGTTTTGCCTTTGAGTGGAATTGCATCTGGCCAGCTCGTGATTCGGTCCACGCATGTTACATGATAAGAGAAGTTGGTTGGTTTTGGTAAAAATATTACCAGATCGAGGTGGACGTGGTTGAATCACAGATCGAGGATAAGAAGAGTGTCAAGAGGGTAATTGTTATGATAGGTCACCATGTTTTTTTGGCAAGCCACAAAGAAGCGTGCCCTTTTTTGATATACTTATCATCTTCGCCCAGCAAAATCTCTGGGTAACCAGCTTAGTCTTCGCACTAACTGCAGGATGAAAGTTGTGCAATGTGTCGAGGATGATGAGTTTATAATTCTTAGGAACCCGTAAAAGAATCAGAAATTGGAGTGATTTTACATTTTCGAATCGTCTTCGTTTAGAGCCTGAGCTTTGTAATGCACAACTCATAATGGAGATCGGTGTCTTCATTTGAAAGTCGAACTAGTTCAACAAGGTTGATCCTTGTGTTACGATTCAAGGAATGTATTCGCGATAAGGCGTTGTCAGCTACATTGGTAATTACTTATAAATGTCATATATCAGTATAGAACTGAGAAATATATTCTAGATAGCGCAAATCTCATTCAAAGTACTTATTTGAAGACGACTTCGTAGAAAACGTCAAAAACTTATAATCGGTGGATACAGTGAATTCTCTAACTTATATGAAGTGTTGAAATTATTGAAAATCACAGTAAATGACTAGTAGTTCACGTCCAAAGGTACTGCATTTCGATTTGGTATCACTGGATAGTATTGAGGCGATCGCTAAAGGTTGCCAAGTTTGGTTCATCGATTATTGCAGAACTGTGTCAGTGGTTGAGTCAGATATGTGAATAGCGATGCTGACTGGAGCTGCAGTATTGTGATGTGCCACCCTAGTAGTATTGGCTATTGCTTCTTTAGTTTCAGTAAGGGCTTCCGTTCACTATGTATCTATTGCAACCATCGTTTTGTTCCCACGAAGCTAATCCGTCGGCGGTTTCATTAGAGATGCTCAGTTTGGTATAAATCGTCTGTAAGAACTTACCGATTCATTGTAAGCTCGCAACTGCCTGATAGTGGTTGGTTTCGGATACTCCATAATAAACGCCACCTTGTGTTTTTTTGGGGGGCTGTATGCCATTAGTGTCAATAGTGTGTCCTAGAAAGTCCGATGAGTTTATTCCGATTTGGCATTTCTGTATTGTCACTATAACTTCCTACTGTTTCAGTCTTCCAAAAGCTGTGTCCAGACGTTTCAAATATTCTTCCTCATCTTGTCTTCCTATTAAGCAGTCGTCAACGTATGCATGGATGTAGTCAAGTCCCCGGAACACGTCGTTAGTGAAACGCTGGAATGTTTGTTCTCCATTTCTCAAGTCCAAAGGTATTCCAAGGAATTCGTAAAGGCCAGATGGAGTCGTGATAGCAGTTTCGGGAATGTCGTTATCGTCCATCGGTATTTAATTGCACACCTTTACTAAGTCAATTTTTGAAGATAGGGTCATGCTCCTCAAGGTGGCTGTTAGGTCATGGATATGTGGTAACGGTTAACGATCAGGTATAGTTTAAGCGTTGAGACGTCGGTTATCACCGTTGGGACCCAAATCATTGCCATCTTTCTTCGGGATCATACGTAATCGAGATGACCATGAGCTACTGGAAGGCGGGTTATTCCCAGGTCAATCATATAACCTAATTCGTTTGTCTCAATCCTTAATTTTTCCGGTGAGAGTGCACGTGCTTTTGAGAATACGGGTTCGCCTGTAGCCGTAATGTGATATGTACAATTGTTGGTTACACACGACGATTTCGACGTTTCCTTATTCAGATTAGGATACTCGTCAAGTATCGGATGAAAATAAGGGTTAATTAAATGCTTAAAACAAAGAGGGCGTGGGTTACAACCTGTAGTAGTAGTTCCTCTAACCTATAGCTTTATGTTGCTATCCACTAGCCTTTTTAGCTAGAGTCCGCAAGCAAATCGTGGTGGCTCAGTAAATCTATGCCTATGATAGGTATTTTTCATACCGACGATAGTGACAATACAGTGTGGGGGTTTTCGTTTGCACACGTTCAAGTAGACTTATCTTCTGCTACACGTGGCTGTAGATCAAATGTTACTTCTCATAGGAGATTGGATGAAGTCGGAGACAGGACAATGACTTCTGCACCAGTATCGACGAGGTAGCAAACATAAGTGGTGAATAAAAGGCAAATATTTTCAACGGCTACAGTTGCTGCTAACGCATGCCGACGGGATAGTTTCCCAATGCATCAACAGTGGGTTTCGTGACTAGGGAAAAGCACATTTGCAAAATCACCCTGTATATTTAAAAAAATTCGTCATTCTGTTTACTGCTTTCTGAGTAAAAGAAATAAATGTTCATGAGAAAGATAATATGGATGAGAGCGAAATTCAACTGTCATTTGTTTTGATTATTTAAAAGTCGGTGTTAATTTTAAAGTTATGATAACGAAAGATCAAAGAAATTTAATTCAGTGGATTAGATTGATAATCAATAATTAGTGGTAACCAAATGTAACTGATATCTGTTCAGTATATATATATACTTTTTCCCTTCCAAATATAACTTCTTGTTTATCCTATTATTAAGAAAATACTATTTACTAACACCGACGTCTCATGTAATATCTACAGTCATAACTGAGTAACTATGTCGCTTTAATATGAAATTAAATTTTTGCAGACAATTCTAGTTAGAGATAATTTTGAGCCTACAGGCTACATGACTACTATAGTGTCTTTTATGATAACAACTTCGAACGCTAAAATGATACCAGCTTCAGTAATATATTTTCTCAACGTCTTATGCTTCACGTTAGTAACATCGTTCTGACAAATGTTCAGTGTAAGTAGTACATGAGTCATGCCTTCGCAAATAATGTACCATTATATTCTTAAGTTTGCAAGCATTTTGTATTGTACTAAGGATGCTTATAAATTGGTGAACATTCTGTAATCATTAATTTTGGATTGATCCATTAAACTGATATATAGTCAATAAATAAAGCACTGTGAGCAATATGAATCAGTCATCAGTAAATGCCTGTTACCCGATGTGGAGCATAGACCGCTGACCAGCATAATCCAACCAACTTTGTCCTGAGCTTTCCGTTTCAAATTCTCCAAAGTGCTCTTCATTCTCTTCATGTCCGTCTCCGATTCCCGACGCACTGTGTTCTTCGGTCTTCCTCCTTTCCTTTGACCTTCAGGATTCCAAGTTAGTGCTTGTCTTGTGACAGTTTGATTATTTCCTCAATGTGTGTCCTATCCACTTTCAGCATCTTTTCATAATTTCTTCCTCAGCTAAAAGTTGGTTTGTTTTCTGCCACAAACGAGGGTTGTTGATGGTATCTGGCCAACGGATCCGAAGTATCTTACGCAGACAGTTGTTTATAAATACTTGTATCTTTTGGTGACGCTTTTCGTAGTTCTTCAAGTTTCAGCTCCATACAACAGAACTGTCTTCACATTTGTATTGAAAATTTTGACTTTAGTGCTGACTAACAGTTGGTTTGAGTTCTAGGTGTTTTTCAGTTGTAGAAATGCTGCCATCGCCTTTCCAATCCACACCTTCACATCTGTATCAAACCCTCCCTGTTTATCGATGATGCTGCTCAAGTATGTAAAGGTTTCTACGTCTTCCAGAATTTCTCCGTCAAGTGAAATTGGGTTAGTGTTGGTTGTTTTGTATTGAAGGATCTCGCCTCCCCCTTTGTGTATGTTGAGGCCTACTGCTAGCTGTAGAGGCTGCTACTACACTATCCGTCTTCATCTGCATTTGCTGCTGTGTGTTGGGCAGAAGAGCTAGATCATCTGCAAAGTTCAAGTCATCTAGTTGCATCGATGTTGTCCACTGTATTCCGAGATTGCCTTGACATGTTGCGGTCTTCATGATCCAGTCAACCGCCAGCAGGAAGAGGAAGGGCAAGAGAAAGCAGCCTTGTCTAACACCGATCTTTACTCGCAATGAATCTGTGAGTTGACCTCCATGCATGATTTTACAATACAGTCCGTCGTAAGAATCCCGTATGATGTTGACTATCTTTTTGGGTACTCCATAATGTCGTAGAAGGCTCCATAATATTCTCCTATCCACACTGTTGAATGCTTTTTCGTAGTCGGAGAAGTTGATGCAAAGTGGTGAATTTCATTCGATTGATTGTTAAACAATGAACCGTAGAGTAGGGATTTGGTTGATACACGATCGGTTTTTACGAATCTAGCCTGTTGATCTTGAAGTCGGGCATCGACTGGGTCTTCCATTCGGTTCAATGACACTTTTTTGAAAACTCTTCCTGGTACTGAAAGAGGAGTGATGCCTCTGTAGTTCTCGCAATCGCAAAGATTTCCTTTCTTTGATGTCTTGTTGAATTACCCTTCTTTCCAGTCTGCTGACACTTGTTGTTCTTCCCAGATCTTCCTGAAGAGAATGTGGAGTGTCTTTTCAGTTGCATCTATATCTGTCTTCAGTGCCTCAACTGGTAAGTTGTCTGACCCTGCTGACTTGCCATTCTAGATTTGTTGGATGGTCATTTTGATTTCTTCGACTGTTGGTAGGTCGGTGTTTATAAGGAGATCCGTGGATGCTGCTTCGAGGACTGGTGGGTTCAGTGGGGCTGGTCGATTCAAGAGTTCTTCAAAGTGTCCTACCCACCTGCTTTGTTGTTCTTGTACTTCAGGAATCGGTTTGCCAGCCTTGTTCTTGATTGGCCGTACTGGTTTACTGAATTTTCCTGTTAGCTTCTTCGTTGTATCGTATTGGTGCCTCATGTTTCCTTCTCCTACAGCATTTTTTCGCCATCATCACTAGGTTCTCCACACATTTCCGTTTATGCGACTTAATGCTACTCTCCACTTGCTTGTTTACTTCTGCGTATTCGGCCTGTGCTTTGGCTTTCTCTGTTATTGTCAAACTGCTAATACTTATTAACTTTTTGCTCGTCCTTTCTTGGATCTTGCTCATAGTACTAACAGGAATCCATTCTTTATGGTGTTTCTCCTTGCGACCCAAAACCTCCTGATATGTTGAAGTTATTAATTCCTTAATCTTTTTCCAGTTGTCCTCCATATTAGTTCCACCTTTTTCTAGTAGATCGTGAAATGCTTGGAACTTATTATTGAGAATTATTTTGAATTTATTGCGTTTGTTAGTATCCTGGAGAAGGGCTGTTTTAAACATTTGTAATGCTGCTGTACCAGTCGTCCGGTGCTTCTTCAGCGTCAGTTTCATTTTAGCCACCACTGCATGGTTATCTGAAGCTGTCAACTCTTCTCCTTTTTCTAACGTTTTTCATGGTCCTTCTAAACTTCTTATTGATGCAAGTGTGGTCTACTTGGTTCTCCGTAATGTGATCTGATGAAACCTACGTAGTTTTGTTTATCTGTCTGTGAGAGAATACTGTGCTACCTATAACCATTTTGTTGAGGCCACATAAGTTTGCAAACTTATCACCGTTATTATTTCTTCCTCCCTGTCCATGTCGTCCAATGATGTCTTCAAATCCGGTGTTGTTGATCCCAATCTTGGGGTTGAGGTATCGCATCAGAATAGTCAGGTGCTTGACTGAGCATTTATCGATGGTCTACTGCAGCCTGTGGATAATCCTGATCTTTGTCGTCTTCGTGGCTGTTGTTTATAGGTGCACAGCACTGGATGACATTCATTGTAATCCCTTCCTTCTTCGTCTTGAAGGGTGCTTTGATGATCCTAGGTCCATGAGATTCCCATCCTTAAAGGGCTTTTTATGCTTTTTAGGACAACATATTAGTAGTGCTCTTTGTGTGTGAGCCGTTTTCTTCTTCTCCTGATGATAATCGTTGCTCTCTAGCTTTTTACCAGTGGGTTTTGCTTATTCCAAGTATCTTCAGGTTATGTTTTTTCATTTCTTCAGCTATTTGTATGCTTCTCCCTATCTCCCACATCGTAAGGACATTTCATGTACGCATATTAACTGTTGATGTGGTTGTCAAAAGGGGTATCGGCCTCGTGTCTTCCGAAAAACTCGGCATTCACCATAAAGCTCCATAAAAGACCTTTCAGCTCCCAAGGTAGAGTTAAAATGGTTATAAGGGTTTTTACTGGTTAGCGTTTTTTTAGCAAGATTTTTGTTTCACGGGATGGGGTTGCTAACCCCATAACCTACCCTCCTCTTTTATCCGGGCTTGGGGGCGGCAGTAACCCTAGAGGGGCTCTAGGAGGAATTATGAATCAGTCATAAGTGTATATTATTCTCCAAGACGTTTGAAACTTACATGACTCATAACATTATTAATAGACAACTTGTTACAAATTAAGAACTGCATAGATGAATGATGAAAAGGCAATTAAAATAAATAAATAGATTGTTTATTGGTAGTTGCAATAAGAAGGATACGGTGTGACTGGTTATAACAACTTATAGGGCAGCATTACTTACTACATTGACATCAGGCGACAAGACGGCGGTTCAGAAATGTAATAAAATAACATACTATAACAAATAAATGCCAAATAAACATTACTATTTCTTGGCCTACAAGGAAAATTATAGGGATTCTAAATGCATGATCACTCTTAACACACTACACTTATTCGACTTCGTTTTGTTTTAATACTTTACCCCTTCCACTGATCATGTTATAAGCCTATTTTGTGAATCCTTACATGAAACACCCAAGAAAGCTCAAACTCTGCATATTAACTTCTTGCTATTGTTCTGTGCTGCATGTTTTAGCCATCATCTCTATAGTTGTAGTCAATTATTGGCAAAGCATGCCTGCAATCTTCCTGTGCTGTATTGTCTTTGTGAATATAACATCTTAATTTCCTCACTAATGATGCATACTGCATTATATTTGGCAGCGGTCATTTAAAACACTTGTGAGGATGTATATCTATGGGAATTTCAATTTTCTGTACTAATCATTTTAAACAAATTGTATACTAACAGAAGTATTATTAATATTGTTATTATTACAATATTATTATGTAACCAATGTGCTTTCATCTATGATTACGCATTTCGTCAACACCCTTATCCTTCACAGTTTTTATCAACTTTGAATTGTACGTTCAACTTGAATAACTAACGATTGTTGTCTTTTCGAGTAATGTACCCATATATTTGTTAACAGCCTCGACACGTATAAATTGTCCTGAATGTTCTAACTGATTTTAAAATATTATTAATATTGTCACACAAAAATGAATAGTATAAATTTTCCAGGTTGCTGATTCTGTAATGAATTCAGACCCTGTCTATCATATTACGATTCATGTAGTGCGATGATAAATAGGAACTGTATCAAAATTTCAGTTTTCTATATACATTCTTAATGTAACACTAGGAAAAAGACAGTATCGAATAACCTGTCATTCAACTACAAATTAATATTGACCTAATCATTATGAGTAGTGGAGTATTTAGTTACATACAACTTTCAAATTTATAGATTAGAATAAAGGATGAAAAATGATGTTAGTTGAATCAGATGAACTCAGTTATTTCCGTGTATTTTCTTCAGGTGATTTGTAACTAAGAGGCAATTTAACTAATAAACAGAAAGCGAAACCACTAATGCGGTTATGAAGTAGACATAACTGTAAGATCACGAAAATGGATGGATTAAAAATAATGTTGATTTTTACTTATTTATAGTTAAAATATGGAAACGTTCTAAAAGAAAATTGAGAACACTATATTGACGAAGACTTGACAATGAATATGTGCTTGATACTTTAAAATCTTTTAAAACAGTGAATAAAGTTATGTGTCCATATAGAAAACTCGTTGGTTCATAGGATTTTGCACCGTCCGCGATACGATGCAGCTAACAGCCTTAGGATAGCATGATTATATGTTAGATGCTCTCAATAAGGTTACTTGCAAAGTTATCTCTGCTAATTGTAATTTAGACCGAATACCACGACTTGTTAATTCCCACTAATCAGATCTACATCAAAAAATGAAACTTGTCGGAAGATTGTATTGTGGATAAAACTAGATGAAACGAATGAACAACATCTATTTGAGTACATTTATTTTCATCTCAATTAGTTTACAGTGATTATTAGTTAAGTGAAATCATTCACTGAAATAACTTTTTACGAAATCAACACAAATGATGACTATTCTATGAAACTAAGTAAATAACATTTGATTAATACAATTAATTGTTATAATTTATACTCTAGAGCATAACTTATATTAGATTAAATTAATGTGATGAAAGTTTACAAATTCAAGTTTATCAAAAATCGATACTAGCCGTTCTGCTTGATTTTCTGAAAAAAATGTATTTTTCGAGATTTCGAATTCTGAACTTCCATTTTTGTATTTTTTGCCGCAACAATTGCAGTTAAGCGTTTTAAGTTAAATGAATGTATACAACTGAACACTATTATCAATATTGGTCAGTCTGTGTAACTGCAGTTGCTACATAACTATCCTTTGTTTCATACAAATTTCTCAAATTCCTTCTCTTATCTAAGCTTTAATCAACCTTAAAATGTTTTTGCTTGCCTTTCAAAAGCTTTTCATGTATGATGCTCTCAATTTTCACTCCTAGAACATTCCTATATTTCAACTATAAATAAACGAAAAACACAATTATTTTCAGTCCTTCCATAGTCACGATCTCTCATTATTTTATATATGTCAACTTCAAAATCATTCTGATGTAATACATATTGGCTGTTTTACATTTTCTTGGTTAATAAAATTATTTCAGATCACAAATCACCTGAGGAGTATCTGTGGAGATTACTGAGTCCATCTGATTTAACTACCAACTTTGTTCTTTCTTATTCAAATTAATGTTTATTGCTAGTTAAATGCTAGCCAAGTTGAAAACCTGTCGACAGTTCATTAGGCAAAGTCGATTTATCTATAGAAAAAAGTACTAACCACATGATCAAGTAGTGTATCATATTATTTCAAATGACTCGGAAGATTTATAAAATGTTAATAAGCCATGATTCCAGAAGAATGATGACGAAAAGTTAAATTCATTTTGATCCAATAATTAGTGATTCAACGGCTGTTAATTTTTAAATGAATTGATAAATGTCTTGCACTGGATTAATTAATGCTTGTTTTGCAATGCCCCATGGTTCTCCAGAATACTTATTTGCCGAACTCCAAACAGATACCAGAAGGTGGTAAATGTAAATAAAGGCTATACTCTAAAAATGTTTATTTGCAAATTATCATTGGGTATATTTACAACTTATTCATGCACAAATTATCTAAAAAGTATGTGAAATATTCAAAAGCCTAGAACTATCTGCACACACCGAAATTTCGGATGTTGCTAGGATTTTCTAATGAATTTTGCTTATATAAAGTCGATACCAGCGTTTTCTAAGTTTCCTGACTCAAATAAACAATTCATTTTTTGCAAAGTATACAATAAACTAAGTATAATTCACGTTACATTCAATATAACACTCGTAAAATATTTTACTTACTTAAACTTGTGCTTATACGAAATCAAAAGACTTTCCTCCATTCTACAATGTTTATTGTTCTTGTTTTACAAATGGTACTGTTCTTTTTGTCTGTTTGTTAAAAATTTTACTGCCTATCCATTCTTGGTGATAATACTAGAATTTTATAAAAGGACAGATGCATCTGCCAATCGGAAGAAATTATCGGTTACGTTGTTAAGTAAATTACTTAAAGTTAGTAATTTCTACTCTATGAGTGATAGTCAATAGGCTTAAGAAATATTAAATAATAAACTAGAATTTGACTACTGCTATGAATAATAGTAATAGTGTTTTATAGATTTAATAATTACTACTACTACATCAAACCTGTGAAACTTAGTAAACGGAACTCTTAAAGACAAACTTATTATCAGACAGTCCTTTCACGTATAGATATTTTGTTTCAATAGTTTAGCTCATCAAGAAAACGTTAATATAGAATATATTTAAGTGATATTTGAGAGTAAATGTTTCAGAATACTTGACTAGACAACAATGCTAATGCTTGGAGTATATTTAAAAGCCATGTATCTACCCAACAGTTATTGCCATGTCTTCTATACGACTAATCACTGGATGATTGAGCTCTCTAAACTTCAGCGTATAGAATGTGGAGCCTTAACAGGTGTAAATCCGCCCAATAATTCATCTACATTTTTCTTGCAACATTGATTGAAGATCATTTATATAATTTCAATAAATGGGATCTAATCGCGATGTAAATGACTCATGTTTCTTTATTATGAAATAACGAAACGGTCTACTATAACATATGAGTCAAACAGACTGGTGCTTTTATTATAAGTGTATTACATATTTACTAACTTGGATGTTGATGTGTCTATTTTTTTCAAACCATTTTGAATATCGTGCTTTAAGAAGACTTCCGGTATTCTTGGAATTTTTTCCATGCGGAAATCTGTTGTTTCTGAATCAAATTGGTGTTCTTAGTTGCCTACAAACATCGAATTATATGACATAATGTCAACTAGTCATCAACAGTGAAGGACCCGGCATATATGCCAATCGGTTCAAGTTCCTGTATCACATCAGCATGACGAGATCAAATTTACAAGAATAATATGTCAACGGAATACAGTAGGGAAAAGAAAAGTAAAGATGTATATGAAAAAATAATATAACTTAAGATCTACATGAGGACAAAGAGGGAGTACACTTGTACCACTATGGCTGATTCTGAGCCATGTCACCCAGTGTTTCCAGCCATTGATCATGATTATTACGTGGACTCCAACCAGGCAGTCTGCATCAACAAACATGGCTTATACCAGTAGTTAAGGACTTCATAGACTGATATTATGCTTTGGTTTGGCCGCACCTACCTCTCCTCCAACTACTCCTACCGACAAGCATAGCGTAGTGAAGCAGATGATAGTCATACATATACAAAATGTGTCCCAACCATCTCAGTCGATGAAAGTTTACTACCTCTTCAATTTATCTCCTGGATTTTCCTAGTGCTTTCTGTCTAACATCAATATTACTTATACGCTTATTTCATGATATGTAGATGATACTACGAAGATTTATATGATCAAAGACATGGAGCCAACATATATTTTTTATTTTCGTGGCCCAAATTTCTCACCCACAAGTTTAAATAGAGCAGACTGCTGTGCAGTATATTCTAAATTTCGTTTCGTTGTATTTGTATGGAGAGAAAAGCATCTCAAATTTGCTTTCATTGTTATTCATAGTGTTTAGGAGACTCTGCATATTGTCAGAGTTTTGACCGTATAGGACTATATCGTTTTCGTATTTTAAGTTGACAAGTGGGTTTCCTGTAAGGAGAGCGGTTCCTAAAGAGGCAAATGAAGGAAATGAAACTTTTAAGAGAACATCTTCGACGAAATTAAATACAGAAGGGAAAAAATGGGCAATCCTGACTAACCCCATTTGAGGTTAACAATTCTGGGGGAAGTTCACCATAATCTCTAACTCAACCAGCCGTTTTCAAGTAGAGAGCCTTTAAGAAGTTCAAATGCTCTACAATACTCCTTTTAATGACAAACATTACCACATAACTTAATCTACGTAGCATAGTGTTCTTTCTAGTTAATGAATACCGCTATTGTAGAACGTTGGTAAATATGCCAATACGCTATGATCTGACGGAGAGTAAATATCGGATCAATGCATCCTCACCCGAGTCTGGAACTAGTTTGATTTTTTCAAGTTTGTACTTCCGTAGTACTAGATAAATATAGCATGATTTCAGAGCCTAATAGTTTGCACACTATGTTAGTCAAACTGATTCCTCTGCAGCTATTACAGAAAAATTTCTGTATCATTTTGTAAACTAGAATGATCAGCCATCGAGATCAATCAGTCGGGATAGCGTTCGATTTCCAGACTTTAACTAATATATCAGTCAATCTGGATAATATAAGTTGGTCATCATCCTTTAAGATATCTGAAGTTAACATATCAAGTCCTGCTGCTTTATCTTGCCTAAAATTACTTACAGTCTTTCCAACCACACTAAGAGTTTGGGGAATGGAAGTGTCAATTTTCCACTCAGGTAGTTTGGGGGATAGTCGATAAGCGGAGAGTAGCTAGGAAAAGAAGTAGTCATTTGAACTGTTCCCGAAAGTGTTCAATCCATCGGCTCTATATTTTAGACTGAGAGTGAATCATAGGCGTATCATTTTTAAAAATAGTCTCAATAACAATCGAATTCTTACCACCGGTATCCTTGATGAGTCAGAACATTTTTCTAGTATTCCTTATTGCCGCCATTACTTACAGTGCTTTCGTTGTCCACTACTGCTTAGATCACATGTACAGACTATTTTCTGGCCTGCATTTCGGTTGTTGTCGCTTTTCATCATGTTCAGAGTCTACCAGAATGAGTTTTTGAGCCTTCATCAGTTCACTAGAAGTCTCAGAGATCCATCAGTCTTTGATGACCTTTGAATTTAGATTGGAAACGTAAGTCACGCTGAATTTACGGCTAGCTTAAGCCTTATTAGGAGGAATCTGCTGTCTATGAACAACTAAGTTCTCAGCTAAATATTCTCTGAATGCATGTGATACCATGTGCATAGTTCTCTTTATTAATTAGTTCTCTCTCTTTTCAATTTCTTAAATGAGTAGTACCACCCTTATTAATGTATGAATACAACTAGGAACACCATTCTGAATAGAAATTGACAGAATTTTAGATAAAAAATTCAGAAGATGCTGATGAATTTCTAGTATCACAGCGTTCAGAACAATCGGCAACCGATAGACACATCGACAAGACTCAGTCAAGCCAATCGATACAAGAACTGGACCGTGGAAATAGAAAAATACGTGACAACAATCAGACACATTAAGACATTCAGTTGCGGACTTGGTCATCAGAGTACAGTGACTAATTATTTTTGGAATAATCAAAATTCTCCCTTCATTTGAAATAGGCAATGAAAATATTGTCTATAGTGACATCAATAGCTCTGCAGTCAAACGAATCAGATTAGGGAATCTAACATTAGCAAACTTATACACCTGAGCAAGAAATCTCCGTTATTTCAAGATATTAAAGTCATGTGATAAAGAACATGAAGTTTCAAAATTATTTCCTAGATCTTCAACATTTGACTAGTATAGAATGCCAATTGATACATAAAGCAATTGTCACTTGCTGGTAGTGATATCTTAGACATGTCCACATTTTATTAGTATTAAAGCTATTTTCAAAATAATAAGATATATATGAATGCATTTGGTGAGCTCAGAATACGAATTTAAAATCTACAACTGCATTCAGACGGTTGCCGTTTATCGTAGCACACTGTCAAATATATACCTAAATAATAATCATGATTGAAAAAGCCAAGCCTTACGACTTGCATTCTACCGTTATGTTCCTCATCACGAACAATATGAAAATCTAAAATACGGTGCTTCTCATTTATCTTTGCATTATGTTAAAATAATATTTCAACTGTAAGAGAGTATTTGGTAGACAGTAGTTTTCCCGTTATGTGTCTCGTTAGTTTAAAAATCATTGGTTCTACTAGGGGGAACTTTTTAATTAGGCAGGCAAGATTTAAAGTCAAACATTTAATTGTTTCAAAACATTTTAATTAAAAAAATAATTTTTTTAGTATTGTACGTTCTCTAAGTTACCGGATGTAGCATTGAGTAAACAAAGCCTAGTCATTCTTTCCTAGAGACGTCTATATAAGAAATAATATGCTGAAAACAATTAGCGCTATTCAACAATTGACATAAACAGGTCTATATGCCTACATTATAATAATAAATACTCTTTGTAGATATGACTAATAGTTTACAATCAACTCCTTGTTATTTATTTATAAGCCCTGTCTAAGAGTTCTAAATAATATTACTAAAACTAGTTTAAACAATGACAACATTAATATTTTGAATGAGAAGACTCAACCATTTAAATCTAATCTATATTAAATAAAGCAATAATAATTATTAATTACAAATCAATATATTCTCATTCGACAAGTAAGAGGCTATCTGGATTCAGTAGCTTAGTGGATAATGCAATCAGCATTTGAAATGAAAAGTAATGTTTCAGTTTTAGTATAAACATATATATTGGGATGTAGATGCATCCATCTAATGTGTCCCAACTAGGATGTAACATCACTCCTAGATTCCACTGCTAAGCACTAGCCTGATGTACTAAGAGTTTTGATTATACGGTAACAGAAAACAAAATTTCAAGAGCGAAATATGTGTAGAGTCATATATTAATTTGGGAACATGTTAACTAAAACATTGTACGTTTTTTGTACATGCATATTCAATATATAACTGAACTTCCTCTCTTCCTACCTGTTTCTCTTAAGCTTGTGTAGCTCACTGTATTTTACCTGTTATAAATGAAGCGTCATTCAACTGGCATGTTGATTTCTTTATTTTACTTAAATCTGATTACGAGTATATGAGTAAAGGTAAAGTAATATGCGCCAGACTTACTACCCTAAGGATATTTACGAATCTAAACTTAAGTAACTGCAAATCAATATCGCTAGTTTTCATAACACAAGTCTCACAATATGATTTACCACATAAGTTAAATGGGACTGATCAAATAAAGTCTTTAGGTCCAACAACAGGAAAAAGCATATATTTGTAATTAATTAATTTGTCCAGTGTTAATATTAACGATATAATAACAGTTAAAAATATGTGAATATCATTCGAAAGAATTCGGGTATATCAAAATACTAGGATTTTCAGTGCAATATAAAAAAAACAAATGGTAGATGAATCCATTTATAGCGGAAGTAACTCGCTAATTCTAATAGACCAGTGTGCCATGAATTCGAAGGTTAATGTTTAGATATTTAACAACACTGAATTCGAAGTATTGATCTAGAATCGTTTGATTTCGATAAAGATTACTGGAACCTATTTTCATTCATGAATATCCACTATGACATCATAACTCATAAACGTTCCACAAAATATATATACAAATAAATAATCCTTACTAAAAATGATGAAAAAGAATTAACAAAAGCCCACAACGAATTGTTATTTCTCTATTAGAACCTAAGAGGAACATTTATTAACATAAGTAAACACTAAATAGTCAAGTGGAAGTGACATTTTGGTTAGATCTTATTTAAAAGTTACAGTGGTTATGAAGTTGATGAATATTCTTCGGCTTAAAGAATGAACGTAATAAATGTTGAAAGCAACATTAGTTAATGGTTAGAACGTTACTTCAATTAGATTCAACATTAAAACCTGTCATAGCTGAGGTAAATCGAAGTGGCTGGATACAGAGAAGAAGACAATAATGACATTACACTAAACTAAGTAGCACTTAACATTAATTGAATACTAACTTAATACATGGAAACAATTTGCATCATAGCAACAAACTGTTATAGGTATAGATACCTAGGTTACTAAGTCACATAATTGCCTCTTCTGCACATTTGTCTTCTAGTTTGATTCGTCTGAATAGCGCCTCTAGTACTGATTAACTTGTTTAACTGTAACTCTTCTTCCTAAACGAGATGAATAGTTTACTCTAATAATTTTGCATTCGAGAATTCACGTGTTGTGTCTATACTTTGGATAGGTATGATTTATATCAAAGTAAAAAGGTTTTAGAAATAGTTTTGAATTCATCGTCGTTACAATGAATGAAATAAAATTTAAGTCTTGAAAAATATTTCACTAGACTCCAGTTAAGCTAAATGTTATGACTTTAATGTATAGTTCTCAATGAACAGTTAATTTTATAGTCTTACTTGAAACATCTTCAGTGTATTCAAAATCTTACTCCGCCAACTTCTAATTTCGACTGTCAGATTGTCTTAATTTCATATTTGTATCATTGCTTAATGCGACCAATTGATTTTATTATTTAATGTAACTGGATCTTATGCGCTTACTGAATCGTCGGATCACCAATTTTCTTGTTCATCTAGCCTTTGGATATAGTTACATTTACTACAATACATATTCCTTTAGTAAACAACTTCATATACTAGTAGGACACAAAGCACTACAAATACGATGAATTCTTTTGTGTTGCAAAAGTCACAGAGACAATAAAAAACTGAGAGCGAAAGTTACAGTTTTATTTACAAATAATGATAATAATAATCTAAAAATAATCGAAATAATAATAATCTAAACATTCTTTTACGAAACAGTCTGTAGAATGAACAGTATACTGAATATACATTAAAAACAAAAGTCACTCGAAATAATGGCAAACGTCTAGTTGATCTGACCAGTTTTATGTTTGTGAGCTTAAAATGAAGAAACAAGGTATTCAAGGTTTTAGTAATAAAGATCCGCAACAATGAGTTTTTATATCTCTTGATCTTTATTAAGTAGTAGTGTACACTGGAATCCAAACCATGATTTATACTACATTGATTGACTATTGCTCAATAATCAATGCAATTATCATCGCCCTATAGGCGATTAGTTACTACCCGTGTAGAATAGTAATAGTATCTTACATTACTAATCTAGGTTATATGGATTCGAACTATGTAATCGACGTTATTTCTCTCAGTTTCGCTCTGCAACTGGCACAAACCTAGGTCACCAATGGTTGCTTCTTAACTACCTTTAACCACCAAATACATTCGATTCAAACTTAATTCAAACAGATATAACTGTGTAATGTGAGTGTATGCAAATGTCAGAAGGAGTGTCGAATGCTGATGATGTTAATCAACTGATAATACTGCAAGAATTTGAATTCTCTCCTCACTCATTTAGAACTAATAGGCTGAGATTTTGTCTACTAATTTGTTGATTGAAAATTATTTCTCTTATGCATTTATCAATGTGCAAATTTACTGATCAAGAAATAAGTTTTGGTTCTGAGTTACGTCTGAAACTTTTGACTCCATTCAGTCTACAATCATACTTTGAACATATAAAGAGAAAATTAAGATGTGGTTACATAACTTTGGTATAATTCGGAAGTTTTTATATCATCCAACTGACATTTTCATGAACTGAAATTAATCACTCTCAGTTGTTGTGTACATCACAAGCGGGTAGCCTCTATACAACAGCAATTCACAAGGACGTAATCCATGTCCTGGATTCTACTATTTTATGACTAGTTGATTTGTATTTAGTAATTGTTGTATTCAAAGCCTTAGGAAATAGTATCTGACACGAAGTTGGAAAACTGCAAATGACTGCAACACTAGACCTGACAAAAGAAAATTGAATGTCCATTTTAATTAAGTTCCTCTTATTATTAGCATAAATTTGAATCATAGAAAGTTAGTATAGTTGATTAATTGCAACCACCTGTTATAAATTTTTAGTCGACTAACATCGACCATTGAGTAATGTAAACTGAGTAGAAGTGACTCATATTTTTCCTGTAATAATTTCGCCGTAGCCTTTATTACTTTATCTTTTCAGTGCCCAAAATGTCATTTTGTTTGAGTGAGTCATTTTAAAAAAATTTAGAGGAGAATTATTGTTATTTTTAAGGCATGAATAAAACAGGTAATGAAGTTGTCTTAAGGGATGATTAGTCGACTCACTCATATCTGTCCCACGTGAATTCATTACCAACTTAGGTATTTTTTAAATACTTTTTGTTCATGTGTGTATCATACGCTCTGACTACTATATAGACAGCGATATTATCAACTAGGCTATAAACATATGGTTAGTCGGACACAAGGCCACTGGGACAGGTCTATCCTGCTATCAAGGCTAAATTCCTAACCAATCAAAAACTTATTTTGAGTTCAATAAGAAATTATTTGAGAGAAATAGAAATTACTGAATCAGTTCGAAGCTATTTGAGGTGAGCACTTCGTCCTCTGATGTAGTCGTTCCTGAGTCAGTGTATCATCGCCTTTGGAGTTGTATTTTATTATTACTAACTTTCGCACGCTGAACCTATACCAAGCGGATATGACTGAAATGATGGCAATGGGTTTTGAAGGGTTTTATGATATGCATTCTAGTCCATTAAAACGTGAAGAAATTTATGATTATAAGGTAAGTCTTAATAATGAGTCGTTTTCAGTTGTTATTAGTTAGCTTATAGTTACCATTTGATATCAGAGATGTTCGAAGTGTTTCTCAATTAATTTGGCTTTTCTCTTTGTTACTCATTAAAATTATTGTCTATATAGCGATCCAATAACTAAAAGTTACGTCCTTTTTTCTGTGTTACTGATGGCTATTGAAACTGTTGATAAGTAGAACTTTCCAATGGTAAGTTCATAGTGCAACAACCGCTTTTCTATTATCCCTCAGAAAACAGTTGACTATAAAGTTTCTCATTCAGACATTCAGCAAAAAGTAATATATAGTGAAGAAATATTCTTTTTCAATTAACCTTTTATCAGGGCTCTATACTTATGCTTTACGACTATAATATCGTGGTGAATGAGTGGTGGTGTTACTTATACTTTTTATTTTACATTCATGGTTAAAGTAGTGTAATTGGTTTCACACACTTATATACTATAGTTAGCTTGTTTTTTATAGACTCATTACTTAAGTAATGACTTAGTTCCAGTTATTCGACTTCGTTGTTAGCTTTGAAGCACTGTAATATTTAGGAAGGATTATTTACTACTGTTTATGAAAATTATATAACTCGAGGGATTCCGCAGTAATTGGATAGGTATTTCTTCCTACCGGAACATTGCTGTTTTATAAAAAACAGGACGCACTTACCTTTTAAATATATCACAGGTTCCATTAAATGCTATTTACTTATCTGTATTTAGAAGTTAGAATGACGGTCAGTCTATTATTAAATAACTGAATGTGTTCTGTAATAAATAATAAGACAGACCGTAATCTTGTCCTTTTAACTGATCACCAAGCTGCGTTTACTTTATACCCTATCCTGGGATTGTTACTAACATATTCATGTATAATCTCACCCAACCCATTAAGAACAGTTCTCGTAGACTGCACGTTTTATCTTTATTGTTGTTTTCTGTCAATCTACTAGGTTTTTATTGTCACTATTGATTTAAAGTTTTATTCAGATTTATTTCATGATGACAATGTTTTTATGTTTGTGTATTACGTTTGTACAACATTTTGTATATTTTCAAATTCATAACTCATTTGACATTTGCAAACTATACCTTTTAGATTCATTGTTGTATGCATTAGAAAATCCGAAATACTTTACAAAATTAAGTTAGCAATTGAATTTATGAAGTGTAGTCGGGATAAAGGTTTGGAAGTTATGCAAACTTTTTTTGAATCGCACTCATGAATGAATATTTAGAACATTCGTGTAAAGAATGCGTCCTTAATCACTACTGACTTTTAATTTCTGAAAAGGTTTTTGGTTTATACAAGAAACTGCACTTGTAAAACGTTCTGTGTCAAGAAATATATTTTGTTAGTTAAATTAAGAATAATTATGAAGAATTATTCATGTTTTACTTGCTTGACTCTAGTCATTTAAAGTTTCATCTTGCATGAATTAACTGCAAAAAAAACATAGATGTGGAGTATTTAAGTATAGTGAGCATATAATTTGAATTAGTTTATAGGACTGAATGAATTGAAGTAATTACTATTAATTGCGTCAAACTGCATGTTGAAAAGAGGGCACTACCTGAATCGTTAACACTTAACTCTTAAGTTACTTCTAGTCACAGTGGATTATCATAATATAATCCATCAAATTACTCAGAAATTATCGTTTTTAGACGTCCTTCTGGTTGAACGAGCAAATTAACACTGAAAATTCTTGCTTGCCCAAATATCCTACGTTGCTGTCAGTTTTGTGATGAATGTTTTCAGTTACTTAAAACTCAAATTTTTTTAGAAAGAACATGAATAGCATAGTTACGTTACAAAATCATGTTATTTGTGCAGTACTGTTTAGTTATGTTGTAACTATATTCAGGATAGCTGACCCAACTATTAAGTCGCTTCTGTCAGCTCTTCTGAGTAGCATCATCATTTTCTTATGTACAGAATAACACATTACTGGGAGCCTTACAAAGTTACTGATTCATGGCTACAACTTTTTTTATTCTAGTAGTAATCTTAAAATTTACCAGTGAAATGGGTTTTCAGTGTCTGAAATACATTGCTACAAATGATGAAATTAGTTAACTAGTGTAAGTTGATTCGGACTGATGACGGTTGATATTGTACCCAATGAAGTAACTGGCATTTGTATTGTTATCAGCCTCTCTGAGTCGCAGTCTAACTACATCAGTGTAACTCATCAAGAGGTTAGTTAAAAATGCAATTAACCATATGGTCTTTCAAAAATTGTTTTAAATCCCAGTTGTCTATCAGGATGGATTCGCAGTCAATAGTATTCTAATTTTGTGTTAGTTGTTAAAATGAGTTGATTTTGTTCTATCAATTTATTCAGCTCACTTTTATACAGCAGCACCGAAATGAGCATGTTAGCAACATATATCATGAAATGTTAATTTCCCAAATGTGGGAAATACACTTTACCCACACTTAAGCAAAATTAGGCTAATTTCTTAACTTAAAACATATTTACCATAATTTCCAACGCCTATTCTTATGCATATTCTCTTTATTATATTTTACTGGAACCAATTTATGTTAATTTTGCATTTAAATCAACGATCAACTAACGGGTAAACAATCAATAAAAGTTCAAAAAACTTCATTCTACTAGTATACATTTGTTTTCTCTATTTTAGTTTTATATATATGACTTTCATTTTTCAACTGTTTATTGTATTAATGAGACCAACAACTTGAAAAATAAACCTTACTATCTAGTTAGATAAAGAGATTATTTACACCATCAGAGGTCTAGGCAAACGACTGAAACGTAAAGTTGTTATCAAAATTCTTGCCTCCGAGAAAAATTAATAGACAAACTTACAGACACTTTTAAGCACCACAGTGTCCAGATTTAAAAACTGGCGTTTTGTAGATGTTCTTAAATGGTCCCTGCATTTCTATTCATTTCCTCAGTGTGAATTACTAAGTTGTCTTCCAGATCGCAAAAGATGATGAGTCGTATTAGTTTTACTAATTGTGAGTCTAGTATGTTTTTCATCCTGGTAATTCATTTCATAATAAAAATGTGTGATATTCTAACCTAAATGGATTTAAATTGTAGACATTTTCTAACTTTACTTTCTCGACGAAACTAATTCTATGCAATATATCGTCTTCCTAAATATTGACGAAGATTTATCAGATTGTATTGTCGTTGCGTATATTCAAATAAAGCATGTTAAGTTTATATTTACACTTATCAGATCGGACTTTTGGAATGATATTTACAAATACATGTCATATTTTTAAAGTTGAAGGTAATTATTGGATATGAGAATTTAAAGCGAACTACGTAGTCTTATATAATCAGTATACTGAATTTACTGGATGCAAAGATAAAAAATATGATGGATTTCTTTGAAATTTGAAGCATGAAAAAAATGTTACTTATAAAATTTTTAATACTATTTCAATTGTCATTATTGTGTCATCTATTTAGAGTTCTAGTCTAGAGTACTTAAGCCTTTTAGCTGTACGGTAATAGGAATTATTTTTTATGAAAGTTTTCAGCAGATATTCAGAAACAACTTAAGTACTATTGGTTGCCAATGTTGAGCCTTCAATACTATTAATGGTGCGAATTATCTTTTTGCATTTGATTTGCTCTTGTTTTATTATATGGAAGATATTCAATAAAGTTTTACTCAGTTACCTATGATGAGATTATTTCACTGTGGATAAGTGACGTAGGCGGACACCTGAAAATTAGAAATTCAATTCACAGGAAAACCAGTAAGTTTGAAATTTTACCCATTGTATCACTTTGTATATATATGCTGCAAAAAGAAGTGTGAGAATTCCCTTTTGATTTGTGTGCTGTTTATATGACAGTTTGGTGAGAAATCGATTTTAAATTCCCAAGTTGTATAGCAACATGATATTCTCATTCTCAGTATCACAGAAATCGTATTTATGATCCTTTAATGAAATCACAAATGTCGAGTTATTGATCGTAATTTCGTAACATCGTTGATGGCTTTACTACGTGTCAATTTTTTTATTAATAGTGGTTTTTATCTTAATACACATGTACATTGTAGTCTCATCTCTGTAAGACATTATTAATCTATGTTAACTTAGGAGTTAGTATTTCGCATTTTAATAAAAACGCTTTGTTTAAATTAAAGATTTTTTTGTATAGATATTTTTGTTCATTTGAATAAAACAGGGTTCTGATAATGTCGTATCACTTGTAGTTAATTGGAGAATTTAATTACAGAAGCTATTTTTTGAATTTATTTTGTAACCAACGCTTGAGCTTTTAATTTTGCTTTTACTTTTGTCTGCAGGTTGAATTTCGTTAATTAAACCAGAAATATTAATATCATTAAGATTTTTTAGTGTTTTCTATTTGTGGCTGATTGATTGGATTTAATGATAACTAAGTTGTTTTCTTTGCTATCCGATGTCTATATCGGTTTGATGTTGTGAACTTTCGTTCAGTTTTCTAAGTTATGTGCCTTACATATTATATGTATTGTTTCTACTGACTGGTTTAATTATGTACGATTTGTTAGAATTGTTTCTGAAGTTTGAAGACATAATTCAATTGATGGCTGTCTTTTCCCTAAAAGCTATTCTTAGTTGAATGTGCATTAAAATAGAAATAGAGAGTGAGGAAGGAATGTTGAGCAATGTTGTAATGCTTAAATCAAATAACAAGTTAGTTACCATTTAAACCCTGTTATATTCAAGTTCCATCGTTGATATTATGTAGTTATTATTATTAAAATATGTCTTTCATTAAAATGATGGTAAAGATTTGCAGCTGAAGAGTATGATTTTAGAGGTGTCATGTTTAGTGCGCTGGTGTGTTTAGTTGTAGAATTTTAATTGTCTTCTCAGACAAGATTATCGGAACATACTTCCAAATACAGGCAATGAAAGCTCCACAGTCAAAAGTTTCAACTCAGTGAACATTTCACCTCCAAAATATTTCATTAAGTTGCATGTTTAAAAAAATGATTTCTATGTAATGATTGACTGTCTGAATTACGTTAAGTAATGAAGACATTTTCACTGATAGTGATGTCATTACTGCAATTAATAAATGACAGTTTCATAACAATACAAATTACTCTGAAGTGTACGTATTTATATTCAGTATGTCACTAAATCAATGCTACTTAGTATTTGGTTTCCTGTATTGACAAAACAGAATGATTATTGTTATCATCCCTAAATATTGTTCTTTTTTTCAGAATATTAAAACATAAACAGTAGACAGACGATAATTACAAGCTTTCAAACGTGTAATAATGTCTGTAAAATGTCAAAAATATTCAGTAATTGTGTGTGTAGCTGCGAAACTATCCATGAATTGTTGTAGTTTACATTACAGATCTATTGTAGGTAGACAACCAATCAAACCAAAAAGTACTAGACACTTGTTTCATATTAGCATGCGACTCCCGAGCAATACACGTTGAACAAGGATATAGTTCAAAACCTTCAGTCATCTAGGTGAGACTGTAAACTTCAAACTGCTAAGCGTGCAACCAATGGCATCTATTTTTAACCATTATTTGATGCCATTGTTACGTGGGTTACTGCCTCACGCCCTGCATGAACTATGTTGATGTTTATTTCATCACTGTACCAAAGCTTCCTAAAATGGGTATATTTTATTCTGAAAGATGTGCAGATTGACTGGGCTATTGATTTATTGTGTTGCGACTTTGTTATTTAACTTATTGATTATTACTGTGAATAAGATAAATATACCTTTTAACAAAAATAGGAAAATATATTTCCTGGATATTCTTGTCTTGAAATACATGAACATAACATGCAGTCACTGTTTGTTTTATGGAGTATCATAAATATTTTAGACATTTATTCTAAAAATTAATCAATTTCTTTAGTCACTTTAAGAATGGTTTTTAAAGTTGACTTACATTCCTTGAATAGTAGGATTTGATTATATGTTTTCAAGTTGAAACCACTACCAGTCACTTGATGAGGATCGTTCATCCACTATATTCAAGCACTTATCTCTCTTTGAGCAAGTCTTTTTTGTAGAATATTTTGATTTTCTTTGGAATTGTTTGGTTAACTATCGGTGAATTTTCGTATAGTGTAGCTGTGCTTCATCCGTAGTGATAAAATTAAGAAATATAAATGCAAATTATTTGTCATATTACGCATAACGTTAAAACACGTTATTGATGGGGTAGAGTAGATTTTGAATCTGCAGTTTTATATTTTTAACCACAAAACTCTTCTCCACTGCAGTTTTGAATTTTGATTAAGAAAACTTGATAAGTATGTATTTGTTATCTCCAAACTATGTACAGAGTGGATTCTCGCCGTTCAACTTTATAATACGGAACACAGATATTGAATAGTCATAAATATCTACAACATTATTTTCAAGACTAAAATTAGTATCCTGTAGCCTAGGTTATATGCAGTGTTTTCAAATTTCCAAATGCGTCGTATCCAGGACCTTCGGTCATTTTTTCATTCGTCTAGTGAATGGACGTCTCATAGTATAGTATAGTTTCCACTAAATATTTCATTTCTATTTCTAACACCTGCTACATATTAGAGAGTGCAAAAGTAACATTTTTATGTGAGACAACTTCAGTATTTGACCGAGAGTTTCTATGGCAGTGTCTGCCACTGTAAGGCGCACGTCAAAAATAAATAAACTGGATGAAGGCTCTTTACTCGAACACCATTACTCAAGTCAAAGCGTATGGAGAATTGTCATCTGAATTTGTCACTTCAATGAACATTAGTCACAGGTGTTCACTTCTCCATTTTTGTTTAATTTTATCATAGGTTCACTGTTCGAACTAACTCTCGACTGAATTGTTGGGAATCGGTCTCCTACTAAAACTCCCACTTATTAACTTAGAATGCTTACATGACATAGTTCTGTCTAGACAAGACGCTGATAAATATTGCAGTGTCTTTATGTAGCACTGAGCAACAATCCGAATTTGCTCAAAATATATTTATCCCTCTAAATGTGAATTGTTGCTTCAAGACTGGTCGGCATCAACACTCGAATAAAAAATAGGGAGAAATAGTAAGTCAACGACTCCAATTATCTTGAAAGTCTGATCAGAGGAGATGGGTTAGTGTCTGACAAAATATCGGCATGGATTCAAACACCTCGTGTGGTTTTTGCCAACTTACGTCACCCATGACTTAGGTGAGATATTCATTTAAAATATGGGGATACTACGCAACAGTCCGTCCTATCTTGCTGAATGAATATGAAACGTAGCCGCTACGAGTAGATGACATCTGTCAGTTATCGGTATTTGATCATCGATATCTCTGAAATTTCGCTTGTGTTTTCCGGGTTCACCAGGCGATTAGTAATGAGGTTAGACTCCAAACATTGGGGCAGTCGATTGAAGCAGTCGCGATGGACATTTAGTATGTATGCCCAATCACCTATTACAGCATGCAATGCTGACTGATAGTGGGGTAGAATGGAAGAAAGCTAGAAGCGAGCAAGCTTAACACACGGTATCAATCCATGAATTCACTGACTGATGGTCTGAGGTGTGTTGGTAGGTGTGAACTACTAGGTTAAGGTCTGATCAATTGTTGTAAATGATAGTTGGAGATTCTGTGTGATGAGGCTGAGAATCGATCACAGTAGTGTAAGTACACTCACTTATAGCCTTTCGTTAAATTGTGAGCTTAAAAATAATGTGTTTTTATTTTTCAGTAAGCGAATTCCTTGTCATTGTATTATATATGATTTTTCTCGTTTTTTTCATCATTAATAGCATTGAAGTTACTACTGCTTCCATCAATTTGGTGTTAGTCTTGGTGTGCTGCTGAGGTGTGGCAACTTAGATGGATGCACACATGTCAGTTTCTATATTGTAGATACATAGTACTTAAGACTCTTGAAATGAGATAAAAATTACTTCAATACGCATTACTAATCCACTAAATAAACGTTAGAATGGTATGGAATGCAAAATGCAACACAGATATTATTTAAAACATTGTAGATAACTTCAGTCTACTGCAATTTAGTGAATGTATGACTTCTCTTTGGAAGTTTTTCTCACGATCATTGCATCTCAGCAGGCATTTCTGTGATTAAGTTTCATATGAAATATATCCTTAGACATTTCGTTGCCAAGGTGTAATTACTTTTCTCGTTAACTCTGGAGACTGGATTCCTTTAGATACTGGTATTTTTAATTAACAGTTAACTAAACATGTATTAGGAGATCATTTACTCATTGATCTGTATAATACATGTTGTTTTTTAAAGACGCTTGTTATGAATTAGAAATCTCGATCTTTTATAATTACACTCTAGAAAATTGCTGTTTGATATAAATGATTAATATGTTATACGGATTCAGTTATTCACAATCATGGTGAGTTGTCGTACACATGTGAGTTTTGTTCAAGTTGCTACACCGCATCGACATAACCAGATAATACTAATGGGTCGAATATCAATTAAGTTTAAATAATTTATTAGAAATGATAATGATGAACATTAAATATTGAGAATCAAGTCAAAGAAAGAATGAAATGATATGTATGGAAGAATACTGATACTAAAGAACTAAAGGATGAAATAGAGTTAATATTCCTGCGTCACAGTTGTCTGCTGTGAGTCAGTCACCCAGCGACTCCAGCCACCTATTGCGATTGTTGCGTTGACCGCAGCAAGGTAGTATGTACCTGCCAACATGAGTGGAACAAACAGTCAATAACTTCAAGACTGATGAGATGCCTTACTTTGACCGTTGCTGACTTTCTCCCATGCTAACTAATATTGGACGTTAACATAGACAGTGGTAGTGTATAGGTAAACACATCCTTAGTACGTTAGTCAATGATGATATGCAACTACATCCACGAATTTCAGTCGTTACCTGTTATCTTGCATTTAACTTCGATATTACTCACTCCATTGTTCTATGATATCAGTGCAGCTTTTCGAAGATATCTAAAGTCAATTGCCATCTGGACAAAAGTCCACACAAAATTCTGTAGGCTCTGTTTCTTATATGCGACTAATTATCTTCTGAAAATTAGTAGGTTATTTAAGTACAGGTAATATTATGTGCATGATCATAAGGAAAATAGCTTTGAATTCAAATAATCAACAACTAAGGAATTTATTAGAGTGAGGTATTTTGGTATTGGTATTTTACCACTATACATAACACCCATATCGTTGATCTTTAAAAATAATATTTTCAATTTGTCATCACTGGAAATTTAATAACTAACAATTTTTGATTTCCTATATGCAATTTTAGCCCCTTGAAAAATACATATCATACTACTATAGTTTTTATGTAAAATACTGTTGTGAAATATTTTAGTTTTCAGGTTTTAGTGCTTCTTCAGATAACGATGTTACAAAAAAATTATTGCTAATTAAATGGTTCATCTTTGTGACAGCACTGCAAGATTTAAGCCCTGACCAGTTAACCCTATGGCACTGACATTTTAAATAATAAATTTTTTCAGAAGTGATTATTACTGTTGAGT
Source organism: Schistosoma japonicum (assembly GCA_025215515.1). Taxonomy (NCBI): domain Eukaryota; kingdom Metazoa; phylum Platyhelminthes; class Trematoda; order Strigeidida; family Schistosomatidae; genus Schistosoma; species Schistosoma japonicum. Next base: position 38,173,877 of record CM046069.1, on the reverse strand, counting down.
AGTTGTTATTCATTATCATTTCATACTTTACATTGGGAATCAATTTTAATATCATAATGTCTACGCATATACAACCATCGGGACTATTGTCACCGTTCCTTGTAAATTATTGTTTATAGTAAGCGTATAATCTATCGATTTCCAATTTACATTTCGTGAGACATACAACTGAATTACTAGAAGTTTGTTTGAATTTATCAATTAAGTTTTTGATGAAAAACTGGAGCCAGGATACTTCATAATTTCAATTAGATATTGAATACTCAGTGAAACGTGTTTATTTGTATTCAACCAATGATTTAATGTAACATTTTATAGTATCCCTTTCTCTTTACAAATACTGTTTGCAAATTCGTCTCTAATACAAAGATACGCTTTATTTTACTGATTTCTAGTCAAGAGGAACATACATGTGCAATCTCTCAAGTTTAACATCACCCACAGCTTCAGAACAATGTTCATCTATTGGAAGTAGTTTTCGCACAGAACAGTGTAACAGTAGTACTTCAAGTAATGAATATGAAAGTTTACTCGATTTAGACTTTATCCTTGAGAATAGTGCTACACAAAAAGTCGTTAATGTAACTAATTTGTGTAACTGTACTTATCCTAATACTGTTATGAATGTTAACTATTCGTTTTCCAAATCTCCAGTATCTCACTTACGACCTGTTTATTCAGATGTGATGTGTTCACAGAATCCTACATTTAAAAATTCAAATAATGCAAAGTATTATTATGATCTTGGTTCAAACAATTCACCAATTGAAATTAAGCAAGAGCCAATTTTCCCTGAAAGTTCTGAATATAAACATTGTTCTGAAATTAATCAAAATAATTCATACAATTGGACTACAAATGTTCCAAATAATTGTGCTTACAATCCCGACTGTAATGGAGTAATAGATACAGGCCATTATATACAGACTGCAAGTGATTCAGGAACTGGCGAATTACAATCTCAACATTCATCCTCTTCACTTGCTTATATGCCTTCAGTTATTCCAACAACGGATATGCCACCAATGGATCCATTTCAGAATTGTCAGTCAAATTTGCAAAATCCAGATCAATCTTCACTACGATTTTATCCTACTGTCACAAATCTTACCAATTCTGTCAATGGTAATATAATGGCTGAGAACAATGTCACAACTGTTTATTTACCACAAAACAATCAAATGGGTCATTCTCAATTACATCAACTGACACCAACTTGTTCTGTTATAAATACAATAAATGACAATAGTACAGTACACGCTATTAACAATTTGCAGGATTATCGCAACGGAGTACAAAATACAGGTTACTATATGAATATGTATAAAGTTGACGATACACATCTTCCAGTGAACACAACTTTTCGAGTATTAGCACCGAGAACTGTATCTCCTAGTCAAAATCTTGGATTTACATCACTCGCTACTACATGTGATGACACTGGTTACAGGAACACTTCATTAATATCTGCTCACCATAATAATAGTGGTAGTAGAAGTAAAAGTTCAGCACTAAAATTAGGAATTGAATCTCATCACGAAATTCTTGGGTGTAATATGCCTGGATCTGTGGAGGTTGCTCTGGCACCTATGCGTCGAACACGTACAAACAAAACTAAAGGTGATGTTTCGAATAAGGTGACTGGAGGTAATTCTAGTGGTAGAGCAAAAAAATCAATAGCTTTGATTCATACTTGCCCATTTAGTACATGTGCAAAAGCCTATTCAAAGAGTTCACATTTGAAAGCTCATATGCGCGTACACACAGGGGAAAAACCTTTCCCATGTGATTGGCCTGGTTGCGCTTGGAGATTCGCTCGATCCGATGAATTAACACGTCATTATAGAAAACATACTGGCGACCGACCATTTCAGTGTAGAACATGTCATCGAGCTTTTGCACGCAGTGATCATCTTACTTTGCATATGAAAAAACATCAAAGTGGTAACTAAATCATGCGTGCTGTAACAGTTAATATACTTATTAGATTTGATAGGATACTACTGTCTAACAAAAACATTGAACACTAATTATACGCTTCCATTAATATAAACCATGGTATTATAATTATTATTACAATTACTACTACTATTGTTGTTATTATTACTATTGTCACTAATCTCAATAATTAACTTTACTAAACAATGCATACAAGAATCATAACTACATTATGACGAACATAACGTGTACTTATGGGCAGCATTTTTCTAGTGCATTTAGTAATGGCAAACAAGACATGCTATTAAGTCACTCGCTTTTTCTTCGAATCGATGATGTATGAATACAGTGGTTGTTTATGTGGTAACAAAATCAGCTTGATAGTAATAATAATAATAACGATAGTAAAGTAATTAGTTTATGTATTGTGTATGCGTTATTTTCTTTAATTTTCATGAAATCTAATCGAATTCTCTAATGTAATGAGTATATCTCGTTCGTATGAAATCTTTGTACTAGTTCACATCTTTCGGATACACTACACTTATCACTGGACAGTTGTTCCTTTCTAACCTCACTGCATTGTTTTTTTCTTTCGCCATATAACATAACCCATATGGTAGTAGTCTCTCTTTCATTTGATGCATATTACATTAATAATTACATATCGTATTATCTGTGTTAGACTTATAAGGCAAGACATTACAGTGAAATGACTATGGTTGCATTTTTGATCTTTTATTATGAATGTATTCCATGTTCGTTTTTATTCAAATTGTATTTGAAATACATACATATCATACAGTTATTAATTAATACAACTGTCAATGCTCACCAACATCAACATTGGCGTGCTACATATTTAAAACAGTAGTGTTATTAAATAGGATTGCAAAAATCCTGTTCATGTAGAACTGGCTGTGACTGCCTTCTGTCAATTCCTTTTATATTGAAAATCTTGATTGGTTTAACCATCACATATCTATATATCCATCTATTCGTCTATCATGTGTAACACACGCATATCATACACATCGCACTTGCAACATTGTGGTTTGTCTTTTTTGCTATGTTTTACTAGTTTTGATGAGCATATATTTTCTCTACTACTTTAAACTTGTTCGTTTTTTTTTTTTTAAATTTTTTTGTTATTCTGTTTACCAGTTTTTTGTCGTTGTTGTTAAAAATTTGAACTATGTGAAGCATATTTACTAACTTATGGAATATATAACGATTACAGCATGGTGGATATAAACATTATTATTAGTTTAATGTTTATATGTTATGAATACTACTACTAATTTCATTTTGTGTTCACTTTTGCATAGATATTTTTCTGTTTCATAAATTTCCTAATTGTGACATTCTAAAAAAATTCTGTTTCTGGTGGCTGTTTTTCAACATTAAAGAGGAGAAATGTTTTCTATAATGTTAACGTTAATATACTCCTCTACTTTTAACTTTTGTCTTTTTATACATAATTTCATATTAAACACAGGGCTGTGAAACCTTCTACATATCGCGTTCTCTTGAAATAAAAAAATAATGGTTTAATGATGGGGAGATTCATAACAACAAGAAGAACCAAATTTTTTGATGTCCTATATTCCTTCTGATATAATTACGTTCGATGTTGTTTCTTCCTATCTTGTTATTTTACTATTTTATCTCTGTTAGGTGTTGTGTTGATTTATTCACTAAAACATTGAAGCGTAGAGTGAATACAATAATTGCTCTATTGTTTTTTTTTTCTATTTCGCAATATCATTAATTATGAAAGTTTTAGTATATATATATATGCGTTCAAATATACTTCCTAATATTGTTCAAATTCTAATGTAATGTACGTATATATAAATATTTGATGTTAGATAGTTGGAGGTAGTTAGAAAGATATCCTGTTCAACCTAGGTTTCATGCTAAGTGGCACTCATCAGAAAGGAGTACTTGTACTCGACGTAACATTCGGAACATAGTAGATGAAATATCAAGTCACCTAGATTCGTGGTAGCCACAATAGAACATGGTCAGTAGAATTCTATCGGTATTAAAGGACTAGCCAAACATCACGTTCGTTACTGATTAGTGATCACGTGTTGGTTGTTCCCAGCGATTAGAAGTTAAACTTAGTAAATAAATGAAGCAGATTCAGTAGTTTTAAACATTCGACACTTAACTGTTGAGTTACAGGATTCAAACCTCACTACACTACGCCTAGTTTAATTTCGAGTAGCCTCGACGTATTATGTGCGGTTCATAAAACTTTCATAGTGTTACGAGTTATATCACCCTCTTATAGCTAAAGAAATCATGACTAAAGTTTAATTATCCTTTTAATTAAGTCTTTTTACGACGAAATATTTATAAAAGTACATTAAAGGATCAGCTTTATTCCGTATTATTATTATTGTTTAACGTAATTCAAATATTTCCAATCTAGTCTTGAGTGAAATTGCCTATTTGATAGTCTGATATAAGTGTAGCTTAATTTATATAAAATTTCTAATCAATATGTGCTAGATGTGAATGTGTATTAGGAAGAACTATGCACCGGTTTTGAACGTAATTTGTCTATTTAAACTGTTATCTAAAACATTTCCGGTGTTCATTAAGTTCTTCATACTCAGCACTTTCAGCATTTTTCCCTTTTGTTTAGTGAGCGTTGCATATTAGAGTGTTAGTTTCACTAAAGTTTTAACTATAAATTTTCGAGATTAATTGCAAATGTTTTCAATGAACATATCGATAGTGTAGAGCAGCACTCTAAGATGCAGCATTCATCCACTAAATGAACAGGAGAATAATAAAGTGTTGTGTACATCTCACCTAGCGAGCGTTGAGGTTGCAGATAACCTCAGATGACTGATTATGATGACGAAATCGAGATGTGACTATGTATTTATTCTGCAAACCTTGATGTGAAGCCGTTGAGGTAGAAATCGCTGTCCCAATGTGTATTAAGACAAAAGCAACGTCGTCATTAAAGATTACACGAATGAGGATTGTGCAATCTTAGGTTAGTTATCATTTAGCTGAAGTTATCCGCAAACTCTTATTGTACAATGTCGTACCGACTACTTCTGGTTGACTTTCTGTTTATTCAATGAGGGAAACAAACGGAAAGATGACATGCGACATAGTGAGTACATAGAACGTTGTTAACTTTGTCCTTCATAACATATTAACATATGTAGAATCACTCAACCAGAGAGCGCCAAATAGGTATTTTGTGTCAGTTTATAATTCCTTAGGAATGTGCACTCATAACCAATCTCAGAATTTATGTATCTCGTGGTGAATAAAGCACGTTAAAACTACTGAATGGGAATCTCGAAATATGCATTTCCTAAGTAGGACGATAAGTTATATTATTTAATTGTCTATATGTTTCAGGAAATTTATGTAGACACCAATAGATCAATGGAGATAATAAGGAAATCTAAAGCTCTTGGATATATATTAAACGCTGCAGTGTTGTTTGTAGTAAAACATGATAATGTAAACAGAAATTAGATAAATTACTAAGTTGATAGATACACGTATTTCATAGTATCTGTCACCACACGTAGTTTGATGTATAAGTTTACTTTAAAAGTATTAGTAAAGTTCGAAGACGTTATTCTATAACAAACTAATCTCTCATTAGCCTTTTACTTGTTTACTATGAAGTAATGGGATGTGTGAATTATCCTTTACCGGATATAACGTTACTCTACAAACAATCATTCGTACGAATTCTTTACAGGATCTTTGCAATGTATGTAGACAACTGGGGAATGATAATCACCCTCATATCTCAAACGGAACTCAAAACTGCCGTCTTCACAACCGAATTCCTTCTTCAATTTCTAATATTTCTTCTACCTTCACTTTAAATCCTAACTTTCTATCTTTAACTTCTTTCTCCTGTGCCATCAGTGATGACGATCCTAGCTCACGTACAGCTGTCCCCAGTCTACTGGGACCACGTTCCAAGCTACACACAGAAGCCTTCAACGTACGAACTTTGTATCAAATTGAACAGCGGGCCTTCCTATTTAAGACATCGAAATTTCGTACCAAAGATGTGTCTCCAGAATACGCACGTAGGATCTTAGCGTGGTCATTTACTTGACCTCACCTAGTCAATGCGGAGAACCTTCGCGATATACCCCTTGTTTATGTAGCAACTCGGCAGCCACTTCAGGTGCGCCAGCCGGTGTAGGTATTGCTTTAAGTATGAGGGTAGAACAAATACTTCTTTAATGGATTCATGTCAACAGTCGATTGTGTGCTGTTCGCTTAAATTGCTCTGCAAGATTTTGGAAAGATAAGGATACACGCCGTTGTCTTTTTTGACAACGCTCCCACTGATCGCAACCTGAAGTGGTGGCTAATGATTTTGGATAACGGCGATTGTCTTCTGCAACTATGCTGCGACATTCGTTTATTTCTAGCAAGTACGATCATCAAGCACAAAGAAAGACATCATCTCACATTGAGAGCCTCCTGCACCTATCTAAAGATGGACTCTAGTAGATCATATCGCCGTCAGTCCTCGATAGAGAGGCTCGATTGAAGACCTATATGTAGCTTGGAAAGATATTCAAAAGGTTGTGGAAACAGTGATGATATTTATTAGTGACTATGACCAAAAGGTTAGGAAAAAAAAAACCGATTTCAGTGTCGTTTATTGAATTGATGGACTCTCGTATTCGCATCCAATCAAGCTCCTTACACGATGAAATGCAAAAACAAATATTGTTGGAAAAGACAAAAGTTCGCGGAAAAATTGAGAGCAGTGGTAGGTAGTGAAAGTAGAGATATAAGAGGCAACGGTGATATATAGAGTGTAAGACAAATCAAAATGACAAACAAAACCGTTAGAATGCCAAGTGTTAGTGAAACAATCTCCAGAAAAAATAGAACTTTAGTCAGCTCTCAACATCTAAAAAGATGGAGAGAATACTTCAGTATTTAAGAATGGAGGACCAATTCTAGCAGATATTTTAGCTAGTCTCTAACCTGAACGCAAATTCACCTGAATGGTCTCGGTTGTAAACCGTGCCAGTATATGAAAAAAGGACATAGATGTCTTGTGTTTACCATTCAGAAATTAGATTTATTAGTATCGTGACCAAAATACAAGGCTCAAAAAATATCAGAAGTTTAAGACTCGTGAACTGCAAATGCAAGGAAACAAGGCCAGTTTCAGACATGCTTGCGGTCGTACCAACCGAATATTCACCAATTGTCAGTCTTCAAAATATAGATATTCTATTCGGAGTCGGATACTAGCGGCTTTTCTTGACATGAAAGAAGCGACTGACTTTGTAAAGATAAAGCCTCTATGGCAGTGCATAGTCCTGGAAAGCCTACCTTAAAAGTAAATTAACACTATAGGTTAGTACCTGACAAAATGTCGGCATGGATTCAAACACCTCGTGTGGTTTTTGCCAACTTACGTCACCCATGACTTAGGTGAGATATTCATTTAAAATATGGGGATACTACGCAACAGTCCGTCCTATCTTGCTGAATGAATATGAAACGTAGCCGCTACGAGTAGATGACATCTGTCAGTTATCGGTATTTGATCATCGATATCTCTGAAATTTCGCTTGTGTTTTCCGGGTTCACCAGGCGATTAGTAATGAGGTTAGACTCCAAACATTGGGGCAGTCGATTGAAGCAGTCGCGATGGACATTTAGTATGTATGCCCAATCACCTATTACAGCATGCAATGCTGACTGATAGTGGGGTAGAATGGAAGAAAGCTAGAAGCGAGCAAGCTTAACACACGGTATCAATCCATGAATTCACTGACTGATGGTCTGAGGTGTGTTGGTAGGTGTGAACTACTAGGTTAAGGTCTGATCAATTGTTGTAAATGATAGTTGGAGATTCTGTGTGATGAGGCTGAGAATCGATCACAGTAGTGTAAGTGCACTCACTTATAGCCTTTCGTTAAATTGTGAGCTTAAAAATAATGTACTTCTCTTTCAGTGAACTAATCCCTTACCTCTGTATGTTCACACTTTCTGTGGTAAGTGTAACTACTAATTGTACTAATTTGATGTGCTGATGAGGAGGGGCAATTGGGAATGGTGAATATATTAGCCAGGTTCTACATTCATGCATTCACTATTAGCAAATGAACTAACGCATTAAGTATAATTTTGACGATGCGATTTGGTTGGCTGTGTTAAGTAGAAAAATCTGATATTATGTATTGATTATGTAATCAATAAGTTGATAAATGTAATTAAGTATAACCATTGTCTGATTGCTGCCCTTTTAATCAACATAAATTTACGTTAATTGCCTCATTCGTACAGTAGAAAGTTGAAAAAAAAGGCAGGTTGATGAGATCGTTTGATGATAGGTGACAACAATAAGAATGGAGATAGAAAGAGCGTTGAATGCACAAAACGACTACCACAAAATACCAGGTTCCGGCAGATTAATTCAAAAATAGTAGCAGTGAGTAATAAAATAGGTAAGAAATAAACAATCATATCATAAATTCAAAAAGATTATGACCTAAATACTTTTCCACTGTATCTTAATCAATAAAGTTTGAACAAACATGATCATTACCTAATGACCAAGGAGTGTAATTATCTCAGCTATATAGGACGTCAGTTGTGGCCTGAATAACTCACTGGAAGCATCTCAGACCAAGAAAATGAGTGACGCAAGTTAGTACCCTACCTCATATGAAGCATCAGTCTTCTAAAGATCCCGAACATACTTTGATGACGAGTGTCAACTAGCAAGAAACCTAAGTGAAGCAAGCTTTCTCGTCAACTATTTCTAACTGCCGAACATTTCATAACAGTATCCAACTATGGACAACGTCACACAAATATATCGACCACCATTCTTGAATTACTAAACAAACTTTATCGTTTGTATATATAAAAGTTGGACAAATCGATCACAACAACAACAAAACAAAAGACGAATAGTCATTTTAAAAAAGGAATTGTAATATATGAATTTTTGAAAAAATAAACATTAGAATTAAAAGCGATTGACGAAGATCTTATAATTTTCCAATCATTCTTGAATAGTTAGCACCGGCATTGTGACTGTTAGTATCTGAAATGAATTAAAAGGATATGTTTACGTTAAGTACCAATAACAATAATGGTAACGATAAAAAATTTACTAAACAATATTTCCACCCACCTATTACTTCAGAATACAGACGCAGTGGTTGAAACACTAAGCTTTTAACCAATAAGTTACAGGTTCATACCTCCGATTCATCTACTTTTGTTTAGGAAATCAAGTAAATTTTCTGCACCCATCTATAAATTATTGCTCAAAAGTAGACGAATATATATATATATATATATATATATATATATATATATATATATATATATATATATACTTAATTACTGAAGTCTATATGCTTACGTTACTTCCAGAGAAATTTATATTTTATATCATTTCTAACTTTAGATTTTCGGCAAAACAATTATGAAACAGAATAAATACTCAAGTTATCTTGAGTTAACTTGTGGTAAATACAGATACGCACACAAATGTAAGGATGAATAATGTAGTGAGTGAAGCAATCACTAACTATATATTTTTCAAACTTTTTATGTTATACTATGGAAATAGTTTGGAGTCTGAATAAAAGTAAATTTATTAGATTGTGACATCATGCTTACGGAGAGATATAGTAGTCCCGTAGTCTGAACAAAGTAAGATAATAACTGGGATTTTTAAATAAGACTCTACATCAAACGTCCGATATGCGCAACCATTAAAGACTGAGTATGATTAGGTATATACTCAGGCGTTTTATGTATTGAGACTTCAAACAAATCTTATTGTATAATCACTAAAAATGGACCATCTGCAGTAGCGTACTAAATAATTTTAGAGCCTGCAACTTTATAGTCATTAATCGAGTATTTTAAATCGTTTACTGATGGATAATTGTTAGGCAAAGTAAGTAGTAAGGAAAATGCCAGAAAACGTTCAAATATGGAATAAAATTTAACATCATATCACACTATTATATTATCACGTTAATGGTGTAGCTGCCTGCTAAAACATTTAGGCCGTCTATTTACTCAACTATGGAAATAATCCCAATAAATAAGTATTCCTATTCTAGGTTTGTTTTAAATGATCTATTATAATACATGTTAATAAGTGTGGCCGAAAGTAACAATCTATCGTGAAGGTAATTAATATATAATTCAAGCGAGATCGTAGTGGATAGTATAGTTTCTGATGTCTCTTATTCGGAGAGACAAAGAGAACTATTTCCGGTTAAGCTATAAAATAGAATAAACGAAATTTCAAAATGGATACTTTTTATTTTGACTTTGTATAACCGATAAACTGCTAAATTATTCGAATATATCAAATCGTGTCTGAATTCTTAAGTGAGGGGATTTTAATTATAACATGGAAGATATCTATAATCATTAAGTTTGATGGAATAAAATGCTCACTCGAAATACCTTTGCATAGTGCCTATTATTTAGAACTGTTGGAAAGAAATTAGCTTCGTCATCAGAATGACAATAACCGTATGAAACACTTCATATGTTTACTTCATACTACAAAACACGGAAATCAGTCGATATACGATTCAATTCACTTTGCTCACCTTAAACTATTGAAGTCGACGAAGTAAGAATGTTAGGATAGATGGTAATTTTCAATACTTACAGCTTCCTTTCGTCAACTCTTCAACGAATTTAGCACTGAAGATTTTGTAGGTGATAAACTACTTTATAACGTTTTATAGCCATGTGAAGAGTTCAGAAGCAAACTCATTAGCGTGAATATATTTATAGAGAAATTAGTGACATTATGTAGTAATATTTTTACAATATTAGAATTAGATAACTGATAATATGCCTTGAAAAACAGACAAACCCTGTGAAACCATTATAGTCCAAAGGATTCCATTACTTCTGTTTATTTACAGAAACTCTCTGATAATTGGTTGAAAAATATCTTCAAAATTACAAGGTTGTCATGATAAAACTCATCCCTATATACCATACTATAACCTTTCACTGCAAATACCGTGGTAATATTAACAAGTGAAATAGATGTGGTATTATTTATTACTGCTATTTTTATCATTAAAGTATAAATAAACAATTATTTTTTTCTATGTTAATGTAAGTAAATCAATAGTTTTTTATTCTCCCTACTACTAGAGATTTAACATAACTTTAACCAGGTTAGAGTGTAGTTGGTTAGGGCTACAAATAGGTACGATTAAAATATTATGCAGAAAACATAATAAGTAATCCACGATAGATAAACAAAGTTTTTAAAATAACAACTATGAACGAGCAAATTGTTTGAAAAAGACCTATTTTAGGGGGCTCAACTACAGACTGATGATCTTTTTCCAGTTTCAAATTGACACACGACTAATTGATCATTGTCACTATCTTTCTTTCAAATAGTTCATTTAAAGATGTTGGATAATTAAAAGAATAGCACATAAAACTTGTTTATCTTATAATCTATTTTACGTAAAGCTGAATTAAAATTTCCCCATTTTCTCAGTTATCTACTCTATTGATTTAAAAAACGCTCTTGCTCCGTTTGGTTCACGTATGTTTTAATATGTAATTTTTCTACTTTGTTCCAAAGAAAGTATTAATTACGTTAATATGCAGAAGTTATACACCAAAAAGCAGTATTTATTCTTCGATTTTATTAAATATACTGAACTTTTATCTAATTAATGAGTGACGATAGTAATAGTCCATTGCCAAAAAAGTTGCTCTTAGAGTTAGATTAGCGCGTAAACATATCAGTTTCAATATTCGATATCATGATTACCCATAACAGGGAAGAAAATCAATAAAATGTTATCCTGCATTTAGTTAATAAGGGATTATATATATATATATATATATATATATATATATATATATATATATATGCAAGAGAATAGATATATCTTTTTCTAAAAATATGATTGAAGTAATTCCATGAATACATGGTATAAGCTTCTAATTCTTACAAATTGAATATTTACCTTTCCAGAGAAACAAAGACGTATAAAAATGCGTTTGAATATATATGTATACAGTACAGTGGAGAATAATAAGAATTCGCATGCGTGCATGTGCGCGCTTACGTATATGCATATGCACACCATTCAATGTGTGTATAAACATAGCTGTAAGAATGGAGGGACTCAAAAAATATTCATTTCATTTTGAGTTAGCAGACAAGCAAACGTTTTCATCTAAACTGAATAAATTTATACAAATAGAAAGATTTTGTAGCTTATTATTAATTATTTTTTTGTTTGTTATTGTATCGAGTCACATAACAACAGCACGCGAACAATTGAAAACTAATAATAATAATAATAATAATAATAATAATAATAATAATAATAATAATAATAATAATAATAATAATAATAATAATAATAATAATAATAATAATAATAATAATAATGTATCATAATAGGCACTGTAATGAAAAACTGCAAGCTAAAAAAGTAAATTAAAAATAAACAAACACACGAAAGCCTTTGTTGGAGTGAACTATAAATTAAAATTAAACAATCCTTCACATCCTCAAACCACCCTCCCTAACATCATCGCATAATGATGATAATTATAATGGTGAAGTATCCTATTTTATATTTAATAAATAAACAGATGAGCAAATCATTATGATCATCACTACGAAGAGAGAAGTAGTGGTAACAAAAGGGAGGGAGTGATGATGAAGAGGGATTATTTTATATACATGTATATTTATTCTTTTTTGAGAGTATGCATGTATACGTATAATATTCATATACATATAGAGAAACATATATCATTGAAAGTGAGAAGGATGAAACTTTGGGGAAAATAAGGGTATATGTAATACATAGAATAAATGAAATTAAGGATATTGATAAGTGAGCTTAAATATAAATGATTACAAGTTATGTATACATGTGTGATACGTTTTGAAACAGTCCAATGAAAACAACAACAGTAAAACGAATTAAGCTGGAATGTACACATTATGAACAAATACATGTCAACAGAAGCAAACAAGTATTCGTAAATTAAATCGACATTGGTCGAACGGCTCATGAATTCTCAATGAAAAAGGATACTATGAATATAGTAGTCTGAGAAGAGAAAAACGGAAAAAATAATGTGATGAACATAATTTGTGCAGGTTGAAAATTATAAAAAACTGATAAATTGATTCGTTAACTTGATGTTAAAGTATTAAAATGTCAAACGATCTATCCGACCTGGTGGATTTCCTTTAATTCTATAAATAAATTATTTCATCTAGTATTATCTGGAATGCTTTCAATGTTCACTAAGAGTGAGTGTAATTGATCAGTAGGTGAATGCTGCGTAAAGCAATGTAGATTTCAACAAATAATTATTTTATTGCGTTCGATGTTATCCCCAACTATTTTCTACAAATACACTAGTGTTGCACAGCCCAACAAGAGAAACCGGAAAATAGGAAAATAGTGAGCTAGGGCTGAAAATGAAATCGTTGATAAAAATAACACCGAAGTAAGCAACTGTTGTAATGGAGAGATTGCATTGAAGCATTGATTGAAGGTTAAATGATCAAGTGTTTGAATTGATAGTGGTCGAGTCGTAGCTACTTATAAACCAATTTATTGACGCGATCCCTTGTTTCCTTCAATGGACTAATATCAGAAGACGTGACAACTTGTTAGCAGAAAAGGACTTTTCATGTAACAGAGTAATACGTTCACAAATGAAACAGTGATTGAAATTCAATTAAACCACCATTGCAGGACACTTTTTACCCACTATATAGGCATCACCAACCTAGTAAATGGATGGAAGTGACCGAAAGTGTTCAGTTTGATACACTGAATTTCGGGTAAAATCAATCGTTTTCTGCACCAATCGGGTCAGTATCGACGAGAATTATAGATGATGAGTGTTTATATATATATATATATATATATATATATATATATATATATATATGACATGGGATAAAAAAATGGCACCAACTGCGAGTGTAAAGCTAAGTATGAGAAATATAGTTCAGGTAGAGCAAATGAGATTGTTGAATGAAATTCCACAACTCAAGAAATACATGACAGATAATAATGAATACAACTAAGTCAAAAGAGACTTCATCTGTAACAGATCAGTGACAGAGAATGAGAGTATTTAAATTAAGATTAATCAAATGTGCGTCTACTAAACACCATTTCTGTGAAAGATTTAAGCAGTTACTGATGTGATAAAACATGATTAGTAAAGTTCACAATAATTCCACGGATGATATGTTGGATAGTCGACATGGATCTTTTAAAATTGATCACTGAATTCCTGGATTCGATCCAAAACAAGAATTAATGTGCCAAGTCGTGAGAAACACGAAACCTAGCGTACATATATGCACCATTTAAATCTGCCACACCGCATAAGCTTAGCGAGGTGACGTTATCAACATGAATACAGAAGTTTCAGTAACAACAGTCACAGTAAAAATATTTGGCAAAAGGGATATCGTTCAAGATAAAGGAACTACTCTACAAAATAAAACGTGCAAAATGGTAATCAAACTTAGGATATAAGGAAAGACAAAGAGTGAATGTATATGCTCCACTGTGTTCATCCATGTCACCCAGTATCTTCAACTAGTGATCACATGGACTCCAAAAAAGGTAGTCCGTACCTACAGTCATGGTTCAAAAGAACAAACTAGTGGCGTATCTAAATGTTTGTCACCTTTCGCTTAATTTTTTGCGGAGTGTTTACAACATACGAAAGGAAGGGTTCGAAGATATTTACCTACGAATGTACACTACTTTCAGAAACAATATTTCAGCCATAAAATAAGACCGAATGAACAGCTGGACTATATTCATCTCTTGATTGATACAGGGACGTTACAGAAAAGATACAAGTAAGACTTCCTTAAATGTTCATGAATTTTGACAGTTCTCCAACTAACGAAAAACATCAAAATCCAGTTAACAATTACCTTATTCTTACTTTTCAATACAAACAAGTCTTTTAGTAAGATGTATATATGTGTACTTCTCTCTCTCTCTCTCTCTCTCTCTCTATATATATATATATATATATATATATATATATATATATATATATATATATATATATATATATATATATATAATGATAAACAATGTACACAATAAGTTTGTATGGACACGCACTATTTGCGTTAATTAAGCAAAGACCTCACAGAAGTTAATAAAAAAGCTTACACGGATATGAATAATATGCTTACTATGAATAATAGGAACGACAAAAACAACGACGAAGATGACGACAATAAAAACAACAGAAACAATACCAATACCGTAAGACATAATTATTTAATCAATTAATCTTGATTGGTAACCCATACAAAAACGTAACATCAACATTGTGAACCTCGGTAAGATTTGCAACTTTAAAATCAATAGGAAGACAAAGGAAAGTGGGTAGCAATATGGTATATTCGTTCTTATTAGAAATGATTGTTGAAAGATAATGATGATAATAGCAGTAGCAATAATGATAGTAATAATACACCTTATGTATAAATAAATATAAACTAAAATACACGAGTATATATTCACTCATAACGTACTATGTATATAATTATTAGTAAAGTTAGGCCATAATCAAGAATGTGTTTTGTTCTATTCGGAACTCGACAGTTTGGTGTACCTAAATCTCAATATTTGAGAGAGATTCAGCACTATGTTTAAAAACCCTGGTCACTCCGAGCTGAGAATGTACAATGACTATTCAAGCTTATTCATCGTAGTCTCCGAAAGATTGCTGACATCCAGTAGCAGAATGCACCAGTAGCAATCCTGAAGTTCAGAAATGTGTGTTCAGTCACAGTGACGACAAGTTACTTAGTGTAACCACCTAAAAACACTGGTTTCCATGGATTTGTCATATTGTAAGAATGTTATTTTAGTGGGTTTGATTTCGTGCACTATTGGTTGACAATAGGACTGAATAGAAAAATTGGAGATGTGGTCGGTTTATGAAATAGTATCGAGGTTTGGAAAAATAACTGTATAGGAATGGCTTCGATTGGTCCATAATGACTATTTGATTAGATTCTTAGAGACAGTGCAATTCAGTGACTTTGACGTTGTCAAACATAGTACAGGATAGAAGAGAGTGATAACTTTTCTTACCTTCTTTTACATTCTCTATAAAATGAGAAGAATTTTAAATTGAATAAAGTCCAAGTTGGCTTATTTTAGAATTGTATCTAACATGAAATTTTATTGATGTAAAATTTTCAGCTTTTTGATTATGATCGTTTTCCTTTTTCATTTCTCCACAACATTTTATTTCTATGTGGTGCATAGATATTTTGATGTGAACTTGTGTCAAAACTTATTGTTTAAATAAAAATAAATGAAATGTCAGTGTTAGTGTTTACATTGAGATGCAAATTAATTATCATTCACTACAAACAACCAACATATTATTAACACAAAGATATACACTGTACTTGATAATACTCTAGATATTACTTTCAAAGAATATGTTAGTGTGAAAATTGTGAAACGCTAGTATATGCATAGTATAACACACCTACTCCACTAACACTAAATTTCAATCGTAATTCAAAAGAAATACTGTTAACTTAATTTTGATTGAGATTGCAATTTGCAACCAATAGATAACAGATTAAAGTACTAGATGTAAGTGACAAATATTCGAAATTTATAAAGAGTTTAGATTTTCTAAAGGCAGTTATCTGCCAATGATATTCGATGAAGTTAGTAGTATACCAAGAATGGACTAATCTTGGGAATGCAAACCACTAAGAGTTTACTGTGAAGCCTGATTTGTTGGGTCCGAACCTAGCGAGATCATGAATTTACACTGTTGAATCCAATACTAAGACACAAGAGTTTAAATGGGTATCTAACTAGGATCATTTAGTAATGTGAAACTTTGAACTTACATTCGTTGAAGGACGTCAACAGATTGTCTCCGAAAACATGAAACGCCAAATCAATAAAAACTATTTTTCCTTGAAACATGCAAGTTCTGCATCAAATACTATCCCTATACTAACAAATACATGACCCAATAAACACTACTCAATAAAAAAAACATAATTTCTTGATAGTTTCAGGGTCAATGATTACAGGCGGAAAATACCAGGAAATCTAATCAATAAGTCTAGAGTAAACTGAAAATATTTTTACACGCATAGATTGGTTACATCTTATCAATAGAGGATAGAAGCAGATCATAATTTTGTTTATTTGTTTCTTTAAAAGAGTCAAAGATTGAATGAGTAATGCAAAGAGTAAATACTACTATTTACAACAAACAACTTTAAAAATGGCAAAACAATAAAGAAAAGAGAAAATTCAACAATTTTACATATACATAGGGAATAGAGTTGTAGTAAATTATGTAAACGAAGTGAATAAATGAAGTGAGGGAAATGTAGTGTGTGTATATATAGGAGATTTAGGATATATAAGAGAGTAGTGTAAATGACAGGGCATTCACAAACACACGTGGATACATTTCGACAAATAGTAACAATAATGAAAGTAAACTATGTATACTGAGTGGCCTTATCTGACCTGACCGGACCAGGTCAAATAAAAGAAAGTTGGTGAATAAGCAAAACTAGAATAGAACAAACATGTATGTAAGCATGCATGCATACTTGAACAGGAAGACATAAACAACATAAACTAAGAAGGAATGAGCTATAGCAAGTAATTAGCAAACAGATGAAAAAGAGGTCAACACTTTGAGTAAGTGATTAGAAGAAAAAAGGCACTGTGATGTTTGCGTGTACACTTGATTATTATTATTACCATTATTATAGACGAAAGGATTTTTTGTTGAGTTTATTTTCTGTATGTGCCTTTGCTATTTGGTGTCATTTCTATTTTTCACTGCAAAAATCACCTGTCACACTATTTTGAAGAAAGAACATACAAAATATCCAATGAAACTGACTGCACTTGCTGAGTAGAAAGAGAGTAAGAAGGGAAAGTAAGAGTTAATAACTTGGGGTCCCAGTCTTTTTTTAACAGTTTAATCACTATGAAGCAATAATGTGGGGAAGTTTAGAGAAACCACATACTGATAAATTGGTGTCAATTTACTGTTTAATTGTTATTAATCAAAAGTATGTACACATAAAAATGTACACGTTACAGTATCCCCTAATGACAAATAAGGGATTCCAGCTAAGATGTTTGCAGGTGAAAAGTGAGAATAAAGCTAAAAATAGACTAAGAAAATCAGGCTTTAATCATTGGTCTTATTATCTCTGTTTTTCTTCTAAAATAAAATCAATTCCTCTGTTTTTAAAGAATATTGTTGAATATTTTAAATCTACAAGCACTTAACAATTAACATCAACAGTCAATCTACAAAAAGTAAAATATTGATTCATATAAACCCAACAAAACGAATGAAAGTGAGAAAAATGAGCAACAACAAAAACCATTGTAAAAAAGCATTACATAAGACATGTTGAGAACGTCGGGTAGTCAAACTGTGTTAAAGGATTCAGAATGTCAACATTAAAGAATCGGGAGATCCTGACTCTGAATCAAGTGTACATAGGTACCAAAATCCTGAGAAAACGAACGGAATGTGATCATGTTTGTCACGGCTATCATGAGAATTCATCTCCCAAAGATGTTCCACTGCCGTGTGAACTGCACCACAAAGTCAAAGGATCGAGTTAACAATAAAAATCAATATGCTTCAACCTGGTCACGCGGGTACTAACTTAACGCACACACACAATTATGATAATATATATTTTTGAAAATGATCTTTGTTAATTATGTGGGGGATTTATTTTGGAGCCCATTTAAACCAAACTTTAAGCGTTTAAATAAATATGTAGTAAATAATTATGTTTCTCGGAGAGTCGAAAATTAGATAAGGTAACTCGCTACTAGCAAATAATCGGCAAAACTGTTTTATTTTGATATATTCAGCCCAACTTCAATCGCATGGCAAATATAGTGTGTGACCTTGATAACTACTAATCAGTGCCCGTACGCGTCTGCCCCGCGATTACAAGTCCCAAAGCCGAAATGAAGAACACAAGATGAATGAGCCAACCAAACAGAAATCATACTGTATTTCAAACACTCTTTTATACGTACACAAAATCAGACCACATAACACACCAATAAGGAAAATAACAGCTATACAAAACGGGAACAATAATGACTAAAGACTGAGGGCACAGGTACACAATTAACTAATCATGTGAATAACAAATAGTGTGACAACAGTTCATGAGTTTAATGGGAGGTTAGGGTGATGGGAACATGACAATAATAGAAATAAAATAATTGATTTACATATACTCAAAATAAATGAAATAGTCTTCTGAAAAACAGTTTTGAAAGTTAGTTACTCGTCTTGAATCTCCCGATATAACAAAAACCACTACTAGTAGTTTTTTTATTATTAGTTTGTTTACCCGGTACGGATTTGTGTAATCAGCCTAGAATAACACTCAGTGTAAGGTCTAGTGATACTGTTTATTTGGTAAATAGAAGTAGGTGAAGTGGGGGTTCAGATCAGTGAGACGTCGCTGTATTAGGAAACTAATATACTTAAAACGATTAGTTTATTTTTATAAATGTCGATAGAGGAGTGAGAGGACGGAATTGATGTGCACTAGTTCGACATATACTTGTGAAGGCATTTAT
Organism: Schistosoma japonicum; assembly: GCA_025215515.1. NCBI lineage: Eukaryota > Metazoa > Platyhelminthes > Trematoda > Strigeidida > Schistosomatidae > Schistosoma > Schistosoma japonicum. Next base: position 38,154,243 of record CM046069.1, on the reverse strand, counting down.
ACATATAAGGTAAAATAAGCTTTAAGTGATAGTTGGAAATATAACAGAAAGGAAGGTAAATATTTCTAAACACATATATTATAAACTACTAGGTAATTCATGACTGAAAAATAAATGATTTTACATTTTCCCTTTGATTACGTAAAGCTTCCTCCCACCTCTTAACTCCATTACTGAAGACATACACAAGACTTGTTAATTCCTTTTCATCTATTTCTCTGACTTGAGTTAGTGGCCTATTAGTTAAAACGATTGGCTTTAAATCACTAATTCGTAAATTGGAACCTCATTAAACTTCAGTTTGGACAACTGAGTAGTATCACTAGTCTGCACACTTGATTGTAACTGGAAGAATTTATAATATCCAGCTACTTCTTTAAAATACTTAAAAATCATACTAACATTCGATTTTTTAGTACTGCTTGATAGTGGTGAGGGGAATAAACAGTGGAGAAATTATTTATTAGTCCCCAAAAAGTCTTTTCTATGCATATTAAAGCATGTAAGTTAATTCAGAGTATATAATTGTCTGTAGTGTTTGATATTGGATATTAAAGTAAGCAAAAACAAAGTTCAATAATTAGCAGATACGCACAAAATTATGTAAACAGACAAAGAAAAGATATTTATATATAATATTTTATTAAAACTAATTCTTGAAAATTTAGACAATTAATTAGGTAAGTAAACAAAATTTCCCTTTCGTTCACTTCTAATTCAGTATGGGCTATTAACCTCGTCATACCTATCCTGTATGTCATAAATTATCGACTTGTGTTAATTGTGGATTTATGTAATCATACAGGAGAAAGGCCAAACATAATATAGCATAACAGAATAGAAAAGAGCAGAACAAGTAAACACTTAACTAAGAAAAAGAGGAGAAGAATATAAGTGAATAATTACTCACATGAATATTGACAATAAGAATACTTCAATGATAAAAATCCATCTGCCTAAATTGACATACAGAACAATAACAGTAATGAAAATAATAATGATAATAATAATAATAATAATGATCAAATAGCGGTATAAGTGGCAATAATTACGAGATTATTATTAATAGTTGTTAGAGTAGTATTATACATAGCATAACTCTTATAGCGAGCAGTAGATGAAGCATTTAAAAAGAACTGGAATAATGTGGACGAAGAAAAGTCGCGCACCCGGCACCAACTAAAATAAAACACGATGAGTAACTAAACCAAAAAGGCTAATGAATATCACGTAAAAGAAAAGGTACTCAACGACGAAAACTGTAATTATGATTAGTACTGTTGATGGCACCGACACTACTACTATTAATACTACTACTACTGCCATTAATAGTGTCATTATAATGCATTATCAACCTAAGACGCTAACGTTCTGAAAAAGACACGAAAATATTATTTAGTAACATTTATGAGAAACAACAATAAACACTAATGTAATTTCATAAATAAGTGGATAAAATATGAGCAAGTAGATTTCAGTTTGAATAAGATTGACAGAAAACTAATCAAATCGATAATCAATATATTCCTGAAAATTTTATTTGAAAAGAAAAGATAAGGGAAATGATACAATGTCCATTTCATTTTCCTCCACACAGGTATTTCTGATGTTTTCCTAGCTATATATATATATATATATATATATATATATATATATATATATATATATATATATATATATATAAAAACATAATAAGTAACAATTATGCGTACAATGCCGCAGAAATTCCCAGACATGTTAAGAACGTGATCTACTAGCTATCAATGGAAACTTGAAGACAACAAAAGCCGATGAATACAGGAGTGCATTGTAATGGAATTACGAATAAAGTGAGAATATATCGTTTCATGAAAAAATCGCTCGAATTTTGTTAATGTTTAGTTAATTGTTGAGATGACTCTCAAAGATCTTGAAATAGCCTTCAGAAGCCTTAGAAGGACTAAAAACGTTCACAGATATAAAAGAACTCTCTACAAGAGACGTGAGACCGAAAATCATACTCGATTTACACCTAGAAATTCCCCGAATGAACACATCAGGGGAAACAGGATTTAAACGGTGCATAATTAAAACACTTCAACCATCAATAAAGATAGAGCACCAAGAAAAACACTGATTATCCTCAAACGTTTATATATATATATATATATATATATATATATATATATATATATATATATATATGCTTAAGCATTACTAATAAATAAAGTGAAATCAATCTGTAGGTGATAAAAATGAAAGTAAATAACTTAAAAATAGTATGGCGATGAGCTAGAAACCAGTAAGATGCATTCTTTGAAAAATGTGAATAAAGGAAGAGGAAGAGAAGAAATAAGGTGGCAATCATACTTACACATAAATTTAAGATCAATATAGGATATGCAATTTTGTTTAAGCGAATAGTAAAATAATTAATCAGAATTTATTTATTAAAGCTGGATTGTAACTAACAGTGAAATCTAAGCTCTTAGGTTGTTCCATTTGAAACTCATCAACTGTATACATCTACATCCTAGTGTTGATATTCACACTAGAACTTCGAACACTTGTACATTTATCTTCAAACCCCAATGCGTTATTCACAAAGTTAAGATAGATACTCAAACTTTAATTTGGAGAATACAAAACCTATCAAATAAATACCTATCCTTAGAACAGACATCTGAACTTTTCAGATCCGTGTAAACACAAAAAAAAAGATACAGGTACATATAGCTAACGGGACGCCCGTCGTTGACTCAAATGCTAGCCACAATACAACTTTACCGAAAACTTGTAACAATATAGCAATATCGAGGGGACAAGCTAAGGATGTATATACACAAATAGAAAATTGATTTCAATTCTTAACGTTATTAAAGGAAAAGCAGAATCCCTCACAAATCGTCCTACACAACCCAGATACCAGTACGTAAGTCCAATTTTCTATACTAAATTATCGTGATGAAATCAAGTCAAGAAGGTGAATAGCAAAGAAGTCGAAATAGTGTGGTAACAATGATAAGGAGATAAACAAAGCATTGAGAATATAACTCGAGAAGATAGAATGTAATGAAATGCATAGAAGAATACTGGAACTCAGTACATAGAAGATTAAGCGTGAATTAACTTAGACTATCATGACTGGTTTAAAGCCATGCCGCCACTCAATGTCTTTAACTACTGATAATGGATTTTGTACAGACCCATATCTGGTAATCTGCAGATTTCTTAAAACGACTCAGACCCACAGGTAATGACTTCGTTGACTGGTGTCTTTACTGTTAAAAGGGACTATAGACATTAAAATGTCATATGGAAATAGCGCAGAAAGAAAAGTAGTTGCGTATCACAAAAAAAAAAATTTCTATTTTGATAACATTTAATGGGTGATATCTTAGTACCTTAGTCTAAGATTATTAGCAACATTTGTCTTTATGGTTAATATACACTAAAAATGGCAATCATAAGAGTATAAGGTGTTTATATTCCATATAAATACTGTAAATAACATGTGAATCAACGAGTTTTTGTTTCACTTCGCTTTATTGGTAGTAAAACTGAAAAAAAAGTTATCCTAGTGAATAGTTCACTGAACAATAGTCGAGGTGACGAAATAGTAATGTTAAAATAGGCAACAGTGTTAAAGTATGATTTATCTTTATCCCCCTTAAGATTTTCTAGTGAAACTACTTATGGCTATAAAAAAGACTCAGGAACGAAGCTTCTAGCATGAATACACTCGCACTGAGATAAATGGGGCTATGATGAGGTATTATTGTCATAATATTAAGATCAGAAAATTGATAACAAGTCTTGGAAAGTATGTAACTTAAAAGCACAAATTTCCATACAAGTTTCATTACTGTTTTCGTAAAATACTTTAGATATTCACAAAATATCCGCTTCAAAACCAACTGCTGATTTTAACATTCGTTCAAGTTAGTCTGATACTATAATTTTATGGACGTTTTATATGATCATTTAATGAAAATAGTAGAGTTCTAAACGTAATTTACAAAACATACTTAAAACATGTGCCTACAATTCAATAACTGCATTATAAAACATACATATCGTTTCATAAAAGTAAAGACAGCATAAAAATCACTGACTAAATAATTTCACCAGATGTTTTACACATTCAGGGGTTAAAAAATCGTCTGCTCTACGTTTTCAGACAGACTTGAATATGAACTGGAAAAATTTATAAGTTACACGACTCCAGTACAGTAAATATCATATTGCATTTTCTGAAAGTGAAAAGTTTTAATCCCAAAAGGAATGCCCTAATAATTTTTGTTATTGATCAAATACCAAATCACATGCTCTTTATTTTACAAATAAGCTAATAGATATTATTGATAATACACATAAGAAATTCGTATGTCAAAATAGCACATAATACAACCATATTCTTGAATGACGTGATAGGAGAATCCATGGATTGACTAAATTCATGTATATTATTTCTAGAACTTTACAGCTAGCCACATACAGTGCAGATAAATGCGGGCGTTACAAAGTTGACAACAAATGATAACCGACCCAACACTAGAAAAGAATCGATAACCAGAGTATGATCTCGACCCCAAGTGGAAATACAGGTTTGTACTGGTGGATTCTATATTAAGAAGAACCAGCTGTCAGACACTTCCTGTTTTCCAATGGCTGTCTAATTCAGGTTGAATTGTGATGCCAAATTAGGTAACGGATAAGCCGGTGAACTTCATTTAATAATAATAATAATAATAATAATAATAATAATAATAATAATAATAATAAGAATAAGAATAAGAATAAGAATAAGAATAAATGCAAATTTATGTACTAAAAAGAGATATGACTAACTTTTGTGTCTCGATTAAATTCAGCTACCGTGGTCTCTTCATTGACAAGAGTGTCAAGTGGCAACTCTAGTGAGTAAATCTGACCACGACTAGAAAGTTGAAGGAGGTCATTACCGACTTGTAATTCTAATCCACTGCTAGAAATCTAAATATAAACAAATAACAAAATAGAAAAGTTCTTTTAAAGCAACAAATTACAATCGGCTAGTAACGATAAAAGTATATTATAATGGAACATATGAAGCACAATTAGATATACAATTCCGTTTAGTATACATCAAAAGTAGCTCACTCTATCAGTGTAGATTATGGGAAAAAAATTATTTAACCCAAATGTAATAGAAGGATGCATACACTATAGCTCTCAACAGCTGTTTAACTTCATATTTACTCTGAGAACGTGACTTAATTAAAAGCCAATTTAAAATACTGTAACAGACGCAGATTAACAGTTAACGTCACACTCAGAGGGTGAATCAGCCTAATGCTCTAAAAAACATCTTATTAAAAACAATAACATTAGGATATATGTACAAACACTAGTTGAAATTTCGATTATTTGGAAAAGATAACTTCAAATAAAAAAGCAATCGTATTTACAATATATTTTCTCATTTCTATTAATTTGCATCAATAACAAAATGGTTTATTAATTTGACTAGGTTTCACAAACTGAATGTTCGACAGTAGCTGCTACTTGACGTGGTGATCCGGCCAGCTCATTGTGATGCTCTGATCGATCTGCATTAGCTGAAAAAAAGTATGTTGAAGACTAATAGCAGAGAATCAGAAGTTTGCGTATGAAATCCCGCTATCGACTATACAGATGTGATACAAAAGAAAACAGTTTTAGTCCGACAACCAGCATCCAAAGAGATGCTGTCTTTTAGCATCGGAAGGGATAAGAAAAGAGGTTGTCTTAAAATTAGCACACCTTATCATGTCCTAGACATATTTGCTGCCAATAGATCTAAAAAAATATTAAGCTAACACATAACAAAAGATGATATATGACTGACTTCATGCAGCTGTCCACTGACTTATCTCAAGGTGTTATGACCACCCTCTAAACCAAATTCCACTTTCAGATCTTTCAGGAAGAATTTTTCTAATATTGTGTGGTAAACTAGGGACTGTTAACGTATAACAGTACTCGAACGATTTCATACCAACATTTTAATATTCATCACGTAAAGGAAACTTGTCCGAGATAAGTCTAGGCAAATAAAAACCCTAATCAGTAACTCATATTTATCATTTTTGATGTTTAATAACACATAAAGGATATCACTGACAAGAATAATTATTTTATAAGTAGCTAAATGATAAAGTATATCCTAACAAAAGAGCTACTCTCATTAAACAAAAAAATACAGTAAAAACGAGCAAAGTGATGATGATGTGAATAGTACTTTTAATATAGTTACTTGCAATAGAAAATAACCAACTTAAGAAGTAGATGACATTAAGTAACCATGAAGGAGTTAATGCTCATAAAACATATGTGATATATATTGGGATGCAGATACATCCAGCCGATGAGTTCCGAATAGGACGAAACGCGAGTCCTGAATTCCACTTGCCAGTCACAATCCAAATTAAATGATACTTGTGAATATTCGCTATATCGAGGCAATCCGCTCAGGATGCACATATAGCAACAGTGACTGACCAGCTTCAGTCTATAACAAATCAATGGGAATATACAAATTCATCCTAATATGTGATATATTATTTCAGATTAACGAAAATACAACTGAATGATGTGTGCAAACATAAGGAACTAAATGTAGTCACTAATTACAAAGTTAAGACAGGCATCGATGTACTGTGTCTGCTTTTTCAGTAATCTGATCTTCTTTAGTATGCAAAAAATCATCAAAACTGTCAACTTAGGTTTAAATGTTGGTTTTATGAGACATTACTCCATGTAAACACGATGTAATTTATACAAATAATTATCAGAAACACAATGGTACATTTTCTTCACTAATAGAAGCAATATTTATATTCACAGTAATGTACTTCAGTCGATGCGTCATATCCGATTGCAGATTTTGTTACTTTACGATTCTGCGTTAATCTGCTTTATTCAATCTTATTCATTTGATATTTATTTATAACAACTTAATATGACACAATAAAATGAAGCATGGTTTCATACAATATTTCATGAAGCATATCGATTTCGCTTATTATTAAATTACATACTTGAGTACATTTCGTCATATTGGAACTACTTAAAATACCACAGGGAACACTGGGTAAGTAGTTAATTTAAAATTTCTAATATTTCGATTTAGGATGAACACCATTTTACTAAACCATCCAAATAAACGATCATAGACTACGTAAAGTTTAACTAGAAATCGTGGCTAGTTAAGTTCGATAGATGTTTTCAGTGGTACTGGATAAAATCACGTAATAAACCGCGAGCCGAATGAAAATGGAAACATTGACTATTTTCTAACATGATCTTCTATATATACAGGTAATGTACTGGGAGTAAAACAATAAAACGCTGGGCCCGCAAAGTGATGGGGCGTTCTGAACTAATCAGAAACATCCATTTAGAGCTCTCTGTGGTTCACGATGGATTTCTTAAGACGGCACCTTCAAATCTGAGTAATTACAATAAACCATTCTAATAAATAAAAATTTGCAAAGGTTAACTTGGCTAAACTTTTATTTAATAGTACAGAAAATTATTACATGCGCACTTAGATTATGTCTAGAAAATTGTGAAGAACAGCTTAAATAATCTCAAGTTTAAACTATGTTCCAACTATTTCAGTTTTAAATGAAGAGGAATACTATCAGTAGGACGTGGCTTGACGCCATGTACGCTAAGCCGTATTGGGCAAATGACTTAAGCCTAATAGTTCAGCTCTCCTTTTAGATGTAAAATAATAAGGACAAAAGTATTTCAGAATTAGGCTTATGCAAGATATTACGGAATATACAACTGTACAAACTGACCAAAAATGTAACATTTCTATTAACAAGGCATTGATCAGTTATTATTAAAAATTTATTTTGCGAATGTGTCACTTTGATTAAAAGGGAATACAATGTGTACGATAAATTCTTTTTACAGAGAAATTTTTCGTCTTTATTATATGAAGAACAGTGTTTTTCTTTTTAGTGTGCCATTTTACCAATATAAAAAGGTCGAAAATATCCATGAATTACTCTTAGTATGCATGAATCTGAGAATATTTATAAGGATTTATGGCAAGAAAAGTTGTCCGAAGTGTATTTATTATAAGGAATCAAATTGTTAATAAGACATTTGATGAACCGTAATTGCAGTGGCTGGAATATAGATTACATATGCCCGTCAACCAATTACTTCGACGCGCGATGTAGTCGAGTGTAGGAGTAAGTTGGAAGAAAGTAAGGCGCGGACAAACCAAAACGTGGCATCAGTCCATGACGCCACTGATTATTGGTCGAAACCAAGTTGGTAGGTGCGATCTACCTGATTGAAGTTCACATAATTAAAATAGTCAGGGGTTGGAGACGTTAAGAAATATGGCTTCAAACTCATATTCATCATTTGTCTCCACTTAAATCCAGAGTTACGTAATCATTTTCTACCTTTAATTACGCGGAATTTTTTAGTCAAATCATATTCTTAATGTTAAATCTTTATATCATCATTGACGTTACTACTATGTATAAAATTATACAATTCCTCTTAAAAATTAATCACACTTTCTTGATGTTATGTGGTAACTAGAACTGGCGCAGATATGTGCAAGTCTGATGTTGCTTGAGGTTAACTGATTAATACATGAAACAAGCAATCTACAATAAAGTCAAGTGACAGATTTATTAGCTAGTAAAATACACTACATACTTTCGAAATATAATTCAATTGTTTAACCAATAGGCAATTAAACTATTTACTAAATAATGAATGAATATTTAAAAATAGGCATAGAACTAATCAAACAATAGAACTGTCTGCCAAGTTAAAGTTTATGTGATCAGTGGTGAGGAATTATGATACTGACTGTTCTAATTAAGAAAGGTACAATTATAAAAATTTAACTTGTGTACCTATCAGGTAAAATTCTAGGTTATAATACCGACCAACGAAAGATTTTGGAAAGTTCCAAATATCCAAAGTTATCCATCATTTGAAACCAAGTTAAAACATGTGAGATGTAGAAATACTCAATTTGATACAACTTTAGCATTTTTAACTTGGAATGGATAATGTGGGAACGACCAACTACCAAGGGAAATACACAACTTATTTGTTTTAGTAATGAAAAGCTGAGTTAATTGACCAAAAATGAGAATCTTTTAAATTAATCGAACTTTTTAGATGAAAGATGGGTGAATAGGATGCTTAAAAATTCCAAAGAAAATTTATTTTTACTTAACCAGTATAAATGTTACAGAACGCAACATTTTCCGAAAATTAGATAAGAATCAACTAGACAAAAACGACATTCTTAAAATTATCCTAATGAAAATCCAGAAACAACATACGTGAAGTTGAACCCAACAACTTGAACTCGCAGGTTTAGTAGTTACAGATGTCTCAAAACAAATTAAAGGTGTCCATTATTAGTCCAAACTACAACACATATTGAATTTTCCTTGCCACGATAAGGGTGGGAATCAAGGGTTATTGTGGGAATAGTGGATACTTTTATTGTGCGCCTTATTTCAAAACAAGTAACAGAGTTAATACACAAACATAAACATTAGAATATAATTATAATGAAAAATGAGTTAAAAACTATATTTTATCATTTTTAACAATATATTCCGATGACCAAACTTTTTCGAATACAAACAAACAAATCGTCAAATAATTTTGTATAATGTTTCTCATTCTTTGTTTTACCACGAGCTTTTAAAAATGCTTTAACACTTGCGCTTAGTGATTAAACGCTTATGAACTTTGTCCCAGTGACATTCCCACAACAACAAAAGGATAAAAAGCTGAAACGGAATGTTTTGGCTTTTATGTCATCATCAACATCTATTTCAACTAAAGAGAAAAAGTGAGAGAAAAAACATGGACTGTTCATCATCTATCTTTAAACAATAATTGCTTTCCATTGAATAATAATAAGTAAAATAGAATGATAGGAGCAATAGAGAAAGAAAAATATGTCTTAAATGAAGACAAAAGCACAACAAGAGAGAAAGTAATAACACACTGGTTATTAAGGGACAAAAAGCACAAACACGTATGAAAGAAAGTAATGAAAAAGAATAAAGTGGAAATCAATCTTCAGTCAAATTAAAAGCAAATACTTATATTACAGGGTAAACATATACGTGCGATATGCTATGAATGATAATATATGCATATATTTACGTACGCGCATAAAGACATCAGTTATACTTCTTTATGGAGTTAATCTTTGTTATCAAATCAACATAATCAGCACAACAATAAAAAAAATAATTATAGAGCATGAACGACAGTAAAATTAATAGTAGTATTAGTATTAGTATTAGTATTAGTAGTAGTAGTAGTAGTAGTAGTAGTAGTAGTAGTAGTAGTAGTAGTAGTAGTAGTAGTAGTAGTAGCCATCGATTCACAACATAAATCATATCATCTATCTATCTAACTTATTTTTTATTGAATAGTACTAATAAAACAAGAAGAAAATTATGCAAAAAGCTTTAGAACGTCATACCAAAGATGATGTATATGCATATAGATATATACGAACATTTATATACTCATGGAGACATCGGTGATCAAAATATCATGTCAGAACATGGACAACTAATATTTAATTGAATATATATATATATATATATATATATATATATATATATATATATATATATATATATATATAAGTTAAGAAAACAAGTCAAACAATAGTTACAATTACTCAATATGTTACTAAAACTGCTTACATAAATAAAATCAAAAATCAATGAAATATTTCTTACTGGAATAGGGATATAATGTATGTGCAAGTGTGTGTGACTGAATGAGAATGAGAAATTAGTTGAATAAAGCAAGTAGGAGAAGAAGAGCAAACATTACTTAACAACATAAAGATGCTTATATATATATATATATATATATATATATATATATATATATATATATAAGTACATTTCGTCAGATTTTTATTGACAAGACAATAATGAAACACAAGAACAGATAAGGTAGTCTATGAGTGTGTGTTAAAAAGTGTAACTGCTAGATGGCAAGAGGTGGAGGAAAAAATTAAGACCTCATGCTTACTAACGAAAACAAACCAACGTAACTTTCAAGATATTTAATAACATTTTTTTCAAGAATATTATTTTTCTAAAAAGGTGGGGAGGGAAGAGGAGCAAATAAATAATAATAATAATAATAATAATAATAATAATAATAATAATAATAATAATAATAATGGCCATTGAGTGATATTTCTATTCACATATATTTTCCTACTCCAATCAATGCACACTTCACTCTATAGAAGGTTCATTATTTAGGTTTCGGGCGCAGTATGACTGTGTTTAACCTGCTGAAACGTGTGCACTACGCTTACTCACCTTAAAACTAACCAGCCTGGTTTAGAATTATTAGAACTAAATATGAACGCTACTTGTATATTTATGTACCATTATAAAAGGCTTGCAAATCAATACGATGCTAAATCTTAAAAACCCAAATAACACTTCAACCGCTCACATGTTTCCTTCTTTACCTATCATCTTTTACAAAAAAGTCAGATACATTAGAATTCATGCATCTTATACACGGTAGGTGGAGAAAAAATGACTTATTGCAGCCGAACCGGTTTTAAACATTAGCAAATGAAGACGAATAACAGAAACTGAATGTTAAAAACATTTAAAATATTTATATTCTATATGATTACAATTCGAATGCATGTTAGACAGAAATTCATTGAAATATTGGTCAATTAGAAAGAAAAATTCTTTAGTGTAAGGGGAATTTTCGGTATTATTAACTTGTGATCCTTTTGCAACTCCATAAAATAGCTCAGTTCAAAGCGTCATTGGCTTGTCTTCTACACATGAGGGTAGGGAATTGGGGGAAAATTCAAGTAGGCCACAGATTTACCAAGCTATATTAGATTACCGAAATAAGTGAAGTGGTTAACAGTTTTAATTGTAAATCAGTCAAAACATTTATGCCTAATGAAGTAAACCATTCATCAAACAATGACTAACACTTGCATTCTAATCAGCAGAAAAATAATATTTAGTTACTAAGTAGGCTGACATGTTAACTAATTTTTTTCTTTTCTATGATTACTTTGACAAACAGTATCTATTCACAAAAATCATAAAAAACAAGTAAACAAATGACAGTAATTGTCTCGTTTTTCTTCTAAAATAGATTTTCTTGAGAAAGCTCATTTGAACTGTTTTTTATTATATACAATTAACGGAAGCAAAGCAGTACATTCAGCATCATCAACAGCAACAATAATAATGACGACAGTAATGGCAGCAATAGGAAGAAAATTAACAACAATCAATGTCAAAAAATCACTCATGAATATGCCTACATTTACAAGTTTATTAATTACTGGAAATTGTGTTTTATTTTCAAAAAAACAAGAAACGAGTTTCTGACAGTTACTATGTCTACTATTGAAATTGCAAAGAAAAATTATGACAAAAAAAGTTCAAATAAAATGATTTCACTTTATACTTTTGTGTTTATGTTAATACAAATTTCTAGGTGAGTCGATTAAATGATGATTTCACAATTACTAATTAATTAATGAATAATAAATACAATAAACTAAATATACCTACTATCACTACTACTAACAATGCAAAATTTTACGCGTACACATTGAATACAAAATGAAAAAACAGCTACTGTATGTAAACATAGATACACATTCATTATTTTCTAGACAGTCCATTGTAGAAAACTATTATCATAGTTTTAGTAAACTAAGCAACTTAATTGAGTCAACACAAAACACACAAACAAGCAGAAAAATTTCACAGTTAGTTCCTTTGATTAATCTGAATAGAGCAAAAGTAAATATTTCAGCAGAATAATGTAAATTTATTTTATTTCATTTATTATTATTCCGCTCAAATGTTTGTTTTTGTTCTGTTCAAAAATGAAAAAAAGCTACATCTTTTGATTACATTAAAGTAGTGCATAATAAGCAAATCAAAAACTACAAAATCTAATAATATGTATACTAGTGATTAACTTCAGAAGCTCTAGGGAAATGATGACGAATAGGGATGTAGCTATTTCAGGTATTATGCAATTGACTACCAGTAGGACATCGTTAATTGACTGAAAATCCGTTACCAAATCACTAGTCTGGAGAATAACTACTAAAGTCAAGTACACCAATCTGGGTTTAGCTGCATTGTCACAAAAGTCAACGTAAGAAAAGATAGTTAAAAGGCTTTCTTTATTCGGGCAATAATCGAAATTATTTAATTATTTTGACAGACTAAACAAAAATAGGTAGGATGATAATCGAACAGTAAATAAATAACATTAAAGTATGTCTTAATAACAATCATGTATATTAAAGAAACGGAAAAAATGAAGTTTTGATCAACCTCTTTGATTAGTCAATTAATGATAGCAATGACTAACAATAAATTCCTTTCTTAACTTCCCATTAGATTGCTGGTTTAAATCTTACCCAATTTATTTAGGTTACATTAACCGGGAGGGGTCGTAAGTTCTCACACTTAGAGTGCCTGACTAATGTTGATACCCTGACGTGTTGGTCAGGTTGGCCTATAATAATAAATCTATCGGGCTGTACAGGCTGGAACATTCGTTCCTCAAGGTTCTACTATGTCAGGTAGGTCGATTTAAGAGCAGTAAAACTAAGTTCCGAGAGTGAAGCCTTACTGCCAGCTGTACAAAGATAAAACAATAGTAAGATGCTTTCCTCAGACAACCAACATAACAGCAATGATGTCTTCCCATAAAATGGGGTTAGGAAAGGTCGATCTTAATTATGCACACTTCACCTTACTCCGTGGACTTCTATCTCCGGTGCTAGGGCCTTAACAAGTACAGAACTAACACAATTAAAACCTCTCTCAAAAAGACCGTATGCCTTGGGCACAGGAGTTGCACGCCCAGATCTTGAAGACAAACCTTAACCCAGTTGGCTTTTCAGGTATATCGAGAATTACTCTTTAACAACGCAGGCGATCTGGAAGTGATAACTGCCGTGATACCTCTAAGAGTACTCGAGATCACTCCTTAAAGTATGGTTCGATAAAAAAAGATAAGTTTGATGAATATTCATCAAATTAGAGCATACCACTGGAGAATTGTAAGTTTAAATCTTGCAAAAAATTAAATGAACATTTCTGTAAAAGCACATCTTATAGTTAAGATCTATAAACAGCATCTACTTATTACTCAATCTGACAGTAATCACATTTAATTGATATAGCGCACGTTTCGTTCTATTTGGGCCTCATCATAAAGATGTGTCTGCATTCAGGTGTTGATATTTTAACAAGAAGTGTTGTAAATTAGATCTACATCGAGGTAATACGCTAATGGTAACAAAGACTAGTCGATTGCAGACCTTAACAACATCACGAAGATATTAACACTTAAAATTAACAACAATACTTGGTTCAAAATGTGTTTGTCACAAAAAAAGAGATATACGGAAATAAGTCTTTATGAAAACAATTTACTAGAAGTAATGAACGAATAAAATACACTAGAAACAGATGACGAATATCTTAGTGACTATATATTTTCACTAGGAAGTCATTTTTCGTACAAAAAAAGGATAGCAACACGAAGCAGTTAAAAAAAGCGAACCGTATAGACAAAAAGGGAACTCCATAATGAACGCACACACAAACAGATCAGAAAATAGACATAAACTTGTGCACATTTTTCATTGAAAAAGTGCATGACAAAATTAAGCAACAATAAAAAAGAGAATGCAACATTTTGTTGTAGGAGAGAACAAGTAAAATTAAAACAGCAGGAACAAAATAATTAACCAGAAACTTGTCAACGAATTATCATAAAAAACTATTTTACTGAGAAAGAACTTAATTAGCTTTAGTCAGTGATATATAGAAAGAGAAATTATCAGTAATGTTGTTATGACGAGCAAATATACACAAAAGTAAAAAAAAATAACCACAGACAGTTAACAAATTTAGATAGTGACAGATGTGTTGATATATTCAAGAGCTGCATAATACATGATGAATTTAGTATGGACATGTGTTACAGTTATTACTGTGACTATTATTTAAAATAAACAACAAACAAGTAGACAACAAATATTAAATAATTTGTGATTATTTTTGTTTACGATGAATTAGCAACAATAGCTGACAAATAATGAAGAGTTGCTTCATTTTGTATTTAAAATCACATTGAGATTTATGTGAGCAATAATGAATACGATTCGATGAAATCGTTGAAACATAGCTAGTTATGTAATGTAGTATCGTCAGTATTCTCCATAATTTTGGGGCGTTAGTGATTCAACAATCCAAGTTTAACCATTGAGTTCAGTATTGGCATGTTCAATTTTCTTATTTTACCGTGATCTTCATGTCTGCTTCCTACTTTATAAGTTTCCTAAACATGCGATAGTTTTTTCTTCATATTCATCAAGAAAACAATTATTCTTTATACCTCTATTGAACGTTTACTATTCAGTCTTAATCCTTTTCTGTTACGTAACTAGTATTTGAAACTGGAAATTTTCTGACTATCTTTTAATAGATATGTTGAATATTCGGCCATTTTCGACATGATAACAGACTAGTACTAGCTGTGTGATAACTATAAATATGATTTTACAAGTGTAGCAGATAAAATGGTTGATAAAAGCTCTCCTCACTAAACTTTAATCTTATTAGATTTAACTTTCCAGCCTATTGCCTCAAATCAACTAGCATCTTTAACATACGGAACATAAGTATATTAGATTAGTGTTCACACTACAAATCGATTAACATATTTTGATCATCACAAAAAAAGTAGACAAATATGACGACACTGGTCAGTACTAGTCAGAAATCAATGCAAACGTAAATCAATTCAGAGAACGAATCACTTATTTAAACAACACAAATGATGAAAAAGGGGGTATAAATTGTCTGACAAGCTATTCAGACATAGGATACAAAGTGACTTATTCGTTACCCAAACTAACAGGTCAATGTATAGAAATATAAATGAAATGAAGTAAAACCTAAAGCTAACAAATTATACAAAAACTTGCGTACGTACATAAAAATATGTGCGACTGCGTGCAAAAAAACGAAGAACTCAATAACCAAATAATAAACTGATAGCAAAGGAACCTTAGGAATAATAAATATTAAATAAAGGTTGAAGTTGGATTGTGGCTGACAATTTCAGTTCAGAAGCCAAGTTACCTCCTATAAAGAACTCACTGGATAGATACACCTTCAACTGTACGGATGTTTGCATTAGTCTCAAATTTATTCGGCTCGTTTTGAACACCACCAACGTTATCCACTGAGTCCAGACAACTATATATGCGCTACTGGGATATATATATACTTTGTATGTGATTCCTGGTTTCCACTCATGTTGTTAGTGACTGAGTTCGAATCATGGTACCAGCATTACTGGAATGCAGATACATTCAGATGATGGGCAACCTGGATTCCAGTCACAATCCAACTTTAATCATACTAATGAACTAACAATGTATCTGCTAAGGAAGCATATATAAAGATATGGAATAACTGAAGAGAATAAACTAAACAAAAGCTATAGGGTCAGTATCAATAGTATTTATAGGCACAGGGTAATATGTAAGTCCGTACTATTTCGCTTAAGCGATTTTGATAGTCTGGATTGGTGGAAAGCAGCCGATATTTGAGCTGCTGGTCTATTGCTTGTAGCCTAGAAGTTCAAATATCGACTGCTCATAGTTAATCTAGCTGCTCAATGTCGTTTTAAATGACGATGTGTAAACCTGCGTAATAACTTGTGTCCATCTGCAAAATTTAAACTGACAGATGAGTGATATGAACAAAAACAATATTATTTGTTTTTATTTACCGAAAATTGCTTTAATGGATTAACGATTATTGAGACAAAAGAGGAAAAATAAGTAAATTCGTAACTTTAAACCATTATCAATGATAAGTTAGGGAAATATACACATCAATTACTTTAGTGCATGAAGTCAATAAATTTACTATTTTTCTTTTGTCATTATTACTACCGTTATTCTCATAAAAAATTTTATTACGAGTAAACCAATAACACGATGACAACCACACACTAGTGTATTATTTGGTCTACAAAACGGTTTGATGGCAATGGTATATTTTAAGAAATTCCTTCATATTTTATATTTAATACCATATAACATACAAAACTGCACGTCTTGGATATGGTAGATAATGTATATGTTGATAAATTTGGGTGTCATATACACATAAATAACGATAGTCTTGTCAGAACTAGCCAATAGGGAACCCTGCTTCACCTAGATTTGGTGCCTTCGATATAAAACAAGACTTATGCACATCCACACGAGTGATATAACGGGCACCTAAAGAAGATTGGTCATCTTAGAGAACTGTTTTTCTGTAGACTATTTCATATATTTTGCTTGTATACAAAGTGAAAATTTTATTCCTATTATTATTACATTTATCTTGCCCTATCCTCCAGTTTAACGCATCAACTGTGTGTATAATTCCTCATTATGAACTACGGTTAATTGATTATGTATACGTTTCTCCAGTTCATATTGACTATTACTACCATTTTGTATAAACGTCAGTTTTCTAATTGGTTGACGGTGTGGTCTGGTTTTGTGTATATATAAATAAATGTTTAAAATACAATACGATTCTGTGTGGTTGGTTCATCAATCTTGTGTTCTCTTATTTTCGGCTTGGGACTAAGTAGGGATTAGGGGAACGTGCAGTGACCAGCTAGAAACTCTCGTTATCGTGACTTCGTACGCGCAAGGTCTCATCAACCAGTCATATCCATCAATCATATTAGCCCTTTCCTAACAGCATAACAACAAGGTAAATTTCTAAAAAGTTTTCATCACGAATCTCTTCTTGCAAAAGATAGGAAATTAAGATATTACCGTTATCGACCACTTTAATTTCTCTCAACTTAGTTGTGTGAAATTTAAATTCTACGATCGACAATTAGGATAAACAAAAATAGTACTCAGTAATAAAAAAATTATGTAGTGCAAATAACTCATAATGGAGGGTTTTTCAGTGAGTCGATGATAATCCGTTAATGGATTACAGTCAGTAGCGTAGTATTCTAAATTACTAACAGACGTTATGAACTGTGTTAAAGTATGGGATATAATTAGGAATTTACATAAAACTGGAGGGGCTCATTTATTCGTAAAGATTAGGAATACTATAATAAGCCCAGTTATCCGTAATATTTTATTCAGACAGAAAACGAATCAGTAGATTTAAGTTTCATTGTTTAAACAGCTGAATAGTATAGCTTCACTTCATTAAAAGGTGTGACTCACAACACAGTAAAAGGACTAGATCTTAGTGAATAATTTGCATGGATTAACTCAGGATAGAAGAGTTAAGATATCGTGTACAATACTAAGACATCATTAGGGGAAAAATTAAAGGGAAAAGATGAAGTCAGAGTTTTAAATTACAAAGTTTGTTATTTGAAACAATGAAGGAAAATGACTTTGTGTAAATTTTGAAAATACCGGGCAACTCGACAATTTACCACCCTACTAGCTAATATTGAATTGGAAGCTAAGTTACGCTTTGAGTAATATTATGCACAACATTTTAAAAGTGAGTTTAGCAGTGATATTATTTGAATGTGATCACAATAGGTCATGATGTGAAAAACAAAATTTTTTACTTCCGTTTGAAATAGGCGGCAGTGATTTTGTCCAGGATGACAATGGAGGCCTTGACATTAAACCAAGCAGTTCAGAGAACCCAACATCTCTAAAACATTATCGCTCTGCTTATTTTATCTTCAATAACACTATAATCAGCTCTGCAACCTGAATGTCACTTTCATCAATAAAAATGCTAGCCAGTGTAAAGTTATTTGGAAAAGACACCTTGTAGCTTACAAGTGCATGAAATTTCCTACTGACTATCCACTGTGCTAAATTAATCAAAATGCATAGGACAAAGTACATACAACAATAAGATTACATTAATTAAGAAAATAAGTTAGACGTTTTCCAGCGCTCTGGTTATTTATTAACAGTGGTAAATACACCATACATTTCCCAACTATCTCGCTGATGAGTTCGAATGTCTAAATAACGACTATTGAATGTACTTCTGGTTTCTGTTTTGTCATTAATGTCCAGTCAAAGAGCTTTTCTTATAAGGAAGAAATGAATACTATTTTGTGGTCACTATGAAAGTATATGAGTTTACATATAAAAATGGTGTGAGTAAACTACAAAAGATGTTCGTAAGTCAAGTGTTCTTCACAACAGAAACCGATTATACGCGACATTTTGTCTAAAACTACTAACATCCTAATATATAATGATGACCAGTTAAATAGATTTGTTTAGACATTAGTACTTTATGTAATGTTGATAATAGCGATGCCATAAGTTTGACATACAAATAAGGATACACGATGGTAGGAAATCCATCAGGTCTTGAATGTCGACTCTAATACACAAATAACAAGAAATCTTAACATTCTAACTAAATTTGCCAATTACGTGATCTGCTTTAATGTGTGAACGTTCATGACAGAAAGCCTAAATAGCAAGCAATTTCTAAAAAAACTAAATGGATCTGTTTTCCGGCTGGATGATAAATTTTATCGAAAATACTTAGCGGCTCAAAATGATACTGATCAAAATTAATACTCCTGGCGGTGTCGAACTGTTAAGTGGGATAGGCAGAAACTTAGGAAGAACTATATTCAGTGAGCTTAAGTAGTAACATATTTGGAATAATTAACGATGTACTCCGTAATAAAAATTGTATGGGCTCTGTGATACTATTTTGTAGGACACCTAAAAAGAAATAAAATATTATGCACCAAGACGATAACAGAAATTCTTACGAAACTACACTAAGACAAAGGGTACATTTATTTTACATACGTTAATTGTACCTAGACTAAAATAAATGGAGCAGCTTTTCGGAAATTGCAATTACAAATAGGCACGAGATCAACGCAGCACTATAAAAGAATCTAAACTGCATATTTCAGATAGTTTTCGAATGAATTTCAGTAATAAGTTAACCTAAAATAGTGTGATTGAAAAAGATTTACTTCGAATAAAAACTAATGAAACCAGAAACAAAACACAAGATTTCATGTCCAATGATGAGATACGCTTGTTTTTTGTTCAAAAAAATCGTCGCCTATGGTGAAAGTTAAAAAAAGTTGAAAAACCTCATATTTGATTAAAAACAAATTATTACCATTATCATCATGATCGTAACCATGGTGATGAAAATGCATACATTCGAAAAAAATCGGTAATATCATCTGTCATTATTTAGAAAGTAAATTATTAATATAAAAGAGATATAGGATAATTATATATGTTCGTATACACGTAGTCGCAATACAATAAATACTAATGGAATATGTACACAGTACAATGCGATCATTTATTACAGAACAACAATAGATAGGTAACCAATAGTTAATTGTACGAAAATTCCAGTCGTTCAATGAGATATTCGCGGCTCACTATAAGTTTCGGTTTTTATCACATTCGATTTGATAAAAATCAGAGGTAACTGACGAGCATCAGGCACTTGGAAACCACCAAGAGATCAATCGAATTGTTCGCCAACAATCATGTGCATCATTTCATTCATTTAGTTCGATATTGTATTGTTTTTTCCGCGTCTAGTAACCTCTAACCAATGCACATTACTCTAAATAAGTTGGACAAAATCGAATTTGAAGCTAGAGACATAAGTTTCAAAAGAGGCTGGAATGAAACACACAAATGTGAAGGCACAAGAGTTTACATAAAGATTACAAAACAAGTTACCAGCATCTTCTGGATTTGCCCTCAGAGAATAATTGGTTAAAAATAAACCAATCAGCATATTTACATTTGCCCTCCATACAACACTGGGTCACAATTACTTCTTGATCAGATATATTTTTTCTGACTTCATTGAAACAAATTTTTTCTTGATTAATTTAAATTGTTTGGTTACTTGTTGCCACAGCTTTTATTATTTGTGTTACTTTTGAAGTCTAATATTGCACGAGACTCTTTAGAACTTTTTATCCACCATAGTTTTGGAAACTTGTCTGGATGGGTCTTTAAGGATTTAATAAACTAAAGACAATCACAAAGCACTGTCTGTTTTGAATCAAGTTTCAGAAAATTAGTACGCATTCCAGTTACATTGGTTTTAACAATAAACTGAATATCACTACAAGTTATCTCAGGATGAAAAAGTTCATGACGCATTAAGTGCCAATTCAATTCTCCTATACTGCATATTTGATATTCTCACATTAAAAATACATCTTCCTTTCGTAAATTTTATTCAGTTTAATATGGGGCAGGTAAACACGTGACTGCACCCAAGCATGACTAGTCTTAGAAAATGTGATTCTAGAAGACTGGTAGTCTTCCAGCGATCCTCTCTAAAGACGGTTGTCGGTAATTTGGTGTATCTGTATGTCGTTGAGTTGATATTAGAAATGTCAATTCCACTTTAGTATGTTTAAAGTTAAGAATAAACAGTTATACGAACACAGCTGTGATAAAAAAAGTTATTGTTTAATGCTTTGTTGAAATAGAGTAATCAAAGCTTTGATTACAGATACTGAGTGAGTCTGTACGATTTTATGGAAGGCCAAAAAGCTTTGATAAAGTTGATTGCTAACTTGATTTGAATAATAATCGGTTGAAGTACATGTAGAGGTCTAAAAGAACGCGTTCTGCTTTTGTAATTAATGCAATACATATACCTACAAGAACATGGCAAGAATTCAATAGGTTTTATGTACTCGAATACTTTGAATGTCTAATCTGGCTAATGTGGAGTCACATTTAGAGACCTATCGTACATTTAAGGCGAGGAATTTTAGCGTCCTGCAAAATCGAACCCATCGTTTGATGTAAGGTGAAGTTTAAATACTGAAAACTTTTAAATGCGCTTAGGAGTGTAGTTATAGACGATTAAGGATAACATTGTATAATTTCAAACTATTAGCACCATTTGGATATTAAATGAAATCAGAATAGAGTTTATAGCAGAAATATAAGGTGAGGGTGAGAAACCATGAGCAGGATATTGCTCAAGAGGGGCTATTCGTGTACGCTATCGTTACTTCGCGTCTGGTTAAACTTTGCAAGGACAATTCTTCTTTAAGAAATGATAAAAAATGATGAATTAGTACTGAAGATATCGAAGACTCTGAGTGTGACTGTGGAGCCCAGGATGTAATTTGAAAACATGAGACCTTACGTTAGTGCCTATATTTTTTGAGCTGAACGACATTATTAAAGCCAACTTCAAATAGATTTTATCGCTAATGATACTGTGTATATACCGTTAGTAGAATTTAGAAGCCAAATCATCAGAGGATACAATACTACCGAAAAGCTAATTATTAACTATACAATTACTATAACACAACCAAGTAAATTAAGAATAGACAAATATGACCATGTAAACAAATTACAAAATCAGTAATTAACGACTAGTGATTACGAAACATTGAAGTTTATAACCTTTGTTGTATTCACGATATGATGCAGTTTCTTTGATAAAAAAGTGGTAGCAATAACAATAATCGTTGCATCTATAAAAGATGACAGCACACTGCGTGGCTGAGTATCCATTCAATTAAAATTACTTTGACAAATGACTAATAATGATGCATATAGACTATGTACTACAACGATAGTGATACGATAAGGAATAAAATCACAAACATATAAATAAATGAACATGTTAAAACATGTTTTCTGTAAAATTTTGTAATTTTCATAGTCATTTATGCGTGCAATAAACATAGTGCCGATCTTTCCTTTTTTGTGCTTCATTTTAACACTAACTATATAAGTAGTTAATTACAAAAAGAATTAATTCACAGTAAATGGAAAATAATTGAATGTCGAAGAAATAATTTCATAAAAGGATAGTACATGTGAACATTGAGAGGGAGAGACAGTGAGTAGAAACAAAAAAGATTCTAAGCGTGGTGATGCTTTGCATCCAAACCACCAAGAATAATACTACAAAATGCCACATAGATATCAATATTATTATTTTCATCACCATTATATATAGTATTAATAATTTCTAATAATAATGTGTTATCAATATAATATTAGGCAAGATAGGGCATGTTTTCAACATTTACAAATTATAAGCGACTATTAGAGTTCTAGAGAAATCATGTTAGAACTTATAAACATTAACAAATATTTCAAGCTATAAAGCAAACTGAAGATGAAACAAATATGCCTACAGAATAAAAACTCATAAACTACTACTGATATATATAATATTAATGTAACAGTACACAATGTCGGAAGACCACCGTTAGTAATAACCATATTATTATTAGTGTTTATGACAGTGATAAGTGTAAGCGTAAAGTACGAACTGTTTGATTTTATAAAGTATAATATTTACAGACAGAAAAGTACTAGTATGTATGACGAAAGAACTTGTCAAAGGAAAATAGATTTATCATAAAAGACTTATAAATATCTTGTATTCACTTTTAATAATATAATATAGACAAAACTGAATGGATGAAAGGTTACATCTTATTAAAATCACTACATGTGCTAAATCAAACAATCCAGTTAAAACCGCAGATAGGTTGCAAATATGATATCTAGTTAGCTGAAAGAGTAAACGAGTTGAAAAGAATCAAATGAAATGGCAAAATAAGTGCAGATGCAACTGATTTCAAGTTAAATTAACTTAAGCCTCTGACGATTATAGTCAACATATGAACAGTAAACTGGAAATTCGTACTACTCGGATGTGGTTCATATTATTAGTCCACAACTTCGGTAGCTAATGTCATAAGTTGTTCGAAAGACTACTAATTTTTTCTAAATTTACCATTACGATGGTCATTATAGCGTACCAAAGGAAATGAAACTAAGTCCATTCAATTATGAAATCTTGCTGAAACAACCAACTAATTTATAATTTCCGAGCATTTAATGTATGTACTCAACTACATACTCGTTCCGATAATTAGTTTATACATAATTTCATGAAGAATCGTACTAACTGTGTGCATAATTAAAAACTCACTGTACACTAGAACAATCAAATTTAAGACGACATGAAATAAGTAATGTGGCACCATAATATGTTACACAGTTAAAATCATATATTATCGCAAAACGTATGATAATCGTGTGTCGACAGAATAGAAATATACATGACAGTGTTTAGTTTTAACAACCACTGCTGATCATACATATTACTAATAAATTCACTAGAAACGTCTTGAAATAGAAATTTGCGTAGTTGAGTGTATTAACCACTTCACTTAACCTGGAGGTTACGTCAGTCCCAGTGAGTTGGTGATTGGTGAAATCTTAGCATAGATTCATTAAGCTCGCTTTTGCCAACTTGCATCACATGTGGGGTTCGTAAAATATAAGCCTCTCAACGAAAGAACAAGTACACTGCAAAATAAATTGCTCAGTATTAACCTACGACTGTGAAAAATGGAAAACTAATAAAGATACGCATAGGCTAAGAATCGTCGATCATAGATGCCCTCAAAACATCGGTCGCACACAATGGGATGATCTAGTAAGAAATATAGATGTTAGGCACATAGTACTGGGAAAAAATGTCAATTCAGACACTGGAATAGCAAATCTTTATCGATTGATGTGGTTGGAACACATTACGAATGCCCGAACACTGTTTGCCTCGTTGCACTAGGTCGGATAGCGTAGGCCAAAGTGGAAAATAACTAGGGGTTGATAGCCTAAAGCTCGGCATTATTTCATAGATTTTTTTGACTGCTGGTCTGCTCCCAGTTGGTAGGTGCAGACAACCTTATTGGAGTCCAGTGTAGCTATCAGTTTGGGTGACTTCACATTACATGAACTTTGTTCTGATGTTACGTGATTGGAGGTAGTAGAAAGAGAGGAGGTTAAAGTTAAATTAGACGTTACACAAAACATAGAAGGAAAACCAGCAAGTATTTTTTTCTTGATAAGATTAATCCAATACAAAATGCAGACGGTAATTATTATCTGACAAGAACTTTGGACACTACTACTTGTGGATATTTAAAAAAAAAACGAGAAGATTGCACACAATGATTGCTTAGTCTCAATGTATGCAAAATGCAAACAGTAGCTAGTTTAAGAACCGCAGGTTCGTAAAAACGGCTACGAGTCACACTGTGAAGGATAGAGATACTACTAGATTGTCGAAACCGAGATAGACATGTACAGTATGACGAAAAAAATTAAGTGCCTCTACTAAAAATGACAGAGACCTTACGAAGAAAAAATATCACAGAAAATGAGAAATTCATTTTTCTTTACAAAAAACTATTACTACTACTTGTAAGTAGTTTAAAATAAAACAAAAAACCAATTTGTTTTTCTTTGATTGATAACGTATTTTTGAAACCATAGTTACTGAAACTATTTATGTTGCCTATACATTTTTATTTATTTCACCATTCATTCGATGGAATGGAAAGGGGTTAAGAGATGAGATACAATTTAAACTAAATAAAATAAATGAAAACAATCTATTGTAAAAGGAGAAGGGAAAAATAGGTGAGAGTGAATGAAAAGGGGGGAGAAGTGATGAGAACAATGTAGGGTGGTGGTGGCAAATGAGAATACAAAGAGAGGAACGAACAACATATGATGAAAGGAAACGAAGATTTCTACTTTTTTTTAAAGGTCACTGAGTATTTTTTTTCGAAAGCCGTTTATATATATGTACAATTGAAATAAACTATTTTAAATAAATACATCGTTTTAGAAAGAACGCAAAACAAAAAGAACAGCTAAATGATCGTTCAACACATGCACATAATCATAAACGCATAATAATTAAAAAAGACTTTTCTATCGTTTCTCCCTTCTAATTACAATGGAAAGACATGCATATCGGCAGTGAATAAGGTCAACTGTGATGATTAGTAAAAATTATTTGAGTGTATAGATACTTGCTATGCATAGATATTTAGAATTTCAAGGAGCAAAGTTGTTACAACAAGACGGTTAGAAGAAAATCAACCTACGTTCCACATAAGATGACACCTGATCGATAGGATTCAACTAGTACTACAAGACAAACATTATACTGATTACTACACAGTGATTAATCAATGTTGTTGTGTAATGAATACAATGCATGAAGAATATCTAATGATTAGAAAAACTAACAGAAATAACCAGTGGTCAAGGATGCTATCACAGAAACACTTGACAATTAGTGATGAATAGAATAACAACTTTTCGCAAACATAGCCATTATTGAGAAAAATCTTCAAGGAATACGATAATGTCTATTTCGGTATTTGTGCTCATAAATATAGTATTAAATCTTCCTGCTAACAAACGGCTAAAATTGTGGTATGTGCCTTATACCGAAATGTAGTTTTTCTGACAAATTAGTGGGAGACTATGCTAATCCATTAAAAGTCAAAAACTGGGTGGTTTGCTAAATGTTAATAATGGCGTGATAGGTGAAATTAATCTACATAAAATGAAAACCAGGGCAGCTTATGCCAATCTTTGGCATCGTTGTGATGTCAGCCTGGTTGTGGAGATCAAGTTTACATCTTATCATTGAGAGCTATTCTATCCAATGATAGTGAAGAATTTCTTCTCAGAGCTAAGGATGTTCGGTGACTGTATCTGATCATCCTATTCTTTGAATTGTTAACAACCTATGTTAGGAATGCTGAGGTTCGGTAATGTAAGTTCAGGTGCAAAGACAATTATTCAATTACTATCACTATTTCGAAACCCTGGCTTTGATAGCAAAGTTGTTTTAGAAATGCCATTTTATTAGTTACCGCTGTGTATTATTTTCTAACACTAGGACTTCGTGTAAAATGCAGAGGTGATCAGCTGATGATGTTAAGTTGTGATATAAAGGG
This sequence comes from Schistosoma japonicum, assembly GCA_025215515.1. NCBI lineage: Eukaryota > Metazoa > Platyhelminthes > Trematoda > Strigeidida > Schistosomatidae > Schistosoma > Schistosoma japonicum. The sequence continues at coordinate 38,127,336 of CM046069.1, read as the reverse complement.
TCGTTGTATAAAACTTGCATCTGTCGTTTCATCAAAACTACCCGAGTGCAGACATAGAAATTCTACATATCAGTGACTGGAAAAGTTATGACATAAATCAGAATAGGTGCCAGTAACGTACTTGCTGTAGTTTTATTCATAAGAGTGCAATTAACTTCCTTAGCTTGAAGAAATTATATAATTTTCTTGTTTATGTATTGATTTTATCTTCTTTTGGATTGTACTTCTCTTTACTCCTTCATTTTCTTATAATATTATCTATTTATTTGTATGGTGCATACAGACAGAGGCTAGAAACCAGGTAGTAATTAGAAGTCAGTCAGTAATTATCAACGCAGGGTTTAGCATATATGTGCGTAAGCTTAAGTTCCCAAAACACGATTAGCACGACGAGACCAAATTAACTAAAATAACACTACCATATTAGCTTAACAATAAGGAAAGAAATAAAGAGGTGTATGACAGGGTAATGAAATATAATATCTAAAAGTAGATAGAGAATGAATAAAACGGTGGCTCTGCGTCATGTTACGAACAGCCAACAAATATATTATTATCGTCCGCGATTCCACAGCAATGGTCACTTACAACTTTGTTGATTGAAATGGCTGAAGTGTCTTTTAGAAGGATTAAGTGAAAGTCATTGGAGGAAAACCCCTGTTAAATGTTTGCCAAGAAATTCTTTAATTCCAAGTAATCTAAATAAACAAAAAGCTAGGGAATATACAGTAAAATCGCTGGGGAATTTAACTAATGATTTAATTCCAATAATCCGAAAGGATGGTACGAATGATTACAAAGGAAAACACAGCAGAAATTTAACTAATGAGTAGGTTACAATATCTTATAGTATTAAGGTATGCAGAACTTTAAAACAATCTACAATAATTTCGTATCGTTTACTGACTTCGGTAAGAAAACTAGTGTATAAGACTCTACAACCCTACTAAGTAAGCAGATCAGGACATTTAAAAATTGAAGGAGTTCCTAAACTATTAAGTTAAGCGATCTCTAGACTGATAAGTATGTGTCATATACTAAAAATTCGACATCTGTGTTCCTGTCCAATATATATGCACAATGAGACACAAATTTAGTAGTCGAATATAGTCCAAACACGTAGTAAATATACAAGAAAACTATTAAACAAAACGAAGTTATTTTACAATTAATTAAATGTGTTTCGTCAAATATCTTTGAATGTTTTTAGGTGAGGTATTAAGTGAACAGCACATATTAGTGTAATTTTCGAATGTCTACAGCTATCGACAAAATGTAATATAATTCATTCATCAACGACAGCGTAGAACCGGACACAGACACCATAGGTTCAAGTTGCCATACCACATTAGCATTACGAGATTGAATTTACAGAGGTAACACAACAACGGAATACAAGAGGGGAGAGTAAAGTAAAGGTGTACAGAAAAGAATAATATAATTTAAGATCTAGATAAAGGTTAAGAGTGAATACACTTGCGCCACTGTGACCGATTTTGAGCCATGTTGTTCAGTGTCTCCAGCCATTTATTGCGATTATCACGCAGACCCCAACCAGGTAATCTGCACCTACCAACATGGCTTAGACTAACAATCAAAGACTTCATGGACTGATAGCATGTTTCGGTTTAGCCGCCCCCACCCTTTTTCCATCCCACTTCAACCCTAGCCAACATCTCGCGACGAGGTAGGCAGTAATCTGGCATGTGTAACACATGTCACGATTATCTCAGTCGATGAAGATCAATAACCTCTTTAACTGACTTACCATATTTCCCAAGAACCTTTTATCTAACCTCAATATTACTTATTTGACTGTTCCATGATATACGAGCGATGCCATAAAGATTCCTATAGTCAAATACTTGGAGACGACGTATATCTTGGGTTTTCATGGCCAACGTTTCGCAGCCATTTGTTAAAACGGCGCGGACTACTGCACAGTACATCCAGCCTTTCGTTAAAAGACGGATATCTCTCCTGCTCCACAAGTGGCGTTAATCGGTAAATGCCAATCGGGCTTTCGGTATCCGTGCTGAGATTTCGTCAGACACCGACCCACTAGGAGTGATGAGACTTCCGAGATAAGTAAATCGGTCAACGCATTCAATTACTTCACTCCTTATAACTAATCTAGATGAAGCAGACCAGTCCTGGAGTAACATTTTGCATTTAGAAGGGGAGAAGCGCATCCCGAATATGCTTGAATTATTACTTAAGGTGCTCATGAGACTCTGCATATTATCAGCGTCGTCTGCGTATTCTAAGTCGACGAAAGGACCTCCTGGAAAGAGATTAAAAGTGAGTGAAACTTCTAAGAGGACATGTATGATGAAATTAAATAAAAAAGGTGATGAACCCCACTTAAAGATGAAATTTCTCGTAACAATTCGCCATATACTCTGACTCGACCGGTGGTGACCGAGTAGAGAGCCTTTGTAAGGACTATGTAATTTTAAGGCACGCCTTTTAGCGACAAACATTGTCACAAGACTTCACAATCTACTGAGTCAAAAGCTGCCTTCAAGTCAAGGAATACAACTATAGTCGGACATTGGTACATGTGTCTGTGTTCGAGCATCTGGTGTAGAGTGAATATTTGATCAATGCAACCGCGTCCAGGTCTGAAACCAGCCTGATTTTTTCGAGTTTGCTGTTCTCTAGTGTTAGTTAAACACCGAATGATTATAGAGGATAACAGTTTAGGTACTTTATTAGTCAAACTGATTCCTCTGTAATTATCACAAGAGGATTTCTCTTCCTTTTTGTAAACTGGAACGATCAGTAAACGAGACCAGTCAGATGAGATGATGTCCAGTTCCTAGACTTTGGCTAATATATCAGTTAACCTACCAGCTAAAACTGGACCACCATCCTTAAAGATATCGGTAGACAACCTATTAGATCTTGCTGCTTTCTCTATCTTAAAGTTACTTATAGCCTTTTCAACCTCATTGAGAGTTGGGGGACCTGTGTCAGTTTTCCATTCAGGTAGCTTATGGATAATAGGTAAGCTAAGAGTAGCTGGGGGTCAATTGAACTATTCCTGAAAGTGTTCCACCCATTGTTCTAATCTTCTAGACTGAGAGTGAATCACAAACCCATCTTTTTCTGAGAGAGTTTAGCTAACCACCGATTTCTGAGTATCGGTGTCCTTGATAAGTCGGAACAGCCGTCTACTATCGCCTACCGCCTCCGATGCTTTCATCGCTTTTGCTTTTGTTACCCACCACTGTTCGCGATCCTTACGCAGACTCTTTGTCAGTCTACGTTTTAATTGTCGTCGCTCTTCAATATTATCCGAGCCTGCTGGAATGAGTTTTCGAGCACGTTAGTGTAGCGTAGCTTGACGTGTCGAACATAAAAAAATAATGAAAGTCAAATTTATGAGTTTAAGTGAATCCTTTAATGTAAATTACACAAATACGCAGTACTCATTCACTAAATAAACAGAAAAACGACAAAGTGCTGGGATGACACTTATAGTGGACTTCATAATCATCCAAAGTACTGCATAAGTTAAAATTATTAAAATATATTATCGGTGATGTTATTACTAACAAAGATAATAGTATTACAAATAATAATGAATAATGAAAAAGAGTGAAATGTTATTTTGGAATGATCTTTAGAAAACTGATGATTCACCGAAATGTAAAGTATCAAACAGACAGATGCACAGAAATTTCCACCACCTCGGAGGAAGAAGCCCATCCCATGAAATGAATCATATAATCAAATAATAATTAAGCAACCAAGAACAACAACAAGAAAAGTTATAATTTCGAAACTAGATGACGAATAAGTAATCTATTGAATAATTTAAGAGAATTAGTAATTATTATCATCAATGAGATGTACTTCACTGTGTGTAAGAGGTACAATCAACCATTGAAAGTGGTGCTAGAATGACAACACTTTGAGATTAGAATTACAAACACACAGTCACCAAAAACTCTAGAAAAAGTAGGCGGGATGTTAAGTCACAATAAATATTGCACACGTGCATGGTTGAATAAACATACAGAAGTAAACTGACTCACATACCATATATATTGCATTTTTTGTCGTTTACTTCTCTTCCGCATTCTGTTTATATGACGTATTTATACTTATATCATAACCTGAGTAGACCAAGCAGTTGACATATATATATATATATATATATATATATATATATATATATATATATATATATATAAAGCAGTCTGATAAAAAAGTGGGAAAGAAACTATGCCAAGAGGAAAAATGTCAATTAAAAAAATTAGAAAAGGAAAAAATTCCCAAATTAAAAGATGACTCATCATCAACCAACCACCAAAATAAGTGGTATTCAAAAATGTAAGAGAAAAATAGATGATAAACGACATGCCAGACAGGAAAAACAATGAGTGAGTAGTAGGTCTGTAAAATCCAACTACTAGGACAAGATCAAGGCATATTTTTGCTTATTCTTTTTAGTGCACGGTCAAACATGCTGTATAACTACTAATAGAAGCTATATAATTCATTTTTTTCTCAAAATTAAAACTTAATAAAATACGAAAAACTTAAAAATTCACCAAGTGTAGCTATTTAGATTACGCTTATTCGTTGATATCCAGGTCTGAATATTGATGTCTTTATTGTTGACACATGTGTATCTTGAGCGGATTCTTTCGATATAATTATTTAATCAAAAGCTTTAATATTAGTATAAACGTTATACACATATTGAACAAGTTATTGGCTTGTCGATAACACAGTGGTGCTAAATGTAAAAGGCACTAGTCTCGAGTCTCCATATGGCCATCAACACAGAGATGGAACTACATCCAAATGACTAGTTCCAAACAAGACGAGACAGATCGTGGATTCTGCCGATAGTTAAAATCCATCAACTCTACAAAAATACAATACCTACTACTGCTTCTGTAATATACGGACGATAATGAAACGAAAGGTGGTGATAATAACTAATAGTTCAAATACAGCAGATAAAACAAAACAACGTGCACAAATAAAGTAGGAACATTTAATATATTAACACATTTCATTTCATTTATTCAACAACGGCAGTGTAGAACCGGGCACATACGCCATAGGTTCAAGTTGCCATACCACATTCCTTCTTAAAAGTAAACTAACATCTAGAAAGCACCCAATTAAATAAGAATATTAGGTAGATTAATAAATTTGGCAGCAGAATCTAATTTATATGCGAAATAATTGTCTGCAACTAACAAAATTTAAGAAAATGTCTATTAGTGTACTTCAATTATTAAAGGAGAACTCATTTCCAAAGTTAAAAGTGTGAAGTGCAAGCTTTCTCAAATTGTCGTTACAACTAAAGGTAATAAAGCTTCTGTGGTAATACTTATTAGTCTTTAAGCAAAACACATACATTAAGGATATGTTTGTCGCAAGATTCTCCACAAAATTCATTTCAATGAATAAGATCATGAATGTATCATTCTACTCGCTTTTTTATGTATTTTCTAGCAACATAAAAAACATGCTAAAATGTTGTAACTTTCGACTTTCCCAAATTCCAGTAACGAAATTAGTCCTCAAATTAATGTTTTACACAATATTTTATGCTAAATATCTTACAAAAGAGGATGTTGGTTAGTTTTGCACACCAGATGCAAAATAGAAAGTACAATTAACAATCAACTTCCCTAGAAAGTACAACTATTCGAAACAGAAACATATAGAAATGAAACCTAAAAAATTTGAAAGACTATATAACTCTAAATTAGTTTATTTATCAGTTAGTAAAATTAGGCAGTGTGTATTAACTGCACACACTAGCTTGTGGATTGTAATTCGCTTTTGAAATGCCTCATAGCAGATATCATGTGTATGTATGTGAAGTATTTAGTTTACTAACAAGAATTTACACAGGAATATGATTCTGGTAGATAAAATGAAACTAATGGCTCAAAATAACTGACGGATATAACGTACACCCCTCCTCCATTAGTCAAGAATAAGTCAAGGAATAACATACAAATTAAAGGCGAACTGAAGGCCAGAAATTATTGGATTCAGTCTAAAAAAGATACTGTAGGTAAACAGAAACATAGCTTCACTTACCAGATATAAAGACTCATCTACTATAAAAACAGATGACTATTATATGAATCTTAACACGCTACAAGAGATCGATTGTTAGCGTTGTTAAGGTGATTTCTGAAATAATTTTGAAACAATTAGAAAACATTTCTACACATGCTTGGAATATCTTTAATATTTCGATATACAATAGATTCACAACAATATGATCTTTTTAGTATAGTGCACTAAACTTCGAGGACATTTTTTTACACTAAATATGGAACTTTTGAAATCAAAAATTTCGTCTTAGAGAATTATCACTGGCATTCTCTAATCACCCACTCTGTATGCTATCTATAACTACACGTTCAACCGAACAGCCAGCATACATTAATTTTTGTTCATTCAATAATTAATTAACTCATGTGCCGAGCACAGATTTTTGTAACTAATTTTGAAAAGTGCTTTAAATGTGACGGCTAATGATACTATCCGAATCTCTGGGTATGTAGGGTAATAAGACACTGCAATACTTCGAAGATTCATCTACATTAGTATCGAACACAAAAACCTTTAATTCCAGTTTTGCTATATTTAGTTGGATTGACTAAACTGATAAGCAAATGTATTATGCCTTATCTAAAGGATAAATAAATCATTAGAACACTACGAAATTGGCTTAAGGCAAATGAAAAGAACACTATAAGAAAATTGATACATATATATACCTTCATAAAGAATGTTTATAAGATTTTTTTCTAGTGGGATAGATATACAACCCGTGTATGTGTGAAGTGGTAAAAAAACATCAATAACTACATAAAGGAAATGTCAGTATAGATCAATTACATCTATATATCAGCCTTTTAAAGAAATTCGCAGCATTGTTAACCAGATTGTTAATAATTATGTATCAAACAATCACTGAAACGTCAATATTCAGCACTTACATTTACCACATTTTACCTACGAACACTTACCTTAAAACACTTTCTCCGAAGTCCAAAGAGGGAATTTAAGTAGTGTTACATTCAATTAAGTTTTTATGCATACATACTCTATTTCGACATGTTGTCGTTTTATTTAGTGCGCGATCTTGCACAGTTTAGCTGATAAATATAATTACATCGTTTAGTTAATCAATAACACCAGTCAGTTATAAGTAAGAGCTTGGGAAATATATACGTTAGCTCAAGTAGCCTTACCATATTATCACATAGATATTAAGTTACCAAGACAAATACTGCAATACAGTTCAACAAAAAGGAAAGAAACAAAGATGTGTATGGAGGAATAATAGAATTCAACATCTAGAGGTAGAAAAAGAGATAATGCATTTGTGCCACTATGACCGATTACTGAGTCGATGTCTCCAGCCACTGACCCCTACCTTCATGTGGACACCCAGCCAGATATCCCACACTTATCAAAATGACTCGTAACAACAATCAATGACTATATGCTAATATAGTAAACTTATAATAGCCGAAATATCAAGTATAAAATAATATTACAAACATATAGTTGATTAAACTACATCAGTGAAAAACTGGGATGCAGTAAACAACATAAATATCAAGGTATCCAGATAAAAAGAAATTAAATTTATGCACTTATTTTATAAACAAAGCTTAGTTAAAAAAATGCTAAGTTATTCTCTGGAAAGACTTAGGAAACCTGTATGCATGTATTTAACGTAAATTAAAATATTCACGACGAGTTAGAAATTATAAGGTTGTTAGAATTCATGAAGAGTGGTTGTATTAGATATGAAATCGATAGAATTCAACTCCACACAAGACAAAACTATATGTGCGCCCTCAATAAAATATCCCTATGGGATAAACAAAATAATCACTGATGAAATCCACTACAATAGTCATATGGACGCGAAAGAACCCGAGATAGTAATTTATAAATTTTGTATATATAGGTACACTACTCAAATGTGTAAAAGTAGTATAACTATCGTGACAAATAAACGGGATGTGAAGTTACGAAGAAAAAGGTTAAATTCATAAAAATCCACAGTAATCTCAGTATACTCTCGACGACTAATCACGTGCCATAAACGAAACAAGATTGGATGCTAAATAGAAAAGAGCACAGTATATTTAAAATCAGTGAACATTAGAACGATAGTTTAGGAGTTTATTGTAATAGGCAGAATGGACGGATATTCACAAAAAATAAATCCGCTAACAAGAATTAATAAAAACTGAACATATAAATTTCGTTCTAGGAATCTGACAGTTACATAGTTAGTTGTGCGACTATCATATTACTTCGACATTTTTCAATGATATATGATATCCTGTAATCCCTTTGCATCATTTTAATTTATCATGTTACATAAAACAACCATGTTAGAATGAAATCAGAGGTTTAATTTATAGATGGATGCAAGTATACTAATATAAAATCTGTGCTGGCTCCAAATCTAATAAGATTACTTAAATATGTCATATTGACTGTATTCCTTCAGTCAAAATATGAATGGAGAGTAATAAACATCTATTACCATAAATGTAAACAGTCACATGTTAGTGTTTCAAGCCAATTTGTGCAGATTTATAATATTAGGATATATTGGCGTGCACTTTGAATGCCGAGATAATTGACTTCTAGCGTTTTACCATGGTAAAACTTCGTATATTTCTTGCACAACCAGTTGTTTACGCAATGCTTAGCATAAAACTAAACTAAGCAATTGATCAAGCATTTACTGACTACAGTAAATTATAGAATGCGCAACAAAGTAGCTTCGAGGTACCTTTTGGTTAACAAATTACGTTGTGGACACTTAATCTTTTGTAAACTTTTGATAATTCCTCTGAAAAGAAAAATAATCAACACTCAAAAACGTATAAGAAGAATTTATGAACCGCTAGATTACATGTGATACTACGGTAGGATAATTACCGAATTCGTTGCAGATTCCATCACATTTTCAGAAGCTTACATAAATTTAAGATAGCATATAAACATAATAGTAGTTAACTTATTATAAGAAAACTAAGTTCTAAAGAAAAACCTCTACAATTCTTTTCGCCCTTTGTGTTTTTATTGTATCGGTGTTCACCAGTATAAGATCTCTAAGAAAAAGAAAGCAATCGGCAAGTTTATATCATTATTTAAACGCAAGTAGGTATTGAAAATGTGAGCGACACGATTGGAAACATAATATTGTGAAGAAATAAGAACGAAAAGTGATAATAACAAAAAGCAAAAGTCTACTAAGACAACAAGGAAATCACATAGGAGATATAGTAAGAATGAAAATGCAATTAAGAAAGGCTTCATTCGATTGAGAAACGTTATCACACATAAGAACAGTTTAGTAGAAAGCTGAAGCAGGATTGCCACTGACTTCTAATTTGGGTCATATCAAATAAGGTATCAAGCCACTAAGTGGTGTTATCTACAGGACAATCTTTAAATTCATCTCTAAACATATTCTAGCAATACTTAACAACGAATTATCATACTTCTTGTTGAATTGATGTATGCGTATAAGAGGGATGAAAATTCAATATTCAGCAATGAAAAGTTTATATCAGTATATATTGCCAATAACACATGGAACGTTTGAAGGAGATCCATGAAAATACAATACATAATAATTTTTAAGACGCAAATAAAAGGCATTTGAAAAAGTACATAGACTTCTTAAAATACTGAACCACACTACCGAAAAGTCATTATGCAGTTGGGAGGTGCTGCACATTATAGGAATGGTTATCATTCTAATTCAAAAGACCGGAACAACAAACTACTAGTTGGAGAAAAGTAAAATGTGGGAATGTAAGACAGTGAAACAGACTTACTAGTTTTGGCATGGTAATGCGTACAATTAAGTAACGAACTTCCCCACCATCATCATTAATTTTTACTATTTCATAATTGGGAGTATCACTTTTAAAAGGTGGATCAGGCAATTCAACTACTTTCGGTTTAGATGGTCTAAAATATTAACAGGCAATAAGATAACATAAATATGTGTATGCATATCAAATCTTACAAAGGATCATCCATTTCGATAATGGTAGGACGGTTAGACGTCCGAATCCATTGTTCTTGTGGCTTACCCAAACACTTTTTATTCTTTAAAATAATCCAACCTGTAAAATTGATTTGAAAGATATTATAAACCTTGATGCCTACTTTTTTCAAGCTCTATGTTGTACTTATTTTCCAAACCTTCAAATATCACTGTCATCAAGAATGCTTCGAACAGTTCTGAACATTTGACCTTTTGATAAAATTGTGGGTTGATTACGATATCATAAGCGACACAACCTTTCTGAGCTTAGAATTAAAAAAATAGAATATGTAATAAGAAGGGTTACAGAAAATGACATTCATTTATGGGATTTTCTTCGGTGCAAAAATTAAAATATTAACAGTAGTATTAGATTTCGCAAATTGGACAGTTTAGTATCTAGATGTTGTTTTTACGATTACTTATTAATCAAATAATCAGAAATTTTTTAAGGTTTTTATTTATTATTATTTTTGGCTCTGAAAGAGGAAACTATTCTAGTTACTTAACTTGACATTAAGTAGGAACTATAAATAGCTGACATATTATTGGTGATTTCCTTGTAATTTCCCGTAGCTAGCAACCAAGACTGTTGTCGAACGTATCTCTTAAACAAACTACCTTGACATAGCCTTGTGCAATAGAACTAAGTATGACTGGACTTCGCGTGTCAGCTGCATATAATTATGTATTCTTTCAATTTCGTCGAAAAATTTAGTAACCTAGATTATAATACGTTGGCTTATGGAGCGATGGACGCTAGGCCTGAATCTAGGTGAATTCTAACATGTAGCTGACAAGTGAAAAATAAGACTAAACGCGGGTCTCGAATTTCGTTGCTAGCCACAAATTGTGTTCAAATCACCAGTTTACACTTTTTAAATTTGAAAAATTTTAAAGATAACCTAAGATCAGTCCAAACGGATCTCAATTACTATTCATTGCGTACACTAGGAACCAATTAACATGTTTAGAGAATATACTTATTTATATGTAACGAGGCTTGAAAGTCATTGAATACTTAATGTTTATGGGAATTCTAACAGTCTTCTGTTCATTATGACAAAACAGCTAAAAAAATGAGTAGAAATATTCAACCATCTGTTGTAGTTTCTCATGTAGATTCTTAGTGGATAGAAAAGAGTGAATAGGCGACTCAAGACTACCTTGAAGTATACAGGACAGATGGCTGGGATGCAGCAGTCACAGGTAGATACTATTTCCGATACTGGTATTGGAACAGGAAACAGATTCATTATAATTCAGCTTAGAATATATAGGGACATTTATATGCTTGAAACCAGGCAATCGTTTGAAACATCCACTACTGTTTAAAGTGTTATACTGGCCCTAATTGTATACTTATGCGTCATGTTAAATAAGCGTACACGTAGATCTTTTTTATGGATAACTTCACTATGTTTATGCATAACATCGACACTGGCTGTTCACCTTAAACCGTACGTATGTACGTATGATCAACATGGCATCTGGCAGATGTATGCATCGGTGCAAGTTGCCATACCTCAAAAGCACAGCAAGATTAACACCACATTAGTGGAAGTAAAAAATGATAATAATAACAAAAACGAAGAGTGAACATATAGAATATGGTTCACGGAGAAAGAAATGGAGCGTGAGAAGAAAGCTACGAAATAATTCCAAGCTCACGATTTAAGGGAGGATAAAGAGTGGATACACCTACGTCACTGTGACCGATTTCGATTCATGTCACCCAAAGTTTCCAGCCACTCGGTACGGCATTCGTGCCGACCTTAACCAGGTAGTCTGCATTTACCGACACGACCCAAACTAGGAGTCAGTGACTTCATGGACTGATGTCATGTTATGGCTTGGCCGCCTCAAACCCTCTTCCATCCTACTCCGATATTAGTCATCATCGCCCTTCGAGGAAGACGGTGGTTAGGCATACGTAAAACATGTCCCAACCACCTTAGTCGATAAAGATTCACAACCTCATCTAATGGTTTACCACCTTTCGCTAATATCCATCGTCTAACTTCATTGTTGTTTACTCAGTGATCCCAGCTAACGCGATCAATGTTTCGAAGACATTAATAGTCAAATACCAGTAACTTACAAGTGTCGTTTACTCTTAATCGCTACAACTCACATCCATACGGTAAGAAAGAGCGAACTGTCGCACAATACACTCTTTCGTTGAGACAAATATCTCGCTTACGCCATAGGTGACACAGATTGATAAAAGCCAAACGAACTCTTTGAATTCGTACTGAGATTTCGTCAGAGGCCAACCTATCAGGGCTAACCAGACTTCCAAGATAGGTGACGTGATCAACATGTTCAACTGCTGCACTCCCTACCTTTAGTTCAGATGTTGACAAAGACCAGTTCTGAAGTAAGCTTGCATTTACAGGGGGACAAACGCATTCCGAATATGTCTGCATTGTTGCTCATTGCTGTCAAATTATTTTGTATTTTATAGGCGTCTTCGCCAAAGGGGACTATGTCGTCCTCATATTCTAAGTCAATAAGTGGTTCTCCTGGTAGGAAATCAATTCATGAAAAGTTAGACGATGAGAGTGTTATTTCTAACTGTAAACCAATTATGAAGTTAAACAAAAATAGAGATAGTAGGCAGCCTTGACGGACATTGCTTGAGGTTACAAGTTCGGATGACAGTTTGCCATAAGCTCTGACACGATTTATAGTGTTTGAGTAAAGAGCCTTAACAAGATTTATGTACTTCAAGGGCACACCTTTTACTGATAAGCACTACCATAGAACTTCTCGGTCTGCAGATTCAAATGCCACTTTCAAGTCAAGAAAAACCACCATTGTCGGGCGCCGAAAAGTATGTCTATGTTCTAAAACCTGAATATTTGGTATAGCCAACCGCGACTAGATCCGACACCAGCCTGATTTTCTCGCGTTCACAAGTTGTAGTTGAACGTGTGATAATTATAGAAGCTAGTATTTTAAACACTATATTAGTCAAGCTAATTCCCCTATGGTTATTGCAGGACGATTTTGACCTTTTCTTATATACTGGGACGATTAACGATTGATACCAGTCAGAGGGAATTATATCCAGTTCCCAAACTTTAGCCAAAATATCAGTCAGCTTAGCTGCTAAAGTAGGACCACCAACCTTAAAAACTTCTAGAGTTAACCCGTCTGGACCCGCTACTCTACCACACCTCAGATTAGCTATAGCTTTTTGACATCAGTAATAGTCGGGGAACCTAAGCCGACTTTCTCTTTAGGCTGCCTCAAAATAGTGGGTAATTCCTAAGCAGTTAAAAGCTGACTGAATCGTTCCTTGGTGCTTAGCCCATTGTTCTAAACGTCTATACTGAGATGGAAATCCGTGGGGTAAGGTGAAGTGTGCATTTTTAGGGTCGATATTTTCTAAACCCACCGTTCCTTTTTATGAGAAGACAGCAACGTCGTTATGCTGGTTGTCTGAGGGGAACGCCTTACTATTATCTTACCTCTGTACAGCCGGTAGTACGACTTTGAACTCGCACATCGTACTTGCTGTTTTCAGTCTCACCGCTATTTAACTGAACTGCCTGGCATGGTAGGAACTTGAGGAACGATTGTCTCAGTCAGTACAGTTCGAATGGGTCGTCACGAAAGGGAAATTTAACCACCACGTCAAGATAGCAGCACGGTCGAGTCACCTTAAGCCATTTGTAGCTAACATTCGGGTTTCAGTAAGTAGATCACGGATTCGAAAGATATTTAGACTGATGAACGGACTTGGACTTTGTTACTGAATTGTATCAGTTTACTTCCTGTTATATATATGTCAAAAACATTGACGGCAACTTGAAAGGTAAAACTCACTGACAAATGAACGTGCCCGTGACGTGAAAACTGTTTAGAATGATGGTTCGAATTACTGTGGTTATTTTTAAATATTTAGTTCTGAAGAACAGGACTGTTTAAGCCTAGTGATTATGTGCAGATACATTTTTTCACTGTTCTAAAAACTTATAAACTGTACACAAATTAATTCAGAAACAGTGAAATGTTTGCAAATAAGATGTCACATTTAGGACTATGACGTGGTCCATAAGGCCCCATTCAGTTCATAAGATTAATTAAATCCGGTTACTGCGGTAATCTGTATCCGTGTCTTAAAGTATGAGGTAGACCTACATTTGCAGCAAAATAAATATAACAGAATGTAACTGCTGTTGCATACTATATTTCAAGAAACGTAGATAAATTGCCCATACACAACTACCCGACTCACTCAGTACTCTATAAGTAAGTTGTCTAACAATAGTCGCTAATAAAAAATATTTCAAGCCGAACTGTAATGTAAACACTGTTGTAAGTGGCAAGAAATATTGTAGGTCGCGAAGATCTTTATCCCGAGCATACAAAAACAGTATCGCAACTCTAGAGGTGCTCAGATAGTCTCTGAGAGGGGGGACTAGCAAGTTTCATAGTTTCAAGCTGTCGGCAATGTTTGTAACACTGAAGGCGTTTCCTTTATACGAAAAAGGTGACTTTCCCATAAACCTTAAAGGACTCCTTGACAGAGCACGATAATGCATCAAATTAATTTAAAGTGACCCCAAGAGTATTATTTTCAGACAGTACCTGAGTCCACTTCAGTATGTGGTTCTCCTATGCACATGGGTATCTTGAAAGGCGGGGAATTGTCAATATCATTAAGAGTCCTCTTCAGCTCATCTTCAGTTATATTCCTTGGGACTGGAACCTATAAAGTGTTTAATGATGACCGTTATTCACCTTTTCGGAAGTGCATATATTCAAAAAAACTTTTTCCTGATTTTTTGACTTCAGCTTAACACAAAACCCTAATTATTAATGCCAGGAAATATTTGTCAAACCTGGATCAGGTGCAATTATTATGGAGCTCTGTTTGAATTCTTGTGCTGGGATCTTGATTAATGAACGTAACATAACTGGGAATCATACTTCATCCTTAACTATGTCTAAAATCCCCATACCCTCACAACAAAGCAGACCTTCGTACGTAGCGCCTATAACTCTGACAAGGAGATCCCTAATTCGGTCTTCAATCTTCAATAATAAGAATTGTAAGATTACATACCTATGTTAATCTTCGAAGTAACCATTCTAGTAGAAATCCAGTTTCTTCTTGAAAGAGTTGGCCGATAAAGTTGATATTGCCTGTTGAGGTAACTCGTTTCAGTGGTTAACCAGTCGATGATACAAACGGAATGGTAGTATTAACCGGATGATTTATCTGTGTTCATGCCTTGTTGTTTCTGGTTCTATTCCGATTCTTTCGTGATTTTAGTGTGATATCGTTAGTAACTAGATTAATTTAGCCTCTGCAAAGACAACATAAATAAATAGTACTTTTACCTTGTTTAGTAAAATCCATTGTTAAGTTGATATTTTAGTTTTCAGACTATCGTTTTAAGATAATTGGACTATTTCGTAGTTAAAGTACAGGTAGTATAAAGATTTTTATCACTTACTTTAACTGTAAACTAATGTGTTCGCCAAACATGTATATTCTCCTGAGTTATTTTGAGCCTTAAATCCAGGTTATAGGTTACAGTTAGCTTCGCTCGAACACTATTCAACAATGAATTTTACTAAACTAAGTTGAATACCGTTGTCGTGGCGAATGATTCTCAAAATAAATAGTTGCCTGGGCCCTCGTCATTTATGCTGACCATGTTTGTGTTATTAGACACAACTAGCTGAGATTGTCGTTTCAAGTATTACTACTGGATCACGACATGATGCACAGTGGGAAGCAACTTTTCTTCTTGTCAGCCAACAATGACGATGTTGACTCGTCTGCGCCCTACTCACGATCAAACATATCTTTTTCTTGATCCATCACTACCTTGTGATTTGTTCTTCTTAGTGCGAGTGGATTCACTCGCTAGACGCTGCTTTTATTATGCAAATAGCATAACTTGGTCACATGCAGAGTGCAGTTCTATTGTAACGTAGTTTGTCACTGGAGAGTCGGTGAAAATTCTTAAGCTGTGGAGATTTGTGTGTGCACCAAATAAACTCACGACCAGAAATAGACTCAGCACTTTGTTGTCTATTTGCGCAGACCTCAACCTTAGATGCTGATTATGAAGTAATTACGATGATTTTCATCTGTCACATATTGATTGTAGAACAAGCAGTGGAAAATAACGACACGATAATATAATTGGTGCTATAGAATTATATGGATAAAAGCAGTACGTTGTAGCCTAAATGAAGTTACAATATTCTCGATCTGATATTTTTCCACAGCATCATACCCATCACGAAGCAGGTCGTTTAAGACTGGTCTACTGGCGAACACAGATTGATTTTCTGTTCTTTGTCTATTCTCTCACCGAAGATAGCACATAAACCGTACCCACGTGGTGCAGAAATTCAATGCCTTAGAAACACAGACTGTGAGCCTTTAGTGAGACATATTAAATGCTACGATTGGAACAGCCACTTTACCATTGACTCACTTCAAGATTTGTTGACTGCGTTTTTACAGGACAACCCTATCATACTTAGATACCATAGCCCCCAAACAATGTGGATGCCCACTGGAAATAAGCCATCTTTCCCCTATGTAAAGAATGTGATAAACATAGAAATCTTTCAATCGTTATTTCTCTTCTTATGATGTATCACTTATACAATGAAGCTGGGATACTCTAGAATTTGTTAGAATATTACGTGATCGAGATGAAAGGAGCGAAGAGCTAAATGCTCTTAAAAGCAGTACTGAAGCAAATAGTCTGACAGCACTCATGAGTAAGCGTACAAGCACTCCAACATATATCTCATTTTTAATACAAGATGACAAGGTATACAACAACCCCAGAGCAATATATGGAATTTTTAATAACTTGTTTATCAACTTTGAGGCCAAACTACTTACATATTATATGGGTATAGTGCTTGTAGACAAAAAATTGGCTAAAATATATCCTAGCGATATCGGAAATTTTAAATCTATAATAGGTTCAGGAATCGATGGCTGCTCAGTACATGTTGCATAATGCTAGGGAAGAGAACCTATTCCGGATGGGAAAGTACTTATAACTATCAATAGGCCAATATTCGAGTTCCTTTTCCGTGTACAGTGCGAACTGCTTTGCAGTGTATAACTTTTCTTCGTACATCGCATTAGTTTTAGAATCCATCACACCCCATAGGGGATTTTAATCTAAATCTATAAGGTCGGCAGCAGTTTTGAGTGCTAGTACTGTAGTCTACGCGCTTATATCAGGTGAAGTAATCGGTTAATCTAAATCATGTGGTCCTCTATTTTGTAGTTTAATCAGTGGGTTTGTTGGTCTCTATGACATGTCGTCATCATTTCGGTCTGCTGTAGGACTTATTTCGCTCAGGTTGTTTTTATTCATCATAGTATGTTTGGGTTCCTTTAATTTAAGAGCTGTGGCGTATACCTGTTAGGAGCTCTGCTTTGTAGTGGTGTTTTGTCAGCAAATATTAGTATATTGTTGTATTCACTGCTGGTTCTTATACAATTTACTGACTTGTTAAATTCCATAGAAACCTGTGTAAATTTAAAATAAAAAAGGATTGGGCAACTAGTTTTCAGGCTTTTTTTCTCAGTATGTCGTATCCTTATGGCAGTCGGGGCATACCGCAAGCCTTTAAGAGAGTTGTATTTACCTTATTTGGAGGAAAATTCCCAGGGATGTTGTAAACTACTGCATTATGGCACGAATAAAGACGCTTTATAACTTCAGTCGAAATAAAATCAAGGAAAATTTTAGCTTACTTTACTTTTTATGTGTCAATGTCATTATGTTTATCAAACAAATATGATATCAGGGCTAGTTCTTGTAGGACATACTGCATCATGGTGTGTGTTGATTTAGTGTTGTTAACTTTCATTTTGTAAGTGGCGATATCACTGTTTTGATCATCAATTTTAACGACCTTAACAAGTGGTGTACGACTGTCAGCTAGTTGCTGATTGTTGATAAACGCATCGTTGACAGATGTTTTAGCTTGTGCAGACGGAAAGCTATCAAGTACTGATCACTTAGAATTGCCATAATTCTGTTGTGTTGCTGACAGGTTTTGAAGATAACTAGTAGTAGGGATATCGTTCGGTTTAGCAAAATTAGTATTAAGCTTTGAGCGTTTAGCCTTAATACGTGTCATTTAACTATACCAGGATAATATAAGGTTGTGAGTAGAGTTAGGTAATACTGCCCGAATACTACTAAGGGTTTTATAAGTTGAGAGACTTGCAAGGTATGTAAATAAAAACGAAATAAACAAACCATTTGGAGAAACGTTACTGTCTTCAAAGTATCGAAGACTAGGAAAGAAGGACTGGCATACTAGTTGTTCATTTCGGTTCCATTTCATATCAGCTTATAATACTGAATGTTTCATCAACTCTGTTGGCAACATTAGACAACTTACTGACGTTAGAAAAACATAAGATGGTTACAGACAAAACAACCCTACAACAAAAAACAGTTAATCACCCTAACCATATTACTCATAATGACAAATGAATCAAGCACCAAGCATCACAAGATCCACGTTTTCGACCTTATCCAATAATAACATTGTATCCTAGTATTAGCTTTACACAAAGATAATTAAACGTAATAAAAATAACTGTTTATTTGAATAAGTCAACTACCCATACGTCACTGGATGATCCACGCACTTCGGATGCTGCTAGGAAAACCCAGAAATTCTACTAATATCCTTCAAGTTTGTTTTCAGGATAAGAACCTTATACTATACCGATTAGATAGACAGCTACCAGAAGCTTGCCGAGTGATAACCGCCCCACATACGTTATTTAGAGTCTGATCGATGAACCTGACTCTATATTTTAATGTTGTTTCGAGGCATGAAGGCAACCTGAAAGGCGAACCCGTAGAAGTATGGAGACTTTACTCATAGTGTTGAAAATAATAAAACGAAAATTCCTCCCTAAGCTCCTAGACACCGTATCACCCACTATAAACAATATTTCACATGCAAACAGCTATATATAACCCACAGTTTCTTACAACCAGGGCTCTAAAAGTACCTACGAAAGTGAGTGCAACAAAGAGGCAGAGACATTCCAATCAGATAGACCTGTATCAAACACTGGGAAAAGATGTATTTTGTTTCTAATCAACCCCCTGTGTGGTAGACCAATACGAACGGTATTCTTGGTGGATCAAAACACTATATCTTCAATAGGGCAGAGTACACTCGTAATCCATTCACAACTCGTCGGAATAGATCTTATGTCTCAAAAAATCTCAGCCTACTTATTGTTTGAGGCCGAACTAAGTTTACTAAAACTTCTTTAGAGTAAGTATAAGCAGCCAATATAGAAACCAAACAGAATAGACCTACATGATATCTGAATGGCGCCCAGTATATGACTAGGTTACGATTGTCGTATAACAAGAGCAACGTTTAATGATTAAACCTACACCTACGAATAAGAATAAATCAGAAGGCAGTGAGAGATGGAGGAAAAGTTATATTTTGATAGTAAGCAGAGTGTCGATAGAATAGCAACGTCCAGACTGGCTAACTAGAGGTCGAGCTGCTTCCAACGTCATATCGTGTCACAAGCTGGTAGTGATGGGTGACCGAGTGCCTTCAACTAGTCGTGTCCGCTAAAACAGATATGGTCAGCATAAATGACTAGAGCTTACGCAACCATTTATTTAAGGAATTATTTACAGCCCCATACTCCTAAACCCTGTTGAGCAGGTTAATTGCACCTATACTAATAGTTCTGTATTTCTCCTTACCACCTCTGTATTTTTACCAAGTCTACAATCACCATTACTTAGTCTTTATAGAGTTTTAGCCCATTATGGCTACCACAGTTTACTTGGCATGCTTTTGTGGTACACAATAACAACATGCCACTGTATAATAACTACTGTCTACCTGCCTACAGTCAATTGGTATTTTGGATGAACCATAATCCTTACCTCTCGACATTCTAGTGGCCTCATATGGGACCCCTGCTAGTAACCTAGCATTTAGAAGAAACAGTGGAGCCCTTACAAATTCTGCTCCTTATCATCTCGTCATTCTAAGGTTAAACACGCTCCTATTCCACCTTCATTTAATCCACACCCCTACAAGCATGTAACTTGATCAAATGCTAAAATAAATACTCAATGCAAAATTTCTTATCTCTAAAGTCCCATCACCACTACCCTAAACTCCACCTTCTTCCAGCTTCAATAGCGTTCATAATGATTCTGCAGTCGCTTGGCTAACCTCATTATTCTGACACAGTTCTCCTCTATTCAATTTAACTCCAGTTTCTTCTGTGATAAGATCCTTCATAATAAATCTTTAGTGTAACTAGTT
The DNA here is from genome assembly GCA_025215515.1 of Schistosoma japonicum. Taxonomy (NCBI): domain Eukaryota; kingdom Metazoa; phylum Platyhelminthes; class Trematoda; order Strigeidida; family Schistosomatidae; genus Schistosoma; species Schistosoma japonicum. Next base: position 38,106,920 of record CM046069.1, on the reverse strand, counting down.
AACCCATACTACGTCCTAATAAGCGTAACTTGGTGAATTGCCAATATTTCAGTCATTACACTCAAAGATTATTATTACGTTATATTTCGCAAGGATCGGAATTCAGGTTCAGGTGGAGGATGTACAACATATGTTAGATTTGATTTCTCATCACTAACTGTCTTCCCGAAGGTTATTGAAACTTTATATGATGCTATTTACCCACTTTTGGCACTAGTGAATTAAAATAATGTATTGTGAAAACGTACTGGTTACTAAGTTTCAGATATGTAAACAAATTAGTTACATCCACGACCCTGGTGGGGATCGAACCCAGGACCCTCTGGCTCCGCGACGAGCGCTTTACCATTGGACCACTGAGCCGGCTCCTAATGGTTGATATTTCTAATTCAGTCAATTCGTGTTACGTTTGCGCGACCTCATCCATTGTCATCGGTGAGTTACTGTCTCACACCCGACACGATTGAACTCCACCGGTCACGTCTTCACACTAGAACTCCAGGAATTACCTCAAGGAGCTAGTCACTAGTGAGCTGACAATTAGTTACATTTAAGGGGTTGTTGTGGAGATAGTTAATTTATTAATGCTGATATCACGAATTGATGTGAACCAGACAACCATTCATCACCTGGAAGGTAATTCCTGGAGTTCTAGTGTGAAGACGTGTGTGTGACTGAATTAGAAATATCAACCATTAGGAGCCGGCTCAGTGGTCCAATGGTAAAGCGCTCGTCGCGGAGCCAGAGGGTCCTGGGTTCGATCCCCACCAGGGTCGTGGATGCGCACTGCTGAGGAGTCCCATACTAGGACGAAACAGCTGTCCATTGCTTCCAGGTGATGAATGGTTGTCTGGTTCACATCAATTCGTGATATCAGCATTAATAAATTAACCATCTCCACAACAACCCCTTAAATGTAAATTAGTTACAGTTATTTGTTGATCTTGTTGGCCAGGATAGAGCATATGTAGTATTCTAGTGCTCAATATTCCATTTCCTGACAACAGATCTGCTTGACTGAATTAGAATACTTTACTATAAAGCAGTTACGCTTTGATGGTGTATGGAATCTCAGTGTCACAATCTGGGAGGCGGGACAAACTCCATCACCCTGTTGTTCACTGTAGAATGTGATGCAGCCACACGTAATGTACGTCGCTTATCTCACAAATGCATCACTCTCTAACTGTCGACTGTTGATTTCAATAGTCCAAAGAATTAAACCCCAGCTTGGTTTTACACGCAGCATGAAATTCATAATTGTGTTGAATGTTGTAAAGATAGGTCAAGAAGTTTCCGTGGAAGCATTTATAGACTTTACTCATCAACCCTCTGACAAAGACATAATTAATCAACAAAAGCGACAACTAACCTCAGGAGATAAAACTTAAAATCGCTTGAAAATGGTTTGAGTGACTACATAGTCATGGACTTCAGTCAATGACATGAAATAGTGTTTAGTTACAAGTTTAGCTCTACCCATAAAGCACCTCAGGTAACTGATTTATGATACCTTTGCTATTGTTGTGATAGACTTACACTTAGTTTATTCATTTTCACCTGGTACGATCCCAAGTATGGCCATGCGTATTAATTATTTTAATTAATTTATCAATCTATTTGGGCTTTTATTTCTTAATAATTAATTTAATTATTTTTCAAAATAATTAGTCGATTTCCGTTATTATGAATACATTTTATTATTCACAAGATATTACCATCCTACAAGGTGGCGACTAGGTGCACGGAAATGTATAGATCACCTCAACTACCCATCCATCCAAAGAACGTAATACATATTTGAATCTGTGCCTTAATACCAATAAAAAAATTAGCGAATAAATTAGCTCTCACTGGTTTGTAGTGCGTACATCGAAGGGAAGAGAAAGGCTGGTTGCCCGAACTAGCCTGACATAACAGAAACCCACTAACAGGATGAAAATTAATACCTATGAGATAGTGATAACGGACCAACTATATTCACTATTGTAGACAGGGAGGGTATCCGTGACTTACGTATCCGTTGTTTTCAAACAACAACCTCCCGCCGAGGGCTTAACAAACCCAGATCGTTAAAACCAATGACTGTTCCATTTGAATAAGAACATTCGTGTAAGCATTCACCGTTGAGGGGCCCGGAGGAGAAATATCACTAACGAATTGATGGTAGAGATCTTTGCGACTCACTTCACAAAGCAACTGAGCCGAGATTATCCTAGTTTAACTTTAACTATTCACTAACCACAGACTTAACAGTACATAATGTCCAACTGATACCATGGTTAGTCCTGAAAAATTTGAAGACGCTCTGTGACAAAATCTACCCTGACGTACCAGAACAATGCACAGATGTCACGTGTATACCCATCTGCGATCTATTTCAGCACTCCTCAGATAATACACAAATTCTGAGTAAGTGGAAAATGCCATTCTTTCCCTAACATTCGAAGGAAGGACTGGTAATGACCAACCTTATGCAGACCAGTTGCCTTGCCTCCACCACTGTCAAAAGTATTAGAAAGAATGATGGATGATCAAATGACAAGTTTTATCGACGAATATCAAATAACTCATGAAGCGCGACATCACTTTAGGAAGGTCAGATCATATACAACTAATGATTATCTAATATTGAATAATTGAGCAAACTGATGGAGTTTTAGAATATCCCTATCCACACAGTACTCTACAACTGTGCTAAGTTGTTCGATACATTGCCTTACAAGATCTAGAGGGAGATCACATTGAATATAGGCTTCACTGACACTGCCCACGTGGTTGACGAAATATCTAAAAGATTAAGAGTTCTACATCAAAGTGGACATAGTACGGTCAAAGTGGAGAAAGACATTCTTAGGGGTCTTGTGGCAAGCCAGTCTGAGAGCCCTGCTCCTCCTATTCATCAACGACCTCCTAATGGAATCATATCGTCAGTGATGATCTATGAAGATGTGCAGGTATAGATTATATCATGGAGATTACCAACTTGTGTATCTGTGTCTGTGTGTACGTTCAATGTGTAAGTGAACTTCCTCGCCCTCTGCCGGTTTGCTTGCACCATTTTAGCTTGTTTGGTTTTGCTGGTTTTGAATGCAGCGTCATTTATTCGGCGTATCGACTTCTCTGTTTTACTCGTATCTGATCACTGATATATATGCTAGATTTGTATTCATGTAAGAGTGACATTTAGCTAAAGTAAATACAACTACAATCCAACGATTGTGTTCCTGTATATAAGCGTAAATATTCACACTCATTTAACACTCCATGTCTGTGTGTCTTACACGGACGCTGTGAAGATATGAAGAGCCATTTACTGCGACAACGACATGCAAGCACTACAACAAGAATTGTTTCAGCTCAAACAACGATCTCAGGTCAGCGGCCTGTAATCTTATTTAGAGATGTACTATACCATATGTTTTGGCAACCCAGAGGAACAGGAGTGGAACTACTATCTCTATAGAGACTGTATCCACTTCATATTGGCATGAACAGGTCTCGGACTCATTCTGATTAATGCACTCGATACTGGCAATGACCATCAAGAGGTTGCAGCCAAAGCCTATGTCACACTTTAGTTTCTCTTAAAAAGACGAAAGACGCTCATTACTAAACTGGTCCCCCCTTCCAACCTACAAGACTCATGTCTGATCATGTTTCGAAGCACACTTCTCAAACTCTACTTCTCTCCTCAAACGGGATGCGAACCTTTTAGGAAAGGTACAGTAACGAGCTTCAAGGTGGATTATAAGACTCAGAATAATGCCTTACAAAGATTCGTCACGTTTTCTCGGTTTGTACCTGCATAACTTAATACGAACAAGTGGAGATTAATAAAGGTTTATAAAATGCTGAATAGTTCAGATCACTGGATTATGGGAGATACTGCTCTAGACCCCTCTCAGTCTAGTACTGGTTAATATTGACAGGATCACACATCAACGGTTGAACATTCAGATCAGCCCCCATTTCTTTTCATGAAAAATCTCTCCGACTAGGAATGCTCTCATCATTGTCGTGAACTCAGCCGACTCATTGAACATCTTTAAGAACTTTTTAGATGAATATGTATGTACACACTGAATTCCGTCCACCACTTGGAGTAGGGGCTAACCACATTTCTGTCAGCTTTTCATAGCATGTCCCTGTTATCTATTACTGCTGCAAATATCACTAATGTCAGTTTACCTAACTCATTATATTTTTATAATTTATATCTGTTAATCTGTTTTATTTGTCACCTCTCTCTCCTTCTTTTCCTTTCTCTCTTTGTCCCCCTTTTTGTTACTTTGTTATTTAACCGATTATTTGGCTACATAATAGCTGCTGGTTTTCTCCAGTTCACAGTTCTGCGAAATGCATTCATCCATTTTCATGTGATAGCGGACGCTAAGCCGACCGTTACAACCAGAGGGTATTACTCAGTCGGCTAACTAAACTTGATTACGCCAAAAAACCCGAAGACCCACTTTAACATCATGACACGACCAGAAAGAAATCAATTGCTTCAAAATGGCTTTCAAAGAGATATTGATTATTGGACATGTGACCTAGCAAAAAAATCGAAAGCATTTATATATAGACATAGATAAATATAAATTAATTTAGATATCAGTTAACTGGTGTATTTTTCAATTCAAGTAACCTTTTGAATTTTACATCATCCACTACTTCACTGTATACTGTTACTTATACTACCACATATGTACTTACAAGTCAATATTATTACTCGGTCTGCACGAAACAAGTGGTGATTGCTACGTAGCGATCACCACAATTCGTGTCTTCTGAATATTAAAAAAAAGCTAAACAAGTAGTGATTTTTATTCCAGACTGTATAAATCACTTTTACGGGCTACGTATTCGTTCGATGAGTACTTTTATTGTTAGAAAATTGAGTATTCAACGCTTAAAATTAACCATAGAGAAGGCTTATTAGTAAGTTCACTTCTTATATTAGCAGAAGGTAAGTGATGAAAATTAACATAGTAATGAGAGCTCACAAATAATCTGTAAATCAAAAGGGGGGTAGGATCTCGATATGTCTAGCAACACTTACGTCTATGTACCCTGTTAGTCCTTAAAAGAAGAAATATACTTTTCCTTATTAATAGTACTCTTTACTCATTGTTATATTAGAGTTGGTGACTATTTACAAGCTTACTTCAAGTGGATAAGCTCTTACTGATACCTCACTAAAGAGACGAGCAAGGTCTGAACCTTCGAAACACAACACTAGGGATGTTGTTTCTTATCGGAACCTAATACTCAATTTAAGATCGTGCTGATATGTAGTTCCCTTGCTTTTTTCAGACTATCTACTAACGAGGAGAAAATCTACAGTGGCGATCAAATTTTTTCTAATGTGACGTCATCGTTGAAAATGGGTGGACATGTTAGTCGTGGTCGAGATAATCAGTCGCTCATTGATGAACTGCTTAGAAACGGTCTTACATTAGACCCGGAGGTTGAGCGTGCTCTTCGTTTAGTTGACAGAGGTCACTATGTCAGTGAAAAAGGCCCGCGAGCTTATATGGATATGGCATGGAGGTCTGGTTCCCTGCACCTTTCAGCGCCCAGTATCTATATTGTTGCTCTAAAAAACCTCGATATCCAGCCTGGAAATCGCTTTTTGAATGTTGGTAGTGGAACAGGATACCTTAGTACTGTCATTGGTTTGTTGCTAGGTGGGTCTGTTATGATTGAATACAATTTTAGCGTTTTATTTATTAATAAGTTGGTGTTCAGGCAACCAGAAAATGAGTGAAACGTGTACTACATGTATATTTGTCGTTACCGCTGGTTTTGCTTTAAATTTAGTTTGGATCTGCTAATTTTTCTGGATTCAGTTTATATATATTGTCCTTATAGTTGTAGGACCTTCGCTGTACTTGGTTTTGTCATAAATCGTACTCATGAGAAGATAAAATAGTTTTTCACTGTCGTTAACTCGAATTACGGTTGGCTTAAAAGATCTTAGTTTCGACTGTGCAAAATTCTTTTCGTGATAGGTAAAATCGACGACTTAATCAGACGCAAAATGAGACTACAATTTCTACTTATTTAAAAAAAAAAATAAAGTTCTTTGCGTTAAGGAGACTTGAATGATCAGTATTAGTTGATTGCGTGTAGGTTAGCCTTTCGCAAGTTGAATCTTTATGGTCGTAAGCGTAACGTTTTTCAAATAAGTGGAGCTAAAGCGAGTTTTTGCTGCTCCTGAAGGAGGTCAGACTGAGTTTCTTCAGTGTTTTATACAGTTTGTAACCCCCAATGTCATTACATGTACTCGCTTAACTTCATGTTTTTACAGTGTAAACTTAACAGGATACTTTACAGTCATGCAGATGAATTTTGTTGATGAGTGACACGTTGGAGTTCTCCATGTGGATTGTAGATTTGGAAAATCTACTGCGGTTTTGTAAAACCACTTACAAATATATATATAAGAAGTGGTAATGTCATGAAATAGCATACAGAGAAGCAGATTTTCTATGGTATAGACTTGGCCTACAAAACAAACTACCTGCATAATATCTTGATAATCGCCCATCTGTTATTTTAAACTGACTACTTGGTTTCTTTTATAAGAGTACCCGTTCATTTGATTACACTTATACAGATACTTGTCCCAATTTCACCACTAGAAGTATTTGTCTTTCAATCTTCATGTCATCTAAATGGTTAGACAAAGGCAGTTGAAAACTGTGTAGTTAAGCTGCCTGCTCATACACATAAAGCGTTATTTGATGTGACACTTTTCGAGATATATATTACTTGAAGGTAGAAAGTATTAACACTTTTGTGCATGAAAATTTTATTATACTAACTACACTCATCCTTTCAACGAAAAGGAAGTATCGGTATCCTCAGAAATTACTGATCTATAACTGGAAACGCTTCATATGTCATCGTTGTATTTGAAACTACTCGATATCAGAGCTTTTTTCTTTACACGATCTTAAATGCATATTTAAGAATTTCCTTGGTGGATCTATGTGGCATTCAGTTAGACTACGCTGATGTCCTGTAAACTACTGGCTGTTGGTTGTTTGTCTCTGTTATGTCGAACCACTAAAGAAGAGCAAAAAACTCAGAACTGTGTTTTAGAACACTATTTCAATTATTGTGTGGCTAGTGTAAACATTTCGTTTCTATGATTGTTACGTTCCACTTACCCTATCCTCCTCCTATATTTACTCGTAGTATATTGTCTTTTACTATGAACTACAGTTAATTAGTTGTGTACAAGTTGTCCCTATTAACTGCCACTATTTCCTTAGTTCTATATTAATGTTAATTTTTTAATTGGTTCACTGTGTGGTTTGGTTTAATGTATATATAAAGGAATATATGAAATATAATTTGATCCTGTCCGGTTGGTCTACCGGCTCGTGTTCTTATTCTGGCTTGAGACTAAGTGGACATAGGGCAGACGCGCAATTATCGACTAGACACACCTGATTTGCATCGGGTCACCCAACCCCAAATTTCTCGTGTCATAAGTCTGTGTTCTGATTATTAGTTAGTAAATCACTAAGAAATTATCTCGTGCCAACGAAGGATGATTCCTGAGATAAATCTATTAATTATCATAGATAAATTCACTAGTATCCGTAAGCGTAAGTGTGGCGACATCATTTACCTCAAATTTTTCTAACATATAGAAAGCATTGAGTTTTTTTCTTACGTCACTACCTACTTTTACGTTAAAACGATACCAAGGTATTGTACTATAGTCAATGATAGCTATTCCGTTTACTGACTTTTAATATTTGTGATAATATTTCGTATACTATAAACCAAATAAATTTTGACATAATGATGAGAGGATTTTGAACTTATAATATTAGCTAGTCTCAAACTATCAAATATGAGTCTAAATTTGATTACTTATGAGAGCTTTGCTTTGATCATTGAATTATTTGTTTCATCATGTTATGATTCTATAGTTACATTTCTATCAATTCTACGTGCATAATTATTTTCTTGTACTATCAGTTACTGATAGAGATCAAAGTGGCTGCTATAGTGTATATTGCTTAAATGTAATTATGCTTATTCTAGCGACTAGATTTTGATTGAAAAGATAAATGTTGACCTGAATTTCTAATTTTTGGGAAAGTTCATCACTAATGCTATTAGTATTTTATATCGACATTGTCTTGTGACTACAGTACGTCAGTTATGTCTAAGGTTATAAAATTGTGTTTTGTACACAAATCAAATTTTAAATTAAAATCTATGCTTTTTTGTAGGGTATAATGGTGTTAACCATGGTATTGAGGTTAATGATTTTAACGTCAATTTCTCACGTGAACATTTAGTAACATTCATGTCTGAATGTGATGCACCTTTTGAACGGTCGTTTTGTCCTCCAGTTTTCTTACATGGAAATATTCTAGATTTAGTCATCCCCTCAGACCATCAGGAAAATATAACTGACAGACCAAATGTCTTCCCACAGCCCTCTGAAGTGGTTCGAGATAATTCATATTCTCAAGTAAACAACAGTCCAATTAATTATTTCAATATACAGACTTTTTCGGAAGGTAGTCAAGTTGATTCGTTGAACTTCAATCATATGATGGATGAAAATACCGATCAGCACAATTATCTGAGTGACAACGATGATGATGATGATGATGATGATGATGACAATGAAAGTGAATATGATTCCATTAAATGGGAAGATTTTGTTGTTGAATCACCACCTTATGTATACCCTAATAGTCATTCGTTATCCGATAAAAAAGGTAGATATTTGTAATCATTTTACTTAGTTTACTGTATAATCCGTTTATTTTCTCAAAATAACCTTTTGTGCAACCCGATAGTCGAGTCTATGTTAATGTAATTATCTTTGGACCACGCTTTTTGCAAGACTTAATTGTACTATGTGGCCATTCAAATACAACCAGTTTGAGTAGGCTTAGGAACTGCAGTTCAATGGCTTAACATAAAGCACATCTATTCTTTAGCCACCACTCCACAATTTGTTTGATAAGGTTACCTAAAATTGACGTAAAAACATGTGCTTCTTCAAGTTCTAGTCTTCTTATTGTTAATATCAAAGATTACATCGTATCAGTATCTATTGACATACGTGTATTCTAATCGGATCCCTTCGTCATTGCTATTTTGATCATGGTAGCAACTTGTCAAATGTAGTTTTTAATGTAACCAACGGAAGACTTAAACCCTTATAAATATATAATACCATATTCCTTGAAGTTAGTAGCTATCTAGAATCAGTAGCTCACTGGGTAATGTGTTGGTGTTTGAAATGGTAGATACTGAATAAGATTCTTAGTTTGGACACCAAGACTGAAATTCTTGTGGATCTAGCTGGCATGATCCAATTTTAAGATGCTTACACATTCTTACGCGTATTAGACTTTATTTTTGTTTATACTATTTGACCTCTTTAGACATACTACGTTGGCCAGTATATGATCGAATATATGTTGGAGCTGCTGTTACTAACCTTTATCACTTACAATCAATTCTACGATTGCTCAAAGTTGGTGGTATTGTAGTTGTGCCTTATCGAAACAAAGTACGAAGTGATTTCTGGAATTTTCGGGTATTATTTGTGAAGACTTTAAAGTATATTAATGTTTACCGAGTCCAGGTTTGATTGTTTACTCATATTGTTGAAATTTATTGGATCATTTTAATGGATAATAGTAGATCATCCAGCTTTCTTTGAAATATTCCCTCCTACTTCAGTTATATTCTGTTTTTCCTCACACTTACAGTGAATAAAACATATGTTGTTTTTATACACGGTTTTACTTCTTGAGGTACCTAAAAAAGAAACTGGGTTAGTATTGGTCATAGTAACCTTGGAGCGCTATCTCAGAGCCCAAGGGACAACTGTTTGAGGCCGATCATGCTCGGCCTTGTTATAGGGAGTTTTTGAAGTGTTAGTTCCGTTCTTTAGAAGGCCTTACTGTCGAAGACGGAAATCTATGGAGTAAGGTGAGATGTGACATTTTTAGGGTCGACCTTTTCTAACCCCTCTCTTCTGTTAAGAAGGCAGTATTCCTGGAGATGCTGGTTATCCGAGGGAAACACCTTACTGCTGTAACACCCCGCTGTAGACAGCAATACGACTTCGCCCTCAGATCTTAGGTTGCTGCCTTTAGTTTTATCGCTCTCCAACAGACCTGCCTGGCATGGTTGGACCTAGATGAACATGCATTCCAGCCAATATAGCTCAGTTTGGTCATCACGATAGGCAAGCCCGACCGCCACGTCGAGGTAGCAGCTACGGTCGAAATGGCGCAGGTGCATCCATTCCTTGTCTTCCTCCAAATTCCAGTTTTTGAGCTTTTCACAATTCTCTCTTTACTGAATCACTTTTTCATTTCAAATATTATCTTTGATTTCTATTCCTTTATATTAGTATTTACTCTGTTACTACCTTCCCTATACTGGGATTTGGTTTTTGACAGTTTAATCTCTATCTGCTAATTGAGGCATGGCAACTTGAACTGATGTACGCATGTACCAAGTTCTACGTTGTAACTGACTGACTATACATGATAAACTTACCTTGAACGTAAAATTAGTCATTTGTTTTGTAATAGAAGAGGAGAACCTAAATTACATCGATGTTTACGGTCGCGGCATTTCTTTAATTGACCTACTCACTTAGTCTTAAACAACATGGAACTTGGTACGTATATTTTATAGGTCAAAGTTGCCATTACACATTAGCACAACTTGACTAAATTTACGGGATTAGCGCAACAATAGAATAAAACAGAAAAGAATGAATCAAACGTATGTATGAAAGAATAATGAAACTTATAATCTAGGAGAACGTAAATAATGAATGCACTTGAGCCAATCACCATTTCTGAGCCATGTCATCCAGTATCTCCAGTCATTAATCGCCATTACCGCGTGAACCCCAACTAGGTTAGTCTTCATCGCTTAAACTGACAGTCAAAGATTTCGTGTTTTGGTTTGACCACCCCGTATTTTTTATTTCATTCTACTCCTACCGCGGCTAAAATTGGCTTGCGCAACACATCCCTCGACCATCTCAATCGGTGAAGGTTCACAACCTTACCCACTGACTTTCCATTTTTCCCCAATACTGTGTCTTTAACATGAATATTGCTTACTTGGTCATTCCATTATATGCTGGCGATACTTTGAAGGGTTCTGTGGTCATCGATCAGAACCCAATTCTCATATTCTATTTTCATACTCCATGTTTTGCATCTGTAGTGTAAAATAGCGCAGGCTTCGTCCTTTTGTTAAGAAATAGATACCTGCCATGCCATGAGTGACAGGGTCAAAGTCTAAATATGTACTTTAGAATGAGCAGTAGTCCTCTATGGAGCCTCCAACAATCGCTTATGCCGATATGGTCTATCCAGCGTTGTGTTAATGTTAGAGGCCGCCGTGTCTCTCCTTATGCTCGGATATTGTGCTTACTAAGAATAAACGGTAAGCTAAACATAATTGTAAATGATGCCCTCCGTTATCCGTTCGTTGGGCTGGGACATCGACAAAACCCGCCTAATTGTTTTTCAACTTGTTTCGGCCTACCTATTTAGGCTTCGAAATCCCCTGTTATGTTCAAGCGTTTAGCTTTTTGACTTAGGTTGAAGAACTTCTTGTAAAATTCACTATTTACTTCATTCAAGCTACAGTCAATGGAGGACATCGACGTTTGTCCCTATCTTCCAAAGTAACCTTTAAACGGACAGTACATAAACGACTGTCTATAGGAATCCATTCAGGAAGTACCTGTTTTACTCACAGACTTGTTTCATGCCTACACTAACAAGATCATGAGAATTTGCTATCGAGTCCTCAAATAAAAAAAAAGTAAGGTGCACTGTTTCTCCATAGTGATTTGATGAAGTCGTGTGAATTACCACACTACGATCTTGTGTGTGTGTTTCAAAGACGCAACATACATTAATGGCAAATCATTCTAGAGTTTTATCTAGAGAGACTTGCTGACTGATGTGACTCAGTGTCTACACATTAAAAGCTCTAACGTGAAGCTTGGAGTGGGATTTTAGGAAACCTGGGATAGCACGTTGTCAACTCGAATCACTAGCACTAGTAGCACGTTTTGGAGACGTGGGAGAAATATGATGGTTAAAAGTGAATGTAAAACAAACATTAAGAGGAAGAGCGATCTGATTGTGAATAGGATGATGTTTAGTGCTGTTAGAGGTATATGGGTAGCTATCGTTCCCCGGTCCCCCACACCGTGGAAGAATTTTTTAATTGACTGCTTGAATTATGAACCTGCCAAACTGCTTTGTTCGATTCCCCAGAGTAACGTGACTAGTTTAAGTCCCATTCAGATGAATACAATCATTTACAAGAATATAAACATTTTGTTTTAGATCACATACTTGTGTTAATATGATTCAGTGGTTTCAGATAAGATTTAGGCTAAACAGTTGTGTTTGTTTGAATATAAATGTTCACGGCTAGTTACCCTTTTATTAACAGTTGCTTTACATTACAAAATATGCCTATCTTATTAGTAATTCTATGTTCTTTGTATAAACGTTATTGTTGTAGATTATGAGGCATTGTATTTCTTTTTCAGAAAAGCCTATGTTTTATATAGTTGACTGTCTATATAATGTTGAGAATAGTATTTGGAATTAATCGTATAGTGATAAACATTTTGCTTTACATTGAAGTATGGAGTAAGACAGGTACTTCCTGAATGGATTCATGTAAACAGTCATTTATGTACTGCCCGTTTAAAGGTTACTTGGGAAGGTAGGGACAAACGTCGATGTCCTCCATTGACTGTAGCATAAATCTCAAAAGCAAAGAAACGTTTTAACTTGAAGGTTCTTATTGAGTGATTCTAAAATATGTATCCACATACACCTGTACCTAGAATTTCTAAATTATCATATAGATTGTCGTTTCCATTTTCCTTAAAATGAAAGACCCATTTCTATGATTACCAAGGAAATAATATAACGTACATGGATGTGGAAAATTCTTAGATCTAACTACTCAAACAAAATTAATTGTCCACTGTTTATACAAATTATGTTTCGTCATTTATTTTCTTTTAAAAATCCACAGTTTATGAAAATTAGGCGAATAGAGGAAAATAAAATAACGGCATCGGAATTAATGTCAGTTAGCTTCTCAACTCTTCTTTCATCAAAAACAGCTTCAGAAAAACGAGTAAAACTACGTAAGTGCTTCCAAATTTGACCAGTATAGTTTATTTTTTTAATTCAATCATCTTTGTTGTCTCGAAGCCATAATTCTAACAATAAAAAAGTTCATATTGTTTATAGGTCTAATACATCGCAGTTGTTGATTAACAGATTTTTTTCCGTATAAACAGAGTCAAGATCTGATTTCACACCCCATAGATTTCAGTACTCAATAAATATATTACACAGGTATTCATAGACGCTTTTTCCCTTGTGACAAATTTTAATTGTGTCTTTCACATTTTGTAGCACCGTTGTTTGATCTTCATGTGAAAATATCTCCTTTAAACATATGTATGAAGATGTTTTTGACAACATTACTTTCTATAAGTTGTATTTATAAACCTGTTATTGTCATGATAAAACGTCATTTTTAGCACTACTTTAGTAAAGAAGAAGTGGTTTTATGAGATATTTACACCTAACTGTGACAATATAGTATATACCTTTTTGTCATTTATGAATTTTCTATCACTTGTAAGAATTCATGCAAGATATATATCCAGATACCCATCATTAAATAATCATTTTGTTGACTTTTACAACGTCAACTTATTATTTGGATCCGTGAAATACCATGTTGATTCTTATACCTTACCTTACCTTATTTCAACTGTATCAGTAATTAAAGTCAAATCTCTTATTATTGCGTCAGGTCGAATAAATTATTCAGCAGGTTTTCATAACAGAACGGTTGTCTTACAGCTAATACAGAGGAAACTTAATCACATATACAGTAATAGTATGAAGTCAATAAGCAAACAATTTTTCTTTTATTCATCAATAGACAGTGTGCAGATTATTTCAGTAATGCTTGGTCAGATCAACTGGTGATGGGGATATAATTAGAAAGTATCTTTATTTATTAATACCAAAATGTTATTGTTGTAACAACGGGAGATAATCGAAAGCTAGCAATTAAAGTTAGCTGAGTTACAGACCCTAAAGTTCGTTGTGTTCTGTTGATCATGTTTCAGCTAAAGAAAATATAGGTCCAAAGTCAGTCTCAAATTGTAAGATTATTCTAAATTCTGGAGTCAGACTCGGGGTATTCCATGACAGAAATGAAAATTTATTTACGGACAGTGGTTCAGAAGTTCTTGCTAGCCTCAAAACTTCTAATCACGTACATCCAAAGCATTCTCATTTAATCCAGCCAAAATTATTTAAAATTATCACTTTTAATGAATCTGTCCAAATCCTTGGAAAAACATTTCGTGAGCAATCGTCATCTTATAGTTTTCTCTGCGTTTGTTCAAAATTGTGTAAACTCGATGGTAGTTTGTTTAATAATAAGGTGAATCTCATATGAAAATGTTTTAGTCTTGATTCGTCCAGTCAGGTTCATCTTAAGTTGTTTACATAAGACACACGATTACACTAACTTGTAATAGTAGCAGTAAATTTGGTAAGAAAACTGATACTTTTCGTTTAGCTATCAAAAGACTTAAATCAGCTTCTCACGAATATGTTCATCGCATCAGTATACATATGATCAAGGTTTCATCTTTCGATAAGGAAGAAGTTTGTAGTAATTAGAGCAAGCTTAGTTAGTTTAGTGTATTATCAAAAACCTGTTATTTACAAACTAATTATGAATGGTTTGTAAAGCGTTCGAACCCACATACTATAATTTAGAAAATAAATACACAGCTTCCCAAATAATAAATAAATGGCTAGCAATGCTGAGGAATCCCTGAAGACACACTGATAACATTAAGGTATCACTTATATATTGTAATAATTACCATTAATGTATGTACTTAATGAAGTAGAAATTACCGAGTCTGTTCAAAACGCGCTCCAGTAGCTACAAATGGATTAGTGCATGAAGACTAGAAAAGGCCATGGATTCATGTGAAATTACAAATAAAGCGCTTAATCACGCTTACAAGCATTTATTATTTTATACGAACACCGTTCGTATGTCTTAAGTTAAAGATGTCAGATTTCCGAGTTCCAGTCGACTAGCTTGACAATGATATACAACTTCAAAGATCTAGGTTTAGTTTTATCTTGTGTAGTTTCTACGATACTGAAGTGGTTGTAAAACATCAAGATTGTTTTTTGTGATTTTTTATCAAATAGCAGTAATTCACATTAAGTAATCTAGTAAAATAATTCTTTATCCTCACTGAACATAGAACATGCTACTCATCAAAGTAAAATGTTTTATTTTCGGAAAAACATTATTTCGGTTGCAAATAGTTATTTGTCCGTTTAATCATTATAGTATAATTTGAACTTAATATTTCTAAGGGATTCGTTGTCATATGTTACTACTTTATGTTTAATGAAGTTCAATTGTTATCGTTCACATATACTTGTCGTTACGTAACTACAGCTCCTGAGCAAGACGTGATATCATTGGAACAATTGGCTGCACGTTTAATACGCACCCTTCTTCGAAACGTCATTGAGTTTCGTCATAATGGACCACCATCGCTAGGTCGTATAGAAGAAACAGAAGAAGGTGAGAGTGAGATGAACAGAGTCTCTAACACAAATGAAGATTCTGATAATTCACTGAGTAACCCTGACACAGAAGTACCTGACGAATCAAATAGAGAAAATTGTGATGACATATTGCAATCTAGAAGTTCACTTTCACAAAGTTGTTCAATGGCTCGATTTTTGTGAGTTTCTCATTGAAATTTCTTGTGATATGCAGATAATATTTTTCGGTCAAAGTTAAACCAAATACCTGTTTATATTGACACGTGTTTTATAGCGATATTTTATTCTTATATCGAAAAAGGTAAATGGTGATGATTTTGGCTATTTTCTGTACAATATTAAACGCAACAATATTTCACCCTTCATAGCAGATATTCTGATTATAAGACAATCACTTGTTCGAATTATGTTTTAACAAAATTCAATGAGAAGCAAATTTTTCATAAATTCAATTACTGAAGCGCATTGTTTTCAGTAGTACTGAGGCCCAGTTACTGGCTGCAACTCTCAGTTTGGTTCTTAGATAGTAGTTCTTTGGATTTCGTAGTAGACAATCGGACAGATGGCTTGTTATGTCGGTTACATATCAGTTTACACTCTTAAATTGCACCGAAATGCTTTATCATTGTAACTACTAGTATTATTTAGTATAATTCAATTCTATTTTAAGCCGTTTACTTTTATACCTAATAAACACACAAGATGTCATCCATTTTTGTTATTTCCATGAAGAAACATTGGGAATAAAGTTTCATGTACTAATAGATACGTTTTACCTTTGAAACTGGTTAAATACTTGTTATTTTTGGCATTCTCTATACAATTTTATTGTTATTTAAATCAATTTAGACATAAAAGCTATCTATTCAATTAGGTTTAAAGTGAAGAACTTGTACTTATAAAGATTGCAATTAACCTCTTTTTAATGTGACACTGGAGGTCAATCACAATTTGTCAAAAGAAAGTCATACACTGTTAAAGTTATTTTGATTTTCAGAGTGCGAAAGCATTAATTTACTAGCCATTTTGATACTTATATTAAAGTATCATTCACTATATAGTGGGGTATTCAGTCGATTCATGCCAGTCTGTTCACAAAAAATGTAAAGCTGAAATTAAAAAAGTTTAATATTTTGTCTCTCACTGAATGATAGTATTCCCCTCCCCACCTCTAAACTAATTATGGCTAGATCAGTCTGTAACGTTTGCAACATTTTTTGTATGTTGTGCCCAGCACTTTCTGTGATTTCTCCGTTAATTTAACGGATGAGTGTTGAATATTGGTGTGTAATCTTCTTTAAAAATCCCCTTTCAAGTCCTAACTCTTAATATATTTGTTATTTATCCAACATATCAGGTTTTGCTATACTACAAGTTTTTTTCAGCCGACAGTTGCAAATAACTTCATCCATGTAAAGTTAAAGGTACAGGGTAGCATCCAGTAGTAACTCACTAAATTGATGTAAAATGACTAAAAGTTCTGGATACAGCAAAAAGTGATAATTGAAAACTTTTCTTCAAACCTAATATTGGATACTTCCAGTTAGAATGACGTAAATAGTACTCGATAATTCACTTAATATTGAGAATCTCGTGTTAGAAATCTTATTGCCAAGTCGCTAGAACGTAGTATTGCTAATTTGCATACAGTCAATGATACTATTTAGGCTATACATTTTTCAGATTAAGCAGTTTCATGTTGATGATGTAATTTTAACTTTCCCCAGCGTTGTAGATATACGTTGCTAATTTTATCAATTGCTAATAGAAGTGATGAATTCCTTATTAGAAGTAAGTTAACGTTGAATACATAAATAGCATAACACTGGATAATATGCAGTTACTAACCAAATTGATTGACTGATACATGTTCCAGCTTTGAGTCACTCTTTAGTTGTGTGAGTGCTAGCGATACCACTTAGTTGCCTCAACTAAAACAATTCGATCATGGTTTACACCCTCAACCTACCAGCCGAAAGCCAACCACTTTGGCAGCCAGACCACCTCCATAGATTCAACAATATAACATGACTAATAACGTGTCAACATGTAATTTTGCTTTATATATATATTGGAAATAAGTTTACGTAAATTGGCGTCAATTATTAATGCAATTTTTCCCATTGTTTGCATGATATTTTGCCCTTTATCCAAATTGCATGTTTGATTATTTTCGCGTGATGTAAACCATAATCAGACGTCTTGCTTATCTGTATGTGTTGCATTTTTCTTTTACCCCTTATCTATTAATATGGACAATAATAATAGGCTTGACAAAAAGTCGAAAATTTTAAAATAATTGGGTTTTGTGTGAAAACAAAAATGGAGGCTGGTAAAACCCCAGTATCTTATAAGATAGCTATCC
Source organism: Schistosoma japonicum (assembly GCA_025215515.1). Lineage (NCBI taxonomy): Eukaryota > Metazoa > Platyhelminthes > Trematoda > Strigeidida > Schistosomatidae > Schistosoma > Schistosoma japonicum. The sequence goes on along the minus strand of CM046069.1, from coordinate 38,088,869 downwards.
ATTGTAACTTTTTCGTGCAGTTTGATTTTCCTTGTTTAACACATATGTTGTATGCACTTTTAACAGCATATTTTTTCAACGCTTTCCTTACCATTAACTTCTTACAAGTTCATTTTTCAGTATTCCCTTTCAAGGCAATTGACACCTCAAAGTAGGTAGCCTACATCATGTAAAATTATTTCTTAGTAAAACCTGAAAATTAAATTGGCTAAATTAGTGTCTTTCTCGTCTATTTTTAAACGTGAATGCAGAGCCGAAAGAATAACCTTGACATTGATTACACTGTAGAATGTAATGGCACATTTTAGCGCCTCGTAGTAAACTCGCAGCGTTAGAGATGATGCTTGTCTACGTTATACACCATAAATATTCTGTTACAAAACTTAAATGGGTCACTTTTGAGAAGTAGAAGAAATATGAGAGTTGGAAATGGAAATAGGAATATTAAGAGGAAAAGAGGTTTGTTTCTGAACAGTTTGATATCAGACACTGCTAGAAGTTCGGGAGTAATTATTACTTTCCTGCAGCTCATACTGTGGTGTTTAAAGAAGCCGAGTTTGTGGTGATCCTGACGACCTGGGAGCATGACACTAGTGCTCAAAGGACAGTTGCTCCAGGTTAGTCATTTAGGACCTTTTTTCAAATAGTTTTAGGTTTGTACGCGGGGATCCTTACCACGGCCAACAACTTTATCTCATTTGATATTTCGTTCCCTTAACAAATAGATTTAAATCAGATATTTAACTCAATATGTAATTTACATTTGTCATTAATAACAGTGAGTTACCTATTTTTGTTCAGTAATTGTGTCTTTCTTGACTCTAACTGAGATATGGTACACCAATAACGGCTGATATTTAATTTACTTAATTATAGCGGTGAGTTCATATACTCTTAGTGTAGTTTTTAATTACTAAAACATGTACCTAGATATATGGTTTAACACTTCAACAAGCAATAAATAACTGAACACGTTTTTTTCAGTTATAATAATAATGTTTACCACTGGGGAAAGTTTTGTGATCCGTAAAGCTGAGTTCGCTCACCTTAAAATAAACAATACATCATCGTACCAATCTAACCCAAATGTATATGATTTCAAAGCGTATTGATGTTTTCTGAAACTCAAAAGGCTTGTCGTAATCTCAACGAAGCGCTATATATATCGGCTGTATGGTCTGAATCAAATTGATAGCTTTTAAAAATTCAAGTACTTCTGTCCTTCTTGATGCTTAAATTTTTTTTAAAAAATTTGTCGTTACTCTCCAAAATCATTACAATTTACTACCAGTTCTGAATATGCAGTTCATCTGTAGCGTATACACTAGGAATGGAATGTATGAAGTGAATGATGAATCACCATCATTAAAATAGTCTCGTAATAGTCATGTCTACAAGAAATTTGCCGATTCAATTCATAAATGGCAGTTGTACATCGGTACTTTGTAACTCTGAGTTACCTTCGTAGAAACAAGACTATTTTCACATATTATATTCGTAACCTAGTTGTTAATACTATTATAAAGTAAGACTTGTCAAACCACTTAAGTATGTGGTTCCCACGAAGGATTGTGCCGTGTCACTTATATGAGGCATTCTGCAGCTACATAGTGTTTTGATAACCAAAGAGACTTCTTAGGAAATAAATATTTAATTTTTCGGTCTAGACAGAATAGTTATTTAGGTATTCAGTCCCCAATTAATAGAATCGTGTTTGAATTTCACTTAGCTCAGGAGAACATGAACAGTTATCAATTGGTATTATTTCTTAAAATAAGTGGTGCGATCGAGAGTGGAGCGGATCCGGTTTCCCTTGTAGAATTCTCTCATGTGATAACACGTCTTTATCCTCTGACAGGAAAGTTCTACCCACTGAAATGACGTTCGATGCTTAAACTGGGTTGGTTGATATAGTAAATCTATCCGAGGGAGTTGGAAAACCCTGGTCCCAAACCAATGGAATACATTGGTTCTAGGGAATCGATGGATTACGAGTTTCTAGCGATTGCCGGCTACCACAGGACAGCATCTTTCTAAGTTACTCCATTGTCTTTCAGAGCAAATATCTAGGTCGATTAGTAGTCTTCTAAGAAAACAACTTGATTCGGTTTGAGCCCCTGAGCAGTATCCAAGCCCACATATGAGTATGCCAATAAATGACCAGATAATTTGATCATTTAGACACTAAACTGTTATTTAACTTACGACTATACATGACATTTATATTTACATTACGTTGTTAGGTTGCTTTTATTGACGTGTGCCCCTATTGGCCTAACCGTGGCTACTTCCTTGACTTGGTGGTCGGGCTTACTTATCGCGATGGACCAACCGAGCTATATTGGCTGGAATGCATGTTCATCTAGGTCCAACCATGCCAGGCAGGTCTGTTGGAGAGCGATAAAACTAAAGGCAGCAACCTAAGATCTGAGGGCGAAGTCGTATTGCTGTCTACAGCGGGGTGTTACAGCAGTAAGGTGTTTCCCTCGGATAACCAGCATCTCCAGGAATACTGCCTTCTTAACAGAAGAAAGGGGTTAGAAAAGGTCGACCCTAAAAATGTCACATCTCACCTTACTCCATAGATTTCCGTCTTCGACAGTAAGGCCTTCTAAAGAACGGAGCTAACATTCCAAAAACTTCCCATAATAAGGTCGTGCATGGTGGGCCTCAAGCAATTGTCCCTTGGGCTCTGCGACCGCGCTCCCAGGTCACTATGACTAATACTAACTCAGTTTCCTTTTCAGGTACATCAAGAAGTAATATCTTTCCATGGTATGGGCAGGCAGGAAGTGAAAACCGCTCTCATGCCTCTAACAGCACACGAGATCATCTTGTTCGAGATCAAATCCTACCATTAACTCTTAATAATTCTCTTATACCCACGCTTAATTCTTCTAGCATAACTTTTTCACTTAGCGCCTCTGATGCTAATGGTTTGAGTTCACGAAACGTTATTCCTGGTCTCCTGAAACCTAGCACTTAACTATATATCGGAGCTTTTGACGTTCGGACGTTATGCCGAATAGGACAACCGTAGCTGCTACCTTGTCGTGGTGGTCGGGCTTGCCTATCGTGATGACCCAACCGAGCTATACTGGCTGGAACATATGTTCCTGTAGGTTCTACCATGCTAGGTAGGTCGATTGGAGAACGATGAGACCAAAAAGCAGCTACTCAAGGTCTGAGGGCGAAGTCGTACTGCTGACTGCAGAGGGGTGTGACAGCAGTAAGGTGTTTCCCTCGGACAACCAGCATCTGCAGCGATGCTGCCTTCTCACAAGGAAGGAGGGGTTAGAAAAGGTTGGCCCTAAAAATGTCACACTTCACCCTACCTCACGGATTTCCGTCTCCGGCGGTAAGGGTGCCCACTAAGGGCTTTTAAGTGCGGAGCTAATACTCGAAAAACTTTTCATAAAAAGGCCGTGCGTGACAGGCCTCAAGCAGTTGTCCCTTGGGCTCTGCGGTCACGCTCTCAGGTCTCTGAGACCAACACTAATCTGCCTTCTTTTTCAGGTTCCTCAAGAAATACCCTTCCACGGTGTGGGCAGCCGGGAAGTGACAACTGCCCTCATACCCGCAAAAGCACGAGAGTCCAAATTGATCAAAATCAAATCCTTTCTACACCCCATAATATCTCTCTTATCTCTACGACTAACTCTACTCACATTCCTTCATCTCACTGCACCGCTAATGCAAACGATGCGAGCTCACGAAAAATCATTCCTGGTCTCTTGAAACCCCGTTCTAGACTATATGTTGGAGCTTTTAATGTACGGACATTAAGTCAAATAGGGCAACAGGCTTCCTTAGCTAAGACTTTAGAATCTCACTCAATCGATGTATGCTGCGTCTCGGAAACGCGCATACAGGATCCTAGTAAAATCATTAACCTGATCTCACCGTATCAAAACAAAGAAGCAGCCCGATTTACTCTTCGTGTATCCGGTAGCCCGGATGCTGCTTCCCGGGGTCTCGCTGGTGTAGGTATAGCATTGAGTCGTAGGGCAGAACTAGCTCTCCTAGACTGGATCCCTGTAGATAGTCGCTTGTGCGCTATCCGACTGAACGGGACAGTTAGGACTCGGAAAGATAGGGACACTCGTCGTTGCCTCTTTGTCGTATCTGCCTATGCCCCCACTGACTGCAGTTCAGACGAGGTGAAAGATGAGTTTTACAGCAAGCTTACGGACCTCCTCCGAAAAGCTAGGCTCTCTGATATAGTTATAATGGCTGGTGACCTTAATGCTCAAGTAGGTAAACTAAGTGAAAATGAGAGACACTTGGGTGGTTGTTATGGTGTCACGGCTCAAAGAACAGATAATGGCGATCGTCTGTTGCAACTATGCTCAGATAACCGCCTGTTTCTAGCGAATACTAACTTTAGGCATAAGGAAAAGCATCTTTTGACCTGGCGACCCCCAAAATCGTCTCAACGTTGGACCCAACTAGATCACATCGCCATCAGCCACCGATGGAGGGGTTCGATAGAGGACTGTCGCTCGTTCTGGGGCACATGTTTAGATTCAGACCATGCTTTAGTACGAGCGCGTATTTGTTTGAGGCTTACTGGACGTAGGAAAGACATAGCAATGAAGCCTCCTAGGGATTTACTTAATGATAATAAAGCTAAGAATATATTTCAGGAACAACTAGAAAAGCAGTTAGGCGACCGTGTAAGCGATTGCCATCCGGAAGCAGGTTGGAATGATATCATAAAGGCTGTGGAAACAGCAATGATATCTGCTAGTAAGGTAAATCATAAGGCTAGGATAAAGCCGTGGATTTCAGTAGCATCCACCGAACTGATGGATGCTCGTAAACTCATCCCACCTGGCTCTGAACATAATAAAGAGCGAAGTGAGCTTAAGCGCAGGCTGATAAAAAGCCTACGCAACGACCGTGAACAGTGGTGGTTGGCGAAAGCAAAAACGATGGAAAAGGCAGCGGCGATAGGCAACAGTAGGCAACTTTTTCGACTTATCAAAGAAACTGGTATTAGGGATTCGAATGTGAGTGAGACTATCTCGGAAAGGGATGGGATTATAATTCATTCTCAGTCCAGGAGATTGGACCGATGGGCGGAACATTTTAGGGATCAGTTTAACTGGCCTTCAGCCACACTTCGGTTGCCCACGATCCCCAGTCATCCTGAATGGCAAATCGACTTAACTCCTCCTAGTCTTTATGAAATTGAGAAGGCTATAGGAAATCTGAAGCGAGGTAGAGCAGCAGGTCCTGATAGGCTTACCCCTGAAATTTTTAAGGATGGTGGTCCAGTTCTAGCAGCTAGATTGACTGAAATCTTTGGTAGAATCTGGGAACTGGGCGTAATACCATCTGACTGGTCTGAATCCCTGATTGTCCCAATTTATAAGAAAGGACAAAAGTCTTCCTGTGACAATCACAGGGGAATCAGTCTGACTAATATAGTTTCCAAGCTGTTAGCATCGATTATACTTAGACGCTTAACTAGAGCTCGTGAAGAGCAGACTAGAGAAAACCAGGCTGGATTCAGACCTGGACGTGGCTGTATAGACCACATCTTCACACTGCGACAGGTCCTGGAACACAGACACACATTTAGGCGTCCTACAATAGTTGTCTTCCTGGACCTAAAGGCGGCATTCGACTCTGTTGATCGTGAGGTTCTGTGGCAGTGTCTGTCATTGAAAGGTGTACCAAAGAAGTACATTAACCTTATACAAGCTCTCTACTCTAAAACTACAGGTCGAGTGAGAGCTTATGGCGAACTGTCATCGGAATTCCTCACTTCAAGTGGTGTCCGTCAAGGATGTCCACTTTCCCCATTCTTGTTTAATTTTGTCATAGACATGCTCCTAGATATAACCATGTCTTCGTCTGACTTTTCAGGAGTTGACTTACTACCAGGAGCCTCGCTTACTGACTTAGAGTATGCTGATGACATAGTCCTATTTGGTGAAGACGCTGACAAAATGCAGAGTCTTCTGACTACCCTGAGCAACAATGCAAGCATGTTCGGGATGCGGTTTTCCCCCTCGAAATGCAAAATGTTGCTCCAGGATTGGGTTGCATCGGCACCTGAACTAGTGATAGGGAGTGAAGTAGTCGAGCGTGTAGACCGCTTCACGTATCTGGGGAGTCTCATCAGTGCTGATGGCCTGGTGACTGACGAAATCTCAGCACGGATACAGAAAGCTCGATTGGCTTTTGCCAAGTTGCGTCACTTATGGCGCAGGCGAGATATCCGCTTGCTAACCAAAGGACGAGTGTACCGTGCAGTAGTTCGCTCTGTCCTACTATACGGTAGCGAAACATGGCCGTTAAGAGTAGAGGACATTCGTAGGTTACTGGTCTTCGATCATAGGTGTCTCCGAAGCATTGCTCGTGTATCATGGGACAACCGAGTGAGCAATGCTGTCGTTAGGAAACGGGTTCTAGGAAAGGAGGGCAAATCAATAGATGAAGTATTGAAACTTCATCAGTTGAGGTGGTTGGGACATGTGTTACGCATGTCTAACTACCGACTGCCTCGACGTGCTATGTTTTGCGGCGTAGGAATAGGTTGGAAGAAAGCTAGGGGCGGCCAAACCAAAACATGGCAGAAATCGATGAAGTCACTGACAAGTGGACTAAGTCATGTTGGTAGATGTAGGCTACGTGGTTGGGGTCCGCGAGACGAAAGTCACCAGTGGTTAGAGACCTTGAACGACATGGCTCAGAATCGTTCGCAATGGCGCAGGTGCATCCACTCTTTGTGTTCTCTCAAAATTTAACCTTCCGAATTCTCTATCTTTCTCCTTTCAAATTTGTTTCACTGAATTATGCTTTTCGAATCATATCTTCGCTCCCTAAGTTTCTGCATTACTGCTAATACTTCTATTATCGTTATCACTCTTGGATTTGAACTGACAGTTGCGTCTCTGTGCTGATGTGGTATGGCGACCTGAACTGATGTACGTACGTACAAAGTTCTGCGTTGTATCTGTCTGTCTGTCTGTCTCCAGAAGATTAAACTAATGGGTAGAACACCTTAGGAAACAGTTCAACTGGCCTTCGGCCTAATCTCAGTTGCCTGCCATCCCCAAGCAATCTAAATAGCGAATTGATATCCGTCCGCCAAGTTTTAGTGAGGTTGAAAAGGCTCTATGGAATCTAAAGCAAGGCAGAACAGTAGGACCTAATGGATTAACCGCTGAGATATTTAACGACGGTGGTCCAGTTTTAGCTGCAAGATTAACTGAGATCTTGACTAGAATTTGAGAACTAGACGTAATCCCATTTGACTGGTCTCGAACACTAATCGTCCCAGTCTATAAGAAAGGACAGAAGTCCTCTTGTGATAATCACCGAGAAATCGGTTTAACGACTTACTTACGCCCGTTACCCTTCACAGAGGAGCACAGGCTGCTCACCAGTATTCTACATTGAACTCTATTCTGAGCAATTCTTTCCAGTCGCTGTTTATCCTTTTAATATCTACTTCCAATTCTCGACGCAGTGTGTTCTTAGGCCTTCACCTTTTCTGTTTCCCAATAGGATCCCAAGTTAATGCTTGCCTCGTGATGCAGTCTAATGATTTCCGCAATGTATGTCCTATCGATTTCCAACGTATTTTCTTAATTTTCTCTTCGGCTGGCAGTTGGTTTGTCCATTTTCATAGTAGGCTGTTGTTAGTTTCTGGCCAACGGACATTCAGTATCTTGCGTAGATATATTGGATGTCCGTCTCCTCCTGTAGCTCTTCTAGGGTTACTGCCAATTCTAAGTTCGGGTAAAGGAGAAGGGTTGGGCATGGGGCTAGCATTCCCATCCCGGAAAACACAAGCTTGCTAAAAAAAAAACACTAACCAGGTTTAACGAACATAGTGTCAAAAATATTGGCTTCAATAATAGTTCGATGTCTAACTAAAACTCGTGAAGAGCGGACTCTGGAAAACCGAGGTAGTTTCAGACCTTGACGTGGTTGTATAGATCAAATATTCACACATCGACAGGTTCTGGAACATAGGCATACCTCTAGACGTCCAAAAACAGCTATATTTGTTGACCTTAAAGCAGCATTTGACTCTATCGATCGTGAGGTTATGTGGTAATGTCGGTCATTAAAAGGTGTGCCTGTGAAGTACATCAACTTAATACAGGCTTTCTACTCGAACACCACATATCGAGTCAGAGCTTATCGCAGATTGACGTTGGAACTGATTACCTCAAGTGGTGTTCGTCAAGGTTGCCCACTTTTCCCATTTTTATTTAATTTTATCATTGACATACTTTTAGAGTTAACATTGTCATCGTCTAAGTTCTCTTAGGTAAAGATACTGATAAAATGCGAAATCTTTTGACTACCTTAAACATCAATGTAAGCATGTTTCGCATGCGATTCCCCCTATCCAAATGCAAAATGTTGCTTCAAGATCGACTTGATTCGGCACCGAATTTAGTGATAGGGAGCAAAGCAGTTGAGTGTGTTAACCGCTTCATTTATCTTGCAAGTCTCATCAGTCCTGATGGTCTGGTGTCTGATAAAATCTCGGCTCGTATACACAGGGCCCGATTGGCATTTGCCGATTTGCGTCACTTGTGGCGTGAGCGAGACATCCGTCTTCCGATCAAAGGACACGTTTACCGCGCAGCAGTCCTATCCATTTTACTTAGTGGAAGTGAGACATGTTCATTAAGAATAGGACATTCGTAGACTCCTAGTATTCGATTATGGATGTCTTTGAAGCACTACTCGTGTTTTCTGGGACTACAGAGTAAGCAATACGTGAGTTAGGAATAGAGTACTAGGTAAATACGGTAAGTCTGTCAATGAAGTAGTGAATCTTCACCAGCTGAGGTGGTTAGGACATGTATTACATATACCTGACCACCGCCTACCTCGACGAGAAATACTGCCTGGTGTGAAAGTAGGCTGGATGAAAGCTAGGTGCGGCCAAACGATAACATGGCACTAGTCCATGAAGTCATTGACAACTGGGCTGAGCCATGTTAACAGATGCAGACTACCTGGTTGGGGTCTGCGTGATGATCGTAAGCAATGGTTAGAAACTAGGTGATATGGTTTAAAATCGTTGGCAATGGCGCAGGTGCATCCACTCCTTGTCTTCCACCAAATTCTAAGTTTCTGAACTTATCATAATTTTCTTTTTACTGAATCGTATTTTCTTAGATCTTATCTTCGATCTTTATTCCTCTCCATTAATACCAACTCTGTTATTACCTCCCCTACTTTGGGATTTGGTCCGACAATTTAATCTCTATCTGCTGATTGGGGCGTGGCAACTTGAGATGATGTACGCATGTACCAAGTTTTATGTTGTAACTGACTGATTGCCCCTATTGGATACCGAAGAGCATTAAATTAAATATGCGGTTAAATCATAAAAAGTACTAGTGATTCATTTCAAATAAAATTTTACTGTAGAACTTTTTCTGGTATGAAATTCACTGACATTTCCCCATAGGTTAGCATGAATTGCTACTTAGCAGTATTCCATTTTTTGGGTAAAACTTAGCTTTTTAAATGATATATCTTGCATGTTGTTTGTTCTAAAAATGAACAACCTGTAAACGTGACTAACATTCATATTCTTTTGGTCAATGCGCAGATATTATTTGATAAATCATGCAGAAATAGGCCAAGGCAGATCACAATCCCCATTCAATGAAGACTCCAATTCAGACAGGACGAATTCAAGCGATGCACAAAGTAATACAACTGAGGGCGACGTATTGTAAGTGTATGACATTTTCTTAAAGACCCTTTTAAGTCTGAACGTATAATTTTAATTTGTGATGAGTAACAAATGCTTGCCCACTGTATTTTACTAAGCTAGATTTTACAAATCAAAATCTGTTTAGTTGAGCGGTTTTTCTCCAGGAGTAATATTCTTACAATATTTTAAATCCGACGAAGTTTAGTGTAAAGAATGCTTCAAGTATTCAGTATTAATGTGTGCGTACTTAGTTTCTGTATTTGCCACTAACTAAGGGCATGACGATGTTGTTGGTCTCTCTGAGGTAGATTGCGATGAACAGGTCATAGTGAGAGAGAAGCGAGATGAATTTCGTCAGTTTCGTGATCCTGTACTAAAAAATATGTTGTCCATTTTTAGAAGAATTAACGTCCTTAACGTTGAGTAGTTAAAAGTATCGGGTTACGTCTAGTCATTATGTTTGTAAAAATATATTCCCGGTCATACAATAATGGCTCATTTAATCAAACTAGGGTCCATATACAATTTTAACATGATTATACTGTTTACCTCGCCCTGGCCTATACCAGTCTAGTTATATTAAAAACCCTAGTGACATATAACTGTCAGTTTTTAGTGTTTATTGTTGGAGTCAAACAGTTTGAGTTAGAAAATCACTTAGTCTTCCAAGCGTCCATGTGCTAAGGTAGCCCCCACTCAAAAGCTGTGTTCAGTGTTTATGTTAGGTAAACTTTAAAATTGGTCACAGTATTTGAATTGGCTACAGATTAAAGACAAGTATCTCATCATGAAACTATACCACGCTACGAATACGCAAACGATAACTTCTGACTTTCTTGTGAATAGAAACAAGTTTTATTTATTTTTTCTTCGTTTGTTCATTTCCCAGAAAATTTAAGTTAAACTGTTAATAAGAATATAAATTATGTGATAAACGGACTCTATTTCTGAATCGCATACATTTTACGTAGAGATACAGAAACTGAAGGATTTGACCACACTACAACCGGAAATCGCTGTATTAATTCACAATATTTACGAATCAATTTTCGTCGCTTTCTAAACGGTGTTAGTAATACTATTATTGCGACCGCCCCATATCGTGAACACTCAAATAACGATAACGATAACCAGTCCAGTGGCATTTTAAATACAGAGGCTTATGTGGATAACGAATTAAAAACTGATGCACCTGTGAAAAGCAAATCTACGCTTCACAAACAACGAAAGAAATGCCGTTGGATTCCTCCAAGCTACACTTATAAGGAAGAGATGCAACGTATACTTTCTGAAGAATTACATCTCGGAAAACCTTTAATTCGATCTGTGATTTCATTGTGAATCAGAGTACTTTGTGTTTATTTTACTCTTTCATTCAAATGAACTGAATTTACGAGAAATGATTATTTGTAACTTTGTACGTCACGTTACAATACAGTCTCTTAAAGTATTTATTCGTATTACACGACGCATTTGCCTTTTCTGAATCATTCTTTGCAGATTTGTAAACCTTGCTGTTATCTCTTTCATCTTTCTATGGATGAAAACGAAGTAGAGCTTATGAAAGAATTTATGTTTGGACATGAATGATTTTAAATAGCAATTCTACTGTTATTCAGCTTTACGTTTCTTGCTTAGCGCACCAGGTACCTCACTTATACGACCCCTGTAAGGATTCCATGGTCTAAACCATAAACTTCTGAAATGGAAAATAACATATATAGAACGAATAATAAATTACCCGTAATGGTAATACAAAAAAAGTCGACTACGTTTATTGGCCAAATCAAATATTGCACATGCATTCCTAATGAATGAAAAATATGAATAATCGGAATTTCAAATCATAAATAAAGTATCTGTTACAACGATCACTAAAATGTATAACTCTAAGGCAGTTAACGAATCTTCAGAGATCTAATAATCCGTTACGTAATATGCAAATAATAAGGGTAACTAGTTTAAAGACTCTATACTGATTTGAGGCCTGCAACTAGTAAACAATTTAAGACAACATACAAAATGCTTTCACTTAACCTGATAGTTTATACATACTTTAATTAGTACTACATTGAAGTTATCTAGGGGAAATTAAAAATGTGCTCTTGGGAACTAGTTATTGCAATCTACCATCTTTGAATTTATTTCAATCACCGAAAATTTGTTCGACTTCTGAATGGATTAGAGAATCTACTGGCAATATTCTAGGCAAAACTGTAAAAAAAAAAACTGCAACTGAGAACACTCACTTATCTTGGATACCAGAAGCTGCGTCAGCGTTATTCCCTTTGTTGGCTCTTTTAAGCACATTGTAAGCAAGGCGTCTTTCACCACGTCGACGACTAATTGCACTGCTTAAAAGTTGTTTCTTATCACTTTTTGCTTTTTTGCACATTAGATTTACTCGCCGTTTCTTCCACTCATTTACAAGTCTTTCCAGTTCTTCATCGACTTCAGAACCGCTTCGTTTCATTACAGACAGTATACTATCCATATGTGGGAGGTCAGAATCGGTCCACAAGGTAATAGATCGTCCACGATGACCAGCTCGGCCAGTTCGACCAATGCGATGTATATATTCTTGTTTCGATGGTGGAACATCATAATTAACCACCATACTGACACCCTAAGTAACAGTACAAAACTTTTGAAGCAAATCATGTAAATATTTAAACAATGTAAGACACAAAAATGGTGAGGTTATGAATGTTAAATGAATGCGTGGATTCCATAGGCTAAAGTTAGCAAAACATGATCGGTTCTTATGAATACAAACTCTTTATTGTCAACAGTATGCAAATATATCTTGTATGATTTTACCAGTGTTAAAAGTAAATGAAAATCGATACATAAGATGTAACTTAATTTTAATAACTTACTTTAAAATCAATTCCTCGGCCCAATAAATCTGTACAAATGAGAACATGGAGGTGTCCTTCGCGGAAAGCACGAACCACGTTTACACGCTGTAATAAAATAGAAACTATCAAATCTACAAAGTAGCCGTAAAGTAGCACACAATGATCATCTTATTGATCTACATATTACCAAATATTTTGTGTAGCTGTTACTCATATATCCCCAACTCTTACTTTTTCGTGACAATTCATTATAATCGTTATAATACTCGACTTCAATCACTAGGTCGTAGGTCTAAAACTTATTCGATTTGTTTTGGTACAGATAATTAGGTATTATCCTCAATTCTCGTACAAATTATGTAACTCTACATAGAATACACAAACCTATAAACGATAAGATTAGTCTAACATATTTCCGTAATTCCTCGTTCTTCTAATCCAAATTAGTGTTATTTATAGTATCGATACTGTTGGATACAGTAAGATTTTCCTTGAAACATGAACCATCTTGTGTGCATTGATAGCTACTTTGATGTGTTCGTTGAGTATTGTTAAAACCATAGTATTTGCCTCCACTTTTGAGTTTTACCATAGAAACTATTGAAAATATGCATCCATCTGTACATATATTACTCAACTGCTTGGGATTTCATTATATAACCATAAAATTTTCGCTTAAAAAAGCGGACGCACATAATTTGTCAAAACGTAGGGTGAAGCCCGTGCTAAGGTCGTTGATACTACTGATTATCTGATCAAACGACTTACTCAGTGGCATACAATAGTATGAGACAATAATGACATTTCGATATATTTTAGGACGAAATCGTGTTTCTGTAGATTACGTTTGGGAAAGCAGCATGGAAAAATGTTAGTGAGGTTGAGATTATGTTTACAGGTTGAAAAAGCACTCAATAATTAGGTGAGAATCCAGCTAGCCATGGCCTATTTTAAACCGTCTAGTAACAAGTGATAAAATATCTTTCAAGGTGGTTTGATGAAGGACGTTAAGTAGTAGTACCACATTGTTTCAGATTCGCGATGACAAAGCCAAAGCTTAGTGAATAACAAACATGTTTGTCATCCGTGACTACTCAGATATAGGTCACACTACTATAATGTGCCTTGAAATTTTCACCTAAATGATGTTAATGGGAAGCAGAATTAATCAGTGATAACAAGCAAAACTAAATGCATTGTTTGAACAAGTGACAGTTTACCAATCACAAACCGAAGCAATTCCCAAATGAACAAATGTGATAAAATATAAGAAAACCTGACTTCTTCCCAGTTACTAGGGGAATACATCACTGACTGTCACTTAACTATGAAGCAGATAGTTTCAAAGATCCTGAAACAAGACCTAAATTGATCAGCTTCAAAGTATGTGATAGCATAATTTACTTGAGGAATATAGAACCGCTTATTTGACATAAGGCATACTTTCTAAGTGAATGCTAATAATAACATTCAGCTGCCAATATCGAAGTAAACAAAGTGGGACTCAAACTTGCAACCTAGTGATTGGGGATCGAACATTACAACCATTAAGCCACTCCTTCATATACGACCGTATTTGACTTAGAACCAGCTAGGTGTGTTTGCTGAAGAAAACATGAGATTATTATTGTATATGAACTGTTTTACCAAACGACAATGCACGATGTTTTAACAAGGTATTTATTATTTTTTCGGGTGCTTCATAACTTATGATCACTTCGTGATTACTGCTGTGGACAATAAAAAAGTATACTTCAAGCAAACGAATAAATTCTGACACGACTCCACCATTGGAAAAGGTATATAAGTTAAACATACTTGGGCTTCTGTTTTATCACTTGAAATAACATTCGCAAGAATATTTGTATCGGACAACAGAATTTCTTTAAGAATTTCATTAGCTCTATCACGGGACTGCATAAAAATTAGGCATGGATATGCCAATCCATTAGCCAGTAGATAACGCATCTCTAACAACTTTCCCTGTTCTGTAGCGCAGTAGCGTAACTCTTGTTTGATAGTAGAAACGGCAGCATTTCTGTGGGAATATTTAAGAAACCGGTCATGAACTTTATAATTTAAGAGTGATGACATTAAAAGTTTTCATCAAGCTAAAGAAAAGTGAATGTAACTAATTAAAACGGTCATGACAGCTTATTCTGTTTTGAAGTTTATTTTTTTTCCGAAACTGTACTTTGAGGAAAACAAGAGCAGTAATGCAAAAATCGTGTTTAACTACTTTGTAATAAATCTGTTGACTTCAAGACATAGGAATATCATGTGATGTTTAATTATCCCTGAGCTACATTATGTGGGTAGTATGACAACGTAGACTATTGTATGTATGAACTATTGTATAATAACCTATTTTCAAATAACTTTTGAGCAAGAATTTATGTTTGTCCGTTTTATTATTGTTTGAATAGCAGCAGTCTTTGCAATTCAGGTATTCGAAGAAATTAAATAAATAACTACAACTATTCGGCTTTGAAAAAAAGGCTTATTGTTCTTTCACAATATAAACAGAAGAGTAGTTATTTTAGAGACATAATTTCACGCTTCATTTATCATTTGGTAAATCATTTGTAGTCATAATACACTGGTTGAATAAATTGTTCTGTTTTTTGAAAGTGATTTAACAATGGGTTAAAATGTTGGCTTCATAAATAAATTATTAGTTAGCTACTTTGCTATTAAAATAAACTTAATATCAACTCCAAAGTAAGTAATACTTTAGATAATCACCTAATTTAGATAAATGATTATTCAGTTACACATATTTTTATTTTATATTCAAGAAAGTTTAGCAGCAGATTTTCACCACACAACTAAGAGGATATCAGACACTGTAACAGTTACAAGAACCTAAAGTGAAACACCTTAAAGGTTGCAAATGATTACCCTTTGCTTACCGGATACCTACTCGTAATTCGATTAACTCATATTCCGAATTGTCAGCTTTTAAAAGAGCGGGTAATTGGTTTCGTGCCCATGAGACAACTTCATCAGGGACAGTAGCCGAAAATAAGGCGACTGCTGGTCTTATATTTGATTGTTCAACATGGTTGATATTTTGAACAGCTTTAAAAATGGGTGCGAGTTGATTATGAAATCCTCGAGGTCGGTAATTCGTCTTGTTACCAGGTTCTGAGTTGGAAGGTATATCGTTAAAATTGATTTCCAGCATCTTATCACATTCATCTACCACAATCCAAGACAGTCTAAATTGTATGAAGCGGTAAATAATATTCATTCACATTTTTACAGACTAATTATGTCCAGTAGAAAGAAAAATATCATATAGGTAAGTGCGTTTGCACAATATAAACGAAAAGTAGCTGATTCATGCGAATTGTCGATTGGTGTACTGACAAATATAAATCGATTGGTTTATGAATCAATACAATACTTTGCAAGGCAATATCTACTTTAGTAAGAAAGTAGCACGAACTTTATTCGCATCCATAAACAATACACTGAAGATAGATACTTATGAACAAATTATTTTACCCAATCACAGGACTACCACGTAAAACATAACATACATAATATATATACATCATATATACGTCAATAAAGATAACTACTCTGCTAACAGACTATATAAGGTAAACACTTGTAAAATGTAGGCTTAGTAGTTGTTTGAAAACTAATCATTAGATTGGGAAATTTTAGTTCGGAAAAGTAACAAGAATGTTATTCTTGGAATAAATATACATAGAAATACCCACTTTCGTTTTTTTCAAAGAAGTTTATAGTTTTAGTGAAAAAAGTGATCACCAACAAGGATCTAGCCAGTTATTCTCATTTGACCTGCAAAACAGTAACATCATTCGCGTATGAATGTCAATCTAGCCTGCTTAGTAAGAGGATTAGTTTATTTACCGGACTGTGAAACAAATGGCACTTGTATGCTATCCACGGAATGTAAATTACAAATCAAGGGCGCACACCGAGTGAAACTGGCAGAAGCGAAATACAGCTAGAGTACTGAACGAAGTGACGACACTAAGAATTCAAAACTACTGATTATTTTCTGTCCGACCATACACTGAAATTTTGAAAAAATAAATGCGTAATTAAATTTGTTCAATAATAATACCGGTTATCGAAAAACTCTAGAAACAACATATATTGTAAAGGTCTATTAATATTTAGGCAACGTCTAACCGTGATTACTTTAG
The DNA here is from genome assembly GCA_025215515.1 of Schistosoma japonicum. Classification (NCBI taxonomy): domain Eukaryota; kingdom Metazoa; phylum Platyhelminthes; class Trematoda; order Strigeidida; family Schistosomatidae; genus Schistosoma; species Schistosoma japonicum. The sequence continues at coordinate 38,072,121 of CM046069.1, read as the reverse complement.
TTACAATAATTTATGAAATCTACATAAGTCAACGAACCTGGATAAATTAATAGGACATTTGTCAAGTGGAAGAGATAATAAATTACTTAGTCGATTAGGGGTAGAAACTATGATTTTTGTGCTTATAGGTAATTTTAATTCACGGACATTTTTGAATTTTTTCGTTAAAACACTGGCATCATTTACTTCTGCTCTCTTCCTGCAACGAACGGAATAATGCTTTTTGTGCAAGGCTGCTACGTAGCAATCTTGAATTCCACGAAGTAGCCTGATTGCTTCAGATCGAATTTGGTGCATTAATTCTTGAGTTGGAGCCAGAATCAAAGCAAACGGAGATATTTTATGCTCTGATAACGTCTTGCCATTTGATGTGTCCACACATTTAGAATTTTCAGAGACGTTTGTACTTAGTAATTGATTTAGAACCGGAAGAAGATAAGCAGCTGTTTTACCAGAACCTGTTGGTGCACAAGCAAGTAGGTTACGGCTCTATAAAAATAACATTACAAAATGTGGTAAGTTTGTGTATATGCTACTAAGACTAGGTCATCTTTCAAAAGTAAAATAAAGAAGCTAGAAATGATAACACTTGAAGTGTAAGCATTAAAGTAAGAAAACTCATCTTACTAATTTACTTGAACGCGCATTTCTGCTCACATCAAATTAGTCAATAAATATTTCCCTGGAAACGAATTGTTTGCTTAAATAACATGACATTATGTGCCTCTTTCCCATAGCTTTAATAGGAAATTAAATGTCTATATAGCTCTTACGTACCATTATTTGTTAAAGAAGACCTAACAGAGAATTTTAAGTCCTCAGTATAAAAAAGCGTATTAATTACTACCTGAAATGTTTGTAACTATGAATGAAAGAATAAGAGATGTTAGTGATTAACACAGTGAAGAAGCTCGCAAGAGTCGTTCGTGAGTGAGGTGCAAATGAGTTACGGTTAGACTTAATATCGGAGGTAGGTTGTATTTGAAATGTCAGGTATCATGTGTATTACAGTGATAAGGTACAGGTTTGCATATTCAAATTCAAGCCATTATTTTAGTGCAAAAGAGTAGTGCCACGCCATCGCAGAGTAGGAGAGAAACTTAGTTCGAACATGGAATTTGGTAGTGAAAAAAACATTAAAATATCTTTGAAAGGCTTTTTAAGAAGAGCCAACCGTAAACCCACTAACTTTCAAGACTAGTTAAACAGGATTTTAGAAAGTGACCCATCAAGTGCACTAACCAGATGAACCAGTCCTGCATTAGTAAACATTAGTAATCTAATAGCAGAATTAGTAAAATTAACCAAATTTTTGGTGCTTCACTGCACTAAAGTATAGCCGGTTGCAAACGTGTGAATATATATATATATATATATATATATATATATATATAACCTAGTCATTTTATAACAATGGTCAAAAATAAAGGAAAACTGATACCAGTAATTATATTAAAAGTATATACGTAACGTCATGTGGCATTCTTCTGTATCACAAATCTATAGACTTACAATTAACCATGCAGACCTTGCGACAGGTATGCAGTTAAAATAACATTCTATAGGAAACATTAAGGACTAATTAATACCACCGCATACTCAATAATCCATTAAAAGGACGTATTTATTATGTAGTCCGGTATAGAACAGACGAATGATAACACGCATGGTAATGCAATAGTAACGTAAGCTATTTATTTATAACACTCACTAAGCTATAGAATGCTTTTAAAAAAAAACTTTGAACACAAGTTTAATAAGTCTACTCAATGCATTCGTGTTAGACTTTCATTTAAACGAAGGCAAGTTTCAATGGTAAGAAGGTCATTTATATCCAACAGTGAAAGAAAGGTATCACTAAACCTACCTGCATCATGACAGGGATGCTTTGAGCTTGTATGGGTGTCGGGGTTTTGTATGAGAGCTCGCACAAATTATGTAAAATGATATCGCTAATATGAAAGAGTCTGCTACTGAATGAGGAAATAGGAGGGGGTATCTTCCTTTTCTTATTAACTGCCGAAATTTTGATGGAATGACACAATCTAAACTGTTTTGCCTTTGATGCTTTGGATTTATCCTTTTGTTTTTTGACGACTGAAGTATTTACCTTATAGAAAACAATAAATTATTATAAAAACCCACATCAAATTCAAGTCCAATTAAGTGATCGTTAGCTGGAATATCCATATTTTAACAGACAAAGACCCTTTACTTAGTCATAATTCGCCATTACACTTTAACAGTTGTTCGACGGTAGCGTAATGTTTCGTATGAAACCCATCCAATATTGTTCAAAATTCAGATAGTCGAAAAAGAAAAAGCTTTCTCTTAATATGTGTCTTCATTTAGCAGCAATAAATCAAAACTGCATTCAGATATGAACTAATATGTATACAGCATGTAGAGATGAAAACAGAATATTACTAGGTTAGCGTAAGACCCAGATCGATATCCCCAAGAATGTGTATTAGTGAAATATGTAAGCAATTGGTTCCTTGAAATTCAAATCCTCTTAGTAAACGAGAGTTCGTGATTTCGAATTATTCGAGTACTGATTGTGTGTTAGTAGAGCTTGTAAAATGAAAACTAATTCAGTAGATTTGAAAATCATTTTAGACAAATCAAAGTGAACTATTAAAGCATCGCTTTCATGGATTTGCATCAAAAACTTGAAGTAGTAAATAATCGCCCAATTAAATAGTCTCATAGGCTCTTGTCATTGATGCTGACCATGTTCGTTGTAGCTCACATGACTAGCTGAAGGAGCCCGGTCACCCATCACCACCAGTTCACTGCACGATAAGACGTGGGAAGCAGCTCGACTTATAGTTAGCCAGCATAGATGTTGCTATCACATTGACGCTCTACTCACGATAAAATATGACTTTTCCCCCACCCCTCACTATCATATGATTTTTTCTTATTCGTACGTGTGGATTTAATCATTAGAAGTTTCTCTGGTTATATGATAAACGTAACCTGGCCATACACTAGGTGTACATTTGTTGATGAGCACGATGTGATCTGGACGCGATCATAACTCTGAGTTTGTTCCCGTTTGTAGTTTTCAACGTTATAATTTTTACAATTATTTTTTATCATACATCTTTCAGTGTACTTTTTTATTTACGTATTTTGACACTTTCATGATGACTGATTAAACGTTTAAGCTTATCACGATTGAAGCCCCCCTCACACTCGCACCTCCAAAATTTCAATTCATCCACTTATGAACAGAAAACACAGAAGCTTGGTTCTGCTACGCAGAAGCCCATTTACGAGACCACAGTGTGACAGATCGACGCACTTAATTCCTTATCGCCGTGAAGTCACCTCCTCATGAATTGAACAATTACATCATTCCCTTCTTTAACAGCCCTGACCGCCTAGAATCTTACGACCAATTTTAAAGGTCACTTCTCAGGCACGGGGACTTGTCTGATGGATGACGTCTTGATGAATCGCTCAACACCTACGAGCTTGGTAGCAATTCATCGACATAAATGTTGACACGCATGAGTGAATTGATTAATTAACTCACTTTTAACGAAGATCTATTCTATCAACCCTTCCTATTAAAACTGCTACAAGTGCAAGCAGTCCTGATTATATTTCATAACAACCCAGTAGGCTAACTAGCTTCATCTGCTGATCGAATTCTTAAGATCGCCAGGACTCGCCACAATGAAGTTTATTCCGTTACAGAAAAACCTAATGCGACCGAAAATGAGGTGACATAATTTTGCAATATTCTTTCTTGTTTCCTCGACCTACAGAAACAACACCAATCAAGTAGTTCTTGGCGACAAAGTTCTACATAAAAAATATTCTCATCTTGACTTCGATTAAGGGAAGACTCACAATGGTGTCGGTACCACAACACCTAGGACAAAGCTTTGATGAAGTGTAGAGACCCCTGCTGTTTCCATAACCACAAACCACCACTGAAACGTAGTAAAACTATCCCGCTAGCAAGCGTTGGCAGCAACCGTAGTCGATGGAAATAGCCGCCTGTTATTCATCACTGGTGTATTAACGAAGGTTCACCACCTCGTCGATACTGGTGCAGAAGTCTGCGTCCTATCTTCGACTTCATCCGATCTCCAACATGGAGCTGCATTTGATCTCCCAGCGACCGACGGGAATAAAACAACCACGTATGGCAGAAGATATGTCTACTTGAATGCAAGTTTACGAAGACTCATGCACTAGATTTTCACTATTTTCGATGTAGAAATACCTAGCATAGGCTTAGATTTGCTGAGCAACAACAACTTACTTGTGGACCCTTGCTAAGAAAGCTAGTGGACGGTAACACAAAGCTATAGGTTAGAGGAACTACTGCTACAGGTTGTAACCCACGCCCTCTTCGATTTAAACACTTAATTAACCCTTATTTTCAGCTGATACTTGAAGAGTATCCTAATCTGAATAATGAAACGTCGAAATCGTCGTGTGTAACCAACAATTGTACATATCCCATTACGGCTACAGGTGAACCCGTATTCTCAAAAGCGCGTGCACTCTCACCCGAAAAATTAAGGATTGAGAAAAACGAATAAGATTATATGATTGACCTGGGAATAATCCGCCTTCCAGTAGCTCATGGTCATCTCGATTACGTATGATCCCGAAGAAAGATTGCAATGATTTGGGTCCCAACGGTGGTAACCGACGTCTCAACGCTTAAACTATGCCTGATCGTTACCCGTTACTATACGTTCAAGACCTAACAGCCACCTTGAGGAGTATGACCCTATTTTCAAAAATTGACCTAGTAAAGGTGTACAATCAAATACCGATGGCCGATAACAACATCCCCAAAACTGCTGTTACGACTCCATCTGGCCTTTACGAATTCCTTGGAATACCTTTGGACTTGAGAAGTGGAGAACAAACATTCCAGCGTTTCCGTGACGACGTGTTCCGGGGACTTGACTACATCCATTCATACGTCGACAACTGCCTGATAGCAAGATCAGATGAAGAAGAAAATGTGAAATATTCGAAAACATCTTTTGAAAGACCGCAACAGTATGAAGTCATAATAATAATACAGAAATGCCAAATCGGAATAACCTCATCGGACTTCCTGGGACACATTATTGATACTAATGGAATACAGCCCCCCAAAAAAACACAAGGTGGCGTTTATTATGGAGTATCCGGAACCAACAACCATTAGGCAGTTGCGAGCTTTCAATGGATTGGTAAGTTCTTACAGACGATTTATACCAAACTGTGTATCTCTAATGAAACCGCCTACGGATTAGCTTTGTGGGAATAAAAAGATGGTCGCAAAAGATACAGAGTGAACGAAAGCCCTCACTGAAACTAAAGAAGCAATAGCCAGTACGACAGTACTGGGTTATCCGAATACTGCAGCTTCTGTCAGTATCGCTGTTGACTTATCTGACTCAAAAAAAGCGATGAAAAAAAATTTGGTTTCAAACTGATTATTTTGTTCCCACTAATTAAAATTCGTGTTTTTTCTTCCTATTTCATATATTTTTCCATATCACAGTCTCCCCGAGTTTGTGATCTGCTCTCGTATGAGACTGGTCTCCTTTAGGCAACTTACTTTAAACGCTGGCTAGGAACGTAATTAAAGCATCAATAACTATACGTTCAAGACCAACCCACATAAATTGGCTCTTTTAACCAAATATCAAATACTCAGTTTTTTCTCGTTTCTGGATAGTCTCTATGGTCCATTCTGCTTACCCACAGCCATTTTCTGCGATTACAGCTCCACAGTCGAAAAACGCGCGATTGCTTGTTGGAAGTGTCGTGTAGACCGAGCTACTGATAACGTTGAAGATTAACGTCGTTCTGCATAGAGCCTGCCGGTTATTGAGTTACGCACAAATTCGCGATAAGAAAGCCAATAACACAATTTATCGGTGCTAAACGTGGTACTATATTTAACAATAAACGAAACTTAACACACAAACCTCAACAGCTCCCTTCCCCTATACAGCCCAAAGGATTCAAGCAATTGTACAGTTAGTCTATAATACAATAAATAGATAATGAAGAGACTGTAAATTAGTTACTTGTGCAAAGGAAGTGTTCCTAACAAATAAAGGAACCAAAAGTGGGAAATCAACAAACTGAGCCAATTCACTCAGACAGACAGAAAATATTAAGCCAATATGGCTTACAACAAAACCTCGAACCCCAACAAAACAAAACTGAAGGTCAACGGGATATAATATATACTACTAGAAGGTCATGTAATAACCTAATTTTGGGTAAAACTCCATAACTGTTATAAAAAATAAGAAGCAAATAGAAAGAAACAGGAACTGTTACAGAGACAGAGCACAACAAAGAGACAAATTCAAGTTAAGGAACTGCTCAACACAAAAGAAACATGGAGGGATTTTCATACAAGCAAAATATATTTTACAAGTGTTATACAATGCATAACACATCTCTAATAACTTAACACTGCAAACTCTGAACCTTGTTACAGTTGGCTTTATAAATAATTAATATCTTCAAATAGCGTGATTTCCATAACAATGACTCCCTATAAAAACCCTATTAAAAACAATCCATATCATTTTGATTATGTCTTTAAACTGGTACACTCTCATGTACAGAATGTTACCTGAAAATAAACTATTATTATTATTACTATAACCATTGACACAGTTCTGCAATAATGGATAAACCAAGCTTGGCTCACTCTAGCATTGTTCTCAAGATTATTAAGCGATGCTAAATCGCGATGCAGTACTTTTGAACATAAACTTTTGATTGTGTAATGTGCTGTACGACATTTTTAAAACTCCATAAAGGGCTAAAACTTTACCACATTCACCAAAAATAAATCGCTGACGCTTTTTGTGAAGTTATTATCAAATAAATATTCTCCATGAGAGTCATGTCATTTAAACGACATTTCTAGGTTTCATACTGACGCACAACATATATATGGAGTTAGCAATGTGATTGCCAACGTCTTATAGCGAAAACACTCACTGAATCGTACCAAGTAATCGACCTCGTTAAACTAGTTCGGCTTCAAAATGAAGATAACTATTGGAAAAGGCAAGAACACAATACTTTGTGATTCTTAAACAGGTACAGCGCGTTCAGTCGACCGTTAAGATTTATTGACGCATCGTCTTCAACATATTGCACCTTTCCCATTCCAGAGCTCGTCAGTCAATCAATCATTGATTATTACCCCATGTGAAGCATAGGCCACCGATTAGCATTCTCCAACAAAATTCTGTCATGAGCTTTCTTTTCAAGTCCTTCCCAAGTGCACTTCAGTCTCTTCATGTTGGACTATAGTTCCCGACGCAGTGTATTCTTGGGTCTCCCCCTTTTCCTTTGACCTCTAGTGTTCCATGTTAATGCTTGTCTTGTGACACGATTTGGTGGTTTGCTCAGTGTATATCCTGTCCACCTCCAGCGTTTTTTCCTAATTTCTTCCTCTACTGGAAGTTGATTTGTCCTCTGCCATAGAAGGTTATTGTTGATGGTATCTGGTCAACGGATCCGAAGTATACTACGTAGACAATTGTTTATAAATACTTGTATTTTACGAAGGATGCTTTTCGTAGTTCTCCAAGTTTCAGCTCCATACAACAGAACTGTCTTCACATTTGTATTGAAAATGTTAAGTTTCATTGTTGACTAACAGTTGGTTTGAGCTTTTTAGATGACCTTCCGTTGAAGAAATGCTGCCCTTGCCTTTTCAATCAGCAACTTCACATCTGCATCACAATCTCCCTGTTTATCGATGATGCCGCTCAAGTATGTAAAGGTTTCTACATCTTCCAGGATTTCTCCGTCAAGTGAAATTGGGTTAGTGTTGGTTGTTTTGTATTGAAGGATCTCGCCTCCCCCTTTGTGTATGTTGAGGCCTACTGCTAGCTGTAGAGGCTGCTACTACACTATCCGTCTTCATCTGCATTTGCTGCTGTGTGTTGGGCAGAAGAGCTAGATCATCTGCAAAGTTCAAGTCATCTAGTTGCATCGATGTTGTCCACTGTATTCCGAGATTGCCTTGACATGTTGCGGTCTTCATGATCCAGTCAACCGCCAGCAGGAAGAGGAAGGGCAAGAGAAAGCAGCCTTGTCTAACACCGATCTTTACTCGCAATGAATCTGTGAGTTGACCTCCATGCATGATTTTACAATACAGTCCGTCGTAAGAATCCCGTATGATGTTGACTATCTTTTTGGGTACTCCATAATGTCGTAGAAGGCTCCATAATATTCTCCTATCCACACTGTTGAATGCTTTTTCGTAGTCGGAGAAGTTGATGCAAAGTGGTGAATTTCATTCGATTGATTGTTAAACAATGAACCGTAGAGTAGGGATTTGGTTGATACACGATCGGTTTTTACGAATCTAGCCTGTTGATCTTGAAGTCGGGCATCGACTGGGTCTTCCATTCGGTTCAATGACACTTTTTTGAAAACTCTTCCTGGTACTGAAAGAGGAGTGATGCCTCTGTAGTTCTCGCAATCGCAAAGATTTCCTTTCTTTGATGTCTTGTTGAATTACCCTTCTTTCCAGTCTGCTGACACTTGTTGTTCTTCCCAGATCTTCCTGAAGAGAATGTGGAGTGTCTTTTCAGTTGCATCTATATCTGTCTTCAGTGCCTCAACTGGTAAGTTGTCTGACCCTGCTGACTTGCCATTCTAGATTTGTTGGATGGTCATTTTGATTTCTTCGACTGTTGGTAGGTCGGTGTTTATAAGGAGATCCGTGGCTGCTGCTTCGAGGACTGGTGGGTTCAGTGGGGCTGGTCGATTCAAGAGTTCTTCAAAGTGTCCTACCCACCTGCTTTGTTGTTCTTGTACTTCAGGAATCGGTTTGCCAGCCTTGTTCTTGATTGGCCGTGCTGGTTTACTGAATTTGCCAGTTAGCTTTTTCTTTGTATCGTATAGGTGCCTCATGTTTCCTTCTCCTACAGCATTTTTTCGCCATTTTCTCCACATATTTCCGTTTATGCGACTTAATGCTACTCTCCACTTGCTTGTTTACTTCTGCGTATTCGGCCTGTGCTTTGGCTTCATCTGTTGTTGTCCGGCTGTTATTAATTGCTAATATTTTGCTCCTCCTTTCTTAGATCTTGTTCAGAGTACCGATAGAAATCCATTCTTTATGATGTTGTTTCATGCGACCCGAAATTTCCTGACATGTTAAAGTTATTGTTTTTATAATGTCTTCCCAATTGTCCTGCATATTAGTACCACCTTATTTTAGTAGATCATAAAATGCTTGGAACTTATTGTTGAGAGTTTTGTTGAATTCGTTTAGTTTGTTAGTATCCCGGAGAAGGGCTGTGTTAAACCTTTGTAATACTGCTGCTACAGTTTTCCAGCGCTTCTTTAGCTTCAATTTCATTTTAGCCACCACCACATGATGATCTAAAGCTACGTTAGCTCCTTTTCTTACTCTCACGTCTTCCATGGTCCTTCTAAACTTCTTGTTGATGCAAATGTGGTCGATTTGGTTCTCCGTAATGTGGCCTGGTGAAACCCATATAGTTTTGTGTATGCGCTTGTGGGAGAATACGGAGCCACCTATAATCATTGTGTTAAAGGCATATAGGTTTGCAAACTTCACACCGTTTTTGTTTCTTTCTCCCAGTCCATGTCGTCCCATGATGTCTTCAAATCCGGTGTTGTCCATTTCAACCTTGGCGTTGAAGTCTCCCACCACAATGGTCAGGTCCTTGGCTAAGCATCTATCAATGATTGACTGCAGCCTTGCGTAGAACCGATGTTTGTAGTCTTCGTGGCTGTTGTTGATAGGTGCACAGCACTGGATGACATTCATTGTAATCCCCACCTTCTTTGTCTTGAAGGATGCTTTGATGATCCTAGGTCCATGAGGTGCCCATCCTATAAGAGCCTTCCATGCTTCTTGGTTCAACATAAGTGCCACTCCTTGTGTGTGTGAGACGTTTTCTTCGTGATTGGAGTATAAAAGCACTTCACCTGAGGACAATCTTTGCTGTCCGGCTTGTAGCCAATGGGCTTCACTTATTTCAAGTATCTTCAGGTTGTATCCTTTCATTTCTTCGACAATTAACATGCTTCTTCTGTCTCTCACATCGTGCGAAAGTTCCATGTACCTATATCAAGGATTTTTCTGGTTGTCAAAATGGGCATCGTCTCCGTGGCTTCCGAAGATACTCGGTTTTCACCATGAGGCGTTATAGCAGACCTTCTATCAACCAGTGAAGAGTTAAAGTGATTATAAAGGTTTCTACTAATCAACGTCTTTTTAGCAAGGTTGTTGTTTTACGAGATGGAGTTGCTAACCCTTCTCCTTTATCCAGGCTTGGGACCGGCAGTAACCCTTAAGGGGCTTCTTTCGGAGTTATTCCCGATTTCGTGCTACGACTAAATTGACAACCCAGGGACTCTTCAGGCCGATGATTAACAAGGATAACAAAGAATGGGTTCGTTCCTGTGTGGCCTGCCAAAAGAACATGGTGACCCAACAAAATAAATACTGTTTCGGCACTTTTTCAATCGACAACGCTCGATTTGACCGCGTCCGTCTTCATACAAAATGATGTTCAATGAGCATTTAAGATAAACGACAATATATGTGATGGAGTTTGGTGCTTCGATGACCCAACAAATGGAAAGAATCGTCCATCTTTGTTTGGTTGGAGTACTACTTCGTTTTCGCCCGTCACTGATGGCAGTTGCTACGGATTTAGAAGAAATAATACTAATAATTTATTCCTGAAAACAGGTACAGATTAATTTTACGAGTGTGACTATTTTGATATATAAATCATGGTATATTAACGTCTAAGCAATTCTAACACAAAGTTTTGAGACTACAACAAACACGGGCTAAATTTTTTGTGAGGTTTAGAAAAATGTTTTAGATTACATTTATAGCTATATATAATAGAACAGTCGCATACAGGAATATTAAACACACTGATAAAGTTAAATAAATCAGATTGAGACAATTACTTACAAGTCTGAAAAAATAAGGTGGTACATACAAGCATGTGGAAGCTGGTCGGAAGTAAAACGGTTTATATATAGATGGGTCCAGTAATTGAACGTCACAGAATATATGATTCCGAATTGTAGGAAACAACACAAATGTATGTACAGACTGTAGTATGTCTGGTGTGAAGGCTAAAATTTAAATAATGGCCATTATGGAAGACAAATACATAATTGTTATATTAATTGGAATACCGATTGTTAATAAAATACTAGCACCACAATAGTTGAATAACGTACAACCGTTAGGACCAAACTGCAGCCTCCAAGTAGTGCACCGGTCAGTGTTAAGAAGAGAAAGAACCAGTTATTTTTTGTGTAAATATTCTTATTTTTGCATTTTTTTATTAATTGTAAACTAGGCAACAACCGGTACTGCTGTTTATTTTCTCCGCTCTGACCTTACTATTTGTGATTGGTCGTAGTGGATTTTTAGTGTGCTAATTACTCTAATTGCGACAAGGTCGATTTTGTGACTATATATACAGATTCGGGACAAAATAGAATCGAATCTTTCTAGCGCTGCGTTTCGTGTCTTCCTGATCTTGGCAGAGGATGTTTCGCTAAATAATTCACAAATGGCTTTAAGACTGTCATATATCCTTACCAGTATGAACAAGGAGAGGAGCAGTTTACGAATTGAATTTGGGTCGCTTTTAAAAAGTGGTATCATAGCACGCCGCTTGAAAGGACCAGGAAGTGTTGTAAATTCGTCACTCCCAGCCTTATTGCCATAAAATAAAGAAATCATGTTGTATTTGCCAGTAACGGAATCTAGAGCACAGAAGTCATGATGGATAAAAACATTTTTCGAAGATGGATTGTAGCTTATGTCGAAAGTGCGGCGATATAAGACTTTTCTTTTTTTCGCATTATATAAGCTGCTTCGCAGAAACAAACGCTTCAAGACAAATGCCAAGATTTCGTATAAGATACAGTAAGTTGAAAATCATCGGCTGCGAAGAACAGAGTTCATTCTAACAGGTGGTTTAACAAAATGAGAGATCCCAATCAGCAACACTAGAGTTTCTAAAGACCACTGGATGGATTATTGTTATAATTTGTAGCGCAGTAAGATGGAGATGAGAGTGGTAACAAGCAGAACACTATTTCGTGGTCATAACCAGTTTACTTGTCAGCTACGTGCACTTGAAGCGGACTAATATTGTTACATAAAATAGCATTGTGACTCTCTTTCATTGTCCTTTGCCAATGTTCTACATTGAACAAACGTGTCGAAACACTCCTGCTAGGGTCGAGTGGTTATTCATGAGGCTAACTAAATGATCTATTCTTTCCAGGCTTTTTAAGACATGCGGCATGCAACTACGCGTTCTGCGTAGTTGCAGATGTTCTTTTGAAAAAGGCTCATTGGTTTGTTTTTATAGAAACTATTCTCTTAAATCGATTGACTTCAAATGAATGACGATCATCTCTATTATCAGTTGTTCTTAGAAGTTTTGTAACAGACTCAATCTACTGATAATATAGTCAAAGTTATGAAATAATTTGCCAAGAAATGAGGCACAGTTGACTAACTAGTCAACATATGAAATCATCGTTAATATCTTTGCATGTAATTAATTATTGGCTAAATATTGTTGGTACTAGTCAATTTGTTGACCTCCAGTGACCACTCAGGCACAGTTGATTGAAAGGCTGTCTGCAATACATTGTGGCAAATCATCAAAATCTCTCCAGATCTAAATTAATGTTAAGTATTTTACTATGCATTTGTAATACAGTATTCATATGTAACCAAGTGATGCTAATATTAAACGCTTCATAAATCTCAAATAGTATATGTCGCGTTTGAGTTAAACTGTAGCAACACAATTAATTGCAACAGCTAGATAAATTTGTATGTCAAGTGCGAACAAGAGATTGTTTGCAGGCAAGTTTATTTTGTAAATGATAATTAATGAGTAACATGTGTGAGCACCATGATATAGTATTGCAATTAAATAAAATTTGAGTTTTAGCTAATCTGATACCCGTGAATCTATCACTTTGTTCACTTCGGTATGTAGTATAATTTCTAAGCTACAATTAATTTTCGTATAATCATATGAGTCAAAACACATTTGCGGATTGTAGGATTTACTTGACATAGCGTTAGATTCACCGGAATAACGCACACAAAGTCGGTAAAGTCAAAAGGCTTTCTTGAGTGTTCGGGATATTTATATTGGAACAGGTAAATAAGTATCGAACGTGGTTCTGCAACGAACAATAATTAATTCACTAATCACTTACATTCAAGATGATTAGGCAACAACAACAAATGGTCACAACGATCTGCACTTTGCACACAAAGCGAAAAGAATGCCAAACAAAAATGGCTGGCCAAACAAACAATGTTCCAACCAATAGAAAACAAATTCTAGAAAGTTCGATCATAATTGACCAATAAAATGCAAGTTACAAATTACATAATAAACACTCAACTACTCATGAGTAGTATAACAATTACAACGAAATCCAATAGGGATAGTAGCACATTTTTGATAGGAGCTAACGTAGCCCAAATAGCAATCAATTCAGCTAGACCAACATTTTAAAAGTGCGTATATCACGAAACTGAATTTCAGTCACATCTTGAACAAGCATACTAACATCGAGATGTACAATAAGTAAATTATTATGGGTAAAAGCGGCCTCTACAGAGTTTTTCATTCATCGGATTACAAATTAATTTCAATTTCATTATCTCTAGAGAAAAAAATAGTTAATTATTTACAATAAGTATCCGATACCTGACTAAAAATTCTAAACAAGCAATATATGATGAGCCACGTTATTGTAAATCAGAATATCACCTTTGTAGAGTTAACTTTCTAGTAGACCATAAACTAAATAGAACCCGTAATATAAGTAGTATTTCTCAGAAGACGTTTATTACTACTTCGTCATTCATGTAAATCGGGTGACACCGAATTAATTCTTTGATGACTAATCTTACACTGACTATTCTGTAAGACTGTGAAATCAACTGAGAACCATTATTCACATCGAGTGCAGACAGACTCTTCTAAGGATGAAAATGTGCAGCACCACTTCAAAACCATGCATAATAGTTTATTACAAATAAAATGTTAAATTATAAAAAATGAATATCCCAGAAAAATCAAGTCAATTTCCTAAAATAAATTTAATTAATAACTGAATTTTGCGAAAAATTACTTCTATGATAGCTACCAGCAGAAGATATAAAGCAAATGTATCATACCATGATTAATGGTTGCGTTGTCAAGTGATTTTTAACGTTTTTTCAAGATCCTTAATTAGAAATAAAGTTGAATTTATTTTATACGATAACTTCCAGCTCTCCTAACTCACTCCTCTTGATTTATGTTTATTTTTTCTTTATTTTATGACTACTGTTTTTTCCCGTATGTTTTTCCTCAGAAATTCAAAACTTTTGTTGTTTTCTTATCCTTTTATAAATTATCTGTCTTCAATTCATCACGTTAACTGAGTTACGAACCTTCCAAAATTTTTGCTCTAATTGATTAAGTGACAATATGGTGGTCTAGTCGTAAAAGAATATTCATACTGTCCATGTGATTCATAAAATTGGATTGTTCATTAATATATGAAGATAAGACTGTATAATTTCATTTTTTTTTAATGCATACAAAACTTAGGATGATCACAAGTTATTCTCTAAAATGTTTCTTTACGCAAGGTAGACTTTAGATTGCTATATTGTAAATAACAGACGGTTAGTTGATGTGGAGGTGTTACATTTAAATTGAAATAACAAATTGACTTGTATTAAACAACCACTGGAGACCAGGAATTAATGAACATCTGTTTTATCTTGACATAATAATGCTCAGGAGTTCCTAACCCTGTCTCTACCAGCGACTGAGCCCACGACCTACAGGCAATACAATTTTTTGCACTGCTGATAATATTTTTAATGTGTTAACCGTGACTGTAATTGGGACTACTTATTATGACAAATTATACAATTACCTCGATATAGTGTTGATTCTCTAATATATCAGCCTGTTCAATTGTGATTGGTTGGTGAAAGCCAAAACAAGCAAGTAAGGTGGATAATCACCTTTCCCTTTTTTATTTGTGTATTTTTCAAATCGTGACTGCCTATAATGGCGTTAACATAATCTTTTTGCTTGGGCTATCTAGTTTTCGTCAGTTGGATTATTACGTGACTGATTATGGTAACGTAGACAAGGTTAGAACTAGCTTTTAGCCTGTCGAATCACGTGGTCGGGTAAAAAGTACAATCAGCCACCTCGTATACTTAACGCACATTAAAAAACAGAAACCGTAAAGCAACAATTCAGGCGAAGTCTAAATCTGTATTTCAAAAAATCGACGCAAATTTTCCCTTAATGCATTATGATAAAATAAGAAATATGCTTACGGAGGTTCATAATATGAAATAGTAAGTCGGATATTAGTTGCTTGTAGATTATTCCTCGCAAACGTTACAGGTTTTTCTACTGGACCCGATAACAGAAACAACAGTCTAAATAACTTCTCAACCACAATAGCATCACACTTATGATGTAGAGTATTTGGAAGTATGTAGTGCATAGACTGTTTACCCAATCATTAATTTAAATGAGGTTATGAGAAGCCTGTGTCAAACTATATATAACATTTCTAGTAAATATGGACCAAAGTTTGAAGATCCCTTTGAATTATTTAAAAATAGTTCAGTCCAGTGCCTATTTTTGAGCCTAAGTAACTTGTCGTAGTTTATGAGATATAATATCTGTTCGAACAGAAACACGTTCAATATACTAGTCTAATGGACAGAAAAGAACAATTTACTAATTTTGTCAAGCAAAACAATAGCTTGTTATTTTTTAGCATTTAATTACAAAGAAAAAATTCTATATATATGAGAGTAATGGTCATTCAGTAGTCAATCCTGCAAAATTTTCGATTGCCATTCAATACCCGTTTAGGATAGTGATTTGTAGGTTGACACTTTTCGCAAGTGTTGAGATTATTTTTATATGAGATATTTGCAATAATGTTCTGGAAAGTGTATCTGTAATATGGAATTCATGTCGTTGTACTTACACGCAATAATTTGTACATTATTCACTTCTTCATACGATGAAATAAATGTCACAGTGTAATCAAAGATATGAATAAGAAATATTAGGTAAAAATATAATCTAGCAAACAAATTTATTATGTGTTAATGAGATCGAGAAATCATTAATGCTCAAAATGTTGTCTTCGAGTGACAATCTAAACATGTGTGTTTATGAGAGTTGTTGTGCATACATATTGTTGTGGTGGTGGGGAATTACTTAATACTGTCTATAAATGCTACGCGATAGCATAAAGCTACACCAAACCTTGCCTTATATCCTGCTCAAATTCAATATTCCGACTGATCAATCAAGAATCAGATTGGCCAGGCCGATACATATATTGTGATGATAAAACTATCAAGAGCAGTCTCTAGTCGGAGAGCATACAAAGTGAAAAAGTAATTACATAAGTTACGGTTTTTAATTCATTTAATTGTGAAAGTGCAGCTGTCTGTCTGACCTCTCATCAACCAATTACAACTCACGTACGCCAGGTATATCAGGAAACATAAAGAAAGCAGGGCATTCTGAATATATGGTCGGTAAAATAGAAAAATTGAACTACATCATGATTCGTACAATGTGAAACAAAACTCTCAGGAAATTTACAATATGTTGATAGCTGCTTATTTAGTAATCAAGAAAATAGCTTAAAGCAGATTAGGTGTTTTCCTTGAAGATCGGAGAAAGCCTCAATTTTAAGATGTTTGAACTGAGTCTAGAAACACATATTCACGTGATTATGGCAGAGCATTTGTGGCTGAGAATAAAGGATATGCGATTTTGAGAATGAATGGCGTATCTTCTAAGAATGTGAGAATTTTAAAAGGAAAAAAGGTGAGCGGATTTATATTGCCTAGAAAACATTCCATAGGAAATGAGAGTGGTTTTGTTGTCTAG
This sequence comes from Schistosoma japonicum, assembly GCA_025215515.1. Taxonomy (NCBI): domain Eukaryota; kingdom Metazoa; phylum Platyhelminthes; class Trematoda; order Strigeidida; family Schistosomatidae; genus Schistosoma; species Schistosoma japonicum. The sequence goes on along the minus strand of CM046069.1, from coordinate 38,055,124 downwards.
GATGAACAGACAAATTTGGAAGTTTGCATCACAAAGTAACATCAGTTAAACACACGTTGAAAACCAGCCTTAAGTGTAAAACTACGGATTCATCGATCCCTTCAACCTCCACAATAATGATCATTGTATTCTTAAGGCATTTGAAGGTATCTAATGGGAGACAGTGAACAAATTGATTTAATCACGTCAGGAATATGGCGTCACTAATTGTAACCAATGATGTTTGTGGAATATCACAAATTCTCTGAATTTGGAACTGTATAGCAACATATTCGTCTGATAACTGTGCATTATCTACAAAATTATGAAATCCAGGATTCGATCACTGGTGAAGTCGTAAATGAATAAAACTGAATATAACCTCATTCTGGGGAGAAATAGATATTCAATGCTTGTCTAACTGAAAATCAGCCTGTGATATGAAACTACGAAATTTAACAATCTTCAGAGCCCCCTCTTTTAAGATAGATTTATATTAATAAGTTATGCAAATAAGTTATGCAAAATTCCATTATTTATTTAACTGATACTTAGGAGTTATTTTGCCAGTCAATATTCTATTCTGTTCACCGATGACAGAGAAACTGATTAATATTTTAATTCACAACAAAATTGATAAGTCGCAGTCTAGTGAATAAACTAAGCAACTAAAAAATTAAATTTTGCATCTTGTTAAAATCAATATTCATAAAAATTCGCCGACCGACTAGGATTTGGGATACAGTCTCTTTCAAAGTTTTCTTATTATTCATTAAAATTAATTCATTTTGTTCTTCGGAAGCATTGATGGTTAGTTCAGTAGATTTTTTTGCATTAAAATCTATTCATTGTATTGTAGTTACTTCTTGCTTTCATCTAGAGAAATGTGAATTCAACTTTGTGAATGTCCCTCTCTACTCTTCTTCCCATTCTTATCCTTTGATATGAGTGACTTTTTTGTCCTGTTTTCTGTTGTCTTATTTTAACTGAGTTGTTTAAATTCATATGCACATAATGTCATTCGTATGTGCACTTATTTAACTGCTATATTTGTCATCAAGCCGTTGTTCATATATATATGCCCGTTCAACCATATACAAGCTAACTTCGATCACGTGCTTCCAAAAACTTTATTCTGCACAAGGTTGATATACAGATATTTATATAAACACGAGAGATATTTTCCTACAAGAAAATAGATGAAATCCCACCACCCAGGGAGAATTTAATCCATTTTACGAATCCCAATCAAACAGGCTAACATTATGTAGATAGAGTGGTGCTGTCTATCCCACGCTCATAATGTGATTGGTAGATTGACGTAATATTTGGCTCCGGACGAAATTCGATCAGTTTACGATCGATCACGCAATGGGATTGTAGTATGTCGAAAATATATGCTGAATTAATCCGACCATGTTTAATTTGCCTCTTATGACAACAAAATTTATGAATATTAATGACACTAATGTGCAGATGAAAAAAAACAAGTCCTATCTAGTGGATATTCAAACCATTTTGGAATTCGATCACTTAAGCTTGAATTATAACTAACCAATGTCAAAGTAAATATGTAAGTACAGTAAGAAATCCCGATTTTATTTATAAAATAACCTGTTACGAAGTAAAGGATTTTGGTAGGATTAAATTATAGTGTCAGACCGATTGCATTTCAGAATCATTTGTCAAGGCAGCGGTGCACAATTGAAATTATTGTATCGAGTCTTTAGAATATATTTCTCAATTTGGATGAATTCGTGTTCACAACGTATTATTGGGATAAGAGAATGTTTTGTGGAACAATTTCTTGGAGTTTCAGACTTGAAATGTCTGAAATCAAATCTCCATTCAAATGGGACGAGTTAAAGTCACTTTGGGAATCACCCGATTGCGGCACTATGGTTTAGTCTTATCATGATTTTTGTATGTACTAGTACTAAATGGCAACACTAACAGTTTAATTTTAGAGAAAATTTGGATTCCAAATACTAGTATCTTGACTAGCGACTCTATTAAACAAATCATACTACGGAACTTTTGGTGGATTCATAAATTTGCATTTTTAACCCACTTAGACATTATACAGGGTTGGGATGAAGTTAGACAACAGATTCATAGATAAGCTGACTTAGTAGAAACAGTAGTAGTTATACTTTTGGGTATCCACTTTCCAAGAAATCGTTATGTAACACTACAGTTACTTAGCGTAATTTAAAGTAGCTAATTTGAAGTTATTATATCTTTACGACTGATAATAATGTTGTTTCTTTGGAATGCGTCGTTTGAGTGATACTGACTATTAATGTATTTGCTAAACAATGTATCCCATAATGAGCATCCCATTTTTAATGTACTGTATTATACATGTAGATATTGAGTTTAATGAAGAGTATACATACACAGAATGTGATTAATACTCAGTGTACTTGTTAAAATTCTCAGCTAATCTTGATTTAAATATCACTGGTCTCTGTGTTTCACTTTTCTCTTTTTATTTCTTGTAAATTCAATGTAGCACTTATATATGTAAAGGTTTTAGTATTCCTTTGCTGCTATCAAGGATCGTGCCTAGCATAGGTACACTCTCTGACGACTGCCTCAATATTGCCCTTAGTTTAAAAGTTTACGAGTGTGAGGATCAACCCCTGGAAATGGGTAAATTTAGTTTACTAGTTCAGAATAGAACTTGGGAATGCCTATTAATATACATTACTTCACTTTACTTTTCCGTAAGCGTTCTAACTTTGATTTGAATTCTGTTAAAAAGAAACTGTTAAATCGTATTCAGAGCATCGTAATGACACCATTGTTATCAGTAGTGCCAAAAATTCACTTGAACTGCTCAGTATGATAAAGAATGTCAACTTTATGTGTAATAGTCACTAGCTTAGTATTTGAATGATCGAATTTATTTGGTTTTACTTCCAATGGTACGAACGTACACCTTTGTCGAATACCACTATGGTGAACGCATCCATTTCTATAACTAAGTATGTTACTAATTTAAAGGACGTAGATTGTGTATACAGCTTCCTCCCCGTGGTTCTAGGGTGTATCTAATGTAAATTAGCGATGTAATTGGTGAAGAAAACAAAAAACATTAGGACAATCACTCGCACTTTATCCATCTGAAAGAGAAGAGACGAAGATGACGACTACTAAAGTAGGTAATAGGTTAATTCATGTATATTGAGATGACTCAAATAACTATGTACAGTACACTTGGTGAAGCAGTTGTATGTTGTTAATGGCTGTTAATATTTTCCTTGACTTTGTCGTTTGTTCGAAGATTTTACGTAGTGTTGTCTAATTTTTTACTTTTTGGATTAATCAAAAGGGTGTTCATAAACAGTCACACTTTTAGTGAACTTTTGAACCACTTTAACTTTATCCCATTATGATTCACTTGATATTTTTATGATCTTAACTACTACTCAGTTCAACCTAGCTGTATTTTCATTAATATTTTAGTTTTCACTTTACTGTGGATATTCGTTTTTTTTTTAATATTTTGAATTTAGAAATATTTCAGTAACAGACTTTGCAAGGTACTTTTAGTGTTCAACCTGGTTGTTGATAGGCAGAGATGATGATCGGGGTTGAGAAGAAAATTGAATACTGACGAGTAACTGTAAACAGCTGTCTTTCTGAAGTCAAAAAATCACTTTATTGATATTGGATATTTGTGGCTAATATAGCAAGAATTTTCTGTTTTTTGATTGATGAGAAAGGAGTCGAATAAAATAAAACAGATCTGCTAATTAGCGTTAACATTATATTAAGTTTATTAAAATCTAGCTGGCTTCGTAATGACTTTACTAACTGAACTCACTTTTGCCTAAAGTAAAAATTGTTATTTTTAACCAACCTGTAAATAAAACGTATACATATGAACAAACGGTACTAATGAGACTAAACGAATTATCGGATACCTTCACTTCCTATTGAAACGGTTCTTCAGCTTTACCAGGATTATTTAAAATATCAGATAATCAAATTGTTTTCATTTTGACTAGACTTAATATGTCTGCGTCCGGATACGTTCTACACTTCCAAGCTTACTTTCGACTTGTGGAATATTGGGAACAAGATCTGTTTCAGTGTGCTTTTTATGGCCAAAGTGAAGTAGGAATACAATTCAACTTTAAAAAGCGATAAAGATAATGCTATGGGAAAGTAACCTATTCATATGTAATTCACTTTATTCAATCGATGTCACGAAAATATAAATATAATTATATGTATGACAGTTAGCTACCTAAATGAAAATGTGACCAAGTTACGTGTTAGATGTTTTACGTTTGAGCACCGAAACTTCCATTCGTTATTTGTTTATAGGTGCTTTCATGTTACTTACGAATAGATAACAGGTTACGTATAGTTTACTGCTGAACACTTTGATTTGGGGATGAGAAGGACAAGAAAAAAAAGATGATCAAATAAATCTATAAATAAATTGATTGTAAAACGAAACTGGAAGTAATGTTGCGAATCACCTCAGCGGTTTAGACCGATTGTCTGAAGACCACTGTGTGAAATCCAACCTCTTTAGCTATTAATTTTTGTAACCTCCAGGAAAACACTGCTAATCGCGTACAGAACATGAAACCTTTACTTTTACTTACTAGGTTAACGTACTACATAGTTCAGCAACTCAAAACAAGAGATTATTGATAGAAATATCACCCAACAAATGAATGTTAGCAATCAGGATAACAAAACGTCCGCTTACTATCTGAATCTGTTTGTATCTTCCAATTGCGATTGTTAAAAACTAGAATTGACCAGTCTTTGTTCCTGTGTATATTCTGAGCCGATTGCCTTGATGTAACGTTAATTCACAGAAGTGATTAAACTTGGAGTGCCTTTGTAAACGTCAACACTGAAATGCAGCCACATCCAGATACGGAGGAACAGACTTTCTGGATTTCACGTGCCGGTCACAGTCCAGCTTTAATCATGCTCGTGAACTAAGCCTGCATCAAGACGATCGATTGGCGACACAGGAATAAAGACTGGTCAGTTCTAACTTAAAAATCAACATGCAGGCACAAACACATTAAAATTAGGCATACATACTTGTTCCACAAGTTTGGCTGTCTTGACTGTAGACAGGTGGAGATCGTAGAGGGGTTTAACAGAAGTGGATTGGTTCCAAGCTCCGGTGTATGCAACATCACTGTTATACAGGTACTTCCAGTTAGTGATTGCTGAACGGGGCAGAATACGGGTGCCAGATTGTAGCAGTCAACCACAACTCAATTTTGATCAAACATCCACTGTCATCACTTAGAATTTCTTATTAATTTGTTTGATGTGGTAATGGATGAATTTTTAAGCAATAATTATTAGTTTTCCTAAACTTTTTAAATGCATCTGTTCACTTTATAGATATGGTTTGTACCCAGATCTTCCAACTTTTTATATAGTTTTAATTGCTGTTATGCAAAACAGGAATATATCATTCTTTTTATCATTTTAAACGTTACACTACGTGGTTTGTTAACAATATCCTTTAAATGACAACTCAATATTTTTTTATTCAACCTTATTACGTATCGCACGTCATATTCAGTGTTACATCAATTATCGTCACTAAGAATTAACTTAGCTTGATTAATTGTAACCTCTTTAGGGCATTTAAGGGAACCGTTCTTAAAACCGGCAACTGCTGCTTGCTGAACATTAATTTCCACTCAATTAACTAGGATTTAAATGAAGTCCAAAGTTAGTATAATCACCATCTCGACTATATTATAAGTAAAGATGTGAAACCCTTCAGCGACCATAACGTGACAGTGTTAATACACCAAGTTTTTTTAATTATTCAGATATCTTTCTAGCATAAATAAAAATTGACTCGTGGGTATTTTGATGAATTTTGTTTGCAGCTGTAGTCATTTCATTATATGCACTTACTTTGTGTCAGTAATATATATAGTAGTAGCATTTTTCTGCACGCTATTTGCCGTGATAACTAAAATTTCTTTTATTGATTTGTTTCCTATATGTTGGTTATCTAAACTCCGGCGGGATCGACCATCGTTTATGTTAGTCTGTCAATCATTATGAATAACGTCATAAATCAATACTTGTCTCATTACGTCTGGATGTCATGCATCACTGCAGTAGAGAATGAATTGTGCGCATCATGCTAATAATTGATTGATTCTGTCGTCAAAGATTTTCATGATTTTCTGCTATTGCACTTCACTGTATAACCTCAAAGCTGTTAAGACACTTTTGAATATAAGATTAACTCATTTGATGTCTAAGCATATTTTTAACGATGGTTAAACAGTTTATATTAACAAGTTATTGAATATCTGGACTAGATAGCTTATGGGATTGAGCGTCACCGTTTGAAATGAAAGGTATTGACCTCGAGTGTGGTTATCAACACAGAGATGCAGATACATCTCTTTGATGAATCTTACACAGAAAGAAAAAGAGTACTGGATTTCACTATTCGCTATAATCCAAGTATGCTGAACACTTCCTAAAGTAGTAGTAGTTATATTCGACTAAGGTTTTGTTGATCACTGACTATCAATTACGAAAACCAAATGAAGTTCCAGTCATTTTATTCAATCACTTCCTTTTTATTGACTAGTTCCAGATTAAAAATGTAGTTTCGTAACATTGCGTGTCTTTTCAGTACGTTTCTAACTAATTTCATTTTATGAGATTAAAATTGTTTCAGTTAGTCAATTTTTCAAAATCCAATAAAAAAGCACAATGATGGGTATCAAGTTTGCATTATGTTATTGGTGTTCGCTATTGATGTTTCGCATTACAAAACGAAGCACCTGATATTACATTTTCATTAGTCTTCCAAACCAAGATAATCCTCGAACAATAGTAACTATAATAGTAACCAAATAAAAGTCATAATCTTGAAATTCGCTCTGATTATTTCATATGTTTAACGTAATCTGCAAACAATTGTCATTGTTTTCTCTGCTTGTTTTCATTTCAGATTTATTGATTTATAGTCGGTTATTCAAGCGAATAGTTTCTCTTATTTTAACAGCAGTTCATTTTGTCCCTACACGCACATACACACAAATATACACACATACACATGCTATTTTATACAATTTCAATCATTTTCATACAATTATCTTGTATTTGTTCGCAAACATATGAATCGACTCAGCTGATAATAGGTATGCAATTATTATTATTATTATTATTATTATTATTATTATTATTATTATTATTAGTTTATAATTTTCTTGTTTATTTTGTATTGTGATCAATTTAGTATGGTTTATTTTCCTATTTTAAAGAGTTGCTATATGTTTACTTGTTTATCTAAATTCAATGTATATTAACATTTGACAACTTTAATCAGATAACGTCATTGTTTAGTTTTTTTATATTTAAAATTAGATGTATGGAGAAGATAGTGCTTCCAGTTGTTATAATTAGTCTAGATGATAAGTTGATTGACCTCAAGGACATTTCTTAACATGAAGGTTACGGTGCTCTTTTTTTCATTTGGTGTTTATGGAACAAAAATTGTCGTTAACAGAGATATAGATTATGCTTTGATATAATTGAACTACTTATTTTTAAAGTAATTGCAATATTTCTTATTAACTATCTCTGAAAGTCAAACACATGGGTAACTATTTTAACAAATCAGTTGTCGCATTATTCTATTTTGTCTTACATCGTCATACAGAGTACCACATTTTTTGAATTTCGCTCTGTGAAGCGAATGTGAAACAAGGGTTTTGAAGGTATATAGTGTAGTCAAGTTATGGCTGTTGGCTCCTCTGAACTTATTAAATAAGCGATAAATAAACAGTTGCATCGAGCAAGAAGTGTATAAACTAAGCCATATCATTTGAAAGAAAAGTACGAAAGTAATCTGACTAAAGCATAGTATCAAATAATCAACTCGTTGAATTTAGTAAGACTATTTTCTACTCTCCAGCGTAAAAGTAGTCGGGGGATAGAGACTTTATACTAATTAGATGTCAATAAGGTGAAAATACCTTTAATAGCATATTCTCATAAGACCTAAGTGATAATAGAATCCCAATTTGAAGCGATTTATTGTTTAACATTTAATATCATAATTTAATATGGTCTCACACTAAATTCAAATATACATAAGTAGTCTAGTTACGATAAGAAATCACTGTAAATTAGTGCGCCTTCTTATTAAGTGATAATTATTATTAAGGTGCTAACTAGTAGTGCAAAGCTTCTAATTTAGATTGGTCTGGTTTTAAATCGTAATGTTGAAGATAGTTGTTTACAAGAACACCTGCTTTTGAATGCAAGTAAACTTCGTAATGAATCATTTCAAAGGCTATAGAGTGTTGTATAGGTGACTTGAAATATTTATCATCAGTTTAGCTTAAAATTTAACGAGATAAAGTTGAAGTAACAATAAGAGGATTTAGTGCTTAGACATCATGATCTATTTTGGTTTTTGTAGACCATTTGAGTAATTAGTATTCGGTAAGTCATGAAAACTATTTGTTTTAGAACTTTACTCAGCCAATATAGTGGAAACTTATTGATTTATGTTCCGTGTATATGCCGTATCAGAGAGAGGAGTCATTTTTTACCTGCACCTTGTCATTATCGCCTTATGATGGTAGAAAATAAAATTACCTACCACTTAGAAGTGTTTCTCAACATGATCATCTATATGGCGGATGATATATTGGATTAACTTTTAAATTTCACAATAAAAGGAACAAAAATCATTTCCTTAGATTCAAACTAGCTTGTCGTTATCGTATAGTTTCCTAACGAAAGCTTATTTATTTCCAGTAAAATAATGCAAATATGTTGAAAATACTTAACGCAAAGGTAAATTGATTGAAGTCATTTACCCGATTACATAACAAATGTTTTCGTCAGTTATGCATCAATTGACAAAATTAAGACCTAATTTTAAGGTTTAATACCTATCCTAATCGAAAATGAATATCGTTGATCTACTGTATGAATTATAGGTAAAGAGAAAGCTATATGATATACATAATCTGAATAAAACTGTGTTTATTTACAAATCGATTTCTCTGTTTGTAGTTGTTAGAATATTTCTACATGTCCATTTTAAGTAAAGCTTATTTACTAGGTAATGTTCTTTTCTGTTCATATATGTCTTTTATAATGCAAATGCATGTACTCACTCTTACATAGACTAGATTTACTTAGCATTTAACTAATTCCTCTATGAGAAATTAGTAACTTTCTACGGTAGTCAGAACTAAATCTGTTCATCTCTCTCTCTCTTACTATGTATTTGCATTAAAAGCTGTTTCAAAGGGAAAAGACTTATTATTACTTCTGTTGTCAGCATTTAGTATCATTTTTACTTACTTGGATTTTGTATTTCGTAGTTACGAAGTACATTGCATATGTTATTTTGCATCATGGAGTGAAATCAACACTGAGGGGGGGGGGAACTTGTTCAGCTTCGTATGCCGTCCATTATTAAGTAGTTTCGAGTGAAAATAAAAGTTTTGAAGTTCTTCTTGGTTTCAGTAATATTTGAAATGGAATCAGTCTTCTTCACGTCATCAGTGAGAACTGCCGAGTAATTTCATTCTAGGACGGAAAAGCTGTTCGGTGTTCCCTTGATTTTAGTGTTTGTCTAGCGATAATTCGTCTGGTTTAAACTATTAGCGAATAAAACTTAATTATGATTTACTAATGTAATTGCACACTAGGCTAACATGAAACCTACAGATAACATAAGGCAATTTTAAACTTATTTGTTATCGCGTGTCATTTCGTCGCGTTCTGTGGTTTCGAAGCTCATTATCCATATATTACAGATAAATAAAAGATGTATTCCAATTAAGTCCTTCTATCCTCAGTCAATGTTTATTTTGCCGAATCTATTTTCAAGCTGGTCAGTTGATAAAGAAATAACATGTAAACAAATTAGAAACAAAATTGGAACTCAAGTTATCAGGTGCCGACTGATTATTTTTAAGCGTGCGTTCATTTGAGTATTTGTAGAATTGCTTATTGACATCTTGTTTAAATTACTTGGCTTTGTAGAAACTTTAAATCTATAGAGTGTATTTGTCATGGACCGACCTGAATAGGGTACGACTGAAAATGAAGAAATATTCGACAAATGTTTTGTCCTATTTTATAACTCCACAACCCCATCAGTAAATGAGTACAGGATAATGACATTTTATAGTAAGCACTTTACCACCTGAACCAGTAGGTTTATTAAACTAACTATTTATCTTATAGTATCCAAAAGAAAAAGAGTTCTTCTCCTTCCCACTCTCACTTTATTTTTTCCATTTTTTAAATAGGTGCTTTAATTGAAAAAGATGATGTCGCTCAAGAGATATGTTTCAAGAAAAGTATACAAGCAGCAAACAAACTATTACAACAACACGATTCAACAAATCATCGATTTCAGCTAATACCTATTATAGAAACGATTGATGGAGATGATAGTTTTGAAGCAACACGAAAAGGTATAATTACATATTTGGAGTCCACATATATATATTTATTTATGAAACACCATAAATATAACTGTTTGCTTCTCAACAGCCGTACTGTTTTAGGGATGTCCTGTAGTCACTTAACATACATATCTTTAACTATTCGTAAACTCTTAGTTAATATGTTTGCATATAATTAGTGAAAAAACGGATTTGAACGCAAATTCTCATAATCTTTTCTGACTTTCAAAAATGTTTCAAGGACATTTTTTTTTGATGAAGTACTTGGATACTTAACTAATGCGCTTAGTCAGCTGTTTAACACAGGAGGGGGGGGGGAAGGGAGGATGGAAGGTATGCATAAATATGTAATCGCTTCTTTCCTGTTTTCGAAACTGCTACTGTGTTAGTAGTAGTGATTTTCCTCATTCCTTTTTCCCATAAAATTAACTAATTATTTTTTGTTTCATTTGCATAACAAAACATGAAAATTGTAATACGTTCATCGTTTTTCAATTCTTTGCGGAGGATTGTTTGTAGTGTAAAAGTAAATTACTTGTTAAATATCACTGCTAATATTATTTGAGAAAATTTTCGTGGTTATTGATTTCTTTAATAAGGCGTCATCCATAAAAGAAAATAGCTTTAGTTTATTCATACACAAGAGATGTTTAGAAATTGAACAATGCTGGTGATACTACGATCATGTGCAGTTACCTGCTCATTATATAGGTTATCAAATATTTGAGGGCATCTGATTAATGCCTTTAGTACTGGCCAGCAATCCTGGCGAAACTGATGCACTTCTACAGACTCGTATCATTCTGATTTTATTGATCACGTATTTTGGTATATTTAAGCTTCACTTCACGACACTGAGAAGAAACGACATCTTTGTAACATATGTTAGTAAGTAATCAGTTAAATGATAATATGACCTATTTTCATTCAATATATTTCGAAATAATCAAAGGATAGAGTAATCCATGAACAAACTGAGGTGGTTAAATGTAAACCAGATGAAGAATACCAGTGACAGAAAGTAAGCTGGAAAATGACCTCGATATGTTAAGTAATTGTTAAGAGATTAAATTTTTCCATTGGTTGAGTTATTCTAGAATATTTAATCACGCGTTGCAGATCAAATACATTATTTAGCTTGTCTACATAATAAAACAAAATGTCATAGAATAAAGGAACCATATCAGTTGTTCAGATATAAATTTTTTGATCTGTCTTATTGTTTGCTTTCGACTTATGTTATAGCTTGTCAATTGGTTGAACGTCAAGTTATTGCAATTTACGGTCCATCCACACCACATGCATCTTCAGCTGTACAAGCTTTATGCAATCAGTTTGGCATTCCACACTTACAAATTGATTGGGGTTATCATCAAACATCTCGTGGCTATGCATTAAATATACATCCACATTATTTAGCTTTTGGACAAGCTTTGTATGATTATGTACAAAAAGCAGAATATTGGGATACAGTTGCTGTGATTTACTCCAGAGAAGAAAGTGAGTGTACTTGTAAAGTTTGGCATTATTGTTCATCGTATTGTCAAAATCATTGATTTGTATATTTAATCTTTGTTAATGTATCCATCGAAGATTTGAGAAGCTATATGTGATGAAGATTAAGTTACTTAACAAAGTGTATGATGTTTAAGCATTCTCAGCATGTAGAATTCAAAATAATGAGAAACATATTTAAATTGAACGGTAGAAATTTAGATGATAATATGAATAACGAAAAGAAAGTACGTATGTGACTGTATGTGATCGGTTAGGTTTACCCTTTGTAGGAACAGTTCATTAACACAGTATAGTTAAGTTAATGTTTAATATAGTAGCGGAAGTCTCTTGGTAACTACTAATGAGATAAGAATAGTTAGTTTTCAACCCTAATTATCTACGATTAATAGAAGTCTAAATATATGAATCAAACCTTTAGCTTGAAATCCAGGAGTAAACAATTCCATATCTACATATTATTTTAAATTTCAGTCATTCTGTGAAGTGAGAATAGACACTATTAATGACAATTAATAATGTCAAGGTCAAGGGAATATCCTAGGACAATGTAGTACGCGAGCAGACAATCAGGCTTACAAATAAATAATCACACGTATGAAAGAGTACATGAATAGCAGTACACAGTCGTAGGTATCAAAACTCACAAACCGAAGGCTTTGGTTACCTGACATTTACTAAGTAACTTTAATATAACTAGAATTTAAGGGAACTCTTGACTCTACATTTCAATAGCTTAACGATATTAATGGCAACGAAAACCATGTGATAGTTTGTACTTAATAAAGGAAGTCATTACATATCTCTGTCAATAGCATGAGACATTGTTCAAGTATGATGGGTTGAGTCAATAGTAGAGATTATCCTATTGTCTACTATGTCACGATATCAGTGTTGATAATTTTATCACAAATCAATAACAGCTGTCAAACTATGTAAAATAAAATTCGTTCTGGAATTATGAATACAAAGCGCTAGTGAGTTTCATACTAGAATGAAACAGCTACTTAATTCTGTCTGGTCTCCAATCTTTGTTTACATAAAGTTGGTTCGTTATGTAAGTTAACCTCATAACATAGTAGTCATCACGAAAATTCCACTTTGAAAGTCAAGAAGTTATTCACAGCTATTTCATTCATCTTAAGAATTATTCAGAATTGTTCACTCTCAATATTCTCGTGGGTTGAATTTTGAATATTTGTATCTTACTCTTTGTAAATTACCATTTAAGCACTTTGTCATAATGTAGCTAATTCATATTTTCAAATTTCAGTTTATTAGAAGTATAGCGTAATATTTTAGCATGTTCATTTCTTTTCTCTATTTCTTTCAACATCATTATAACTCATTAAAATGTGTTCAGGTTTACTTAAATTTGATTACCTTTTGAGGACATTTGATCAACCATTGATGCTTCGTAAATGGGATGTATCCAATGATAATCAAAAGTATGTAATTAAACAATTTAAAATTACCCAAACACATTTTCGTTTTATTGTGGATTTACCATTCTGGGAAGTTCAAGAATTCTTAGCACTTGTAAGTATCAGTCAAATTTCCTCCTATTTTTTAATGATTGTTACGTTTAAGCATATCAAGAACGACATAGCACTTAATTAATTACATTTTACTGTTCATAAATACACTTGAAATTTATGCTCTAATCTCTAACTAAAAAATTATACTCAAAAGGAAGAATAAACCAAGTAGAAATTCACGAAAACTGTAAATATACGTTCATGAGTTCTAAATTACGAAAACATATTTTCGGGATATCAGTTAATCTTTTTTATTGTTATATTTTTGAATTATCTTGCAAACGGTTTTAGAAAACACATCTTTTCATTTCGGATTATTTGTTTTTATGTAAGCAGTATTTCTGTACAATAGGATTTTGTATTCAGATGTTTTTAGAATGAGTGCATGCAATACAAAGATAGGTTAAGTCGTGAGCTAATCACTGTTAAGGTATCTTGAAAAACTATGAAGCACTATGATTCCCTGGTAGTCCTCGTTCATTTCTCAACAAGCGATCAACTACAGGTACTCCAGATAGTATGACAAACAAATTGCATGTGAATCAAGTTATGACTTCTAATTACGATTGTATGGTATTGTGTGCAACAAATAACGTACCTATAATTTTATAATGTTCAGCAGAAAGTGTTAGACTTAAAATCAAGTAGTAAATTTATTATAACCCAATCATTAGAAATTAAAACTTCTGACTTTTTGCGGCTGTGTAAGCTGCTTTTTCAGTGAATAAATAACCGAAAAATATTAACGTAATCTTAAATAATGCAATGGAACAAATCGAAGTTAAGATATTTAGTGCAATCAAATTACAAGCCTGATCGTGTTAAGGTTAGGTCATTATGGGCCATGATGTTTCACGGTGAAACATGTTTGTGTGTTGGTTAATTGTCAGTGGGTATGAAAAATGTGATAAGTGTAGTGAACTTGGTGATAATTTGTGTATTTATAAATAAGTGGGAAATTTAATACATTTAATTGTGGTTGTTTGGATAGATAGTAATAAATAATAAAGTCCTTCTTTTCTATTGAGCACAGTTGAGTATAGAAAAATGTAATCTATTTCAGCTACACGCCTTATTTTCTAGTTAAAAAACTTTCTAAATGATTTAAATGTTTATGTCGATTTTGTGGTTATTGTAAATAGCAGGTGTTGCTATTGCTGATCTGATTTGCTACCTTTCGAGCTTTGTGTAGCTTGGATGTTCTTCGGCACAGGTCATGATTTCTCTAGAAAAATCACCAGTGTAGAAGGTATCACGTGTGACACAGCCTAACCTGTAAACACAATTTTATGTAAGGGTAAAATAAATCTTTTTTGTTTTAACCAAAGTACCTTGAAGCGTGTTAGTTGATTTGTAGGACTTTAGAATTCCAAGTTATTTTAGAATTTTTTGAAATTCTTCTATCGTTTCATGGCTCTGACGTAAAACGACGGTACTATTTCATGAAATTTTGCTCGATTTATCATTAGGTGATGATAGTTCGTTCCGGTTTTGTACATTTTTAATAACATTCATTGTAAAGTTATTAAATTATAAGTTGTTACTAGTATTCCTAAATTCCTGTTGTCTATTTTTTCTCCGATGTAATAATTTTGGTATCTTTTCTGAAAAGATTTAGAGCTAGTGAAATCTCACTCAATGGATGTGGTGAATTCGAATCAATGAAACATTTTAAATATATCAGCTTTCGATAGATGATTAGATTAAAAGTCCCGTGTGAATTTCTTTTTACAAGACAATCTAAAAATGGTGACCCATTTTCAATTTCGAGAGTGGATTTTATTTGAGGTGAAAATTTGTTAATCAATTTTGAAAAAAAGTGCTCAAAAACGTCATTTTAACGACGACAAAAGTGTCATCTACATAGCTGAGCCAAATTCTTGGTTCGATGGTGTTTGTATAAATGAATGATTTTATATGTAATATAAGTAGATTGGCTAAAATAGGCGACACAGGGGATCACATTTCTATTCCATTAGTTTGTTTGTGTAGAATTCCTTTGTAAGTAGTGTCGAATTTAAGCATAGTTATTCAGGATTTCATGATTCAATTGATGCATCCTAGAAGCTGGCTACACTGAAGTGTTAATCATGGAGTTCTATCTTTGTAAAATAATAATTTTCTGCTCTTCATGAAACTATATGTTCTGGAATTTCATTCTGTTTATATTTCGTGCATTTACGTTGAGCATTCAATGATTTACATCAGTTGAAAAAATGAAATTTATTTTGAAATGAACGAACTTTAACTACAAAAAGTAACCGTTAAATTTTTCTTTTCTAGGCAAATGCATACAATATGACATCGCAATACTACAGTTATGTTTTTACGGATTGGGTAAGAAACATTTTTTACTTTTTTCACTGATGTATTTGCTGATGTTACATTCTGCTATTATTATAAACGTGTATAATTGTTAATATCAAATTAGCTGTTGAGAGGTTTATGAATGGAATATGATCATTCCACGGAACTTAAGTTTTACTAATTTCCTGTTTAAACAATGAAGATTCACGAAGAAAAGATTATAAAATACCTTGTCAGTAGAGACAGTAGACTAATTTACCCAAAAGTTATTAGAACTTCAGTGTGCAACTATACATGTATTAAGCTGATTTTCTCATATAGGTATCAGTTATTTTCACATATCCATTCTTTTTATGAAAGAAAACTTGAATTCAATATTGTCACACATTTTATTGACTGAATCTCATTTATTATACAATGGAACTAAGCTAGAACTCAGTCAAAATAAATATTAGCTTAAAACTGGCAGTTTCATGTGTAGGATATGGATTGTACCGTGCAAAACTTCGGAACGTTTTTTATAGTTCACCTATCACATTTTTGATTATGGTACTAAATGATATAGACTAAAATCCAAGAAAACTATTAATAAGTAACTAAAAGCTATTTATGTTAATAGCTGTAAGGGATTCGTCGTCATGAAGATCAAAAGATATTTTAAATTGCATTTTAATTAGTTTATGCTATTATTGGTTTCAATGTTTCCTGGAATTCTCATTTTTTACTCAGGATGTTCAGTTAGTTGATCCAAAAGCTTTCGAGTCAGTCCAAGGAGCTAATATTACAACATTTACAATTTTACATCCTATGAATGAAGATTCTGGTTATGGTGTTGCTGCATTACTTGACGATATACGTGTAACTGCCTTACAAGATAAACGTTTCACTCGTAGTTCAACATCGCGACGTATAAGTCCTGTAAGTTATAGCATATGTTAGTCGCTTAAAATAGATGACATCCTTCAGTTGTTTTAATTCATTATATACGTATAGGTAATACATGAATATAGTTCACGCTGAACTGCACAACATACCACTATATGGTGATCAACCGGTGAATGCATATCAGCCCCACAGATGGTTATTCGTAGCTCAGATAGTTTGAAGGTAATGTCACAGACTGTGAAACTGGGTGAAACGATCTTGGATCTTTCATGAAGCACTAATTCCCTCGCGATTATAAGTATACTCTACTAACAAGTGACAGCTAATACGAAACCGAGTTCTTAATTGTTCTAGAGGCTACTCACGACCACCTTACTTCAAAACATAAGTCGCGATCCCAAGTCCGTCAGACTAGTGACCACATAAAAAGAGATTAGGACTATGGACTAGACAAATATGACTCAGTGATCAGTCAAATTAAGGTCTGTACCATTAGTTTACATATAGAATACACTTACTGGAGCACACCCAATGAATACACTGTGAAGTTCATGTATTATCCTTTAGTTCATATCACATTTCGTAGAGAATACATATTTTCGATTGTCAGTTAAGTTATCATTGTTTATTTTATTCAACTAAGAACTGTGCAAAATTAATAACTAAAAGAACAGCTATTCTAATTTATTTTTTTTGTCAATAAAACTAATCGTTACTGCTCTTTCAAAGAATTAGGTTTATTGGAACTTAAAACAAAGAAATTCAAGGAAGTTCAGTTGAATTAGTTGTCCACAAAAATCAGGCGAAAAACTTATAAAAATTGTCTTCACTTTATTTAAAGTTGACGTCTAATTACACAAAATCGATGCACTTAAATGTCATATCTGGTTAGTTATATTTTAGACAGTGAATGGTTGTGTAGTTAGTGATATGAAAATACGTTGGCATATGAAGTAGTAAGGTCCTAGTCCATATCTTAGTTTGAACATCATTACCAGGATATAGTCACATCTTGAATAGCACGAAATGTATTTCATGGCCACTAATGGGAATAAAATTGACTAATAGATGCAACAAATATTTGGCATTATACTTAAGTAGTCAGTAATGTTTAATGACATTGAACCCCAAATACAGTCACAAATATCAACATCGAGCAAAATATAAACTCCTCCAAATTCATGATCCGTCAGTTTCATGATATCAAATCGTGCTACTATGTATTTAAAATGAAAGAAATCATTCAAAACAGCTGATTTCAACATACTGTTGTATCTGAGCGGGAATGGCCGATATTATCGATTCTGTTATCTGCAGCGCTATGTCCTACAGCTAGCTCCCAGCCTTGCCTTAATCTATTGCTCAGGCACAATAATCCGACTGATTTATCAAGACGCCAACTAGTCACTCACACGCATGTATTACAACAACAATAAACGAATAATATGCAAGATATATATATATATATATAAAGTCTAGCCATTGACCCATATGTCTGTCACACTATATTAACCAATCACATGTCTTCTTCCAGATATGTCACCTCCCTCCTTTGGTGTAGGACTTGGCTATTGGATCAATTTGCAATAGTTCTCTCTGTCTATGCAGCCTACGCGGTCTACATTCACTTCATTCTGACCTTCATTTCTTTCCATATGTTGACGCATAGGTGATGACATAGGTAGTGGTATATCATACACGATTTCGATAGGAATTCTACTTTTCAAGGGTGACCCATCATCATCTCTTCTATGTCTCAGTTGATTAATATGTCGTATTATCACATGTTACCCACTCTTACTTCATATACCACTTCACCTATCTTGGCAACATTTGTCCCATTGATCCATTTTGGCCTACCAAGCTTGTGATCACGTGCATGGACATAGTCACCGACGTTGAAATCATGAGTTCTTTTATAATCATTCCCACCATTATTTGATGTCACCTTGACTTTGTGTCTAGGATACACAATATCAAAAATGTCCTCATAGGTCGGCCAAACATAATCTCAGCTGGAGACTTCCCATCTTTTTTATTAAGGTTTGGTGTTGCTCTGTATGAAATAACTGTTGCAAGGCTTCCTCATCATTGACAACCTTTCCACTCCGTTTTGACTGGTTTCCAAAAACATCAGGGGATTCTTTCTGCAACCGTTTTATGCTATCTAAGCTATACTCATTCCCGATGGCTTTCTGTGCGGATGTATTTGTAATGTTACAACAGCCAGAGTTAAGTGGCACATCCCAAAATCCGAGTTTCCCGATCCAGTCTATGCCCAGTAAATCGGATTTACAGTTTTTTGAAACAGCATTTACCAAATTCAGACTTACCACAAAAAGCAAGATTTAATAGAACTTCACTGAGAAGAATTATATCTCCTCCAGAAGCACTTTTGGCTTTGTGCGACGTAGGATGCAACTCCGGTCTTCCAATCTTTAACCATTTTGCTTCTTCCACTAGAAACTATTTTTTCGAATCTTTAGTATGATGTTATTTTGTTTTCTGTTTATATACATTTTTCATCGTATTGTAACTGGATTATTACTAATGAAGAAAATAGTCGATATAAGCTCTAACTTGAATTAGTTAGCGAGTAATGTTACGAGTTTGAAGATCATTGATCATGTACAATGCTGAAATACCAACATCTACATCCTAAGAGAATCCTTGATTTCCGTGTTAACACAAATATGGAAATAGTGGTAAAGATGACGGCTAAATACCAAAAGTGGATTAATAATTTCCTGAAAGGTCAATTCTAATGTTCCAGTAATAAACATTAGTTCATAGACAACCATCGTCCTTACTAAAAAACTTATTATATGAACAGTACAATTTGGGTATAGGGGAGAAATTTTTCCATATTTTTGTTTTTCATTCAATTTATAGCGTTGCAGGAGCATTACATGTGTGTGGTGCTTATTTTTCAAAACACGAAATATTGTCATCTTTTTATCAGTGGTTTATGTATTGCATTTTAACAACCAATCAAAGAAAGGAGGTGGTTGTTTACTTCTTTACTTAAAAATATTCTGCACGAAAGTGAAGAAGATCATTACAAATACTTTTTAGGGCATTTCAAATTCACTGAGATTAAAAAGTGATATAATCGATCACATTTGTGTAAAGGTAGGATGTATGAAAATAAAGAATGAAATACATCTGAACATCATTTAGCCTCTGTTAGGTAGCCAGAGATGAAACCTAAAATAAATGTTACGCCTTTATCTAATTTACTAGATATCACTCAGATCACCGTGCTAATAGATTAAACTTTAACAAGTGATTACTCCATATGTATTTTCACGAGTGAGTTTTAAATAATTTTATTAACAACACAGATGCTTATTACATTTTGAAATTTTGTGGTGGATTTTTAGAAATTGTGAATATGTGAGTTTATTTGTGTTAGTCATATCTGCTTACATTATTCTAATATAATGTAACAGTGTAATTTATAAAAATATTTTAACATTTGTCTTTCTAGACACATTCTGCACTTCTATACGATGGCTTAAGTTTATTGGCGATGGGGGTGTTGTCATCATCTCGTTCAACAAATATTTTGCCACCAGTTGGTCTCTCATGTTCAGTTAATCGTGTATGGAATCCAGGATTGACATTGATCAATGATATAAAAGCTGTGAGTAGGTGTTTCATAAACACTACTCCTGTTGCGTTTATTCGAATAATAGCATTATTATTACCGAGGGTTTTTCTGAGCACCCTTCAGTAATTGTTTATATTTATAAAAATCATTTGTTTTTTCTCTTTATTAAGAAGAGAGATGTGTAAAGGTTTCACAGTTTGAAATTACTCTCTATCATGAACCCACACCAACTTGTAAAACACTGAAAACCAGGAAATACTGAATACCGGTTTCTTCCTCAACCATAACTTTACTAAAGAACACATACTTACAAACCTATGACTTCCAGACTTGATATTACGCACGTTACTTTTAACAGCTTCAGTAGGAAGTTGTTGGAATATGAATTTTTTTTTATTCAGTAATTAATAAAAAAATTTGTTCATTTTATCTGAAGCATAGAAAAGAATCAGGTCAAATTATGATTAAACGACTGTTTCTTTGGCAGGTGACAGATCACTCTTAAAATAACTATGTAACTTATGTTGTGGAAATATTATATTAAAGGCGTATAGTAGAACAATATACTGTTTTCTTACAATTGTAAAGAACCTAATAATGTTAAATTCGCTTCTCTAATTATGCGTACAAATATGCAACTTTGTTATTTTTCAGGTCAACCATTATTTTGTAACGAGTGAAATTATTTTAAAAGAAAAGAAATCCTCTCGCGACTAACAGTAATAATTAGTTCGTTCTTTATCATTGAGAATATGTATCCCATGGGATATAGCGTTATATTATGCAGCTGTCTAAACATGACTGAAACACCCTATTGAATAGTTTAATTAAATCAACAAGTTTTGACATTAAGGGAAATGAATAGTATACAAGTGTAGTGAAGATCTAAATCCTATTTTTCTCCAATAGGAATGTCAAGTTAACAGGAATATGAATTCTAACAATTTATGACATGATAACTTCTATTCGAGTTCACTTTTTTTTTTAACTGAACTTTACTATCATAGTCTAGAAGTTAGCACAAACATTGGGTACTTTTTGTATATTAAATACACAGAGCATTATTTTAGTTTTAGTAAAGCTATTCACGTTTTACTGCCATAACTCATTTATTTTTCATTTGAGAAGGTTTTAGTGTATACTCAAAGGGATGCTAATGAGTTAGGCTTTGAGTTGCTTGATTTAAAAAAGTGTGATCACTCGGAACAATGAAGGTTACAAAAGATATTTACAAAGTGACTCACTCAAAGCTCCCGTTATATTATGAAATAAGTTATTTGGACGATATTGTATGCAATATCATAAGTTGTGTGTCTAAAGCCTACAAGTTGGCCTGGATTCAGCAACGTGCAGTACCAGTAATTGCTGGTGGAATGGCTTATTTAGTGAAAGTACATAACGTGATAAATTGTGCATAATTTATCTTCATTCGTCTATTTGCACATCATTGTCATCTTCATTCTAGGTCGGTACAATACTACCTTTTTTTACATACTTTCTTATTTCATACATATTCAACTTAGCCCTTATTTCTGTCCTCGCTAACTGTCCATTTTTACATCTTACACGACGTTTCGACAAATACTACCTGTGTGAAATCTTGAAAGTAGTAGCCATCACAACTAAACCAGTCAATTATAGCCACTTAAGATCTGGAATGGATGTTTATTGTTTGAAGTTACTATATTGTATAATAGTAAAGTGGTAGTTAGGAAAACTTGTTTACTTGTTAATTCTTTCCGTGAAGGAACTACGCCTAAGATGAACTTCAAATATCCACTTCATATTTAATAGCATAAGTAGCAGTCATTTAAATGCTGACCATAATAAGTTATTTTGTAGGTTCTCTTCTCACATAATATTTTATGAGAAATATTAAAGAACCATAACTTTAAGGTTAGGAATGGAGATATCATTGTCTCTATTTGAATCTTCAGAAGGACTCCTACCTTAGTTTCGGCCTGGAAGTCAAATTAATACCAGTCAATTTTTTTTAGACATATAGTATCTGATTTTATTAAAACGCTTTATTTCACTATATGGTGTATGCATTTTGACATAACTACTGGAAATGAAGTATGTCTAATTTTATTGGAATGTCGTATTCTTAGAATTCAGTAATGACCCCGTACTTAGTATTCCTGATTCACAGTCATATGATAACACATTTAGAATTCAGCATTCGCAGTCTAGGGAATATACTGTATTAACTGAGAATGGAATCACAAGCAGTCAAGCTATCGAGCACTCCAGATCACATGCAATCTGAAGTGATTATATATATATATATATATATATATATATATATATATATATATATATATTTGAAAATGTAAGTATCCATAATGAGTCATATTAGAGATTGTAATTGGGGTAGGTCAGTATCATGTAACCAGTATGAAGGTTAGTGTAACAATGGATTAAACATGAGATATTCATTCGTATTTAATTCATAATATATAATAGTCATACGAACTAATACTCAGATGTAGAAAAGAAATATATGGATCATATAATGATCACAATTCAACTTAATTCATCACAGTATACGATGCATGCACAATGGTAACTCTTTGATAATTCATCAATTTAGATAGTAAGTGGGTTACTCTATTAAAATTTTTGACTTTGTTAACATGTTTCGGTTCATGACACATTTTTTTAAAACTTATATCGTCCTAATACTAATTCTTTTCTCCACATTAATCTCCATTCGGTTGACATATCCGACTTCTTATTAGAAATTTATTTATTTCAAGCAAGTATATGCTTATCGTTATGAAAAAGATTATACTAAATCAGATTTCAATCTTTACTAACAATATAATTGGATTAACGCTCTTCTTTAATAAGGTTCATCCAACTAGTTTTCGTGGACTGACTGGACCATTTCAATTTGACGGACATGGATGGCGTTCTAACGTACATTTGATTATATTGGAATTAAGTCGAAATGGTTTTCAAGAGGTATGCAAATCACTTGATACTAGTCTCATTTAAGATTACTAGCGATTTCGATCTGTCAGTTGTATATTGAATTTTTTTTATTTTCCAGAAGATATTTTTACTTACGACTAAAATATATTGAAATGTTGAGCTGTTTTACTTACAGAAATTTATTTATTTCCTAAATAAAATACTTTGTAGATTAGGAGCCGTTATTTTAGTGGTTGATCTTATTCCAAAAAAAACATTTTATCTTTAGGGAGTTAGCAGAATTTCTTATGTTTGCATTTATTACTAAGATACAATTTCGATTGTATGAAATCTTGAACATATTAAAACAATTTTATTCGCAGGAAGTTATTACTGTAATCAATTTAGGATAGGATGGATTTGACAACGCGAACCATTATAGTTGAAAATCAAAAATCTTCGGGAAAATATTTCTCATGTGCTTTTAGATCAACATAATGAGTCTGTAAACGCATTTCTAGAACATATCCATAAACTATCATAAAATTTCATAAAAAGTTACTTTTATATTAATGAGTTGAAAAGTTAATAGTTAATATATATTTTCTTTTAATGTGCGCGTGACTTACTAGAATTATGAACTTATATGAAATAAAAGATGACTCGTTTTGTTGTTATCCAGACAGATTATAAGATCAGTTTTATATGGGTCCGAGAGTATGCATTTAACGTAGAGATAATACAGAGTAGAATGGTAAGTTTGTCAATTGTTTCCTACGTAAACCATATTTATAACCACGTAAGGTGAATAGAACAACCATATAATAATAATAATAATAATAATAATAATAATAAAATTCCTTTATTACCAAAGGACATTGACTTCATTGATTTCTGACTGCCTCATTTTCATGAAGTCACGATATAAAATGAATAGAGACCACCTGCATTATGTATGTGGGGAGTGCAGAAAAATGTCGGGAATTAGAAGACAGTTTTCTGTTGTATTGCATTTATTTCGATCATATCAGCAGTGTGTACCTATAAACATTCATGGAATAGTAGTGGTCATAACTCTAAAATAACTAACATCACTGTGTTTATGTTTTGAATTCTACTGATTTTTTATGTGAAATTTTCAAAATATTTGAAAATGTGATAGGTGGCAAATTTATCGCATTTGAACTCTGTGAACACTAGCAAATGGCTCCAGACATATCACTGAGAACAAGGACCTTAGTTACATGGCATGTTGTCAAGTTATCTAAACATAATAAGACTTTGTACTGGAATGTAGATACGCATGACTCACCACATGTGAATATCACAGCAACATAGAATATAACCAAAGCCAAGATAAATCTTTTTGAAAAGTATCATTGTACAAAGTTAATAAAGCAAAGTAGACGCAACAGATTGTATATTGCCCACTGTCAAAGTTATCTTACGGCTTCAATAGTTAATACCTTTTTCATATATGATGGCCTAAATCCTAGAACCTTTATGAACTCATAATTACCGTCATGTTTATTGACAAAAGTGTTTGAGTATGAATTTGTAATCACTTTATTAAGTCTCGTACTTGATGCTTGACTAGCCGCAGACTACCTTAGCACTCGAACGTCTGAACCCTCCTGGTCGCAAATTAGAAGACAGAAGACGAGTAGACAGGAACTTTATTCCAATAAGATGGAGAGTAAGTTATGTACAAAATATTCGTATATTTATAGTTTTCTGAACAACAAAAATCAGTGTTATAATCCATCCAATCCGAATTAAGAAGTCTCAACTGTTACCCAATCAGAACGTGCCACGTCAAGATTCTGGAAGGTTCCATCGATCAGTGGTTGGATGGAATGTCTTCGGCTCCTTCAAGGGATCTGGAGGCTTCGTTGAGTTTTCTGGGAGCCATCCCAGCACATTTTTAATCTTCTTGATAACGTTAATTTGTTGGTGCGTTTTTGTTTGCCATTTAATCATGCTGTAGTTAGAATATTGAGGATAGATGTAAAAGTTTATGGATCTAGTAGAAAGAACAGGGAATAGTTTGTTCAGCAACTCAGTAATTACGAGATATATTTACATTTAACAAAAAAAGCGTAATATCTAAACAATCTGTCGGTTTCGAATGCGTTATTAGCCTGCAAACATACAAAACATAACAGGCAGGTGTAACAAAGTTTAGTAGAATTTATAAAACTGACCATTTTCATCAAATAATCTTATAAACTTTTTGTTTTATAAATACTAAAATTACCTATTATCAATCCATGTTTTATATTAAGCAGCATAATTTTATTTGTATTTAACCCAAGATGTCTTCGCAATCAGCAGACAGTTTTCAGTGATTCTGCGTAAAGCTTACAATGCACATTACATGACTATTTGATTTATTTTGTATTATATAACACAGTACGGTTATTGGAATATGGACAAGGGATTAGTGGTGACAAAAAATTTCAGCCTAACTAAACAAGAATATCAATCTGAGTTGAAAGGAAAGGTGTTACGAATAACCACACAAGAAGTAAGTTCATGTATAATATTCATTTTTTGTAAGAAAAGAGTGAATAGCTTATTTATATGCCTTTTATTTCCCAGTATAATAGTGTATATAGCAGTGATTAACAGTGTGTTCTAGATTATTACTAGCACTTAGATTCAAATTGAGTATTTATGTCTGCAGTGTCTTTTTTATGTGTTTGATATGTTGACATTCGAATCATTGGTTTGCAAATCGGATGGACATTTACTGTAGGATTCTATTCATATTCAATCTTCATAATATTATAAACTAGCAAAAAAAACGACTTATACTGAGACATTTACTCAAGAAACTTATGTCTGAATAAGTATTACTTACTACAGTACTGAATTTGTACCACGAGACAATATGGAGTATTTAATTAACATAGTAAGTAAACACGCTCTAAACTAGACGCTACTTACAGGCTAATGACGCTGAAGTTATTATTCTCACTGCAAGGTATGATGGATATTGGTTTGATTTTATTCAAGCTTGTTTATTGACTACCCATGATTTTCAAACCAAGACTGAACAGCTAACCAAAGCTCCAATGATTTTAATAGGCTTTCAGCCCCCGTTAATTTTCAATGAAATTCAACCTGAAATTTCAAACTGTGTTTCCAAATAACTTTATGATATCGTCTGTATATCAAAAATAAAATTGATATTATTTTTGATTCTGTATAGTTTATTGTCATTGTTTCAATGCCCATTTCTGATATTGTCATCGTCATCATATACTATAATTTCTTTTTTGTTATATTAGGAAAAACCTTATATGATGTACAAAGGCAAAACACTACCTGGTCAACCGAAATCAACAGATCCTAAAGACTGGGAAGGTTTTTGTATCAGTTTGTTAAATTATATCAGTGAAGACTTACAATTCACATACACAATTAATTTAGTACCAGACTCGACATATGGAAATATGAAAATTGTAGACGGTGTTGAAACCTGGGATGGAATGGTACAAGAGTTACGTACTCGTGTAAGGTTTTACTAGATATACACATTTAGATACATTTTATACGTATACTTATACTAAGAAATAATTAACTATGATAAAGTCAACAAACATGGAACTTCCTAGATTTCTCTAGCATAGGTGTAACTGATAATTAAAGGTTTGACATAAAAATATAGATTAAGTAAATCATTTTAGGACCAACTTACATTTCATTATTATTATCTGTGTATAAAGATTGAAAAAAAACTTGGTCATTAGATCCATATTTTGTAAAAAGTATTCTTCTATATCAACTTCACTTTATATGATTTTATAACTTAATTATTCTACACATCAAGCCTCAGTTAATAAAATTGGTACTAAGTAATTGAAATATCACGTGCTGAAACAAGTATAACTTTCCAGTCATGAAAAGTGAAATTTCAAGACCAAGTCTTATTCGATCTGATAGGCAAACATTCAAACAGAATAAATTTCTAGCGTTTCCAATTTTATTTTTAGAATCGGGGACTTTTTCCGTTCACTTTACATAAACGACTGGTATGGTTATAGGACTATTCAGACTTCATCATCATACTTTTCATAACTTTATCATTTGACTAAAGGTGGGAATAATGAAGGCAAAACATTTTGTTTGTAGGACTGAAATGGCTTCAGTTATAGACAAAACATCATGTAAAATTTACTGTCTAGTATCATGATTAATTTATCGACATTTATATAAACATATTTGGCAATTAAAGGTATTGTGACCTGGTTATTTGACAATAAGAGAATCACTGCCTTTAAGTTAACTAACGAAAACAATATTTCATATTGGTTGCCAAGTCGTAGTACGAAAACGGATATTATTGTACTAAAATGTGCAAATCGAGGTTTATTCAATTGTATTGTTCTGTACTTATGTACTTTTATGTAAAGAACGATGACAATACGTAGTCATGGCATCGAATTTTAAGTGGGTTAAATTCTATCAGTCATTTACTCATTTTGAATTGTGCAGTTTCGCTTAATATGTATAAAGTGTAGCAGCTTATGTAATAATTAGAATTTGAAGGAAATAATTGAGGAGATCATCCATAAACATATATTCACATTGGATTATGACCACTTAATATCACGTTACACAATTTTAACCGAAGCCCATAATTTTAGGTGTCAATGTCTCGTACTGTTGCAATAAGTAAAGCAGTTTAGATTATCTCACTAATAATCACTTCTCCGGAAATATAGAATTCTTAACACCGTTGACTGACTACAATAAAACCATGACATATAGCTTTATACCAGTCATTTAATATCATGAATAGTTTCATTACCTGAATAATTTCTTTTAAATGTTCTTATGTCACTATATTTTTTTCCTATTTTTGTAAATACAGCGCGCAGATTTAGCTGTCGGATCATTTACAATAACATATGATCGTGAGCGTGTTATTGATTTCACTACACCATTTATGTACCTGGGCATCAGTATTATTTATAAACGTCCTGAAGATAAAGAATCACATTTATTTTCTTTCCTAACACCTTTGTCACCGCCAGTAAGTTTGTGAAATATTTTTTAGGAAATAATTTTTTTTTGCTTTTTAAGTATGTGAAACATTTGATTTTTATTTATTTCACCGAATGTGTTATCGTGTGAATCTTTGAAGAAACTAAAATTAATTGATAACTTCGATTTAGGTTCACTGTATTTTCAAACATAATTTATTAGATTGTCGTGTTACTTGTTTAAAGAATTTGAAAACGAATAAAATCATAGGGAAGTAGTAGTAAGAGACACAAGACTTACAAACCTTTCGGAAATATATTACGTAACGATTTTCAACGTCATATAAGTTCAATATGAACTATGAGCCACCGAGTATCAGAGGAATCAAGACAAATATTCGGCGATTTTATACGATAATAATTGTAATTTTGTTTAGAGTTTGTTAAATATGATACATAATGGTTAAGTTATTGGATGCTCACCACCATATCCAAAAACTTAGGTTAAATTAATTTGTACCATGTAGTCTTCAACCATGATGACGTGATTTTTCTGTAATCGCTTTTCTTTACATGTTTCTGAAGAGATTGCACTATTACCTATTGCTTTTAGCAGTTTGATTTTGGTCTCAGACATTCTCCGGATCAATATTCGTTTTCACATAAGATACAAGACTTTTTTAGCCAGTATTATTTTAATTATAACATTGCATTTAACATTTTCAATCAGGTATGGGGTTATATTTTAGCAGCACTTATCATGGTTAGTTTAGTGTTATTTGTTGTGGCCAGATTCAGTCCATATGAATGGAAAGTAAAGCATCCGTGTAATGTGGACTCTGATGTTGTCGAAAATAATTTCAATGTGTCCAATAGTCTATGGTTTACATTTGGTTCATTGATGCAAAAAGGTTAGTAATTTTAATGGTCCAATAAATAGTTTAAAAATATTATTTGTTTTAATTTACGAAATGTGATTGTATTTTTGTTCAATTTTGATTTTATGAATGGTTATATATTACTCTCGAGTAGATCACTAACACAAGATTAATTTTAGTTTAACGGAGCTTAAAATGGAATGGTATGTATGTAAGCAGTAATGACTTATTCGTGGCGTTAATTAATGTATTTTCTGTTCCATTTGTATTCACAGTTATATAATCAGTTTGAACGGTCGTTGACATTTCTGTCAGATATAATTTGCGACATTTAGATTCAATGCTTTTTTGAACTGAGTTGTATTAAATCGTAAATGTATTGTAAATACTATATTTTATTTAGATTCGTCGACAAGCATATGAATTTTTATGTATCCAATTATCGAACCTTCGTTAGAGAATCGCATTTTCTAACCTAATTTTGTTGGATTTAATATAGTTGGCTGACTATTTACACTAATCTATACACAGAAAAGAAACTTGAAACCGAATACATGGACTCATTTCTATTTTCTAACTAGTGTTAAGTTGAAATAGATTCAATTTAATAAATACATCAGGTGTCTGATACAGCAGATTTTAATTGTAATATACGGAAAAAAAAATCAGTTTTTCAAAATATATGAATAAATCATGAATTGTATGAATAAATATTAGTATAATTTTTCTAATCTGTTTATATTTTTAAGTAATCATATTGTTTACATTAAATATCGTGGTAACCGCTTTCGGCTACCTTATAATAGTAATATTATCAGAAATTCTTACTTTCTCTGATTTTTTTTGAATAAGGTTGATTTATATTAACATATCTGGTTTTATTAGCTACGTAATTAGTTCGTACTGTCTGAAAGATGAATTGGTTTTGACAATGGATTTGTGCATATATTAGTGATGTTATTTTATGTTTAACTTTACTTTTTCCTCATAGCCACAATCGGAAAATGTACATTTAACATAGTTTTCTCTAAGTAACATTTTTGACATCACCATGTATATAGGCAGAATCACTTTGTTGTATATCAGAATTAATGATAATGACTTCTAGGTGGCTATTTGTCAAAATCTTAAACTTTAGAAGACATAGTTGTACTCGAAAGTTGTATACACCTATATTTAGTGCTCACTCTAAAAACAATGATATCATTTTATTTCTGGGTGAACTACAGTCTGAGCGGATGCTTTGATATTACTTACAGTCCCTTGTGTGATTATATTGTTGTTAAAGTTGATTGGTGTCATTTTACTCTTGAAAATCAACATATAACTGTCAATTTGTAAGTCTTCTCTTCTAATGATTATATAAAAACCTTACATCTATACTTACAATTCTGAAATTTATATTGTAAAGAAATGATATGTTAGTATTTGAATTGATATTAGCGTTCCATAAAATTTAGAAATAAATAAACATTTTAAGTGTATAAGACTATATTGATTTGATATTTTCGACAAAATAAACTGTTGATATGATAAAGTGTTGGAGAGAATTATTGGCATTTGAAGGTAACTTTCAAGTGACACATCGACTTGTTAAAATAATAATCAGTAGCTTAAATCGAATAAGTAAATGTTGGTTGTTTTTTTGTTACAGAGTCTTTACAAGCAAACAATCCAGTCAGTCGTATTCAAATCTTTCTATAGTGTTGCTTCTATAATGTTATCACATTTAAAAATGATTGTTTGGTTTCACTAAATCGAAGCTTAACAAGAGATCATGTGTGACTAAGAATATGATGAAGCTCATTTATATCACTATACAATGCTTTTATTTTTGAAGTGATTATAACCAAGTAATAACTCATTTGTTCAAGCACTAAACTTTTAGGCATTACATTTTAGCTTCGAATCCTTCCTCACATCATCGTTGGTAACCTAGTAATGTAACCTACCCTCGTTCTTAACGTGTGAGAGATGCACCTAGACGTCGATTCGCATTAAGTATTCTCCACGTGTTCGTGGATGAAACGGAAGTCAAATATATTTTTGTATTGCGATTTTTTAAGAATTTTTGATATCTTTCTCTTCTATAATTTACAGGCTCGGATATTTTACCTCATGCTACATCGACTCGTATTATTGCTGGCTTTTGGTGGTTTTTCACTCTTATTGTCATTTCATCATATACAGCTAATTTAGCTGCTTTTTTAACCGTTGCACGAATGGTTGCACCGATTGAGAACGCGGAAGATTTAGCAAAACAAACGAAAATTAAATATGGCTCTATACAAGGTGGTTCAACGACTGCATTTTTCGAGGTTAGTTAACGTTTTAACTATTATTTTCTGTTTTTAAAGTTTGACTAACTTGTCCAGTATTCAGTGATGAAACATTTTGAAACTTTAAATTAAAATTTCATAATGAAAGGGATTTCGTACACGTAGACATTTTATAATTTCAAACAATCTTTTTGAAGACAGTATGTTTAACCTAAGAAAAATAAATGTGACATTATAAGTGAAAATCAGCGAGACTTTATTTTCTTAGCCTTATAGATTCTAATATCAATTTATTTAAAGCGTAGCTTATTCTAGGTATTACGATCAGCTAAATGACAACTTAGTATTTATTTATTGACCAGTATAATATTTACTAGCAACTCGAGTTTTTGTGTTCAACAATATGTACAACACTTCTAACCTTTTTATGACTATGTGAGACGTAATAAACAATCTATCCAGTTCTTCATACTTTTCGCTGTTATTTATTCGTACTTCACCCTTTCCAAATATTTTCTCCAGTTCTTATATATTTATACACACTTCCTAATTTTAACAATTATTATTAATATTACGATTATTATTGTTTTAACATTCTCAATTTCCCAAGTTGTAACCTACTTCCTGTGTGTTAATATTCATTATCATTGTCATATGCTAAAAAAAAATATTCACGCTGTTAATGATCTTGTCACTTCTAGTACGCCTGTCATTTTACTCCCAAGTACACTTCCGCTTACCATGATCAGTTATGTAATCCATCCGGTCGATTGTTATCATCGACTGACATATTGCCAACTGGTTTAATATTGTTCACGTTTGCATATAAATATTACTGTATCTTAGAGTAAAACCTAATTGAAAGTTCTATTGTTCGACCATGTGTTTAAAGAGTGATTTTGGTTATCAACAAAATTGAAAAGATTTTGTTGAGATTTGAAATAGCGGAATGAACAATACGTTATTTTGATTTCTGTTCTATTATTTAATCATATTTAGTAAAAGAAATGACTATTACTGATGCACTTACACGGTAAAAGAATTAATCTATAATATTGAAGAGCTATTCTGATGGTATTGTGCTTGTCGAAAGGCCTCGTGGTCATGTATGTATTATTTAGTATTACACAAGGATTTGTAACTGTAGTGAGATGTCTACTCTTTGGGGCGGTTCTTCAGTCTATACCAGTTCGCGGTTTTGATGTATAGGAGGTAGTTTCAATATCTTTTCGCTTTCCAATCTGCTTTATCTTTAAGCAATTGTCCTCACAACCATTTTATAACTTCCAGCTAACTAAATAAGTATAATGTATGTAGAGAATGAGCTAGTAAGTATTTATAAAAATATGACATGACCATTCACCTGGATGAATACGATATATTTTCATGTGAATAGTAGAGAAGTTAATTTTCGTTTATCAGATGACAATTTTACTCTTTCATATCACGAATTGATTGAATTAAAAATATCAACCATTGGGAGCCAACTCAGTGATTTAATGGTAAGGCGTTCGATGCAAAATCAGATGGTCCTGGGTTCGATCCATGATGAGATGGACACGCGCTGCCGAAGAATCCCATACTAGGACGAAGCAGCTGTCCAGTGCTTCCTGGTGATCAGTGGCTGTTTTAATTCACATTAATTCATGATATCAAGTTTACTCTATCATTTAGTTCAATATCTGCTACTGAAGTGGTAAATAAATCAAATAACCGTGCATTATCACTTTTAATAACTTATTTTATCCATACTCATAATATATCAGTTATATTCTGAAGAATGGAATTTTTATGTCTTGCATTAAAGTATTCATGTAACTCACAAGATTGTGTCTAGCGGTACATCACCTGCAAACAAGAACAGCACTATGGTTTTATGATGGAATATATTGCTGAATCTACATAGCAAATACTAGTAAACTGACTACAAATGTGCTCCGGATTAAGTACCTTGAATCCAGGATATATTTCGTGGATAAAAGTTGGAATTCTTCGTATAACAGGCTGGTTAGTTAGTCACAGAAGCGTGTCAGCACTACCACTTTGAATGACTACTAAAACCTTCATTGTAATGCTGTTTGTAATTGAGTGTTTTGGAGATTGTTGAATGTTAGTTTCATATCACGAATTTGACCACCAGGAGGCACTGGACAGCTGTTTCGTCTTAGTGCTTTCTGGTGATCAATGGTTATCAACTTCAAATCAATTTATGATATCAAATTAACAGTGTTTAATTCTTTTAACTTACGTATAATCAATGAAGGGTTTTTTCCTTGACATATATTGAGTAGAATGTTGATCTATTCTATCGTGGTAGGTAAATAGTAAGTAACAGATTGGAGGGTGGTTGCCCTCTTCGATATGGAGCTATCTTGACGATATTCCTGATAACTAAGATCCCCTACTTAATCATGTTACCTTTTAATTTGTTGTAAAACACTGTGGGAATCAATAATAGAGAGAACAGATTGTTTCAATTACTCAGTACCTTACATTATTATATATCATTTGGTTCATATTGATTCTTGCATATTAAGTGTATTCTGTCAATATTATGATTTTCGATGCTAGATCTATAGAACAAATAAAGAACATGTTTATTGAATGCTTTTACTTAATCATTGTATGCAAACTTTTAGGATGTAAAGTATTTAAAACAATTACTAAACAGACATTCGGTCTTGTAGCATTTGAAAACAGCATTTATTGAATATTTTATTTTATTCATGACATATATTGTGTTCTAATGTATAGGAATCAAATTTTTCTACTTACAAACGTATGTGGCAGTTTATGAGTTCACAGAAAGGTTTATTGATGAATAATACACTAGAGGCAATACAACGTGTCAAACGAGAAGAATATGCTTTCTTACTTGAATCAACAATGAATGAATACTACACACAACGTGATTGTGAATTGATGCAAGTTGGTGGACTTCTAGATTCGAAAGGTTATGGTATTGGATTACCTGAAGGTAGGTTGACTTTCTGAAATTTTCTCACCGGTCATTCATTATAAGTTTAAATAGAATACACAAATACATGAAAATGCAAAGTATTAAATAGAACGTTACTTCGATAAATACAAATCTAATAATGACGAGGAAGATTTAATTCCCAAATATAGTTTACATCATTTAATTTTTTGCTGCTTCTATTCCAGCCATTTGAGTTTTTCTTCACACAAATCTATTTTTACTTTTACTGTGATCAAAAAGTTTTTGCTTTCTGTCGCTTCATTACTTTTATAATAAGCTAGTACTTGACTACAATTTTAGGAATATGGTTAGAAAATTAGTAAACAAAAAGTATTATTTGCTATTTAATCGTTCACCATTTCATTGCATCTGCTGAACAAGGTATTGACACTAAGAAGAGAATAAAGAATTTCACATTCAGATTTCATTGATTTTCGTGCAGTATTTCATAACTATTTCTCTTTTTTGCACTGATTTTTATTGCATGATATGGATTAATCCACGTACACCATCAAAAGTTGAAAAGCAATTCACCGTCAATGTGATTATACAACCTTTTCAGGAAAGAAATATCAGTTGTTTAACTTGTAGCTACCTGTGTCATAGACGGAATAGTGACAAGGAAATGAATAAGGTCGAACGTATTTTAATGATCTTAGTACGGAATTACGTGTGATAGCATCTATGTAATCGTTTACTTCCTCGGTTAAACCATGTCTTTTTAAATGATTTCCTACTGTTATTTTCTTTTAAATCTTTTTAAAATGATAAGTAATGATAGTAAAGTATTTCATTAACAATTGTGCAACTTTACAGTGTTCTTAAGGTTAAGATAAAAAACCATTTATGTTGCGAATTACTGAATGACTTCAACAAGTGATGAAACATTTGTATACCTCCGACTATAATAAGTAAAAGTTATGTCTTATTATCGTAAAAGGAAATCTTATCGAGGCATTCCATAGAGATTTTGTATTTTTGAAATTTATTCTCCTTAAAATAAATTAGTAAAATGATAGATCAAAAATGAGTTACGGTTAAATCTATCATCCGTTTTTGTTTTATGGGAGGATAACTGAATAGTGACCAATGTCATTTTTGTCTAGGCCTCTAATCCTTGTCAGATTTCCTTAACCTGGTTGCATCGAGCTGTAAGTTACTCATTATCGTCTGCGTGACGTTTTGATGTTAATTTATTAAAAGTAATTGACAGGTAACTCTACACTTGGGTTTCTTGCTATTCATTATTCATCAGGTAAGCGTACCAGTTGTCTTCAAGATAGGAATTGATTCGCCGTGTAGGATTAGGACTAGTACCACCAGGATTTGAAATCTTAGGCGTTACCACTGATCTACAGGCGTTAGCACTGACTTCGTGTTATTGAGTTTAGTGGATGTACCCTGCTGATGGAGAGTGTAAAATGTATACTCGGTTGATCTAAAATGACTGTAAGTATGTTCATTTTGAATGTAGTACTACTTTCCTTTCACTAGTAATATCAGTTCATCTTGAAACGTGTTCTCAGGTTGAAAGAAATCTCTACACACTAACTATCTAAGTAATCAATGTGTATTTATCAGTGTGTCATTGGATCCTAATCTATCAGTTCAAAAATATCGTACTCGCTTCTGTTTCCCAATACCCTGGGTGGTATATGGTACTATGGTCACGTACCACTGTAAAGTCCCCATCTAAGGCGAATCAACTGTCAAATGCTTCTCGGTTTTTCAATATTTTTCCAGGTGATTTTGTTTCATGATAATAGATATCAGTATGAAAACAAACTCCTTATTATTTTATATGTTAATATTTGATTTTAACCACTCTAATGTATTTTTCCTTGGATTTCAATATAATTATCTACTTTTTGAGTATGTTGTTTTTCCGAACTGCTACGACATAATTACGTATTGGTACGTATATATATATATATATATATATATATATATATATATATATATATATATATATATATATATATGGAAAAAGTATAATAATAGTGAATATGAATTGGATGCGTATCGTAGACGTCATTCTTCTTTTAAATCTGGAAATTATTCACGACGAAAATAAAGATTCTTGACTTTGGTGTCAACAAACAAATTGTCACGCACTCGTTTTAAAAAATGAAAAGCTAAGTTTAAGGAGTCATTTACAATTCTTTAACTCCCCTGGGTAAATAATCAAGTAGCCAGTTAATATGGAGCAAGGTGACCCGAAACTGACTGTGTGTGTGTATATTGGTTCATCATGCTCTAAATTACTAAGAAGAAGAATATTTTAGACGCTATAGTTAACTTCATAATGCTAGGCGTTTTTGATAACAAAACTTTTTAAAGCACGCAAATCAAACCTAACCCTAACTTTAACATGACCTCAATCTAAGCCCTGACCTAACTCACATCTTTGGCCTACACTTCAATTACGAACAGTTTGAAGAAACCTAAACGATTATTTCCGTAAGCTTAAAATTTAGGAAAACAGATGTTATATGGACGAGTTTTTATTTCATTTTACTTTTCATTAGCAGTCAGAAAAATACTTAGAAAACCTTCATAAATTCACCAATCACGTGAAATCCTTAAGGTATTTGTAGAATTATCGTTTGTTACATATAAAATACTAACTTAC
Source organism: Schistosoma japonicum (assembly GCA_025215515.1). Taxonomy (NCBI): domain Eukaryota; kingdom Metazoa; phylum Platyhelminthes; class Trematoda; order Strigeidida; family Schistosomatidae; genus Schistosoma; species Schistosoma japonicum. Next base: position 38,018,145 of record CM046069.1, on the reverse strand, counting down.
GGTTACAATTTTTCGATTAGCTTACAGCTCGATGAAACTAGTAAAGCTGATTAGCTCGTTCACATTATCGTAATTTCTGGGTGAATATTGAATGCATATAATGTTTATTTATTTGGAACATTATAAAAATCTCCATAACTCATCTTTAAATTCTAATCGTACGGCTTATAATTTATGTCTTGGAGGCTTTTTAGTGTAACTACAGGAACTGCTGATTAAAGGCTCCAATAATGTGACTCAGATCAATCTCATTATATATATTCAGACCAGTTAATTATCTTTATGTAGCTTAAATGCGTTTTGTTCTTTATAGATATTTTACTACGATCTTTATATTAACCTCCTTAATTTGTTGTTACTTTAACAGGATCAAAATATAGAGATCCAATTTCGGAAACTATATTAAAATTACAAAAATCACAAGTTTTAGAACAGCTGAAATTTTATTGGTGGAGAAAACATGATATTGAAAAACCTTGTGATACATCTCCGACAAAAAGTTCGGATGCAAACTCCTTGGGTGTTGAAAAAGTTGGTGGTTGCTTTGTCATGTTACTTATTGGTATGGTTGTTTCATTGCTAGTTGGGTTATTAGAATTTATATGTAATGCATATCGTCGTGTAGCTAGTAAAAAGGTTAGTTCTTTGTTTGAAAAAGGTACTTAATTTTTTTTGTTTTCTAATTATTACTTAATAATTTTCTCTAACTTAAATTGAACGACACTACAAAGTCACCAATACAGACCATACTGGGATGTCAGTCAGTAAGTTACAACGTAGAACTTAATGCGTGCGTGCATCAGTTCATGTTGCCATGTTTCATTTAGCAGATAGAGATCAAATCCCAGAGTAGTGAAGGTATCAACAGGGTTAGTATTAATGGAAAGGATTAGAAATCTAAGATAAAGTCGAAAAAATATATATAACACAGTAAACAGAAAAGTTTGGTGAATTTAGAAGCTTAGAATTCAGAGGAGGACAAAGGCTAAATGCACCTGCGCCATTGCAAACGATATCGAACCATATCACCTAGTTTCTAACCATTGCTTACGATCATCACGCAGACCCCAACCAGGTAGTCTGCATCTGTTAACATGGCTCAGCCCAGTTGTCAATGACTTCATGGACTAGTGCCATGTTATCGTTTGGCCGCACCTAGCTTTCATCCAGCCTACTTTCACACCAGGCAGTATTTCTCGTCGAGGTAGGCGGTGGTCAGGTATATGTAACACATGTCCTAACCACCTCAGCTGGTGAAGATTCACTACTTCATTGACAGACTTACCGTATTTACCTAGTACTCTATTCCTAACTCACGTATTGCTTACTCTGTAGTCCCAGAAAACACGAGTAGTGCTTCAAAGACATCCATAATCGAATACTAGGAGTCTACGAATGTCCTATTCTTAATGAACATGTCTCACTTCCACTAAGTAAAATGGATAGGACTGCTGCGCGGTAAACGTGTCCTTTGATCGGAAGACGGATGTCTCGCTCACGCCACAAGTGACGCAAATCGGCAAATGCCAATCGGGCCCTGTGTATACGAGCCGAGATTTTATCAGACACCAGACCATCAGGACTGATGAGACTTGCAAGATAAATGAAGCGGTTAACACACTCAACTGCTTTGCTCCCTATCACTAAATTCGGTGCCGAATCAAGTCGATCTTGAAGCAACATTTTGCATTTGGATAGGGGGAATCGCATGCGAAACATGCTTACATTGATGTTTAAGGTAGTCAAAAGATTTCGCATTTTATCAGTATCTTTACCTAAGAGAACTTAGACGATGACAATGTTAACTCTAAAAGTATGTCAATGATAAAATTAAATAAAAATGGGAAAAGTGGGCAACCTTGACGAACACCACTTGAGGTAATCAGTTCCAACGTCAATCTGCGATAAGCTCTGACTCGATATGTGGTGTTCGAGTAGAAAGCCTGTATTAAGTTGATGTACTTCACAGGCACACCTTTTAATGACCGACATTACCACATAACCTCACGATCGATAGAGTCAAATGCTGCTTTAAGGTCAACAAATATAGCTGTTTTTGGACGTCTAGAGGTATGCCTATGTTCCAGAACCTGTCGATGTGTGAATATTTGATCTATACAACCACGTCAAGGTCTGAAACTACCTCGGTTTTCCAGAGTCCGCTCTTCACGAGTTTTAGTTAGACATCGAACTATTATTGAAGCTAATATTTTTAACGGTATGTTCGTTAAACGGAAGTCTCGGCAATTATCACAAGAGGACTTCTATCCTTCCTAATAGACTGCGACGATTAGTGTTCGAGACCAGTAAGATGGAACTACATCTTGTTTCCGGATTCTAGTCACAATCTCACTTAATCTCGCTGCTAAAACTGGACCACCGTCCTTAAATATCTCAGCGGTTAATCCATTAGGTCCTACTGTTCTGCCTTGCTTTAGATTCCATAGAGCCTTTTCAACCTCACTAAAACTTGGCGGACGGATATCAATTTGCTGTTCAGATTACTTGGGAATGGTAGGCAACTAGGATGAGGCTGAAGACCAGTTGAACTGTTTTCTAAAGTGTTCTACCCATCGGTCTTATCTTCTAGATTGGCAGCGAATAGTGGCCCTGTCTTTTTCAGAAATAATGTCACTTACATTCGGATTCCCGATACTCGTTTCCTTGATAAGTCTGAAGAGTTACCTACTGTTACCTATTGCTGCTGCCTTTTCCATCTCTTTGGCTTTCGCCAACTACCACTGCTCACAAGCATTGCGTAGGCTTTTAACCAGCTAATATTTATGTTGCCTCCGCTCCTTATCGTGTTCGAAGCCAAACGGGATGTGCATCTATCAGTTCAGTAAATGCAGTTGAAATCAACTCAGTATTTTTAACTTTTTAGTTTAGTTTACTAGTAGATATCACTGCTATTTCATCAGCTTTTTGGATATCATTCCAAGCTGATGCGGAGTGGGTACAGTTTACGTAGTTGACTAATTGGTTTTCTAGTTGTTTCTGTAGTATATTCTTGACTCTTTCATCATTAAGTTGAGCTCTGAGGGGAAGGGGATTCTTGGCGTGGATCTTTTACGTCCAGTGAGACGTAGACTAATATGTGCTCGTACTAAGGCATGATATGAATCCAAACATGTACTCTGAAATAAGTGACAGTCTTCTATCGAGCCTTCCCATTGATGGCTGATGGCAATGTGGTTTATTTGAGTCCAGTGTTGAGTTGATTGTATCGCCATGTTAACTGGTGTCTTTTCTTATGCCTAAAGTTGATGCTTGCGAGAAACAGATGGTTATCCGAACATGGTTGTAGAAGATGGTTGCCATTATCTGTTCGTTGCTCCGTGTAACCATAGGATCCACCTAGGTGCCTTTCAGTTTCATTTAGTCTACCTATTTGAGGATTAAAATCACCATCTGCTATCATTAAATCATTGTGCTTAGCTTTACAAAGGAGGTTGCAAAGCTTTCTGTAAAATTCATCTTTACTTCATCTGAGCTGCAATCAGTAGGAGCGTAGGCAAAGACAACAAAGAGACAACGTCGTGTGTCCCTATCCTTCCAAGTTCTTAGCGTACCGTTTAGACGGGCAGTGCACAAGCGACTGTCTGTTGGGAGCCAGTCGAGGAGAGCCTGTTCAGCCTCTGAACTTGGTGCTATATCTACACTAGCAAGTCCTCGAGTAGTATCGGTGGGGTCATCAGAAATACATAAGGTAAGTCGGGCTGATTCTTTATTTTGATAATGTGATATCAAGCGAATAACTGTACTTGAATTCTGTATACGCGTTTCCTAGACGCAGCAGACATCGATGGGGCGGGATTCTAGAGTCAAAGCTAAGGAGGCTTGTTCTACTTGGTATAAGGTTCGAACGTTAAAAGCTCCGATACATAGTTTAGTGCGAAGTTTCAGTAGACTAGGAATAACATTTAGTGCATGAATGTAGCGCTTGATGACGGATGAAATAAATTGATATAATGATTTAGTAATGGCTCCTCAATTCAAGACCCTAGATAAACCAATGCTATCATCCAGAATAGCAGGTTTTGGTTTAATTAAATAGACATACTTGTAAACAAAATGTCAACATAAAAATATGCTTGATTGGCTGTCATAAACCACTACAGGATATCACATTTTTAGGTCACTTATTCGATGAACATAACGCGATTATTAGGTTTGACTCTTTGTTTGCATATCAATCTCCCTCTCATTAACCTACTGTTATTCGTGATATCTATATTATGTTTTAAAGGCTTATTTCCGTATTGTGATTATTTTAAGGTGACCATTTGCAAAACTATATTACTTAATCCATAACTTTTGATTCATCCTGTTCTCATTTTTTTTACTGTCTTCCCTCCTGCATACTTTCAGCATAGTTTGCATGAAGAAATTGCTCGAGATTTTCGTTTCTCAATGGCTTGTTCCAGTGTACGTAGTCAAGCAGCTGAAGACGCAATGCAACTTCCACCTCCACCTTCGCTTAACTGTTTGTCGACGGGTGATGACGAACAAAAACAATCTTTTTCCGCTTCATTAGCTTATGCGCCGTGTTTACCTGCACCGGGATCAGTGCTTATAATGAATGAAAATCATATTGACAAAGATGCGCTGCAATCGTCAAGTCTATCTCAGTCATCTCGCCAAATGTTAACAGAATCTAAGCATACTGGATCGATGGTGGATAGTGAACAAAAGGCGACAACATCTATGCCGTATACCCGAATACAAGATTTTGATTGTCGTGCGTGTTTAAAGTTCCTTTATTGTACACTACTTACAGTGATCCATTTTCTTGATCAGTTTATATAGCTTATGTTAAGATAGTACATAATTCTGCAGATGCTTTTTACGTGAACTGACATTTTATAGGACCATTGAATACCAAGAGGGAATTAATACCAGCCATTGACTTCGTGGAGTAACGTTTGTAGAAAGAATTGAATGACATGATTAGAATTTTAAACAACAATAAACTGGTCATTTTGTACTTATTTGTTTGCAGCCGATTTCGTTTCTTAATGAAAACTGCATTAAAATTTATTAATTTGAAATGTATATGAAAAGTGTATTTTCTTAAGATTTTATCGGTAATTATCGTCTAGGTTATGCGAACATCGGTCGAACAAGCGTTAGTGTCGCATAGAATTTAAAGTTTAATTCAAACGAAAATAAGCATCTTTCAGCAGATGGTTTTCTATGTTTAACGTATGATTACGTAATTCTAGCCTCAATAAGAGTATTAATGTATTCATAAGAAAATTTAGTGACTACAACTTACATAAAAAAAAACACAATATCTCAGAATGAAATATTGAAGCCATCAAATTTCATTCCACATATTTTAGTTGTTTTGACAGTGTTGATATTGAGGCTCGTTTATCAGTCTATGTATAAGTATGAATTATAAGTTGTTTGTTTGGTCTTACACACCATAGCTTCTATTACAGTCTTTATCTCTTCTTTCCGTTAAATTGAGTTAATTTATCATTTACGATAATTGAAAACGGCTACAGAACACATCAGTTGTCAGACCTGTATATGATAGTTCAAGTTATATTTATATGGTTATGTATTCTTATTTCATTATCTTTTGTCCTAGTCAAATTTCATTTTCATTGGTGTTTTTCAGAAGATACGGTGCTTCCTAAAGTTTGTTCTGACTCACGTCTTGTGGAACAAAATACTTTGGATGATATCAATACAAGCCATGATTTGATAATGCAACCTCAGCGTGATCGGACACATCTTACTTATTTTAATCCTAATGATACGGATTATTCTCAACGTCAACCTGTTATACAATCTTCGTATGTGACTGAACAAATAAATTTATTTGACAGAGAGCCAGTCACTGAGGAATGGCGTATTGGTCCAGCTCCAACATTGACAAGTACATCATCAAATATGGGTTTTCGTCATGGACATGCTACAGTTCAGACTAATTCAGGAGAACGAGAAACAAGAACTCCAGATAACTGGCCTGGACCTGGGAAAACGCACACAGGTAGCCAACACGATGTTCAACTTAAGAAGGTTTCATGTTGAACGTAGGAAGCATTACTATGAACATAAATGTATCACAAATTGACAAGCATAGCACATATGACGTTAATTTTTCTTTTGTTTCTCATAATAGCTAAGTTCTACAATAGTTTGCATAGATTATAAAAAGAATTATAGGTAAAAAACAATCAGCTGTAGTCAACAGTATTTTTTGAATATCAACTTCAGCCTTTACTCTGGTCGCCGCAGTCACACTTATATGAAATAACTAAATAATTCAAATGCCGTTGAACTAGTGTTAATTGTCAATATAATCAATAATATTAATGGAATTATTTATTGTATTGGGATTATCAGTTTGATATAGGGCTCATTGTTCATACTGCTTTTTTTCATCGTCATGAGTGGATGTAATGATTTACAGGCAAACTCAGTATATACATATGCTAGAATAATAATAGTGTTAATTTCTCTTTTTTTCCTCAATAATAAAATCTGTAATAAATAGTAAAGATGATTGTATTTACAATACTGCCAATCAAATTTTGACTAGTACTAATAGTTTTACTTTTAATTAAGATATGGAAACGCTAAAAAACAGAACAAGGCAATTACTACACATTAAATAATTCATTTCATAATAATGCACAGAATAGTCCAACATTTGATGAAACACATTAAACAAGTAAACTAAATATTCAATTTTGTTACATGTTGACATCATTGGTGTGAAATCTTCGCAAAATAAATATAAACACTTTTTTTGAGATCTACCTTCTAATTGTCTCGTGGGAGGATTTATTTTGCAAAAATCATTTGGTATTTACTTTTAGTTTAAAAAATGATGTTGAATTACAGTTTATCCGAAAAGCTAGAACTAAAATGAGTATGTGATTATGTATACTTTTAAATTGCAATAAGATGAAATACTTGTCTGAACCTTAGTTAAAGGGTACAAATGCACAAAACACTAGATTCTTCATCACCGTTATACAAATCATTCAGCCCTAATAATATGGGTGTTCGGTGTTGCGTTACGATCCGTTGTATTGAATCTTGCTAGATGTGAGAAACACTGATTTGTATTAGTGGGGTCTGGCTATTAAGCCAACTGAATTCTAATCCTTTAGTGTGGTATATCATGTTGGTCTCGACGAGATATTTATGATTGGATGTCTTCCCGGAGAATTTGTAATTGACTATATTCTAACTTTATTGATGTCTTGCAAATTGGGTAGATGTTTTGCATTTAGGCTACTCATATTATGAAGGAAAGTGCAAACCAAACATCATGTGTAACAAACACACAGTATGAGCGGGATCTCAATTGTAGTTTGTTCACGAACATTATTAAGGCTTAAAAAGAAACCGTAGAAGGCAAGTAAGATGTAACAGTGCTAGTATCGGCTTATGAACATAAGAATATGGGCTAATAATCAAGCACTAACAATCTGAAAGTGTAAATGGGAGTCTGTGACTCTACCATTTGAGTAGTTTTTTGTTATATTAAAGTCAAGAGTCAGTGTTTAGTAGTTTATTTGCTCGGGGCCTCAGCAGATGCATCTAACCATGTCTCGTGAAGTTGATAACAAGTGAAGTGAGACACAGTACATCGCTTCATATGACGTTTGGTAAAACTTTTAATATTCTGTCTAGATAAAATTACACTTCATGATCATAACTAGATTTAGTCACACCTTGGAATTTACGTTAGTTTCATAAATCTACCGGAAACTATAATCAAGTATTAGACTTAATGAGCTTGCAATCAGCGTTGTTGGATATTTTTGTACGAAGCTTATGACAGTGGTGAGGTGGACAATAGTAGTAAAGTGCTCGCAATCTTCAATTTGGAGTTTCTTAGTTTACCGCTTAAACCTTAGAGATGAATGGGCGAATAAGCGGCGGAACGTGTTTGTAATTAGCCCTTAGCTTTACTATTTATAACTCGTATTCCTTCGATCAGACAAAAGCTGGAGTACATTTCCCTCTACTCAGAAACAAATTGTTGACGAACTTTCAGTTACAGTATCTAGTGGCTTTACGAAATTTGTTAAAGTTTAAGACAAAACCATTCGGTATATTTATATTATCCTTCAATTTAGGGGGGGGGTGGAGAAGCCGCTTTACAAACGATACGTAGGAAGAGTTATTAACCTAACAGATAACGGCAAAATAGGCCTCATTGACTCAAGAATGTAGACCTCCCCCCCCTCGAAAACGTGGTACTGTTTCTAGGTTGAACTCTGGCGAATGCATTGATCGATAATTGTTATAGCAGATATTAGTTAGCCTCAGTTTATATATGTAACAATATGAACAGCAAGACTAGTGGGTATGATAGACGCATATGTGTAGCGACTTAAGTTGACTAGTTAAGAGTTGACTTCATAACTTATGCATACACGAAAATAAGAAAGCTTAAGTATTCATTTACTTCCTTATTCCTTATAGGGATTATGTTTCCTAATATCTTATATTGAATGTTGAGATATGCTGTGTGTTTGGATGACTAGCATCCAGCTCCAACTGTCTCCTGCCCACGATACAAAATAAAGACCTATTACCGAAAATTATTGTTTCTTCTGTTAAATAGAACGGAACGTACCTAAACACCAAATATGTATATAATACTTACTTACGCCTGTTACCCTTCACATAGGAGCACAGGCTGCTCGCCATTATTCTACATCGAACTCTGTTTTGAGCAATCCTTCCCACTTGCCGTTTATCCTTTGATATCTTCTTCCAAATCTCGACGCAGTGTGTTCTTAGGCCTTCATCTTTTCTGTTTCCCAACAGGATCCCAAGTTAATGCTTGCCTCGTGATGCAGTCTAATGATTTCTGCAATGTATGTACTACCCATTTCCAACGTCTTTTCCTGATCTTCTCTTCGTCTGGCAGTTGATGTGTTCTCTCCCATAGTAGGCTGATGCTGATGGTTTCCGGTCATATATGTATAATAAACGGTGCTACATAAGATTCTATTTTAGTCGAGGTTAATGTATTACAGCTTCCACATGTTTATGAGACCTATATACTTGCGAATGATTACTGATTTTATTAGATACATTATCAGGGCTCTTCACATGAGCTACTAATATACAGAAAACAGAGAATAAAACCCTTGTCTTTTACTTTATGACTGATGTCAAACCTTTTCGCTGATAGAAATTATTTATAACGGTACTCTTTCTTCAGAAGGACAGCTAGGCGTCTTTCACAAAGAACACGAAGAGTTTGGCGTTGGCTAACATGTTACCATTTAATGTCTAAGGGACCCAGATAAGATTTATTACAAAACGGATCTGCCTATCTGCACCTTATGTCTAGTTGGAGTCAAAAATCTATCTAAGTGATGCTTTCAGCTGACTAAAAAGCCAACATTATGTTTTAACCATGTTTTTTCTGTGTCTTTACTGACATTTTATCTAGCAAAATGATCACTCCTTAAACCCTTAGGTTATTATTCATTAAATAGTCTGTAAACCTTCTACATCGCTCAATTTTTTTTAGAGGGATCATAATAATGTGTCATCTAAATGAATGCGTAGATCGATTGGTATATCTTTTCTTAAATATATGGTGGCCACTGACCCTGTCACTTCCACCCTATCAGAATTATTTATCCAAAGCATTTATGAAGTTAAACAAACTAGTTTGAAAAGGATACAAATCAAATCATATATACGACAAAGGCCTCAGGGATCCATCAATTTAGACCGATACTTCGCATCCAGAAGAAATACATTCAAACGCTTACTTTACCTTAGTCCTAATCTTCTTGTATTCTCTATAAAAAATTTTTACTTCTTTCTAAAATTACATCACTTAAATATCCTTGTCTTTATATTCCTCACACAGACGATTATTACAGTTCCGTATTTCAGAGTTATCTTCAATAGTTATTTAGGCCATTAAGAAACCTATTTCTACTTTCTTATTTTCATGACTATTGCATAGCTCTTAGATGTTACTTAAGACCATTGTGAATTTTTTACAGTAGCCTTAACGACTTTGTTTTCTTGACACGTTGCTTATATTTTACTGTGCACTGTTAAGTAAGTATCCGTCTATATATGCGACAGTACATCTAAATTACTTGATATCATCGGAAATAAACTTATCTTCGTTGATTGTTTTGCATTCTTTATTCAGTTGTTCACTTGTTTATGTTACAATAAATCAACCGATTGTTGTGAAACACTTCACATATGATAAAATTTCGACACTTCGTAACTACTTTAAAGATTCTTCATGACAGAACTTTATAATGAAATGCTTACAGATGAAAATATTGTAAGAATGACACATGTCGTCAGGATGTTTAAGGATTGTGGCACCATAACTGACTATTTTACATCATACATATATATATATCTATGGTTGTCTGGTCTACAGGCAGAGCGACAGCGATTTGTGCACAGTGCCCACAATAAAACACTTTCTTTCAAGTTTATTCCTAAGGTTTATTATTTAGTGCAGGAACCATAATTTTGTGAGACTAATTGCTGCACCAAGTGTGAACGGATCGATCCAATTGCTTTTACGATTTCTTGATTTCCAATGATATGCACACGGATACTGGGAACGTCCCATTACAAGCTGAAATGGTGATTAGTCAAGACATTTACAGCAAGTATGTAAATTAAAATTGATATCTTTTTCAAGTATCTAAAGCTAAGTGTAGAACAGTTCCCCAGTGGGAGTCACAAAGCACTATACTGTAACCCATTACAAACATGTTTGCTATAGTCCATATTTACGGATATAATTGGCCCACAAACCGCTTGGCCACTTCACCCTAACACCTAACATATTCTGCTTCACGAGGCCAGTTAATAAGCAAGTTTCATACTCCTGTAGCGACTCAAGTTAACTAGCTAAGAATTGATTTAACAATTTATGTATACACATAGATAAGAAAGCTTAAGTATTCATTTACTTCCTTATTCTTTATAGGAATTATATTTCCTATTATCTTATATTGAATGTTGAGTGTCATTGTGTGTTTGAATGATTAGGATCCCACTTCAACTGTCTCCTGCCCACGATACAAAATAAAGACCTATTACCAAAGATTATTGTTTCTTCTGTTAAATAGAACGGAACGTACCTATAAACTAAACTCCAGTCTCGTAAATGAAGCAGGTACATAATTTCTTTCTGGGTGATACTTAAACAGATAGTCACTCTTTTGCATGGAAATCGTTGATTGGAGTTAGATAATGTTAACAATTTTGTAGAACTTTTCTCTGTCAAGATTGTTGGACTTCATTAACGAACATTCTGTGATCTTACCTAAAGATTATTATTAGCGTAATACAATGGTCTATTTAGACAGAATCTATTACAACTAGGTAAATCTGCTTCGGCTTCCATCACATTGAATTATCGAAGCGCTACTAAAATTGTACTTACCTTTCATGTCGTAACTCACTTTGAAGTGGGCTAAATACACGAACTTACAAAAGGCATAATACGTAGCACTTCTACATTCGTCGTTGTTTACAGAATAAACGTCAAGTTTATCCTCTTTAAACCGAAAATCCTTCTTATTCGTTGTTGTGACATACCAACTTACACTAGTATGGTTTACAATTTCAAAAACGGTTGATACTTGTAACAGTGAGAGCTTTATTACTAGATCCGTTGCAGACGTACATTTGTTCATCAGTCAGTCACTTACGACGTAGAACTTGGTACATGCGTACATCAGTTCAAGTTGCCATGCCTCAATAAGCTGATAGAGATTAAATTGTTGAACTAAATCACAGAGTAGGGGAGGTAGTAACAAAGTAAGTACTAATGGAAAGTCATAGAGATCAGAGATGAGACTTGAGTTAAAAGTGATTCAGTAAAGAGAAAATTATGAGAAGCTCAAAAAACTAGAATTTGGAAGAAGACAAGGAATGGATGCACCTGAGCCATTGCAAACGATTTTGAGCCATATCCCCTAAAGTCTCTAAACATATGTTACAATCATCCTTTGGGCTTCAATCAGGTAGTCTGCATCTATTAACATGGCTCAGCCCAATTGTCAATGACTTCATGTTTAAGGTTTTCAAAAAATTCTACATTTTATCAGCATCTTCACTCAGTAGAACTATATCATCGGCATATTCTAAGTCAGTAAGTTTATCTCCTGGAAGAAGGTTAACCTCAGAGAAATCAGACGATGACAATGTTAACTCTAAAAGTATATCAATGATAAAATTAAATAAAAATGGAGAAAGCGGACAACCTTGACGAACACCACTAGAAGTGATCAATTCCGAAGACAATCTGCCATAAGCTCTAACACGACATGTGGTGTTCGAGTAGAGAGCTTGTATAAGGTTAATGTACTTCTTTAGTATGCCTTTCAGTGAGAGACACTGCCACATAACCTAGAGTCAAACGTCGCCTTAAGGTCAAGGAATACAGCTATTGTTGGACCTCTGAAAGTGTGCCTATGTTCCAGAACCTGCCTAAGTGTGAATATTTGGTCTATACAACCACGTCCGGGTCTGAAACCACCTTAGTTTTCTCAAGTTTGCTCTTCACGAGCTTTAGTTAGACGTCTATGTATTATTGAAGCTAATATTTTAGACACTATGTTCGTTAAACTGATTCCTCAGTAATTGTCACACGAGGACTTCTGTCCTTTCTTATAGAAGGAATGGTTAGTGTTCGAGAACAGTCAGATGGGATTACGTCCAGTTCCCAAATTCTAGCCAAGATCTCAGTTAATCTCGCTGCTAAGACTGGACTACCTTCCTTAAATATCTCAGGGGTCAATCCATCTGGTCCTGCTGCTCTTCCTCGCTCTAAGTTTCCAATAGCCTTCTCAAACTCACTGAGACTTGACGGACCAATGTTAATTTGCCATTCAGATTGTTTGGGGATGGCGGGCAACTGGGATGAGGCCAAAGGCCAGTTGAACTGTTTCCTAAAGTGTTCTGCCCATCGGTCTAATCTTCTGGATTGATAGTTGATAGTGGAACCATCTTTTTCGGAGATAGTTTCACTTACAGTTGGGTTTCTGAAAACCATTTCCTTGATAAATCTGAAGAGTTACCTACTGTTACCTATTGCCGCGGCCTATACCATCTCTTTAGCTTTCGCCACCCACCACTGCTCACGATCATTGCGTAAGCTTTAAATCAGTTTGTGTTTAAGTTGCCTTCGTTCCTCATCATGTTCAGAACCAGACGGGATGTGTTGCCGAGCATCTATCAGTTCAGTAGATGCAGCTGAAATCCACTGAGTTTTCCTAACCTTTTGGTCTAGTTTATCAGTAGATATTACTGCTGTTTTAACAGCTTACTGGATATCATTTCAGGCTAGCTCAGGATGAGTACAGTTTACGCCGTTTACTAATTGGTTTTTTAGTTGTTCCTGGAATGTATTCTTGACTTTTTCATCATTAAGTTGAATTCTGAGGGGGATCCTTATCGTGGATCTTTTACGTCCAGTGAGACGTAGACTAGTACGTATTCGTACTAAGGGATGATCTGAGTCTAAACATGTACTCTAAAATAAGTGACAGTCTTCTATCGAGCCTCTCCAACGATGGCTAATGACAATATGGTCTATTTGAGTCTAGCGTTGAGTTAATTTCGGAGGCCGCCATATCAACCGATATCTTTTCTTATGCTTAAAGTTGATGTTTGCGAGAAATAAACGCTTATTTGAACAAAGTTGTAGTAACCGGTCGCCATTGTCTGTTCGTTGGGCCTCAACACCATATGATCCACCTAGGTGCCTTTCGGTTTCATCTAGTGTACCTACTTGAGCATTAAAATCACCTACCATTATTACTACATCAGTGGGCTTAGCTTTACATAGAAGGTCATAAAGCTTTCTGTAAAATTCATCTTTCACTTCATCTGAGCTGCAGTCAGTGGGAGCATAGGCAGAGACAACAAAGAGACAACGGCGTTTGTCCCTATCTTTACGAGTCCTTACCGTTCCATTTAGACAGACAGCGTACAAGCGACTGTCTATTGGAATCCAGTCGAGGAGAGCCTGTTCAGCTTTTAAACTTAGTGCTATACCGACGCCAGCAAGGCCTCGAGTGGTAGCGGTGTGGTCCCCGGAAACACGAACAGTGAACTGAGACGGTTCCTTATTTTCATAAGGTGAGGTCAAGCGAATGACTATGCTTGATTCCTGTATACGCGTTTCAGAGATGCAGCAGATGTCAATGGAGCGGGATTCTAGAGTCATGGTTAAGGAAGCCTGTTGTCCTATTTCACATAACGTTCGAACGTTGGAAGCTTCGATATATATAACTTAGTGCGTGGTTTTAGAAGACCAGGGATAACGTTTCGTGAACTCGAACCATAAGCATTAGAGACGCGAGGTGATAAAATTATGTTAGAAGGATTAGGCATGGTGTTAAGAGAATTATTAAGAGTTGATGGTGGGATTTGGCTTCGGACAAGATGATCTCGTGTGCTGTTAGAGGCATGAGGGCGATTTTCATTCCCTGGCTGCCCACACCATGGAAGGATATTGCTTCTTGAGGTACCTGAAGGAGAAACTGGGTTAGTATTGGTCATAGCGATAGCAGAGCCTAAAGGACAACTGCTTGAGGCCGTTCACGCACGGCTTTATTATGGGGAGTTTTTGAAGTGTTAGTTCCGTTCTTTAGAAGGCCTTACTGCCGGAGACGGAAATCCTTGTAGTAAGGTGAGGTGTGACATTTTTAAAAACGACCTTTTCTAACCTCTTACTTCCTTTGTGAGAAGGCAGCATCGCTGCAGATGCTGGTTATCCTAGGAAAACACCTTACTGCTGTCACACCTCGCTGCAGTCAGCAGTACGACTTCGCCCTCAGATCTGAGGTTGCTGCCTTGAGTCTTATCACTCTTCAACAGACCTTCTTGGCATGATAGGACCTAGATGAACATGTATTCCAGCCAATATAGCTCAGTTGGGTCATCACGATAATTAAGCCTGACCACCACGTCAAGGTATCAGCTACAGTCGGGTCGTTCATCAGTGAACATATATGAAACTGAGCTACGAAAGGATATTTACTAACACATTAATGATAAAACTGAGTGTCCTATATAATCATGAATTAGAGACAGTCC
The DNA here is from genome assembly GCA_025215515.1 of Schistosoma japonicum. Taxonomy (NCBI): domain Eukaryota; kingdom Metazoa; phylum Platyhelminthes; class Trematoda; order Strigeidida; family Schistosomatidae; genus Schistosoma; species Schistosoma japonicum. Next base: position 38,003,058 of record CM046069.1, on the reverse strand, counting down.
CTAAATAAAATTCAGAATATGCACACGCTATAATGGATTGGAGATACACTTTCAATCCCTTACGTGAAGCCATATTTTAAAATTATATATGATTTGAAGTATAGAAGGAAGAAGCCTGATACATTTCAAATACTCATATTTGCACAATGGCATTTATTAGCATGTATTGGAGCTTGTTTCCTGCGTAAAGGTTACTGTCTAAAGAAGTTTTATAATCATTTGGTGAAGTATACAGAAGCTCTTCAAAAAGGACCTGCTCATTTACTGATAACCTGAAATCTGCGAAGATATGGTAATAATTCAAAATAACCAGAAGCACCTGAAAGCATGCTTTACATTTAGATATTAAAACCTTAAATACCCTGAACTTGTTTAACTTTTCTACAATATAAAATGCCACTGTTGTTATAGTATAAAGAAGTGGTTGTTTTTTAAATACTTGAAATACTTAAAATGGGAGATTTAGCAATTCATAAAAATTCACTCGCACAAACAGAAAACGTTTGCGGTGGTACTTCCACAATTGGTTTCAGGTCATCAAAATATACACCGGAAGAGTGGAATTCATATCATAATGAAAAGTATTTCCAGTCAGCTAAAGAATGTGAGCAAACAGAATGCGTGGATGATATGACAAAATCTGTAACTTACTGCTTGTTATTTTATATTTTATGTTGAGGTTATCAAACGTACAAATGCAATAAGTCAGAAGCTACAGGCAGATTCAACTAAACGACTGAAAGAAAGACTTCATGATATACTTTTCTGGAAACAAGAACTAAATAGGGAAATTAATGATATTATCCAAGAAACTTCTATTTTAATTAACGAAAGAGATAGGTTACAAAGTTTTTTACTAGAAACTGATTTACCTCTACAAATTGCGACTGAAAACTTGAATACACGAGAATACAGAAGTGGCATTGATAAAGTGACTGATTCTGTTGAATCAGAACTATATATTGTGAGTAACCATTAATATATTTGGATACAATAAAAATATACTAACACAATCTTTTAAAAAAGTTTCTTTACATATAGAACTATGCACTAAGTCCTGAAAAACGTGTTATATAGGTATGACTCATTGTCACGTAACATTCGCGAACTGAACGCTTTTGGGATGTGCATTGGAATTTATTTTCACGTACACAGTGGCGCACGGCCTCATTCTGTCTACTCATCAGCCTGAAATAACAAATGAATAATTCATGAAATTGGCGTCGAAAATATACGAAGAACCCATATGTTTACTACGATTGAACTCCGATTAGGTACCAAACCCCAGTTAAAATTAAACAAGCTGTGGCATTATAACCCATACTAGTGGGTTACGCTGCTTGTATACTGTTGAAAATAGTGTTTGCAATTTTTGGTTCAAATTACAGAAGTGTGGCTGATAATTATTAATTTCCACCTTATTTTTCCTTGCGTAAAAAATTGCAGCTTGACTAAATCTAAGCGAGTCAAATATGTTTGTTTTTAATCGTTGGTGCACCTTTGAATTTTTGATGTTGTACATATACATACAACAGTGCAATAACTAGGCTCCCGAAAGTTCTGAAAGTACTATTTTATAGACGATGTACGTTAATAAACAGTTGCTTTATGTGTGTCTGGTTGTGTTACAAGGTACAATTTGAAGTCATCCATGAAGTAGAAGAGCATATCACTACTGTCGACATTTACATTTGAATCTTTAAACAGTGTGAATATCAATGAGCACTACTTGCAACGTTATGGAGTTAGTTGGTGTTGAATAATACAAGATGAAGTTTACATTGAATGAAGGCTTATTAACCTTAATTCAGACAATACAAACTAAAATCATGCAAATTATAGTCTTTCAATATGATGATACTCTAGATAGGTGTACAAGCATTTCCCAATATCAACAAGCGTAAATTATATGTGCAGTATTTCGAGATTTATACGGCTAACACTTTTCAAGAAGTCTATGAGACATTTTTAAACAGAATTATTCAGTTTAACTGGTAGGAGAATTAGCAGATAACTATTAAGAAATGTCATAGGTTATTAGAATTAGTTCCTACTAATGACATACCTTTGTTATTTATTTACATCAAAGTTCCTTCTTCAGTTTTTATTTTATTTTATCAGTCTTAGTTTTGTGCATTCACGAAGTAATATCGATGATATAGTTTAATATTCCTGTTTCTTCTCTAAAATCACTGGGGCATCAAAACTGCGGGGCACATAAAAGGAGATGGAACTTATACAAAACATTCAAAAACTGATTAAAAATGCGATTGAGCAAGCCGATAAACAGATTTGGTAGGCTAACTGTCAATAAAGATTACTTGTTTTGATGTTTTCATGAGTTATCATTTTATACTGCTTGAATGACATATTTTCTACGTTTATATGCATCATCTTAAACAATAAATACTAAAAGATAGACGTTATGGAAGAAAATGTGGCTATAATGGTGAACGCTACTTGAGTGTTCCTAATCAATCACTGTATGTCTGCCCTATGTTCAGTTGGTCCCAAACAGGAAATGAGAGAATACAAGATGGATGAGCCGACTAGACAGAATCATATTGTATTTCATACAATCCCATACATATATATAGAATTAGACAACACCGTCAACCAATTAGAAAACTAATATTTACACAAATTAGAAGTAATGCTGAATGTGAACTAGAGCACGTATGCACAATTCATTAACCATAGTTCATCAATGAGAAGTGATATACTAACAGTTAATGGGTTAAGCGGGAGGATAGGGGACTAAAAACTGAACAATAATAGAAATAAAATGTGTGCCCTAGATGCAACTAGAAATAAAGAAATAGTCCACAGAACAACATTTGTCGAAGATAATCAATCTCCTTCAGGTTTCTGGCGCATCAATAAACTTTGTTGATAATGTTTAATTGACGTTATTACTTTGTGTTGATATAGCACTATTCGAAGCATGTTTATGGTTAGCAAAGCAGTGTAGTTAAATAAAATCAATTTAAAATCTTGATACGACAGAATCTGGCAATTATGATACAATGTCTCATCAAACAATGCATCTAAAAGACAAATTAAATGTTAACGGTTGGGACAAACATGGTATTTAGTTTTAGGCATAGACATACAAAAGTTAAAATACTACGCTGTTGTTTATATCGTACTTATCAATCTTGAAATAATTATTTTTAAAATGCTATAAATTTACACTAAATAGTTACATATTTATGATATCACGTGAGAAAAAAGACATGCTATGTTGATTTCGTTCAACTTGATCTTTGGTAACTTAATTATTGTGTTTGTTGTCTAACTTTTTATTTTGTCATTTATTAACCACGTGTTTTTTTTAAACATTAAAGCTGCAATCCAAATGTTTATGACGTAGTTCTGCTTAAACATGATTTTGTTTTACGCATTATTCCTAGTATTTGCATAGAGATTTTCGCACACTTGTCTTCGTTAAATGATTTTATTTCTTTTTAAAAAGAGTTATTACACTAATCTTGGGCCTAGACTTCAAATTTCAGCTAATATCTACTGAAGATGATTTCCGTTACTGGTGTACTATCGAATTTATAAACAAACTCATTACAATGATAATATAGTTCTAGACATTTATATCCACGTTTTCACTTTGGAAAAGATGAGCTTCCTAAAATGCTATTTTTAACAAAACTTTAGGCATGTCTTTAAATCCTCAGAGGAATGTGTTCTTCCTTAAACCCTTTTTTGATCTTTTGTCCCTGAAAATGTTCTGAAAGTGCATACATCTTTTTTAAAGTTGTCCTTCGGTCAACATTTGAGGTCTCAAATATTATTATCAAGACTAACAATTTAAGCACTGAATTGAAAATAAAAACCACCAAACCATATACTGACAAAAATGACTGTTAATTGTAAAGTTTATCAAAATTAGAAAATAGATATTCACAAGAACTGGATTATTCAATAATCTTTAAGCTTTGACTGTATAAACTACAGGATAGAAGTTAATTCACGTTTACTTCTTTTTTTTTACAACTTCTTAACAGTACCCAATTTATTTACACTATAAAAATATACGATATTTGGTTACCTGACTATAATTTTCGTAAATAGTAGTATAGAGATAGGTAACTTTAACTAAAAGTATCTTTATGATTCAATTTTTATTTAAATCCTTCTAGTCAAAATCGCGAGGTTAAAGAAGCGTTAGAAATTAATTGGAGTGATAAAAAAGAGGCCGAAGAAATCGATACCAAGGCGGGAAACTTAAAAAATTGTTCAACGAATAAACAGTTTTACGCTGGAGTTGCATTGTGTCAAGTAAGTTTATGATTTAACTAAACAGACGTATGTATGGAATTAACAATATTTAAAATAATGAGTGTTATGCTTAGTATTGAAGGCTGATCGTTGAAATACAAACCGCTTACTATGGCTATTAAATTAAAATAAAGCGATTTCAACTAATTTATTTTACCATCGTTTTAGTATTTGTAAGATCATAGATATTGCGAAATGACGACACTAAAATCACTAGTTTTATTATTTCAGGAAAATATGTCATCTGTTGAAAGTTGGGCAAAAGATGCGAATGAAGTGATTACACGTGCAGAAACTGAACGACTTGCCAGTATTGATTTACGTTCGTTGATATCCAATTTAATTTTGGATACATCACGTGATATGAGACAGCAGTTTGATCGTGTCAATGCTGCTTTTCAAAATAATTTGAATCAGTTGACGGCAGCTAAAACGACACTGGAGGAAAATTTGAAAAGTGTAAGTTATTTTGTTTATTAAATCTGTTCAGACTACTTATAAGGCTCTTATATATTTATCCAGTCGAATGGATATTATAATTGGCCTAATACTTAGTAGCGATATTTGTTCCTACTTTTTATCTGGTAGCTACATCGTTAACTAGATATTCAATGTAATATTTCAGAACATTTATTATTTTTATTATCAGCATTTATTTATTCGACAGAGCTAGACAACTTAATGTTTTTTATTTAATTAGATTTAATTGTTGGAAAGTCAGAATGCAACGATCACCTATCATGCCAAATTAAAAATTTAAGAGACCAAGAAATGCAAACTGACACAGTGGTTTAAGTGTTTCATGCTTGCTACTAAATGCGACAGTCCTTAGTTCGATACTAGGTATGTTCATGAGTGTGGACTATTGAAAAATCCATAATTGCAACAATTGTCTATCGTTCTTAGATTTATGTCAGGATGTGGCTACATTTATTGCCAAGTTTAGCTTATCTCTACATACTATCTAATTCTGACTTTCATAAAATTTAAATAGATTGAGATGTTTTTGAAATTATATAGTCATTTCCTTGTTGCATATTACAGCCCATCACATACAAAAAACTTAATATAAATTTAGGTCTTTGCAAACTGTGTGTTTATGCTCGAACATCATTGCAAATAGGGCCCTCTTCCAAATAAGTGATTACATATTATACCATTAATTCTATTTATTCTGAAATATATTGTACTTGTTTAATTAGGTGGTATATAAGATTTCATTACTGGAGCATAATTTAAATGAATTAAAAGAAGCTATTCGAGCTAAAGATGACCCTTTAATGACAGCACAAACAAGGTTGCATTTACGCACATTTAGACCTAATATGGAATTATGCAAAGATCCGGCATCTGTAAGGTATGTTAAGATAAAAATAACAATGTATTACTGTATTATATTATTTATAAAATTGAATTGAAATAAACTCTTAACTTACGCCAATCGGCTTCCAAGTATATTTACTATTACTGTTTCAACTTCCCTGATTAAATATAGTTTTGGGTAGATATCTTGAAATATCCAATCCTGAACAAATATTACTCTAGCATAGTTCTAAAGTTTAAGCGAAGGATTATTATTTGAAACTGCATCGAGTAAATTGATTGAATTTTGAAAAAGTAAAAAACAGTTGCTTTATTATTTGATTAAATCCAATGTTTTGTGGGTGCATATACATTATTCTAGCTTAAGTTGTATCAACCATTCCACTGTAAATTATAGAGGTGTATTTTAACTCCCTAATTCAAAAGCTTTCAAGTTTACTTAAACAAATAACAATTTATTTGATAACATTCTCTTTCGATTTCTTTTATTTTATAGTTTAGTTGATGAAGTTAATATATTGGGTCAATCTTTGGATGAGTTACTACATCAATATTCAACAGTAGAGAATAAACTGAAGGATTTACACGATACACAAATGGCACTTGAAAAAGAAATCGAATTAAAAACAGAAACTATTTATTTGGATCAAACTAGGTGTTTACCGAGAAGAACATACTACCCATCAGCTGTACGACTACAAGGATATTAAGCTTAAAAATGAAACAATAGAGATTTATAATAAGATATTATCAACTTAATTATTCAATACTGAATAGTGGTTCCTAGACTGTGGTGATAGCATTTCTGTAATCTGATGTCTATTACAGTTATGCGAGGTATTCACATGTTGTTGTTACGCCATTTCCTCGAATGCATTTTTTACTTTGTTAGTTAATAAAAGTGAAATACTCATATCCTTATTTTACCACTGGTTTTTACTTAATATCTGATTTTTAATTATTTTTAAAAACATAGATATTTCTACTACATGCATATAATCTCCTTTACGATCAGTTTACTTATCACTTCCTTAGTCGTACAGTAAAATGTATTACTTAGGTCTCTTAATGTGTATCATATTTTCTATTTAACCAATTTATCTTGACAAGCTCATTGGGATCCAGATCATAAAATGTCAAGTTGACATCGTATTTTTTACAAAAGGTACTAAGTCATTTTCTTCAGTAATCTAATAAATATTCTTTGGAAAGAAGATTGAAGATCATAGCCAAGTGTTGTAACAACTTTTTTCAATCTTACGGAAGTTAGATTTTATAAACATTGGATATTAAAGTAGCACACAGCTGTTTTCGTCGAAAACAACCCAGGACTGTAATGTTTTCAATGCTGACATATTAGTCAGAAAATCGGAAAGTGACTTACCGCTGTCATATCAAGGTAAATTATACAGCATTTAGTAATCAGTTACATCATATTCCGTGTAGGTGGCAATGGCTGAACCTGTTCATAGGTGACCACTATGGAGGCATTATAAAGCAATCCTAGAGGCCATATCAAATGACGCTCCCACACTTAATAGAAGATCAGTCAAGAGAACCGCCTGCTTGAAAAAGGCAACAATATAGTTACTTCAGGAAAACAGAAAAACTGGGCCTAAACGAAATATATCCCTCGTAGAAACAAAACAAAGAGCATACTTAGCGAATGTAATATCACGGTTAGGAATGATAAGATGTTTCACCAAGCCCACCTGGTAAAATAATACAGATATTCCCGGAGTACTTGCATTACATCGTAGCACTGTTTATTTAGAGGGAATGTCACCACCGAGAGGCCCAGAGGAGAAATATCACTAACGAATTGATGGTAGAGATCTTTGTGACTCACTTCACAAAGCAACTGAGCCGAGATTATTCTAGTTTAACTTATAACACTTCATTAACCACAGACTTAACAGTACATAATGTCCAACTCATACCATGGTTAGTCCTGAGAAATTTGAAGACACTTCGTGACAAAATCTGCCCTGACGTACCAGAACAATGCACAGATGTCAGGTGTATGCCCATCCGCAATCTTTTTCAGCACTCCTCAGATAATACACAAATTCTGAGTAAGTGGAAAATGCCATTCTTTCCCTAACATTCGAAGGAAGGACTGGTAATGACCAACCTTATGCAGACCAGTTGCCTTGCCTCCACCACTGTCAAAAGTATTAGAAAGAATGATGGATGATCAAATGACAAGTTTTATCGATGAATATCAAATAACTCACGAAGCGCGACATCACTTTAGGAAGGTCAGATCATATACAACTAATGATTATCTAATATTGAATAATTGAGCGAACTGATGGAATTTTAAAATATCCCTGTCCACACAGTACTCTACAACTGTGCTAAGTTGTTCGATACATTGCCTTACAAGATCTAGAGGGAGATCACATTGAATATAGGCTTCACTGACACTGCCCACGTGGTTGACGAAATATCTAAAAGATTAAGAGTTCTACATCAAAGTGGACATAGTACGGTCAAAGTGGAGAAAGACATTCTTAGGGGTCTTGTGGCAAGCCAGTCTGAGAGCCCTGCTCCTCCTATTCATCAACGACCTCCTAATGGAATCATATCGTCAGTGATGATCTATGAAGATGTGCAGGTATAGATTATATCATGGAGATTACCAACTTGTGTATCTGTGTCTGTGTGTACGTTCAATGTGTAAGTGAACTTCCTCGCCCTCTGCCGGTTTGCTTGCACCATTTTAGCTTGTTTGGTTTTGCTGGTTTTGAATGCAGCGTCATTTATTCGGCGTATCGACTTCTCTGTTTTACTCGTATCTGATCACTGATATATATGCTAGATTTGTATTCATGTAAGAGTGACATTTAGCTAAAGTAAATACAACTACAATCCAACGATTGTGTTCCTGTATATAAGCGTAAATATTCACACTCATTTAACACTCCATGTCTGTGTGTCTTACACGGACGATGTGAAGATATGGAGAGCCATTTACTGCGACAACAACATGCAAGCACTACAACAAGAATTGTTTCAGCTCAAACAACGATCTCAGGTCAGCGGCCTGTAATCCTATTTAAAGAAGTACTATACCGTATGTTTTGGCAACCCAGAGGAACAGGAGTGGAACTACTATCTCTATAGAGACTGTATCCACTTCATATTGGCATGAACAGGTCTCGGACTCATTCTGATTAATGCACTCGATACTGGCAATGACCATCAAGAGGTTGCAGCCAAAGCCTATGTCACACTCCATTTCCTCTACGGAAAACACAAGATGTTTGCCACAATTTTGTCAGCTTTTCACAGCGTGCCCTTGTTATTTATTACTGCTGCAAATATCACTAATACCGTTTCACCTAACTCATCATTTTAATATCATCTTTATCTGTTTATCTCATCTTTTATTTCTCTACTCTCCCCTTCTTTTCCTTTCTCTCTTTATCCCCCCTTTTTGTTACTTCGTTATTTAACCGATTATCTAGCCATATAATAGCTGCTGGTTTTCCCCAGTTCACAGTTCTGGAAAATGCATTCATCCATTTTCATGTGACAGCGGACGGTAACCTGACCGTTACGACCGGAGGGTAATACTTAGTTGGCTGGCTAAAACTCTCAAACTCGATTCTGCAAAACACTCGGAAACTCACCTTGGAATCAAAACACATATCAAGACTTGACTATGTTTATGCATTTGTCAATAACTGTTAGACAGCCAAGCTAGATGAAAAAACTCATGATACATCTCGATGCAAAACCTTTAAAACTTAAATAATATAGAATTATAACTAATGTAATGAAATCTTAATTCTTAAAAATTCCTTGAACTTCTCAGGACACTCTATTTATGCTAATGTCGCATCAACCAAAATCCCAAAGTTTTGGCTTTTCAACAGTGGCTGAAATTATGTTCCTGAAGACATTTGACGGATTGGTAGTCTACTACAAGTAGTTTATCCTTAACTGCGCATTCTTCATGAAAACCCCTAGCAGATCAACTTCGTGTAAGCAAAGCTATTGATACGATGGAAGCAAAGAAAACGAAAGTCTTCATTTCAACTAAGCCAGTGACAGTTAAAGTGTAGTTGTCCTACAGTAGATTAACGAGGCTTAACAGCCTTTGCCATTTTTCATAGTAAGGTTGAAACATATCAAATCTAGATATAAGACATTCGGTAGAAAACTATTAACTATATGCTGTGCTGTACACATTACACAATATCTCTTTTTCCGGAATTCGTGCTACCACAAAGCTGATTCTACAGTGATTCTGTTGGCCGAAGATGAACTAGGTAACCTTTCCAGAAGACCAACTTTTCAACTACGAGTCATGTCGAACAGCTACAGCAGCTCTTACATTTCCTCACTAAGAGTCCACCAGTCTATAATGCTCTCCACACACTGCTATGACATCGCCCGACTCATCAAATATATATTTACGAAGTTATAAGAAAATATGCGAATTCCACTCACCCCGTGGATTTAAAACTTATCATGTTACTGTCATTTTACTATTTCGCGTACTTATGACTTATTAGTGCTGCATATGCCAATATCATCAGTTCATCTAACTTATCTGCTCATTGCTTAGTTATCATTTATGCGTTTTTCTCATCCATTGTTTTCTCATCTGTCTTACATTCCTCTTGGTTTCTTTTAACCTACTATTTCTATTATTTATTTATCGAATCGATTATCTGGCTAAATGATACCTAGTAGTTTTCTCTAACTCATCGTTGTGAGAGATACCTACATCCTTTTTCAAATGACGTAAGTCCACAAAGCTTCAACAAGAGCCGAAGAATATCACAGAGTCAAGTAGTTAATATTTTCACGCGGGATACTGCTATAAGTTCCAAACCCCAACTCAACATACCAACACTAGTGAGATCGTTTCGTTTAAACTGATTTTTTGAAATGCCAGTGGACATTGGACCCCAGGTGACCCACCAAGATAAACCGCTTGGTATGAATTACATTTTTGTTCTCGCTAGTTATTTGTTTTGACACATGGGAAATTCTCATGCTGCTAAGAGATGCATCTCTGAAGAAAGTTCGTAAACTTTTAAATATGCAAATTGTTTGTAGTTGCTGAATATCTTGAGACAGCAAAGCGTAACTATCTCGAAAATTATGAACATCCAGTAAAAGTAAGGAGGCACTAAATAAACCTAATTTCTATAGAAACCTGCATCTTTAGATGAATTTAAACAACTGAGAACTTTGGGAACAGGATCATTTGGAAGAGTTATGCTTGTGCAACATAAGAAATCATCCGACTTTTTCGCGTTAAAAATTCTAGATAAAGCGAAGGTATCACAGTGCTCATCATTAAATTTTCTTTCTAAAAAGATAATAAAGCTTAAACAAGTTCAACATACCCTTAATGAAAAACGAATATTGCAGGCTGTTGACTTTCCATTTTTGATTCGTCTTGAATACAGTTTCAAGGTAAACAGATCTTTTAGATAAAATAATAAAACAGAACGAGGTATACTTATTTCTAGGTTTGGAATACGTGTCTGGAGGTGAAATGTTTTCATATCTTAGAAGAAGAGGAAGATTTAGGTAGGATTTGTACTAAACATATCTGTGATTTCAGTGAGTCTGCAGCGCGTTTTTATGCTAGCCAGGTTATACTAGCCCTGGAATATTTACATTACCTTGACTTAATATATCGGGATTTAAAACCAGAAAATATACTTCTAGACCCACTTGGATACATAAAGGTAAGGAGTTTTTGTTTATTAGCATTTTATTTTCGGGAATTCTTATATGTGAATTTATACTTCCTACAAGAGTATTAGTAAAAAATCAACAACGAAGTACATTATGCCTGTTTTAGAAATTGTTTAAACATTACAAGTGATTGTAAAAGGCAAACTGTAATACGTAGTTTAAAATGTAGCGACCCGTCGCTAAAATAAGTTTCAGCGGGCGATTGCGATTTATTTTTAAATGTTGAGTATTTTGAAGCCCTGTAATAAGAGACTGTACTATTAAATAAGCAAGTTTGTACATTTTCCGACGACGAATCTTCATTCGTATTTAGATAGAAGCAATTTTATTTGATATCCATGTTTTGTTGTTCAAATCCTTGATAGTTAGTTTTTGATTGTTTGGTTTATAACACGTGAATATATTCCTGGTTATCAACCTTAAAGTCATGTTTAAAAAATTGTGCAAAGTTTGTATGCTGAAATCAGGATCAAATGTTGCCTTATAATGCTATTAGTAGCGTCACATTTTATGCATATAAACAGCAAGTAATCACTAACAAATAGAAGTGCTTAAACGTAGTCACTCATCTCCTTAGTAAATTTATCACTTTGTAAAACTAGAAAGGACTGGTTCGAAAGGTTTGATTAAGATATAAAGACTATATTAACAGTAACCCATTTTAATCACATAACAACAAAAACAGTGAATAAAGATTTATGCCTACACACACTAGACTCAGTAGCCTAGAAGTGAATGTAGACGCGTTTGGCATAAATCAAATTGAGTTTGAATCCCATTGTAAACATTAACAATGAAATGCAGGTACCTCCAACCGACGAGTCCCAAATAAGACGAGACGCGCGTTCTGGATTTCACTTGTGAGTCACGATCCAACTTAAAAGCACTTTAAAGTGTTTGGTCATTTCAACATTATCAAAATGTCGATGAATAAATGAAACGGGAAAACCTGAAGATATAAAAAGCTACTTTTTGGTGTTATAAGCGGTTTAGGTTCCGACGGTCGTTATGGAAACTTACTTTACATCCATGAATATTTCTGTACTGATTCTTTGACATATTACCTACAAGGTTTGTACTTGACATCTTATGCAGAAAATTCTCGATATAACTATTTATATAGGTAATTCATTAGTACGTTTCTTTTGATAGCTAAATTTTTAAGTTATAGTGGGTAAATTTGAATTTATTAGTATTACAAGAGCATTATGGTGTGTTATATATAGCTGGAAAATATAATAAACTAAGGTTGTTAAAGCTTGGTTCTTTAAAATGAAGGTTTAATATGACACTTGATTCATATACATCATATCAATGATCGAAGAAATGTTTTTTTTACCTATAATATTTAAAAAGATCATTATTTGGCTTGTGGTTAATTTTATGTTTGATTGTCTTTAACCATTAAAACCTGCTCTTAAACAATTACTCTGGTTCAGAAAATGATAAAATTTATGTTTGAAACAACAGTGTTGTAAATGTTGCAGATTTAAGTAAGAATGATAAATTTTGTCATAAGTTTCATGATTGTCTATTATACAGATCGTTCAATATCTTTCATATTATAAATCAAAATCCTATTTATACTATAATTTTATACTAAATTATTTTTATTTTTACGTACAAGTAAGAAAAAAATCGAAAAAGATAGGAGCCAAATTGTGGCTGGTCTATTTATTTAATAAAATGCTTAATAAAATGATACTCTTCTTTAATCCAATTGATAGTTTTAATTAAACCTTCTAGTATCTTGACACAAGATATATCATTAAGTGCACTTTAATAATAAGTTGATTGCTAAAATCACGATAATCACAGCACTATCAAACTTGTAATAAAATGTTTATGCACGTAATTTGTTAATAAAGACTGAATAGGTGTTAAGTCACTTTAACAAGACTTAAAAAATCACAACCCGTCATATTATTAAAGTACATGTTATACATTATTTTCACACCAATTAAAAGTAATTCTCTATTATCGTCTATATGTCTGAAAATTTATAGATTTGAGTATAATTGACAACTTACAATAATTTTGGTTACAACATTATTATTTATAATAAAATTACTTCATTGACTTCTATTTAAATCACGATTGTAACTGTTTATCATAATATTGTGAGTTTTGCTTAGCATTTTGTGCTGGATTACAATTGTGTACTAAGTTTTTATTAGTTAGTGAAATACAGTCATTAGTTTTATTTATTGAAAAATCAGGAAAAATATAACAAACATGTTAAACGGTGAGGAATCGTCCGGTGCGCAAAACAAAGAGAATGTTTCTGCTTTAATAGTTTATTTGTACTGCTTATCTTCCAAACAGACACATAAATATGTTCGAATAAAGCTCACAATTATTTTATACCTTTTTACGTAGACAAGTTTAGCTTCAGATAACCTGATATTAATTAGATCACATAAACAGCGTTTAATATTATTATTATTTAGTTTTAACTACTCAGTGTTTCGACAGTATGTGCTGTAACGTTTAATTGAAAAAGGTGTTTTAGTACGCTATATTCTATAGATATACTCCAGTTGACAATAAAATTGCAAAGACATCTTCAACTTAGCATTTTATTAGATTGTTGTTTTCCAATATGATAGTTAAACACAAACAGTAGGAGATAATGTATTACACTATCATGTCTTCCAATACTCATCAGCATAAATTAGACGTGTCTCCGTAGTGTAGTATCAATGAATGCAGACGTTCAATATAGCAGCAGTAAATACTCTGTATTTATAGCAAATACACCAACTTAAAACAAGCATGACAGTATACAGAGCCCTTGATGAATATTTTCATGCATGTTTTGCTTTGGAAAAGAGCTAGAATAGGAGTTGCACAAAGATTAGGGAGGAGAAGCACACATTTAGTAAGAGACAAATTCATGTTAATTAGCGTTCAAAAGTTAACGCATCCGGCTTGGAAAAAAAGAGAAGCGTTTGTTTAAATCCTTGAGTAAATGGCTTCTGAAATGTAGTCATATCTAGTACATCTTTAATAACATAAACACATAAGGCAGTTTTACAAAAACCCAGCAACTTTCATGTATGTAAGCGATATACGATTGATACCGTTATCATCTGCGACAAAAACAGAGACCTAAGCATCATACTAGATATATTCAATGGCTATTATCATTTACTTACATTCGGACTGGAATCAAAAGAGAATTCTAAATCTCGCTTTCTTCAGTGTTTTTTCAAAAAAACGTTTTGATATTTCCTCTTAAAATTATTATGAAATGACAAGTATGCAATTTTCAAAGCTGACTTTCGTTGCGCAAGCAAAAAACCGCTTTATATGGACTTAGGTTGAATGTGAACTGATTAAAAGCATGTTGACCTGAAATATAACCTAAATTACTAATGAAAACGTTCTTCATCTACATCGAGTTTACAGAAGATGCTATAACAAGGGTTTAATAAGATGACGTTTAAAATTTTTGATGAAAACTTTTTATTTCATAAACCTATGTATAGTCTTTTTTAGCTGACTTTGATTCACAGATATGTTAAAGATAAACTGCTGTTTCGAACTAAACAAACGTGTGCTTATAGCTTTAGCGCTGTAAGTGAAGTAACACACGTCAGCTTCATAATGATAACGCTCTCTGATTGCATCTGAGAACATTATGAGGAATGATTTGTCTATGGTGAATATAAAACAGTCAACAATGCATACAGAACAATATTATTACTTCAGTTATATTGTCTTATCAACATTCAAAATCATCTACGTAGTCAGGAGGCCAAACTACAAAGGAGCACTACGGGGTATTCAACAATTTAATGGTTCATTAATCAGTTCTGTAGGCAAACGCTATAATTTAATAATCTGAACGATTGAAGCATATAATAATGAAGTTGTTTTTTTTGTTTTGATAATTTTTGGTATACCATAGTATAAATACATATACACAGACATGTCGTTATGAAAACAATTTTATTTAGTGTATTAGGGTTTTAAAAATTAATATGCAATCTTTCTTTCTGGTGAGACAGTCTTTCAAGATTGTATACTTTTAAGTTCAAAGGACTATCAGATAATCAACTTCATTCTTAATTTCCAGTTGGCCGAAAAAGAAATTTAAAGATAGAATTTTGTCGTAATTATATTGTCAGCAGTCTCTGGGTGGTCGATAAGTGATGTGATATACCTACTTTATTAATAATCAAACTTAACTAATTATAATAAATTTGCAAATTAACAAAGAAGAATTAGTACGAATTAGGAGTAATATTATGTTACCGGAACATAGAATAACCCGGTTCATAAAAAATACTATACTGAAAAATGTTTATTTATTAATTTTTAGGGCATCAGAAGGTTTTCTTAGATATATCTCAACGCGGATTTGTATCAGAACGATATGATAATTAATATGAACATTAGTTTCACAATTATGATATAAATGTTTGTATCAGTAAATTTTCCATCTTTTCTAGAATAGAACCTTTTGGTTGAGAATGCCTTCCGATTAGTTGTTGAAATATCTGCAATATTTAGAGATAATGTAATTAACAATCTTCAGATGACAATACATAGATTTTCTTATCTTGATTTACCACTACCTAAAGTAGGTCCTTTCCGAATGATCTATTGAGTTTTTTCGTATATCAAATATACACAACTCAGCATATAATTGACATAAAGATACAACGAATTTATTCACGTAAGTGTTTGTGATTTTGTACAGAACTCAGTATGAAAATTAAAGTACTCGGCGTTGGTCTACTAACTTACCTTCGTAAGCATCTGAATTTAAGATAAAAAAGTTCATTCACTTTAATCTTGATAAATTTCAGGGGTATGGCCTAGACAACGAACAAATAGTATATCATATTTTGAATAGGTGTAGAGAAAACCAAATAATGAAGTACAGTGGCTCTGGTTGAAACGCATGCACTCTGATCTTTAATTCTGTGTTCTACTAAAAAGGCTTTTTAGTTACAATTAATTTAACGAAAGAGTACTTTTATTCTTTAAAAAATGTTTTTATTATCAAAATTTATAATGAAGATGTCGCTAAAACCTGCCAATGCTTCTGTTTTAAGAAACTGATAACGTTCAATCATAATCTTGTTACCAGCTCTTAAGGAATGTCACTAAGCCCAGATTTTGATTTTTTGGAAATATGGTTTATCATTGACTTTTTAATAATACAATAAATTTTCATAATATAAAGCTAGTTACACGATGAAATTCTCAAACCAAAGTTGAAAATATATTTCCAATGACTGCCTAGAAAAGACTTCCGATTATATACATATTGTTATCGCTTTTAAATATATCTTTGGTTATTTAAATATTTCATCCATTAACCCAAATGTTTTGTGAATGATTCGGATTCTCAAAATACTTCATGTACATGACATTATATTATTTATGCACCGTAAAATGAAATTCATAAACTTAATTTTTGTTTGTGCGTTTTTTTGATTTATTTAATTCGAAGAATCATGAGTGTAATTAAAAAAAGAACCAATTATACAGCACAATGTGCTTTTAATCACGAAATGACCCTGAATAAAATCAATTGTATGATGCAACTAACTCTTGATAATAATGTAATCAAACTGAAGTAATAAATTTGTATTTGACTGTTCACTGTTATAAAGTTATTGTGCTATTAATGTAATAGGTCACACACAGTTAAATTTATTCAACAAAAGTGGAGTATAATTCACAATCAAGTGAAAATTCTGTGCATAGATAAATGTAGCAATATTAGATATTCGTTGAAAATGAATCATTACGTAAAGGTGTAATATTATTAACTTGATTTATGTTACCAGCCATATGAATAGCATCTTAGTGTGCTAAATATATAAATGTTGACGAGAAACTATTATTATGAAACAGTGTGTTTCAACTACAGTGTTAATGGTAAAAGGAGAACAAATTTGAAAGTGGTAATCAAAATTCTTTTGAGTTCGAGAATGTTCCTGTGTTAACTTGTAATGTATTAGTGTTTACTGTCTACTACTTTGAAAACTAAACCAAATTATGAAGTGATGCAGATATATATTTTTTATTCGCATTCTTTTGCTGTAAGAAAAGTGAAGTGCATTATAAATCCTGGTCCGAGAGGATTTGTAAACATGTATCGGTAGTTGGTAAAAGTCATCATCACCAAAGACTTTAGACTAAATCAACCAGTTTTCAAATTAAATTAGAATTTATAGCCTATTTTCACGTCAACAGTGCAGTAAAAATGATATAAACCATTATGAGACAGTTTGTATTATTTTGAAATCCAATATCTAATCATGTTGGCTACTGTATCCCCGTCCTAAATGAATAAAGAGAAAATTAGTTTGTTGTAGATCACCACCATTTCAGTAGCTATATAGAGATATTAGTATTTCTTTTATTTTAAGAACCTTTTCAACAAGAATTAGTCTTGACCTGTGTTCTTGATATACCGTTCATCTTAATTTCGAATACACAGAGACACTGGTTACTAGTTGATTGTATGAGAATAGAGATGACTCCACTTTTCCACACCGGTCTGGAAAGTATTTCTCTAGTTAGAAAATAAAACCACACCATGCTTTTTCTTATGGCTGCCTCTAGAATGTCAACATCATTCCTGTTTTAATGCGTCACTACTAAAATTTTGAAACAAATGAGAAAACACCCGATTTCTTGATGCTATAAAAATATTATTTTAAAGGTGGTTCTTCTTATGATGTGTTATCAAGGTTTACCATGTTATTGATAACGAGAGACGAATCGTACAATTCCTTGTTATCCATTGTCAAACTATAAATGTGAAAGTAGTCTTCATTAGAGAGTTAAGACGATGGACCACTTAGATCCAGAAAAATGTGTCATCCATTTTTATTTGAAATGTTATTATTTGGAGTATCTTATTTGTTAACAGTTCACTTGTAATAAGCTATTTGGATGTACTGTTCATCTACATACATAATATATTCTTTCATATCATAACGCCTTTAAACAAGTTTTGTGTTTATGAGGTCAAATAAATTATTTCATGCTGTCGAAGCCAGTGAACATTAATGATATCATATCAATGTACAACTGAGTAATAAATTAAAATGGTATTGATTATTCAACTTAAGAAGAACTTTGTTATTTAACATTTGAACTTTATATATTGAGTTAAAGTCAGATGATGCAAGGAAAATCTACTGATCGAACATTATCCTAATTTTCTAAAATAAAATCTGTGTAATATAGTGAAGTTGTTTTGATTTAAATAATTTTATGAAAATTAGTCACACTTGTAGATGGTTTGATAAACAGTTAATATTAACCAAAAAAATAACACTAAGGATTAAATTGAAATTTAGTTTGCTTTTTAGCTACTGGAAGCCAATGTAACACTGTACTAGATTGACTCACTGATGATTGTTTTTCATAGATCAGTCTGTAATATCTAATTTGGAAGTTTCATTTGACTGAAATCTAGATATCGTCTGTCTAATTGTTGACTTATAGCTGTTTTTCATCAGGACTTCCTAAAATGTTAGGGTACCTAACTAGCAGAAACAAATCCTTATTAAAAACATTTATTTACAGATTAATTAAATAAAGATTTATGGCCTACACATACACAATTATGTTTTGAAGTCATTATAATATTCATTTCCATAGGTTTTTATTGTCGTTTGTTATAACTTTGGATTCTCATTGCATTTTAGAAAATTCGGTTATTAACATAAAATCTAGTCGTCTTTTTATTAGATGACCATCTAGGCAATGTGGAATAGCGGAAAATCCTTTCTAACAAACCAATCCGCATAGAGTTGTCAATCAGCGTTTTTCAGTCGAAATTGATGTCAATTTGTTTTACTATAATAGACAACTAATACTTATCACTTCTATTATAAAAAATGTATTCCACTCTGCTGTGGATGTTTATTCGGATGCATAAATAAGGTCAGCATGCCTGAAATTAGTGAATACTGTACAATCTGTTGCAAATAAAATACGGTTTGCTCACTTCTAGTATCCATTTATACATAATTCTATACATATCTAAATTAAGGGTTAGTTTATCCTGACATAACATAAAAGTCTTCACATTCAATTTCTTTGAGTTTGCAATTTCAAATACAATTATTTAAACAATAATGACATGGTAGCATATATTTTCTCACTGTTTTCTCAACTGACATTGAAATATGAAGTTATCCATAAATGAAATGTTTCTTGCGACTTATAATCCAAGACACGATGCCACATAAAAATGTTATATTTTAATATTGTATACAATCCGTATCATCTTATTTGATCTGTGTTCAGCGACGATTTATTTTTACTTTGCTTACTAGCTAAACAGATTAACGTGTAACAGATAACGACAAACAAACTATATTTTCAAAATCATTTCATATATTCATTTGTCTTGAATAACTACTGATGATGTATTCTATGATTAAAGCCGAATACTGTGAATTCAGTAGTATTCAAATAATCTATTCCTTTTTTCACAAATTAAATTGGAATAATAGTGATTTAAAAAAATAAATACTTGTATAAAGAAAGTAATGATTGTAAGAATATCACATGAATTTACAGTAGTTGTAACTAACGTGAACAGAGGCTACTTATTTTATACTTAACGTCCACAGTTCTCTGTAACAATTAAATAAATTCTTATTTATTTCAAGTGAAAAAATCTCAAAAGGAAATGATAGTAATGATTACCCTAGGTTGATTAAGCCTAGTGAAGTACAATATATATGTCAAATAATAACATGAAATATTTGGCAGGATATCAAAATGAAATGTTTTGTGGATTTAACCTTTGTTAACAAGCACAAATAAATTAATTGACATAGTTCAAGTTAACATTTAAAAAGGAATTATTCCCAATTGTTGGTGCCAAAATACACATCACGGTCCTAGTTCTTTTTTCCACTTTGTTTCAACATAAAAATTAATACTATACTAAAGATAAAACTTAGTTAATAAAACAACACAATAGTACAATAGTACGTTCAGTTAATAATTTAGTCAGTAAATCGGCATTGTCAACGTAAACGTAACATAGTTAAGTAAATAAGGTTAGCATGATTAAATCATTAACGAAATAATGATAAAGTAATAATAAATGTCTTAATGCAAAGTCATATAATGTAAATAATAACTTTAAACAGTAACATAATGTCTGAGGTATGTACGTGATTAGGAAGGGATTACAAAATTTGGGGAATCATCATTTCATTTGGATGCACATAAATGAAGCTAATTTTATTTGTTTAAACAAACTTTTAAAACAATGTAGATTCAAAGAAAATGATGAACTAACAGCAACAGTCTATAGTTATATCATAAAAATAACTAGTTATAGTGTGTCTTTGCTTTATTATATTCTTTACCCAAGTGAACTGAATTTTTTAGTTTGAGTATATTCCTTAGTCACAGTATTTTAGTTACGTAATACTCACGTGAGTAAGGATACGTACTATATTGTAAAATCATGACTGAAACCATTTTATGCCATTTACTGATCTCTAGTACCGTCTATTACCATCCCAAAGTTTTCAAAGCATAGAGGCTGACAAAGTATATTATAGTATTGGCAGAAAATATAGTTATTAGGTCAAGCTAGTAGTCTTTCAAATGTAGCGATAGATTTACGTGAATTTATAAAAGGAACATAAGTCAGTAGTGCTGATATATCATGTATGTCTTTTAGTGGATATTATCGTTATTTGTTGTCGTAGTTTTCCTATATCTTATCAAAACGAATCTAATTACTTAGAAATATTTTAGATATACTCTACCTTGACTATTAATTTCTAATACTATAGTAATCTAATTTCATTCTTTTAAAGTTATATTCCTTCATTTCTGAGTAGCCGTTTTATAAAGTTTAAGTCTAAATCCTTATGAAGGTAATTTATACTTGTTAGCTCATTGTAACAAATCAAATATCCATCAAGAAATAATAAAACATGAGGTAACTAATTACTACATTTAAAACTAGTTTTTTAAACTGTCTACAGTGCCCTCGAAAAGAAGAATTTACAAAGCAAATTGTCTTGTTATGAACAGAACGGAATTGTTTATAATCCTTTTTTATCGATGGTTAAAAATGTAATGATAAAGTTTTACAATATCAGATGGTTATAGGTAGTCAGAAGGAAACCATCTTTGACTCAATTTTTGTCAACATTGCTGACCGGAAATTATGAGGAAACTGATCCTGCATATGAGATTACAATCAAAGATCACCAAGTTTTACGTTCCAGAAGGTTAACATGGAGTTATTCAAGCGCCAACTGATCGCTCCTAAAAATAAGGAATTACTAGATGAAAACCAACGTCTCGTTTGTTTAAACCAGAATGCTACTTGCTGATAAGTATTAACTATCGCGGTATACAGATTTCACCATTTACTTCGAAAATCTGATATCAAAACACTGTACACACAAAGTCAAATCACTTAGACCAGACAGCACAATAGAAATCAGTCCATCATGCTTTACAATTAGCGATTAGTATGTGACTTCATTTTGTAACTCATGTCTAACATATTCATATTAAATTATTTTATTACCTGATATTTTAAGAAACGAACTACAAAAAACAATGAGATTTTTTTAAACTGTATTTTTATGTCTAATCACTTGCACCTGTTTTCTCATGTTACTGTATCCAGTAACAGAAATAGTTTATTTACAAGATCATCTTTCAGCGGACGTTTATTATCAGTTTGGTTCCCAGGTGTTTTAGTGGCATTTAATGTCATGATAGAATAGTATGAGATATTGATAACAATATAATGAAAGTCCGCTACGACGTTATAACATATTCTAGCTAATTCAAAAACGTTTTTAAAGAAATAGATATGGATTTAAATGTTTTATTATTTTGAAATGTTTTATATACATATAATTGCATAGCAATTTGAATTAAGGATTTCATGAACATGTAAGATAAGTAAGTTATGCAGAATACAAAAATGCTTGGTAAACTGCAATGAGATAGTGACGCAGAGTATTCTCTTACTTGATATGCTCCATAGAAATGATAAAAATGGTCTTCTCTTGAATGGTGAGCATATATTTTTTTATTGTTCCTAAATATCGGTAGGTAAATACCAAGAAGCTCCTCAATAATTGCTTTCATCGTGATGAATATCTTGAGAAACTGTATATTTTGTACTCATTCAAGTTTATTAAAACAGCGAACAGAATTAATTTGATTGGAAACGGTTAATTTTACTTTATTCAGAAAGTAGAGACAAAATGATTTAGACTCAACAGCTTAATTTCTGACAAGGCACTATGAAACAACAACATTGTTATCAAGTGTTCTTTGTTAATAAAAGTTTTTGAATGAATCAAATTATGTGCCCACTGAAACGCTACTAGTATTGACTATTAGTTTGTTATTGTATAATCAGATATCAACATATTCAAATAAGAATATCATATTAACAGCTTCAGGTAAGTGTCCAATACAATAAAAAACTAAGGGTTACAATAAGCAATTACAATAAAATTTCGAATGTAGTCGTGCTAACATGTAAATTTTTAAAAGTATTGTTCACATAGTTAACAACAGGTCTAATGCTTTATTTTAAATTGCTTAATTATGTCTAAGGTAATTAGAAATATGAAGTAGTTTAAATCTACAAAGTTCCATAAGTGCATATTATTGTGTAAGCTGGAAAGTATACCCAAGTACAAAAAGTCTGAATTAAATATATAATTTTATTTTTATCAGTAGTCATATATAATCGACGTTTTTTGTGAGTCGATCAAATTTCAACAAAAAACGAATAAATTTAATTAAAAAATACTTCTGATCAACTCATGTTATAAATTGCTATGGTTACAGGTTCTACGCATGTTATATATGTATATACCTGCTTTTGTATATGTATATGTTTAGTGAGGATAGAAAAAGCATGCAAACGTTTATTTTTCTTAGTGTATTTATCCTATAGAAGTGACATCACACTTTCATAATTTGAATTAAGATTCCTTCAGTTCTTGATTATGTGTCTGAAGTCAGAATTAGGTGAACTATGTACCTATGTTTTATCCCCTCCTGACCATAAGATTTTGGTTGAATTAATATCCTCTTTTTGTAATGTTAACCAAGAAATTCAACTATATGATAACCCTAGAATTGTATTATACAAAATATTTCAGAATAGCCTGCCATTCCAGTATTTAATTATTTATCATTAGGAAAGAACGAGAGAAGTGAAGAAATTCCTTTTCAATAAGTTTTTCATATATATATATATATATAAATTTGTAGAAGGTTTAAAATCATTACCAAATAATCGGTGGTTTGTTACATAATAATTTTGCAAGTTTACTAACGTTCCCCTACTGGAAACGGTAGATTTTTTATGAAGCGAACTTATTTAAAAAAATATAGAAACTAAAGTTCCAGTTTCTGCACTAAAAGAGTTAATAGTTAAATGTACAATGAACATAAACTTTCAATTTAATAATGAGTTTTGCAGACAATCAGACAGGGTTGTAATGGGATCACCATTAGGCCTAGTTCTTTCAGATTCCTTTTTGCCAAAATTAGAAAATTACCCTCTCAGAAATGAGATCGGTCAATTAACATTCTATTTCTGCTATGTACATAATACATTTATAGTCCTCACATATGAAATAGATAAAAATGGCATACTTGAAAGATTTGACAGCGTTTATTCATCAATCACTTTCACCTCAGAAAAAGAGCATAACGACAATATTTCGTTCTTAGACATTTTATTGACTCGAAGAACAGATAGTACATTAAAAAGAAGCATATATATACAAAGTGAACGTCGATTTACTAGTATACTCATTTTTGCAGTTTCATACCACTAAGATAAAAAGGAATCTAGTAAAAAGTCTAGCATGCATGCTCTGAGGATACTGTGAAAGTGGAATTAACCACTATTCGCAACATGCTTAGCATGAACGCTTACCCACTGAAATTCATAAATAAACATATGATAGCTGCAAAAACGAAATCGAGAAACGTAAGTGTTCTCAAGAGATCGACTTTCTTAAATTACAATTCTTACACGACAACATTAGTGAAATATTGACGCAACGAATAAGAAAAGTGTTGTAAAAGACGTTTATCGCAGCCAAACTGCATACTGTGTTCTACAACAACCCTGTCATAAGAACAGGAACTAAAGACAGACTGGCCGAATTCGCCTTGTCTATGTGCACATATCAATTTAACTACTCCTGTTGAGCCAGTTACATTGGACGTACGACTCGGTAAGTACGTCATAGAATTTCAGGACATCACTCAGCCTGGCTGAGAAAAGTCAACCACGCTAAGAAAATAGATCTATACTTGCAAATACAGGTTGATACGGAACATCATGTAGATATCAAGAGAGCGTTTAAAATCATCTAACAAGTCTCACCCAATCTACCGTATGGTTTACGCATACGTCTTCTACATATAGCAGAAGCCATCGGTATCCATACCTGTGTGTACATAAGAAATTTGTACAGCTTCTTTCCTTGTCCTGAACATCATAATAGCCAAGGCTTGGATAGTTTACAAATGACTTATTATACTCAATTCTTTCATTATTATTATTATTACTATTACTATTATTATCAAGATATACGAAAAATTTGTCACCTCTTAATCGCAACTTAACTCTTACGTAACTGTTTCGACCATCAGATTTCTTATAATTACTTTATCGGTTTCTTCAGTATGCCAACCCATTCACTTATCATTTACACACTTTCGAAACAATAATTACCTTATTCACTTTCATGTCTTAGTTACTTTGCTAATTAGTTTTAACTATTTTACAAATACCTTTGAACCTAGAAAATTATTATGCAACACACCATCAATCATTTGGTGGTGATATTAAACCTAGTGCATATATATATATATATGTTAGTATAGAGCTTTGATGAAAAGCCAATTAAAAAGAATTTTTTTCTTCCCTCCAGTTCTTTCTTAATACCTGAATGGAAATTTTTTCATTGTTGAATAATTTTATCAATTTCTAAATCGCATATATTTATTCCTAAAGTTTCCTGGTATGCAATGTGATTTTGTTTTATGGAGACCTAATAACCAGTACTTCACTGATAATTACTCATATAATATTGTAGTTATAATCGTTTACAATAAGTTATATAAATCTCAATGCCAAATAAACTTGAGGGACATTTAGGATCTCACAATTTAACGTCGTTTTTCAAGGTTGTCAAGCAGTGAGAAAACAATAAATAACAATTTATTTTCTCTAAATTATTTACATTTCACTTCGACAAAAACTATTCGTTTGCAAAAAAGAACCTAAGAAGTAGTTGTAGCTTACTCACATTTCACTCAGACAACAAAAATTCGAAGTTAATATTACTCTTAACATGAATTTGGTCGGCATGTAGTACTTGATATAACCAACATAATGTAGTTTTGTAGCTAAGCACTAACCGATCTTAGTTTCAAATCACTAATTAATATTACTTGATAACCAATGGAAACAAAGTAACAGGAAACAAAATAGTCTGGTTACTCCCAATATGGAGCGTGAGGTTAAACGCCTAAAATTTGAAACTGTTTTTGAAGCAATCCGATCACAGTCTACCGTATTATCTAAGTATTATATCTATTTATAACGGTACAGTATATTTGTTAAGTTATAACAAAACGGCTTTGTTACAAGGTGAAAACATTATTAAGAGGAATCAGTATTTTTGCTTTGTAAAGAAACATTAAAACCTTTTTTAGTTTGAATTTTTGTTTACTCAAGTTTACATAGAAATATTTTTATATGAAGTCACTGTGTTGCTTGTAAATCCCAGTTGTTGTTTATTCTCATTTATTCTGGATGAGACAATATGCACCAAAAGTAATTGTATTGTGGAGGAAAAATGAAATTTTCTTTAATTATTCATAAAAGCTAATAGTCTTAGATACAATTATTATTCTTCAGTAACGAATATTTGCCACAATATTTTTGTTGGGGTTTTATGTTGTCTGTAAATTTCTTATCTATGCATTTGTTTATTAAGTGTGATAGTATGTTGGTTAGACGTTCTTTGATATAGTAGTTGTTAATTTATCTTTCTACAGATTGCAGATTTTGGATTTGTCAAACATGTGAAATATCGAACGTACACATTGTGTGGTACTCCCGAATATCTAGCTCCAGAAATTATTCAAAGTAAAGTAAGTAGTAGTGATATGAGTAGTTAATTGTTTTGAAAATTAAATAACCTTAATTTTAAATAATGAATAATATGTTTTTAAGATCCAGATGTGTAGAAACTCTGAATTTCTGACCTTTCACAGCTTTAGCTTAGATTTGCTTCTTCAGCGAATAAATAAATGAATCAAATTAACACAAGTTTAAACAGTAAACCAAATACTAATTGCGAGACCAACTACAAAGACCAGTCTGATCATATAAATGTCATATATCTTAAAAGTAAGATCAGTGTGTGTATAGTTATGTGAATGTTGATTTGGTTCACTTATTTATTCTTTGAAGAAGCTGCTTAAATTAAAGCCACAAAATGTTGGAAGTTTAAAATTTATACACGATGAGATTTCGTAAATATGTTATTTATTATAGGATATTCAAACAAAGGCTGAACTTAATTCGAAATTTTCAAGCCGACCCTTGGTAATGATACCAATAATTTTAAAAGTTACCTTGGAAATTCTGTTATCAGGTCGAAATTACTTCTTAATTGTTTAATTTATTTCGAATTACACAACTTCCTGTGTAACGATAAAATAATTTTCAAATTGTTTTATTTTATTAAATACCAGTGAAATGTAGTTAATTATAAATTGATTGCTTTTCAGAATACTACTAATTACTTAACTTTCGAGTGTTGTAGTATTCGAAGTAAATCAAAGTGATTGATCTCAATAAAAATATAAATGCATCCAAATCACGTTTGAGATTTCTTGACTTACACGTACCACCTTTGTAATGTGTTAGAAATTTCCTATTTCATCTGAGTAGTGATTCAACTTGTTAGCATATCATATACAATTATATTATTACCATTTTGTATTAAAAAGCAACAAGCAACCATTATTATAAAAGACCTCTGCTGTAACTAGCACACGCATAAAGTTATATTTTAAAACTAAATTTCACTAGCAATATTATTATAAAGCATTAAAAATAAATTAAATACAAGTCATTTAATTCTGTTAAGTAGGGGGAATAAATCACAAGTGAGGTTCTTTTACTTTAGTCGTTTTCTGGGAAATTATATTACTCCTGTAGTTATTACTTTAGCGCTTAAAACAAAATGTAGGAAAATGATAGTAGGGAGAAATCCAATAATCCCTAGAGATTAATGCATAATTAATCAATTCAGTAATATGCTTTAGCTGATTGTACTGCAAGTAATTTAATTGGAAATGCGTCTATCTGATTTTGATAGATTTTACCTTGTTTCGTTTTATTGTGATGTGATTTTGTTTACTTGTACGAAAAATGGTATGAAGATGTTAATTCAATCAGATATCACAAAATCAAGTCAATACACTTGACCAATATTGGAATGATCAAGTATTTATCACTATTCTGGTAAATAATAAATTTCTTATTCTTATCAAGCAGTATCAGTACTTTTCAAATCACCACTTGTAAAACGAGTTTAAAAACTTCTCTGTCATTAATTTTTAAGACTCCGTCACTGTTTGATAAATAGTTGTAGTCTTTCAATGTTTGTTGTAAATTTAAATCGTTAAAACTATTTCAACTTAGTGACTGTTGTTACACGTTAAGTTACGATGAACTAATTTAATATACGTATTTTTAGTACTTTGATGTAGTATATTTTACTAAAACTACTTGGATAAGGTAAGTCATTATGGTTTATAACATGAAAGAGTGGCAAGATCACATATACTTAAATGTGCAACTTGATTAGTATATACTCGAACAACCTGACATAAATAAAAGGTAGAAAATACTTTACAATGTTGGCAAAGTGCTAATATTACGTTATGGAAGTGTTGTTTTAATCGAACCTGTGCGCTAAATAATGTACATGGAACTATTTGCAAAATTGACGAGATCTTCTAACCTTTGAATACGATTAAAGCATTTACATTTTGTATGTGGAAATACTTATAAAGGTTTCCTTCATCCCAGATTGAGGTCAAATGATAAATGGCTATGCAGTGGGGTTTTGTTAAATACTTTAATGACCAATAGGCCCTGGAGAGACTTAAGACTACATTAAGAGTTGTTTTGACGTTGAAACAAGATATAAATAATCAAAATACATTTAAAGATAATTGAGAATCATGACTTTCTTTTATATTCTTTCTGTAGATGGTATGTGTAGAATTGTAAATGAATATTTATAAAGTTTTATTTAGGTATTTTACGTTAGTTGCAACGTTTAATAAAGCAGTGGAACTATTTAACTGTGGTGATATCCTGTACGTTTTTATATATGTAGTTTGAATAAGTCAAAGCGGAGTGATATACAGCCTAATATATTCTGAGTGCATATTAATTATCAAATATTTCGGACAAGGCGATTTCATACCAGTATATTGAAGAATATACTTTTTGCAACACCTTTTGTTTAACAGACTATTATGATAAGAATCAATTTTGTATCCACAACTTATGTATGCATTTTCAATTTGCTAAAACACTGACATTGTTCGGTCGGATAATAGATATCCAAAATACAGTAAGTTTATATGCTTTCATGATCTTGTGAATAAAACACAAATCTTATGATACTAGCAATTACATGACAGACGCACTGACACCATAAGAGTGATGAGGTGGGATAGTTGTATTAGTTACGTAAAATGTTCATTTCATTGTACGTTCCATAACAAAATCTTGGAACAACTTCGTCATTAGCAGACCTACTCCAAATTAACTGACAGATTTTAGATTTAAAAAGAAAACTGATCGGAAAAACAATTTATTTTTACCTAATTTTCCTCATTTTATGTCATATTTTACTTAGCAGCATTTAATATGCCTCGTGTATTGCATATGCTACGTATAAGAGGTATTTAATAGAGCGTTTCAGCCTTTTTATTACATTACAGTTACTCGAACATTAAATTAGTAGCATAAACGTAGTAAGAATTTAAGAAGGGCTTAACAATTTAGAGACGTATAAAACAACGCTGTTTTTTGTAATGAAAACGGTGAATGGAGGAAACGAAATTTACAATCTTTATTAGGCAGCTACTTGGATAATTATTTTAGCTTGACAACTTAAACTGTCAAGATAAATCGAAAACATTCAAGTATTGGAAAGTAACGGTAGTTTAGGGATAAAAATTGGATGTTATTATGAACCAGTTTGTTTTTCACTTAAATGAATACAATATTATAAATGCACCGAAATTGCATTCAACTGAACGAATTATTTTAAGCCACTGAAAGTGTGAACATAGAAATTGTGATCTCAATAATCATGAAAAACGAAGTAATGATTTATATGAACTCCTTACATAAAGATATTTACCTACGTAAATTTCCAGTCACCTTTCCGATAGACACCTGGAGTTTGGAATTATTTTAGAGACCATTCATAAGTTTAGAACTAAGTTATTGCAAAATGGAGAAGATGAATATAGTTATCTTATGGAAGTGTTTGTAACTCTGGCTATAGTTAGCCTTACGTCTTGTTCACAAATTATAAATGATACTTGTTCCTGGTTATCTACAGCATTGATAACAGCACTTTATTATTTTAGTTGTATTGAGTTCTTAGGCTAATTGTTTTAACTGCAGATGACTATTTCAAGGCAAACTTTTTTTACTAAGTTCATGGAAAGCAAGGAGCTATGCAATGTTTAGTTGATTTTTGAAATGAATTCTTTTAGAACCATCAACTTTTAGGCTCGGGTATTAATAAATTTGCAAAAAAATCTAGTAACATTAAGCAAGCGATATCTTCGCTACAAGTTTCAGATATAAATACATTATGAATATTTTTAACTATCGATAATTTTGCAGTATCATTTACTTCATTACTTACAATGAGTGGATGATTACTAACAGACATATTATGAATGTACACTATCAACAACTTCACAAAATAAGGATTTCCAAAATTGTGGAGACAGTTAACTAACACGACACATCAGATGTTAGAATAATGGAAAATAAGAGTTACATTCTACTACCTAACTTCAAAGGTAAAGGATATGTAAATCTATTAATAACTATAAAAATTATAAGAAGTTATTCCCAACTGCATCCGATTTATATTTTACAGTGCGAACAACCTAGCTAAACTATAATGAAAACTATGATATGCCTTAAACAATTTTGAGAAATAGCTTTTAAGGTTTCGATCCCTGTTATTATCATAAATTATCGCGGAAAGTTTGTCAGTCAAAAGTTTTCGTACGATGAACAGAAATTGTCAGATTACTTTAAAATAACTGTTTAATATGAAGAACTGTTTTAAATTTCATTAATACTAAAAACGAGATTCAGCAAAATTAGAGTTTCGATGAATCTCTAATTGAAACTACTGGCTTCACTAATAAAGTCGACATTGTTGATGGTCTAGTTAGAAAAATAATTTTTACAGGAAACATAAAATAAATGAAAACCAAACTCAATTAAATGGAACTCAATAAAATTTATTACGTGTTTTTAAGTCTGAAAGTTGCCATAATTTTATTCATGTTTGAATCAATAGAACGGACTGATTTAATTGGTTATATTTACTAATGGGTTTTAGTTGGATTTTCCACCCGTAAAGTAAACATTGAGTTCCAATTTGTACAACAGAAACGGGAAAAAGATGCAAACGTAATTTTTGTTTTTATGCTTAAGGCGATGAACACTAATGAAGACTGCTCAAACGATTGTGACACAGTTAAATCCCATTTAAGTGGATAAAATATTTTAGACTACATAGATTGGTTTATAATTTCTAGTTTTGCTTTGTATCCAGTAATTCTTTGGGTGAACTTATCTTTCGATTAATACATTGAAAAATAATTCAATGTTGCGTAAATTATAACGAACTTAGCTTCTTATGATATTATACATATTTATAGGTATGTACTCTGCTTTTATTTTTTATATCAATCGCCTCCCCACAGTTTGTTTTCGGTTTCTGTACATTACAGTACCTACTGAAGTCAGATATCAAATTACCTATTTATTGAGTTATCGAATTCACCGAGAAATTACTGTGAAGAATTGGTATTACGTTCACATATTCTATTGTTCTAAAACGACCGCTTTTTAATAAACAGTGAAATTTTTTATTTCTAACCGCATTTCAAATTGTGTTGTCTACGAAGGAAGCAGCAATTTTATAAGTTGTCACAGTACAGGCCCAATCACCTTAAAGTTTACATCATTAATTGTTACTTGTATACAATAAATCATTATATGTAACATTAAAGGTAAACATAGCTGGAAAAAGTGTTATTTTCTGGTAAAAAAAATTGGTATTCTGTCTTGACATGTTTGGTTTCCTTCATTCATCATTAGTATACGATATAATACCATGCAAACAAATGTTTCGGTAGACAATAGATTCCACAACATAGAGATACTTATCGGGCAGTATACGTTTCCCAAAATACTTACAGTAAACCTGTACACAAATAATTCAATATCATGTGCCATAAACTTATTGTGAAGTTTAATTAACTACTCATCTATCTTAATATTACTTTCAGTGCATTGTTTCAAATTAATTCATTTTGAATTGCTTACACAATAAAAATAAATTTTCTAGTTTACATTCTTCTTTATGTTTAGCTATGATTCTATTCATGTGTTTCATTGCACAAGTTTTTATTTTCACAACAATTTTAAATAATATCTGCTTCCATACAGACCCTGTTGAATGAACTTCATAAACATTAGTAAACATTTCAAAAACAAAAGTGCTTCAGAATTTTTTACCATCGTACGCAGCAAAATATGAGTTAGTGAACAAAATATGAACTAGTTTTGAGAAATTAATTTGTTTTTAGAGTTTTGTTCTGTTAAGAGAAGAAAATCACACACTATTATGTAAACGAAATGATGGCTTTTGTTTTTCTTAAGATGAATGACAATTCATTTTTACAAGATTTATGGTTGCACTAATCTTATTACTGATGCATGCATTAGATACTTTCATGACGATATTCAAAGTACTCATGCAAATGAATAGAAATATACATATTTTATTCCTAGTTACAATTAATTTTCTTTGACAATTCATGTTTTTATACTGCAAAATATTCTGTCTCATATTGAACACATCGATAACAGTACATAGTGATTCACAAAAGATGCCTTATTCGATATCACCTTTAATCACTTGTCAACAGTGTTTATTTAAAAGTATAACATACTGAATTTTTAAAATCGAACTAAACAGTTACTTATTTATAGTAAATATTACAAGAAGCATATAAATATGTATTATCTTTCAGAACTGTTTAATTTTTATTGGGCTCAACTGAAATGTATGCACTTTGTAAAGTAGATTCGGACAGAAATACGTAATCATTTTCCCTAATATAACTGCACATCAAACTTAAACCTTATAAAACCACAGTTTCAGTAATTTCTTTCAGAGCTTTTTAATATCATACTCTGTTAAAAATATAATAATAGTAACAGTAGCATATATAATATTGTTTAACGTTTAATGTCTGCAAATGCATTCAAGCTATTTACTCGTTCAAATAGCTAAAAGATGATTTGCGGTTGTTCTGCAGAGTGCTGTTACGTTTTTCAGGTCATGTGGTTTCTATGATGACTAATTACCCTAGAACCAAGTTTAATGTTATAGTTTCTACCTCACAGAGTATATAAATATTTTTAAATAGTGGTTAATTAGTGTTAAGAGAACTTCGATTTATACGCTTTATTTACAAGCTTAGCTCTACTCAGTTTGGTATATATCAGGATGTAGTGCCACCAACTACATGACTCAAAGCTCAGCAAACAATCGTTTGCTTGGCATATACAGTATAAATATAATCGAATATAGTTGTTTATGTCTGCTATCAATATACTTTAGAAAGGATTTTATTTTATTAAAAGATCAGAAGAACTCAATGAAATCAGAAAAATTTAAAATGATGTTTTGTTTTGTAGTCATGATATAAACACATAATATTGTTTTTAATATTACCTAGTTACTATCAAACAAATATTTTATAGTGGAAAATTCCCATTTAGGCATTAGGGAAGGACGAGAGGCACGAAGAAATTTCTTTTCAATTAGTTTTTCATTAAAGCTCTCATCCTAATAGACTGTTAACGTTTGAAAAACATCAAAATATAATGACACTGCGTTATTTTTATTTAACGCAAATTCCCAGACAGGCAAACAAATTCAAACGCCGTATTGACTGATCAAATGATGTGTTTCTTTCTGATTTAAAACTAATCATATATTACCACTAAATCATTATGAACACAGAACGAAGAAAGTTTGTTTTCAGCTGGCTCTTCATCACTGTTCAACACTAATATACATAATTTACACTTGAAAACGAAATCAATGACCACAAACTGGTGATTAGTAAATTATCACACTAATGATAAAACATAAAACAATATAATCACATTACAGGAATGTAGAACAAAACCAGAAAGGTCAGCTAATAATCTTTAAGGATTATGCAATAATAGAATTAAACATTTAGCTTCAGTTTAGATAAGAGTTGGTTGCTCGAGTTAGTTACCTGGGAATAATAATCGAAGGGTAAGTTTTGAAATACATGTTGAATGCTAAAAATAATTGATAACAATAAACTGGAACAAAACGGAAGCAAAATAAAGGTTAATAGCTGGGTACAACGCTTGAACTTAGTTTGATAGTCAGGACAAATAAAGTGGCCTTATGAAAGTTTTATGAATACAAAGATTGGGTTTATCTAAGTGTGTATCTTTGGCCGCTGCTATTTGTGTGAGACGACAGCTGGAGGTAAAGGATTTTTAAATTGTAAAAATCTCCAAGCATTTCTTTATATTACCAAAATAACTTTAAAACCTTGTGTTAACCGTTTTGCGGTTCCTTCTGTCAGATTACAAATGATTTTAAGCCATTCTGCAAATACATACCATTAAATCTATTTCTTCATCATTATCTTGTTACCAGAATTACTTGTTGTCTTATTCTTCTGTTGGTAAAAATACTATTCTAGCTCTAGATGCGCTTACAGATTACGTTGATGACTTCATTTTGCCGTTATAACAAATGGCAGTTAATAAGTAATGAAATACTGAACAATAAATTGTAAGTGCTGAACGATGTCTAACTACTTATGATACAACTGTAGTTACTTTGTCGTACATAGCTTTACCACTAGGAATAAACTAAAAAAAAACGCTTTTTAACATTTCGTTTTTATTTAATGACCTTGTTTTTAGCCTTCTCTTATTATTGTTTTAATGAAGTTGTAAAACATAAAATGTATTTCTGTACACTTTTATTGACTTATTTACAGGTCCCGTGTTTAGTAAACAAGGAGATATGAATATTTAATTGCATATTTCGAAAAAAATACTTTATATGTTTATAAAATTACATAAATTAGTTCACCAACAAACAACTAACTGATGACTTGATTGTTCAAATAGGCGTATTTAGCAAAGTATTTCCACTTAAAGTAGAATAGTCTCTTAGTAGGTTGTAAATGCGAAACTGAAAATACTTTAGGACGTAAATATGTAATGTATTTTGGTTTGCTCAATAGGATGTGGGAGGTCGCTGGGTTTCTAATTCGTGATCTGAATTCGCTCATGACTTTGACTTTGGCTCACTTATACAGCAGTACAATGCAATATTGGCTGTAAGCTATCACTTGAAGATTTAGTAGAAAACGGAATTATGTTAGTATTATTAAAATTTTAGGGCATGTTAAACTTAATGATAGTAATAAAAATATTGTTTAAAAATATGTTAGTTGTCCCAGCAACCGGTCGATTTGATTTATGAAGAAATTTGAATATATAGTTTATAAATAAACATTTTACATTGTTATTGTCACTTACTTAATTAACATTATTTATTGCTGTCACACATACAGCAAGTTACTTCTGTTTATTTCCAATTGACGTGAGCAATTGGATTAACAGATTTTGATTTTTTATAAGAAAAACCCTGCTGAAGTCTTGCAGATATGTGATAATAAATTTTAAAACATTTATTACGTATTGGTGATAACTTTTAACTATAGTTGGGTAAAACACAATGTTTCTTCTGAACTGTAATATATTATTTCTTCACATTTAAAAACAATTATCCTCGTATACTCAAAATTTAGCATTCTTCATTATACAAAGCGAAGTTTGTTATATATTTTAGTCGTAGATCTCATAATAACATGTTAACCCTGCTAACAACTAGACTGAAACGTAGGTCCAAGGTTTCCTATCAAATACTTTTAACCGTTTGACATCAAAGCAAAACGCATATAAAATCACGACACTTAAACTAATGATTATATCGCAAATAGTGTTTGGTGTTTTTTCCTGTAATTATTTTCAGCTAACAAAACATTTTTATTCTAGAACTAATCTCATAAATAATATATTAATAAAACCCCACTTAATTCTAAAGTTTATTCATGCATTCAGTCTCGTCATCTTATCGATGTTCGTTGTTGATAAAAAGTGGCATAGATCTTACTTTTTGCCCCATGAATACTTTTACTCATCAGTTCCTTGTGTGCAATAAATATGTATGAAAGCAGAAACTAGATTGTAGATTAGTTTATTAATATGATTTAACTTTCGTGTCACTTGTTTCTTACAATGCATACAATAACCACATATATTTGTTCTACTATATTTTGCATACATTATTTATTTAACGGTATCATTGAATATACTTCTGAGCTTTTATATCAACTTATACCAATTGATGAAAACAGCAAAGTTTATAAACATCTAGCTGACAAGCAGATTAAATCAGATGAATTTGTTGACATAAATGTAATATGTAAATCCTAACGATTTGTTTCCGACCATCTTTGTTTCAGATACTCATTAAATTGAGGAAATGACTTATGTCAAGATTAGTTAACGGGCAATTTCATTTTTATCTAACAGTTTCCACAATATAAGCACTGATATCAAACGACATTTATAAACGACTAAAACAGCGTAATTGTAGTTGCTCTAAAAGGTATTATCTGAAATCATAACTTAATATTTTTCAGTAAATTAATTCATTAGAAATTTATTGTAAATAAGGTAGAAACAAACAGGATTTTAATGATTTCATTGGATACCCCATTTAAGTGAATAAAGATTGTGTGGTGTTTTAGCTTCATATAACATTTATCATACCGTATGATTCGTTTCACAGTTTTCTCTTTTTAATCTGAAGTAATTTGACCTCTGAATAAATACTTCGTTTCAATTGCCAACATGCCTTTCGTTATTATCACTCGTCTTTCGCTAAGAAAACTAATATTCGCAATCTTGTTTCTGATAGGCTTACCAGTATAATAACTTTATACTATGACCTGAACATTCAGTACAGACAGTACTACAGTGGCATTATTTTAATTTTTTAAGCGTGTATGAGTTTAAAAAATGATACGTAATAAAATTTGTTGGCGTAACAAGAGCTTGATTCCTTTAATAATATCAAATTGATAACTTGGCAAAAAGGGAACTCAAAATGTGGAAAACTGAACATAACTAATAGAAATGTAAATGAAAGAGTAAATCAAAATGAATTTATCATGAAACCTTCTGAGTGTATGTTTTTGCATGTTTTTAACTAAACAAACAAATGTTTTATATTATGAAAAATAACCAGTGATTGCAAAGACGAAAGATCTGTGGAATTTTCTAGCATAAATTTCATGAAAAAATATTTAGCTTTTGTCATATCCGCATATAAATGCAGTGGATTTCAACCTGAATTAACTAATGAATGGAAGCTGACTTATTTAATTATGTGCAATAACAATTACTTTTAATTTATTCAACAATGAACTTTTGTGAATCTAAATTTGTTTTGAATAAGGTGAATGCAATTGACTTAATTTTTATGTAGTTAACAATATTGTGCGTAGGCGAGTAAAATTTGTCGTATTTTAACTTTCTGTTCAATTTGTGTTTAAATGAACTTATCACAATGAAATTATGAAAACTTTGCACTTTCATTTGATGTTGTAAAGTGTATCACACACTTGTAGAGTAGATATAATCATTTTGTTTTAAATTTGAAATTAACCTCTACATTATTCACGAAATTAACTGTTCACACTTATTATGATAAACATTTTAAGTATGCATTGAATTTGATAGTAATAATTCGATTGCGTTTTTATCTTTTTTTAATTGTTTCAGTTTAATTAAGGTCATAATTTGTTCTGAGACACATACTGATATGATTTTGTCTGTTTGTCTTTTCTGTTAACGGAGATAACTTTTGTGTCATGTTTATTAAGGATTAGTAATAACAAACAACAAACTATTTCCAAAGCCTATGAAATCACAGACAATATCTAAATCATTAACATGATGGGCCCAGGTTTTTTGTGTCATCTAGGAAAGCGTTTTTCGTTACACACATGTCATTTTATATTCTAGGGGCTTCGTAATTTAAAGTTATATGTATATATAAGTATCACGTTTTGTTATATGAAGCGTTTAATTAAAATGAAATAAGCCTATTAATGCTTTCTCATATTGTTACCTGGAGTTGTTGATGGTGATAATTAGTTTTATTTTGTTTTATTATATCATGAAATTCTAAGGCTTACAATCCAATAACTGACTTCATGTGAATGTTCTTAAATTATTGTAACATATAATATCTTAATCTAAATTCTTTGTCTTTTCGTTAAATACGAATAGGGTTATACTAAAGCTGTTGATTGGTGGGCAGCTGGTGTATTAATTTATGAAATGGTTGCCGGTCATCCCCCATTCTTTGCAGACGAACCAATAGAAATTTATGAACGTATTGTTATTGGAAAGGTAAGTTGGAGAAGGTATTCATACATTAATAAATTGTCTATTTTATTATAAATATTTATTGTCTTACAGTTTCCAAGAATTTTATAGCTATTAAAAATTCCGAGAAATAAGTAGTATTACTAATTCAATTGGGTAGAGAATATGCACTAGGGAGTATGTAATGTATTCCAAAAGAAAAACTGTAAATGTTCTCTCTTAAAAGGGATATATTGAAAATCGAAACAAGTTATTAATTTTCGAATTCTAACACTTGGAAGGACATAATTTATTTATTCTAAGTTATCCACAATTCGATTTGGTTGTACACGTTGTTTGTTAGATCGTTGGAGAATACTTCCTACTATAATATACAAAGATCACTATTGGTTTGATTTCAATATACCAATTATAGCAATCATATTAGTATGATATAATATCTTTTATTTCGTGCATTCCCTTGCTTGCGACCCGAGAAACAAACAGTAATAATTATTTTAAAACCAATGTATTAACGGTGAACTTGCAGGAAGTCGTAATTAGAGAGAAATTATGAAAATGCATAATATCTGACTATTAAGTATTTATACCTTGAAATTAAAAGAATCTAAGATAAATAAATAAGTTATTATGCAACAAAATGTTTGAAACTAAAGTTATTAAAACAATATGAGAACAATGATTGCATTTTTTAAAAATAACTTCAATCTTTTATTAACAATGGCTTTGTAAAATGTAGTAAATATTAAAATGATTATTTTGAAATATTTTAAGCTGTCAATTTCATGACCACCGTAAAACAGATGACAAACAATATTGATTACAACTATTAGGATGAATTTGTATGTTTCCATTGATTTGTTATACAAATACATCCTGATACCGATACGCCCATTACACAAGTGTAACTGTTTGGACTCAGTAGTCTAGTAGTAAATGCGGTGGTGTTTGGCAAGAAACGGACTGAGGTCGAGTCCCACTATGTACATCAACTTTGGGATGCAGGTACATCCAGCTGACGAGTCCCAAATAAGACGAAACTTGCGTCCTGGATTCCACTTACCAGTCACAATTCAACTTAAATAACTGAAAACAACTGTTGTTGATATGGTGCGTGCACAGACACACTCTTCTTAACACTCCATTCTCTTCTAAACATGAAATTCCTTCGCTGCATACATGCAAAAAACATGTGTATTTAGCTGATAAGCTTTTTTAGTGTATTTTCACTGTTCCTTCACGATCAAATTTTTCTACTAATTTTTCGTTATTGTGATGTTAAGAAAAAAAACTAATCATAAATAATTATTATTGCTTCTACTTTGTAAGCAGTCAGTCAGAATTATTTTGTTCGGTCGTAATATTTTGTTTTGACTGTTGTTCCTGCTTTAGAAAAATTAATAAGTTTTACAAACTATACAAAATCATCATTTCTCACTGTCGTTGTATTACTAAAGTTGATAATAGTGAAGGGTTACTGCGAACGATGTGAACAGGAGTGCATAAAATACTCTACAAGACATGAATCTCTAATGTCTACCTACTGAAGTATTGTTAACTAAAATAATATGTAAATACAATAATTGAGCCTACGTTTTTGAACGTGTTGACATCTGGTCTTGAACCCAATTTTATTTTTGCCTTACGATGAATAATTCACCGTACATTTATTCAACCAGTAAATTTTATATCACATCACAATACTATACAACTAGATAGAAAATGTCAGTGATCATAAATATCTATAAATGAGTAAAACTATGCTGGAAAATATTTAATAGGTGACATGAACTTTACTGATGCTACTATTCAATGTAATTTTTTCAACTTTTATTTCTTGAAGTCTGCTTTATGCCAAAAAAGTAAACCATGCAAAGTTTGTCAATCCATAAAAGTTTAATGATACATAGTAAGGTAAGATTAAAAGTATTGAAATTTTACCAACTTAACTTACATAGAACTTAGCTTTATGTGGATTAATCTAATTTGCATTTTAATTTTAATTTTCAATTTTACAAAGAATAAAATACAAGGAAATTTTATGATGCACCTAATTAAACACACTATAAACACAGACACTAAATGATATCACTCTCAGACGTAAAATATATTCTCACAAATATTAATGTAGGCTTAATGAGAATTACTTTAATGGATGAATCCAATCAAATAACTTCGAAATACATTAGCATAATATGTTCTATTATAAATACATAATGGCATTATAACTCACATACTATATCGAGAGTCATCTAGAACATATTAAGCATATACAGTTTAACGGTAAAGAAAAGTCATCTTTTTAATCTGAGCTGTTCTAATGCAAACAGACAGATAAAGTTACATTATCTTGTTATTTACAATAAAACCCATTTAAATATTCAGTTTTTACAAGTTTCTGATGGTAATTTAACCGGCATCGAATGCTATCTTCAAATCAAAATACTCTTTGAAAAACCAATTCCTCTAAAATTGCTTAGGACAACTGTTGGCGATCTATCATCAAATAGTAAAGTACTATATTTACACCGGCAGAATAAACTAGAAGTGTGTGAACCAAGTCTTCCAGCAAAAGATCCGTAAGACATACGAAGGCGTATTTTGTATTTCTAAAATTCAAACACTCACTGATTAATTAAAGTAGACATAAATTTATTTACTTTCAGCTACATTAGTGATAGATCATTTTGTGTGGTTTATTTTTGATAACATGTGCTGGCCACAAATTGTTCAGCTTATACAAATATACAACAGCGGCGTATTGAAAAAAACCCTTTAATTCCAGTCACTTGATAGTTGGTTAGCATAGCTTTTCATGTAATACAATATTATACACAAATTTTTACTCTAAACCAAGTACAGGAATAGAAGCTTGATTATTTATTGATAATCGTTTCAAAATAAGCTTTAATTCATCGTAGTATGGTATGAAAAACATGTTCGTTTATAGTGTAGCACTTCAGCATCAAGGTAACAGACAATTATATAAAAAAATTGAAACAAATAAGAAATATTAGGTTGATTATATTAATCATATTGATAATTTCACAATACTTCACATTTTGAATTTAACATGTAATAAACGTATATGCAGCATTGTAACTAAGTTATTTAAGGCGAAAAATAAGTTGATGCCAGTTAAGTAATTCATTCAGAAACATTTACGTTCATTTTTCAATAACAGCTGGCTTTTAGTTTTCATTAGTTATCATTAAAAAATTATCTTAATTCATTAGATATGCTAACTAGGATGGTGATCTGCATTTGTAGCATGTAGCATACATGAAAAGCATAATTCCAATATTTCTAAGGTGCATTTAATTTTTGTGTGCAGCGGAGTAACGAGCAAACATTAGGTGGTCTGGAAGCTAAACATTTCTAGTAGAAAGAATACTGAACTAAAATAAAGCTGCTTTTTGGTAAAACAGACGGTATCATTTGCAGCGTAAATGAGCGCTATTTTTTGATTTTGGCTTCTAAACAATTAAACAGACCATAGTGATTCAGCTTTTATGACTGTATCACTTGGTAGTACTATAACATGTTTGTAGTCAAGTTAAATGGTATTACGCTATCAATAATATTATCGAGATACGATCGACAATAAACTGAATGGAATTCAACAGATAATTATGAAAAATATCTTTCATTAAAATAAATAGAAATCCAAATTTCATACTGGGAAAACTTCTATTAGGTCAGAAATGTTATATTTTCTGAAAACTGGAAACAGTTACAAAGATTTTAAAGGACCTCTTACCGGAATTTTCGCAAGTTCCTTTTAGCTGGATTAAAAATTGAACTTTATAATTTATTCGTATTCCAAGTATGTATTTGTGAAAGACTATCTCTATATGTATTTATAAGTCTTCTAGCCTCAATATAATTGTGTTATATTTTCCCCGAACATCGTCATCTTATCAAATCGGCTTTCGAACACTACTCATGATAAATGAGTAAGGGTGAATTCTGACAAGTTTTAGCCTCACTCTTTAAACGTCCAGACCATTTCAATCAACAGTTTTTAAAATAAATATTAGTTGTATTCACAAAGAAAACAAGCGAATTCTAATATACGTTACATGAACTTTAACTATCCTTTGATTTAAGACAGATATCTGTGTTTGAAGGGGATATGCTTTAACCACCCGTTTACTATACACTTCACTTTCTTCTCCACTTCGTAAACTGTTTCAGCAGTTGTTAAACTCTTTTTAATCAGCTGTATATTTGTTGAGTGGACAGTTACCTGCCACATCTTTCTTCTGTATTTTAGTTTCAATCAACTCTGTGTAAAATGACTTAACAATCAACTAAATAAGCTAATAAAAATGTTCTGAAATACAACGATAAAGTTCATCATAAGAAACTGAAGCAATGTATTATCGAATCGGCGTTGAGCAATGTTTTAAGCTCAATTTTTAAATAAAGTATTTTAGGAAGCAAACTTTGTACGTACACTTAATAAATACCGTGTGTGGAGATGGAATGTGCAACTAACTAGGATAACAAATAAAACCGGTATAGCAGTTTTTTAATAATGTACCGAATATTTAGTAGGCATAAAACAAGTATCTCATTTATATAGGTATTTCTGCACACTTTACAATATGTAGTTGCTTAAAAACCAGACAGTAAATTATGATTAATCAATCTGAGAGAGTTTTCAACGTTTTCAATTTTTAATGTACATTACTAAATTTTAAAATTGTAAAATCCATACTTCTCATTTTATAAAATAATGCATCAACATATAAAGTGACATTAATTCATATATACAATGATGGTTTCATTTACAAAGAATCATGTTAATAGAGTGTTTAATGACTGTGAAATACCAATGAGTAATTTGATTCTTTATTGATGTTTTGTTTTTTTGTATCGACTATGATGCACATTATTCAAGTTATCAGTACTCAGGAATATTTTTCAACTGTATTTTGATGTTGAATGTCCATTAAATATAAACTCGTTTTTAATATAGCTATTATTAGGTTGCATTTTAACTGTACAAATTATCGAAAATAAAATTTCTCATCGTCGAATAACATCGTTTCATTTTACATTTCTATGAAACTAAGATCTAATATAAGTAATAACAAATACATGATACGCATTGAATTCAAAATAAAGGTTAAAAGAGCTTACTGTAGGATATAATCATAATCAAGTATTTGTTATCTACATAGTCAGCTAGCATTTTAGATGACTGTAGACGTGTTTTTCTTTTTGTCGAATAAAATGTAGTGATAATATCTGCCATCTATTATTTTTAATTATCTGAAATCCCAAAATTAGTATTCTTGGTGTTAGTAACCACATTACTATGAGCTATTCCTAAATGTCAGCATAGATATTAGAAAAATCTAAGATTTTATCAATACCTTAATCACAAGGCAGTTGCCTATTTTAACTAAGTGGCATGATTTGTACTTGTTTTTGTTTGTGGTTCTTGCTAAATAACTCTATAATGGTCTAAATGACAATTTTTGAATTATTATTGCTTTCTATCACTAAATACAAGTAATTAAAACGCAATAAAGAAGATTTTATGATTACTATTCGATTAAAAGTACGTTTGGCCTACAAGTAGACAATTCAGTTTAACAGTATAAAACGTCTAACTGACTATGAATTAAGACAAATTTCAGAGCTCAAGTTAAATGGACATACGGTTTGCTGTAAAATAT
The DNA here is from genome assembly GCA_025215515.1 of Schistosoma japonicum. NCBI lineage: Eukaryota > Metazoa > Platyhelminthes > Trematoda > Strigeidida > Schistosomatidae > Schistosoma > Schistosoma japonicum. The sequence goes on along the minus strand of CM046069.1, from coordinate 37,959,123 downwards.
TCTAAATACTACGCTTATATTCATATTTTACAGCTAGAAGTGTATATAAACAGCTGATTTACTTCAATTCTAAACCATATTTACTGTCTAACAGAAATTACTTTAAACCTAGTTTTTATAATGAAATGCATACAAATCACATAAATAACTTTTGTTTCATATGGATACTGAAAGAAACTCTAATGCCAATACTTAATGTCTAAAAGTACTCTTATCCGAATGGAATACATGTTGTAGAATTAGACGAATCATTATTTATTTATTATCATTAACTTTACATGTAAAGTTAATACATTGATTTTAAAATAGAATAACATAACGCTATATCAGAAATCAATGTTAGTGGGAGTTCTACCATTGAAGGGCGGTCCAGCGGTACATATGACTAAGAGTTTGCAGTGAAACCTGAAAGATCTGGGTTAGACAGAATTGAGGAAGTACATTACTGAGTAATGTGCATCAAGTTACTGTGTTCCGAATTTTAGGTGTAAAATAGAAACCTAGTGATTGTGACCAAGATACACAATTTGCGGAAAAAAATAAAATCATTTATTTGTCAAAAGTAGCCTTATTAATTTACTTGTAGTTCTGATGTGAATTTCACGGTTATTTCATGACATGCATAATTATAAAACATTATTTTATAGAATATTTCAACTAGTTATATTACCTCTTAATATTGTTGTTTTTTACACTGAAGCTGTGAACAGTTGACGAGTAGACAGAATCTGATAGTTATTATGCTGTTCAAGGCTTATCCCTCATAATCGTATATATTCACGTACTAGTGGTTTAGATTTATTGGGTTAAAGTGTGATGTGATTTAATTAATTTAACAAAAACTCACATAGATATGTAAGCATAAAAGTCAACACCTAATTTCTGTGAAAAATTTAAGTGAATAAGGAATAAACCTGCCTCTAAATAATCTAAGATACCTAAGATAAATATGAATTAGGAACAAGTAAAGTTATTCACTGAAAATTCTTATTGAAGGTAAATTGGCTGAATTATTAAATTAACTTGTTGTTGTATTTATCTCAATACTTTCCATTTATATCACTACAAACTTAAATTTTAGTTAGATAGACCCATCGTACAGCTGAATGCATTTTCAAATTTATAATATGGGTTGTGAAACAAATATATAATGGCGATTTGTCATTTTATCTTCTTTACTGGTGATTGTTTTACATAAAAAACTTTGCTGGGACTTTCCAGATATTTAAATCATCCGGTTTAAATATGGCATAATATTTAGCAGAATACAGTAAAGATAGATTTCGTGGTTTACCTATCTTTCAGATTATATGTCCATTTGACGCCCTCACTCTGAGTTAATTATTACTCATAATGTTATTTTCGTAAATGAAATTCCATCACATAGCCCATTCATACCTCCGTTTGAAAATAATTTGCCTCTTCTTTACATATAATGTACGATCGATACTTACTATTCCAAATGTGTAGAATATTTTAATAAGTGTTACATAGACTTCGTCATGGTGCTAATTGACTACGAAGCACTCATATTATAGTGAATTCTAATAACTTTGATAGTTCTCCTTAATATAAAACTTTCAGATATACGTCAAAGTGTTTGATGTAATGTAATAATGTATAGTATACTGAAGAAACAATTGTTTTTGCAAACCTTTTTTCGATAAGCATTCTCTATAGAATATGAAGTCATTGAGAAGTCTTAGGTTCTTCTGCTTACCAAAAACATAATTTAATTCAAATATATTAAAATATTTATTGATAATTGGGAATTAAACAATTACACAATCCATTTAACCAGTCCAAAGAAGAAACATTTTTAGATTTTAAACATTTCAATCTATGGTGTCCAGACGAATACTTTCAAAAAAACCAAATAATACTGCTCTAATCAATTCTGTTAACAAGACAACTGTGTGTATGTTAATAAAGAATACAGAAATATTTCATAATTCGTTGCACTTAAATCATCGGTAAAACGTATACGTTACATATCAGTTACTGATGTTAGTAAAGAAATATCATGGCTTTATTATAAAAATAAAAAAGGTTAGGTATGTGACTGTAAATGTTTAACTAAGCGAGTTGGAATACAGAAAAAACGAATAACTTTTGTTTTTTAGCTTTAAATGGACTGATTCTGACAGATAAACATTTACACTATATGTAAGCCAGTTTTTAAAGGATGCAGAGAAAGTTTAATTTTGGCTGTCAAGAAACACAACCATTGCAATCTGTATATTGTGGAAATTTAGTTATGAGTAGATAGAAGTTAATAATTTCAGTAGATTATTGTTTCATTTTTAATAGTCGGATTTCAGCTTCCTATACATTTTCCGAATGAAACACAGTATCAAACAGTATATTTTGAAATAGATTACAAAAGCTTTAAAAATTTAGTGAATTACTTATATTGTCAATAGATGCATTTGCTTTTGATTGACTTTTGTTGAAAACATTCAGTAGTATAACTAAGTTGTATTGTTAAAAAGGTAAACTATTTTTTCTACTTAATATAACCAAATCATTTGTGAGATCCTATCAAAGCAACTTTCAACAAAATAGTTCTTTCCGTAGAACTTTTTAAATAGTCATGCCTTCGGATGACACACGTCAAAAGAGACATCAATTCACGAATTGAATTTTATATAACAGAAGTAGGTGAAAATAAGTAAGTGAAACTTGGAACTATAGTGATGAAGATTTTCAATGTCTCTTGAGTTGTCAGCAATTGAAATGAATCATTTTCCTTTACTAAGGTCAAGCACTGTTAATTAAGCTTGTTTTGATAATTACTTGCATGTTATTGTATTAAGTAGACAGTTGATTCGTCAAGAATCGCGATTTTACTATGATTATATTTGATATACCTCCTATTAACCAACACGGGTTTTACAAGTAACTTGAAGTGCACTCTTTGAAGTATTATATTCTGTATCACTTTAAAATATAATCTTACTGTTTATATATTTCCACAATGTCTAGACAACCAAATCGCCAGTTAGACATCATGTTACTTATTTTCTAAGAAAGTCAAAATGTGTAATTATTCATCAGGTGATCTGAAGAACCTAGGATATTTTTCTACAGTGGAGTCGCAAGTTGGTAGTAGTAAGAAGTGCCATACTATTACGAAATACCTATATAGTTGTCCCTGACTTTCAATAATTACCCTACTAGAAAGACACCTTTAGTGCAATTTGAAAGATGAAACAGTTTTGCCATATATTTTGGAAAAAACACAAGTTTTCGATACATTGTCACAGATGTATTTGTAAAATGTTTCATCTAAACTGATATTTGCGCTGTCTGTTTTATATACAGTTAATTCAGTACAATTATACAAACAGATTATCATTAGAGCTACGTTAACAAAGTGCCTGATTATTACTGTGTTTAATGTCATTATACCAAAATACAATTGTAAATATTTTATTCAATATATCTTTTATGACACTTTCTGTTAATGATTCGATGTTCAATAGTATTATTGCTAATGTTTTTAAAATAGTCTTTACAAGATTACTGATTCTCATTTGTCTAAATTAACATTCTTCTGCCTGATCTTATTTAACCGTTTTGCATGTATGTCTAATTCATAATCAGAATTTTATATTAAACTGTCTGTATTGTTATATTTATTCATATAATTGCATTAGCTTATGTTATGTCGTAATGTAGCTGTAAACTGTCCACGAGTATTCAGGATGAGTTCAGTGTTCAATTTGCCAATACTAGTCGTTTGTACAGTTAAATGTGTATAATTACGAGTGTCAAAATGTTTTCTTATTAAATTTAGCTAATATCATAGTGTTTACTTATTCTTTCTTGTTTATTTAAAAAATGCTACTAATACACTACTGTTAAGTAATCATGCCATTTAATAAGCATCCCATTTAATAACAAACGGTGATGACTATGCTCAGTTTCAAGAGATCTTTTAGTCGTCTTCATTAGGTTATTAGGATTATTAAAATATATTCTGACGGGTATGAGTTTACCCAAGTTATTGTCTAGTCCCTCAAGAATATACACATATACCGAGAATTCTAGTTTGAAATCTTATCTGAGTTTATAACTTCTCTAGATTCAATATTTCTAGATTTTTAGAGGCTTTAAATCTAACTGGTTTGGTTACACTAGAGAAAATAAGACATGTGTTAACGGTTTAATTGTAATTTTTTTTAAAGCACATCAGTCAGATGCATATATATCATGTAAATATAATCGTTTCATGATTTCAATGCCATAGCATTTGTTGCAACCTTATGCGTTTTGGCGTATCGTTATCCTTAACTTAATATACTGCTTATAATCATTTTCATGAAAAGCTACGGAAGCAGCATGGTTAAATAGATTAATTTTTTGGGAATAGGCATATTTATTGTTTATATATGTGTATTGGTTAACCTTCTAACGAGTGCAGCAGCGACTTGGTGGCTGTGGCAACCATACATACATCCACCAGGTAACTTAATGTAATCATTTTAGTGTCGCTCTCATACAGGTTCAGTGATTGCTTCCAGATTTTTGTTTACAAATCACTAAGTGATTACTGAATTATATAAAAAAGGTAATCAGTTGTTGGACAAAGTTAATTTTTTAATACACTCTGTATATTTACTTACCATGTCCTGTATCCTTTGAAGTCTTGAGCCAATTTAAGTTCATTCAAGCGTTGTTCGGCGTTCTGTGGCAACTCATACTGTAATTGGAATTGAATCTGATGTAGTTGTAATTAGTAGAAGTTTATCGTTTACCATATGAATTAAAGAGCAGATCAACCTTTCTTTCATTTGAAGCATTTCAGTTATTCGTTACTTGTTTTTTTTAACTTTCAGTATAAATTCCCTTCTCACTTCAGTTCAGATTTGAAAGATCTTTTACGGAATTTAATTCAATCTGATTTAACACGACGATATGGTAATTTGAGAAATGGTGTGCATGATATTAAATCACACAAATGGTTTTCACACTTGGACTGGTTAATGATTTTCAAAAAAGAGGTAAATTGATTACTTTTAATTGCTATTTTGACTTTTTTTGTTCTTACCAAGCGCTTATTCACCATGGCTTCTGTAAAATATAAATAGCTAATGTAAGTAATGGACCATAACTAATGTTTCAAACGTTTAAATAATTTTTTTGGTTCAAACTCAATAGATCACTTTCACATGCAATTGATAAAATTGAAGAGAAAATGGTGGATATATCCAAAATGGTGGTAATAGTAACTAATTTTGAAACTGTTCAATGGTTCCTACATGGTCAATGATGCACCACTGTTACGTTACCAAAGCAATAAACCACCAAAAATACGTTATTGGAGTAACGGCACATTTTGTTGGGTTCTATGATGACTCTAACCGTCTTACAGTACATAATAACATGCGTTTACTCTGTAGTTATTCTCTTATTTCCACTTATTTTTCTGGATTAATAAACTGATTTTAAGTAAAATTCAATCAGAAACATCTAAACCAGAGTCGTTTACGATATATCTACTTAATCACCATTAATGTTTAAAAATTGTTCATCAATAGTTACAAACTCACATGACACAATTTTGTCCTCATTATATGAATTAATATTTGTAAACAATTGTGGAACGTTCTTATATTGAAATGACTGCTTATAATACTATCAAGTCCATTAACTTTGTACATAAGTTTACACTTCTTTGAATTGTACATTTAACTTTTAACTTTTCAAAGATTACAATTTGTAATTAATCTAATATATTAATGTATCGTTTACCTTGTTCTACATTTAGCTTGTTGTTAGTATATTTTACATAATTTATTAATTAGCAATATTATTCCACTTAACATAGTCATAAGTATAGTCAATTACAAAATTCCATAAACCATATCAAGTTTCTCTGAAATGAAGTATAACAGCTTTTATGCTAAAACGTGTATACAGTCGCCCACAGTAAAAACACACCACACGTTAATATCTTTTCCAAAATTCACTTAAAAACTCAAAAAGAAATCGCAACGTAAAGTTAAACCTTAGTATAGATATACGGTTTATCAGTTTAATAAAATTCTTTGTTGTTTGATCGTGAATCACTGTTCTTAGATCAGGAATGAGTAGAAAACTAATTTTAACGATACATAGCAAGAATTATATTTAATATGAAAATTCTAATTACACCTTGTGTTAGTCATATTTCTGCTCCTCGCATTAAAATAAAACTTGCATTAAAGAACACTTCAGCCTATTCATATCTACAGAAAAACCAGTATTAAGTTCTGTGACTGTAGATGCACCTTGTTTATAAGGGATTTTCTGAATATTTCTATGTTACAAGTAACGAAAGGGATGATGAATGTTACAAATCTATTAACGGAAAGCATTATGTTAAACTCTTATTTCGATCATTGTACATTTGTAAAATTATTTAGATTATACATCACTCGAAACCATTTTAAGTAAATTAATATGCTTCATTTTTTAAATTAATTTTTGTCTTTAGGGCTCACAGTCTGTTTTCATGAGTTGTGTAATGTATATTCCCTAATTAGATCTTCACCGTTTGACTTAATGTCAGTGTCTATGCTTGTAATAGTGTTAATAGAAATTTTGTTTCATTGCATAGTCAAATAAATCTTTATAGATAACTGATGTGAATTGCATTTAGCGAATGCAACTTTAGGATAGTTAGCAATGAGTACCATCTAAACCTGTTATTTAATGACACCCAGAATAAAAGCTTTAGGTAAAACAAGAGGCTGTATTCCATTTTGTTTATCAGAATATAAAATAAATAAAAGTCATTATGCACCCAACAGCTCTTTTTGACATCATGAGTTTAATCCTACAATGAACAGAATACCACTCATATTCTAAAATGTACAAACAACTCTAAACTTTATGCACTGTCTAACAAATGTAGTTAGAATATTTGACACAAGATTTCTGTGTTTCATCCTTAACCATAACTCCTAGTTTAATCTAACTGTGATTACAACTTACGCCTGTCATTAAAAAATGTATTTTAGTTTTTGCATTGAGGCAAGTAAATTTTTAGAATAATTATTCATCATTTGATTTCTACTCTTGTTGTTCTAAATGAAAAGTGTATCATTCAAGAGTGTTACACGTTTGTACCGAATTTCCCCTTGGTGGTGAATGACCAACTGACATCACATATTTATGTAAATCTTACCTCCCCTCCGCCATCCAAATACTTAGAATTATTATCAAATAAATTCCAGAGTCAACCAGTCTATTGATAAATATCCTGTTCATTTTTTGTGGGTCAAAAGTTTAAGTGGACTACATCTAAACAGTTGAATTCTCTAAAACGGACAAATAATGTGAATTCACTGGATAATTTTAAGTACATGTCATTAAAACGATCATGTATTGTATTTTTTTTGTATGAAAATGACACTTTAATGACATACGCACAGAATGTTTTCCAGTTTTTTTGGTTGAACGCTATGCTGATATTATCTTATATAATATATTGTTCAAAACTATAATTTCCATTATGATAATTGCATGTGAGGTGAATATATTGCTAACTATTATAGAAATTAGTGCAAACGCACTAATTAGTACTGATTGTAAATCTTTTTTTCATGTAATCCTGAAGTATTTCAAGTAATATGATGTTTTCACATCGTTTTCAACAATCCACACATTTACTTTGTAATTTAATATACTTCAAAGAAAATGAATTTGAAAACCTTTAAAAAATATTCATGGTAAATATAGTAATTTATTACATTTTTGCTACCTGTATATTACTTTTCAATGATTTGAACATCTTAGATGATAAATTTAAGAATCATACTTTAATTAAATTGGTTCTTAGAATAATGAGTATTTGTCGATTAGTCCAGTTTTATAGATAAACAATTTTTCCTTGCTAAATCCATTCATAAGTTTCACAGTACGATTTTAACATAGGCTTCTTTTAGTAAAATATCTTCTTGGGTGATCATTTATAATTAAAAATTTCATCTAGTACAACAATGATACCTTAAGCTAAGTTTTCAATGAAGTTTTTTCAACAGTAAAAATAGTCTAGTCTTTTTCCTAAAAGCAATTAAATTTATTAGTTTATTGATCAATGTATTAGTTAAAACCGTTTGAATTTACTTGCTTAAGAATTATAGAAACGATTGGTTTTCCTAGGTATGCTAAGTGAAAATATGTAGCGACATGTTTACTCTACTTGAATTATTTCTACTTGGAATTTAAGTTAATCAGATCAATTTACATCAAGTGACCATCCAAAAGAAAAGTAAAATGCGTACAGTAGTGTATAACATACTTCTGTTGTCGATCTCTGAATGTTTATTTAACCAGTGTGAAAGGTGAGATGCTTTATTGAAAAACAGTTAAATAAAATGAAAACTGAATTTCATGCATTTAGTTAACTAGGTAAACGATGAAGCTTGTGTAGCCAGGCTTCAATGAAATTCAAAATATATTTGTTAATTTTTTGTTCGTAAAATGAAGCTATGAAACAGAGAGTGGATCAGTATTATTACGCTACACTAAACTATTGTCGATTTCCACCTTCGTAATATTTTCAATACATTTAGTAAAATTATATCTAATTAATAATTTTACGTCTATCACATTTGATATGCCTGACTGATTTATTAAATGCATCTCATATTTACTGCAATTATTATCGAGTGCCCAGCTACTGAATTCATAGTCTTCTATTTAATCAGCTAGCAACAAATTTTGTTATTCAATTCTTAAGAACATACATTCATCAAAGTGTAATCTCTCACATTGATAATAACGCTTGTATATCCCTATTCCAATTACAATATCTATTAGCAGCACGTAGTAATAAAGTAAAGTGTAAAATTCTTTCAGATTATCTGTGCTTTATATACCACTGGAGTTTCAGTAGAAATATATCATTGATAATGTATATCATTGATAAATATACATTGTTTAGAACTTGTCCTTTTTCACTTTTTCTTTGTTGGAAAATATGATCTATTCTGTGTTTTTTCGCGATACACATTTATATCAGCCAGTTTTGAACTCGAAATAGTTAATCTTGAGTATTGATTTATCATTATAATATACTAATGTTGTACAAATTAGTTTCTTAGATTTATGCTAAATAGGGTTTCTAAAATATTTAGTAGACGTTTTAGCATTGTATACTTGTCTTTTCGTTGAAGTAATTGCCGGAAACCTAACACTCTTAAGAAACCACATAAATTTACGCACTTTTTGAACAAATTCCACGGTAATGCTTCTGTAAAATGTTGCTCCTTAATTCAATAAAACATATGCATTACCAACATAAATAACTATTTATTTAATTTCAGACAATAACTGAAGAAGTTCTAGCATCTGTCTGCCTGACGGTGACATATTCATTTTATAGGCTATTTTTGTTTTTGAGGGAAAGTTTTAAGTTAACTGGCTTTAGGTATCCAAATAGTTATTAACCAAAATAGGAATGCAATTATAGACACCAAAAAAGCTAATTTATAGTGATCACTCTACTTAGAATTAGTTGTATATAACGATACAAGCCTCATAATATAACAGTCCACCCCTGGGAACGTAATATTTTCAAAGTCCTCTAAAGTGCTTAGTTATTTTCGCAACATATATCTTATGATATATATTATCCACCATGTTTGTTTCATATTTCCCCTCCTATAAAGTCGTTAGAAAGTGAAAATCCAACTTAAATATCTACGGCATTTATATCCGCTACCCGCTAAGAGTAGAGTGCTAATCGACGGAACTAAACATAAATTGTTACCTTCAGTAATATAATGCTTATTTATAACAGAAATTAGCATTTGTAATGCATTTATCTACGCATTTTCTTACCTAAGGCTTGTTATAAAATATTCAAGCCAGTATAAAGCAATAAATAGTGCGTCGTCTTAGGTTTACTTACTGTTTGACTATATAAGTGCAAGTTAATTAATTCAACTATAATACAAGACAGTTGGATAAGTTACAAAAAACGTTAACAAAAAAATCCTGTTTCTGAAAACTTTCTGTCTAATTAGTTGATAAATAATTTATTTGGATTTTTTGGTTCAGTAATAACTTATTCACTTCTGTGATATAACATTCTATTACTTGTGTATGGCATATATTGAAATAAATGTCTATTTGCATTTGCTCACATCTTGTTTTTATTTGCTTATTTATTAACCGGCCCGTAGCCATAGTTTCTACGCGTGTATATACGATGAGGAGGATAATGATGTTATTTGATAAACGCACTGATTTACTGATGCATAAACGTGTCTATGACTACAGGTTTCTCCAACTTATTCACAGTTTATATATATATATATATATATATATATATATATAATTTAATATAATAAATTTGTTTATACAGTAAATTCCGCTAATAATCTTTTCTCTTTTCTCACTTCATCTTTCAATTGTTTCAATGACATATATAAAAGACATATAGATGGCTAAATAGATAGTATTATTCGAGCTCATTTTATTGTAGTGTATTATCCTCTCAATCAATTTGAAAATGTATATTGTATGCACATTCGAAATTTCACAAAATTTCTAATTTAAGTAAAAGTATATTTCATAGAATAAAATAGTCAAACATTTGTATCAATCCCGTTACCGCGAAATATATTGAATAATTTATTCTGAAAAAAAAGAATTACACACTTTCACAATGTTACGAAACGGTAATTAAATTTAGTTAAGTGATTAACTCGCAGTGAAAATAATAATAATTTCTTTCGGTAGGTGTTTATGTTTACCTACACATTTGGAAAACCTAATCTATTCTCAAGTATTTCATATAATATTATAAAATAGAAGATCTGAAGTTATTATTCAATTACTTTTGATATAACCTTTCTAATATCTTTCTAAAAAAGAAAAGAAAAATACGAATAAAACTGCATAAACAACTTTAGTACTAAGATAATATGTAACATATGAAACACATTGCATAATTAAATAAATATGCATATCTAATGGTGTACGAGGAATAAACAGGTGTAATCCATCATTCATTATAATATATTTAAATTTTCGTAAAATTTCAATTTATTTAATATATAATGTCAAAATTTAATCATCAACATCAGTCGTGCTAATTGAACAACAGCCAAAACCGTTTTCTGATGAAGTTATTTGATGTCAAACTTTAGACGGCCTCTATTATTCTTGCTTATATATAAATAATCCAAATTCACAATAGATCATCCATGTATGTACGTGATTTATAGTTCACTTTCATAAAATGTAACACATACACTTTTACAACTAGTTGATCTTGCAGTTTTGTAATCAAAAACGACATGCATATTGATTTAAAACATTTAAGTTTCAGAAGTTTAATCTTAATAACATTTTTAACTTGCTGATTTACTTAGTATGATTAGTTAATGTTGCCTCATCGTTTCTCATGTAATTGCTTAACATTGCCTGAATAGTTACTGAATTCACTTACTGTATAATTTTTGATCGATTAACGTGTCTGTTGTAGTAGAGATGATTTCTGAACGTTTAGTGTATTTACAGACTTAAATAAGCTCCTTTATTTTAAATTTTAATAGATGATTGATAATGAAACAATTTCATCTTTCCTGTTTCAAAAACATAGTATTTCATATTAGAGTTAATCTCAATAAGCAAAGTCCAATAATGAATTATAATTTATATTAAACTGTAGTGAAAATGTTGCCAGACGAATTATTTTTTTAGCAAAATGTTACCTTTTGTCTCTGTTTACCTAATTTTGTTGAATGAACACATATTAACTAGATTTTATTTTGACAATAAAAACTCTCATTTAAAAAGTTCTCAAATGGTATATTCATCTTGACACTATTTAGGATGCGAGGTAAGTATGCTTTATAAAAGGTTCGGTACTTTGCTTTAACAAGCTTAAATATGGACTAAAATCTTCTGTTAAAACACAAAAAATCACTATTCATAAATCCACTAGTTATCAAAAGTTAGCTGCACTGAACAGTAACATAAATGAAACATTTAACATTCTTAATTTTCTCCAATTTTTCTCTATAAATGACCAGAACTTTGGCAAATCAGTTTAAACGTTCATTTTTCTCAGCTTTATGAGGTAAACAAGACAATTATATACCTTTTTGTGACAATTAGTAGATTACTTTCATTTAGGAGTAAAAACGTTTCCCGGAGTATTACCACTGTTTGTTACTGAGATATATCAGTCATCTAACAGAAATGGCTTTTTTGTTATGTTATTTTTTGCCTTTGTTAAGTCCCAACAATCTTCATCGTAAGTTATCAGGGCTTTTATTTTTTAGTGATACATGATAACTTGATTCTTGAAGCTATGTAATACATGATTGAAGAAGTTTGCTGGGCACTGAATGTTGTAATCGTTATTTGTAAATTCCGTTTGTTCGAATCCGAACCAAATGTTGTAAGACAATACAAATGCCTCTCTATAATCACTTTCACAAGACACTATTCATTTGGTTTTCTATTTTTGTAAATTTTTACACGTAGTTGAAAACTTTGCACAGAATCACTTTAGCTTGTACATGATCGCTCATAATGCTACAGACGTTCTTCCCTGATATCTACTAATATAGCTAATATCAAGCTTCCTAAATTGATGTCTTCTTAGCTCACCGAATCCCTTTTTTAAATGACAGTAAAATACATCATGTAGTTAGCTGACCCTAACTTAAGCTATTAAATCCACTTAAAAAAAGATTTTTTAAAATCAACGCGTTTTTATTATACTGAACATTTACACGTGTAAATAAACTGAAATTTATTCTAATTTGTTCAAACACATCACTTTGATTATATATATATATATATATATATATATATATATATATATATGCGCATATATACCATTCTAGCTAAACAGTTGAAATCTCCGTATTTTCTACTAAAACTACTTAATGAACTTATTTTATCACATATAGTTCTAATTGAAATATCAAGTTATCTCACTGGAAACACATTTGTATGATAATGAGTGTGTTTTTAGTCAAGTGGAATATGATAATCTGTCTAATTTAAATTTCTTTTACATAAAGAATCAGCTAAATTACATGTGATAACTTAGTACTTCCATTTCATATTTTAGAGGTGATTTTGTTTCTGTTTAAACAAATATTTTGTCAATAAAACAAGCATATTTAATAGCATTCAAGAACAGATAGAATCAACAAATACTGTAAATGTTATTGAATTACATAGTTTAATAATGCATGCGCCTACTTAAGTATAATCTTTTCCGTTTTATTCAAAATCCAATAAAAAGCATAGATTAGATTTGTTTTGAACATAGTTTGGTATTCAGCAATACATAATAAAGTAGTAGAAGCTCAATTGTACTCACTTATGACATAGCACTTAATTATCTAAAATGATAAATTTATTATAAAAAATTCACCGGTTAGTGGCAAAATGTAGATTTGCTTCAAACGTTTCTCACTTCTACTTCTTAAATAGATGCAACAATATTTTACGAAACATTATTATGACACAAACTAGAAAATCATAGTTAAATAACACATGTAATCTACTTAAAGGATTATTAATAAGGCAAAGTTCCCTCTTCCTATTGAGTACATCTGTTAATTAGTTACAACGATAAAATATGGATTCAACCCATGTTAATATCAATCATCCATCAATGCCCTGTTACCCTATGTGTAGCATAAGCCGCTGGCCAGCCTTCTCCAATCAACTCTGTTCTGAGATTTCCTTTCCAACTCTTCCAAAGTGCTTTTCATGTCTGCCTCTAATTCCCGAAGCACTATATTCTTCGGTCTTCCTCTTTTCTTTTGGTTTTTAGGATTCCAAGTTAGTTTTTGTCTTGTAACACAGCTTGGTAATTTACGCGATCTGTCCTATCCACCTTCAGCGTATTTTCCAAATTTCTTCAGTTGGAAGTTGATTTGTTTTCTGTCATGGAAGGTTGTTGTTGATGGTATTCGGCCGACGAATCCGAGGTATCTTACGCAGACAGTCGTTTATAAATACTTGTATCTTTTGCTGATGCTTTTCGTAGTTCGCCAAGTTTTAGCTCTATACAACAGAACTGTCTTCACATTTGTATTGAAAATTTTAAATTTAATGTTGAATGACAGTTGGTTTGAGTTTCAAATGTCTCTCAGTGGTAGAAATGCTGCTCATGCCTTTCCAATCTGAGCCTTCACATCTGCATCAGACCCTTCTTGTTTACCGATGATGCTGCCCAAGTATGTAGAGGTTTCTACATTTTCCAGAATTCCTCCGTCAAGTGAAATTGGGTTAGTGTTTATTGTTTCGTATCGAAGGATCCTACATTGCCCTTTGTGTATGTTGAAGCTTACTGCTGCCGAGGCTGCTGTTACACTGTTCATCTTCATCAGCGTTTGTTGCTTCGTGTGGGATAGAAGAGTTAGGTCATCTGCGAATTTCAAGTCATCTAGTTGCATCAGTGTTGTCGATTGTATTCCGAAATTGCTTCGACATGTTACGGTCTTGATGATTCAGTCAACTATCGGCAGAAAGAGAAAGGGCAACAGTAAGCAGCCTTGCTAAACACCGGTCTTTACTTCGAGTAAATCTGTGAGCTGACCTCTACGCTCAATTTTACAATATAGTCCGTCATAAGAATCCCATATGATGTTGACTATCTCTCCGGGTACGCCATAATGTCGTAGAAAATTCCATAATATTCTCCTATCCACACTGTTGAATACCTTTCGTAGTCGGGAAAGTTGGTATAAAGTGGTACACGATCGGTCTTTAAGTAATCCAGCCTATTGATCTTAAATTTAGGCGTCGATTGGATCCTTCATTCGGTTCAATAATACTCTGCTAAGACTTTTCCTGGTACTGAAAGAAGAGTGATGCCTCTATAGTTCTCGCAGTCGCTAAGATCTTCTTTCTTTGGGGTCTTGATGAAGTACCCTTCTTTCAGTTGGCTGACACTTGTTATTCTTCCCAGATCTTCCTAAAGAGAATGTGGAGTATCTTTGCAATTGCATCTATATCTGTCTTCAGTGCCCCAACCAGTATTTTGTCTGATCCTACTGACTTGCCACTCTAGGTTTGTCGGATGTCTATTTTGATTTCTTCGACTGCTGGTGGGTCGGTGTTTATAGGGTGATACGTGGCTGCTGCTTCGATGACTGGTGGGTTCAGTGGGGCTGGTCTATTCAAGAGTTCTTCGAAGTGTCCTACCCACCTGTTTCTTGGTTCATGCACTTCAGTGATTAGTTTGCCAGCGTTGGTTTTGATTGGCCATTCTGGTTTACTGAGTTTCCCAGCTGACTTCGTTGTATCGTATAGGTGCCTCATATTTCCTTCTCTTCTTTTTCCGTCATCATTGGTAGGTCCTCAAAATACTTCCGTTTATTCAGCCTAATGCTCCTCTTCACTTGCTTGTTGACTTTTGTGTAATCGGCCTGTGGCTTGGCTTTCTCTGTTCTTGTACGGCTGTTATTAATTGCTAACATTTTGCTCTTCTTTTCTTGGATCTTGTCCAGAGTACCAACAGAAATTCATTTCTTATGGTGTTGTTCCTTACTACTTGAAAGCTCCTGATATGTTGAAGCTATTGTTTCTTTAATCTCTTTCCAGTTGTCCTCCATATTAGTTCCATATTTTTCTTGTAAATTATGAATTGCTTGGAACTTAGTGTTGAGAATTATTTTTAATTCGTTGCATTTGTTAGTATCCTGGAGAAGGGCTGTAATGAACCTTTGTAATACTGCTGCTCCAATTGACCAGTGTTTCTTCAGCTTCAGTTTCATTTTAGCCAACACGGAATGGTGATCTGAAGCTATGTCAGCTCCTCTCCTTACTATTACGTCGATGGTTGATTGCAGCCTCACATAAAACTGATCTTACTTGTCTTCATGGCTGTCGTTGGAGGGTGCATAACACTGGATGACATTTATTGTAATCCCTTCCTTCTTCAACTTGAAGGATGTTTAAATAATCTTAAATCCATGAGGTTCCCATCCTAAAAGAGCCTTGTCTGCTTCTTGGGACAATATTAGTGCTAATCCTTGTGTGTAAGGCATTTTCTTCTTCGTGACAGCAGTATAAAAACACTTCTTCTGAGAACAATTGTTGCTGTCCAGATTGTAACCAATGAGTTTTGCTTATTCTAAGTATCTTTAGGTTGTATCATTTCATGTCTTCAGCTATTTTGCATGCTTTTCCAAATCTCCCACATCGTGCAAACATTTCATGTACCTATTTTAATGGTTGCTCTGGTTGTCAGAAGGGGCATCGGCCTCACGGCTTTCAGAAATCTCGGCTTTTACCATGTGGCGTCATAACAGACCTTCCAGCTCCCAAGGTAAAGTTAAAATGGTTATAAAGGTTTTTACTGGTTAGCGTTTGTTTTAGCAAGGTTTTTGTCCGAGCTTAGGACCAATTGCAACCCTGAGGGGGCTCCAGGCAGAGTTTCATGTTAATATACTCCTTGACTGATTGTAATTTAATTCCATTCCTCAGAATGAACGTTCTATTATAAAAGTGCTTTAGTGTTAATACGCCGCTTACTAACAATCGTCATGAACGTGTACGTTGATTTTCGATGTTCCATTTCTGTTGTTATTAATTCAATTTTTTTAGAAACAATGACATAAAAGTGTAAATTTGACCACCTTCCTGAAGACTTAGAAAAAAATGCTTTGGGGAATTTATGAAAGTTAAGAGCTATTTCTAAAAGTCTCATTGAAAAGTTATAATTTTTTATTGAATCAAGCGTCTATTAGAAAAAGAGGAGACTATGATGATGATGATGATGCTAATGTTTGATGAAGAACATGTTCACCATACAGTGTTTATTGGTATGAACGTCCCGAATTTATACTGCTATTTGCACTAGCTTCTTTGTTTATCATAGCCATTTAACATCTCTAGGCCTCATGTAGTTCATTAATTAAAACTTCACTTGGCTAGAGATGCTAGATTTCCGTGTATAACTCTGTAAACCTACTATTTTCTGTAAATTATTTAAAAAAATTTGAATTAAACGTTCCAAGCAGAACATTACCATAGTATTGCATTTTTATGTTCCCTTCCTCTAAAGACATAATACCCTATTGGTTACTTGTGTTTATTTAACTATCTTTGTAAGGGTTATAAAGGACATTTTTAGTGCATGCATATTCATGAATTGTGTTCTTGCTTCATTCATCTTCTTCAATTTACTTTTGGAACTATGGATTTCTAAACACGTTGTTCTATTTTGAGAAGCACTGAAGAATATATATAGTCACGATTATTGTCAGTTGAAGTATGTGTTGAAATTACTAAGTGAATAACCGATATATAAGTCATTTCCTAAAATGAGGAAGTATCACAATTACAGGAGTCTTCGAGTGATTACTTAACTGTCCTAATTCCATGATGAATAATCTTGACTCTGTGAATGTATATACACGTTATTCAAACAGCAAAGAAGAACATCTCGAAATTGACATTGATGATCGTTACTTAAAATCACGAATTAATTGAATTCAAAAACTTGCACAATTATATGGCAATCCATTGATCAAATGACTATATACTGGCCACTTGATTGTGTACAGCAAATTAATTCTGCACTCAGAGAAAAAGCAGCTCATTAATAAATGATGTACAACGGTATGTTGAAATAAATGTTTATCAAATATCATTTGCAAAGCACATATATTACTTAAAACATTTGTAACTATTATTATCATTATTACAGTTAAGCACTCTTTTCATAATTTCAGTAAACAAATTTGGCTAACGTATGTTATAGAGAATGTTTAGTTTTAATTTTGGTTCCTAAAGATGATGTCGGTTAATCAACCGTTGAAAACTATATGGTGCTTAACAGCTTTGTTTTACTGACTTCCCTCTTTTCATTAATTCAAATCCACGTGACCAACAGTGATTAAGCAAAAGTCTGTCAGGTTTCACATCAAATGTCTGGCATACACTGGTTGGCATATTTAAACTCAATAAACACTCGATATTTTGTTACGTTATCTGTTGTCACTGGTGATATATGTAACACGCCTGACGTCTCTGAACACCAATGCTTGTGGTTTCTTCAGTCTTCAATAATAAAGGCACTAAGTATGGTGACTTGTATCGATCCTTGCAGCACTTTTTCAAGTGTAGACCCACCTTCTGCTTGAAAATTTGCCGACGAAGTAGATACCATCTATTCGAATAGCGCGTTGTAGTCATTGACTATCTGGTGAGGAAGCGGATTCTCACTCTGAGTTTGTCTAATCTCGGTTTTTGGACCTAATTGGAATGGCCTTTGAGGTAATAAGCTCTAATGGGAGTAAACATTTAAGAGATGTTAACGCTCAAATTATTACTTGAGAAATGAGATACTAATATAAGGTCATCTGATGTTCTACGACACGCGGGAAAGATTCAAGTACGTCAGATGCTCATCATAGGTAGGGGAGGTTAAAAAAACCTTTTACTAGCTTAGTACTTACACACTGAAACCGCCTCCGTGTCTCGATCTCCTTAATAAAATAAGTACTTAGTACTTAGGTAGAATATTTAAGATGAGGTCTTACTTACGTAATATGTGAAATCCGGGTAACATCATTTAAACATTTGAATGGTTAGCTATCGTAACAACCCATCTATAAACTGGGAATAAAACAGTACCAAAGATAGCACCTTCAGAGATACCGTTTAGTACAGGCTTTTATTCAGAGAGTGTTTATTTAACTGGAACATTTTATTTTTACTTACATAGGAAATTCTTTATGCACTTTTGAATTCTCCCTTTTATCCCAAAGTATGATGGTTCCCTTAGAGGCCATTACGGGACACCATTAAATACTTTCGTCAAATCGGTGAATATTACATCTACAGATAGTCTTTTGTTTATAACATCCGCCAAGTCCTCCGTCGCAGGTAACAAGACAGTAAGACAGGAAAGGCGCTTAGGAAACTCATGTTGCTCTGAACTCGGGAAGTTATGTTACTCTAAGTGACTTAGTATTTCATCTCGGATTGTCTTCTTTATAATTTAAACTATTGTGTTAGTTAAACTGATGGTCTACAGTCAGATAACAGTTGCTTATTTCCACTATTAAGGACGGGGCTGATTATAGTATTCTTCTAGTCTCTTTGAAGTTGCTCTTCAGAAAGAGACATCCGGAACAACTCTGAGAGTGGTTTCAAAATGATTTTCTCGAATGATAATAGCACTCAGGAGTGCATCCAATGAGGACCCGGTGACTTATCAGGTTTTAGATGAATAAGCAAATAAGAAACCTTTCCTGTAGTAACAAGGACTAATTCCTCCGTAATTGTTTCCGTTGTATTTATTGGATATGTATCCATATTTGGATCTACAGAGAAAATTGCTTTAAAATATTTAATTGACGTTTCAGTTTTGCTCAATTCTAAGTTAGTTGACACAACTGGGTTTTTTCTGTATGTGGTGAAAAATCCCATCATTTCTCTTGATTCATCTTTAAATATAAGAAAACAAATTTTTAGAACAAGTGAGGCTATTCTATGTTACCCGCCTCTTGTAGGTTGTACTAGATCTGTCAGTGGTTAATTTACAAATGTTTCTTACCTTGCGGTACTAATGCATAAGAATGTCATGACTCATTTTAGTGTGTAAGTCTCAAAGTCGTTTTCTAGGTCGCGGTAGTCACTGAATAATTTAATTGATCCATGGAGGGTGACGTGATGACTTACGTGGGACTGACCATAGGATAAATGGAGAAATTACTTTTAGAAGGTGTCTGTAACTTTACATCATTGTTCTTCATTTGAATGGCTTTGGTAATAGACCGGTTTGCTGTGGTAGATTAATCCCAAATTACTGGGATATCTGCACGCCGTATATTTGGACGGGGTGAAATAGATTTGTATCTAATATTATAAGTCAGAAGTCCAAAAAACAAGACTATATGGTCACTATTAACCAACGGCAATATGGACTTAAGATCTGTAACATCTGCAGGATGATGTGTCAATACTGGGTCTTGTAGTGATATTTCGCCGTCTAGGTCGAATTGAATCAGTTTTGTAATATTCTACATTAAGGCACACTAAAGACTAAATAAAAACAAATTCCTATCAAAGCCCCCTTTAAGAGATGTGGTCACCATTCAACTGATGTGCGGTATTTTGAAACCCTCCCCAACAGTAAGACATTTACTTACTTTACCCCACTCACAAATGTAGCTCAAAACAATATCATCCACTCAGTAGCTA
This sequence comes from Schistosoma japonicum, assembly GCA_025215515.1. Taxonomy (NCBI): domain Eukaryota; kingdom Metazoa; phylum Platyhelminthes; class Trematoda; order Strigeidida; family Schistosomatidae; genus Schistosoma; species Schistosoma japonicum. The sequence goes on along the minus strand of CM046069.1, from coordinate 37,938,936 downwards.
CGACTACGGTTAAGTACTCCAATTATTATTTGACTGTGTGTAGACTTAACAGTGCAGCTGTTTGCTATTTACATGCCACTTTTATATGCCATCACATCTTCCATGATCCTCATAGGTGTATTTGAAAACATATTAACACCTGCATCAGATATACGAAAGCAGAATAAGCTGTTCAGTTGATCTCATAAAGTGTTTTCTCAAATGATTAATTTTCATTAGGTTATTCGAAAAACTTGTAAAAAGACATTTGCACGTACATTATTCTTAATCCGCAAACACATAAATTTATTTGCTAGAATTGTTTAACACTAAAGAGTGTATAAATTTTGCAAAGAAAGTCTAATTTCATTTGTTAATTTCACAATATCCTGTCTACACGAAGAACTGCTATTGAATACTAAAAAAATAATTTCTAATTAAACTTCTGAGTGACAATAATCTTGAGTAATTTTTTTGTTTTATTGTTTTTAAAGTTGTATTACTTTCATGTTTGCTAGCCAATGAAATACATTTGTTAAACTATAGAGTATTATGAATCAACCAATATTCTTAGTTAAGTGAAAATTATGAACTTTTGATTCAGTCATTAAACGTTATGGTTAAACTAGCTTACTATTAAGGAACTGAAACGTTGTTACAAAACATATCTCTGTCACAAATATACAGTTATTATTATTATTTAAATTGGTTTGCAGGAGCTAATATCAACTTCCTATAAAATGTCTACCTTGCAAAACGCGTTTTCACATTCTGATTTAGTATGTTGTAAGAAAAACAATTATTTGCAGTGTGAATTTAATAACTGAGTCGCTTGTCTTTGAAGACTTCAGGTTATGAAAAAAAGTTTCCTCGCCTATTTTAATCTCAAAATTTTTAAATAAGAAGTTTGAAATAAACAAATAAATGTAGTTATTATGCAACGAACTACATGTACATGCTTAAAGCTTTTATCTTTTATTATATTTTCATATGTATATGTGTAGACATAAATGTGCGTATAATAAATGCACACTGCAACAAAACATATAATCTTCTGTTATTTTATGTGGAAAAGTACTCCGACGACTTTTATTTCTGTTTTGAAATGAATAGGTTTTGGCAATTTTTTCGTTTACGGTATTGAACGCCTTTTGTTATCATACAGGAAAACTTATTCGGAGCTTACTTGAAAATGAATTTCATAAGAAGATATAAGGTGTCTGAATGTGAAGTTTGGAATCATCTTTCACTGCATTTACTAATAATTAAAAAAATTTTTCTTATTAGGTTTGATCAAATAAAAATTATAATGTACATAAAGTTTTGGTTCATCCATATACAGATTAAACTACGAATGAAATGGCATGATATAAACTTTAAATGTTTCTGTTTGAACAGTACAAAGACTTTCGACGATATTACCTGTTATTGTTAATTTTGTCTTTATAAATGTCGACAAACAGTTATTCATTGTTGTGAATCTCATTCATATTATTACCTAGTTATTCTTAAAAAAGATAATCATCAGTACTGCATATTGTTATATAAATGTGATAGTTACATCTGTGTAAATACTGGCCGGATGTGTCTTTTATGAAGAATACATATGAATGAATATCTTTGTTTGGACAGCTAACAGGTGTGTTATTCATATTTTTTACATAAAGTAAATAAAATCTTAGATTTAAAAGTATCCATACATTAAACTATTACTTTTATCTAGTTCAGCATTATGTTCGTAATGACTTCCTATAAAAATTAGTGAAAAATATATAAAATTAATTTTATTCTCTCTACTGACACCAAATATATTTTCATATAATACCTTATATAAGCCGAAGTTAATAACAGAACTCATACTATGAATTTACGTAACCATATCTCCTATATAAACAAATCACACTAACTAATTGTTCGTTTAAATTAAACAATACACCAATCAGGCTAGTAGATCTGAGATAAATCGCATCATCCATGAATCGATAGGGATCTCCTTAAAACGTATATTTTTGTTCCAAAATATTTATAATCCTTTATTGAACATATTTCAGTGGTAACAGCCATTTTACATAAAATGAATGTGCAATAGTTGAATATGATCACACATTGCATGTCACTTGAGATAAATGGAGGTTGTTTTAATGGTCACCGTTAAAGTGGCAGTAATCTATTTCAGATAAAAGTAGAAATTATGTCCCAAAGAGCGATTCATACAAACTTCTTTCTTAAAAAATCACCATTGTGCTGTGTTGACTATCTGTGAGTGCTACGATTTAGGAATCCTCTTATTCAATACTTTTCTCTGCTTATATTGAAGCTTTGACTTAAGAAATAATTTGTATTTTACATGACATTTATTGATATATTCCTCTTTTGGTTTTCTGTAAACATATTTAATGACAGTATATTAGTGTATATCATTTTTGATAACTGTTTGGCAAAATTATTGTGCATCAATCAGGGGTATAAATTTCAGTTTCAAGCGTGGTGAGTTTGTATATTTGCCTGATGGAATGTCTAACTTTCGAAGCTGAACTATACATTTTCAAACGAATATAATTGAAATAGACTAATTTTTAGTAGTAAAAATATTTGTTTTAACACTCAAACCAGTACTGTTTGAAGCATGCATTCTCATTTATGTTTCTTCAGACCTTTTACTTTACTATTTCTGAGAATCTTGTTTTACATTATTTTGTATCTAAATGCTTCATGTTTAAAGTATGGACATATCAATACTGAGTTACTATATTACAACAATTCTCACTAATTTATTCCTTTTAAACTTGATAAGCATTCAGTTACTTAGCAAATAAAAGCAAAGTAATAACTGAAGATTGAATACATCTGGGTAACAAAGGCTTGCTAATGTAATAAATTTATATAGAAAATATAGTGTGATTACGCAATATATATCGTAAATAAAACTATAACGATAATTAACTTGCTCGGGCGTTTAACACGGAAATGAATCGACGTCAAAAATAATTACTCCCAAAAAAGTGAAATGTTACTCAGAAATGAAAGTTTAACAAACAGTAACTCAAAAAATAATTCATCAAATTTCAATAGAAAAAAATTGTTCGTGATAATTACTTAGATCCTATACTGATGTAATTTTGGGCATTCACTTGTATTTAGTAAAAGTATGCTCTTAATCTGCTTCTGAATAGTCACTTTGGTGACATTTAGTTTTTCTAATAGGTATTGTTTATTGTTTGAAAATTGTTTTCTCTAGAAATCCATAAATCAGATTCTGTTTTATTTTTGAAGTATTTTCTATGTACAATAAAAAATTTTGTTATCGAATATAACCAATCAGCTTATATAAAGCATCAGTTGCATCTTAACAATACATCACTAAGACAAGCGTATTGTAGATAATTATAAAAAATTATTCGTTTAAAATATGATGGTATCTACAATCTGTAATTAATTAGCCCGTTATAGGAGCGACAAAATGGTTGCAGACATATTTAGACTAACAGTAAGGTTATGTCAAACGTGATATTCGTTGTTTAACTAACCAACTTCAATATTAAAAGACTAACATTACAAATTTATGATTTATCAAAAAAATATAATGCACATACTTGTAAGTGGTGAAGCATGAATATTTCAAAAGATACATAACTCCTTCTAGATCATAGATATATACATATATATATATATGTATATATATAAGTTACGTCAAACATTTTTGATAACTATTACCTTAGTAAGAGGTTGTAATAAGGGTGTTGGTAGTATGCTAGGTAGCATGAAAGACAGTAATGTCTTCAAAGTGCACTTTCGACAGCGCATTTAAAGCAAACTTTTCTGAATCAACTCAAACCCCTATTACTACTTTACAATTCATTTTACACATTCATCCCAACCTCAGCCAGTAAAGTACTCCAAAAGCTTAATTCTGCAGTGTTCCTAGTAATTCTATCCTGTTTGCAGTTGACGAAATGTTTTAAAGTGAAGTTCTTTTTTCGAAAATCGTGTTCTTTTGCCTTGAATTCAACTGTTTATATTTTAGTCATTTAGTTATAAACAGGATAGGTGAAGTAAAAAGCTTCAGTAAAGTCCGAATTTACTATTAATTTTTAATAATTCTACTACCTAGTGATGTTCGTGTTCAAAAAAATCGTAACATTTCACTGTAGGTAGTCAAACAAACTAAAAAAATGCATAGTAGACCCTCTTATAAAGTGGCACATAGTAGGCAAATGAACAGTTTGATTCAACTCACTGGATCAAATAACTAACAAAATAATAATAAAAGACAGTAAATGCTATATTTGGTTAACAATAGATGAAGCATAGTCTTAGAAACGAAACTACATCAGTTTACGAATCATCGAATGTCAGGAAACAACTAGAGTGTGTTTCCTCACTTATAATCCAGAGTTTTAAACAGAGATGATTTAACAACCATGCAAAAGCAAATCCAGAGTTCTCACATCATTTGTCAAGCACATAAACTATTGTGTTACCAGGTCAAAATGATGTGTTTGAGATAGGTAAGATTTGCTGATTATTGATAAGGTATGGTCTGCCATTCAAGCTACTATTTAAGCAAACAAATAACTTTGACTTTTTAATGTTACATAAATTGTAATTTAATAACTAAGCACAGATTTTAATACCTGAAATATTATTAAATAAAATTCATTGACGTCTATTTTGTAGTTTTAAAACTGAGTTTAGCATATATACCAGTCAATCTTTTAGCGGAATATAGAAACAATAATTAAACAAAAACATGAAGTTGATTGTCGTCGTAGTTGGCAAGCTTACAAATTACTTTTAATTTGAATTTTATTCAGAGTAACTACTTTCCATTTAATTTATATGACAGCATCTAAGATATTTAGAAAACAGTTAACCTCCATACATTCCATGTAATTTGAAGTTCATTCTGTTCACAAAATAATGCAAACACTCGGGTTATTACTTTACTTTGAGTAGTTAGACTGAAAATGAAGGTATAAATTAAAATATCAAGAAGTGTAATATCCCCCCGAATGTTTATTTATACTATTTTCATTGGTTAAAAATACCTTTTTAAATTTTCTTCTTCAAGTATGTAAATTCTTATTGTCAATGGCTAGACGCGAAGTCCAGCAATCTTAATTTATGCTTATCAGCTGAATGATCAACCCTACCTCACTGTTAAATAATGTGTAAGAGACAAATTACAATAACCGTGACATAAAACCACTATTTTACAAAATTCTTTCAAAAATTACTTTCTGTTTTCTATTTATTTCTATAGGTAACAGCTCCACTGATACCCAATTGTAAAGGTCCTGGTGATGCAACAAATTTTGAAAGATACCGTGAAGAACCATTGAAAAAAAGTAAAATTAATAAGTACGAAGCAGAATTCGCTGATTTCTAAGTAAAAAATAAATACATCTAAATAAAAACATATTTTTTCACAGAGCATTTGAATCTTGCTCATTTTTTCTACCAATAAAACATCACTAGTAAGCTAACCAAAACAATAAATAGAAAGAAATAGGCCTGTTTTACCTATTTGCTCATTAATGTATTTTATCAGTTTTCTATTCATATCAGTTTACACTTTTGTTTATCTACTTGTTTGTGAATTTGAATCGTATTCCTTACTGTCGTTATTCTCATGTTGATGATTCACCGTATCAGTTTTCAACGCTATCTTATTAACTACTTACTTGATAAAAGCGTCAACTATTACTCAACAATTTTCAATAAACGAACACTAAAAATAAACTCAAAAATGATATTTCCAACCCCAAATAATTACTAGAATGCTTTTTTATTTCTTAATACCAGATTGTTTAATTAACATAATAATATTAGCTCTAACAGTATACATGAATGTATAAACACACTTCATGGAATATTCTTAACCACAATACAATCTACATGTATATGTGCATAAATTAGCCATTTGGAATGTGTGTTTATTCTTTTCCCTCATAGCAAATTAAGAGAAAAATAAAACAACTGGTAATGAAAACAATGGTAATAATAAAATTAACAGTTACGTATAAATTAATTCATTACTTTATTCTTATTACAGCAATTTTTCTAACGTGTTATTTTACTTTCTAACATTTGTTGAGCATATAATAATTGGTATGGAATGAACACGAAAACACAAATATTTGTCTACTGAACACAGTTAATTTTCACTTATTTTGTTTTGTCTTTCTAGTTATTTAAAACATATCTTTTTTGAAGTGAATAAACTAGAGTGATAATCAAATATTGAAATGAAACTAAATAACATCAACTTAGAATATTGGCTAATACAAATCTGTGGAATAGGGATTTACCTGTGTGTACACATACATGTATTTACAAAAGACTCTCAAACTATAACATTGTTATTGGCTTTATAGAAACAATATGGAATGTAATGATAATATTACATAATATCATTAATTGTATAGCACATGTATTCTTTATTCTATTCATGGATACTTTTACAAATACTATTATTTCAAATTGTAATTATTTAACTATTCTTATTTTACCGTAGTGTTGTGATTTATAAGTTCAATAACAAATGTAATCCATCTGAAATCGTTTTCTTAAGCTACAATACGTCACTAACATTTCTAATTTATTTTCACTTTATGGTATACTAAAAATGAAAACTCATTCTAAAGTAGTTTGGATTAAGATATTATAATAATTTTGATTGTCTAAATTCATTTGCTTTAAAATAGTACGCAACTTTTATTTAAAAGTTTTATTGAGACTCCCTAATAAATGTCAGGTTACTCTGATTTCTCAAATGCTTCATCAGTGAATACTTAAGTGTGAATGCAACTGAAAAGTTAAAAAAAATGATGAGGAACCTTTTGTTTAACGTGCTCTGATTTTTATTTAATTACAGGGATTATAAACTCAATACATATTATTACCATTGAATGATGAGAATACTATAGACATTGCAAGCTACACTAAATAATCAGCCTATCATTGCTTAAATTGTGAGCTGATTAATTCATACATTCGCGAAAGATAATTCAGCCACATAAATTTTAGTCTTGAAAGTGTAATGTAAACATTATTGCCAGTGTTCTGAACTTTTGACTACGTGTTTTAAGATTTCGAAAAATGTTTATCTGTGATAGCTTATTCTATAATTTAATATCGTTATCCAAGATAACATGATTCATTTGGTCTCATTTAATATCTTTTTTTAATGTCAGCTATTCTCCTATTGTTTTTGATAAATCTTGTGGTTGAACTTAGACTAGCGCTTGTATCTACGTGCTAGCTCCGCTATTCGTACCTCCAGAGTCCCAAGGTGTTCACGAGGTGAAGGAGACTGTTTTTCAGTAAGTATTAAATATATGCAATAAATCACATGTGTTTATAGTTTTGAGCGAACTAGGAACAATCATTATAAAGAATTATGTCATTTGTCAATTGAATGGTATCACATCGAAGCTTCTATAATTCTTACTAAACGGTGATTAAGTCGAACGTATTTAGCTTCTATAAAGCTTTTGAAAGCTATTTTGGTATTTGGGCAAGTCATCTCAACAGTTTAAACACAATAATATTCTGATTACTTTAAACACAGAATTCAGTATAGACCAATTTGAGTGTAAATAATGGATAGATATCATTTATGTATATTTGAAAATATTTACAATATAACTAAACGATATGACAGTTTTCATAGGATTATTGATTCTGTATCTCATTTCAAAACATTGAACAAAAAGAACAAATATGCCATATACTTACACGTTAATTATGAGTCACTGCAAACTATGTTCTCACAAGCAGAAAATTAATGTCTTGTTTAGATGAAGCAATATAAGCCTTCAAAAAATTATGATAAGGATTAAAGTAGTCAGGAGCAGTAAAAATGAAGTGCTAAACCTAGATTTTGTACAAGCTACCGCTGGTTCATCCGCAAACATGAGGTTTCTTATGATCTCGCCTTACCAACGAGTGTCAGTTAGCATGAAACAGAAAAACAAGGCTTAAACCCGGTCATCCCCCTATATCATAACATGTGAAACATTGTACACACGATAATGAGTCAGTTTTATCCAATGCCAAATCTTAACTTAATAAAAAAATAATACAATTAATACTAGGCACTGGACAAATATGAATTTGGTCAATGCTCATTAATTATTCATTGTTGAATGCATTACTTATTCACTTATAGTTGGTTAAATCGTCTGTCATAATTTTATTATTTGTTCAGTGGTATTTAAAATCTCAGGTTGTATTTATTTGTATCATTTTTTTAATTATTACCTAAAGGTTACTAGTTCATATTGAATATAAGTCTTCTCCGTAACGAAAAATTCAGACAGTCCTCCTTTTAACAACTTTGGACATAATCTATTTGCTAATAAGAAATGCATGGAAACTGACTAACTTGACTAGAATTAAACTCTGACAATTCTACGAATTGGAGAACATTGTTATTGACTGATTAGTGTTCAATGATCTCAGTCCAATATGAAGTCAGTTACATCAAATATACTTCAAAATTAGCATCACTTATTGTGACATTTTGTAAATTGGGTTCAGATTTCACGTATAACGTTGCTTTTAATGGCACTCCAGATACACATGTAACTACCAAGTTAGATGTACGTAATTATTAAACTGTTAACATTACTAATCTCGTACATGCATCGTTGCATGCTGTGAATTTTTGTATGTTACTCCTAATAAACAAGTTGATACAGATATGTATCTTCTGGTAGTCTCAAAATCTTACTGACATTTAGTAAAGTTACTCTTAAGTATCATTACACTGAGATTTGTAGTTTTATTAATATCTGACATTAAATGCCCCACTCCATTATTTAGCATGAATCTTCGCCAATAACCAAGTCATCACAACCTCATAGAATATACTTTTAGGAAGCAGAATATAAGACTTTATGAACCATTAAATTTATTCGGGGTTAATTGTTTTGTACTCATTTTCAGTGATCTATTTCTATTTTAGACTATTACATGAATTTGTTCTGATATCACTCTAAATAATGTCTTACTTAATATTTTCTTTCACATCGATGGCTTCAACTGACGCTTATTTTGCAGCATATGAAATTAAGGGTGTTCTCTTAAATTTCTAGCTCATTGATCAAGACCATTTCTGTACTCAATAACATGTTTACCACTACACAAACTTTGTATTCATGTTATTTGTTTATTTTGCATGTTTGTTTTAAAGAAATAATTAAATTATAAATGGTCAATTACTCAATTGCTGCTAACAGTAATTTATAAATGAATCTTAACTAATTGTTAAGCTAACAGTGAAGTAAATATTCGTTTGATTTTATATTAATCGAAAACTGTGAAATTTAAGTATTTTTCTTTTATTCAGACGGAAAATTCAATATCAGTAAAGTAATGTCTAACTGTATACTCGCTCCAGTCGTTTATACTGAAGACTTTAATTACTAATAAGGCTGGTCTTAATTAATTGTAATGGTTGGGGACCAAACGATATAAAAATTTATTCTACAAAACAAAAAGTAGTTTACAATAAAATTACCTGTAATTTATGTATATTATATAGAAACCTTTATAGTAAGCAAAGTTTAGGCAATGAAATTCTTTGATGAATATGTATTGCTGTAATATTGTTAAAAATATCTTAACTAGTGAATAACTGCATAAAAAATAGCGTGTTGTCTTTAGAAACTTACTAAATTATTATCAGAGGATCGTTGACAACAAAATATTATATATTTTTATCCCTTTATACTACTAATTCTTTGCCTACTTTATTACAAGTAATAAAATCAAACTTTTGGTCATCCATGTTTCCAGAGAAAAGCATCACTCTCATTGTCTTTGTTTTATTCTAAACATTAGATCCCAGAAGTATGTCGCAAAGATCTACCCAAATAATAGATAACTACATGTCAAATGATATGCTCCTGTGTAGCGACTACGGTTCCAAAATAATCTACGAAAAATACCTTATAACATTCATATAGCTAGTGTTCTTAATAACCAAATATTTAACAAAAGTCCTCTTAAACTTTCTCTGTGCTTGATCTGAAAACCAAAAATTAAAGCAATAGAACATCGTCAACATTACTTTTGAAATATTATTAACTAAAAGACCAGAAACACAACATATAGTGATTATGAGTTTTCCAGTTTCTGGAGGGTCAGCAAAGTTACTAACTTATTAACATAGTTCAATGAGTAATTTAACAATTCGATGTGAATTTGGATATAAACTTCATTTACAGTATCCTCACAACCTAAGAGAGATTAGGTGCGTTAAAGAGTTGTGTTAATTTAATTGGAACATGTTTTACATTGTGATCAATTACTTTGCTAACAACAACGTAGGTATTAATACACACGGTAACGGCGAACCAGGTGTTAACCACGTCGTGGAGCTCAAGTGCATTTTATTTCAAGTGGAAAGAAACACGTGCGATTTATTACATGGTATTTATAAACAAACACATTTATAACGGTAAATAGTCCCCAAAATAATTAGTTGCACAATCTCTCGGAAATGAAGTTGGCAATGCTTGTTTTAGCGGACACAATTAGTTGAAGGCACGCGGTTGCGCATTACTACCAGATCACGACACGGCACAACGTGGGAAGCATCTGTTTCTAGATTGCCAGCTCAGACATCGAGTTTTCTCATTGACGCTTTATTTACGATCAAACATAACTTCTCCTCCATCCTTCATTGCCTTCTGATTTGTTCTCATTCCTAAGAGTGGGTTCAATCGTTAGAAGTTGCTCTGGTCATACGACAAACGTAACTTGGTCAAATACCGGGTGCACTTCACATTTAATAGGAAAAATTTCACTTTGATCGTTTTAGTCGAAACTGCATATAAGGTACAATAACGCTGAGTTCCCTTAAGTATTGCGTTAGTATTTTAATGATTGATGTAGCGTGAAAGAGGCAACAACATTTCATTGTCAGACATCTTTCGTTAGATTTGAAAATCATTAAATTTGTTCACTGAATAGCGAAACTTATTCTAAATAGCCAGACACATGTTTATTTTACTTTCAAATACCGTTATACGCATACCATGATAGTAAATTAGACAAAAATTTAGCCTAAATGTTTGATCAAATTCTAAAACATATCAGAACCAAAGGGGTCTATTATGTTTTTATTAGCACTTAGAATTACGAATCGCAGCCACCTAGTATCACAGTGAGTAATCAAAAGTAGTAGTAGTACAATTGCATAGTAATCACCAGTGACGGGAATCGCAAGGAGTCGACAGTCAGCACTCAGCAATCTAGGGACCAGTAAATGCACATTCCAGTAATGCAGGTCATAAGGAATCTAAAAAAGAATATATATATGCATGTGGGAACAGCAATGTCACAAATGTCGATAGTCACAAAGTAGTTAGTACTGGACAGCTAATAACAAGTAAGGAATAAGGTCAAACTAAAATACGTCACCAAGATGATATAACACAGGAATGAGTTAGTAGATACACACAAGGATAATACATGAATTACAATGTATAGTAACGCATTTATAGAAATATCAAGAATTAAATTACACAGTCATATGATTGTCTGAATTCACCTAAACTAAATACTGGGGATTACAAAAGCATGTTTTTTTAAACCTAACTAATCAACACTAAGAGATCTAAAATTGGCGTAGGATGAGTTTTGCTTATAATTGGTTCGATAGACGTATAACTTTCAAACAGTTTATGTCTGATGCCCTTGCATGTTGTTTTAAAGGGGGTGCTAATAATTCGTAACTAAATGAGTGAAGACGATAGCTGCGTCAAGCCACTCAGAAATTTTGAATTCACCAAAATGAGAGCTGTAGTCTATTTACTTTATTTACAGCCGCTAATTATGACGAATTCCGACATCGAAACATAATATCCATATTCATATTTACAATTCAAGTAATCCAGTGGATAATTTACCAATGTAATCTCCATAAAGTCAAAGGTGACCTTGAGCTTACTTGGCGTAATTAGGAATATGTCTGCTTATGCTTTGTAAAAATTAGTCGATTGTCTTGGTTTATTTGTTACCAACATTATTAACCAATTTCTTATTTAATAAACCTGCACATAACTTTTCAAGTTTCTTTCTAACAGTCAGGCTTATGTTGAACATCAGACATGCTGTTTCCATGATATAAGAATAAGAAAAGTCGTCTATTTTTTGAAATTTCCTAAACTGAGTTAAACCCACTCAACCGCATAAATGCAAACTCATCGAGGCTTTTAAGTTTCCATTTGCTTTATAATGGTCTGGCATATCACAATAACCCTATTGCTTCATTTCTTTATCCTGAAACTCATTTATGTCTATGCAAAATATGTTATCAACTGAAGTTGTTGTTCTCTAGTGTGCACCAATCAACGTAGAAATGTATTGATCGGGTGTCAAAAAGACGATCATTTTGTGAATTTGATCAAAATATCCTAGAACTTACAAGGTGATGTATAATAATGTAGTGCCATATAATTTACCAGAACCATTTTTACGGTCAGTGTACGATATTCGGTCAATTCACTAAAGGTTTGATAATCAAAATAGGCGTTTTAAAATTAGGGACAATAAGAGTATCCGTCACTAAGATTCTATACCCCAAATAGAGCTTCGAGTACTAATTTTAAACTAAACACTCAGTCCTAGATATTTATCATATGGACAGGTTTGGTAAAATATTCTTGAACTTAAAATTACAAGTAGCGGATCTATTCTATTGGTTTAGTGGTAGTTGGATGATAATTAGTTTAAAGCCGTGCTCTAATCACTCTAGAGTAATTAATCGACGGGTAATTGATAAACATTTCATTAAAATGTAGGCTGGCGAACTTCAGAAGGTTATTGGGAATCATGTTAATTGTTTCAAGGTCGTGCGCTTAGTCTAGTTCAAAATGCATTCATTAATTTGGGTGGTTGGAATTTTATAAGAAGAGGTTATTATTACTAATCTACAAGCTGTCTGATTACTTTATACAGAGTCGATTTGTGTTAGTGGACTCAATATGGCTCAAACACCATCCATGGATACGCTAGATGAAGTCATCTTCCTACGAGTAGCTTCTGGACTTTAACTAAAGAATTGTCATTGACCATCTGAACACAGAAACTTGGGTATTTTCATTATTAACAGTAGTTTAGTTTAAATAACTAAACTTTAATGACATATTTATTCGGCTGGCCGACTTTTTGAGATAATGAGTGAAAACGTGGTTATTTACAGTGACAAAATTTCTCATTAACATTCCCTCCAGTTTGCAGCCCTGGTTTCATACAGAGAAAGTGAGTAAAATACTTTGAAACAATAATAACGAAGTTCAGACTATATGATTGACTGGATTTTGCGGTACTGATTAGGAACTATAGCCACGTTGCTATGTTTATTCGGCTTGATATTGGCTGACGTCACTCGAGTGACATAAACTCGTTCCGGCATATGATATATTATCTCTAAATTTTTCCTTTTAATCCGGAAAATATCATCATTACTTGTTTTTGTACAATTTCTAATTCCCTAACCATACGTTTATCATGTATTGGCGTTACTCGTTTTTGGATATTGGTTCTACTCAGCTTTAAGGCCCTGGTTGAGGCTATATTGAAATTAGTTTGCTTCGCTGCTATATAGGTAACTGATTTGTTAGAATGATTGTCATTAGAAATACTTTCCTAGGTTGCAAGAAAACCTTCTTGCTTTGGCAAGTAATTAATTTTATAACTTATTTGTCTATTATTCATACAAAATGATTGCATCAACTCTTCGAAACGCCATTATTGACTGTATTATGTATTTACATTGTTGAAGTTTACAAAGTTCTTGCCCGTGTTATGTAACTGTACGTTGTTATTGTCAGTAGTTTCTGCCTAATAGTTTTTGGCGTGTCCAAAAATCACTCACATAAGCCGATCATACTAAACAAAAAAGACTTGAATTCTTGACAAAAGTTTCATTACGGTTCTATGAAAATTAGGCTTAGATGAAAGGTTCCTGAGGTTTCGGTGGTCATAATATCTATGAATAATACATCTTTTTATGAATGCATACTTCAACTGTGACAGGGGACGGGTCGCGAACTCTTTCTTAGAACGTTTGGTTGTTAAATACTACTTCTCCAGTGAAAGCCAAAAGTTCACTTCTCACTTACTCATATAACATGTGGAACAATGGCCATCTTTATGTTTACTATATCATTCTATTGACTTATCCATGCGTCATCGTTTATGAGTAATGCCATTGGTGCGACCATTAAATATATTTTCGGGTGTACTTTAGCACCTTGCAGACCTCTTGCCTGTTTATGTGTACTAGGCCTCTTGCGACTATACAAGTGGTATCATGTAATTATGGAGTTTTGTGTCGTTTCTCATATCTACTGAATAACACCACAGGAAGCAGGGATATTACATTTCATCAGAAGTTTATTTCTCATATTCGTCAGCTAGGGATGAATATATCGGGTACACGGAATAAGTTACTTAGTAGATCACCACCAGTCATCAGTGTACCACTGGTTTTATTTAAAAGTTTTGTTAACAGACGAAATTATAATGATTGTTTAATGGATCAATCGATCAAAACTAAGTAATATTCCTTCAGAGCACTGGGCAATCTTTTATCTCTTTGGTGAACGACCACTGAGCCAACTATACGTCGTTTTATTTTGCATCCTGACGAAATTTTGATTAGCTAACCTAATAATAAAATCGGCCTGGATCTAAATTCAACGACATCAATTTTTATTACTTATTAAACCTTTATAGAGATTGAGATTATAGGTGTTAGTGGTCTAAATAGTTCGGTAAACTGGCTGTTTACATTATGAACACTATGCGACAAAATGTAGTCTAATAAGTTCTTAGTAAAATACATACTCATTCCCTATTCCGAGAAGTGGGGCTGACTAAAGTGTCTACTCATATTCTTAGCATTTGTACCTGGGAAATAGACATCAAAAACACGTATAGGTGATTTCAAGCAGACGTCGTTTAATGATGACAGAAATGCAAAGTACAGTGCACCAAGGCTTGAGTAGTTTGGGCCTGCCAGGAGATTACAAAACAACTTTATGCGTTAGAAACCCGGCTGATATTTCAGTAATGTAGTTGGTGTAAATGCCAACGCTAATATTCGTCGAATAGATTTAGATAACGTGCGCCGGTAAGCGAACGGCATTAGAATTATCTGGTTTGACCAAAGTGATTGGACTATCCCACAAAAATATCACTAAAATTTCAATACATCGATTAGTCCTTCATGAGATTTCAGAGAACTATATAACTAGACACGTAGTAATATTACACACCAGATCTCTCAAAGATTAGAGAGAGGCCTAAGTATAGCTGATGTAGATTGTTTCATAAACTTATTGTACTATAACACGATTATCACACTCCTGTTACAAAAAAGGTCCTAACAGTGGTCATACATTGCCTTAGCTTTAAAATGTTCTCGATGGGTCAGTGAGCATAATGAGATGGTTTACAGATCGCCAGTCACGACGTTCTAGGTGTTGAAGCCCATTTATAATGTATTATCGAACATTCTCCATATTTCTTTAACTGACTGATTTACATAAGTCGACCGCCCAGCCCAGTTGCAGCTGTTTCTGATCTTGAGAATATCTGAATGATATTTGCGAGGCACAAAGGTTTCAGTATGTGCTTAATATCCTATACGTAATGTATTATAATCACTGTTTGCCTGAGGACATGGAAATCGAAAGATAGGAGTGTTATGAAAATGGAGCAGGAAGATGAAGACATGAACGATAGTTTGTCTTTTGTGTCCAACTATATCACTTTTTCACATAATCGACAAAAGAATTCTGAGGACTAGTTTGTGGTAGCCTACATACCGGAAGTTGCAAAATTCACTTTCTTGATGTAGGACGATTTGAGGACTCACATGACGAGATATTTATCGGCCTTGCACTCTTAGCAGTTGTACAATAATACCTGGGACAACTCGCATCGCAACATTTTAATCTTTATCATGTTTCTCAGGTGGATTTGGTTACTAGCACAAACTGTTAATAACGTATACTTCTTTGTCTCACCACTTCGAATCTGCTGCCATGTTATTTCCAACCGATATAAACGCTTAAAAAATCAGAATAACAGATTTCGGTATAATCAGGCTTTTGTGCAGGCAATCATGTCGATCACATTACTGATCATGCCTGTAAAGCTGGCTTGTCCTGATATCAGGAAATAAATCATTATTATTTCTTAGATTGGAAAAAGAAATTAAACTGTCCATCTAGTAGGCTTTCTTGAACTCGGTCAAGTAGAGGTTTATATTAGCTGCTCGACAAGATGTTCAGTGCAAGTGTGATCTTTAATGGAGAACGCAAATGATATTTTGATTAACAAAATTTATGATGGTGTATCCTGCCGTAGCAATTTGGATTCACATACGCGTCCTGCACTATATTCTAGCTAACCGGAGACCGATAAGTCCAATCTAGATATCAGGAAGATTTTGCTGTAGTTTCCATGCAGAAGCTCTAAGCAGTATCTGCCAAAGTCGTCTTAGGGTAATTAAGATAATCCAAAGTAACCTTTAAGATCCTTTGATAGACAGTGAAGTGAACCAGGGTATATGCGCTTGTCGTATAACCAAAGCCACTTCTATCGAATGGACCCAATCCTACGAATGAGAAATCAGAAGGCAATAAAGGATGGGTGCGAAATTATATTTTATTATAAACAGAGCTTTAATGGGATAACAACGTCTAGGCTGGCGAACTAGAGAGAGATGCTACCCACGGTGGTTCGAGCCGTGAACTGGTGAAGATGCATGACCGCGCGCCTTCAACTAGTAGTGTCCGCTAAAACAAATATGGTCAGCATCAATGTCGAGAGCTTATGCAACTATTTATTTTGGGGATTATTAACCGCTTCAACAGTGTATTTTTAGCTTTCCTTTAAATCATTAGACACATTATTACATATGCAGCTTGAGTCCTAATGAACAGAAAAACAAAGCAAACTCCAAACACTGAAAAAAGCTGTAAAATACAAAAGTTTAGTAATAGAATCACAGCTCTAGAAAGAGCGAAATCTTGAAATAAAGCATACGAAAAACCCTTCACTTGAAAATCTATGAAACTTGATTTCCGGTTTGTATGAGGGCTTTAAACTTAAAACGTAAATCAACATAATAAATTACAGCATCTTTGAAAGTAAAAACAGTGAAAATCGATGCAAAATAAGCACTGTTAAAACCTCGTACAAAATTTATGTAACGGGAAACATTCAGAAGTATAAGTAATAAAAAATGAAGAACCTATAGCTGTCGGCAATTGTTATTTAACTAAGCGTAACTAAGATAGTTAAGTCATAAAAACGGCCACTAAAATTTAATAAATATGTAGAATTAGACCAAAACGTTAACATTGGTTACTGACATTAATCATAAGACATTGGATGATGGATTCATCCTTAACTCTGTTCAAACTTTGCGTTACTTCTTCATATGTTTTTAGTTGTTCGCTAACAAACAATTTAGATACATTTTATGACGTTCGATTCTCTATGTTGCAATAGTAGTGTTCAGTTGCAGCGGCCATTTTAATTTCCCTCGCAAAAATACTAACTAAACTCTAGTAATTGGACTTTAACTTAAATGGTATGTTTTTCAGCGGTTTATAAGATTATTTAGGAAAAATGAAGGTTTAAAATTTTTTATTAACTGTCAATAACAACCCGATAGCAAATTTATATGGGGCTTTTACTGTCGATACGGAATATATCCAAATTTCAATTGGTTCGATGAATATCCGATTATTTCAAATTTCCCAGCTTTATTTGCCCTCTATCATTTTTGTTGGTGCTTAGGTACACTGCAGGGTTTTTATTATCTTGACATCAAACCTGTCACACTTTTCATAATAGCAAAATTGTAAGCTCGTTTAACTTTTAAAGTATTTTCACATATCGTAAGTTTGCTACTCCAACGATCTTACTTATACAATCGTTTCGCTGGCTGTGTTCATAGGTTTAAAAAGTTCATTGATCCATATATTTCTTCAAGTTTGTGGCTAGAGACTTAATTTTTTTGCAACATGGTTAGTCTGTCAAATTTTCAGAATTGAACGTAGCTTGATATGATTACGTTGGCCTCTAGCTTCTGCTGCTTTATAGTCAACGGTTTATTGTGCACCATTGAATTTACTAACACATCCTAGTATGTTTTCCTTAGTGACCGTTCAGGTTTATTATGCATAACACTAACCTTACCTACGTTTTATAGTTTTTCTCTGAAAAGTGAGGTCTTTTGATAACATTGAGCGAATCGTTACCAGTGACGTTTGATACTTGTCCACCAATCAAAGAATAGTCTTACGACGCAGCAGTTTGTTTCCTTTTATCGTATAAATGTAAAACGTAGTCATTAAGAGTAGATGACATTAGTGGGTTACTAGCATTCGGTAGGGAATGTTTTCTGAACATCTTTTTCGTTTCTTAATCTTATTATTTGCAGGGTATTTGAAAAAAATGATTAATCAATTGATCTTGTTGCAGGTCACTAACTTATGTGGTTGAAGTTTGTGTTACTTATGCCCAACCTCTGCGTACCTCGAGGCTCAATCCTGTTTGTTGTAGATGTAGAATAGGCGAAATTCATAACTGGTCCTTCCGAGTAGTGGCATCGGTTCATGAAGTCATAGACTGTTTATCTAAGCCTTGTTGATTGATACTAAATTCTTGGTTGTTGTAATCAGGGGTTAAAACTTTTGATTATATGGATCAGCACCAATCACAATGATACAGGCATTATTATCTCATTTTATTCTGTTTTCAGAAGACTAGTTTCAGATTTATCCGCTACAGTAATCACAACTGATAGTTGTAATTAATTTACTTTCATGAACCATTGCCTCTAACGACTAATTGAGTTAACTTCAGTTATATTTTATTAAAAGTTCATAATATATTGAGTATGACAATTGCTGAAGAAACATAGTATTAATAATTCCACTCAAAGAATTCTGCAGCTATTATGCTTGTAATGTACTCTCTATATTGGTTAGTGTTTTACGAACCGCAACTACTTATAAGTTACCATTGATCTACGAGAAACCGAGGAGTGTTTGGGCATTTGAGTATTTTTAATTTTTAGCTACTCTTATTATGTCAAATTGTTTTTTTTTGTTATATTTTCTCATTTAGGTCTGATTCGTGTTTGAATTCACCATTCAATACCTAAAAATAAAGAAATGAGCGTGACTAAGAATTCGCCGAGTAGAAAGGAAAACTCGAATGATGGTTCCGATTGGGATGTATGTGTAATACTTGTTAAATTGTACCATATACTCTTGTTAGGATATACTTAATCATCCAGCATTTGCAACAGAAATCGATCCCGCACTAGGTCTGCATCCAGCTACTGCAGCTCTACAAGCACTAAAATATGAATCAGATGATCCAGATGGTAAATTAGTGTACTATACGAAATATTTAAATGACTAGCTAATGCTCTTAGTTACAAAGACGAGGGAAATTATTATTATAAGAGAAAAGAGCTTTCTAAAGCGATAACGTCGTATACAGCTGGTCTTCGTGCGAAGTCATCGGATTCGAAATTGAATTCAATATTGTATTCCAATAGAGCGCTATGTCATTTCTACCTAAGTATGCCATCCTTAAGAACTTTATATTTTAATTAGAAAACTATCGATCATGTATTCGTGATTGTAAATCTGCTGTCGCTTTATCACCGGATTATGCCAAAGCTTACATAAAAGGTTTGAAGTGTACAAAAATTAACAATTTAATATTAGGAATCGAAGCTTGTTTAGCACTTTCGAAATTTGATGAAGCATTAGAATTGTCATCAGCCGGCTTGACCATACTGCCTTCTTCATCGGAATTACTTGATGCACAATATAAGATTCTTAGAAAACAAATGGAAGTAAGTAAGGAAATTGAGCATAAGTCTAAAGTTGATTGTAAAAAAGAAGACGATGTCAGTGTCGATTATGAGATCTTAAAGGTAACTATCTAATTTACTTGTAAAGTAATGATGTTAATAGAATTTATCATTTTGTATTTTGTTACGCCTTCTTTCCATTAATATGTTTCATCTTGTTACGATTGTGATAATTCCCAAAAATAGGTGGCTTGTTACATAGTTATTTATAAATATTTGTGCAGTATAGTTTCCCACTAAACCATTGTTTAATTTCATTTTCCTATTTTTGTCAAGAAGCTTTCTAAGTATATCCATTTGGACTGAAAAATAACTTATTTGTTTAATAGTTATAGTTCTTCTAGTACGAACCTTTAAGTGCTGTTTTATTTGATTGATTATTTCACAATTGTTCTATTAAATCACAGGACAGTTTCATTTCGTGTCATGTAAAACGGAAACATACGATACTCTACTGTCAAAACCCATTAATCCTGTCACGAGAATAACGCACATATTAGTAATAGGTCTATAAGATATTTAAGAGGGTAAACTTAATGTAAATGCCAACTACTATGCATTAATATTTAGAAAACTGTTGAAGCGCTGGAATGGTTTTATTACGTATTACATCGCTTTAAAAGCTATTACAATGGTCGACATATACCTCGCTTTAAGATAGTGTTCAAAATCAGAGGCCGTAAGCTAGATATTATGTTGCTACCAAACAATTTTCCCGAAAAATACGATTTATAAAATTTGTCTTTCATTACACCCTTTTTATGAAATAAGATAACATAACAGGACATTACAGTGCTTATCAAAATGAACCAACAATTGTGTTAATTAAGACAGGTCTAGCTTTTCTCTAGTATGTACATCAGTTATCTTCAAATAGAATACAAGCACCTTATTCTTCATTATTACAGCTTTTAGTGTCATGATTTTTAAAGTTTTTAAAATAATGTTTCACATTTTACTGCTTTCGCATTGTATAGTCACGTGGGATTATTGTGAATCTCACATCGGATCCTATCGATATGCCAGAAACGAGTTGTTCTAAATTTTATGTGGATTCATTAGGAAAGTTTCATTGGCCTATTCTCTTTATGTATCCCGAATTTGGACAAACTGATTTTCTCCGTGATGTAATTGAGTCAAGCACGTAGGTTTTGCTTATTGTAAGGTTTTGTATTCTAGTTTTGCACCCTGTTTGCTTCTTATTTTTATCAAAGACTAATATCAATTGAATAATTAATAAAAAATTATTTGGTCACTAGATAATGAGGACACTGTTATACTTTTGTGGTGTCTATTGTTTGCAAGATTAGCATGATAGCTGGAGATTTATCTGTTACTTAATTTGACGTAATTTAGCTGTGAAGTATTTGTTTGAGAACATTTTTTTTTCAGCTAGATATACTATTGGTCAGTTTGAAGAAAATAAGCAAATTAGCTTTTCAAATTCATTGCCAAATGCATAGAGCATGCATCCTTAAACTACTGAGGTACAGCTTTACGAATGAAATATTTAATTGCAACTATCATATATTGCTGTTCCACATCGATATTCAAATATATCAATTTAATATAATCCTTGTTTGATCTCAAGAGCTGCAGCTTTTTATTATAATCCAATGTACCTGAAAAGTGGGGAAATTAGAGATAAAATGTTCAACGAAGTCATTTTAAGCGAAATTCTCATCTCTATCCAAAGGTGATCATATTTCAAGGACAATCAGTAATAGACCAAAGTCTTTATAAACTAGAACGTATCCTGCTGCCAAACTTATCATTTTGCCTAAAATATTATGCTCTCTATTACAATGGAATGTTGATATATATGCCTTCTATGTTACTGCTGACAAAGTATATAAACCTTTATGTATTTATCAGATCGGTTGCATCGGGAGAACAGAAGGAAGTTCTTACATTCGATTTCAAGGACGTATTTCTACAAGTTTTCTGTCAAACGGATTGAAGATCCTGATTAGTGCTGTAGCATTACATCTGGTTAACATGGGACGTTTAATTGAAACCTTGAAATTAGTTTTGTATATGCTTAGTCAGTGTTTACCTTGAGATGTAACTATTATAAAGAATGTCTAGTTATCTATTCCATTATTTGTTTCATGGATTTCCTTCATATTAATGTGCATACATATTTAGAATTACATACTTTTTAAATATGAACTATTTGTAAATAGATAAATAATGTTAAAGCAAAGATCACCTGGTATTTTTATTTAGAATTAGTGATTGTTTGAAGATACTTTTCGATGTGAATCAACCACCCCCTTCTTGGGATCCTGATCATCTATATTCATCTGAAGATGATGCTATAGAGGTATTAATTTTACCTATACGACTTAATGATTATTGTATTTAGACTTGCATTTCAATTTATATTAAGATATACATTTTTCATTTCCTGATTAAATTTCATATTTTCACTGCTCGATCCCTCTTTCATCTCGACATTCATTATAGGATTTGCTCTAAAGCAATATAAGCATACGAATCGCATTTATTATTTTATAACTGAAAACGCCAGTGATTTCCATGAGTTGCTTTGCTCATAAATTCCTGGTATGGGGAATATTCCATGAATGTACTCTACACATAATTTTATGCGCTGGAAATTGATACGAAAATAATGTTAGTTGTTTCGAATGGTCAATAACTTCAAGACTCGTCATTGGATTTGCCATAATATTCGGAAGTATTTTGATAAGTTCTAATTATAAGTAACACTATCTAGAAGTTTCAGAATTCCTATGCATTGAGTTGGATTGACATTTTATTAATATTTAAATTACCATCGCCACTGGTATACCGGTTAACTACTGGCTTTTGTAACTATGAGGTCAGTTGATCGAATCAATTCTTTCTAATTGCTCAAACTGAACTACTTGAGGCACAGTCAATCATCGTTTACTATCCGTGACATATGCTATTTGAATGATTAATTATCCATGTACAGAATATATGTTTGTGTACTCAGCTTTGAGGTACACTTTGCTTAAACAGTTGGCGATACTATCCTTCTGTTCAAATTAAAGCAAGTGGAGCAGGTTCAAACCTGTTACCGAATACCTTGACCATTAAGCCACAGCTCTGCATATTTAGCATTGTGGTATTTTTTTAAATTTTTATTAGTCGTATCGCCTTTTGCCGTTAGTTAAATGTGGTATCAGCTATCCCTCAAACAGTTTGCAGTCAGCTAGGGGAAAATTGTGCATTCTTTTACTCGTTACCTAAACAAATGAAATAATGATGATAGTTCGTTTTCAGTGTTTTTTATTTTCCACACTATTATAATCCTTGTATATAGATTCAATCTAACTACGAATGCTCCAATTGCTATTTATTTTACTTTTCCTCTTTATCCTAATTGTTTCACCTAACAACTTTGAATTTTAGTTGTTTTTTCTCTTTTGTTTGCCTAACCAGGTGTATTTTAAACATGATAAAATGAGAAAGTTTATTGTTTGTCCACCTAAATTGGCCGTTAAAAAATTGACCAAAATAAATGGGTAAGATGTTTCTGTCATCAAGAGAATTATTATTATAGTTGACTGTGTAATTTTTTTCGGTAATTCTGCATTCGTATTTGGTTTAGTTTAGTTGCAAAGTTTTCGTTGTCTTTCTGAACAACGTCATCAGCAATTCAAGTAAAAGCCGGGCAATCTGAGTATCGTAGTACTACTAAGTTAGTTCGTTGTAGTTCCATTGTCTCCTACTAGTTGCGTGTTTCTTTAGTCTACTTTCTTGTTATTCCCCAGTCCTTACGGCTACATCAAATAGTTTTCTACAAGCGCAATATTTTGTGATTGTATCTTCGTCCATAGCAACCATAAATAAACTCTTCAGTGTTTGTTAATTTAAATTGTGTGAGTAGTTTGGAACAAAAAGTAATTAGAAATAGCATGAATCTGAAATTTAAGTGATTGTAAGTCTTAGTAATATCGAGTTGCACTTGTTACTGAATAAGTTCGACGTAACAGGTAGAAAACGTGGGGGGGGGCATTACCAACAAACTTCGTTGTTAGTTTGAATTCTTGAATACTAAACCTCAATATCTCGTTTCAACATAAATAAGTAATTAACTTTATGTAGTTTTGTGAGGAGGGAACACTCATCACAACAATCATGTTTTTGTTGTGGTTTGCAAGTCCGACTGAGTACATGACTTAAAAACGTTTGCTTACAATGCAAATCACGTGGAGTGAAAAATTCAAGACAGAGGTAGGGAACATTATTGGTAAATCACAATACAATGTACAAAATAAAATGTGCTAATATTCGTACTGTAACATTCACGGATTATTGAGCCGTTTACAAACCAACAAGCTGCAACCTGACACAGCATTAACTGATAGGTTGATCTATTCTTCTTATGTAATTCTCATTCAGTTAATAAATAAAGTCGATTTCAAATTATTTGTAGTTTGCTAATGTGTACATTCATTGATCCCTGAATAGTAACCAACGTCATCTTTAGTTTATTGATCCAATCCTAATAATCAAAATGCACTAACATAAACGATTCGACGTCGTGTTCATGCTTGGTGGTTAAATTTTATTTGCTCTCTTACTGATTGACCCCAATCACTTAATTAATTTCTCTTTGGTCGTAAATGCATTTTTTGATTGATAGTTCATTCTGCTGTCTGTTACTAATCACGAAATTATCAAATTTTTTTTGTTTTGCAGATTCTGTGTTTGTCGAGATTTAATCATAATTTTATATATTGTATCTAAACGATCTGTACATTTCTATACTAACTGGAAGGATGAAGTAACCTAGTGATTCTGATCGACTATTTTATATATTATTGGTAATGTATTACTAGTCATTAAAAAAATCTGGATGAAATAAAAAGCCTATACTTAAAATAAAGACCATCTTTAGTGATTTCATTTTTTATTGATTAGAATTGTTTAGGTAACCCTAGTGTAGATCATAAAGTTTATGGTTGAATTAAGTATTTCGAAAGAATAAATTATGCAATCTCAATATTTTAAAACAAGAGAACATAAGTTCAATTTGATTAGATGTGCAGCACACGATAACGCATTCTACACTTAAATCGACAGGCATGTGAAACGCATTTCGTATTGCCACTTATTTAAATACCAATCGCTGAACGTAAACCCCATGCTTGTGTACAAAATATAATCGAAAATTTCAGAGAACAGATGCTCCTTGTAAAGTCTGAAAATATTTCAGAATAACGTCGATTGACTGAATATTATTTGTATCACTTCATGCAGAGAATATCAAATCACTCAAATGAATAGATCGGATTTAACAGGTACATAAGTCTAAACAAGCATGACACAGCTTTCTACTCGTTTATTAATCAGTATAGATTTCTTCCAGATGCCAAATTTTGTAGAATTTTGAAGTACGATTCAATCTTGAAGTGTACCTTATCTTTTAGACAGCTTTACAATATTTAGTATAACTCCTTAGGTATAGTGCGTTAGTAAAACCCACTTTACACAGTTTATCTGTTACAGTTTAAAGATCAGCCATGGGTAATGTTTACTTTAATAGTAGCTGTGAATGGACAGTTATTGGAACATATTGGTGCACTGGAAGCAAAACATTTTAGACACGACTTTAATCGAATTTACTTTTTAATTACAAGATATGAGTCGATGAGTCAACTGTCGTATACATTTATGTGCGATTACAACCCCTGTTTGGAGATTAGCGAAACTGTTCAAACTGCAGTGGATACTGACTAAGTATGTGCACCCTCCAAACCCAGTTTATAGCATGGCCAATTAGGTACTACATTTCATCGCAGTATGCGTGACGACTACATAACTGAAATCCTACGATCTCTTCGTCGAACCCATTTTCAAGGAATGAAATCGGTTGCCACCACTACTTATCAACATATTCTACAATCAGATCTGAAATACGTTTTGAATTTTTTTTACTTAATCACTGGTCAACGAAACTATTTCCAATTTGTTAGAAAGTTCTAGTGAGTTATTTAGATTTCGATGAATTTACAATCCGTCCATTAAGTCCAAGTGAAAAGATGCCATGCTGCACTTTTGTGTTAAATAATTAGAGGAAGTCACCAGCAAGCTCACATCAGAAGCGCATATCGACAATCTAGAAAGTGATGCATCCAGTGGAATCTGACTGAGATATTTTGGCCTTGGACTGACCTACAGTAAGCTTATTTATGCTTACGGAGACTAGTCGTTGAGTAATCACTGGAATAAGGTCCAACTTTTTTCAGCGTCATCCTCATTCAGAACAAAGTTAAAGAATCGATCAAGAAACAGAGGAAGTCATATTAGTTCAAATCTCCTTGTTATTCTTCATTAACTGTTGAACTGATTAGTGAAATCGAACAGATGTACAAAGTATCCGCAAGGAAAAGAAAACATTTTTGGCAGCTACGTAAACTATATTGCATATATGCATTATATATAATTCAGGTTATGCAACTATCTACTAGATAAATAAATAGATATGCTTAGGTTTAAAAAATATAACAATGTACAGATAGAGAATAAAAAAAGATTAACATATCAAAGTGATGTGTAAAAATGATATGTATATGATTATATATATATATATATATATATATATATATATATATATATATATATAGTCATGAGTAAATCATCAACGCTATCATGATACAAAATATTAAGACGGAATAAAGCATTTAAAAATAGTAAAAAAACAACCACATTTTACATGATATTTTATACTACTTATTAGTAGACAAACATTATTGAGTTATTTTCCGTATTAGTAATGAACGAAAAACTAGTGGTGACTGAAGACTCACAATTCGATTCTTAATTATTACCAATTGTAGTGAAAAACAATAAGTAGTCGGTAATAACTGGAAGCCAAGTAGTTTGTTCCAAATGCGAAAATGGTGATTCTTTGTACTAATAAGTAGAACGAAATATGCTTTATTTGCAGACGTATATAGTCAGCGCAATAAAATACATTAACTAAATAATGAGCAAAAAGTATTGTGCAAAAGACACAACAGAATAAGCGTATGTTGTGTATAGTGAGCACTAAAACACTTTCAGTGTTTCTGTTAACATATGGACGAGTTCTCCACAGGAACTGAATAACGAGGTGAGTAATAATAAATGTTCAAATCACAGATGGTGGAGTATGACGTAACAAACTGTTAATATTCGTAGCAAGTAAAATCAACTGTTTAAGAAGAAACGGAATTTTTAGGAATTTCAGTAGACGAAATGGAAGCATCTTGCCTTTGATTATAATAAAGAAAAAAAAAACCAATTAGTTCGTCGAGGAGCAAAGTAATAGTTTATTTGATAACTGGTCTTGTCTTCAAATTATAGCATGCCCTCAACGTTTCCTGATTGCCTTCGATGCTAAAATAAATCAGAAAAAAATTTTTAGTAACAGCGTCATTATTTATATTTGTCATAGATTGATTTCATTTGAATCCACTGAAAATGGGGGAGTAATTGATAACCATTTTATCATATTATGAGACCTTTTCGTACCCTGATTTTGATCCCTAGCAGGGTAGTGTGTGCGTACGGATGAGGAGCTTCATACTATGACGAAACGTTTATTCAATGCTTCCTGCTTTTCTGTGGTACCCAACCTACATCAATTCATGACGAATATGAACACCAAATGAAAATAAATCCCCACAAAATCCCTGTAACTTAACGACGACAATGAAGATTGAAATGGTGGGCTTGTGACACGATGACTATATAAATTATTTTTGAAACTAAATAATTTATTTCAATATTTCCCGAAATTAAATAAGTTGGTTTCTTTAAAAGCTGAACATTACATTTTGCAAAGCTCACCTTGAGAACTACCCCTACATGTTATGTACTAATACTATTCAGAATAAATACTGAGATATTACAACAAATAAAAAAATGTTCCTCTATCTCTTGTCGCTACCGGTTAAACTAATTCAAGTCTGTAATAGGATGGGAAACGGTTGGTTAGTAATTATTCTACTACTAGGAAGAAGAATTTTAGTATCATACAATATTAGTAAAAAAGACTGATTTTACTACGACTCACTGATCGTTCAAAATGTTTAGACTTATTCTGATTAGATGATGCACTATAATCTGTTTGTAAGGGTTTTCGGTGTTTATGATTTGGCCTGTATTGATTATTGTGATGACTAAACTTATCATCTTCAGTAAGTGTTACAGTTTGTTCTTCATTATTCTCTTCCAACGAATATTGTTGCTTTCTTTTAACATTAGGAGAATCCAAAATACGTAAGTGATCGGAACGTCTCGATTTTTCAACTTCGTGATTACTATTATTGTTAGGAAGCATTACACCACCGAGTACTGGCACACCACCTATAGGCGGTTTACGACTGGACGATAAATTGCTTATTCTAGCATCTTGGTCATAAGAATGATTACTACTTCTTGGCTGGGCAATATTAGTAACTGATTCGTCATGTTTCTTATAACGATGAGATTTAGCATTTGCATATACAGGAGAATTCGGTCTATATTCATTTGAAGAATTTGATATCTCCGAAGTATATCTTCCTTTGTAATCATGTTGACCATGTTGAATAACAGGATAATCACTTGATTGTGATCCACTTGTAACAGATAGTACTTCATTCGGTTTGGTTCTTCTAGAATATTTATAGTTTACATAATCATTATGATATGGAGCTTCATTGTTATAGCTTTCATTAACAGATCCATAAGACAAACTATTTGCAACACCTTCACTATACTGTCTACTCATTTGAGAGTGGACATCTTGTCCTTCAGATACAAAAGACTCAGAAAGTGGGTGATGTCTTGGGACAGTACCGTATAATTGTGTTGCACCATCACCATTTATCTACAGTGATAAGTGAAATACAAATATATGCTGTGTTAGTTAAGCTCGGATAGAGTAAATTCAAAAACATCAACATCAAAAAACATACATGTGAGCAAACAACTAATGACGAAAAAGACAACACAACATGTCTCTTTCCTTGTCATGGTAAAGTGAAATGAAATCAAACAAACGTATTTGGTAATTGATGCTATTGACTTCTATAGGTCAAGAAGAGATGGGATGAATTCATTTCATTATTTTCTGTGCTCCCCACTTCCCAAGTATTTGCATTTCCTAATACTATCTTCAAAGATTATCATCATTATCAATATCATTATGACCACTCTTTCAATTTCCCCATTGTCTAATATGCGTCATGAACTACTTTTTCCGGAAACTAGTCCTAACTACTCTCTGCTAGTAAACAGAGTAATTAAGGCATGCTACTTACGATTATATAATAGTAAAAAACATAATTTAGATAAAGAAATTGGTCCAAACATAAGAGTTAAAAGCACACGAAATAATGAAGTGAACTAAATAATGAGTGACGAAGAAAATAAGTGCAACGATAACTGAAAATAATATGAAATAAACTCAGTCATTTAACATAAGATTATGGGCTGAAAAGTGTGGTTAAATGCGTTTCTAAAAAATTGCAGTGTAAAAGGACGAAAAAAATTCTCAGCCATATAGAACATCGGGTAGATAAACCAAAATCTTTCGGGGCGTCAAATAGACAGCCTCTAATTTTAAAAAACTCACTCAGGTTGTTGCTACAAAACGTATGGAATTTGAATTATGTGTCCAGAAGGAAACAGTTGTTCGTTCTTTCTATTCTGTTAATTTATGTCGTACTTCACCACTTTACTGTTATTAATTTCTAAGTCTATTACATTATTTCATGTCATAACATCACACCTTTTTAATTCACCATCTTATTTTAAATGATTGAGCTTGATTCACACCATTTTCAATTACTTTTAGCTTTCAGTAAATTACTTCATTACGTCATTACTCAATCAGTTGCCACTACTCTGACTGATGTTCTGGAAGCATATTTTGTAAGTCATAGATACGCGCAGTATCCTATTAAACTTTCTAAACTGTATATGGACCTACAATACACCACACACTCTATCTCTTTTCGAATTCCCATCAGACTTACTTTTATAAATACACAAACTTTACAGAGGTATTTATTTTGAAATATAATAACACGTATGTATTAAAGCAAAATAAAAGGGAGATGGTAAATGCGTGAAAAATGATAGGACAGTTGTCAACAACGACCAATTAAATTCGAAGTCAGCAGAACAAGCTGTTAGTCACATGTGGAGAAAACCATGTAGTTTACTTCTATCAGGAGTTTGAGCCGATTAAGTAGTATGGAATGACGATGAAAGCTCTGTGAAGAAACGATATATATATATATATATATATATATATATATATATATATATATAGCTTAAGATGAACATTTTCGACAACTATATATCCGGACCAATTAAAGAGAAGGGGAATTCAAGAATCTGGTCAAAAAGTTGAAATTTAAATGTTTCAATTAGTCCAAGATCTGCTCTGCCCGTTAATTAAATATGTTCATGACACATGAAAGTTTTGAATACAAACGATATACCTTTATAAACTATATTGTAAACGAAGCATTGCTAGTAAGCAGCTTCCAATAATACTGAATTATGGAGATTAGATAGTAAACTTACAATAGTAATTGGAAGAGCGGAAATTAATGGATAGATTCTCAAACAATAATTTTGTCGTAATGTTAACTGTGAAATGAAACAATGTGAAGCCAATTTTCGTAACGAATCGGCATCAACTGTTTAGATTTTAAGTGTATGCTCACGTAGGATCGAAGCTAGGACAATCCGAACTTCTGATGAGCCAACAAGTAGGAGTCTGATAGTCTACATTCCCAACTTGAAATAATCTGAGGTTTTACGAGACTAGAATCTAATGTGGTCGATGATATTTTTGGGAATACAATTTGGAATTTGTGACACTAATTATATTACGCAATTATAAACGACAGAATTTCTATGCAGTACCAGATTGCTAGTTGTTGCTTAACAAATGAATGCGTAATAAAAACATCTAACTTACTACACCGCCATAATGTCCCATTTGAACAGAACCAGTTCGTCGTAATCCATTTAACTCATTATTTTGAGTTCTACCAACAGTCATATCACGTGGATGTGCTCTATTCAAGGTGTGCATATTTAGAGCTACAAAATAATTTAACAGGAATCAGAAGAAACAACAGGATAAACAACTAAAGTTGCTAACTCGAGAAAACGCTTTACATATTAGACAAGATAACTTCCTTATCTGAATTTCAAATACAAACAGAATATTAAAAGGGGCACTATATAGTAGTCATCAAACACCATCTTATGGTCAAATATTTTCGACCTGAATACCTTAGTAATAACACCCAAACTATAGATGTAAGCTCAAATCCCATTGGGAGCATCGGTTCCTGCAAGACTGCAGGTACACCTAGTCAACTAAAATAAAAACTAGATAAAGGGTTTCCTTGAACGACTTAATACCAAGAACTAACAATTTATGGATGCAGTGGCAGTCAATCTTATGTAAATGAAATTTAAAAACGCGTTGATTAAATGGAATTAAAAGTGTCGATAATGCATGTATTAATATATTGGATTCATTGTTCCTTATCACATTTGATAACTTCCTTAAAACTCACTGTTGAAAAATGCATTATATTGAAACAATAAACAACTATATTATTCTGTAAATTATTTTATGCAGTCACTATGTTATGTTCTTCTATTTATTATCACTTTACTACTCCACTTTACTCGACTCAACGGAATAAATTCCACTAGACCGGAACAATAGAGGCAGAGAAATAAAACGATTAATTTATATGGAATGAGAATTGGAAACTTTAAGTTTCTTCATGACTGTTAAACAGTCGCTAATATGTTTTGCAAATAGACTGATCTTTGGTTGACTAGCACATAGCTGATTCACTAAGACAGAAATGAAAGTGTGGTTACCGCTGAAGCTCAGCCTATAAGTCATACATATACTGAAGGAGATTTTCTACTCCATTTAATTATTAACCATATGTTTGTAAACAAATATCTAAGAATTAAATCTTTCACAACTAGTCACATATATATTTGCCGAAATATTCACAAGTAAAAATGAAAAACCAATGAAGGTCAAAGTAACTAAAAGTTCGAATGACTATATATGCATGACTAGATTGTTCGGATCAGCTCCGTTTACTTATTACACTGTAGAAATTCATAGAAATGACTGATTGTTTTAAATAAAACGGTTGATAATACCATTTGAAAAGGAAAGTACAATAAGTAGAGAATTAATTTTTAACTATCACTAACTTGGCAGATCAAGAGCATTTCGAAAAAAGCAAAAATACAATATAGTAATAACGAAGTGAATGTAACTTTAAAATATACATGTATCTGGTAAGGAGTAACAACTACATTTGTCTATGGAAGGCATGACAAGTTTCAACTAAGGGAGCTAAGAAAAAGACTGCAGGACTGAAGTCTAAAAAAAACAGTGGAGGTGGTTTCGCGTAGATAATATACACTTTTCATTAGGAATCATGTGACCAATAGTGATAAACTTTGATAAAGACTTTCTGAGGCATTATTGAGAATCCATGATATGTTGAAACTGAGATAATAACTAATAATAGAAAAACCGAACAACAGTATTCGGAATTATATACTCAAAGTATCCTGCTCAGCTTAAAACTGAGACGACCCAAGGAGTATTAAGTCTTTAATGATTGCAGGAACACCAATGTGACGAACACTAGCTGGTACGAAGCATTCATCGTTAGGGTTTCCTGTAGACAATCTCAAACTACTTGAAACCAAAACACCGTACACGTTATTGTCAATCGCTTGGTCTAGAGGTCAGGTTGCGACTTAAATGATATAAATCGGTCAGCACTAAGGACCGAATGAGCAAGATGTTAGTCGCTACTCAGCTATCAATTAATGCAATTTTTTCCGTCAGTCGCAGTATAAATAGCAGAAAGGTAGTGCTCCATAATGTTCAGCTGGTCTCTGTTTGAAGGAAATTACGAATAAATTTAAATATTTTGGTTGTAAAATAGTAATATCTATCATAAATAAGCCTAACGGCAAAATTATGTCGAAAAAGAATATAATCACAATAAGTTAATTTTATAAGCAGACATCATGTTATGTATAAAAATGTCTACATGCGAAATTCGCTGTTTGTATGGGATTAAGTAATGTTATCAAACCACACTTTGGAATTTAAAAATAGACATACTGTGATACCATTAATTTTTGAGGGTGAACCAAGAATTATCACCAACTAGTAAGGTAAGCTTATCACACTCTAAGCTCTCAATAACCAGCATGTCTCCAAGTGAATTAGATACACCTCGAATTTACTTGAGCTAGAATTCAGACAACACTGACTTATAACATTTGAAGACTTTGTTTATCCGAATAAAATATGTTAAGTGTCTGAATTCTGGTTCAAGTGAATTTTAATTGGATATGAATGACATGATAACACGATAAATAATCAAAGCCTTTACTTCCAGTTCATCCCAGAAGTGAAATACAGACAATTTTGATGATTGTATTCAGTGAATCATTTCAAACTACCAAGCATATTACTACGACTTGAATGTAATTCAATAAACCATGGCACTGACAACATACAGAATCAGCAAAACCTGCAACCGAGTAATTTAAATTTGAATGTTTCCATAATGGCTTTGATAATCTAGGAGTGATACTATAAACTAAGACAGACGGTTATTTAGAAGTGAATCTTTCAAAGTGTACTCCAATTCTACTAAAAATTTTAATGGAAAAGATAAAACCTGAATATTTCATCAGAGTAAGGTGGATTCATTTGGTTCTCTTTACCCGCTCATAATGTGTAATATATCAAAATTGAGACTATGAAGAGTTTAGAGCATACTTCCAGAGAGTAATTAACCGGAAATTGTTTCTGATACTTGATAGTAGGATAATTTAACAAAATAGTAAATGAAGTTAAGCGAAGAAATAAAACATTATAATTATATGTCATATGTCGAAGGATATTCTGGAAACTGTGCTGTTAACAAAAGACTGGGGGGAGAGCTAGAAGGTGAATAACGAACAAGCATTAACCATGAGTAACAATGAATTCAAGTGAATAAAGCTCAATATGTTAACAATGAAACTACTGAGGTCAATCAAATATAATGTAGTTATGTGATGAAATGGAAGAGTTGAAGAACATTTTAAATATACGTTTAATGATGGAAAGAATGAAGTTTATGTTGCAAAAGTAGAAAAAGGTTTATGACAGTTTTCTTGTGGATGCACAGTTCAGGCTTCTGACGATTCATAACAAAAGATGCAGTAAACTTCAGGAGATTAGAGTTTAGCTGTTCTTCAATCACTTGAACAATCTCAATGTGACAACATGATAATCCGTATCCAAGAATTACCGTGATATGGAACTGTCGAAAGCCTTTTGGAACGTGTTAAAAAAGATCTATGATAGGCTTTTATTTCTGTTCGACTAATGTAGCTAGTTTGATAGATGTATAGAAATTCGTAAACACAGCAGGCAATAATACGAAAGGGGAATCCTTTTACCTTAAATTCAGTTATTGAACCTATTGTTTTGTACATAATGAATAGTTAAGCTGCATAGCAGGTTCTTTTTAAAAAAGTTTTTGAACCATTAGTATGTATTTTGGAAGACATTTTTATAGGTTATTTCAAAAAGAGGATTTGAAACAAGCAACTAAAGAAACAGTTGTGTATTGAAGGCATGTGGATGACACATATATTATGTGAAACACCAAAGAACATAAAACTTATTTAACCATTTTAAAATAGTGATTTTGAAATATATTAAGTTGTAGGCAGCTGAAGAGAATCAACTAGAGTAAGATGAATTTGTTTTATGCCGATCAAATGTTCGTTTCTACTCTTTTCAATTTAATAGAAAGAAGTAAGTGTATGAAATTTTCATCACTATCATAACTTAAAAATATTATAATAATAATAATAATAATAATAATAATAATAATAATAATAATAATAATAATAATAATAATAAACCGCTTAATTCAATATGATTTATATGAAGATAGTGTAACAAATGAAAAATATATTTTCGTAACAAATAACCGGTACTACTATTAGTTAACTTGGAATTGAATGAATTTATTATAGAAAATCTCAAGTTCATCCTATTGTTAAACACAATCAATATTGCACCTGAAAATCATCTTAAAGTACAAGTGTACCTTATATTCATTAAGACAACTAATTTGCATCTCAACCACTAATCAACCATAATTATTGATTAATAAATAGTTAAAAATACCGTGGTTGGTATTTCTTTCGACTCTATCTTATTACAGTGAAAACTTTTACGCAGAGTTACTACACAGACATCACTCTATTTAGAAACATGTGAGCGGAGTAGATTTTAATAAAATATTCAATAGTTGAAAATACGATAATATGAATATTTATAAGCAATCTGAAGTGTTCGGAATTTTCCAGTGGAACAAATTACTAAAAATTAGGGTTCAGTAGCTTACTGGATAACGAATTGGTGCTTAAAGAGAAAGGAACTCACTGTGAACATCAACACCTGAATACAGATACATTCAACTGAAGCGTCCTAAGAAGGACAAAAGATACAACTTGGATTTCGCACCAAGCCACGTACTAAATATACTAAAACTAAAGACATTTTCTTGGGCATCTGTAATTAATTTATTTTTGATATTAAACATACTACTAACTAGTTGTTAACAAATAGATTTGTAATTCAGTGTTTTATGGTTGCATAGTTGTAATTTTGTTTCTAAAATGTTACCAAAGAAACAAAGCAGAAACATTAAACAATGATGCAGATGATACAAAGAAAACTTTATTTTACTGACACTAAGCTATTTCAAACAACAACAGCAAACAAAAAGAATACTGACTATACTTACATCCATTTAAGCCAGTAGGCATACTGGCTGTACGCCGTTTCAACATTGAACGATTAAATTGTGGATGTGGTCTATCAATATTTGTTGTACGATATTGGAAAAATGTTCGTCCTGTATATCGAAATTGTGATTTATTCAAAGTCGGTGTTGATAAAGGACGTTTCGGTGCTGGTGTTTCTTTTAATCGAAAAAACGAATGATGCTCTACGGCAGCTTTCCACAGTCGGTTTGCTAAGTGTGGATTTAACAAACGAAAGCCAACAATAGCTTCTACAGGTTCTGACTATAATTGAACAAAAAAGAACATGACAACTAAATAGGTAAGCAGACATTCTAATATTTTAAGTAATTGAAAGAATACTAAAGATAAATATCTAGAAGAAAAGCAATCATGAATATACTCGCATAAATTCCGTTAATTCTGAGGCATATCACCCATTGTCTTTATGGCAATCGCACGGACCCCAGCTAGGTAGTCAACTCTTAGCAACATGGCTCAGCTCACTAAAGTGACTGGTGCCAAACACTAACAAGGCGGCCACCAACTTATTCTTATAGCAGTCAACATTACACATTGGAGTGGGTGGCGGTTAGGTTTATATAAAATGTTAGAAACACCTCAGTTGGTAGATTTATTAACCGACTCATTAGTCAGTTTGGAGACAAAATTATTAGCGGTATAAGCAACCATATTGTTTAAACCCAAATCTGTACTCACGGTTTAGTTATGGTTATCAGTAAACATTCGACACAGTTCTCAATAAATAAAAAATTTACATACTCACTAGAGACTAATTTTATTCTTAAATATTATAAGAATTAAACAACTGAGTACATACTGAAATCGTATAATTTGACATGGTCCAAAAAGGTCTCATGGAAAGCTTCAGAAATGAACAAAACAATCTTATTCCACCTTTTTATTTCAAATAAATGAACCACAACTTGGTCGACTGAGCTACCAAACATATCTATCTACATGTTCTTTCTCTTCAATTAAGTTGAATAACCAGGAAACTATTATAAAACTACGAAAATTAACCTGGTAAAACAAGTATTTCATATACAATGAGAAGAGAAATCTGAATTTAACTTAATCATGAGAAAGTTAGTCGTTGTGATAGAAAAACTAAAAGGTTTTGCAAACAGCCGTTTACAAATTCGGACATATGTATTCTCATCTTTCAATTTGATGATTAATATGCACATGAAAACTAGTATGATGCAAAGTAAGTTTACAGTGAAATATGTAGAGCATGAAAATCGATTGTAAAACACTTCATATATGCACGTATGTAAACAGGCAAACAAGTATATACACAATAAAGAAACACTTATAGAGAAGACTATCCTGATATTAGAAAACTAAAAATATGATAAACTATTCATACAAAACGGTCACACAGTTGTTTTGTACATTTGACGAACTACATTGAAGAGACTGAAAATAATTGTTAACATGAAAATGTTTGTTACACGCTATTTATCAACTAGAACTGTCATATGTGCATATGAATAAGAAAATGAGTCTAATTAGATTTTGGCTCTCGCTCTTTCTATCATGCGCACACATATGCACATACACATTTCTGTTCAGCATTCACTGTACAAAAAGTTTTGTACAAGTTTAATCAAAGCAAAAATCAATTCAATGCGTAGTGAATAGCAGCTTATAGTAAACAATGTCGATTAATTTAATTCAGTGTAACATTTGACATTGTTGTTCAGTAATTTTGACTAGAATAGTTAGATATTTAGCAAGAAATATTAAGAACAATGAAGAATAGAATAAGTGTGAGTGATAATTAACTTCATTTGAATGTAACATGGACAACGAGAAAATACTATTTATGACTAATTTAAAGGGTAGACGCTTTATGTTCACATTAGTTCCGATGTGAAGTATAAGTGCGAAGATTTCTTTTAATACAAAAAACCTAAATTAAAGAGATATGAACCTCTAATCGACTTTCTCTGATACGCTTTCAATCCTCCTTAAGTATGTTCGGTTAGGGAGTATTGGTTATTCTTTCGTATATCAAGTGACTGGATAATGTATATTAAGATATAATTGTCATTTTAAGCAACTGAAATTATCCGCAACTGTCTGCTATGAATATATTAGTTTTACACAACCTGATATTCCAGATGAAAACACAAATATCAACAAAATTAATACTTAACGGACAATAAACTCTAATGTGCACCAGTCACTTATTAAGAGAATGCAAAAATGGTGGGTACAAAATACACATTATGCAGCGACCAATCTTCTACTAGAAACGCCCAGAATGGTTCACTGATGACAACAAGCGTAAACAATTTTACAGTTGCCTTCTGACCACAAGCATGTTTTGATAAGAAATAAATATATGAATTGAAATAGTAAATGACATTCATTAAATGATTAGTACGAAACCTTACGTACACTATAAGTGACACTGATGATAGGCAAGCTTATAATATTTCAAAATAATCGCTTCTATTTATGTTTAGCACAGTTACATTACTGTACATATGACGAAGTACTAGTGTACCAAGAAAGAGGTACGTACGAAGAAACTTCTGATCTTGTAATGATTGGCATAGAACACAAACGATCATTAGTATTCATGATAAACGTAGAAACGTAAGTTTCACAACCAATGTAATCCCGACAATGTCTACCTATAGTTATTGTTTATAGTTATGATTTATACTAGTTTCAACAGGCGTATTTCTTTACCTATCTGCATGAAACAAGCTTTTTAAAAACAAAGAGATTAACATCAGTGAGAAAAA
The DNA here is from genome assembly GCA_025215515.1 of Schistosoma japonicum. NCBI lineage: Eukaryota > Metazoa > Platyhelminthes > Trematoda > Strigeidida > Schistosomatidae > Schistosoma > Schistosoma japonicum. The sequence continues at coordinate 37,900,386 of CM046069.1, read as the reverse complement.
CGAAGAGAAGTTTCACTTAAAAAGGGAGATACACGACCATCAACAAACGTAATTGAGCTAAACGATTCTACGTAAGCCCACATATGTGGAAATAAGTATAGTAATAACTGTATGCAAATCTCCATGGTTAATTTTTCAAGGCATTAAAATAATCGAATAGACAAAAATATATTCATTTCCTTTAGCATCGTTAGTTGCAACAATTTTGTTACGAAGAATTATAGTTATTACTAATCCTTTTATACTAAAAGTCTTGAAAAAGAAAATTGAACTGGAAAAAGCATGACAGTTGAGTATATCCGGTGACAAATAGTGATTATTGATACCGAGATTAAATACTGACATGCTAATTAGTGGGATATTCAAAGTAATGGAGACCGATTTTTATAACAGCAACGGTTATAGCTATTAGTTTAGTAACAATGAAAAAAAGTTATACATATCGATAACAATGAACTGCCATTCATATTCACCCACAAACGCATTTTGTCAGTTTAACTTTCACAACGTTCTTTCTTATCGCACAATCTATCTGATGAATAAATTCACGTGTAATCACTTCTTGTTTCTCCATATGGCAGATAGGGAAGAAAATATACCAAACATTGTGGTAGTTTTCTCTTGGATCTTGTAGTATCTATCTTCAATAAAAGTTTGTCAAGATTTCATAAAAGCACGTGGCTACATTACATGGTTAACAGGCATATTCAACAAGTATATCTAAAGCAGGAAAAAGTATTTCAATATTTGCACTTTAAAAAATTAATGGATCTGAGAGTATTGGAGCAGGCCGTCAACTATCGATGTGATTAATTACCTGTTGGATTATGAAAAATAAAAATACTGGTAAAGATATATATCCTAGGACAGAAATATTTAAATGCAGCTTAACAATATAATTAAACTACTCTATTTTTACTATTATGGATAACGGTTTAATAACCAGAAGTTTGATATATACAATAGTTGATGAGTTGGAAAGTCAAGTGGAAATATTACGATTGTCTATACGTAACGAAAGTTTTAGAGAAACGTTAACCGTTATTACAGACACACGTAGGCTTGGTCTATTAAAATTTTAGTGATCTATTGTTCAAGTGAATAAAATTAACTGACTAACCTAGAAAGCATTAACTGAACTACTATTACGCATGTGATATACAGCGATTGTTGGATGTATCCCTTCCAAATAGTTCAGAAATAATTTTAAGATTTGACATATTATTAGTAATTAGCTACAAAGTTGATAGGTGCCAAGAAAGAATGGACAGTTACGGACCTATCAACAAAGGGCACCCACAATCTAAATGGTATGATATCTACGCAAATTCAGGAGCATGATGCTCTTAAACCAGTAAGTCTACACTTTTAATATAGAATGATCTAGTGTGAATAAGCAGTAATACGAAACAAATATAAAGTACTCTTTGGTCTTAAATGGTTTTCCAAATAAAGTGAGTCTTTGATAAATAAGACCTACGCAGCCAACATAACTTTACAAAAAGACTAAATGAAGTATTAATAGTTTGCCAAATAATTCATCACTTCCTAATTTATACAGTAAGCACAATAATGTACCATCTTGTTTAGGAGTTCAACCTACATAATAATTTGTAGACAAAACGCTTAAATATACCTTATTTTATCAGGTTAATGAGCTACTTATAGTAAAAATGGGTGGATAAGTAATCAAAAAAATTCATGTATTTTTAAAAAAAATGTTGAATCTAATAGACACAAAACAAAAGTGCCAAATATGGTAATTCTATATAAACATGTCGCAATGATTACTAATCAGAAGAAATCAGTAGTTCAAAAAAGTCAAATACAAAAGAACTTCAAGATACCCGAGGGTATTTTATGGTCAAAGTGAATTATCGGTCAACAAAACAAAAGTCACAGGTAAATAACACACCAAACATACGCACAGGAAAAAAAGGAAAAATCGCTAATTATTCAGGATGAAACAAAGTATTAAAAAAGACGGGTGAGAACTGGCTGCATGTATGATATTCTAACAATATGACTAGAAAATGCATAACTCAGTAATCTATTTTATAAACTGAGTGTGTTATCTCAATGAATAATGGAATGTGCGTTGTTTAGACTGAGTGAAAAAAGTGCAGCTGTGGACAGCTACAAATACGGCTCTGTGATAAAAAAAGTTATATAACACAGATATCTGTTGGAACATTGCGAGTCACTGATTAAGGATCATGAGGTTAGACAACTTACTGGCTTGAGATGTCACCCAATAAGTCTCAAAACAGAGGACAGTGAAGATAGTGTTGTAGTTTCGTGCACTTCTTCTTAGAGGCGAGATGAACTTCCTTATTTGGTACAAGTCTGCTTTAGTTGTTAGTCAGATATGTACAACACAGAACCTGAGATTGCATCGATCCAATTCGCCATACCACATTAGCTCAACGAGATGAAGTTAACAAGACTTATGCCACAATATAGTTCAACAAGAAGAAATGAAACAAGAACGTGGAATTTAAGGTCTAGAAAACAACAGAGTTAAAACACTGTAACAGATTGTAAACTACACCACCCAATGTCTCCAGCCACTGATCACGACTACCATGGGGTTATCTTCACCTACCAACTTGTTTCAAACCGACAATTAACGGATTAATAGACTGAGACCATGCTTTGATTTGGCCACTTTCGATTTCCTTCCATCCTACTCCCTTACCAACCAATATCGTGCGACGGGACAGGTGGTGGTTGGCTGAATGCAACACGTATCCCAACCACTCCAGACGAAGGTTCACAACATCATTGAACTTGTCAATTTTACCTACCATTCTGTATTTAACATCAATACTGCCTTCTATATCAGTCCATAATAAAGAGTTGGCAAAAGCTAAACGGGTTTGTTGAATCCCAGGAGAGACTTCGTCAGACATCAAACCACCAGGGGTGATGAAACTTCCAAGATAAGTGAAGTAGTCAAAGCACTCAATTACTTCATTACCTATAACCAGCTTAAACTAAAATGAAAACCAATCCTAAAGTTGCATTTTGCATTTAGAGAAACGCATCCTAAGCAGGACTGTAATTTATTTCAAGGCGTTCCTTGGTTGCCTTTCTTAACTGAACTATAACTCGTATTAAATATTACTTCCGCTGATTTATTCGTTAGTTATATTGTTGTTCTCTTCCTCATTAACCATGATTGCTTGCGTTGATTTTTCACTTTAGTCATGAATTTATTGATAAAACTCGTAAAAGATGTTATTAATAACTCGAATATGAACCCATAAATGTCGAATAAGGTACTATGCAAACAGAAGTATACGAAAAAAAAAAAGAATATGTTAATGACAATAAAAAACAATTGCTAACGTGTGAAATGAAGTTTTTCCTAACCCGACTTAAGTTTGTGAGGAATTTTTTCTCACTTCGTCCCTATTAACATAAAACAAATTGTATTCAACGCGCACTAAATGTAAAATAGTAAACGAGTTCTTCCTTTAAAGGTGAAAAGAAATAACGTAAAGTTAACCAATATACTTACATAATCAGGTCGAATTTTCAAATAAAAATTATTTTTCTTATATGATATACGTAGAACTTTTGGCCAAGCAAATCGACCAATACGTAGGCGATCACGATATATAACCACACCGTGAAAACCGACACCAATATATATCTCAACGTTTTCTGTATCTCTAGCTGGGTGTAAATCAACCCCGTATAATTCTAGTCGTTTAGCTGTTTCTAAGTATTTAATATCGGCTTCATTTGGTTTCATACCACTGAAATAAGAGCGAAAAGTACATACGATTATTAAAGCATAAATGAAATTAACCTCAACAAGCTTCAATGCACTAAATAAGTAAATTCAACGCATTCTGCAAAGTTACCTGTGGCAGCTTTATTTACATACGCGAAAAGAATATAGTATTTAACAGTGAACAGTTATTATTCACGAAACATCAAAAAACTTGAAATTATAATTTTTTTAATCAGCAATGAAAAGGGTTATTAAAGTGATATTCTAGACTCAAAATTAATGAGAATATTCGACTGCATACAGCACTGAATTTAAGATTTCCAGATCAAGTAATTTATTATTATTATTGGAACAAAATATGTGAGATATACAGATTAATGCATTTTGTTTACAACGGCAACATCTTTTTATGACACAGCTAAGACTAATAATTGATCTTCAAAATTGAATTTTGGTGGAGTAACCTGACAATCAAAGATAGGGGGTCTTAACCACTTAAGCAGCTAGTAAAGGAATATATTGGTACCCATCAGGCATCATAACATTTATCACTATCAATTAAAAAGTTCTACATACAATTCATAGTATAGCATTCAACATGTAAAGAAATAAATAAGGTAGAAAACCCATCAATAACAACTAAATAGACACATTCATATTAAAATGCGGGTTGTTTATCCAAACAACAATACAGAAACATGATGGTTTACATTAAGGTTTACCTAGTAAAATATTTTAATAAACTCCAGCGAAAATAGCAAGTGCAATGATATTTTGAAGCAACAGGAATGATAATATTAAGAGATTAAACGATTTTCATTATACCCTTAGGGTGAAACTTTAGTATAGAGAAATAATAGCTAAAGACTATGCTAACAAACGATACTGAAAACTGTTATGTCGCTAGAAATTTGAGGATTGCGTGAGCGAACGCTATCTCTGATACTTGTACCTCAGACGAATACCGCAACTTGTTCCCTTTCCAGCCCACAGCTGTTACAAAAGACTAGGCTTGTAGGAAGATTGTATTATGGAGCAAAACTAAGACGAGACTAGTGAACCAGCGAATTGTATTTACATAATACATCGATTTTTATATCAATTAATTTACAATAATTATCCATCAAGTGAAATCATTAACATTTAATTAATACAATTAAATACTGTCAAACTGTATTTATGAGTATAATTCACATTGAAATAAAAATAATTGATGAAAGTCTACAAATCAGTCTTATAAAAAATCAATACAACTTCTTTCATCTAATTAGTCAACCATTGTATTTTGGGGGATTATGAATCCCTAACACCTCCCCCTTTTTAGTAGCGCATTGCTTTGGTATTCACTTGTGATCGCACTGTCTTCCGCCGGCATCGTTTGGACCTTCTTCTTGGTAGTAATTTTGGTTTATGAGTCGTATTTATTTGCTTGTTTTCGTAACTGGGCAAATTAAAAGTACCCAATGTATTATCCATCGGCATTGTTGAACTTGTAAGCTGTTCGGACACCTTTCTCTTGCGTAACTGGTTAAAATGTCTCATCCATTTGTCTTTTCCCACGGTCACTTCATTCAGCACTGTCCCTTGCCTTCTTGTCACATATCCTTCTATCCATTTATTCCCTTGATGCCGGTAATCCCGAGCGAATACTGGCGTACCAACTTTGAATCCTGGCGAGTTTGTGCGAATTATCAGGTATCTCTGTGGTAGCATTGCGTAATGAGTTGTCTCCAACTTCCGGTTCATCAAGGCTTCGGCGGGTGATACCTTATTATGAGTAGCATCATTTGGTGTTGTGCGAAAAACCAACAAGAAGCTTTGTAGACTATCAACAACCCCCTCCCCTTTTGATTTCAACAGTGCCATTTTGAATGTGTCGACAAAACGTTCAGCCTGTCCATTAGACTGTGGATAGTAGGGCGGTGACCTTACGTGGTTGAGTGCATGACGGCGACAGAATTCTTGAAATTGTTCCGACGTAAACTGAGACCCATTATCTGATACCAATGTGTCTGGTAATCCATAACGCGAGTAAATCTCCGTCAGTACTTGCAAAGTTCTATTGGTAGATGGTGGCACTAAGGGAACAATTTCTGGCCATTTTGAATAGGCATCTACTAGTACGAGATATGTGATACCATTTATTGGACCAGCGAAATCTATGTGTAAGCGTGTCCATGGTTTTTCTGATTCTAGCCAGGGTACTGGGTCTATTAGTTTACTCTGTTTGGCAGCTAACTGACAATTGTAACAGTCTTTTACGAAGTTGGTGATGTGCTTGTCCATTTTTGGCCAATAGGCGAAGCTTCGTGCAATCGATTTCATTCGCCGCACCCCGGGATGTCCGATATGAAATTGACGCAAGACCTTGGTTTGCAGAGATTTCGGTATTACCACACGCTCACCAAACATTAGGCAGTCATCGACAATGCAGAGAGAGTCTCGTCGGCAAAAGAATTCTTTCTCATCATCATCTAAGTTCTTTGGCCATTTGGTTGTGATAAATTGTTTAACATTCTGAATAATAGGGTCTCTGAGCGATTCTTGTTTAACATCGCACACGGTCACTGGCAACTGTCGAATGGCACTGGATAAGTAATTTACAGCATAATCCTTAGTGGATAACGTGGCAATTATTGACTCTTCAGTGTTTGTTGGGTGTTGGCTTATCAGTCGTGATAAAGCATCAGCATGTCCAAACTCTTCTGTTTGATGATATTGTATTTCAAATTCATATCCTAATAGGATTAATGCCCATCTCTGCAAGCGGTTAGCTGTATGTACTGGTACGCCAGATTTTGATCCAAACACAGTGAGTAGTGGTTTATGGTCCGTTAAGAGAGCAAATTTACGGCCATATACATATTTGTGAAAACGTTAAACAGCAAATACCAAAGCTAGCGCTTCTTTTTCTATTTGGCTGCATCTTCTCTCAGCTTGAGTTAGTGCACAGGCAGCATGCATGATTGCTTTTTCTTTTCCATCAGGAAATACGTGGAATATGACTGCGCCTATTCCATGACTTGAAGCATCGGCCGCTACTATGATTGGTAATTTTGGATCGTAGTGTGTTAGTAGCATGTTAGAACTCAGTGCAGACTTCAGTTTGCGAAAAGCTAAATCACATTTCTCGGTCCAAGTTCACGGTATGTTCTTTTCAAGCAGGTGGTTTAGTGGATGACATATCTGATGTAATGATGGAACAAAAGCTGAATAGTAACTGATCATTCCAAGGAAGGATCTAAGTGAAGGGACATCTGTAGGCGCTGGCATTTGTTGAATAGTACGAATGTTTTCCGGATCTGGTCGGCGTCCCCTTTCATCTGACCTCAAAAAAAATATGACATTTTTCACGGCGGAGCTTGAACCCATTTTCTAAGATTCGTTGTAGAACTGCCTCCACCTGACTTCGAAGTTCTGCAGGTGATTTGCTGACAACCAAAATATCATCTAAATATACTGCAACTCCTTTGATATCAGAAAAAATCGTGTCCATCAGCTGTTGAAAAATAGCCGGGGCGGTTTTTATCCTAAACGGCATCCTGTTTTATTAAAACAGACTGCGGTGTGTATTTATCGTCAGAAGGTTTCGGCATTCGGGCGCAATTTCAATTTGTAAGTAAGCGTCAGCGAGGTCGAGTTTTGCAAAATAATAACCACCGTTGAGAATAGTAAACAAATCATTAGGTGCTGGAAGAGGGTAGTGGTGTTCTTCTAAGGCTGCATTGAGACCTGTTGAGAAATCAGCACAGATTCGTATAGATCCGTTAGGTTTCTTGATAACGACAATAGGAGCTGCCCAGTCTGAGTAATTAACCGGGGTTATTACTCCTTGGTGCTGCAATCGTGTAAGCTCTTTATCAACTTTTGCCAGGGATGCATAAGGAACAGGTCTTTTGGGTCTGAACACTGGTGACGAGTCTGACTTTAGTTTTAGTGTTGCTTGCATGGTTTTGCAGTAACCCAGTCTAGACTCGAAAACATCAGGAAATTTTTGTAGCAATTCAATGGAATGAATTGTTGTGCATAGTTCTAGTTTCTAATAACAGATTGTTCTTGTAAATAACTTTGATATTTGATTAAATAATCTCGATATTGTGAAATCTATGCTAGTCTCCTATTAAAAATATGATCAATACTAACGATATTCAATTCAGTGTAATGCAATAAGCAACACCCAACAACAATCATCAATGATTGACAAGGAATTTTTCAAACGTTTCGATTTGACCAACATATAATCACGACGAATAGGCACAAGATTCGATACAACGCTACTTTTGTTCTAATTAGGCCAGATCTGATGGAGAAATAGTCCCCTGAACGAGCCATAAACTTTGAGGTATTATACAATTGCAGGTTAATACTTAACACAAAATAATCATGCTACAAAAATTATCAAACAATAGTAATAGAGTAAAACATCAAACGGTTTCTTCACCATGTTTTCATGCATAAACACAAAGGAACGAATTCAAAAGAACATGTATTATTTGTTCAACAACTTTTATTTTAAGAAGAGAAAAAGGTAAAATGCATACATTTCCAATGAAAAAACAATGAAATTATCATGATACTCGTAAAAAACAGGAAGAGTTAGCTTAAATTATTTACTATTTCCTGTAACAGCCAAATCGTCATATCTTTGACCGGGACATTAAATGAGGTGAATGATAATCTCCAGGCAGCACTAGTTCACTGAACACTGTAGACATACTTGGCTGACAAGAGCCAACCGCAGTGAAACACAACTTTGGAGTTACTCTGAATGCTTGAATTATGTACTAAGAAATTCCAAATAGTCCAAGTAAAACAAGTGGCACACAAAGTCATAACTGTAAGTAGTGAGGATCAGAAACAAGTTACTAGCCATATAGTAGTAGCAAGAAGTTATTGAACAGTTGCTACATTTTCATCGGAATTAGTAGCCTAGGATATAAATCTATGTTGGTAAGTTGCAGTCAATTTCCAGTTTAAGTAAAGGACTATGTACTAAGAGGCCGACCAAGGATTATCATGAATGCCTTCAAAAAACTTGGATGACAGATTAGAGGATATTGTAAGTCTAAAATATCCAATGTAAAGTACTACATGATAACTGATAAGAAATCTCAATATAACCCAAATGTAAACACATAAAACTCCCTATAAAGAAATAATCTGGTAGGTAAGTATAATCAGTAATTTAAAGTATGAATACTCATGATGAATAGGAATATAAATTAAATATGAAGTAAGCAAGGACTCACGTATGAGTTTTATGCAATTCCACAATTTTTTTCAATAACTGAGGTGTCGGTGATGGTACGAATTCAAACTCATGTAAATAATCTAACCCGATATGTTTATCCCGATCAAAATCGCCTAATTCTGCTTGTACCATGAATGAGCCCAATAATGCTTGTGTGATCCATGAGCAAGGAAGTTTTCCGGTGTAAATATCTTGCCGGATCTGTAAAGTAAGCTGATAACGAGTCAATTCCTCTTGCAGCATGGATGGTTCAGGAGGATAAAATTTTACTTGAAAGTAAAATAACCCCTGTTCATTATCTAAGACATAGAGTTAGAAGAAAATTATGACATATAGGTATAAATAAACTATAAAGACGAACTCAGTATTCAAAGAACAAATTAGACGAAAGTAATCATCGTTAAAACTACTACGCATAGAATGATAACTATGCCATTAAACTATGAAGGAAACTGACATTTTATTAGCAATAACTTGATCCAAACCAAGGTTACAACCACATCAACACCTTATATTCTTTTATATTATATCTTCTATAGGAAATTCTTTTGAAGTAATATTTCGAATGAAACTACCTAGTTACCAGAGATGTAGACGACTTTAAATTACAAAATAAGAAATTAGTTTTCACTAATTCCATCTTGTAAGATTGAAGTGATATGGTCTATTTACTCTTCAAATTCAAACAATTCCCAGAATTATAATAAACTAAACCAAACGTATCGACTGGTATGAGTCATACAAATAGGTTACAAGGATTAAAGACCAAATGTAACTATACAAACAGGAGTACGTATATCGTAATAAATCTCTCTTTTTTAAACGAAACAGTATTAGTTTATAAAGTTTGTAGTTAAGTTAGCAGTGAAAACTGAAAGTTATTTCTGAGGAAAGTTCAAGTTGATTTTTTGCACGAATGTTGTTAACATTAATTTTATTGCTAATAAACCGGAAAACTAACATTAAGTACAATACATTATAAAACCTTTTAAATAGTTTTACTTGAAACTGACTACTATTATCAAGGAGAGCTAACATATTTTAAACGTTTCATGCTTTTCATTCAAAAACATATACGTTGCTATGCATGTATGCTTGCTGTAAAAGCCAAGAATTTCGCGAAATAGTATTGTTGATAAAAACATTAAGCGGAAATATTTAGGCATTTCCTCAGCCATTCATAGTCATATATGGAGCCCATAGTTAAAATATAGGGCGACGAACAATGATGCACTTTTCGAATAGCTAACATGATTTGCTCCACAAGAGCGCGTAAACTGGTAAATATATTTAGTTAGCCCAAAGAGGTAACTCATTATTAACATTATTCTTGAACCGCTTGTTAGATAGGAAAGATAATTCGGATCTTAATGTAATAAAATGTATTCTTATTATAAAGACAAGAAATTACAAATGGATAAAAAAACTTACCACGCAACTGCTTTCCAATTTTTGTCTGCAACTCCAACCAAAACTGAAATAAAAGAAGAATAAAAACAACGTTAATAATACTAGTAACGGGAAAAGTACTACACTCGAAGAAATGTAAACGTATAGATAACTGTAATTTTACTTCTCTAGTCCAACATAGTGCTTATATCGAGGATGTTACGCGAATTGTGATCCTCACGAATTGCCTAACAAACAAACTATCCAATTAGTCAGTCAATAACAACGTAGAACCTGGCATATATGAGTATAGGCTCAAGTTGCCACACCACATTAGTATGATAAAATAAAATTTTCACGAATAACATAACAGAATGCAATGGGAAAAAAACGTAAAAGTGTGCATGAAAGAAATTAAGACCTAGATGAAGATAAGGAAAGAATACACTTGCGCCAGTGTGACCAATTTTGAACCATGACACGTAGTGTCTTTAACCAATGATTGGGATTATCACGTGAACCCCAACCAGATAGTCTGTATCTACCACAATCGCTCACACCACTAATAAGAGACTTTACAGGCAGATGTCATATTTTGGTTTGGCCGCCCCTGGCCTTTTTCTATCCTACTCCTGCGCCAGCCAACATCGCGTAGCGAGGTAGGCGGTGGTCAGGCATACGCAACACATGTTCTAACCACTGTAGCCAATCAAGATCTACAACCTCATCAACTAATTAGTCATTTTTCCAGTACCAGATGCCCAACGTTAGTAATGCCTACCTGGTCATTCCACGATACACAAGTGATGCTCTGAGGAATTCTGTGATTAAAATCCTAAAGTCTGCTTATATCTTCTTCTTGTTTTGTATTCGTAGGCAAATAGAGACCAGACTGTCGCACAGTACACATCGTTTCTTTGGACAATGTCACCCCTACGCCAAAAGTAATGTAAGTTGGTAAAAGCTAAGCGAACTTCCTAAATCTATGCTGAAATTTTGTAAGATGCTGACTCGCCACGAGTGATGAAACTTTCGAGATAAGTGAAGTGTTCAACATACTTAACTACTTCACTCTCTATGATTAATCTAGATGATGATGTAGACAAGTTCTGGAATAATATTTTGCATTTAAATAGACAGAAACGCATCCCGGATATGCTTGCATAGTTACTCAAGGTGTTCAGCAGACTGCAAATTGTAAGCGTCTTTACCGAATAAGACTATATCGTCTGTACATTTTAAGTCGATAAGTAGGCTCCCTATAAGGAAATGAATTCCTGAGGAGTTAAATGAAGAAAGTGAATATTCATAACGAAATTAAATACAAAGAGAGATAAAGGGAGACCTTGATGAACTCCATCTGAGGTTGAAAATTTTCGTGACAGCTAGCCATAAGCCTTAACTCGATCAGTCGTGTTCGGGTAGAGAGCCTTTATAAGGTTTATGTATTTATGACGTACACCTCTTAATAGCAAATACTGCCGCAAAATTTCTTAGTCTACGGAGTCGAAAGCTACCTTTAGGTCAAGACAAACTAGACTAATAATGAAATATAATATTTAGCTATAAATGATAGTGGTTATACAGACAGATAAAATAATGAAATCGATATACTAACAGGGTAAAATAAATCTCTAGACATAAAAATCTCGATGAACCTTCCATAACAAACAAATAAAATAATCTCGGAAAAATTATGAACAAAGTGGATAGCTGCGAGTACTTAACAAAATTATTGTTGGTACCACAAACTGCATTGAAATGTTTTGTGGTAAAGTTTGAATTATAAATGGTCTATACACAAGTCTTTTAACAAAATATATTGCTGCCGATAATTTTGAGTAAGCTGTTGCAAGATAGTGAAAGTGGTGAGTACTGTAAACAGTGAACACTTGAAGTTGACAGACTTACACGCTTCATTAGGATCGATCATTTGCTAACTTAATAAAACTCAGTAAGGTACAAAATGTTATAACAAAAATTACCCATGTGCGTATCTTGTTGCTGATAAACGTCAGACCAAAGTAGTCAGCTTCATATAGATCTAGGTTTTGACACACCTGATCGAAAAGAGCCTGACCAGTATCATCACGACTCAATTGGAAAACCAGCTCTTCACCATCAAGCATAATGACTCGAACTGATGAATAGTTGTCAGATGGCTTGGTAATCTGTGATACATGAGTTCTTGGCTTATGTCGCCTGAAAGAGGCAAAAAACTTTGCTAACACATTTTTCGTCGGCGAAGCTTCATGTGGATTTTGTTGTAGTGCGGTCTGATGTAGACCTTGTCCAAATTCAGGATTCCAAAATCCTCCTCCATTTCCAACGAATCCATTAGGATGTTCGCCATCCAAAATATCTTGTTCATAACCCGAGTACGCATCAGAATGCGGATTAGAATGTGAACTTATGTAAGATTCTGGATGTACCTGAGAACGACCATTTGAAATTGGAATACTGCTTGAAAGAGGGGAAGGGGGAAGTGAACCACTGTATCTGATAGAACCAGATGCCTCGCTTTCCTCATTACGGTGATATGTTACTTGATTTTGAGAAATTCTAGAACCTGCCTGACTCCTATGTTGGTTTTCATTGTCACTGGCATAACTATGAACACTTTCCTGGTAGTGATCAGGATATTCATGCCCCATACCAAGCACATTTGACACACTTTCGTGTCTCTGTGATTTTTTCTTTGATCTATGACGCTCTGCTTTTTCATGTGGGTAGGTGTTGTCTACACTCTCCTTATAAGCACTGCGATTTGAAGAATGAGGTCTCCTAGATCCACTAAAGTCAGTATAGCCCTCAGTGGGCTCAGGATCATGATAATCATCCTCTTGGGTAAGGCTTTCGTGTCTGTTGCCTGAAACGTGGCTGGGTAAGCGATTGGTGGGTAGATGAATGTATTCCTGACTTTTCTTTTTACGATAGGCCTTTTCACTAGGCTCTCTTCTATGTTTATGTAAATTCTGCATCACAGTATTGTCATTAGGAACGTAATTTTAAAACTGAAAATCTGCTGTAGAAAAAAAAGCTACGTCGTGTATTTTGATAATGCCAAAATGTAAATTTGCAAGGTTTTCAAATATAAATAAAAAGTCAACTAACGACGCCACCGGTCTTTAGACAGATGAGAATGTCTGCAGCAATGATTCACTTAGTTCATACTGACGAGATGTATGATAGCACGAATATTAGTTGTATAGTGAGCAAGGTTTGTGTTACCAGTTGAAGTAAAATATTAGAAAAGCCTGGTTGTTTCACTTAGTAGTATGTAACGATATTTCCATGAAAGATGAAAATATACGGCTAGTTGAGATTCTTAATAGAAATAAACAAAACCAAGCTCTGACAGAATGCATTAATTAGTTTAACATGTAGGATAAAATTAGCTATCAAAAATGTAGTATTCAACTGTTGTTGCAACCAGTAAACTCTGCGAAGATAAAGTGCCAAAGACTAAAGAATTTGTGGAAGCACAAACACTTTTAAAAGATTACTACTACGGTCTTTCGATTTAATTTGGAATTGAAAATGGAACACGTGTGTACAGCATAATGAATACTATGTGCGAAATCCTAGTACTTGGTAAGACAAATGAATTATTTACAAACCTCTAGTGAAATATGGAAAACTTGCCTAAGATTTCATGAAATATTGTAAATCCATGTACTAACGCATCAAGTAGTGAATAATATAATTATGCATTATTAAGCAAGCTTCGAATCGTTTACTAACCTACAAAAAATGCACATCTACTGGTAGCAAGAACTTCCATAAATCAATATCTGAGATTGGTGGGATTAAGTGCACGTTGTAAAATCAATGGCCGTTACTTAATATCTAGACGGTGAGGCAAAGCATTGAAGTTCGAACTAACTCATCAAAATAGTGAATATTGAGAATAAGCGTACAACACTTGTGAACGTGTAAAAAGCGCCCGATCCAAGCTCCGTATGTGTGATTCAGGATAATATGAGTTTCTGCTCATGGTTATATTGAGTGTTTTCGGCAACACCCGCTCTTCAACTCTGGTCCTAATATAGCTTACTTCAATTGTTGACCAAAAACCCACAAACAGCGCCGAAGTTGTCAACTTACAAAGTGACATTCATCATTTGTATTTACGTGTGGACAATCAAATCTCACGTCACAAATTGTCGTATGATTATACATACATATTGAAGCGATAAAAGATGATGTAAAAACTGCGAACTTCATAAACAACGTTACACACAACACTCACTTTCACATCCGAAAACCACTGATGTATTACAATAGAGGATCGATGATTAACTTACCACGAAACACTCTGATGTTGAGCACCCCTCAGCAGACTTGTAACAAACCACAAACTTACCCAAAATAACAAGCCCACTTCAAAAGTTAACCTAGTCATTGGTAGATTTCAACAAAAACACCATTAATGTTAAGAAGTTGGATCATATAGGATACGATTAAAATGCTGACTCAATTTTTTTATCTAAGCCACAAAAAGACGTTTGCCGAATAACCTGACTGATTGTTTTAAATCTTTTATAAGAATGTCCAACTACAGCATGCATCGTCCAATATTCATTAACAAAGTTAGGAGCCCACACACTAACATAAAAGACTGCCTTGTGTACGCATCTATCTTATGGTCATATTGGCGCAGAAGAACATTGTATTACTAGTAGACTGCAAAAACTGTCTGTCCGAAAGAGGATACAAGAAAAGCAGCAGATTAATATTGGAACTCATTCTCGATCTTAGTAAAGCTCTACCTAAGCCAAATTATAGTTTAACCGAAATAAACTAACTTTAGTAAACATAACTCTTTTCTTTGATCTAGGCAAATCATATATAACAACAAAACCGTGTCAATCAATATATGTACATGGAGTAGACGGTTTAAACTTTAATTTCTCTATACTGCAAATAGTTCCTGGTTTATTGTTCCCGGTCATTAATTTTTATTATGCTTTGGGTAATCATTCTCAAGTGGTAATTACTGGCTATTCCTTTTTAACTTATCTCTTGTGAAATGAACAATTGTCTGCCAATAATGTTATTGTCTGAAAGCCATTTTGGCGGGTTCCATTAATCCACCGGAAATACAACAGGGGTTGATAGACAAATAAAATTAATGGCTTTCATTCTCAAGCATCATTTTGTTAATGAAAGCATGTCAGCTTACAGGTTTGATCAGAATGATATGGGTTTACATTTATAAAAGGATGTCGATTAATTGTCACTATCAGGACATTTATAACACATGAAGATAAGAATTTAAAACCAAACCGACAGCATCAACGTTTACAGTAATAGCATACCAAATATATGTACTGTATCATGGTGCACATGTGACTCAGAACCGTGCACTTTTCGACCAGGGTGTTACGATTCTAAAAAACAGGCTGAGAGTAAGCTGAATGGATAACTGAGAATGTCCAGATGCAGGATAAGAACAAGAGTACTTGGAGCTTGGCGATGAAGAGAAGTTAATAATATTGTGCCAGTAGGTTTATTACTTACTTTATACATTGTCACCTACAACTTGAGAGAAGATGAAAGCAGAGAGAGCACAAAACAACAGCACTGGTATCCTGAACCGAACGGGCGAAAATTAGTGCTTATATTGATATTGAAAGATATGACACACTACTTGTACTAATACATGAATTAAAAAGGAAGAACACTGACATATGACTTAGGCAAGTGATTGGTGCTCACGCGTTCATTGTCCCTATTTTTTCGCCTTTGAAATAAGAAACAATAGTCGGTGTGAATATATTTTAATAAGGTATCAGAAGAAATGAAATTACAAAAATGGTATACAAATAAAGAAAGTAAATCTGTTTCCCGAATGGCTTGTGCAAAATGTTCCACATTCTGGAAAATTTATTTGTAAAATAATTCATATAAATCAGATTTGGAATGTGACATTGTTATTTTCATTCTGAATTGCGTAGGTTATAGCAGGATGGTTCCACTAGCTGAATTGTAGTAGACGGTGAAAACGCTAATTTGTTTCGTATCTTGCAGAAGAAAATTAGGTCTAATTGGAGTCAATGCCTTAACAAAGTATCTAGATTAAACTTGGTGCATTTCTTTTTATAGTCCAGAGTACGATCAGCCCCAAGTATATTAACAGTAAAGTAACGCTGAACAGATTCCAGTTTCAGCTTGCTTTTAATGGAAACATTGCTGAGAATAAAGGTGCAGTATTTTGGTAAAGATCAACCACGAACTTTATATAGCAGAATATGAGAACCATTGCCATAAAAGTGACGTAGTATGTAACCAAGAAGTCGATGTGACTTAGATATCTACGTAATAAACTGTTTCGTAAAAGACAAATTATAAGAATATCTTAGTCCTAAATCAACTACTGATTGAAGCCTAGGCAACTTATTGCTGTTAATACAAAGATGAAAATTGAGGCGCATATCTCCAGAACATTAAGATTTAACCTTTATTTTCAAAACCATACCGCGTTCTTGCTGAGTTCAGCAGTGACACCACTGAGTGGGTGTGAATAGGGAATTAGCACACAGTTTTAACGTCACCCGCGTATAGCAAAAGGTCTACCCATACTGAAGCATTTGGATAAATCATTTATGTAGGCTATAAAGAGCATTAGGCCAAAATACAACTTTGCATAATACCCCTTGTAACCAGTTTCGTCTTTAACAGAGAGGAGTTAATCTCAACAATTTGATATCAAGGACTGAGGAAAGAGTTTAGCTATGCAAGTAGTGGATTCTTAATCCCATAACAGGACAGTTTACCTATAAGAAGCTTATGTTGTACCGTATCACAAGCTTTAGATATTAGTTCAAATGTTATGGTAAATTCTTTGAATGTCACTTGAACTAACATTGCACTTGTATAGGCGTTTTACCTTCTTTTGGCAATGAATTAAGATATACAAATCATTTGATTTAGTTGTATTGCTTAATTTCAAAAGTTCGACAGAATATAAACACTAGTAATTAATACTATTGACAATCTTTACACCTCTTTGGATTAGCGTGAACTGAACGTAACTTTCTAAACTGATGTTTTGAAGTGCTTTGGTGCTATTTATTCGGAAACACCTCACTGCTAAATAAGACCACATGCCGGATTCACCTCATAAATAAAAAGGCGAGGAAACTAAAGGCTAAATGTATTTTTTCTACGAATTGAAGATAAGTACGAAAAATAAAAAGCGAACTCTTGACATTCGTACTTCATTGCAGATTGACTGATCGCCACAAAAACAGAGTAGCAAGACTACACCACATGGGTAAATTAACTTTTTCTTTAATTTTGCTGTGCTATAAGTAACTTCTTTTAGTTAAATAATTATTTACATCTATGGTTTAACACAAGTACATCAAATCCTCATTTTCCTGACGCATATACTCCATATCTATTAGAAAAATGAAAAAGGAGGTTAATCACCTCTCATAGAGCCCATAGAGCTACTTTATAATGTAAATCAACTGTTACAATTCTACTACATTACTTCTGACTGTAAACCGAAATCAATACTGTAGCGAAATCAGAAATAAACATTTTAGACTACGTCTATTAGGCTCTTTCTAGATTATTTAAGGAACGAAATTTGACAAATAAAGTTTACTGCTATGATTAGGCACGTTTGATGAAATGTTTACCGTGCAAACACTGCACAATTTTGTAAATCTGCCATCATTTTCCTTTACATGGATGTTAGGGTCATTATTGACGTATCAAAAATTAAGAAGCCAGTTTAAAACAAGCGTCCAAGCAGGATAGCCTATGTATAAACCTAGATATCTGATAAAAATGTTTCTGTGTAATCTTAAGGTTATCCTAATGATATCTGACATTACGAAGAGAAGAATGTTTTTATAAATCCGCATTTTTTTTAAAGGCCATAAAAATTGTCATCCAGGTTACGCTGCTGAGGAGTACCGTTGATTAACAGGAAAAGAAGCATGGTCGATAGCTGTATAATTTACTCGCAACTCACCGGAAGCCCAAGAGACCACAATACGGACTATTCATGTTGTAAGACTATCTATAAATACAATTCTTCCGCTGACTCTGTATACGGGTGAATTAGAAATCTCAAAACGCTTACCTACAGATGTCAACTTCTAAACGTTTGTTTATTTATTAAAAGAGATGTGAACCCTCTGAAGCTTCCAAGTGTACGTATCAGTGAAGATTTTTTTAGTGTGTCTAAATCGTTTTCATCGATTGGATATAAACTGAAATCGATAAGATACTGCTATTATGCACAAATTCTGAGGAGGATATCACGATACAATCGCAACACACTAAGTTTAAATACTCTGATGAAGATCAATAACGGAATGCAGGTACACCTATTTGATGGGTTCTTAATAAAAGGAAAAGCTTCTTCTAACTTATACTTGCAAGACACAAATCAAATAAAATTAAATTAAATGGGATGTACTATTACAGCGTTCTGATAAATAATTTAAATTTTTATAAAAGCTGACGCACAGCCGCACTTTGACAATTGTGAACATATCCCATGGATTGCTAAATAAGGATTCCATGACATGTATAACCCACATTTTAGGTTCACATATTCACTAATTCTAGATTCTGTTACATTTTCTCCTATTTTACCTGTGTTTTCAGCAGAGAGCTCGTTAGAGCTAACGCTCTTGTGGCTTGGATAGGGGAAAATATTATGAATCACAATCACAGAGCTGCGTAAGTCTACTTCTTTAAATAATTAGTTATAACGGTTTGTGTCTTTTGTCAGGAGATTTAATGGATAATTTTATCTTCCGCCATCCCTTTGTCGACGATTGTTCTGCTAATGAATAATGTAACTTTCATTAATGAAAGCTACAAATGTACACAATGCTAAAAATACTCTCATTTTTGATATGCTGGGTTTTTTTTTTTCATTCATTTGTATTTTATTTTTTTTAGGTAGCACTTTTATCATGTTTGTTTTTCTGATATAATGATTGTTGCCAGTTCCTTAATATCAATAAACTCACTTTCAAATTTCTACTGTTTGCCAAAATCGAGGTAGATAAGTGGTATTTTTGGATTTCCACTTATGATGTATGTTCAAAATTTTAACGAGTTATAAATAAAGTTTTGTCTGTGTTTGCACATTAACAACTAGTCCCATTTGTCGAAATTAAATTCAGATCAAATAATGGATAAGTCCATCATTGTTTTTAACTGTTGATAAATAAAAGCGTAGTCAATTTTTAGTAGCATGCAGTTTATTTGCAAGTTGTTATAATTTTAGTCGTAGGTAGATGATTTTTTTAAATATGGTATTTTGCATTTTATAGGAAACTTATTATTTTCCAACTACTTAACTCCTTTCAGTGGTTTTGAAATCTTAATTGAGTTGATACGTTATTGACGTTAATCAAAATTTTGTATTTCTCCTGCATCGTTTTGTTATAAATAACTGTCAGCAGTTATATTATTATTTTAAGGCTATTTTTAACATGCGTGAACTTATTGTACCATTTTATTATCTGCACGAAATTTTGTAAGGATTAAGTTGGATTACTATACAATTAAATGATTTTGTCGTTCTAGTCGTGCATTATGTTGATGCATTAATTGGCAAATAGTTTTTGAGAGTGTATCATAATGTGATTACTGTAAATACCAGGAAACACTAATCTTTATTAAATCAGTAATTTATGTTTGACTGGGCCTAAAAAGCAAAATAATGAGCCCCTTATCAACTTTTAAACGTACAAGAACGCATTATGGCTTTATCATTTACAGTGTTTTAAGGATTAATTGCTAATGTCGAAAATCTTTCTGGGGAAAAATTTCATTAGATGTTGTTTTCGAAAGATGAATAAATTGTCCTTGCCTAATATACATGAAAGTATTAAATAACTTTTGGCTTTAGTGAAGCCATTAATGATACAAAATTATAAGCTAGGCTTGCTTATTTGTAACGTATGGTAAAATAACTCTAGTTAATTTTTTAACAATAAATCGTCCAGCAAATAAGACAAAATGATATAGGTTAGTCAAGCAACTTTTATGATAAATATAAATGTAAGTCTTTTTTTTAATTAAAAAAAACCTGTTAATTGTTTATTTTTAGGCAAGGTTTAAAAACATTGTTTGTGGGCAGGTAACATTATGTTACCACCTATAATTAGCGTGACAGAAAAACGATATAATTTCCCACCTACTACCTTAAAGCATGTAATCTAAGCACTTAGGCGTCACTTAAATGCAGAAGATTAGAAAGTGAGAGTATTGTAGATTTGTTAATCAACGATAACTTTTCAAGGCATATTTGTTTGAGGACACTTAAATTTTTAACTTTTTATTTTATAAATGGATCTGCAATTAAAAGTGCTGCTTCTTATGTTTAACGAGTAACAGCTAAGTACACCTAGACTAAGTGAATTTTGCCTTAGGCTATGGAACTCCAAAGACTCTTAAGCAGTGATTTCAATGGGGATAATCTAGACACAATGTCTCCGGTATTAAACAGTGTCGAAATATAAAGTAGATTTTCATTGGCGACGTACACAATATATTAATAAGGAAAATGTCAGTTGACAATATGGATGACGAACTAGTGAAAACGGGTGTTTTCAGAGAGTTGTTTTATTTATCTAGTGATCATTGTTATGGATACATAAAAGACGAAATAAATGCATCATACTTGTAATAAACATACTTTATAGCAGTTACCATGGAAGTCTGGTGCATAACTCAAAATAAATCCTAATTTTCCTCGATCACATTTAAACCCAAATAGTACAACCGCTTTGTAAAACAAGCCAATTCGCGCAAAGTAAAATTAGTATTCACACACCAAGCCACTGTTAAAATTAAGTACATACCTAAAACTATGTTTTCATTATTACAATGATAGTTCTGTATTATTGTTTATAAGAATAAAAGTTTCAGCTTATTGTTAAATGAATTAAAACACTGCTTAGTGAGCTAACTTTTGTGATGCACAAATATTTTTTTAAAACGTATTTTACTTAAAAATTACAGAACGCTGCATTGCGATGTTCTTTTTCATTGCAAATTCACTTTAATAAAGTGTAGTAATAAGACTCAATATCATCATCTATTTTAATAAGAGAGATCATAAGCCAACCATAGAAAATATTTAAAAGCTGGTTTTCCATGGGATATTTTAACTTGTTCAAATTCAGTTCATAGTAGTCTATTACATTGTTAAGTTTTACTTGTAACGGTATACAGCCTACAGGCAAGTTGAGTTTAACGTAAGTGTTGAGTGTGTTTTATTACATAATAATAACTAAAGTATTGAAATAAAAGTAATCTGTATAAAAACAATTCATTTGTGTTTCGAAAACAATAATGTTAGAGTGCAATTCGCAACCGTAATGTGGTTTCATTTGGAACGAGTATCTGTTAACGGTTGTTGTTAAAAGCTTATACACAGTGTTCTAAGAACACTGAGAACAGACATGTAACATTGTTGCGTTGCAGCTGACAAGCATTCAAGGTTAGTAAACAAAGCTATCTATGCCCCATTAGTGAAATAATTTTGTTATGACAAGAGCTTCAATTGTTGGCTGTAGAGTGGTTATAAACAGTCCACTGTTCTTCTTGACACATCACACAACTGTGATTGCATGTGAAAGTCAAGTAAATGAAGCCAGGCAAATGACACAAATGGTGCTAATATTGATTGATACATGCTCTAGAGATCTGTTTAATAGATTGTCAATGAAAAGCACTATAACCTTGTAATTTTAGCTTAAAAATGTTCTATGAGTAGTTTAAGTGTCTAAAATACTGTTTATATTTTCTTTAATTCATCTTATGTTCAAAATGATGATAATTTTTTTGGAGAAATGATGATTATTCAGTGATTTGTGCACTCGATAAATACTTTCGTAGAAAAAACCGATCAGCTCCATTGATTACTGCGATTCCGTAATCCACAGTAACCATTAAATTTGGCTTTAATAAACTTCAATATTTACCAAAATTTATGGCATCCTGAGAGCCATTTAAAGCGTCTAAATAAGGTTCAGCCACGTACGAGTTCCATTCCTATTGTTAGCGTCTCAGTACTTGTATACAGCCTATTAGATACACTATATTTTTCTTCCTAGAGAAATACATAGCCTGCGTTTGTCGTACATTTTTCAGGATTTATAAGCGTTCAGCATATTATTTCATCTATATAATTGAGAGGTTCAGTTCTGCATATAGAATACCTGAAAAACATAATTATTCGTTCGTCTATGTTGAAGTGTTTGTAGAAGGAGTTCAGTGACCAATAATTCACTTCCAATGTTACTATTTAACAAATATTTCCCAGTTAATTTTAACTTTCAACTGACATTCATTCTTGATAGATGCCGTTATCATATAGCAAATTGTTCGCTAATCACGCACTTGAATAATGATTTTGTTTTGTGAATACACCACTAAATCTTTATAAATTCACCAAAAGAAAAGAATTTTTAGATTGTTCAATAGGACTCAACCAACACACTGATTTTTGTTTTGAAACCTGTATTTTAATAAGTAGTTTAGGTTTGAATACAGAAATTTGCATAAGACAATCTAATCATATTAGTACGCATATTTTTAATGTAAACAGGGTTATATAAAGGATTATAAAATAATCATCGATTCCCAAATAAATTTTTATACATTAATTGTGAACAACTTTTGTTATGGATTGGTGTTAGCTATGGTACTCTGAATAATTGCATTATTCTGGTGTAAAACTTTTCAGTGTACATGAAAATTTACTGCGGAAATATCTGGACCATAGCGAGTTGTTGTAAATGCATATCATTAAATGTAAAATTCATTCGGTGAGTGGATCTATATTTTACTTAGTAGATAAGTTGTTTTATAGAAATATGTTAAGACAATATTGGGAATTTTTTAACATTATAAATATGGCAATTACTGTGGTTACGGATTGTGTACGAGGCTCTGAGTTCGAAATTTGTCATTTCTCTACTCATGAAATATTTTTTTTAGTATAATCGTTTGTGAAACCCAAGTGCTTTTACATTAGTCGTGCGTGAATGTCCTTCTGGAGTTAAGACGGTACGTGGAAACATGTAAAAAGTTAAGCAAATGAAAGATTATATCAGCCTAAGCGTTACTAATTTCACATCCAACTTTAGTTGCAGAGATTACAAAACAAAAAAGTATAAATAATAAGTTCTGAGACTTCATTAAAACCTATTTAATAACTTAAGTGACAAATACGTCATTTTTCATAACAATATTTTGTGAGTGTCTTACTTTAATTTAACTCTACCTATAAGTCCTATCAATGGGAACAATAATTTATTTCCTGATTTCAGGAGACCCTGACAGTTTGCTACAAGGTTAAACTGACAAAGAAAAATGTCCAACTTAGATAAACAATACCTAATAATGCAGTTTTGCATTTAGGTATATAGATTGTGGTCATAAGTAAACATTAATTCACATACATTTGAGTAAAGTAATTAAACGTTTTATAATATGAAATCCGGGATTGTAGGAAAGCAAATAAAATATCCCGCACAGATTGTAACGTTACCAAGAAAAAATAATAACTAACGAATTGAAGATTGTTTAAAGAAATATATACTGTATAAGGAACGCAGATAGTACAAAAGCAGACCCTGATCAGAGAACAGGTGTACAACAGATTTTCAAGAGTCAATGTTTCGCACAGTTTTTAACGATTTTATATTCATGTTTAAATTTATTACCAGTTATATATTCTAGTTTTATTATTGAGCAGTGTGCCTATATGGCTCTGAAAAACAAAGGTAAAAACGACGAATGGTATGTCTGATGGGTCAAATATCAAAATCTAGAAATGGTGATTTTTGGTGCATGATATCAGCATTTCAGACAGTCAAGTCAATGTTAATACATGCTCTATTCCTTGAAAGTTTGGGTCAAACTATAAAACTGAATGTAAGACCTCAAAATGTTGAAGGCTTAGATAAGTAGCATGACAAATGTCAAATGTATAGTTAAGGGAAAAATGAATGCCTTGATAAATAAATTTTACATTTTGTACAAAAATTTAGATACTAATTGTTAGCATTTTATTCACGAATATAGAAATGTGAGTATGCAGGTACTAAATAATTATGTTTGGAAAGAATTGGTAATCACGACTGTAGGCCAAAAACATGGAGGAAGCTGATAAAAACGGGTAATATCAGGAGTTTTGGTTAAGTCCCTTACTCATACACAAATGTTCTACCAGAAAATATGGGTGCGTTGAGATTGCTGCTTTTATAATTACGTGGGGTAGTTAGTAATGTTGTTCTTCCTCGTAATATTATATATTCACAGGAAATTATCGTATAAGTAAATATAATTCAACGGCTATATCGATCATTTACAAACACCGGATGGCGAAACTTCATCATTTAAGATGCTCTGAAAAATGCATCAATTTTAATGTTCTAATGCTACTTTAGCAAATGTCTCACATAGATTGCAAACGTAGCCATAACATTATTTAGAATAGGATTAATGAACCAAAGTGAAAAAATAGCAGTAAACTTGTTTAAGTGATATATATATATATATATATATATATATATATATATATATATATATACTTAGCATGTATATTTATATATATGTATACGTGGTAAGTAAGGCTCATTGTTTTTTTAAGAGACGAAAGTTAATTAAACTTTATGATTCCGTAGGTAGTGAGGGACTTATTAACAGATTTATGGTTGAGTGGACTGTCAAATATTATTCATTACAACCGATATTGTATTCTGTCACAATAAATTTTATCTACTTTTATTGAAGTTAGTGTAACGTATTACTATTATTATGTGTAATTGCAATTAAAGTTCCTTAAGTTTCAAGTTCACTAAGTATGAGCTTCATAACTAATGAAGGTATAAATTATCAAAGATTAAATAACTGGGTTTGAAGTTAGGTAATGATTAAGTCATATTGCGTGATTTAGAAATTGCCGGTGATCATCAATCCTCTGGACAATTTTGAAATGAACATTCATACACAGTAGCTAAAAAATTAATGACAAAAACATATATGTTACACCATTGTGTAAAAGAAGTAACATCGTCTATAAATGAAAGTTTCAATGCAGGCGCCTATGCATGATCATGCACATTCTGTTAACGATGTAAAGTAATTAGAATTTACCATTTTTTCTGTTTTTCAAGTGTTTATTCATAATGTGAGATCTCAATCTGCGTAATGAATCATATTTTAATTGAATAAATTCGTTGCAGATTGACGTGGGCAGGGTACCATTGAAAACCAGAAAGCACTGGGTAGCTGTTTTGCTTTTGTACAAGGCTCCTTAGCAGTGAGCATCAACGATCTCGCCCCAGGGGCTTTAGGTTGACGAATGCATAACTCACTGCACCATTGAGCCATGCCCCATCGGCAGAATCCTTACTTTCATCAGTTTGTGAAGTCCCGCACTAGTATGAAACAACTGTTTAGTGTTCCCTGGTTTTCATTAGTACACTTCCAACATCATCTTGTGACGAATTCAATGAACTAAAAATGCCAATCTCCACAAACCATCTCATCTCCATATTTTAATTATTAGTTTATAAATTTAGGCATAATTTATCTATGAGTACAGTTTTAAGATTATTTTGTGACAAATATTATTATGCATTGAACTCATGACCTAGAATAATAATAAAACACCATTTTAATACGATCACAATAGAGATTATCATTATTTTCAGTTTACTTTAAATAGACTAATGTTGTTTTTTTCTCTGAAAGAATGTAACTTATCCTGCCAATCAGTTGTATATACAGACTTGTTTTTGTAATTATAATATATCTACTTATTGTATATGAGTACAATTACCATGCCAAACAGTTTAGTTCACATACTACTAATATACAAATCAGGAGATCATGTGTACTTCACTTAAAATAATGAGGCGTTTTTCCCTATAAGCCCTCCTAAACTAAAAAAACAGTGAATATCCTTGTAAACAGTTAAAATATTTTACAATACTACTTAAAAGTTCTATATTAAACTGTGCCTTATTTATTATTAGTATTGCTTTTGGTAGTAAGTACCCTGACTGAGTGACTGATAACAGAGATTTACTTACTGTATGTTATAATGTATCATGTAATAATTATTTTGGAAACATAAGATACTAAGTATTCGAGAAGAGATAATGTCAGTTATGTGAAATGTAATTTGTAAATTAAAAAAAAAATTGCATTTAGTGCACCATTTTCTATTTAAGTGTGAAATCCATGGAGGAAATTATTTATAATCAGAATGTATTAGTTAGTAGAATGGAGTATGAATATCATGGTTATGAAAATGACTGATATGTACATGGTTTGTAATAACAGTAAAGTGTAATCATGCGCAATAATCCATGTTTACAAATTCACTCACTCTCTCATTCACACCTACACATAAACAAAGCACACGGACAAAAAAATAAACAAGTAAACTGAAGATAATCCATCACATGGTTTAGTAGAAGATGGATCAATACGTACAGTGTGCTTAAGTATTATTTTCTTTTGCTTTCTATTCGTCTACATTGTCAAGATATTCTGATTTGATTTTTAGATGAATGATTGAATATTGATTGTTTGATTGATTTGTTTTCTATAATATTGGGAGAGTGTTTTGTTATAAATTCTCATTTTTATACTCTGTTCGACAACAAAATTTCAGAACGTTAACGGTAATTCCATCGAGTTACTTACCGAGGTATAGTTTTTTGAAACACTCTCTGTGCTATTCTTCATATTGTTTAATCGTTCAACTGATTTTGTGGTTGTGGTAAATAGAGTTTAGTGTGAAGTATCTAATATGAAAAAATACAAGATCCCGTCATGACAGTGAAAATCCATGTCGGTCTCATCTGTAGAAACAGACAACAATACTAGGAAATATAAAGTGTATTGTATATTTGTGGGTTTCATTGTTTCATGAAGGAGTAAAGATGTAGGTATTTATAATGTAATAATGCATTTAGTTTAATATGATACAATGAAAAAGGAATAATGCAAAGAAAAGAGAACTGGCTAATGTAACCTTTTGGCGACATGATCAGTGAGGCATAGCAATGGGTTGATTCAACATAAAACTAAGACCTATTGTGTTAAATAATCTCAAACAGAAAACTAGTAAGCATTTGCAATCAGCAAAACGTTGTGGGGATTTATTGTTGAAAGCTACGTATAACTAGATAACTTTGCTTAAACGTGAACTGAAAACCAAGAAGCACGGGAGGGTTGATAAGTCTTTACACCTCAGCAATGTTTATCAGCGTTTACAGCAAAATAATCTGACCAAGGCCTTTAACTTCCAATTACTTGGAAGTTGTCCAGTGAGTAGCACTTTTAGCTGAAGTTAATTTGTGATTTCGCTCGACAGTCATCCATCGCCATTCGTGATACTTATCTAATGTCAAATGTAACTAAATTTCCCTGATAACAGCCATTTGCCAGATTTCCACGTATTAACTTTTGAATAGAACCACATAGTAAAAATTCCATGACAGTTTAGTTGCATGTAACAGTATTCAACCTTCACTTTCTAGCATTTTTCAACATTTTTTCACTTTATTATCCTCCAAGTCTTATCATAATTAAAATAAGGCTACTCAACTATAAGCAGATGAGAAATTCGAACATAATCAAGTGACAAGAAAATAATCACTAGAAAGTATTATTTATTTTTTCCTAAACGAATTTAGATTTTTGTAAATAACTTTGTTGATTAGCTAACATTGACCACTGGCTTTAAGTTGTTTAATCACCTCTACTTGGAAGCAAGCAGTTTTGACCAAGTGCAATGTGATAATCGAGCATTTGACCTGAATATTATTATCAGGGATGTATATATATATATCTCTGATGATAGGATATATATATATATATATATATATATATATATATATATATATAGTATACGCAACATCGTATCTATATTAGTGCATAATGAATTACATGAAACGTTCATAAAGGCTACGAGTATCAAAATATATGCGTTCATGTAAAAACACTGTTAATTAATTGAACTTGTACTATAGTACTATCAAGCCAATCAGTAGAAAATAGGGAAAACATATAATGAGCGACACCACTGGTTACTGTGATTGTTTTAAATTAGTAACAGGCTAGTTTCTATTTATTTTGAAAAGTATTCTAAAGATGGGTTCTCCGTTTGATTAAAACTGTTCCCCATTATTCGATAAGCGTGAGGAGACATACGCTGACCAAAGTTTTAGATTGCTTGAAACAAACTACTACATAATTTCATGGTGTGAACGACTGTAAGTTAATATGGTCCTTGGAAAAACAACCTCTTATCCGCTAATCAGGACTAACTGATCGAATGCAGTGAATGACAAGCATACATATTAGAATCAGCAGAATAGATAAAATCACCTTTAAATAAAAATCCTTAGTAAAAGACACCGAATTATAACTATTAATGTAATTCGCTTGATTTTTTTCCACACCTACTTTATCAGAATTTTCAACAATTAACTACCGGTTAACCATTTATGTATAAGCGCAATACTTAAAGACAAATAGTTTTAAGGCATATAAATGATGTTCTATAATGATCGTTGAACAATCATTTTCAGATTGCACACAAAATAAAAGGTCTAATACATTAGTTAATTGTTAAACTTCTAACTAGTATCAATTGTTTCACTGCAGAATAAAACCTCATTTATAAATTTGTTCTCGTGAAGATTTTGTGAGTTTAAAATTACTTTACGTAAACTGAAATCGTAAACATAATCGTTAGAAACTACATATTATTGGATAGTTTTTCGTTATAGTTTGGAGATATGTCACAATGCATATGTATTAACGAGAGCTGGATTCAGATCAAGACCTTCTGATGTTGTAATATATGCGATACATTGAAACAAAATTTTTGAAAATATATAATCTTCATTCCATGTCATCGAAGAGTTACTGTTATTACTTCCGACCTAATATAAGCCGTAATTCAAAGTTTTCCACTGGAAATTCCAGGATAAAGCTCAGAACTAGTCATTACTCAATATTAGATGATTAGCACATTTTTTAGCAATTTGAAGAAAACATAAACAACAAGCTGTCGTTCTTTCTTAGGATTAATATAATGAACTAATCGTATGAAATTTAAAGTTATTTGTAATATCAGACTTTTCACTTTTGCACAAAACATCTCACATCTGGTTCCTATGACTTTATGTAAACTTTTGAGTAAACAATCAGGTGAAGAGAGATGATTAGAATTGAGGTAATTTTCAATATTGTAGTTGTAGATTCAACCTGTGTAACTGGTTATATTCTTGTGATGTTCTGTGCATAAAACTTGTTTTTTTTTTTTTTTAAAAAACGTATATCCAAACACTATTAAAAACATGATTGTCTGGAATCGAAAGTAAACCAGTCCATAATTTTATTTTTGAAGATCTGACCCATTCCAATCATATATCTGCAACTGGTTATGCATTCATGAAGTCTGACGAACTAGTTCTAAAAGAAATCAGATATGAAATAACATCATAACTAGGCTTTGAGAGTTCATGAATAAAGCTTGGTTTTGTGTCAAGAAGATAAATATTTAACCTCATGATTCTAAAAATACCCCTTTTAATTTTGAGTTATTTCCGACGCGTGTATAATTCTTATATGTTTCTTTTTATATTCAGCAAGTGGACAATCAACTTTCACACTTCCCATGTGTATCTTATTTTCACTTTACCACTTCTAATAACCGTCCGGCTAATGTGTAAAGTGTATCTTACATTTCGAAATTTTGATTAACCTTAGGTATCTTTACTAATGATGTAATAATTTCAGAACTCACTATGGCATACTATGTGTTATATTACTACAAACCTGACTACACAGCTTTAGCAAATAACATTGTCAAGAAAATTTTATACTTAACTACTGATGTTATGGTTAATTTTCGAAAACAACGTATTCAGTCTTCAAGCTTATTATATATAAATTAATTTATACCAGTGCTTTACAAGGATCCACTTCAACTCAACATTATCCATGGTTGCTAACAGTATGAATAAATGTTAGTATTTGATAAAAGTACAGATAACTTTGCAGCTAATTGTAAATCGTTGATAATTTTGCAAACAGAGCTGTTTATTAATTACCTATGAATGCGTTTGCTATGGGTTGAACTGAGTAAACATGTACTAAAATGTTTGCTTTATTATTACGACGCCTAGATACAAAAATGTAGATGACATTGAAGCACGAATATTGTTTACACTTTGTAAACTGGTTCTTGTATGCAATTCAATTATAACGTAAGTTAGTTTCAATATAGGTATTTGAAAGAGCTATTTGACAAGATAATCAGTTGACGCAGTGGCTAGAGGCAGTTGCTATCCCACTAGCGTGTCTACAAGCTTCTAGTTGGTTACCTTTAACCATCAAACACTAGTAATACTATCGTGATCAATTGGTCGAATATTTTTCACTCACTTGCGAAATACGATACGCACAGTGAGCGCAGTATTGATTACAGTTTGGCAGACAATTTGTTTACAATTCTCAATTGTTTATATAATATCGATTAATAAAAATCAGTATTTTCGCATAAATATAGTTAACCACAAATATATTTTTTAATTTCTGCTTCATAGAAAACCAAAAGAGTTATGAATTATCTATTAAAATACTCAGTGATTGAAGTGTATCATACTACTGTCATTAGATCAATACGTCAACCAGAATTGAAGATTCGCTCTTGAAAAAATAAGATAGCAACTAGACAACAAAAATACTCAATAATGAAAAAGTTCACTCTATCCTATTTAGTCGATAGTGATTCAAATAAAAGTGTCAACAGTTTGGCAAACGTATCAAATACAAACATTGAAATGGATTTACCAAAAATTACTGAATTGCAAATACTTATTAAAGATTTAAATAAACAGGTAAATCTACGCGTTAAAGATTTTTTTCATAAGAAATTTTTTGTTTTTGTAGACAACATTAAAAGTTATTGGAGATGCCATTATTCTAGATATTAAAAAGAAGCTATTATTCACTCTTGGTAATTTTTTAACCGATTCACAAAATATGGGTTTATACCTGCCTGATGAACCAAGTCGTAAAGGGAAATTCATGGAAGAAGAACGTCTTTTATCTGAATACATCAGTGGTAAAACACAAGTCACATTAGAGGTATGGAAGAGATAATAAAACAAATAGCCTTAATAATTACTTTTGTTTATTTTAGTTTATATATAAACGTCGAACTATCCCACCACTTAATATGTCGCCAACATTAATGAGTAAACTTTCCAAGGTATACTTTGCTTTGAATTTATTTTTATGATTGTGAACATTTTTAAATAGAACTTTATCAAAACATTTTTTCGTTATGTATCGCGTGGAGAATGTCAAAAGGTAGAGAAGTTACTATTGAAAGGATTTGATCCAAATATACACTGTCCAAAGACTGGAGGTAATTAATAAACTTCTTTTGTCGAATAGAACTTTTATTCATAATTTTCATTAAATTTGTAGAAACTCCATTAACAATAGCTGTGACTCGATCCAAACCTCATGAAATGATATCAACATTAATTTCTGGTGGTGCACATCGAGATTTTTATTCACTAGCTGGTTACACACCATTGCATAAAGCTGTAACTGTCGGAAATTTCGAGGGAGTTAAGGTTAGTTAATCACTAATATTGTTAAAATATTCATTTAAAGTTCTCTAAAAGACAATCGGTATTAAGTAATAACAGTAGATAGATACTTTTTGATATTTAAAAACGCATATCAAGGTTGTTATATCTTAGACTAAAAGTGAACGAATTAATTACTATCCACACTTCCTGATATTTGTGTTGCGACCAGCTACAGATTTAAAGAATGATGGAATACGATTTAAAACGGTTGTTGTGACAACGTGCAGTACAAATAACAGTGTAAAGCATTAACAAATTCCGCCTAACACGATTTTTCCAATGATTGTATTCTATCCTTAAATTAAAGTGGTTACTTTGCTCATTACACGAGGCTAAGTGTATCGTCTGTATGCTTGAGTAATATTAGGTTAGTGAAGTGAATCATCTAAATGATATAAAGTTTATTTTTCGACCTGTAAGTTGATTACTATATTAGTTTTCATATCCAAAACTATTTGAACAGCTTAGAATTAACATTTACTGTCTATCAGAATGAATAAAGTTACATAAGTGTTACCAAATCGGTCATCAGTTCATACCGAGAGGGAAAATTTCACAGTTTACTATGTAATTACTTTAGATGTTACATCAGGAACTAGTGTACTGCTTCTTCAGTGTTGATCACAATTCACTGAAAATTATTAGTTGACTTTTAAAAACGCAATTCAAATAGGCGAGAAGTGAGTTATAATGTTATGTTCAAAAGCCATAACTAAAATTTCCACTGACTATAGTAATGCGATTTTCCCATTTACAACTTAGTAATCTCAAACAAGTCAAACAGTGTTTACCGATGATAAATAGGTTTCGATGAAACCTTGGAAATTACTTTTGCTGAATAGTTTCTTTAACTACTAATTGTTTTTATTAAATCCGGCTTTAAAGTTAAGGTCCGTTTAGGAATAGGATAGACTTTTCAAATTCTAATGTAAAGCCATGACATATGGAATTTTAATTAATTGGAAGTAATAATTTTATGAATGCTATGACTAGATAAACATCGTACGATACTTCGAAAAGTCAAACTATATAATTTCTACTCAGTGGCAAAATGATTTCCATACTTAGTGATAGGTCTAAGGTCCCTTGGTTTGATCCCTTGTGTGCTTGAAACAGCGAGATTTCGATTATTCTTTAACTATACAGGAATAATTGATTAACAATTTCTGACACTTGGTAGTCTTCTAGTTACTTAGTTACTACTAAGAGACAACTTTACAGTGCATAACATCCACAAACCCTGTATCACAATAAGAAGCTTATGATTTTAAACGATCATAAAGATTTGATTTAATTTGGATTGTGACTGGCAAATGGAATTCAGTACGCGTGTTTCGTCCTATTTGGGACTCATCGGCTGGACGTACCTGCATCCCAATGTTGGTGTTCACAGTGATATTCGAACTCAGTCCGTTTCATGTTAAACGCCACCGCGTACACCACTAGACTACTGAGTCCAAACAGTCACGTTTGTTACTAGTGGTGGAATACAGCATGCGAGTTTCGACCTACTTGAGATTCACTAACCAAATGTATTTACATAAGCATTGAGATTCGTACTAAAACTCAAACCCAGTAACTTAAACGCTCTCGAAAAACATATGCTTATGTGTGCAATTTATTTTCATTTGCTTTACAGACATTACTAGATTTTGGACAATCACCAAATTGTTTAGACAGAAGTGGTTTAACTCCATTATACTACAATATACTTTATGATCCTGATACAAAAATATGTCATAGTTTATTGTATGAGCATTCGAAAATTGGTATCATTGACAAAGATGGTTTTCAAGAAATACATCAGGTAATTTTTATTAAAGGAAATATGCATAAGAACATATGGTTAATATTCTTTTCCTGCTTGTTGATTACATTATGATATGTAAATGCTTCATTCTGTTCTGAAAAATCATGATAAAACATGATAGAAATTTAAGTTTGGTGTATTGATATCGTATTTCACGCTAATCTCTGTTCCAAAATGTTAATTAAAATAAATATAACTAAATTGTGTCTATGTTATTCTATAGGTCTAGTTGACTATCAGCAAATTTTTTACTGTCACTACGTTTAACATTTAAGTCATTTCTGATGCGTATAGATCACGCTGTGAATAGATATCAGTTAGAGAATTATGAAAACTTATAAAATCCTGAATAGATGCATAGTCTTAGACTGAGTTTGTTTAGAATTTCATACACATTCTATAATGAATTTAATCCAATTATCACATAGTTATATAACATTATTTGACTACTTAAGAAGCATCCCAATGTTACACATTTGTAGCAGTCACTTTTATTTAACGACAAGACAGATCTTAGTTAACGACAAGAAAAGAAACGTGATGCTACGAATTAAATGAAGTAATTTTAACTAATTAATACCCATATACTTGAAGATATGTATCAGATTATCGTAATGTTAATTAAAAGGTTAAGTGATAAGACTGACCAATACATACTTAAAATTTTCGTAATAAGTTAATTCTGTAGTTATTGCATAAATCTATTTCACAGCGTACTTGGTCGAGTATGAATCATCAAATGATATCATTTCCATAATGAATAATCATATTTATTTCCGAATATTAAGTTAGTGATAGACAAGAAAAATGCTTATCAAGTCTACTATAAATTTTGTTCATAGACGAATAACAATTTCGACTATCATCCATAAATCAAAGCATGTCGATGATCAACTCTGCTTTCGATTCATTATCAACGTAGCAATGTAGCTGACAGAGATAAATTTAACTGTCTATGTCAATTTAAAACAATGAACTCAATAAAAAGCATTAATTAATAACCCAATTCAACCACATTGTGTGAAGTAAGCTCCGTCATTTCTAACGTACAATGAAGACTGACGCTTTACATGAGCGTAGGTCCATTGTATTTACAAAGTTAAACGTTATCGGCTTTTCGTAGTGATCCATCCTTAGGTTCACCTACGAAAGCCTTATTACTACTTTCATCGCCTTTGTATGGTTGAATTACGTAATCTCGTTGTCAGTCAAGTGGAATAACCATTACAACGAGACCAATCCATCCATCTCAGTAAACCATTTAGATTGATAGATGGATAGATAGAGGAATGCCTTTGCTTATGATTAAGTTAATGAGGATTTCAATTTTGGTTGCAGTACACTAAATTAATAAGTAACACAACAAATAAGCTGAGAATCGACGGTACAATCATTGAAAAATACAATGAGACGCTAATAATACAGATTATCGTTGTTATTTACCATACTATCTGTAGTTTCTTAATCTTTTTATAATAATTAACATCTGGAATGAAAGATAATCTTAGTCCAAAGCCTACTTCATTTCAAACAGGAGTTCTGTTTGACAACATTCAGTTATATTAATAAACTTATATGATGCAAGCTTTCAACTACTTTCATATTTATTAGTATTAATTATTCACTGAAAGTGATTGCATAATTTTCATCTATATTTTATCACATCATGAAAGTCATCTCTTAAGCCAAGTAATGTTCATATTACAGTAATTAACTTTGTTACTTATTTTCATGGTAAAAATCATTATTTACACATTTCAAAATGAACTGTATATTTACCAAAATGTTTGAAAAAGTCTGTTTACTTTTCTTCGAAAAATTTATTGATTAAACCATGATATCAGTTTCCTTATTATGATATTCACTAACAATATTTTGCGTGTTTATACTTCATATGTGTGCGCACGGAGTAGCATCTTGCTTAGTCTAATGACATGAATATTTACTGAACAACTTCTTTATAGTCAGGATAAAAGTCATTGTAAATAAAGAAAAGCAAATATATTATAAATCCTAGCCATCCTGAAAGTGAATGAAGACTGTTTAATTTGCAATTTGTAATGTGGATTAAGACTGTCCAGACAAACGTTGAAAACAAGATTACGTTGTCGTGAATTAACTGAAGTTACAAATGTGAACCAATCTATCTCAACCCACTGGTTTAATGTTTTAGTCCTTTGTTTTATTCTTGGATGCCCTTGGTACGATCTCACATGGTGTAATGAATATGCACTGTAAAGATGACTCAAGCTTAAACAAAATAGGTGTCAAGCGTTTCAATCTTTACAGTGTTTGTCAGGACAATGTTAGCCCATTATGGAGATAGATATTTCTCAATTGACGATTTTTGCACCCAAGCATGATGATTATTTAAGAATCTTGCATATCATAGGTTCAGCTCTTTGCAGACCTATGAATGCCACTTATGGCCGTTTATGAAACTGAGATAAACCATATATCTAATATATTATTGGTTTCTAATAAATATTTGACAGATATCAGTAATGATGAGTAATTAGGGAACTAATTCAAAGATAAACGTAAGTATGGTGATTATAGTGTTCAAGAATATCAAGTGGAAAAATCACTCAGCGACTGGTAAAAGAATTTAGAAATCTTATTTTAAGATATGATGTTGGCATTTTCGATTTAAGAAAAACAAGGCAGGTACTAACATTGTTCATGTATAATCTGACATGTCATTTGTAAACTCCTCTGTTAGATGAAATTAGTAACAGGGATTGTATCAGTTTTCACTTGGGATGATGATCTTAAGAAAATGTATATGACATTGACGTGGACTGTATGACTAGATAAAAAAATTGTAAAAAATACTCAATTCATGTGAACTTGAAATCTTGTTTGTATCAAGCCAACCTTAGATCATCTTTATCCGAACTAAAAATAAAAGCGTTTAGAAAATCTACAGCAGATTGACCTGGTTCTAAATGTAGCAACTTCATATAATCAAGTGAATATGTAAGCGTACACTGAAAAAACGGATTTACACGAGACAACGAAGATTTCGTAAAAGCCATTTTTCTTGAAACTTTAACTTAGAGGTGAAGTTTGTTGCTTGCAAAATAGTAAGGTAATTATTAAGAAGTGAATGTAGTTATTCTATCCCAACAGGCGAAGTGAATTGTCCTCGTTAAAAAAAAAGACAACAAACAAAGTACACCATGACTATCTAAGCAAAAACAAATTAATCAATTCATAAATTGCTTTTTAATAATAAGGTATCCAAGAGAATCTTTCAAGCAAGTGAGTTAAAATACCAAATGATATACATACAAATAAGTGTTAAATAAATACCGGATGATAAAAAATTACTCTACATTTCCTATACTTGTTGTCGTTCATTATGAAGTATAAGTGTTTATTAGTCAAAATGTCTTAAAATATGATGAAATCTACTCACTTTCAGGTATATAAATGAATGCTTTTTACTTTTATTTAAACCAAAATCACATACTTTTTCGTAGGTTGTAGGTGTTATGACTTCTAATTATGCCATTCTTTTTCTAGTAAGTTATTGATTTGTTCAAGTTCTTTTAGAATTTCATAATATAAGTACAGTGGAATGCTTACAAAGTAGCGTTTTTTTTCATATCTTTTAAACATAATAATATTATTATTGGAACATAAAAAATGAGTCGGTTATAAAATACAAGCATCTCTTTTGTTGTTGATCCAAAAGCTTATCATTTTGCTTAATGTGCTGATACATATGAGGTCATGTGTCTGTCTGTGTATCCAACATGTCTGTCTGTTAATTTGTCTATTCACATTGAAAATTTACAAAATGTGAAATGTAATCATTATATTGAT
The DNA here is from genome assembly GCA_025215515.1 of Schistosoma japonicum. Taxonomy (NCBI): domain Eukaryota; kingdom Metazoa; phylum Platyhelminthes; class Trematoda; order Strigeidida; family Schistosomatidae; genus Schistosoma; species Schistosoma japonicum. The sequence continues at coordinate 37,862,677 of CM046069.1, read as the reverse complement.
TTTCTTAACACCTAGATTGAATTTCTTGAGTTTTTAAATTTGATTTTTTACTAAAACAATAGAAAGACTACTCAGTGAAAATTGTTGCATAATTAAAGCATTAGTTATTGATTGTAGACTTGTCATTCAGTACGCCAAAAATTAAATGTAAAATTTAGAATGTAGTAAAATTACATCCTCAGATTTAAAGAAAAACAAAACGCAAAATTCCTCGGTCTATGCAAACCAATGCAAATTGGTATATTTTACTCCTTTACTAGACAATTTGATTGTTTCTATGGGACTGTAATAATCCAAAAGTAATTTTAGACATAATGTCACCTGAGGTTAATGTTATCACGAAATTTCACTACTAATTTAATAAGTAGTTTAATTCTTTTTAGTCTTCATAATGATGTCGCTTTAGGAAGAAGGGTTCAGTAAGTTTATCTGTAAAGTTCATAAAATTTAGGTTTTCTTCATGTTTTGGAATTTTTTTATTGAGTACTGCTTATTTGTGTTGTCTTTATTGAAGATTTATTGTTGAAGATTGAACGCTTAGCATATTTATACTTTCCATATTCCATTTTGGTCTACTATACGCCCCACTTACTCATAATTTCTCGTTTGCATTAACATTTTGAAACGAAATCCTTATTGTCAACTACACTCCAGTAATATTTAACACATAACAACTGAACTAATCGTGAAATGACTGAAGGCACAGCATATGTAACGTTTTTCAGAAAACACTGAATTATATTTGCTGAACCTAAAGTTTTTACTTAATTCTGAATGGACTTATACACTTTAGAATTCGTTGCTTTTAAAGTTTACTTCATATAGTTCTATAATCCATGGTCTGATGGGAGAAGTTTTAACTAGTTTTTAGGAAAGTACCTCGTATTTGGACAAACAACACTATACAGAAACACATCTTCTCATTATATGATATCACCAGTTAGAAAATGAAAATCCTGTAAGGCTAATAAGATTTTCATCAGTGCGAGATTAGTACAATAATGTGAAAAGTCTACTCAATCAATAATTGTATCTAACGAATGTTATACTAGAGACCTTCAGCAGTGTTTCGTATGTTAATAATTAATCCATTTGTCACTAATGATTAAGCTTTCTGTAAAATGTTAGTCAAGTAAAAATAAAACCAACGCTTGCTTGATAAGCACTTGAAACTAGACAATAGTGCAATAGAAAATATACTGCAAATAGATAACATAAATAAGTTAAAAGAATGCTAATATACATGTAGACAATTTTTATTTGTCCAACACTCGTCTTCTAAGTAAAAATATATCAACAAAACTAGCAGCATAAACTGGATTTATCTATGTCACTGGGTGCTGATTTTAATCCTCTGCCACATTAAGTCATGACTACAAACTCACCTGCATGTTGTAATACACACATTAAAACAATAGGTATAAAAATCAGTGTCTTCATTTGTCAGTGTTTTCAAGAAAACCAATACATTTAAGTCAGTCCAATTGCTAAGTACATGCTTGATAGGGGACGTGAAGTTGATGTTTGAAAATCTTTAAAATTATTAATAAACTAAAAACCTCCAGCTTGGTGCGGTTTACATAGGTAGTTACATGTATTTAAAAAGACACTTATCAATTATCAACAATTATTTCAAAAATCGATGCCCATATCTCAGTTTTAAACAGCTGGTCAGCTGTTTTTAAGTATTACATAACCACGACATTTTCCTTCATTTTTTCAGTAACCAAACTTTTATATAATTAGTCTGCTCACTTTTCCTTGCGAAACACTACGAAACAACTGTCTAAATGACTTTTTGCTTCTTTCATAGTAATCTTTCATCATCTTACAATTATCTTAATCACAAAACCTTCCTAATATACAGTGTGTATACTTATTTTTGTTGATTAATATTATCATTACCAGTTTACAGAGTAGCTGAAAAGAATGCATGAATTCATCTTATACTGCTATTAACCTTGTTTTTTTTTCATTCAATTATCTATTACCCTGGTTATTGTAAAGCGATTCATACTTTCTCTTTATTGTTTAGGCTTATTATTTCTGTTATTATCTAAGCATTTTGACTTTTACGTGCAAATTCATTTGTACAGGAATGTCAAATGTTTGTACTTTATCTTACAAAGCCTAACTAAATATATTTATAAATATGTTCTTATATGTGCAGTAGGTACATACCTGCACTTAGAATTGTAACTAGAGTCAACTGAGTAAAGTTATATACTGTGTTTTATGTAGAAGTATTTGTAAGGTATGTGTAATAAAGTTAGTTTGGTGAACTCCATTAGTATAAAACGCTATAAATTATGAAATATAATTTCATTACACTAGCGACAACTCTCAAAGATTACTGAAATTTTAAAAACGGTTTACCATTCTTCTCTAAATTATTGCTTTAAATATGCGATTAAAACACATTTTATGATATCACCAGGTTTTAGGAAAAAGTTGAAAGAATCATTTCATTTACTAACCTACGGAAATAATTTGTTAGTTCAAGTGCACTCAATAAATATCCTTAGCAGGATTCTCGAAAAATAGTTGTGGGATAAGGATGTGTCATAATACTGGTCTTTTAAGTAGCCTTAATTATTTACATTGTCAACTGAGCTACTAAATACAATTTTTCAATGTATGGTAATAAAAAGATTGCATTTTTTCATTTGGCAAAAACCACACTATTTAAGACAACATGTTATTTGCCATTTAATCAAGTGAAAGAGCAATACATATCTAATAGATTGTGAAATTTAAGGGTATTTTCACACTAAATACAGCCAATTTTAGTTTCGAATCCTAACAGCACACCGGCAAAGTTTATCAAGTAAAATTTTGATTTGATATCTGGTTATCTACTCAAACTTGACATTTTTTTATTACGATTAAATGTTAACCGAGGAAAATTATGATTCATTGATACTATTATTTTGTTCTGGTCTGACACTTTTCAGTAATATATACAGATGACTGTACACAATATATTTAAAATTCCTTGTAGCAAGAATTATCTTTTAATGAAAAATTCATAGTTGGTATTGTTTTGTCGTAAGGTGAAGTTTCTCAGGTCTCGGAAATTCACCTAATTATCACTATGTCTACTAGAAAAATCGATTACTCCACTTTATTTTTCAAAATTAAGAATGCATTATTTTACACTTAATATAAAAAGGGCGTATTTGGTTCACATAGGCTTTTTTTTACCCATAAAATGCTAAAATAACCACCCCGCCCTGATCTCACAACTAACATATTTTAGTAAAATTATTATGTTAAACGATAAATCAATATGAAAAACTAATTTATTTAGTTAAATATCTCATTTTTTATTAATTTTGGTAATTACTTGATGATTCATTTCCTTAAGAAATCAAGTTAATACTTTACAGGGAATTCAGATGTTTGTGAATTTACCTCTTAACAGTACTTAATAAGTGGTATTCATTCTTTGGTAGGGATAATTAGAAATTAGGTTAGCAAGCTATGCAATCTCAATAAGGGAGTTAAATAAACTTAACTAGAGCACATGATTATCGTTCTCAATTTTGACTGATATTGATAATAAGCAAAATTTAGTGATTTATCCGGGCTGACACTAAAAGTGTAAATTAAAATATCTGATGATAAGTAAGTTTTCAACAGTCTCTACCTACACTTCTATTATCAGTTCAGTAAAAATTAGTTCTTAATTAATTAGCTGCTTCACATCATACTTTAAAATCATTGTTTTGAGTATAACTCTTATCTGTTTCTTGACATTGTTTTCTATTCCTATGCTTCAAACGTTTTTCAAAGTTCTTTCACTATTCGCCGGTTATAACCGTTCTTCTATAAAAAAGCTATCTTCCATTTATAACAAATCATGAAACTGGGTTACAAGACCTTACCTCTTTCTCATGTTTACATAAAACTTAATGTTAATTATCACGTTACCCAAAAATCGCGAACAGCATTTATTACAATAGGTTTGGTACAGTGAACAGTTTCCGAAACATTATGCCAAGAGCTTTAGCTACGATCTATATTTTAGTTTCCTAAAACAAAATATCATCTAAATTTTACATATGAGTTGAGTTACTTGGGTGAAGATAGGGACAAAATTAGGCTGATTGTAATAATCGCAGACTGATGTCAGTTGTGCATAATTGAAAACCAAGAAGAGTTCAATGGAGGAGGGGGCGGACTTAAGAGTTTGGGTTTGATTTCCTGGCGGAATCGAGGGTACATACTATTGTGGGGTCTTTTACTAATAGGAAACAACTGGACAGTACTCCTTAATTTTCACCGGTACCCAACCGACATCAATCTGTAATGAACACAATTTAATTTTATATATCAAATTACTTGTTAAATAATCTATTATCAGATAAAAGATACATAAAAAATTCCAATTTTTTATGTATAGAATATAAACTCATGCAGTTATGTCATTCATTAAAAGTCATGAGTACACACGATACTTTACAATGAATGTGAACTGGTCTCAAATATTTCCTCTACTTGTTGTAATGTTTATTAAATTATTTCTGATTTTTCAACGTTTGAAGTGATATGTGGCGTTACGTTGTAACATTTAAAAAGTAGATAAATCCCTACTTTAATCACTGCCTAGTAACCAATCAGTATTAGTATTTCAGTCTTACAAGAAGGCGATCTTCATGTATAAGAATTGCAAATTATAGGGAATATTATCTAAATATGACAGATTTCTAAAGGTTCCCCCTCGAAAGGATACCATTTTTAAGTTAAATTACAGTCTTTTTAAAGTTAGTTCTTATACCTCAGTCATTTGGTCTTCCTGTTCATGATTTTTATTCAACCAGATATTTAAAACAATATGATTCCTAAAAGCCAACTGAAATAAACAAACCAGAAACTTTAAAAACTAACATTTCATTTTGTTAATAAGCTAGACAAGACTGAATTTCTTCCGTCTTTTCATCTTTTTAAAAACACAGAACTGGGTCATACGCGTGTTTTAGTTACTAATGAATTATTTTGCAAATGCTAATGTAAAACAATAAATCATATTAATTTAGTCTTGTGACGAAGTTTTGTTTAGCTTATTTGAATTTTTCAAGTTACTTGGATCAGTAACTTGGATCTCAGTACAAAACAACATGTGAAATAACATCCTGATGACTATCATCCTCCACATATAACACTTAACTGAAAAACAGTGTATTATTTTTTGTGAACTTCTAGGTTTCTCACAACTTTATTAATAGACCATAAATAACAGTACTTAAAACTCTGTAAACCAAAATGAGATTTTGTATAACCTGACCTACAGATCTGAAATATAAACGTTAAAATTGTGACCAATTATAGGCGAATCATTGATTTCAAGGTTATTGTGCATAAAATTTAATCATAGATAGAAGTTGTTCAAAGTGATGTTGTCACCCTTAATCATGTGATGAGCAATTTCAATAATGGAAAAATTGCTGAACATTTACAAGATTTCGGATTGTTAAGGAAGACGTTTCTTTTTGATTGTAGAAATGAGATAAGAATTAAATTTAAGTTAGGTTTACATCACAGTTAGTTGTCAGGATTTTAAAATGTGACTAAGCATTTTTTTGAATTGAAAAATGGTATGTTTATTAGTAAGTCCTTTGAATGTGCTTTTATACTAAAAGTATTATGATTTCCCGTCCTTTAATTTTAATACCGATTTATAAGATATTATTTAAGACGTTTCTGCACTCGGGATTTCCTGGTTTAGTCTATTTGTGATAATTGAATCTCATTTTTCTTCGAAAGCTTTTGAATGGTTAGTCGTACCAAGATCACATTCGTTGTTCAGAGCTATAAGTCATGTCCACCTTAATTTTATCTAAACAAATATATCAGTTTATTTTAAAGGAGCATCAAATAGGCAGTTATAAAAGTGGAAATGGGAATTTTAATGTAACTAAATTCTCAAATCTTTACTTATCGATCAAAAGAATCAAATTTAACTTAGTTTGAAGCAAAAGAACTGTGTAGTATTGATATTTACAAGTTAATTGCTAAATGACTCTACTATTTTATGATATTTACTAAACAATAGAATTCAAGTTGATGGATTGTAGAAAACTTCATGTTGTTGACAATAAAATTAGACGATAACCATTAAGAGATCCTAACAAACTATAGAATTAAAAAATTTCTTCTACTTTATTTAGGGAAGGTGTTATGCATCAGATAACTCAGTTTATGTCCAAAGCTGTGATATTGGTTCTTAAATTATCCAACATTAATATAGTATTGATGAACACTGTTAGTAATTGTTGATACAATAGACTAACAGTAGGACCTAGGATATATACTTCTTTTCACGTTTACCGTCAGTAGCTAAATAAACTTATAGTTTACCTGTATTAAAATCTTCGACTCAGAATACAGAACACTCACTTAGTAAAATCTAAACCAGGTGAAGAGTGATTCCTTGAGTAAAATGATGGATACTTCAATGTATAAAAACTGTATCGATAGTACTACCTTGTACAGTTATCATTAATGGTTATTTTAACATTACAAAATCTTTAAAATAAAAGAATATAAATCACTGATGTATTCCATATTATGACATTACAATTGCCTAGTGATCCCTGATTTTTATTCTCTCCTATATTAAAGTTAGTGATGTAAATTTTATTGTTCGAAAAAAGAAACAATAATAAAGCATGCACATAAATACATTTTAAGAGTAGGTGATTGCAGTTAGTTAAGATTTTGTATAACTGTGTCCAACTTGTTGAGCTCTGGTGACTGTAAAATACCTAATGATTCTGTTACTAAGAAAAACGAAATGATTATTTGGTAAAAATTTATTTTGAATATACAATAATGATTTTATAAGCTAATAAAATTTTTACATCGTACTCCGTTATAAGCTGATGGTCTTATAACAGGACGAGTTCGGAGATTTTTGGTTATCTACTAGTCATTAAGCTTACACCTCAATGATTGAATGAATAAATTATTTAATACTTATCCCATTGTTGGTATACGACTCAGCCTACAGCATTTACTATCTATCGTCCTTACGAAAGTACAAATAGTCGACTTTTAATTTTAGCGTAAGCATGTGAAAGGTAAAGATAGAGAGATAGAGGTAAAAGAGATTAATTGCACTAAATCATATCATATTTCAAAGCCCTTTGAAGAGAGTAAAATGAGTACTTTTCTTATTAAATAATTAACATACTTACTTATGACAAAACTAAATGTTTTTTGAAACATATTTAGATATTTCGCCACTATTTCATTATGTACATTTAAAGAAACATGGTGTAATTATGGTTGAAGGTTGTGATATATAAAAAAGATTTTTATCAGTTATTTAAATGATGTCAATTTTCAACCATTTCCCATAGTTTAAGCATTCTTAATAATTCCGTGACAGAATTCATGATACATACAGCGCTCTATTCAGGAGTCAGTAACTTGGCAGTTTCGCAATATGCAGAAGAAAGCGAAAAATGTTGACTTTAGTAATTTGTTTACAAGCTTTTGCTCAGTAGGTGAATGATAAAACCCAACATAATTCCTCTAAACATTCATTTAACGGAGTTTATCGTTGGAGCTAAAAAAACTCCTGAATCCAGAGTCACGGAGATGACAATTGTTATATGGCATCGAAGGACATTGATGAAAATAAAGGGTGACTGACCAGTGACTTATTGGACATTGTTGCAATTAGTTTTTATTAGTAAACTTGAACTCGAACTTAAGACAATCCACATCTATTAAGTGACCAGTTATTCATTGGTTCTTCATGAATTGGCACTATTATGTTGTTCATCTCGTTTTCTAATATTGAGATATATAACATAGTCTTAATACGATAGTAGTTTCTAAATCCTTGGTTATCCTTGGTTAATTAATTATTCTTCGAATAGAAGTTTATAGAAAACATGTCTTTTATGAATAACTTCCGTTAATTCATGAGTTATTTTTTTTAAAAACAAGTTTTGTGTTTCATGAATCCATGTTGTAAGTCACATACCATAATTATTGCAGTAGATACTAGTCTTGTGTTTTAAAGTAAAATAGATAAAGCAGTTTCAAAACTTTAAACATTGATTTCTTGGCAGAGTCTGCAAAGAAGTTTACTAATGAATTTAATTAATGTTAAGCCATCATTTGTACTAACTTTTTGACTCAGCTGAATGCATGAAAATTAACTAGCCATTAAATGACAGTTCTGGGTAAAAGTAAAAATAATTGATTGGTAGTGTTCTATCGTAATAAATGTTACAGCATTTCAAAAAAGAACAAACTGCTCGATCAATAACGGCAATGTCAAAGTGTATGAGATAACTTTTAGGCTTTCTACTCTCAATTTGTGTTTTATGGTATACTCACTTATATAATAGTAATTAGTTGCCATGGTTACCTATCTGTATGACAATTAATATCAGATCTAGAAACCTGATATTTCAGTTTGAATCGATAACGATATGTAAATCCCTTCGTGATTTTTCGCTATATATTCCACCTAAAGACGCACTTCTTTTTTGAAAATAACTGATATGAAATCTGAAACATCAATAACACCATAACTATTATTATTATTTACATTTTCAACAAAAGTTACCTACAAAATACACAGTAAAGAGTTCGCAGCAAAGCTGGAAGGTCTTGGGCTTGATCCCTGGTAGGGTACTTCTTGGTGGTCAGAGGTTGTCAAATTCACGCTAATTCATTATATCAAGCTACATGAAACATGACTAGTTACTCAAGAGAACTATTTTGACAGCTATGAACATTGTGACGTATGAATGAATACGTTCTTCTTAGTTTCTTCCATGACTATGAAACTCATATTAATACTGAGCACAAAATGTTCTAATATTTATATTATTCTACAAATCTAGGCCACACGATTAAATCGTGTTGAACAAATCAATTTATTGTTAATGTATGGAGCTGATGTGAATGCCAGATGTAAACGTCCAAAACAATTGATCAAAAATAATTCAAATTTTTCTATACATCCACAATCAATTGAGGGTGATACACCATTACATGTTGCAGCGAATTTCAATCAACGTGCGGCTGTTTTACGTCTTTTATCATGGGGAGCTGACCCAACACTAGTCAATGCTGAGAATATGACGCCTATACAAGTAGCACAGAATAGTGGGAATTTGGAATTAGCTGAATTAATCAAATTATTTAGAAGCAGAAAAGAATCAAGTAAGTTTGTATAGCTATAAAATAAAATATGTATCATGAACAGGTAAGGTCAAACGGCTAAAAATGAACTTTAAAACAAATTGCAATACGTTGCAATAAGCATGATGTCAACAAAAAAAGCACCTTAAAAGATTGTTTGTAATCAAATAAAGAGTACATTTATGTGATTTAATTGCAATTTTTTTAGCGTAAACACTTGTTAACTCTTTCATATCTCAAACAACTGCTTTAGATCTCGAAGATTATAAACGACATTTTAAGTGGGATGTGATTTTAAAAGATATCTTAACTATTTTTAAGTATAACCGTCCCAACTTGAGTTATGTATTACGTTTATTATATTTGCAAACTATGATATAACTATAAGAACAAACAGTGTTTTGTTCTTTCTAAGGATAAGCTAAGGATAATATTTGAATCGTTCTAGTGATACTGAAGCATACACTCATCTCTTTATTTAGGCACATTAGTCTACCTTGATGAAGATTCATTTACCATAGTGTTTTAATTAATGGATAGTGTAATTAATCCGTGCATGAACAGTACTAATAGAATGTTGATGTACCTTAACAACTGAGTTGAAATTAAGTCTACTAATAGCTTTAAAAGAAGTGTAACAGCTTATATGCTAATTTAGGTATAGTATAATTCATTCAAAGCATCTAATCGTTAATCACCTGTGTCGTAAACGGAAAGTAGATTGGACATGACTTAATATATGATTCTGTTTGTTCACCTGTTTCAGACGACATATTCCTTCCAACACCTACGTATAATCCCCATAGACGCATTAGACAACCTCCACCGAATTCATACATTACTGAACCATCTGTTTTACAAGCTTATTCTCCTAATAATACGAATGAAAATCAACCAATCGATTCGAACTTAAATTACGCCAATAACAATATTAATAGTCAGTTATTAAAAGAATCATACGAAAATTCAACCGATTTACTTTTGAATATCAATCAAAAGCGTTCTACATGTACATGTGCTTATATGTCACCATCGAGTAAACAAACAGAGTCGAAACCAATACAACGTGCTGTTTCACTGTGTGAATTAGTTCAACCAAATTTATTGAATACAACGTTAGCAACACCACCAACAACATCAAAGTGGAATGATGCTTGGGATTTAGGCCCCAGCGGATTTTATAGTCCATGTTATGATTTACAAGCCGTATCAAACCAGATTTATTGTGAAATAACTAAAAATGAGAATAGCATGAATTTACCTGGAACCTTAACACGACCAATAAAATTAAAACAAAAGTTTAAAGGTAAACATATATTATACACAAAGGTTAATTATATATATACATTTATTTGAATATTTTCATAACATTTATTTTTTTTTATAAAACCGTAATGTTGAGGTTTTTTTAGCTTGAGATAAACACAAATAATCTACAGAATGAGTCAAACTATTATGGGTTTTAGTTGTTTGTATTTACCATAGATTAATGTTGATTGGGCACCGCAGAAAATCAGAGAATACTAGACGGCTGTTTTGTCATATAGCCAACTAGACTGATTACTTATCCTCACTAAGTCACCTCGGTTTAGTAATGGCTTTTGATAAATAAATCCTTACTTTAATCAAAAGAGTTGAACAACTTAACGTTTTATTGTTTTACAGGTTTAGTTATTTAAGTCAGTTAAAACATTTGTATATGCTTGGTTTGTATCATTTAGTGTACTATCAGTAGCATCACGTCCATTGATATAAAACTATTCAAACACCTTAAATGTGTCTCCCGAGAATGGTTTATACTTTCGGAGATGTCGTAAGTTTATTCAGACATTTCGAAGTATGTCATTTTTAAGGATCATAATGGTACATGGTTACTGAAAAGATCACACAGGTGGAATATTTTTATCTACATGCTCTTTTACAAAATTAAATGTGGTTCAGTGAAATTATTAAACGCCCACTTACTATTTTGGCACGTAAACAAAGACTGAGCAACAACTTAGAGATTCGTTAGCCTCTCTGAAGTTTAATTTAATATTATTTACTAGCCGACAAAACAAAACAACAGTGACCACAGCATAAAGCATGATCAGAATTATATACATCAGTTTAAATCTAAGTTGTTTGTCTTGATACGGTTCACTGGAAAGTTATTGATATGATGGAGTATTAAATGTTTGTTCATTGTGTTACACAAATGACGCATAATTCGCACAGAGCCGAAAATAGGCTTTCAAATCCTGTTAACTTACTTCAGATTCAGCCAATTCAACAAACCTCATATCAAGAAACGACAAGTGTCCAGTACTTCTGGTTTCTCAGTGATTGCGTATGTAAATTCATTCCGTGATGTGACTTTCCTCCAAACACCATTTTTATTAATGAAATCAAGCAGGTCTCCTTATTTAACATCATTTAGTTGATAGCTTACGATAAACATTTTTCAATGTGTTCAGGTATCTTATGTTTATTCTGTAAATACTTATTGACCCTAGTTTTAAATAAAGGAATCAAGAAACTGAATATGGTTCTGACATCTATTCAGACAAGGAGTAGAAGATATATATATGCCGTCGGGTATTTAAAAGCAAATGACTTTATATAGTCTCAGGAAATCAAAAATGTAGTATTTGCCAAATATAAAAAATACGTAGTACTTTGGTTATTGTGAAAGTGAATACTACTTTCTGGAACCACTTGTCGAATGTGTTTTATCACACAGTTAATCATCTTCTTTAACTTAAATTATGTGCTCCATTTTACATAACCGCTACCATTCCCCTACTATTCATCTTATAGTATGTAGTTTCACAAAATAATTCGACTAAAAAATAAGTACACAGGAGGTGTTGGACTGTCCGGTGTAGTTTTAAATGTATTAAAGAGCACAGTACAACTACATGAAAACGTATACTTCACGCACGAAAATCAATATCATTCGAAGTTCACTACCGACCGCATACTACTTATTCCATATCAACAGTTTAAAACCCAATGTAGTCATAATTTTTGTTTTTTACCTGCTGAATAAGGTAATACCGTAAACTACTTCATATCTCTGTGTAAACAATGTCCTTGTTGAGATGATAGATTTTGGTCTCGTATTTCCGTGTAACCATCAATTTTTTCAGCAAGTATATTCGATAGATAAATTCCAGATAGTTTGAAACATGCCTACTGGATTTCAAAGTTAGCTATAATGTGATTTTACTAATACACAATGAGAGAATAAAATGAAAACTTGATACAATATTTAGTAACTGCTATGAATATTTACGTCATTACTGAACATTAAAAAGGTTGTAATGTACATGTTGTACAGATGCTAATCGTATCTTTTACCTACAACAGAAACAACAGTTTCATAATATCCATGTGACTAGAAGAACGATTATCACTTCACTTATTGAGGCGTATTTGATGTATAGTTGGTTTCATAACGTACATCATATTCATTACATAACGTCTAAGAATATTCCAGTTTAACATTTAACAGTATGAATCACTTGCATTACTGACATATAAGACTTATTAAGAAAATTCACTAAAAGCCTAATGAATGCTGATATTAATGAAATATTAACCGATTCAGTTCTTTTTTCTTAGTTGTGTTGTAATGAATTACCATTCTATCGAATTCACTATTAGTTGAATTCACTCTGTTAAACAAGTATAATTGTAAAGTTGTTTAGTTTTCATCAGATAATGGGAAAAATATAAACCGTTTGAATAGGGAATAATTCAGATTCCATTCTAATTTGTCACAAAAATGAATGATGTGTGATTTCTTTCTTGACTAGCACACTTTCTAGTTTAAAGTGAATCAGGCGGAAAATAAATATTTGCTTTAAATGTTGCTCGACAGTAATTTATGATATAAAAACAAATGACATATTGTTTTACTAACTTGTAAACGGAAAAATTATCCGAAAAATGACTATTTAAAATTTTATATAACCAAATCTTTTGATAAAATTTAGAAGTAAACTTTGAAAATAGTTTGTGATTCAACTTTGCTTAGAAATTAACGTTTTATTTTGGATGAACTTTTGGTGTTAGCTAAGTATTCTGATTAGTGTTACTTTTAATGATGTTTTAGGTAGATTAAGTTCTCAGTCCATGTTTAAGTTGATCACTTTTGTAGCTTAACTGAAATTCGATTGTTCTGCCTTTTGATGTTATCCATCAATTGCTACCCAGAAAATCTAAATCATGTTAGCTAGTCTACACAAAACTTATGGTCTAGATTAAAAGGAGTATTTCCTTTCTAAGAAACAACAGATGCATATGATCATACCTCTAGATGTTAAATGATACCTTTACTAACCACTTCTTTGAAAGGTCCTCCTTTTTATGCTTGTCAGTCAAGTCATCTCTCAATAAATTCTTGATATTAAAGAGTATGACAACTTGACTACATTTTCAACAGAATCGTTCCATTCAAAATGTCTTGTTACACCCGCCTTCTAATTATTGTTACTAAACAACATTTCCTTGGTACACAGAATTTCTCAAAACAGATTATTTGACTGTGTAGGCCCAGCTTATTTTAACTGATACAGTAAACTTTCAACTGTCAGGCTGGATCCATTACACTTTAGTTTCATTAGCTACTTACTATTAAATCGCATACTTCAAAAACCAACGAAGTTTAAAAAATGACTCAATAATGATCCATCATGTTTCCGCAAAGTTCGAAATCAAGTATAAAAAATTATAAATTCATTCTGAATTAATTTTCTGTTTGAAAGATCTATCTTCATTAATAATTATAATTCCTCGTTTAAGTAAAAATATTCTAAGAAGTGTAAAAGTGAAGAAAAATTCCAGTTATAGCTATTATCTTAAAAGCGTAAACATAGTCAAGCAGTTTCTTGTGAGTTTAAAATCTGCCACGTTTGATGTGTCGGTGAGAAATGTCTGTACCGTACTTTCGAAATTATAAATAACATATGATCAGTGTTATAACTGAATAATTCTTGTAATTTGATGTAGTCAGTCGTATCATCTAAAATTCGAGTACATGCTGATGGACTTAACTTTTGAACACAAGTTTTGTGCACGAATTACTTTCCAACATAAACTCAATCATGGATTCGAACTTGCAGCTTAATGGTTAAAGATCAGTTGATCTTACCTAATTAATGCTCAGTGAAGTTAGACGGCTAGAAAATTGACACGCACTATTTTTTTAAAATAGTAGGGATGTCTGTGTTTATCAATAAGATATGTCTCTAATCTTGAACTAAATCATGATGTGTTTCCATCATTTTTCTTTATAAATTTTACATACTGTAAATAACCTAGCTTAAGACTTCAGTGTTTAAACCATTTATATTACTTAATCTTCTTTTGTTTAATTCACTACAAGTTCATAGTTCACGATTTATCAAACGACACTTCATTAGACATGAGTTTAGCTCTGAAAATACCACCTACTACAAAAATTATATGACAAGCCAGCTGGGGTTTCTATGTAAACAATTTGCTATTAAAATGAATCATTTTGATCATATAAAATCAATTGGTTATTTACATATTTTATTACAATAATACGTGAACTTAGAATTTCATAGGTCATTATGCAATTGTTCTGGGTCAGAAAGAATAGAATTTACTTCCATGTCATATAACTACTCATTGGTTAATCTGTCTATTATGTGCATCCTTCAGACAAATTACGTTGGTTAAAGCTGAATGTATTTTCATTGTAACCGTATCAATAATTTCGGTCTCATTTTCTTATTGCGCCATAATATGTGAGAAAATTCATTCACCAAACAACTGAAACGTTTTATACACCAACTAAAATTTCGTGATTAAGTTACTAAGATTGTTAGTCATATCACGTTAATATAACGCGTGATGTTTATTTAAATACTTTTCATCATGAATTGAAATTATGTTAGCCATGTATGAAAATTTCAATAGTCTTATTTTACATGCAATTAGGTTTTTAGATAAAATATAATTCAAGACAATGAAAATGTCAATATTATTCAATTAGAAACTAATAAATCAAGAATAACTAAAATGAATCACTTTAACTGCGTTCTTACTCTTTCAAATTCCACGAACAGTCGATTCCTCTTATTCTCGACTCATGATTTTCACATAACTTGAATATATTTGTACCTTCCCCTTGATATTGTTATCGACCAAAAATAATCAGTTCCTGTTGCTACACGCGCAACCTTAGCTGGTAGCCTTTATGTAACGTTAATTCATAATTATGAGTATAACCAAGCTATGATTGACAATCGAAATTTTGGTTGAATATTTTATTCTCTTTAGGACTCATCAGCTGGACGTACCTACATCTAAATATTTAGTTGCTATTAGGTTTCCACTAATCAGTTAAGAACTTTGCATTATGTTAGAAGGAAATCTAGATACTGAGGCTTTAAACTAACAATTACGTCAACGACCAACAAATTGCCTACATTAATTTTAAATCATTCATAATGAACTAGTCAGTAACCAATAGAATAAATACTTAACAAGAACTGTTAGCTTACGCACTAGGATTCTGAGAACATCATCACTTAAAATTACACTGCTTATAACTTATTGTTTTTGAAATATGATTTATATGAAAATCGTAGGTAATTTAGGAGAATGATACTAAGCAATGAACAACATACATGTGTACACAAAGATTAATGTATACGGTTACCAGAATAAATCATGCAGTGAATTCGATTGGTCTGAATTTATTCATTTACTTCGCTGATGTGTAATCATATTAAATGTTCTTATCTTAATTCATTTAGGAAGTGCACGTTTCAAGTTAACAAAATATAACGAATACTTTCTGTTTAAGTTCAGGTTCAAATCTAAATTATGAATTTGCTAGAATGTGACTAACTAACTCATCCCAAAATTTTTATGAACTGCGTACCTTGAATAAAACTTACGGAAGTGGTCAAACATGTTAAAGTAAAATAATTTTCTGTTTTGTATGAGGCTGTAGATTTTTATATCTTTAATACATCAAGAAAATTGATGTGTATTAATTATTTGTTATTTCAATACTATAAATGAAAAATACTACACAACAGACAGATTGTTCTTTCGAAACGTTTTGTAGCATTCGGTGCAATATTTATAATCTTATTCTAAATTTAGGAATGTCCTTCATCTAAATTAGATTTAGATTGAACTAAATCTTTGATACTTGGGTTATAGACTGGCGCCAATTGCCTATACTACTATTCCAAGTAGTCTGATCTATATTCTGAAGACCTCAGTGAGCTTATTTCTTTTATAACGAATAACTAAGCACACTGTTAACGACAGAAAATTGCCTTATTAGATTATATAAAGCAAATTAACTTATGTTTTGAAAAAAAGCAGAATAATAACTAAAAACTATAAAACATTATGCAGTCTGTTAGTCGCTTTCTCAAGTTTTACATTCAACTTGTCATCGGATTAAAATTTAGTCCTCTGGATTTGAAACGACTTCAATTCTCAAGTTCTTTTTGTTACGACTCAGTGTCATAAATTTAACGTTTGGTTATTGTTTGGGGTTTTTTTCTGACTAGGTTGCTATGTCAACGAACACATACAATTTTGTTTATGTCTAACCAAGTTAGATTTACATTAAATAGCATTAGTTATGTATCTTTCATGAATCAAAACACAAGGTTACATGCTTTAACATTTATAAGTTATTATTTTGTATCCCTTGGTATCCATTTCTACTCGTGAGGGTGATTATTATGCAAGATAATAATGTCGTGAGGAGGGTATGACAGGAACTGAAACAGACGTAGTTGTACATCAAGTAACCATATAATTAACATAAAAATCTAGTTCATAACATTCAGTTTAGAAGGTGAGTGTTGTTATGAAAGTATTATTATATGTCACTACAACTACGGTTTTGTCAATATGCAAATTGTCTGTGGTGATTGACTTCTCCTCTTTATCTAGGTTGCATATGTTTCTAATTACTTAACATTAGTTAAAAAATGAGTGACGATTAAGTGACTTAACACTAGTTGATAAAACAGTTAAGTATCGAAAATGTATGTTGTCTATTTAGTTGTTGACTAAACTGAAATCGTCCAAGATATGTATACGTAATTGCATTTAGAACACGCTTTTTCTAGTGTCTTAAAACAAACAACTCTTCTTTTAATTATTGAAAATTACAGATATACCTGCATCAAAACCACAAACAGATGTTCCCACCTTGAACCGTAATCATCAACAGCAGGAACGAAATCAAATACAACGCTGTTCCGCAATGCCTGAGATTACAAATAGAATTTTGTCGATAGAACGAACAATATCACGTGGTCAACAGACAGATATATTACATGATTTTATTACACATAACGAAAAAGGGTTCCAACGTGAAGGTAGTCAAACAGATAGTGGTATAAGTAATTCATCTTGCCGACCAAGTACATTTGGTTCTTTGAATAGAACACAAAATAATTATGCATTAGACAACAATGGTGGCAAAACTGGTGGCAAAAGTAACATCAGGAGTGATAAATACCAGGAAGAATTTCTGTCATCATTTGAAAATTTTAGGTAATTGTTAAGTACTTTTTAAACAAAAATTTTATAACTTAGTATTTTGTTATCATGCTAATCGGGTAGTTTTATTTAGTAAAGTTCTTGGTGTTCATTGAATACTGGTGAATGAATTAAAATGCCGGCAACAAACTAAATGATGCTACAATATTATGAGAAGTAAACAAATTTCAAAATATCATTAGGTTATTTTGAATACATTGTTTGTACTAATTAGTGATAGTAAGTAGAGCTTATCCGTAATTTCATTTGAAAAGATAACCCCTATAGAATTCAAACAGGTGGCACTATGAATCATAGTCAGTGATACTCCCATCAGTCGAATCGACCAGCCAGTTACTTATTTAAAATTGGTTGTGTACACAATAACTGAAATCACCTTAATTTGTTTTTATTATTCCAGGCGATTCATCAAATAATGTTGTAATAAACCCATGCGTATGTTGTGAATGTACATGAAAGTACCGATATTTTCATCCCCATATAAATGAAAGAACTAATAACAAAGTTTTATTGTCAATGGTCATTTAGAATTGTCTACGAATTGATTCCAGTCGCTTTCTTACTTAATCTAGTCTCTTAAAAACGTTGATCTTTTTTTTGGATAATATTTCATGCTACGTGACTCGAATGCGGAAAAAGGTTGATTGATATACTTTCATTATCACCTGAGAAATTGAAACCTAGAATCACATCGTTTATTAACGGTTCTTTATTGAACCTAAATGTACATCCCCACTAACTTACAGTTAGATGAATCGGAGTATTTTATGACAAACCGTCTTTAGTTAACAGAGTTAATACTTAATATTTGTAATTACTTTGTAAAATAATATACTGTTGTAAGTTTTATTCAGAACATCATGTTAGTATTTTACTAAATTTAATATGAATGTGCATACATTGTATTCATCAGCAGACTCTTAGGGTAGTGGAGTGATTAGTGTTCTTGACGAAGTACTAAATGACTTTTTTTTAGTATTAAAATTCTATCCCACTGTGAACATCAACATTGGGATGCAGGTACATCCAGCCGACGAGTCCCAAATAGGACGAAACGCGCGTCCTGGATTCCACTTGCCAGTCACAATACAAATTAAAAATGTTAAAATTCTATATTTGCTTACACATTTATAAAATATGAAGTCCATAATAAATTATGACATATTTCTACTACATTCTCGTTCTTGATGATTTTCCGTATACGAAAATGGCTTTGATTGGAAAGTGGTTATCAACTCAAAAAGAAAACCGTTAGTCTAATAACTTAAATATTCTGTTAAGGATTTTCTGAATGTACTTTTTGGGTGAAGTTTCAAGTTTATTAATCTTTAAATTAACGAATTACAAATCATTTTCCAGAAATGTGAGGATACCTAGTCATCAATATCAATTTATTTGAAAAAGTATTATTCTTTTATGAAAAGATGTAAAGAACGTTTCATTTAGTCGTGTAATTTTAATAGTTTGTATCCATGTATATTTGTTCAAATATTCCCCATAATCTGAGTTCATTATTTCGTTACATCTAAATGTCAACTAAAATAAATCTTTATTTCCGTTTTGTATATTGATATTCACTTTAACAGGGCATAACTAAACTTTCCTGGTGAACTTGATCGACTATAAATGAACATGAAGGTTTTTTTAGTTACTGAGAAAGCAGTTGTAAGGAAAACGGTAACACAATATGTAAAACGATAGGAATACTCGGAAGCTTTATTGAGTAAACAAAGTTTTCACGTGGTCTTTGAGCTTATATAGTTTGAAAATAGGTCTACTTTAGGCTACAACATGAAAAATAAGTAAATTGGCAATCACCACGTTCATTGTTCAACGTAGAAGCTAGTATTTAGATGATCTGTCCGCATTATAATAATAAAGTTTAATACAGTTTTAAGTGGCTAATGAGAACCTCATGAAGTAAAATAATTGAGGAAAACATAATTCATACCTCAGATAAATAAGTTTGGTATCGTTAAGTTCTTTATCCGAAGATAGCTTTGAAGATGTCATTCAAAATGAAGTGAAAACTTCTTAGCTTAACCAACAGACCTAAAAGAATAAACATTGCCAAAATAGAGTTATTTTCCTCTTACCAATGTAATTGCTCATTATTGTTTATCACTAGAATTAACCGGTTTTGTTTGCTTTAAGTTTCCAATAAACAGTACATTCATTTTACGATGCCGCCAACTTGACACGCACTTTTCTTTTGATTTCAACACATATGAATAAAAAAGTCTTTGAAAGTGGTATCATAAAATCGGATGAATACATGTTCTATAAATCACACCATTAGTTTATAATGTATGTGTGCTTATAAAAAATGTGAGATTGACAGCAAAATCTATAATATACACAGTGTATTATAAGTAGTTGTGTAAACATACAGACGTATAGTTGCATACGATAGGTTAATTTGCTTAAGACTGAGAACACAAATGTTGTAGAAATAATGATCTAATACATACCTGATGTATAAGAGTAACACTCTGAAAACAACAAGAACAATAGCCACTATTAAGGACAAAACAACTGTGTAACAATAAGTGAATATAAAATAATTTATTTTGAATAAATGTCAATAATAAGAAAGTTTGTTACCTTCATAAAATTTACTTAAATATAGACAAGTCGAAAAAGATAGAAGTATGTTATCTGTGACAATAGTTAACTTCATCAACTCTAAATTCATGTATGAAAATTATCACAAAGTTACTTGATTTAAATGAAAGATGAAAACGACAAGTTAACTTTTAAGAGTTAAATGTCTTGCTGATGAAAGTATTTAGTTCAGTTGAACAGTATATATTTAAGCCAAAAAATTATTAAATGATGATGTCGATTGCTTACCACACACACAACATTTACTGGAATCGAAACATCATATGACGATTGATACTTCAAAATCCGTCTTAGCCAACTAAGTTATGTATTAATAAAAGACTGAAACGCTAGTCCAGTTGGAGCGTTGTACGACAAATATAGATTAATTTAAATTATCCTAATAGTAAACATTTTGATGAATGATCCTCTGTGATTTCATTTTGCATCCTAGAATGTGTGAGATTTATCACGAGTTATTGTAACTAAGGATCAAAACGCTTATTTCAACAGTTTTTTCGGTCGGTGTATGTGATCATTCAAAGCATTCATTAGTTAACCTACCCCCTCCTTAAAAACGAGGTAATAAACTACACTAAGGAAGAGACTTTAACAAACACAAAAAGTATAACAGTAATCAACTATTAAGAAGATTCTTTCTTAAAGTTTTGCCTCTAATAAAAAGTAATTTTTCTTGGTGTATCTACATCAATTTGCTAAAAAGCGTAATCAAATGGTAGTTGTGTTGCATATTTATGAAAAATAATGATGTAAATTGCTTATTCTAATGATCTTCAACTCAGCATAAGCCGACGTAGACTGTCATGGGCTATATTATTAAGTTTTCATTAACTCAAAAGCACTTTTTAACTTTTAATGGAATTTTGTAAAAGACAACTTTTTTTAATGCTAACAACGAGGACTTCTTATTTCGTCTTACTACAATCACAAAATAACCCTGATAAATAAAGTTTCAGAAAATTGAGGTCTTTTATTTCTACATTAAGATAACTGTCCACATCATATGATTAACTTGCGAGTTTTACTTCAAATACCAGAGTCATTATACTGAATAAAGATGTCGAGTTGTCATTCATGAACGAGAAATAACCACTTTTTAATAATATTTAAGATGACTAATGCTATTTAATTAACTGATAAACAGATTAAGGATTCTCATTCAGCAGGTGTGTATACAAAAAACTATGTATCTAAAGAGAAAATCTACAATTTTTTTTTAAAATTAATTGCATCTCTTAGCATTTTTACTTTATCTTGTTTGTTGAAACCGCTGTAACAGATAGGACATAACGACGATAAATGAGTTGATCCTACAAATTATTCGATTTTGAAGCAAGTAATAATTTTTAATTGAATAACTGGTTATTTATTAAATGTTCTTTTTTTTCATTTTAATGTCAATAGTCAACTAAATAAAAAAGACATAACAAATCGTGAATCAACTGATTTTTCAAGAGCTTTATCAAACGATGATAATAAAACTGGCATGAATAAATTCAGTGAACAAAGAAATAATGTAAAATCTATGCATGTTAATGTACGCGATTCACGACATTTAAGACGATCGTCGACATTACATGAATATTTAAATATAAAGTGTACAGCTGATTCAGCTGACAATATACGTACAGTTATATTGGAAAGATATGCTTTTTCATCAAATGGGGTGGATAAAAATGAACGTTCTTCATTTGGTTTATCAATTCGTACAGTTAAAAGTAAGTTATTTATAATAATCACTTAATTTTCTGGTTTGCATACAAAATATTTTCTAAATAGTGAATTTGTTTTCATTAATCAAGTAACATGTAGAAAATGATTAATATCTTATTTGTTAAAACACTACGTTTCCTGGAGATGTTATCAGTTATTTTTTAAAATATTCACTTTATATTTGTAGGCCATCAACGATAATTTGAATAAGAATATGTATGCATGACCAAAATAAGTGCTACTAAGCACAAGCTGTTTAATAACACTCAATAGCTGCTGCACCTATTTGTTTCAATTAGTTACACTATAAAATAGATGATATAAAACATTTAAAGTATGCATTGTTTGTTATAATAAATGCCAGGGTTTCGCGAATTTAGATGATTCCTCGATGCCTGCTAACAAACGTATGACCAGCGATACAACAACAGATAGAGCTAAGCTATTCCTCGTCACCCCAGCTGAGCTAACTAGGAGGAAAAGTCTAACGTCAGCAAGAAGCGTTTAATTCTACAGTCAACCTGTCAAAGTAATAACAAACACTTATGCGTGTGTATACAATATAAAAAGTCGTCTTTGAAAGTGCCACTGATAGCGTACTAAAATAACCAACAAATGAATGAGATATAACGTCTTACTAGGTGGAAAACACAAACTTAAGGTGGAAAGGGCATATTTTGGTGAAAAAATGAGAAATTTAAATTTACAGGAATGAATCAGAGAAACAATACGTTTACCAAGAGAATTCTGGGGATCACACATCGCTAACATTAAATTATGTCAATGCTATACTTAAACTAATAATTATTAAACTCAGAAGTGTCGAGTATCAAATGATATCAACATACTTATTAAGGTTTTATTGATGTTCAGTTTTGTAAGCTATTAGGTGTATTTGTCGAGTTTTTGTTGTTAAAAGAGGCAACAAATTCAATTCTTACTTCAAATTGAAGTGAGAATTATCAATTTCTTTTATAAGAATTAAGTATGCTCTACTGATAATGTGACTGGACAGACGTCTTCAAGCATTTATTTGTTTTTGATCTAGATATAAACTAGAAGTAGTCAGTTGAACGCAAGTCAAGTGAATGAAGCCGATAGGAACAAACGGATGCATGAACATAACTATTCACATATTAGGTTATTAAAACGTACTGACTAAATACTTGTTAGGCAATCAAAAGCTCTTATTTATACTTGACATAAACTGTTGATGTTGTCTAAAACTACATCTAAGGCTCCACAATCAAATCATCTATCTTAGAGAACATAACATTACCAAAATCATAAACTTGAGCTACGAAGCATCACCATCATAAATTAAAACATAGTTACAATTCACAGGTATCTATTAATTTAAAAACATTTTATGCTTTAATCTTGATGTTATTCATCATCGAAAAAAAGTTTAATGTGGTTAAGTTTCAGGAACTGTTACCATATTTTCTTCTTATGAAAATTCTCATGCTCCTTTTAAAATTTTCGACCACTGTAAACAGTCGACTGGAAAACATTTTGCTTTATATCATTCTAACTTGTAATCTACACTTTGTCTCACCATGAAAAGACTTTTTTAAATGGTTTTGTTTAATTAATTTATGGTATTCTACTAGACCATTCCCAAGTGTGCCTAAATTCAATGAATATGTTAGTGGTAAATCTAGTTTATGTGTGTTGACAGAATCATTTTACTTGTTTGAACATCTTAGTTGATTAGTTATTCATCAGATGCATTATTTCTAGGTTAATTATAATTCCGAAATGCTATCTCTAAAAGAACCTATAACAATTTTAAATCACTTGTTGGCTTATTAATCCTGTTTTAAAGCTTTTCATCTATGTGTACTTATAATTGTAATTGAAACGAAGTTAAACCATGTAGATCTTTGAGAGATTACAATATCATTTAACCGATGAGTTCAACTTCAGTCACTAGTTACGATCCTTTTAATTTTGAAGTTTTATCGGTAGCTAAATACCTACTAATCATTATGAACATATCAACAACTCACTGCTAATAATAAACGGCTATTTATGCACTTTCAGTGTATTTTGTACAATACTTTTTACTTGGTGTCGCCCACTAATATGAGTTCAGTTGTATAGTGCAAATTGTGTTTTTTTCAAAATTTCTACACAATGTTATAATGCTGACCTGGAATACTATTAATTTAAGCCAAATAATAAAGTCCTTCGAGAAAGTTTGATAATATGTTATTAGAAATCTATGTTTTGTGGTTAATATTATGTTACTACAGATAAATGATTCGTAAACAAATTTGATTGAAATATGAGTCATCTCAATTTAACATTTTTAAAGTACCAACCGTGTTTACCACTACTTTGTTGCGAAAGCGAAGATTGTATGAATGAATTCATTGCAAGATAGGCAGTAGTTTCCTTGGGTTGGTTGTGGTGATAATTGCTCCTAGATTTAGCTTATTGATTCAATCCTCATAAAAGTGCATATCGAAGAGAGAATGATAAATACTTTACACAAAATAAACATTAAAAAACTTTAAAACACCACTGGTTGTTGGATATTGATATTGTAGATCAATCACGAGCTTTTGAAATGAAGATTAATTATTTATTGTTTACTTATTTCACTATATATCATAAATTATCATAGTAAGGGGGCCGTAACCTACTGACTGTGTCCGAGCGATTTACCAGCCTAGTCAGACCTATTTATAAATCGATAAACTGGCCATTTTATTAACATGTGATTTAATTTACACTGAAATTCAAAAATGTGGTAAATTTACTACTGAAAGGAAATCCGATTAACTAAGTGTTTTCCCCAACGTATTACTAGAAGCGAATATAATATTAGTTGATATACAAACTGGAATCCATTTGTCTATATTTTACTGTTATTTAAATTCCAACACTAGCTACTAGTAAGTCAACTGATACAAAACAAAATATTCTATTAACTGGGTCAAGATTATTACAAGATCTAACTCCTATAGAAGTGGAGTTCAGTCATGTTAGATGTAGAGTACCCACCAACTGCATATGGTCAAATAATTCATTGCAAATTAACCTAAGTTAGAAATGTAAACCGTGTAAACTACGTCTCACTTGTCTAACAGTTATGCAATTGCCGCATATCTCAAATGTTCGTCTCAAATTGTTTAATACTTAATGAGCGCAAACTGTTAAAAAGATTCGTTTTGGTTTCCAACAGTTCTTAACTAAATTCAGTTCATTATAGATAGTTTACATCCCATTTTTTTTTCTAAGAGCAAATATAATTTTAAAATAGTAGATAACCAATCTCGATCCGATTATTTATCGAAGATAACCGAAATAAGTGAAGTAGAACTTAATAACTATCACACCTGAAGATTTCCTTTTTTAACAAAACATCAAAGAAAAGTTGCTTCACTTTTGTATCTGTCGAACGAGTGTTTTGCTTATATCAAGATTAGTTCATACACTTTACATTTCCTCAATTAAACAGTTTTAACAAAGAAATTAATGATATTTTGAAAATTGTTCTCTAATTGAGGAATTATTTGTTTCCATTCACTTGCAGATTCCTCAGTTATCGCTGAGTTCACACCGACAATAAATAAACCAAGTTTACAAACTGTTAAACGTGTTATACCCAACAGTCCAGCTGAAAAATCTGGAGTTAAAGTTGGTGACTTTGTTTTAAAGGTGAGTTCCATACCAAAAATAAACTACATTTATGACTTTTTTAAATAGCAAACACGATTCCTAGTTTGTTTACTAATCATCATAGAATTCACAAGCATCTCTGTTTAGACACCATGCCAGAATTGTTAACGTATACACCTTCGTCATAAAGGAAAATGAGTGGATTTGAATTTAACATAATAAAAACAATCTTATCAACCATCTACGTAACCGTCTAGGTTTACTATGTTTACTGTTTTGTTTTCCACCGTCAAATCATTCTTGGACCATGACGTAATAAAAAAGTCACTGATGGGATACAATTTTCACCTTTTATTAAAGATAAATAAATAATTGAAAGAATAAAATGAATGCTAACCTGAGCAAATCACTTTGGGAGCGAATGTGAAAATTTATGTTTTCGGTTGAGAAAGCAAACAAAATCTTATCAATATTGATGCTGTTAACACATTTAGTCAATATCGTACATTTTTTATTGGATCCAGTTGAGCAATTTTACAAAAATTGTTTGTTTAACATATAATCGAATCGTAATAGTCAGTATATTCCATATATTTCCAGTCACCATACGTTCGGCGGTTACAGTTGCTTCGTCATTTATTGAATATAATGTTTCTTAATCTAAAAATATGCGTTGGAATGAGACAAAAATATTCTATAAACTTCGATATTTTCACTTGAATTCTCTGGTATTTAATATCACCACAATTTGTAGGTCTTTTGGAATGTCCCATGTGCACGTACAAGTAGCGTCCAGTGTAAAATAGTACGGATAATTGAAATACAATTGGAGTCAATGAAAAGAGGCAGCCCAACAGTTTGAACAGACCACCGATAAAGAGGTAGAATTTTTATTACCTTAGGATAGACTTCTGGATAATTGGAATAATAATATCAAACTAGTTGTATATATGTCCAAACATATAATGAAATATTGTTCCCTACTAGTCTGTTTGACAGACTATGCATTTACCTGTTCATGTATTTCTTACTGGAATATAAAGCCATAAAGGTACTACATTTTAGTCGGATGACATCGTATACTACGAATGTAAATTGATATACGAATACATGTGTAACATTAGAAACGATGTGTAATGTAGTTTTATGATTGTTATGCACTTATCTTTATTTATGTATAAATTCTCTCATTATGTATATTTATGGGTGCTCATCACTTTAAGTGGTTCATAACTTCTAAGCAATCCATCCATTATGTAATTTGATAGACTTATAAGATTTCATATTTATTTTCACAATAGGCTGCTATTTTATTTTTCGTCAGTTTTTAAGCTGAATGGCTAACTGTTACAAACGTAAGTTAATAAGTCATTACATAAAATCGGATGAATTTCTAAGATTAGCGAAAAAACCTTTCACTACTGGTTGATGTCAACTGTACAGTTATTGTAAACTAGTGAGTATTAATTGTATGAAAATTCTGAAGTCGATCTCTTATATGCTTATGGGTGTATAATAACGAGGGGTCTCAAGTAAAACACACCAACTTTGGCTACATTATAGTATAGTGGAAACCTTGAGAAATTGTGAAATAGCCTGCAAAGAATAACCATTGTGATCATTCAGTGGAGATTTAAAATTCTGAAGACGCTTACTTATTGCAGTAACAAAAAATCAAGTCGAAAACCTAGACAATTATTAAAAACAACTCTTTTTTTTGCACCATTAGGCAAAAATTCCAATGGTTAATGTATTAAATACTCAGTTCATGCCAAACAAGCAATAATCAACACATAGACCAGCTCTATACCTAGACCAAAACTCTGTCGAAACTACCCCGAAAACTACCCTAACTCTATATCTAATCTTAGCTTTAGTATGACCACAATGCTGAATGTCGAACAGAACTTAGTTAGAGGTGTACAGAAAACTATTTCATTTCCTATCGAATTGAGAAGATAATTCTATTTTCGTGTCAGTAATTTTTACTAAATATTCTGGATGTTTAGAAGGTTACCGAATTCAGGAAGAGTCCAAGGTCTTTCTAATGACATTAATTTTTCAACGTAAGCTTATTTAACGAAGTTTACGTTAATTCAGCATACAAATAAGAAGGAATTGTAAATGAGTAAACGCATGACAATTAACAGTAAATGAAATATTTTTAATTATTTAATAGGCAAGTAATTAACAGGTGGATACTATTAAATGCTTAATCAGGTTAAAAAGAGTATTAAATGGTCTTAAACTTCTTATAGTAGTATGAATAAGTGTTTCACTGGTTTCTATCTTTACCAAAAAGGTTCACGTGAAACATTTTGCGACTTATGACTCAGTAATCAAAGATAATGGGCGTATAAGTTTCCATGGTTTTTACAGTAATAAATTGGACAGAATGTTCTCACATCTCTCTCCTTTACTTCCACTGTTTAACCACAAGCAAAATTTATTAAAATATTTTGATAAGTTATGTTTTTTTATTCATTATTTATGAATATAGTATTAGTGAATTAAATGTTCCAGTAGTTTTACAGTTTTAAAAGTTGACAGTTCATGATTTTTCTGCATCATAAAATATAAAGTGCAAATAAACAACAGTTCAGTAAATTGTTTCTTTTGAACCATCACTTGTAATGCACATATTCCATAAACACCATAGTCAAAAAAAAGAACACAGAGAAACCACTGGAAAGCTTTCTGTCTTGATGAAACCGTATTCAGTTGTTTTACGAAATGTAATTCACTGTTTAAAACTTGGGAATATGTTTATTAATATCCTCGTAATTAAAAAGTTAATGATATGTAAAAAAATGGTCGGAATGTATATCACATACTAGTAACCACTGTCTCTTTTGTCTTACCACGTTAACAGGTGGGAGTGGTAGGTTAGGCGAATGTTGAGGTGACTAATCAGAATCGTTGCATCAGTCAGTGAAGTCACCAACTATTGATCCAAATCGTCTGAGTAGGTACAAACTATTTGCCTGTGGTTAAATCAATTTATGCGACCAATATAAGGAGACGATAGGCGATATAACTCAGAGTGGATAGTAATGGCTAATATTCGTACTCACATTTATATTACCTTAAACTGGGTTCCAAAAACATTCTACAACTTGCGTTTTACTAATTCATGTTCACTGTTAGGATTGTATTTTTACTGACTAAAGACCTTTACTACCACTGATACTAATTTTACCTCTACTACTTTTGTATCCTTTTTATAATCTCATCGTTCTTTATAGTTTCGATATTTCACCTTGATCCGATGCATGCACATGAGGTTTTGCGCTAGTTGCGATTAAACGAAAACTTTGATATACATAAAAATACATAAAAATGTAGCTTGTTGTACGTGAGTAAAACGATTATTGGTAATTGATAAAACTGACACATTGAAGTGTGTACTGCATACATTGGTTCACACGCATCGAAAACTAAAATGCACCAAGTAGCTCTTACTACGTTAAAATTTCTTCTAAAGTGAACAGTCTAATGCATTCTGGTTTACAATGCTTGTGTAGCTAAGGATATGAATGAATTTTCCATTTCAAATCTTAATTTGTTTCATTATACTATTTTAGTCAAAGCCAATCAGAAATATTTGTCATTTAGCATTCTAGTTATTAATTTCAACTTATATAAGGAAGCATATATAGAGAACCTAAACTAAAATATTCACCTAATATTAGCAGTATTTTCTTTTCTATAATTTGTTTTAATTAGATTAACGGTACGGACGTTACAAGAGCATCTTTGAATCAGGTAGTTGATTTACTATCTAGTTCACCCGGTGATAAAGTTTCATTAACATTACTTTCACCAAAGTGCATAGCACCTACAGCGGTCAATAACAGTGACAATAATCATTATGATACTGAGAATGATGATAATGGCTGTGTTGAGCATTATATTATCACAAAAAAATGTAGTGATGGTAATTCAATGAATTTAATAAACAGAATGATATTGCCAGCACAATCAGTTAAATGTAATCAAACAGTGAGAAGTACAAAGTCAGCTAGACATTCAACCTTTTCACCAACTGTATCTGATAAAAGTTTCGAGAGGACGTACGTGTCATCAATGAATGAAAATTCTTGTTTAACAGGTAGTTAAAGTTATTAATAAATAATAATCTCACACAATGTCTTATTGAAATTATTGATTATATATAGTCGTTGGTAATGTGTAGATATTGGAAGAATTGTAGTGTGAAATATGCTTATAGATATCAACAAAAAGAAAACATCAATAAATAAAACTGAGTAAATTTGATTTTGAAAGAACCAGATAATCAAAACTAGTAAATTTAACAGTGTGACTACGAATGTGTTATACTGTAGTGAAACTACGTAATAAGAATTTGTTCATTTAAGTATGTACATTGCATTTTGAATATTCTCACTAATACAGATTTATGAATATGTCTTCTCATAGACTACATACACTCGTACACATACTCTGAATTAATGAGATAAAGAGGAAAATAATGATGACTTATAAAACATATAGTTATGAATGAAAGTTAGGAATAAACAGTCTGGGTACTTCATGATTCAAAGGAAGAAGAGTAGTGTAAATCCCCGATGAATTACTTTATGTGAAGTGGGCTTTACAATAACCGTTTGAACTAAGTTCTAATATTTAATGATTGGTATGTTGACATAATCACCACAATTAAAGTGTGTTACCTAAAGACGCAATATTTCACAGATTTTATCTTCGAATCGAAACTCGGTAGCTTAAACTGATACGCTTGATGACTGTTATAAAATCAGAGCCATGATCCACATCTTATTTGCTTCTCTACTAACCACTTACATACAAATATATCAATCTGTAAACTTGATTTAAGTTAAGCTTAATAACTTCGTTTTACCTGTAACTGTGAAAACTTCCTACTATCTTTGAGATAGTCCGAAATAAAACTTAAATAATGATGTTGGAAGTTTGTACATACGATTGTTGCCTTCCAAATGAAAAGGTTTCTTCAGGACTGTCAGTCATCATTGTCTAGGGAGGCAGTTAAATATGAAGTGGTTGTATCTTTTGTTTCAGTCTAAGATTTATTAACCGTTGCTAGCTGCTAACCGACTAATCCGAGGCATCTAAAAAAAGTTTCCATGGATTTTGCGAACATTAGTCACTTGCGTTACTTATGGCATTTATGCCTGTGCATTAACAAATGTGAAAAATCTTCAACAGTTCAAATCCCATTGATTCATAGTTAAAAATATAATCCTTGAAGCTGGGAAAAATACGCAGTTTAGTAATATTTGGTCATACAAACCTCTGACGAACTGTTCACACTATGGAACTGGCATGTATATAAAATTGAGCACTGCGTAAAATGTTTGGTTGGTTTAAGAAGACGTGCACCTTAGATAACTTAGGCAGTTGTGAAATGTACTACCTACTTCTAGATACAACTTGTCCTGGTTCGTTATAACAAATAATAAATATCAGCCAAACCAAAATATGTCACCAAACTAAACAGAACTGCTCGTTTGAACCTACATTTCAATCAAAATTAATCAATGTAGACCTAATTACCAGTTAAACCTATTCTAATGCCTTTAGTATCCTTCTAAATTCTGAACACATTGCCATGATGTGATTCCCATTTATTTATAATGTGTCATCTCTTTTCGTTAATCATTATATATGATACTATTATTTAACGTTTTTTTACTTATCACCCAATTATTCTTTGTGTATATTATGTCGTAACTTAATTCATTGAACATTTAATTCAGGAACTACATTGTTTACGACCAACTGACTAGTCTTCTGAAAGTATTCGATATTTGACTGATTGAAGAACACGAATAATACTGATCTTCTCATTCTGTTTGCAGTTATTCTTATTTTACCTGTTGCACTGCTATCTTATAGATGAAGGTGTATGTTGTCAGTCACCCTGTACTAGTGCTAATGTTTCTGGACGTAGTTCTTCAAGTAGCCGACTTATGACAAATGCAGATACAACACAACAATCTTACATACCAAATAACAAACAAATACTTGATGTACAAACTCATAGAGTACGATTTCAAGGATTGCCAAGATCGCAAACCACAACGGGTATTTCTGATGTATGTGAAAAAGTAACAGACTTTATACTTACAGAGTGCTATGTTATCTTGTTTATTCATAAAAAATTGTGTATGTTGTTTCAAAATAATATTGCTAAGCATAACACAGTTCTTACTTGAGTATATATATATATATATATAAATAAATATAATTTCTGTTACTATGTAATAAGTTACATTTTACTGAGTAATTTTTGAGGAAAAGATTAAAAATACTGCTCTGTTAAACAATGATTTCATCAAAGATCTAAGCCAACATTTTATTCAATGCATTTTGGATACTAAAATAAGAAGTGTACTGGCTTTCTGTCATGACCAAGATTGCCAGTGATCCCCGGTTTCCAGTAGTTTCCCAGTTTTTGATAGCATTCTACTTATAAAGTGACTAGTTGATTTTGCTTATTTAAGTGAATTTGACTTATTAGAAGTTATACACTATAATATTTGATATATTGAACTGATAAACAGTCGGTACTTAGTCGAAATTTGATGCTTAATGTTACAATAGTTTGACTTATACCAGATAAATTCTATCCTTAATAGTGTTCACCAATATAATTTTAATAGACATTTCATAGGTAATGAAAGTTAAGACTGTAAATTATCAATCAGTTAACCAGTTTCTTCTGTCACCAATAAATCTAAGTTTTCGAACGATACTCATTATTTTGCTCTATATGTTGCGACCTACAACACAACCATGGATACTGTTACGTTCCCTATACTAGGTGAGTAGATTGTCATTAAATCACAATGTACAAGAAATGGGGACTCTATATTTGGACTTATTATCTCATGAACTAAGGACTCAACATATTATTTAGAAACCGCTGTATTAAAATGCTTTAACGTTTCAGATCAGTCGCTTTAAAATGATTGAAGGCAGGTTGAATATTTTTACTGAAGATCCCATTTTGAATTATATTGATGAGAAATAATGTTTATATTAGAATTAAAAGAAATTCATTATAATCGGCTTGTGTAATTTGACACTATGAATAAATAAACACACCCCAGTTGTTTTTGACAATAAGAAGTGTTGAGTATCACAATGGATAAGTAAAGTCTGAAACAATCAGATAAAGTCATTTGTGTAAATACAACAAATAACTGATTTGACATAACATAAGTGAACTAATTTTATACATTATTATACTGAAAATGCAAGAAAAAAACAACATTATGTTTCAAACACTAGTTATGAATACTATGACCAATGGAAATTTGTAATTTTTGTTATATCAGCTTCTGCAAGGATTCCTGCAAACACTAATCTATTTTGTACAATGGTTTCCGAAGATATACTATCTTTGCAATAAAAAGTTTTTTTGATTAATGATTTAAAATACTGGAAGTAAACTGCTAACAACAAAGTATGTGTTACTAAAAGCATTGCTGAAAGTAATTTGCAATTGCACACGGAGCACCAGTTACACCTCCCAACCACCCAGTATTGTAAGTATATTTTATTAGCAAGTACCAAAGAGATTGTAATGTAAGATTTAGAGCATTCTTCTGAACAGCTTCTTATTCACTTAACACTAGACACAATATAATCATTAAAAAAATATTTATTTTCTTCTGTTTTTCTTAAATTTTCATAGGCTTGTCAAGATAAATCTGGAAATTCCATGATAAGTTCTTTATATTTTCCTCGTCATCCAAGATTTCAGCGTGTCGGTTCAAATGAATCTCAAAACTCTTCATATTCTCAAACTAGTTGTTTACAAACTCCTAGACAACAAATTAATGACTTACATATTGTTGATGACAGATTACATAGAAATTTAAGCGGTGATTATCCAGCCAGCCTAATGCGAAAACTCTCATCAAAACAATCACCTTTAGCACGATCGTATTTTACAAATGAACAACAGAATTTATCCATCATAACAGGTAAGCCAACGCATCTAATTAGACGACCGATATCACTGAATCCCGAGACAAGAAAGAAAAATAACACCTATTCATCAGATAATGAGTCAGTATCTACAATACAGACATCATTAGCCACAACAAACCCTACCTATATTACAAGAATGCTTATGAGAAACGAACCAAGAATATCAACTAGAGGAAGCTCTCCGACTAATTCAGAACTTTTACTTCCACCACCTGCTGAATTTTCAGGTTAGCTTGGTAAATCTCTGTCTCGTTCTGTTTTTCTTTAGTTCACTCACTTTAGTAGTTATCCACAGTGTGTGCATAGACACATACATCAACATATATTGTCTTTTTACGTTATTACTACTGTTGTTGTCGTCATTATTAATATTATTCGTTAAAGAACTAATGTACAGCTGTGATAGCATTTGTTTGACTTTTTTCCATTCTCTTCAACAATTCAACATATAGACACCATTAGTTGACTGTTTATTATAATCGAAAAAATAATTAACACAAATAAATACCCATACGATTACGTAAATTTTTTTAACACGTCAAACAAATTAGTAAACAAACTATGAAAAGTGTCTTATATAAAGAATTCAAAATGTGCTACTTCAGCAAAATACAATCAGTTTCTTTCTATTTCTTCTTCGATTGATTTGTATTAGAAATTATTTACCCACTTTGATTTCCTCTTGGATTCTTCGCTGAATATTAAGATTTAAAAGAGAGTATTAATCATTTGTGATATAATCTGAGGTGAATTTTATATATATATATATATATATATATATATATATATACAAGGCATAGAGTGTAACGAATATTTTCTCAACTGTTTCTTATAATGTTCAAGATTGACGCTACATATAACTGCATTGCTGCTTTTGATTATTTCTTTCATTACTACATACGCTGTGCTAGTTCACTTTACCTTCATGTTTTCATTTATCTGTTTGTCACACTCTTTGTACGCTAACTTCATTTAAGCACATTTTCTTTAAATGATTTGTTTCTGCTTTCGTGTCACGAATAGATTTCACTTTTCTATGCTTAATACGACTTCAGTCTTCTAAAATCTTTTATGTCGTTTTCGCTTTGAAATGTATACGTCAGCGTGTTAGGTAGTACTGTGTATTTTTCCTTGGAAACGAATAACAAATAAAGAAAAGTAGAAAATACTCCCTACTTCCTTTTGAAATGTTTCTAACTTATTTTTACTTGTTTTTAATCCTTTAATAAATGTATACAACTTATGCAAAAAACATTAAGTGTTCTTCCATATTACTTATTATTAAGAAGAATAGCAAAGTAAGACGTTTAGCTGTAGAAACGAATGAGTCATTCAGTAGTTTTATAATTTTTTTAGTAAGCAGAAATTGTAGCGTCCGAGACTCCATTTAAATGTGTTATTCAATCCAAACCTCTTTCATATGAACATATAATATTAGAGGTTACCTATTTTACAGGTATTACACCCGCCCATATATATATATATATATATATATATATATATATCACTGGTTAATAGTGGAAATTAGAACGAATGAACACAGTTACGCCCTAACATTCTCAATACTGCTAGGCAACAAACTCGATCAATATGTTATTATATGAGCATATTTCATCTATCATTAAAACCAATTTGCTATATATACAACAGAAGGATATATGTGGTCAGATTGTTGTAGAGAATTATTTTATTTACATTTAGGAAATAAAATGCTATTTCAGTGACTTAGCTATTTGACACGTCTAATTATCATGTGTGTACATGTGCGTATGTGACTCTTGAAAAGTTATAGATCACCTGTTTATTGAACTCGTAGTCATATAGACGAGTAATTTTAAAGCACAATGCTTCTTGCGTCAAATTATTATGGTGTTATGAGAAATGTTTATTGAAGATGAAAGGTTTGTAGAGATATCTTAACTAATATTTAACATCATTAATTGACTTAAGCCATTCTACTATTGAAAACCATGAAGCACTATAACACACTTTTTAAGTTTGAGCTTATATTTCAGTAATGTCATGATTTGAACCAGTGTCCACCAAATGTAGTGGTTGAATTCGGCCCAACGAATCCTAACTCAGTTTCAATAAAATTCATATATATATATATATATATATATATATATATATATATATAGTGTAAATCACTCAAAACTTAATAATATCAAAAATCCACATTACCTGTAGTTTAAAGCATGAAGTAAACAACCTTAAAGGTGAGACAACTTTGTGAACCCTGCTTGCTAATTGTGTTACAATAATTATCTTTCGGAAAATTATCAGATTTTGAAACAACTTATTTAGTGAATAACGTAAACCTAATAATTCTCTGACTTATAGGTTGCTTCAATGTCTGAGGGCACTTAGTGCATCAATATAACGGTAAATAAATATTCTAGCTATGACCTAAAGCCAATCGAATCGGTTAAACAAAATTATTATATTATCGAAAACCTATTCACTGTTCATTCACTTTTCCCACTTAAATCCTACTTTACTCTATGAGTAAACTTGAAAAAATTACTTTATGTGGGTTTCGTTAACTTTTTAAGAAGCTAAGTTTACATGGAAAAATATAAGTATGCCTAAAAATATATTTAGAATTAAATTCAGCAAGAATTAGTTACTTTGCAAACATTTACCACTGCAGATCATCATAACCATTCTTTAACTAAGATAGTTTCTAAATTAGTATCAGTGTAAATATTACTGAGACTGTGGGAATACGATCCAGTTAGCTCTCTTTCATGAGTTTGACAATCGTGATTTATCAAGCTATTGTCAACAGAGCACCAGTTCCTAGTTCAATAAATAAACCGATGAGATTGATATGAATAATGATCACATCCTTTGACGAAATTAGAAATTGTCTACGATGTAGTAGCATAAAGTAAAGTAAGTTTTCAGCAATTAATCTTAGTGCATTTACTTGGAGTTTAGATTTTACCAAAATATTGTACTTGTTGAAAATTTATTTCATTGTCCCAGAACTAATTTAAGTTTCATATACAATGAATAAATAATCGGTACGCAATTTATTCTAATACATAAACAAACAGACACACATATTTATAGAAAAGAGGAGATTAACCATACCAGCCTAAATGTTATTCTCCATGTTGTACATATTGTCAATAACTTGACCATTAGGTGGTTTCTCCATTTGCACTTTTATTTCATAATTGTAGAATCCTATAACTTACTCTACAATTTAAAGTCTCTCTCTGCGGTTTTGATTTATTTACTTGAAAACAGAACTAATTGAGTACGCAAATGGTTACATCATCTACCGACAACCTTCTTCACTATAATCGATTTCAAAAGTATTATATTTAGCGGTCTCTAGGTCAGTAAATTATTATTTTCATTAAAAAATTTAATTAATATAACTAATTGTCATATATAACCAGTTAGTTAGCTTTGATTCATCGGTGTAATTGTCACTGATTAGTGATTTCATTTCCATTGTCTAAAGTTATTTGCAACTTTCTACAATGAACATAGTCAGTGTACTTCAGCCCGAGATTCCAGATGAAAACTAGAAATATGAAAATAGTTAGAGAAAAGACCAAGCAGATATAATAGTAAATAAACCATCGAAAATTACCACCTCCAAAATTAGTATTATTGAATTTTTCGCCTTGTTATTGTAGTTTTACTAAATCGATAGGCTGCACAAATTGTTTATTCGACCTAGTCAAAATAATCAAACCCTAAAAGAATGATCAGCGGTTGGTAATATGATTTCAAGTAAAGTAACATGGAATTTGCTAATACAGTATATGACTATCGAGTGTAAAATCTTGTGTATTTCATTAAGTACTTACTTTTAGGCCAAAAAATTGAGTCACATTAATAGCTAGTTGATTGCCACTTGTGATTAACAAGCAAATTAGCAATAGTATTGACAATTCACAAACAGATTGGAATTGGCAATTACATGCATTCATCACGAGGTAACTAATTGATAATTTACAAAATTATCAACAATTCTATTTCTATTTTAGTCAATTTTTAAAAGAAAATGGTTAGGAAATCATGGAGTTCAAAGTTTTAGTTTCACATAAATAAGCATGTGTTTTAAGCAGCTTCAGCATGCTAACTTTAAGTATCTGAAAACTATAAAATGGCCATAATATTAAGCATATTGAGCATGTCCAGTGTTTTAATTCATATTAATAACATATTTAAAATTTAACACAAACCATCTACTAGGTAATTTGAAGCTACATAACCGCGCACTCAACGACAATATTCAACTCTGACCTCTGTTCAATACATCATTTGTAATTAGTGAAGTCATTGACATACCACTCTTAACCAGCATGTTGTGTTACTACACTGCATGCTATTTGGCAAGGACGAAATGCATCGAATGCATTAAGAGTAACAAAGCCATTGTGATTAACTAATTAATGTCGCGGTTGTTTACAGAGACTTAATGATAGTTAACTACTGTTTAAGGAATGTGACAACAATTTTACTAATTTGCGGAGAACACAAAACAAAATATTACTTAGTGTAATTGTTAGTAAGATTTTTTATTTATGTTTTTACTGAGGATAGATTTAGTAACACCTGATAACTTAAATTAGTTAATATCAACCTTCACTAATAAAGTAAACTATCTATGAGATGAACGCTTTAGAGTTCTAGTGGGAACTCCAAGTGCATGTTATCAATCAATTCAGGAATAATCTAGCCATCCATAGACAACATTAGATGACAATAATGCTCGAGTGTCAACTATCTGTAGTTTCAAAAAATTCATTTTTGAGTAGTTGGTTGTTGTAATGCCAGCCAATCAACTTCAGTGTTACTAATTCAACCACGAATAAAGTTATTTTATGCACTGACGAAAAGGATGAACTGGCTATTTACCACATTTTTTTTCACATATTGCTACATGGTAATGGTTCAAAATAAATTTGTCTTCTATTTAAATACACACGGACAAGTAAATATCAGATGATTCGCTCGAAAGAAGTCCTAACCATTTCGAATAAATTTTCGATTGACTACTATTCCATTTATTGGATCAAAATATAAACGAACATATTGATACAAAAAAATTGCAACCTCACTTTTATATCTAACTTCATTTGTTACATTAGTACTTCAGTTTATCCTTTTACCAGACTATTAATTGTCGATTTTTCCATAGAAATGCTTTGAATGCACAAGAGTTTTTTATTTAATGGAAAATTAATTATCTGCTCTACGTTTACCATTTAATTACTTACAATTAAATCATTAATCTCGTAGTCTATATAGTTTTTGTTTCCGAGATAAATAATAAAACTGTCGACGAAATAATTTCTTTTCAATAAATTTTATTACAGACTTTTGTTATTTGTGTATACTTCAAACCAATATGAATAGTTTGATCAATGTAGCATGAAATATTTTGTTGTTGATTTATACGATTCGACTGATGTATACATACATATTCACACCTTGCCTTAATATTATCAAATTGTAGATGAAACATCAGTAACATGGTGTTTCTATTCAACAGTGTAAATCAATAAGAATAAGTCACAAGTTCTCTTAATAGATATTATTCTCTAAGCTTGAGTTTCAGAGTT
Source organism: Schistosoma japonicum (assembly GCA_025215515.1). Taxonomy (NCBI): domain Eukaryota; kingdom Metazoa; phylum Platyhelminthes; class Trematoda; order Strigeidida; family Schistosomatidae; genus Schistosoma; species Schistosoma japonicum. The sequence goes on along the minus strand of CM046069.1, from coordinate 37,823,396 downwards.
ATTATGTGATTAGTAACCAAGTACCAGAATCCTTGCGCATGCATTCTTATAACACTCAATGCCCTAATGTATATACCAATACAAAAGGATATAAGTATTCATAAACTTACTGTTAGCTGTCATTCGTCAAACTTATTAAAACATGATGTTTTTTACTAACAACGTAACCTGTTTGACTTTAAAACCTTAAAATAAAATCAATGTTGGACATTAATGAGCTGAATGAAGATAATGAAAAGATAATTTTATAACAACTTAATGAAAACATCATGTAGCAACTTATAACATCTTGTTATGCATAACAATGTCGATGATTAATTGTAATTTAACAATTTTGCACAAATTCTTAGAGTTAACTTGGAGTCAACACCGTGTGCATGCTATGTTGCAACATGGTACTTGGTTTCATAAATCAAATCAGGAGATAGTAAGTGTTAAGTTTGCAACTTAACGATCATAATGTTAAGCGTATTAACGATCATATGATAGCTCAAATCAGGTTAAATTACAGATGATTCCTTACAGAATCATCAGTATATTTCAGTTTTTTATTTGTAAAATTGTTTCCTCCATAAAAGCATTTATACTTAAAAAACATAGTAAACTGGTTCATAATTAATTATAGCAGAGTAGAAGTTGGATTCGGAAGTTATCATTCAATCAAAAAAAATTTAAATAACCTAATGTGAAAATATGGAATTAAGTTTCCTCTTAGTAGTATGTGCACTAAATTTTTGAACCCCTTTCATCCTAACAGAAATTCTGTTGACAATTATTCACACAAAATTGCTATGGTGTTTGTCATATTATAAACTGTTACATCACTACTTAAAGTCTACCGATTTCGCTATTGTAAACAATAAGTAATAGACATGCATATTAATGTAGAATCATAATGGAAAATTAAATGAAATTTTTTGGTTTCAACATCATCACAGTATTCTTGTGAAATTGCATAAGGGTGTTATGAACTAACGACACAAAATACTGAATGAAATCAACAGCACACATTCAAACTAGAAAACTAATCAGACTGAGTGCATTCTGAGGATGTGTATTATTATATAAAAAGTGTACTCGTAATTTTACCAAAAACTAATAAAGTTATCATTTTACAATTCTGCTCAGTTGGTGTCCATAAAATCATGTCACTTAACAAAGGACTCAACATTTAAAATCGAAGTTAGTATTTTGGAAACTCTGATAAACACACTGTTTAGAATAATCAATAATGTCTTACACAGTAAAACCAATGATAATTATATGTTTACTATACTTCCAATATCATTGTGGACATTTGCAAACTCGTTTTTTGTGCTATAAGTAGTAATGTATTAGCCAACTTATGCATTATGTATTGGCATATCATATACCATGCACTAACATTGACAATTTTTAAATGTCTATATAAAACAGTTGGAAATCATTGTTGAGTTTAATGAGATAATTTTGTAAGGCATTTATTCAGATATGACTCTGAATGGAGTTGGATTTATTTCTGCATGAGTCACATCACTTTTGTAAAAATTAAACAAGTTTGTTGAATTATTAAATCAAAATGAAGACACTATAGTGAAGATCTTTTTTTACCGATCTCATTTACTGGAGCTGTACATTCACATTCACAGCAAATCTAGCAAATAATTGTCTGTAATAAAATAGAGAGACATCTCATAATTTACCATAGTGATCGAAAATCCATCATATTTTCACGAATCTAGCAAAGTGTGTCTGATGGGAGAGGCAAGGTTGTTCGTAATTTGTTTCCACAACTCGTCATTAAAAGTCATATAACGAAGTTGCTAAAAATTAATTGAATTCTTCAGGAATCGGATGAAATAAGTCAAATTAAGTCTTTTAAATGTAATATAAATGTAGGGATAATCATCAACTTGGTGGATATTAAAAGGACGAAGAATAAGTGGTGATAATAGCTTGTAAAACAGTACCTGTCAGGTTGATCTTTATCTTTTAGTAGTACCTAAATCAATTTTTGACGAATACAAACAACTAAACTTAGTACCTGTCTAAACAAAATAGCCCCGATTTAAATATCTTTCCTATTTATTCTACGACATCATGAAACTTGTTTTTTACCCGTTACACCTTATACTTGAGGCCACCTAATTAATCTTCACGTTTCCGTCATGTGACGCACCAATATCTTAAATAGTTGTTTGAAGAACCCCTTGCCAGATACACACACTTTGTTGAATACTTTGAAACTTGACTGTTTTTTTATTAGTATGGTGAATTATATAATGCCTCTCCTTGCTATTACAGACATATTTCTTCTATTGAAAATATAGTCAAATGGTATACTTGCATGAAACAACTTGTTAATACATCACAATTATTTGCAAACTATTCCTTTCTATTTTACCGACAAGACATTTTTATTTTGTAAAGTTAAGTAAATTATCTTAATGTGTTTTGTTCAGTTTGTTTCGAAGGAAAAATACACATTACAGAAAAACAGCTTACAAGTATTACCTAATTACTTTTCGATGTGATTTAGGCAAATAAACAACAGTCGGTCTATAATGAGGGTAGTATAAATTAATTTGTAGAAAAGAGATTTGTTTACAATTCATAGAATGTCACTTTTTTTATTTAAAAATAAAACGCTATGCTACTACCTAGAATTCAACTTAATTTCTTCACTAATTACTTATCATTAATAAGCAGTAAGTATTCATTCAAAGTAATATTAGTTTTCTATTGTGATAATTATATTTTTTGATATGGAATGATCAATTTGAATACAATGTATCTACCTTCATCATTTTTGATTACTAAATTCTGCTCTAAAGTTCTGCAGATTTTGTAAATATTGGTTACTGAAAAATTTCAACTTAATGGTAAATTTAATGATATTTTATGAAGTTGTAAACAATTTTAAGTAGGATCCAAACATTTTTCTTGATCATATAAGTTAAGTGGTTAAAGATATTCAGTAGGAAAACCTGGAACTAAGTTACAAGCTAGTGATCACTTGTCACTGTTACGTTTCTACGAACTTGGGAAAATCGTCGTTGTTTTTGGGAGCCATTTAAACTGTGACTAACCTTCTGAAAAATTAAGACACACTAAATGATCCCTAACGATTGATCAATAGGATCTTTATTTACAACTTAGTGTTGATGGGATTCTGTTACTCAAACTATAGTGAGCTAACTTGAGCACAACGACTGTCGTGTTGAAAATTCGAAAATCTCAAATAAAATCCGCATTATCATTACTAATATTAAGTTTCGACTTTAAATGCATAAAGTACATATTGACAAAGAATGAGAATGGGCAAGTTGAATTCTGCTGTTAAAAGACGTTTAGCATACTTTTTAACTTGAAAATATATGAGATTCACTAAATGGAGCTATTAGACAATATATCAAATGATTTTAGAAAATGACGCAATCCTTATTCATCGAATTTGTAATTAAATAAAACAAATGTTGCATTATAAGCCCTAGTTTATCTGCTGTACAAACATAATTCTGCAACTAATGTAAATACCTCCTATTCTTTATGCATACTTATTCGGATGGTACGTCTGTCGGTGATTTCATAAATCACTACAGTGATCTATTATATAACCTACTATATTTGTTAAATAACTGTATGAATGTAGTTACTAGTAGACCTTTTGTCACCAAATACTAGTCTTACTATATGAGTAGTATGGCTGATTAATCGATATGTTTTTTCTTTAGATTTCCAACGTTGTACAGAAGACAAAGTATAATTTTGAAACAATTAAGTAAAATGAGTACATCTATCTAAATTGTTACGTAATATCTTCTTCGAAAGAAGATAAGGTGGTTTAGAAATGCGATGTTTTGTTTAGGCGATCATATTCATGCATCACTTACTAGTTATTTTTACAGTGAAAATCAACAATACGTTTACGCAAAATGTTACTTTCTGAAATCAGTTAAAAATTAACAACTATGAAAACATTTTGCATAAATTTCATAACAAAACTTGAAAATGAGTTGTCACCAGAAGTATATGTGAACAGTTTTCAAAATGAGAGTGGAATGAAAAAAAACTAAATAAACAAAAATATTTCACAGATCGATGTTGGCAGGGTACCACTGAAAACCAGGGAGTACTGCACAGCTGTTTCATTCTAATGTGGAACTCCTCAGCAGTGCGCACCAAGATTTCGCACCAGGGGCTTCAGGTTGACGGCGAACGCTCAACCCTCTGCATCGTTTGGTCGTCATCCAGTAGTAGAGTTTTATTTGTTTTTCAATAGTCAAAAAGTTGTTTTGTTATAAATTTGTCAATAAATATTACTAGAAACAAGCATATTATCATAGTCGGATTCTGTATACAATGTTTAGTGTACATAGGTTCAAAAATAGGCGCTAAAACCCACCAGTTTTATACTAGTGACTGATTTCGAATAATAATTTATGAGATTTATTCGAGGAATTGTGATCAGTGTAGTCCATCAGTTTGATGAGTGAGGTAATAATTAACAATGAAATGAGCGATGGCTGATTAATGAAAAATATCAATATAAATATTAGTCATAAGATGCAAATACAAAACTATGAGTCACTTAAACAAGCAGGCACAATATAAAATGATCGAGAGAATTTAATCAACACTAGACAAATAGGCTCTTGACTGCCAACCAGTAATCAGTAATTGCGGTGATGAAATTATTTGATAACCTGATTTTAATGCAAGATCTACTAAGGTTTATGTTTGTTATCATCACCAGCTTACATCTATGTTGAATATCTATTTATTTTAAAAACTTTAAATAACAAAAACTGAGCACTAGATTTACCAGACACAAACAAGTAAAATAATAAGATTGAAGAACGCACCTCAACTGACTATAAATTAACACTAACAACATTCCTCTCTCTGTCTTTATATATATATATATATATATATATATATATATATATAAACTCCTTGATTTTAGATAAGTATAACTCAAAATACGTGATCATTTTAGCTTGACAGTTTAATGACATTGATGAATTATCTCGTTTATTTGTTAGAAAAATTTGTAAAATAATAGACAAGAAACAGAAGCAACAATGAAAACAAAGTTTGCATTGCTGAATGATATTTAATTGTTGATGAGTTTTCGTATCAATATGATTAAATTGAAGACAAAGTAGTGCATTATTAATATATTTTTGATTGCTCCCTTATAATTTGTATGATAAGAGACATTAAGGATAAAAAGAATTTGCAGTCCTATTGGAATCAATCATCACGACAGTACAGTAAACGAGGTCTTGGTTTTCAAATTGAAAATAGTTGGTTATATTTGATGTCATGAGTTGTTTGCTAATTTTCAATGCAACTTTATCTAATATTCGAAGGGTCGATGTGAGTTGTTAGATCAAGGTTTACAACGTAACGAATTAAAAGTTAAGGAAGGAATTAAAAAAAGTCAGAGGAGATCTTCTTTTCAACGATGCAATTTACTATGCCCATACAATCTCATATACGGCAATTTTTACAAGGTATTAGTCTGCTGAAAAATCTGAAGAGATCATATCATAGGCTATTCGGAAATCGCAAATAATAAAAGAACCCCAAGAAAGTTTCTTAATAGTCCATAGAAATGTTGTCAAATGAAAAGGATTTACAAATTGGGAAAGCGAGAAGCGATCGTCCACGTGATAGATGTGAACAATTACTTTTCACGTTTTTAATCTGTAAATCATTCTCATCTTACAATACTTTTTTATCATTTAGACTATTGAGTAACTTTATTATGATTTAAATATTACTTAAAATTTTTGAATACTCATGATGTAGCCTCTTTTAATTTTCCTGTAGACTAATATTTTGCTAAAATCACTGTATACAAAATTGTAACGGCACAACAGACGACAACTTCGAAAACATCTCTTTGCTGAGTTATTTCTAATACTTTTTCAACGATATAATGAATTGCTTTGTTAGTTGAGAAATAGCAAATTATCTTAGAGATACTTATAATATTAATAAATTGAGAACTGGAGAAAGTTGTTCCGTTGTGAATATTCTGTCTAAAAAAATTGATTGAGTTTGAAGTTAGTGTAAATATAAACTTTTTAGACACAATCAGTTTAGTACTTTGAAAGTTTGAATTAATGTTCACTATTTAATGAATTTGACTTATTTTACAAACTAAAGTAAATCAAGAGAAAATAGTTAAATACTAATTTGTATTAAGTAACTTACATGTATCTATTGCTTGTTGCAAGTTTACCTTCAGGACAAGAGAATGCTTCAAGTAAGACGATTTAACGTGATAAGGTAGATCGAGGAAGAATAGCCCCAGGTCAGTAATAAAGCTAAAGAAATGTATTTTCAAAATTTCTTTTTGTGTCAAAGATTAAAACAAGTAGATCGGCACATGCATTGTAATGTATGCTGGTATAGTAGCAGAGAATGCTATTTTCCATAGGAAATAGACGCTAGTGATTTTGTGCAGGGTGATAACAATTAAACTGATCATGCCACAGAACCCAACGTTCATACTTTAAATACTATAATTAGATTCGATTTACAAAGTATAAATATAAGTATGTTACCTATTACTTTACATGTATTATTTAGTTTCTGCTCACATGAGTAGTTGCAACTAAATTCTGAAAAAAAATTTACTTTAAGGTGTCATAACTCGTACTTGATTAGCCGCAAACAACTTCAACTCTCGAACTCCTTGAACCCTCCTAGTCACAAATTCAGAAGACAGAAGACAAGTAGACAGGAGTCTTCATTCCAGTATAGGAATACTTACTATACATTTAATCATCCTACTATTAAAACTTTGAATTTAAGAAAAAATGTCATGCTTGTATGATATACTTCAGATATTCACTTTGAAAAATAAAATATTTTGAATAAACTACTATGCTGCTTATCATTGAATAATCAACATGATTTTAAAAAATTCCGTGTACAGTAGATTCTTTTTCCATTTTCGATGTTTCATCACCTTTTTTTCTGTGGATAACGTGTTTTGTTACTATACAAAATCCAAAATTATAAAGTACCTTTTCATCATTGTCCTTATTTTAGTAGAGGGAAATTTTCACAGTTTTCAAACCCACTTATTTGGCTGATTAAATGGTTAGAATAAAAGTGTACTGTTGTGTGTCGGGATGTGCATTATGTTCCAAAAGTTCCCTTTACACTAGTCAGACAAAATAATTTTATTAACAGTTGCTATTCTGTATGCAGATTTGAAGTAGCTGCCAGGAGTATAGAGCCTTAATTGACTGGTTCTCATAAACGTACTTAACATTTAATAAATGTTTTCTGTTTTTACGCTGTGTGATCATTGGTTGAATAAAAAATAAACCTTCTGCTTCATTTTGTCTCCTCAACAGTTATGAGTTAGGTAACGAGTTATTATTTGCATACACTGCCTACTTTAACGTTCCCTACTGCACTGCTAATTTGAAATCCATACGTGAAAAGGGATTATCATAAAAAGGAACACGAAACAGTACTTTTTATCTTGACTGATGGCCACATCAAATAACTCGAGATAAATTAAGGGTTGCTTTGGCTATTCATGTGATCATAGATTAAATTGACAGAAATCCTGTACTGAAAATGATACATCACTCATTTCCAATGCCCAATTTCTTCATTTCAGTTCATTTCCAAGAATCATTTCATTGATTAATACATTAAAGAATGTCTCAATCAAATATTCATAAATTATTTATTGTCTCATAATTACACACGTATATTCTTGTTTAAAATACCTTAAATGCACTCATCCCTTTCTATCTCATGGATATTTTTAGAAAGTAGAAGAACATTTTGCAGTACAAAATATCTTGCGGGTTAATTTTATTAAGCATGAATTTTACTTAATTTGATATATTTACACTAACTATGGCATTTTCTAATTACCCGAAGCAGTTAATGTAAATTATTGTAGTTCACCATGGTAATTAATAATAAACGACAAGAAAGGACATAATTCGAGTATTATGTCATTAATTATGAAATGAAATCAACATTTCACTAAGTATTTATTACATCATGCCAATATTAGAACAAATCAGGTGACAATAAAATGATATTTTAAGTAGATTGTTTATTGAAAGTGAAATACTAGAGTCAGTAAATTTATTTCTAACATTCACTTGACATAATGTAGCAGTGGATTGAAACCCTATGGAGTGTACTTCAATACATAACTGAAATTATTAATATAGTAAAATTAAATAAGGAAGTCAAGTAATAAGAAGAATAAAATACATGTGACTAAATTTTTGACATAAGTTTCTGAATATACTTAGATAAACAAATGTTAGATATTATCATTTGAATTATGCTTATTTACAAAATGAACTTTTGGAAATGATTTGGGGAATAGTGAGAATAGTAAAAATAGTTAAAAGTATTACGATAGAGTCTATTAATGAAACACAAGTTTAGTATGTACTAAGGCGTTTCTTGTAAGTACAGCCTAATTAAATCCATTAATCGTTACATTTTGGGATGGGATAAAATGAACTACGCAATCACTCTCTTAAACTACACCCAGTAGTAAGTGAGTCATACATTAACTTGTATAAATAAATATGTTAATCAGTCAACTACGATTTAACGCTTCAAATGCAATATGTTGTTTGAAAAATGTGGATGTCTTAAGTAAGACAGCGAAAAACGTTTTTTTTTTAATTAGAAAAAGTGACATTAACCTCCTAGTCAAAAGCCGATGAGAGAGATTACTGATTCTGTAGGTGATATTATTTGATGATAATCGAAAAAGATACTACTAGTCTATTCATCTTTGGAAGAATCAAAATATCGAATGAAATATAAAGCTAGAACTGATTCTTTTTACAGCTAATAACCAGAGAACTTTTACAGTATGCTCTATATATGCACTTCTAGGAATGCCATCTATTTATTTGAAAGAGAAGCTAGCATTGACTAATAAAAACTGGAAAAACGTACTTTTAAATATTTTATATACTTTGGAATATAACTAGAACAATACCAACAAAACAACGGTACATTTCATACTGACAATAAGTGTCAATCATTTAGATGTTTTTTCTCTTTTCGTTTTCTTGTCGTTTGGATAGTAACTATATTTCTAGATAACTGACAAGTTTCAAATCTACTGCTAGATAGTTCGTAATATCAAAACACAAAGTAAAACATTTTTTAACATCAAAGTGATTTTAAATGGGATTTTATCATCCATCACTTAAATAGAATTTAAATGTCATGTGATGTGATTGGAAGATAGAGTTCCAACTCAGCTGATTGCTGTTCTCACAAAATAACGTAAATAGGTCCTAACTTCTGGTTTCTAACATTGTGTCTTCACTTCAGATACTGGGGAATTCATTTCAAAATCATGAGGAGACTTAGATATGTAAGCAGAAAACGAGTTCGTGAGAACTTTTTTAGTTACACTATACTGTCATTAAAACTCTCTAATTTTAGTTCGTATAACATACACGTCTATGCTAGAATGATTGTACTTCTTTAGTCATGCTAAATGAATATCTTTAGTGTAACTCAGGTACAGGCGAAATATACCAGATTCCAAAATATTGGAAAATTTGACTGATAAACTTGAATAAGAGCTTCAGTAGTCTATAAGTACATCACTACTCCAACCCGTTAACCAATAAATAACGATGAAGCCAGTAGCATATATAGTCACCAATGGTGTTTGTAATTATTCTGACATATAAATGCTCTGTTACAACCCAAGTGATTAATTAAACGACTGTTCGCTTCAACAACTGGAATGCATACGCACATCCATATACGCTTTATCTAATATAGTTTATATAAATAATTGAGAACAATGTTTAGCGGATTAAAAGTAAAAAGCTTGGAGATACATTTTACAGGGGATTGCCAACTACCATAAAAACCTATTTCATGGTTTCCAGACGATTCCCAGCAAATATCTAACATTAGAAAATTGTATCTCAAAGCTGAATCATTTAACTTCAGGGCTACGCTGTAAATTGACAAATAGATTTATATCAATAACAAAACTAGACGAACGTAAAGTAGGTTACCGCACATTGATCAATTAGCCCAGATGACATACTACTTGCTCACTAAGCTTCCAATAAACTTCCAAAACAAATAATTAAGCTGATTACTGGCCTAATATATAGTGATCACAACAGATAAATTTTTATCATCTGTGAGGATGAATTCACTCTTAGTGATTGTTTGGACAACTGACACTCCAATAAATGCGGTTTCGAGATAAACTAACCCCCATAACATTTTTTCGATAAATGATAAGATGAATTTATGGGAAATCAAAACTACGTAGTAGTGCATTAGATTAATGTTAGTTGATTTTAAATTTTAATCTTAAAAAGACAGAAACTGCAATGGTTGAATATCGGTTCACACTATTACTGACTGCTTAAGGTCAAAAGTGTTTATGAGACTCTATTAACATACAAACCATGCAAATACTGGTTGAAAATACGATTATCTAAATTGCCCTGAGTGATTTCAATATGACCCTTAATGTCATGACAAATGCATTACATGCAATTCTTCCTACATTGGACAGTGACCAATATAGTCCACGTCTAGTGCTTTAGTAGATCGATTTGCAGTGTAGCTACCAGTTTGCATGACTCAAAGTCCCAGAAACTTTGTTTTTATGTTGAGTAATCAGTAAGTCATCCACATTCCCATTTTAGCACGTTACAACTGAACTATTGGGGCTGATACTGAACTCATGTAGAATCGAAGTATTTGCATCGGATTGTCACTGAGCAGCAATCAGTGTCAAGCTTACCTGGCATTTAATGCTCAAGTGATCTGGCTCTATCAATCAATTTACAGTATGCGTCCGAATCCCATAGGTATTATCATTTCTGTTAAGCTTTTGGTGGCGACTGATTGATGAGTACTGACTATCACGAGAGTTGAGAATGAGATTTCTGGGTAATTACTTTCAACTAGCTAACATAAAAATAGTAGGTAGCTAGAAATCAGTTAGAAAATCACAAATATATTTGTCCTTTACATTTATCTAAATCTTCAGCATTTGTACTTATTGGCGCTTCTCTTTTCACAATTTCATTTCTTTTCTGAACTATATATCCTAGAGTTAACTTTACAGGAATTATTGTTTCCACTCTTATGCTTTTTCATTTTATCAAGCATGACATCCTCAACCAATACACACTTATATCATAGCTATAAGTATTTACGACTAAGATTATTTGCTGATGGAGAAAATGCTGTCTGGCTGTTTTATTTATATTATTAGGGAGTTAGCATAATGAAGTGAATTCTTCACGATATGATAAGAGAAAGATAAATATGATGATTTATCATGTGAATTGAGAAAATAGAAAAAGGCTATGAATATAATTAACCAAAAATATGTATAAGAAATTACCATGACAGTTTAAAACACTAAAATATGATTATATGTCTTGATTATAAACACAACATAATACTAAGTTAAACCAACTACTTAGTGTTCACTACAGGATATTGATTGTTTACTTTTAGTCTTTATTGTCAGTCTGTTCTATTAGGGTTAATTTAAAACAGCCTTCTTCTCTGTAGTCATTTAAACTGTATTATTCATCACATCTACAATTTGAAATGTTCACACTAATACTGGTGACAAATGTCTGTCCATCATATTTTCTAACGACACTAATAACCTTAGTAAAGCAATCCACTATGGACTGAATTTAATAGGAAGTTCATGTTTACTGACAGTCATCAGTTAGTTATAAAAATTTACCATTCTAGTAAAATACTAACCAACTGAAGTGCTAAACTTATGGTCCATCCCTACCAACTCCTTTTCACTAATCTTAACTGAATATTGAAGAACCGTAAAACGGTAGAATCTTTTTTATTTCTTCAACCATTTTTATGTTTATTTATGCAATAATTAATATATGGTTTGTGAAAATTTGGGAAATTTCACTATGGCTGACATCGAAATTGATGTTAACTTTAGATTAATTAAAAACTGGAAAGAATTAGACAACTATTTCGTCTGACAGAGGTTTTTTTCAAAACAATTTAGATAATTTAGTAGTTTGTTCTGATGAAGACTTTTGAAACTTCTTCACAACAGTGATTATATTATTAGTAAGATGGCAACCGATAATTTAACGTGCACTTTTGTTACATCACTGTAAGTAGTATTCGCTGGCTATCCACACGCAACTCATTGAATCTATGTGAACACTGTGATGCAAACACATATTGATACATAAAGCCAGACATTTTTTAACTTGATTCGAATGATTGAATATCCGCTGTATGAGATTGGTTAAACAATCTGATAAGTTCAAATTAAATCATAAGGTAGCGAAACTGAAAGGGAGTAAAACTGGCGACATAGTGTAGCTTTAACCAATGAATATTTGTAATTTAGTGATCCATTATAATTTTAGACATATTAAGTGAAAACCATCAAAAATAAATTTCCATTTATTCTGAAGTAATAAATAACCCAAGGCCCCTTTTTCATTGAGAGTTAAGCAGTTTGAGGAAAAAGCTTATCAGTGTTGATAGCGATATTACTATTACTAACCATCTGTGTCGATTAGTTCAGTTGAATTCCCATTCGTTAGGGTAGCCGTAATGCTTTTTTTGGTCATTTATCTGAAACATATAGGAAAAAAATTACTAGAAGTAACTCGCGTCCCTTTAATTATCTCGTTTTGTTGCTACCGGTAAGTTGTCAGTACTTGTAAAATGTATAGATAGACGCCCTAACCATCACTGTCTAGGTTGTCATGTTCTTACCTACTTATCTTAAAAATTGCTGTAATATATTCTTATAATTCAAGGTGTCTAATTTACGAACACTAGTCTGGTCAAAATTACAAAAGTAGTATAGTAATGACTAGTCAAAAAATATGCCTTTTCAATGAGACAGAAAGCATTATCAACAAACAGAAGGTGGGGGGACCATGAGAAATTCACTAGCATCAATAATAGCCAACAATTTTTCTAGTACAACTAGAAAAAACTAGACTCGATTATGTAACAAAACAAGGTTCTATAGATTTGAGATATGTCGATGATACAGTTATTATATGTAACAACTAAAACCATATTGTTTAGTTAATTAGTTGTTAGTGTTGTAATCTTTCGAATTTGTAATGTACACGACGACACAAACTAAATGTAATAAGGGACGAATATAGGCCAGTTTGCGTTCTTTTTACCATAAGACTTACTGGAGAGAGAATCACATTTACATTTTAACAGCTACCCGTCTAATCTGTTACAGAAAAATTTTCTAAAACTAGGATTTTACGAAACAGTCGGAGGTATTATCAGAGGCTTAGTTGATAATCGTCATCCCATAAAAAATACTCCAAATTAAAAATCTGTTTCTACAATAAACCACCGTGACTAAAAAGAACAAGTGTATCAAACTTTCATTAAAAGGGGATAATTGGAGAACAGAACATTTGTTGAATACGAACCATGATACTGGTCACCTTTACTACTAATTTGGTCTTTAAATACTTCACAAAATCCTGTTCACAGAACCTAACTTAGATAGAGTGGCTTCTCCATTTTAAATTCTCCCTTCCGGTAGACTTACGTTGTAAGAACAAAGAGATTCTTATCCAAGACAATCTAAGAATATTGGACAAGGAAATTGATATCAAATAGCTTCAAACTATTAAGCAGTGGTGTAGGAAGACATAGGTTTAACGCAGCTTAACTAGTTAAACCCGTATTACCTCTGGAGTAATAAGCAACTGATACATTGTGTAAAATCAACAGCTTTTTTTTATATCAACCCAAATAAATTACTTACTTTTCTTTGAGTTGGGAAAGTACATCATTATTCTAATGATACGATCACAGTTAAAATTGATTTAAAAAAGTAGAAAGCCTATTTTAATCCCCATAGGTCAACTTTTTTAACTAGACCAATGTAATTCATAGAAGGTAACGCCACACGAGGAGTTTCCTGGGTAAACAACTCTATATGCAACTATATAATCATTTGTGTAACATAATCGACGTAAGTTTGGACCTTCAATCTGAATGTTGAAAATTGACAGTGTCAACCATTAAGTATTTATACAAATCACAATATACTGAAAACTGAAGCAAAAATTGGACCGACCGCCCTCATACCCGTAAAAGCACGAGAGTGTAGTAACACTGAACATGTGAGCACTAAGTTGCATTTCAATTCCCGGACTGTCAAAGTAAGCACACAAAACTAGATCTGGTCACACAGTTGAGTTGAATTGACAATATCAAAATATATCCACTTGGCAGATCGATTATAAACATGTGATGCTGTATCAAATATGTTGTCCATATCGATAATAGTTTATTTTATTTACAATAACACTCGAGCTACTTTTAATTTTGTTAGTAGATAAATAAGATGTTGAAATGCACAATATGACAGAAAGCGTCAGGCAATGAATAGTATTGCATTATAAATAGTGAAATTATTAGTATTTTTCATGAGTAGGCAAACAAAAATCACGTAAATAACAGGAGATTATTGTATCGCATTTAGAAGCTTGGTAGCATAATTAGTTTTAGAAGCTTATTATTAATTGATGGACATTTCTCTTATATCAACATGCTGAAAGCATCAACACCGATTTCAACAGAGTAATATTAATCCGTTTTTTAGGTTCTTATTAGTTACAGTAAATAATTGTTCAATGTCAAAAACTGCAAGTGGAGTTCAATCTACTTCTATAAACTCAAATTCAGCTGATAGTTAATTTGATTACATTTTTTCGTCAGCTCATTTGATTGCATTATCATTTAACCACTTTCGGATGATAAATTAAATTTTTTAACTAATAGATATCCGCTGGTTTTATATCAACTATCTTCTTTTTGTATTCAGTCCATCTCATTTCAGCCACATAATAAAATTGCTATAACCGTGATCAATATTTCGGAAACTATATAAATATATAAAATTTAATTCGATGTTTGCATGGCTTACAACATTATCACCTGCAATGAATAAACTATTTGAGTACTAACAAGATTAATTGAAAGTTCAAAAATAACAATATCTAGTTCAACTTACAAGTATAGCAATATCTGAATAGACTGCGGAACCAAACAATTTGTAGCGAACACAGTAAGTAAATACATAAAATACTGTGGTAATGGTCAGTAATTATCTACGATTGTAGCTTTTAAAACGGACGAGGTAATATATTTGCACTTTTCCGAAAATCTAAGTTCTAATATATATACAAACCTCTTTTCACTTTAGAAATTCCCAACTTCTGATCATGGAACCATAAATAGAAAAGCAACCTAAAAGGGTGTCTTATACAATACCTTAGAAAATGACTCATCTTGACAAAATGAAAACATATTCAGTTGAAAGTGGCTCCATATTCATTACAAAAGATAAGTCGGTAGTAACTACCAAAGCAAACGAAGATGATGACTTCAGTAATTATGAATAGATTGTGGAGGAAAAATCTCTGAACATTTACCTACAAAACTACATAAGCTACTTAGAATTTTACACTGGTGAAAAAAGGAAGTTGGATCAGAGATACATCAGATTTTGAGGGAACAGAAGCCTTCCAAAGACATATGGTCATGGAAGCCCTTGCAGCTCATCTTAATCATTTATATCAGAAATTCTTTGTCGGTGAAGCAATCTGTGAAGCTAATAATGCGTCAAACACTAACATCCGGATTTGTCTCACACAATGAGCAGTCTCTAGAGGATCATTCTAGTTGCCTCAGAAATTTCGATAAAAGTATCGTTTCCTCGGTCGCGTGTCGACTGACCCACTTAATGATAAAAAGATATCTAAGAAACTCCAACTTATGAACCTCAGTATATCACTAAACTCAGACGACTAACTTCCAGACTCTTTAATCACGGTGAGGAGCTCCTAGTAGAGGGACTGGTGAAAAGGTTTTGGAAAATACCGCTTCACCTTAGAATAAAGTGACCACCGTTCCCATGTTTTTAAGGAACCAACGTAACCAATGTAACAACTATCGGGGAACAAGTCTACTTTCGATCACTTTTAAATTATTGGCTAGCATCAAACTCTGCAGGTTATCTAA
This sequence comes from Schistosoma japonicum, assembly GCA_025215515.1. NCBI lineage: Eukaryota > Metazoa > Platyhelminthes > Trematoda > Strigeidida > Schistosomatidae > Schistosoma > Schistosoma japonicum. The sequence continues at coordinate 37,807,334 of CM046069.1, read as the reverse complement.
TATCTGCAGCAATGGCTAGCGAGAAACAGGCTGCTTTGCATTCAAGTCGTGGATGTATTGGTCAAAGCTTTATCCTCCGTTTGTCGGTGTGTTTAGGAAGTTGACAAATATAATAAAGACTCCATACACAAACACCTGAAGCAGAATGAGGGTATAGGACTATATCACCGATATTTCATTCCATCAGCGGGGTTAGGCAAGATTGTTTAATCTCCTGTGATTGGAAACTTTCTGTTCGACTATCGCCGCAAACGGAGAATCGTTGACATCTAGTGGTAACTGTTAGCACGGAACGATCCTAATTATAAAATGCTTCAAACATACGAAGCTGTGTTGTGATTGCCCCATTCTTAGCCAATCAGAGCCAATTGACAATCAGGAAGCTTCAACAATATTCCATGCCGATGTTTATATAAACTCTAGTGAAGTTATCTTCTTTGTTTTATCTTTTGCTTACTGCTATTATTTTCTCAATACATTTAGCTACTTGCTTTACTCTTGTTCTGATTTGGGATCAAGTCGCTGTCGTTGTCGAGACGTAGAATACTAAACAGGATTAATACATAATATCGAAGCAATGGAGACAACATAATTTAACAGTAACACTAAACTAGTAATGCTGAGGTTCCGCAACATCTTCGGCTCATTATTTATCAAAGATAGGACTACATGGGAAAGGTGGAGGTGATTACATGTCACTGTTGGGAGTTTTATAGGACTATCACCTATCACGGCTCCACGTCTAAGATTCTACAGGTGGCTCAACTAAGTGCCTTGAGACGTCGTCAGAAATAGTTTAAAATATAAGCCGATAGTGATCCTGAAGTTTGAATGAACACCATGAAAATTTGATCTTCCTTAATTGATTCTTTCTTAGCTGCATTTTCTACAGAACTCCGTCTCCTATTGTCATCTTTTACTATGTTAAATTTTATCTTTCTGATTGTGATCGCCTTCCCTCCTTTATTTCATTACAGAATTATTGTTCTAATTGCCTGGCGTAGAAACTTATGGTGCTCACTGGTACAGAATTGTTTAAACAATTAATTAAAATACATTACGATTCCCTGCAAATCCCAAATCATATATAACTATACGGTTCTGTAGTTTACCAAAAATCTTCAAACCCTGTACCCAGATGTGACACAAGCGACTTTACCCACACTGCGACATATGCTGCCCAAATATCTAAACCGTGAACTGAAACCAACGCAATTTACGCACTATAGTCAAAAATACGTGTGGTTTCAGAAATATGGGAATATATCGTTAAGAACGGGACGATGATGTTGTATCGTTACCATACTACGATTGATGTTTAGAATTTATTGATGGTTCACAAGAGAATGATCAAACGTTTCCCAACAGATGACCATTAAACCATAGTTTTATTATGAAAACCCTAAAACTAAGCTTGAATACAACCTTATTCACTTTCAAAGGGATTTCACACATATAAACTAACGGTGGCAATAAGAACCCTTGCGTTAGTAATTGTGGTATATATATAGCCAACGAGCCACAAACTATAGTGAAGCGTGTAGATGACGCTATGTTTATCAATAGTAAGACATTCCCGAGAACACTTTTAGAGGTGATGAAAACTTTCTAAGCTTGAATCGAATTCCCAATCCAACCATCTATCACAAACCTACACACTCTAGTCGATATATTGACTTCGATTCAGTAAAGGCGTTTGGTGCAAACAATTTTCTAGTACACAATTTATTAAGAGCCACCAACGTCAGGAAACGAACAGAAAGGACATAGTATATTAAAAAATTTTTGATTTTTCAAATGCACAAAAAAGAAAACTTTTTGTAAATAATAATTAACCATACAAAATGACGGGTTGGTACCTTAGTATTATGATACGACGGAACTGCAGAGGATTTCAAAAGTACATAGAATTCAAGCACTTTTCAAAACAATCAACACTCTTAGAGGGGCTTTAGTTAGGATGATAGAAAAGACTTCTTCATATCTGCACTAAATTGCGTTTACATGCAAGGATGTCGATTGCGATGCCTTCCATATTAGCCTTCTCAAAAAATCTTGACTCATGTCCTGTAACATGAAAGCTAAAATATGAAGCGCTCTAATAAACCTGTAAACTTTGAAAATCAACGAATCAAATCACCAAGAGCACTGTTTACTATTCACGCTCGCCAAAAGAACTGATATTGAAATTATTTAAATTATTACTTACCCTAACTATAAAAAGAAGAAAGTATGTGAATCTTTCTACCTACTGAAAAACCTAATTACACTTAATTAGAAGGCCTTGGTATCCATCTAACATGGACTACCTGCCCAAGCAACTACAATTAACTGAAATCAAACTTCACACGTTTAACACGCACAAACTATCTTCATCTCACATTAAAACCACACGCTGAATATTCACTCGAAGTTTATGAGCACGCTAATGTCACGCTGTGAATCATCTTGACCCAAATGACATCACTTCAACGCGATTAAACTTTGTTATTTGACAATATTGAATATTTTGACTGATTCCTCTGGATTATTTCGGGTTACTTTAGTAAACTTATTTATTTATTTACTCTCTGAAAAAGCGGTTTGCAAAAAAAGTCAATCCCTACTTACTGAAGTATTAAGAATATATCATTTACTTCTATAAACAACTTACTCAGTGCTCAATTTTTTTGAAATTATAACGTCCAACCTCGGTAATGATACCTACATTAGAAATTAAATTAACTGATAAACGTTAACGCGTACGTGTGCTAGTCTAAATAAGACTTTTCGAAAATATTGGCCACTAAATTAATGTTACGATGGCTACAACTCAAGTCAGTCAAATAATTGTTCATATTATGAACTCGTTAAAATGGACAGAAAAAACAGAATTATGTAGTTCAGTAAATGTGTACAGAAAAGTTCCGAGAAATACTTGAAGATCGTGAAAAATACAGCCACCTGAAAAGCATAATACTACAAATCTATTGTAAATTTTAGAAAACTATACACATGGAACAATGTTGATGTAAATACACATCGATTTGTAGAAATCGATTAGTACATGATTTATGAAACCTTAAAAATCCCAGATGAAAACGATCATACTTTACAGTAAATGAGTTCACTCTAGGAAAAATATTTACATTATATCATAACAATTGTTAAGTAAATATATACATACAGAACTAAGGGCAGTAAACGTAAGTATTTTAGTTCAAAGTATGGTCTTTACCGCATGTGGTGAAAATGCAAAAATTATCCAAAGAACTATAGCATGGAAGAATAATGAAAACAAACAAAATAATAGCACATATCCCACATGGTTTACGCTCTAAGAAGAAACAGATAAGAAATAAAAGTATGTAGATTGCATGGTGGATATCTGCAGCCGGATTAGATGGTTTCGGTAGAAAAAGCAACGGAATTAGCAGCTGTAGGCAAAACATCTAAAAAACAGACAAATAATTTTACAAGGCATTTACTGCAAAAAATAGTTGAAAGTTATAACAACTGTATCAAAGGATGACATGGGATTCATTTACCGTATATGTGTTTATGCATATAGCTTCAAGCTGTACTCACGTTGTGAGGAGTAACGATACAATACAATCGAACGGAGGTGTACTATACACTAATGAGTACGAAAAATGAAATCAAATATTGTACCCGTCACCGATAGACTGGTAGAAAAGTACATCTAACACTAGATGTCTGAAACCCATTCATTTACAAGGTAACTCTAAAGTCCCACGTCAGAACGATTAACTACGGTACTGTATAGTACCCAAAAATATAAGACGACGTAACTGTGTCAGTAACTCTTCCGGTTAGTTATCGCCCTATATACAAGTAAATCATTCTTATTCTTCCAGTTGTGTATCATCTACTTTTAATTTTTTGAATTTAAATACATTGAGCACATCAAAAACTTACACTTTCATCTAACTCTTCAAAAACTAACCACCTTCCAGGAAGCCCACTTGTCGACTTAGAATACACAGACGATGTAATCCTATTCGGTGAAGACTCTGAATTTGCAATCTACTGAATATATCCACAATATCACTACAGAACTGGTCTACATAGTCATTTAGATCAGTTATAGAGAGTGAAGTAGTTAAGTGCGCCGACAACTTCCCTTATCTCAGGAGTCTCATCACTCGTGGTGAGTCAGTGTCTGACAAAATTTAAGCATGGAATCATCTACCAAGGCGTCTTAAAAGGGAAGAGTTAGAAAATCGTATCTCTTGATGCATACAACGAGTTGGTCTATAATTATCTCTTTTAAAGTATTTCATTATGGATGCTGATATGATGGATAACCATTGTCAATGAATAGAAACGGCTACGCTAAGAATGTTTGACTTCGCCCTTAGGCAACAAGTGTCTTGGTTATACACGATAGGCAGACAGGATATCAGAAATTTACGTCGTAATTTCATTTAAAAAGTTGCACTTTTAGCATATTATTTGTCGCCCAATACACAAAATGAGGACTTATATGTGAAATACAGAAAGTCCATGCAATACTGGCTTCAAAATTTACGCAGTTACACTGGTGGTAGGAAAAGGATATGACGGAGAAAATAAGTTTGTGGTCGTCTACATTTATGTAACACTTAAATATGCTACTTAAAGCTTTCCTACGAACAAGGAATAATTCGGGAGCTCTGGGCTATAAACACCCGTTGTAAAGCCAATTATCTCCGCAATCTAAACACTATTAGTCCACTTAATGATTACAGTGCCCCAACATTTTTGTCAACTTGGGCTAATTAACAAAATACTTAATCCTAATTTGATTGGAAACAACTACCTAATAAAATCATAAAATGTCATATATATATATATATATATATATATATATATATATATATATATATATATATATATATATATATATAATTACCTTGTGTAGGCGTATACAATGAATAAAGTAGAACGTAACCCGAAATCGTGACGGAAAGCAATTACATAAACGAAGTCGTTTAGAATTCAAGTAGGAAGTCGTCTGTCTTCAAACAAATAGATTCGTCCTGAATCAGGTGAAAGGAACAGCTCGTCCGTAATTGACAGAAAAGACAACTGGAGTACAGGATTTCATTCCCTTTTACCAGAAATTGAAGTCTGCAGTTGAGGGGCTTCAGGAGCAATACATCTGTAACGGAAAGAAATAGAGCTATGAAAACGGATGATGCATATGATATAACTTAACTGCTATAACTTTCCCTAAATTTCCGCCTTCGTTCGCTGACAATTGCCTTAGCTAAGGCTTGAATCACTTTGAAACAGCAATAAATATACAGAGGAAGAATTCAAGAAAAAAAGGACTATCATGTCCCGAAGGAAAATGGTATTGTGGAGAAATTCGCTTGTTTATATTTACCAATTGCACCCGCCTCAGTCAAAAAGGCACCAGTGGCGAGATTTAAAATCCCGGGATCCAATCCTCAATATACACTAGAAAACTTTCAAACTTTACCTGGCAAAATTTGCTAAGTTCTGTTCTTTAACTTCTGCGTCTTGGTGGTAGAAGTGTTCTTAGTTATGAATAGCACAGTACTTGTAGCATCCTTTATGAAAATGTAAACTATCATTTAGGAAATATTTATAAGAGTGACGTAATGGCCGCTCCTATAACACTATTTATGCTAGTAGAAAGTTGATAGACATCAAGTCCTTTTATGAGGGAATCGGAAGAAGGTACCAGTAATACCTCACCAAGTAATGAGTTTCAATGTTCGCTTATTCTGACTGCACTACAATTAACATGAATTGTAGTGGGGACTCTTTCGTATTCTATCTTAAAGGCGAGTGTAATTCTAGACCGAATCTTATTGATGATCTGTTCAAGGGGAAACGATTATAATTTAGCAGTAAAATTATCATACTTTATTTAATTATTTATTTATTAACTTTTAATACTTGTTTACGTGTACACATTTCTAAGCAAACACAACATAAAATATTTTCGTTAGCGTACTGCTTATGTAACTAGACGTTTCCTTATTTTTTTACGTATTGATGATAATTTACAACATTTCGCAAATAACATCCACTGTAAATTAACCTAAGCATCATAGTGCTATTTAAGTTCATTATTTGTACAAACATGTTGGATATTTATAATAACTTATTTTCCATAAGCTACTAATTATTTTTGTATCACAACACGATATGCCATCACACAAACTCATCATAATACATATTTCAAAAACATTTTTACATTTTGAGCTCCATTATCAATCGCATTCACATTTGAGTGGATATTATAAACGTCGATATGAAACTAAAACTTGTGACCATCGAACTTTTGAATACACTTTCGTCAGTTGTTACATTCGTTAACACTATCGGTGCTTCTTTTTCGCCCCTGATGTACACTGATTGTTGACCTTGTTTCGTCAGTGTTCGTCAAATCGATAACGAAAAGTGTAATGTCATGATATATACGTTGAATCACGTAGCCTTCCCATAAACTTAAAATTATTGCGTCCTCGTCAAAATCTCCAAAATGAGCTGTTTGATTCACTTAGACTATAAACCCTCCTGACCTATCTATATTGCACTAGGTGCAAGTCTAATCGTATCAACAGATCTGAATATAGTTTATTTTTAGTTCAACTACTTGTTTGGTTCTTTTTTGCCGAAGCGTTCAAGGAGAGAACTATATTGTTCCAGGACAGGAGTGCATGTTACGAGGGTTTAAGTCATAGTGAGTCATAAGGTATGCACTGAAAACATCAGTAAATAGCTCAGAAGTTAGGCTTCTTAAATATTCGAAAAGAAACTTTAGTAGAAGCCGTAGTTACTCTTGATCATAACAACCTTAGTATTGTGCATTTATTGAACTAGGTTTTGGAGATTTTCTTGATCGCTGATCGTTTGTGCGTTAAAATCGGTTTTAACTACAATGTTACGTAAGTCATCTTGACTTCTCATCATACATGTGATATTTCTGTTGCATATAATAATAATAATAACAATAAATTACTTCCTGATATCAGGAGCGAAGCATTTTTACAGTTGAGATCAACAAAAACTTATCAGACCATAACAGGGCTTAGTTGTTGCACAGACGAATCAGACTACAACAAATGAACATTCGGAATTAAAGTGTATATTAATGTGTTGAGACACAACTTACATAATTCACCTTGTTTAGAGAGGTTACAGAAGTGGGTTTTGGAGGAATCGATGTACTGTACCGCTCCTTGTAGAGTAAGGTTTTACATTCATTTCAGTTACCAGTTAAATATTTAGGTATAAGTAGTGTCTGGTGGTGGATACACGTCTTAGACAGCAATTGTATTTTGTATTATTGATCCATTTAAGTCATAGGGCGTTGTATGGTCCCTGTGGCGGAGTAAAACGTCATTGATGACCTTGTAACGTTTTTCAGTCAATAAGAAATCAGCTTTAATGCAATTTGTTATGCTTTGTAAACAATCGTTAAATAAATCAGAAAAAGTAAAAGGGATGTAGTATTGTAACGTGCTTAAAAAAATTGGTAAGGTAGCGAATCGGTATATTTTTTTTGGAATCTTAATATTTCTTGCATAAAAACTTATTCATATGGTTTTAAACCATATTATGCCTAGAACCGTGATAAAGTCTCAGGAACTCTTTTATGCAAGAACACTACGTCTTTACATTTCACGTGTGATTCACATTGGTTTGATCTACTAAGTGTCTTTCATGTACAGTGACACGATGTTCGTAACCAAGTCATTCCTAAAGGCCGTTAACCTTCCCTGTCATCTGTATATATAGTTATTCCCGGAGGAACATACGTTTGAAATCTTAGAATTGGTGATGTTGCCTTTCTATTCGGAACAAATTGAAAATGTTACTTCCCAGAATTTGTACCGTAAGTACCTACAACTAAAATTAAAGCGATTTGTATGCACTTACCACTCCGGCTTCATGCTTCTTCCTCTATTATTTTATATCTTATTTGATGTTTTTCCATTAGCTTTGACTAACAACAAGTTATATTTAAATATATTTGGATCAAATACAGCGTATGGTAAATATATTGTGTGACCTTGATAACTACTTATCAGTGCTCGTATACGTTTGACCCGTGACTACCAACCCCCAAGCTGATATGAAGAACATAAAATGAATGAGCCAACCAGACAGAAATCAGCGTCATAGTAGTATTGCATTTCAAACACTTCTTTACAAATACACAAAATCAGAGCACACATCGAACCAATCAAGAATTTTACACTAATGCAAAATAAAGGAGATTGTGACAGTAAATAGGGGAAACTTTTCCACAACCAATTAACTGTAGTTCATGATAACTGACAATATACTAACAGAAAACATACTAAACGGGAGGATAGGTTAAGGGAAACGTAACAATGATAAAAATGAAATGTCTTCACTACCCATGGGTGTTTGGTGTCACATGGTGCTACCTTTAAAGATATATCCAAATTAACATCATCTGTTGTCCCTGATTTACCACTTGAGACGAGGGGGCGTCAATTAATGAGAGATACATAATTGGTCTCCATAATTTTAATAGAGTTGAACGCCCCATGTCTCCTTATGCGACGTTGAGAGAAAATTAATTCCTTAGCATTTTTGCATGAAGTAATAAATAATTTTGCACCATTAGGGCAACTAAATTTAAATAATGGGCAAGATTTTATTCATTCGACCTTTTTCTAAGTCTTATAACTCGACATTGAATTTCTGACATCACATGTATTTAAATACGTATCTCTTATTTCTACGAGAGGTGTGTAGTCGATGAAATTATATACCATGACACTACATGAGGGAATAACCCATTTTATCGATTCTATGGTTAGGTCAATCAAATACTCAGACTTTGCATGGTTCTCAAGGCTTTATCATCATTATGGTCAAATGCATTTATGATCGGTGCCAGTTGGTTGAGTTTAAGTGTTAGTCCAACTAAGGATTTTTGTAATGATAGCATATTATGACTGTTACAGACTGTACCACAGGGAGTGACATACAAGATGTCAGAAGTTTTAATCTAAGGGTCATTTAGTCTATTAGTGAGGATATCTAACATCGGTTTCGGCTTTTAAGTTAGATTGGTTACAATATTTTGTGATTGTTTGTTGTAGCCTACACGTTTATTTATTTTCCCTATTTCGTCATGACGTGGTATACAACCTAAATGATTATGTATCTAACGAGACATATGGTTTTCGAGTACCCCGGATAAAGTGGTTAGCGAACTATGTCACGAAGACTACAAACCAAGTACAAAAAGTCAGAGGACATACAAGAAATCAGTTATTTTCTGAGTGTATAGGCAACGAACTAAATACAGGTTTGTTGCCACATTAAAATCAAAGCAGACTAGGCTTTATTCATTACATGATACCAATGGGACGAGACACTGATATTATCGCGAATGATTGCTCTTCCCAAACCATCTTCTTTTAAATAAAATAACTACTTCCTTCCCCAAGATTGTTTATTGAAACCGTTTACCTTTAAGATCTTACACTTATATACATTAAGTGGTAAGAAATTAATGATCTGCTACTCGTAAATATTATTTAAGTCCTTGCGCAAAGTCAAGGTAACATAGTGACCCTGTGTCTCACTAGAATGTCCTAAGATGGGGCCGTTCAATACACTACCAGTCAAACCAATGGAGAGAATTCTGACTGATAGAAGATAGCCCGCTTAGGTAGTCGTTTACATACTCCATCAAATACATGCTAGTTCCTACAGAATGGAATTTGCTTAAAAGAGTTTAGTGGTCGACTGTATCTAATACTCTAAAGAGATTTGAGAGGGCTGTGTGCACAAGACAGTTGTACATTGATAGCATTTAGATGTCTCATACATTCAACAGGTTAATGCTACAAAATATTTCTTGTGTTAAACTGTGCTAAAATACAGATAAGAATGAATTGTTTACAGCATCAGGTGCGAACTTCAAAGGCAGTAACGTTTTGTCATGTTGTTTGTTTATTTTGTTTCTATTTACGATTTCTTGCACATCTCTTAATTTTAATACCCTTAGTAGTACTCCAGCAAAATTACGTAACTCCACTTACAACCATATAGTATCCTGAAATAACGAGATGACACCTATTAAGGTCAAACGCCCACAGCATAATATCAGTCCTGCCAAACCGAACGATATCCCCTCTACCAGTTATCTTCAAAACCCGTCAGTAATACAACGGAACTGTGGCAATTCTAAGCTACCAGTACGTGTTATCCTTTTCCCTGCGCACTTTAAAATATCTGTCAACAATGCTTTTATCACAAATCAGAAACTAGCTGACAGTTGTACACCACTTGTTAAGGTCGTCAACACTGCTGATGAAAACAGTGATGTTGCTACTTACAAAAAGGAAGTTGACAACAATAAATTAACACATACCGAGATTCAGTATATCCTACAAGAACTAGTCTGGATATTATATCTGTTTGGTAAACATGACATAGACACATAAAAAATGAAGCAAGCTGAAATTTCCCTCGATTTTATTTTGACTGAAGATTAAAATGGTGTTAATCTGCTCCATGAAGCAGCAGCTTACATTATCTCTGATAATCCCTTTCTAAATAAGGTAAAGATAATTCTCTTAAAAGCTTCTGGGATGCTCTAAGTGCTTTGTGAATGCAAGACTGAAAAAAAGTACTGGCTAAGTAGCTGCCCAATCCTCTTTGTTTTAAATATACACGATTCTATGGAATTTATCAAGTCAGTAAATCGTAGAAGAACTAGAAGTGAGTAGAAAAATGTACTAATAATTACTGACAAATCACCACTGCGACGCAGAGCTCGTAATCGGTATAACGCCACAGCTTCTAACTCAAAGGAACCCAAACATGAATTAATAAATCGGAACAACCTCAGCAAAGCAAGTCCTACAGCAGGCCATGTTGATAGCAACGTGCAATCGGAAGCATTGACCTCACCAACTAAGCTTAAAAATGGTGGAAGGTCCATATGATTCAAATGAACCGATCAGTTCACCCGGTGTATACCCGCATACTACTGTATTAGCGACGGAAATGGCTGCCGACCTTATATGTTTAGACGTTACTCTTCTAAGTAGTACGACTGATTCTCAAACTAATTTAATGCACGAGAAACGTAATACATTGCGAAGCATTTCCGAATTGTGAAAACGAAAAAAGGACTCAAATATTGGTTTAACGATGATTATAAATATCTTCCCTGCCAGGAGTAAATTTTTCTTCTTAGCACTAGGCAACAAACTTAAAACTATCGTAACCAACAAGACCAGAAACAGTCGGAACCTTAGTAGGTTATGCAACAAGATCAACGACACGCCCCAAAATGCCAGGCAAACTTAATCTCCACCATCTAAGCGAAAATTAAATACTCAGTTTGGCGATAAACGATTCCTCTCCACCCATCCTGGCGTTAATCCTCTAAAATACTCTAAAAACCAGAATGACATACTCGGCTGCACCAGAGTACCAAACACTATTGACCCAGAAGGACAATACTGCACATAGATGTCACTCTTAGCCCACTTATACCATCTTTGTACCAACCGAATAGTGGCATGAATCACTACAACCATAGAAACTATCCGTACCACCAATATAGATGGCAATCTAGATACAAAAATTTGCTACCGAGACAATTTCCTATAGCAAACGTTTCTGCTAATAACTGTATATCTAGAGCTCATAACATATTGTTCAACTATTTTGGACCGAATTTCAAGTATGCTCCTTTTTTAGCGTTTCTAGCGTTTGATACCTCACAACCCTTTTGCTCCCATTCACTACCTTCACCACCCTTCTTAAATCAATAATTCGTACCAATCATAAATGCCCCCCCTAACCCCAACTCATATCACTAAGGAAAAACGTTGCGTCCATCACACATCCGGTTAACATAGGCGTCTTAGGTGATTATCACAGATAACAGTGACGATTAGAGCACAGATCCATGGAACAATCACTAGGTTCATCCAATAATGTTTAGGTTAAGTAAATGCAAGAGACATCTGAGATCTAGTTCAAGTTATATTTATAATTATGATCTCAGCCTCTTTAACAATGACACCTTAGACTAAATGAACACATGTCTTCTTAAGATTGTGCTTATTAATGCCCGTTCGTTACTTAACGCAATTTTAGATCTCAAAACAACAGTCTTTGTTACTAGACCATCATCGTAACAGAAGTAGAAAAAATGACACTAAGTTTAATCACTGACGCGCTTTGTCTCATGGCATTAATTATAAGAGGCCTGTAGGCTCTGTGTACAGAGCACGCTACTCCTAACCGGGAATAAGCGCAGCACTTTGTAGTATATTTGCACGGACCTTGACCTTAAATGGTGATTATGAAGTAATTACGAGAGAATTTAATTTACCATATTTCAACTAAGAAAAGCAGTGGTCCACAACGACATAATTGCCGCCATAGTTGTGTAAGGATGTAAGCATTATGTCACATAACCTACACGCAGTAACGATATTCTAGATCTAATATTTTGTCACGGTATCACGCTTATCACGACACAAATCGGTAAAGAATGGTCTACTAGTGACCAAAGAATAATTTTCTGTTCTTTGCCCAATCCCTCTCCAAAAACAGTACACAAACAATACTGACGTGACACAGAAACTTGATGCTTTAGAAATACAGAGTGGGAGATTTTGGCAAGACTCATAAAATGCTCTGATTGGAATACCTTCCTTACTACTGCTTCACCTTAAGACTCATTAACTATTTTTTTACACGACAATTCTATCATGCCGAAATACCATAGCCTTCAAAACAATAAGCATGCCCTCTAGGAATAAGTCATCATTACTCCCACGTAAACAATGTGCTAAACATAAAAAACTTTAAATTCGTTATTTTTCTTCTTATGACTTTCCATGTCAGTATCAATCTGGGAAATCCTAGATTCTGTTAGAATGTCACTTGATCGAGATAAAACGAACGAAGCGCTTAATGTGCTTAGAAGTAGAACGAAAACAAATAGTCTGACAGCACTCTTGAGATATCCCATTTATGATTCGAGAGAGCAGGGTGTACAACGACCCCAAGCCAATATGCAAAATTTTTAGTTACTTGTTTAGCAACTCTGAGGCCAAACTAATAACAAATTAAATGTGTATAAAACTTGTAGACAGTAAACTATCCAGAATACCTTTCAACGCCATATGCATATATGAAGTTATCAGAAAATTTAGGTCTACAAAAGGTTCAGGAACCGACGGCCTCCCCTCAATCTTCCTCAAAGGATGTAGCGAGGACATGCCACTTTTAATCCCTAAATCGTTCACCTTGTCGCTAGACAGAGGAGAATGCTCAAACATTTGGGAAACTAGCTACATCATCCCCAAATACAAGTTCAGTGATAGAGCATGTGCAAGTTATCATGGACCTATAAATATTACTTCAGTTCTATAATGAATCATGAATAAGGTAATAAAAATGATATTTAAAAATACTTGTTAGCACAGAGCTAAACATCTAAGTCACAACATGGCTTCAAAAAGACTCGATCTTGTTTAACCTGTCACTTTGACTTCTTTAAGCACATTACATCTTGCCTCAACTCATACAAAATATTCTTAATCCTATACTCTGATATACCTAAGGCCTTAGACAAAGTATTACATAGCACACTCTGTGTAAGACTATGCTTTATAGGGATTCGAAAGCCTTTGATTAGCTGGTTTAAATCGTTCCTAAGTAATAAATATCTAAAGTGAAATCAGTAAATCATCTCCAAAGGAGGTAATCAGTAGGGTTATACAAAGGAGAGTACTAGGGTCACTCTTGTTTACAGCTTATACCAACAGTATTAGTAGCTGTCCTTACTCAGGCAAAACCTTCTTATACGCAGAGGACTTGAAAGTTGTCTATTAGGGCGACAGGGGTGAACTACACATTACAGTTTAGATGGTGTGACAAGAGTTAAGGGAAGTTATTGCCTAGTACAAAAGATCATCAACTTTTACACTAAGAAATGTGGCTGGATCAGTATTGGATGCCGCAACCTAAACCTTTACTTTGAAGTAGGTGGGAAACAAACCTTTAAACGTAAAACAGTTCTGGACCTAGGCTTAAGATTTACCACGGATCTTACCTTCACGGAACAAACAACACCTGTCACCTCAAAGGAACGCAGAGTTATGGGTTGTTCAATCCATAAATTTTACCGAAACGAGTCTTGATCGGTATTATATAAGGCCTGTATACGCAAGCTGATTGAATACTGCCCACTCATACTCAGCAGCCTACGAATAAGTGATAAGCTGAAAATTGAAGGAATACAGGAATACTTCACAAAAAACACATTGGGGTTAGACTGTGGACTAAACTACACTACATGGTGAGATACTTTGGGTTTAAAACCACTTTGCGAAAGGCAAGCTAAGCTCAATCTGACATTTTATTTCAAAGTTGTACACCGTTTAGAATACACCACTGACCTTATATTAAGAATTATCTTTGCATATAATTACTGTTTCAGAAACCATATGGGTACAGTGTGGGTGGAACATTGTAAGACTAAAATATGATTTAATTTTTTTATGCACAAAATCACTGCCATTTAGAATAGTTTACTAGGAGAAATTCGTACGTTAGATAGTGTTGATCACTTTATGCGGGCTATAAATAAACTATTTAGTGACTCCAAAGCAATGAATAAATTATCGATGTATTCAAACTCTAGCATAACGTGCGATGCACTCGATTGCTCACTGTGTAACACGCGTATGTAAACTAGATATTGCTGAGCAGTAATTGAAATAATACATCTAAAGATTTGTAGGAAATACTCCACTACATGCTGCATAACCTTGACTTAATCAGTAGTCGCTTATTAGGAGTTTAAGCTTTTAAACACTGCAATCATGAACGTTGTAGTAGGAAAAACAACAGAAAGAAAGACTGGTTTAAAACTATCTGTTTCACAACTACTAGTTAACTTACTTTTTTTCCATTTTGTATATCCTTTTATATTATCTTCTTCCCCTAGCTAATGGACTGGCCTCATAAGGAATGGGTCTCCTGTAAAGCAATTTGCTTCTAATGCTGGTTAACAACGCACTCAATGCATCAATAACTCATCGTTCGAAATCAACCCAATTTAACTTCCGTTACTATGGATTAATACTCCCATATATATGCTCGTTTGGCGTCATTATCCAAATTCCAAATATTGTTGATCATATCCCGTATCTGGATATGCTGCACAATTCATTCTGTTTACTTTCAACCGTCTAATAGAATCACAGACCCAGAGACAAAAATGGCGCTGTTGTTTGTCAGAAGTGTACTTTGCTGCAACACCTACCTACGGTACTCTAGTACTGCAAACTTAAATGTCGTTGGCCTTGCTTTTATTTAATGCCTTCATATAATGTGAAACCACTATTAAAGACTATCAAAATCTTTGTATGTAGGTAAACCTATACAATTCTGATCATGCCTGTAAACTGGAATGCTCTCATGTATGAAATGCTACTTGAGAATGAATCTATTATTATTACTATAATTAATGATTATAAGGAATATTGTTAATTTTACTGAAGTTAGTTTTTATGTATTTCGTCGGTTTTATCTGAAGATGTTAATTTCCACTTATAAATATATATATTAGTTGATTGTGGAAGCAGAAATTTATTCGCGGTGAATATATGTATCCCGGCTATCGTTTTAACTACTTCTTGTAGGATAAAACAATTTATTTAGTTGTGAAGATATATACTTAACCTCATCATTGCTTGGCCGTTAATAAGTTTGTTGGTAGTGACGAAACATATGAACTGGCTTAAAATTAACTTTTGTTAGTACTTAACAGTGTAGTAAAACTCCAAATGACTAATAAACGTAAACGAATTCGAGAAAAATAAATCTTAAACCCATTGTTTTGTTTCACATTATTAACAATCATCACGAGATATCTGCCCTTGTAATATTCAGAAGTTGTGAACGGTAGGGCACGAAGTTTTTTTCTGTTTAAAGAAGAATGCGTTATAGTCCGTTAGTTATGATTTACCCTGATAGAAGGGTGACGGTCAACATGTACCGATACATATACGTGATTCGCATCGGTCAGTAGTCAAATGATTAAAACCTATCGTTCGTGAACTGTTACAATCAGCTGCTTCTAGAGTATGAGTTGCTTAGTAAAGGTCAATACAGTTAGAAGAAAAGCTACATGCATAGGTCAATCAACGCTGCGCTACATATGATGTTTTACATAAAATTTGACTACTAAATGATTGTCGTGGAGTAGATAAGTTAAAAACAGGGAAGCTAAGCTCATAACTTCTGCCTACGAAATTAATGTGAATTATTGCCAGTAGTGAGGAAATTTAGACGTTGCTTTTCAGCCGTAAATTTTTTTATTAGTTTGACTGATAATTTGAATGAAATGTTGTTTATCGCTTAGCCGCTATATAGATTGACAAACGACAAATTTATTTACTTTAGCCAGCAGACCCATGAGACCACTTTAACTACTGGGAAAATATGCAAACTAATTTATCAAGAAAAGTATTTCTGATAATCGATCATATCTTGTAGTACTGATAGTAATCTTGCGTGTCGGTATCAAAATACCTTTTATCTAGCATAGAATTTAACACGATACCAGCCAGTATAAACAAATAATGCTGTTTTTATACGCTTCAGATAGTATGCACATTATAATTTCCCCACATTTCATGATCATAAAATACCAAAGTTTAAAATTCATGTCAATAATACGGTACACAGCTCTAATAATTAAATTATTTATCGTGACCCAAGACCGTTAATCGTTGTTAAGTCTAATATTGCACTATGAAACCTGTCATCAGGAAATAGGACAATATGCCGCAACATCAGTGTAGTTATGTGACATTATAGCATGACTATATTAAGTTACTTTTGCGTAGGCATATTTGACTGTCACTTTGTAAAGGAGATTTATTAGAAGAAACCGTGAAAGTGAGTATACAGAAAAACTAAATTGCTGAACATGGAAAATGTGGATACTCTAGACGTTTATTAAATCAACGGAAACATATAAAACATCAGACATGATGAACAATATAATTAGGAAATCGAATTTGAAATTGCCTTAAAGAAACTGAAAAAGTTTGAGTAAAATTTTGAGGCATTAGCATCATAATTGCAGTTTGTTTAATAAAGATTATTTAAATATCATTTAAGATAACAAAGCACAAAAGTGAACGAAATGCCTAACAATATGTATTCAAGATAAATACAAACTGGATTTTGTCCGGCGTCGCTTTACAATTCGTATTCTTGGGAGTGACTGTAACTTAGACTATGAAACACAGTGCACCAATTTAAGGCGAGGCATTATATAGGTAGTGGCTCAGATCCAATTCTTTATATAAGATTCTCAGCAAATTAGCTGCTACATCCTCCGAAAAAGTTCAGTTTTCAGATTCCTCTTGTTGTAGACTCACTAACTCCGTTGGAAGAACAAAAGCGCCTTGTGATATTTTTGGCATTAATAATTATGTGATTTTCGTGCTATAGCCTCTAACGTTCGAGTAATCCCCTATTTTCATTTTACTTCGCAGATTTCAGTAGCTATACATCTAAAATCCCATTAAAGCAACAAAATATATTTATACTTACGAATTATGTACACTAAGCTTTTCAAACAACCTGAATATTCCTGAAAATCGGTGAGAATTTCGCAATTTCTTTTTAAATATACTGTTACTGTCATTGTAACTTGTGTCCTGCGTTTATGCACTCGGTTTTTGTAAGGATAATAAGTGCCCCAAGCAAACTCGAATCACTGCCATCTCAGCACAAATTATAGTAACATTCATGTGTATGACAGAGTCACCAGTCATATGAAAAATTCTAAAATGAATTTCTGCTTTGATATTCCATTTAATTGAACAACAGATAATTTTCCTAAATCAAATAAGGCTAGCGTTTCGCTTCCGGAATCTCTAAACCTATTCTTAACGAATGTCATCTTTCTACTAAAAGCCAAAAAATAGAGAGCTAAGTACTATCGCTTCTGGATAGAGAATTCCAGCTTTATAATCATTTAATCAGTTGATTATATTCATAACCACTCAGACTTTATCTTTTAATTGTTTCTAGTTATTCACCAGATTATGTTTACTTACCATTTTTATGAGTTCTATGTCCTTATTTACTCTTTGTTTTTCCCTGATGCCGCGACTTAAATCTAACTATCTTTGTAAACAATTTTATTTATTACCCCTGAAATTCGCCCTGCTTGTGACCAAGTAACGTTTGCCATATAACCTAAGAAACTTCTAGCGATTAAACTCACAAGTACGAATAAGAATAAGTTCGAAGGTAGTGAGAGATAGAGGAAAATTTATATTTTGGTCGTAAGCAGAGCGTAAATGGGATAACAACGTCTAGGCTGGCTAACTAGAGAGAGAGTTGCGTTCCACGTCGTGTCGTGATGTTTTTGGTGATAATGCGTGACAGAACTCCTTTATCTAGTCATGGCCGCAAAAACAAACATGGTCAATATAAATAACGAGAGACCATTCAACTATCTATTCAGGGAATTATTTACCACTTCACCTCATAAATTTTCATCTGCGCTTTTTACCTTTTTAGGTAAATTTATGCGCCGATACCGTCTACGTTCAATCAACTATTAACACCATTCGTTCTTATTATTTAGCCCGTTTACTGCGCATTTTCCTTCATATTGCCCATTTTATTATTCTTGCTCATTCACCAAATCTAAATACCTGTTCGCTAATCTAGGATAAACGCTTCATTACTTTAACACTTATAAAGTACTACTACGACATTCTCGGAACTTTTTATCTACCTTTTGAGCGATTTATTTAGATTTCTGTATTTTTGAAAATTAGCATTGGTGATGCATTTATTCAAGTACCAGATGGTACTTGTAAATCCCATTAAGTCTGTTTACAAACAACCTTCAAAAACCATGCGAATTTTTAGTGACAATTATAATAAACCAGAAAGGCATCAAAATCTCATTTTGTTAAAGTCAAAGTAGTACTAGCATTTCACTCCTATTGCATATGCAATCAAACTGAAACAACGGTTGTCACCAGAGCGGGATATTTTGAAACTGTTTCGTTATGCGTTACTTTAAGAACTTGGGGGCTGTAGTTAAGTGTAGGACTATCCCACTTAGCTGTGAGAAGACTGACCTCGTCAGTGTCTTACCTAAAACGAAAAATGCTCTACCGCCGGTACCTATTGTGAAGTCACCCCATAGCTTACTGCAGTCACTTCCTAGTTCCCCATTTACAACATGTGTTTGCAGCTTCTCTGGTAACTTATATTTATCTGAAGAGTATTTAAATTAGCTCCAATGCAGATTCGGTTTGCTCACACGGATGTTACGAATGTTCCTGATTTTACAAACTACCGCGTAGATTCTACTAAAGATCCTCACTCACGGGCTGCTGACACCGATCTTCAGCGCAAGGTCTTCACCTATACCATGATGTTTGGTGAGCGACTAGTTGTACATTCGATGCTCTTTAGGACTATTAACTAGGTCACCCGCTCCATTGCTGATTTTAACAGTAGTGTCATTTTCTATCCTTTTGTCGTAAAACTAATTTACCACATAATAATGAAATCTTGCTCATCATGACAACTTTTTTTTTGTCTTCAAAGTTTCTCTATATGTAGGCACTAGTTTTTATGTCGGTCATAGTTCTCTGTCTTATCTTACGTCGGGGTTCTGGTCATTCCTCAAGTTTCTAGGTTGGTGGAAGAGAATCTTAGTAGTGATGGATGATTCTCAGCATACGCCTATAGTAATGGGCAGTTTGCCCCCAAATTTTCTTCAATTAGTAAATTCTCATTAGTAACTCGCTTAACGTTTTGTTCAAACACTTCGTTGATATTTACCTACTAGTTCTAGATAAGTAACATTTCCGAAGTGATTGGTTACTTTTAGCATACTTTGTTAAGGTTTTATACTTTTTAGTGTCCAAGGCTATTACCTTTACAAGTTTAGCTATCTACGATAGTATCGACTTGCATGTAAAACAAATTTATGAAATCAACAGTTAATTGGTTTTATTAGTTCTAAGTGGGCCATTTTTGGTTGTTTTTGACTCTGTGCCACCATTTGCATACATTTTCGATAATGTTTTGATAATAACGTGTCGTTTTAATACTTATCTTTCTTACTGTTCTTAACGTCCTCGTCGCGACTACTGTGTAAATAACGATTATGTACTCAATTGATTTTCTTACGATTCGTCAACTAGTCGGTAGAGTTTGATCATTGGTCGATAGCTTACTTTTGGTAGTTTAGACACTTTCCACTATCAAAAATGAATCCTAAGTATTATAAAATTACTTTGGTTAGATCAAAGGTTAACGGCAGTTTCCACCCGCTTTGCACGGCAAGACTGGATTAAACCGCGATAGTGAGTACTACTGGTAGAAAATGCAGACTACTTTCATTTCAGAAGCCAACATTCTAGTCTCATTGTGTGCCTTATTAGTTTCTGAAAAATGTAATCTATTTTGGAAGTCTTCAGTTCACAAAACATCTTATCAACGAAATCAGGTACGGCTTCATATTTTGGAGTTTTCGATTTATAGTGATAGTTCATTCTGTAACATCTGGTACATTTATAAACAATGAAAATTTCCGTTTCTGCATAGTATTCTTTATACATTACTTTGTATACAATTTGTTTTGTATGCCTACTTTTCCAGCTGCCACTGTAATTGCTACCACCTCAGCCAAATATACTATCAAGACGTTCATTAAACCTTTGGGACCTTCGACTAGAACAATGGCAGAGGCTTCCACTGAAGTAAATTTGGCAGCCATTCCTGAAGGAAAAAATATTACAGTCAAGTGGCGAAATAAACCACTTTTCATCCGTCACAGATCAGCAGAAGAAATTGCCCGCGAACGCGCTGTCCCTTTGACTAGCTTAAGAGATCCTCAGAAGGATGAAGATCGTGTTAAGGAAGATAAATGGCTCATCTGTGTGGGAGTGTGTACACATTTGGGTAAGTATAATCTTTTATGTTTAATGTCCTCAGTGTTGTTCATTTTTATTTGTTCCTCAAATCTCATTATTAGTGCAATGACAGTCTCATTTGGATGCAGCTTGGTAATTTCATAAGGATTTGTATTCAGATTTGAAAAAAAAAACAGTTTTGCGAAACATGGGCGTGTAGCGCATAGAAGACATTTAAAGTAAATAATATCCGTAAATAATGTCAGCGATTAAAATTAGTCGAGTTCCAACGCTCGCTCGGCAGACTGATCCGAGCTTCATCATGGAGATATTTAGAATCCTCAAATATAAGAAACACATCACCTGTGTATTATGATTACTCGATCATGTTTTGAATATGAATTCTTCAAGGTAAGTTATTATAAGATAAGGTAATCAACGTGTATTCGTTGTAGTATAAATGCATGTCCTTCCTGTGACAGAAACATATGTGCATGCATAGTCGTATAGTCACGGATAAAATTGGACAGTCTGATTGAATGTTAAGAACCATTTATCAAAGCACGCAGGATTTGCGAATAATTAAATAAAACAATGACAAGTATTGTAAGTGAGCGAGTAGATGTATGTTTGTTAAGTAGTTGCAATGTTTAGCGTGGTCGTAGAATTTAAAAATTAAATAAAGAAGTCATTTCTTTCTACATTAGTCAGATTGTTTTCTTAGGTAGTATGGCGTATGGCAATGTACTTCTTAGTATTCGAGGTCAAAAGAATGTTTGAATCGTAGATTTAGTCTAAATTTACTTATCAATCACTAGTTGCCATAGTGAGGCTAGCAGTACTCCGTGTTCTCTTTTTATGCTTTTTGATTTTACTCATATTCCAAAAGCTTGGTTAAGACTACCTAAGAAAGGGGGATTAAGATAAAATGAAAGATCTGTCGGAAGAATGAATTAATCCGGTGGTTATACCATAGCAAAAAAATTGTGTTGGAAGCTAAAATAATTCTGAACAAACATTATGAACGGCATACGTTCGTTTTATCCTTATCGGGTATTACAGATATTAACATAATCGAGTAACCCTTGATCTATTATCAGCGTTCTTATTCCGAACCATAACAATATCTTAAGTATCTAGACGTCTTAAAAAACATACTAATCTTGTCTTAAGCTGATTGCAGCATCTTTTGTAAGCAATCATCATTAGGAGTTAGATTCTAGGCTAGATACCAGTTCATGCAAAAGCGTAGATAAGCACTGGTTGCATTTGTATGACGGGCTACGTGTTATACAGTTTTTACGAAGCTTCCCTCTTATAAACATAGAATTTCTGCGAATTCCTTACAACACTTTGAGGCACGCTGACCCACCCTAGTAACTCATGAGTTTAATAATGAATATAGATTCTTACTTCGGAAAATCCAGAAAGGCTTACGCAAGGACAGAGAATCCCGGCGGTTAGAGTGTGCTAAAGAATTGGAAGCAGCAGCTACATCTAGTAATTGCTGGGAGCTTTTTCATTTCATCCCAGCCACTTTTAGCTAGAAGTCTGGTGTTAGTAAAAGCAGTCTTTGAAGCTAATGGCATATTAACCACTAACATCCAAGGTCGTCTTCTACTATGAGCCGAGTTTTTCGAAGCCCCATTTATCTGGTGTATTGCCTCAGCAATTTCGGTCAGATTGTTTTGCTGATAACGACTGATCCATCTAACGAAAAGGAAGTATGCAAGCGACTCCCACTTCAGAGTTTTATTAAGCCACCAGGCCTAGACAACTTACCCTCAGCTCTTCCTACAAATGGCGGCGAACTCCTGGCTGTTTGGAAAAGTTTGAGGAACTGTGAGTGGTCCATCGTCGTGGAGTGAATCAGTTGTCGTATACATATTTAGTGGGCTCATGTAACCAATTCGACAATTATCGGGGAGTTGAGTCCACTCCCGATCACTTCCAAACCATTGATTTATCACTGTGTGCAAAATGCACAACAGACATTCGTGAAGAGCTGGTTGGTTTTTGATTAGCTTTTAGACATACTGTTCACATTTTCGCCTTCCTCTGTGTTTGGAAACCATCACATGCATTTCAAGCCAACAGTTGTTGTTTCTAGACAATGGATACTTTCGGTTCGTTGGACATAAATGTGATCTGAAATTGGCTGTTAAAGAATTGCTTCTGTGAACTTCTTTAAGGGTTATGTATACACACTTGATGCAGAATGAGAGTATAAAGCTGCATTTCTTTAGTGTCTCAGTCCACCAGTGGTATTAGACAGGGTTTTTCATCCTCACCATTCCTCTTCAACTTTGCCGTCGACGACACTTTGGAAACAATCGTGAAGGAGGTACTTTTCGGTTGTATGGGTTTATTACTTAGAGAAATACTTTTCAACCTTAAATATGCTAGGGATTTTGTCATACTGTGTGATAATACATAAACCATCCGAATCATACTCAATCAGTTGGTAATTAATATCCACAAGTATGGTATATACCTTGCACCTTCCAAATGCAAAGTTATTCTGTGAGACTGATAGCGGTCTGTGCTTATTGCCAATCTTTGTGGTTAGTGGTTAGAAGTACTCGAAAAGTATGCGTATTCGGGTAATTGTGTGAGTGCTGGTGATAGTGTCATGTGAAATCAATCTACGCATAGTGAAAACGAGATTGGCTTAATTCGAACTTAGGCCATTCTCGGCACTGTCGTGATGTGAATCTGATTATAAAAGGTCTAGTTTTCAACGCTTTATTGAAAGTGGTTCTACTTCATGGTTATTAAACCTGGTTTCCCTGCGTTGTCGATGCTCACCGTCTCTGTGTTCGATCGTCATTCTCTGTGAAGAATTGCTAATATCCGGTTTAAACACTATGTTAATAGTTCTAAGGTTCGACATCGTATGTTCGTGGGGGTGGGGAGGCATTGATGACAATTCATTTAATGTCTCCGTCTTGCGACACTTTTTTTAATGACTTGGTCAGCTTTTTCGAGGGTCATCCTATCAACTCCCATATCACATTATTTGCCGACTCTAGATGGCAAAAGCGGTGATGTGGTCAGTTTGTTACATGGAAGGGAAGAACGCTGTTTGTGACTGACCTCTATCACTCTATCTCTGCTCTCTGTTTAGGTTTCTAGAGACAGTGCAACTCTGTGGCCTTACATCTTATTGGATATCTTAAGTGTATTCGCTCTCTATGCTATTCTAGAACCTAGATTCCATTATTCTTCTGTATTTACGTTTGTTTCATCTGTTGAATTTTGCTTTTGTGTTACTTTTCTATATTTATTCTCGTCGTGTTAATGCGGTATGGTAACGTGGACTTACGCGCATACTTATCGGATTCTACGTTGTTCATGATTGACTGACCTAGAATAGAAGCCAGTTACGACTCTTTCGGTTTTCTGTTAAAACCTTCATAAAAGTTTGATGACTTTTCTCAATTAAGTGAAGTCTTTATTTCAATCTGAACTTTATCTTCTACCTTGTAATCTTGTCTAACTAAATTTTACCTGCTTTTCTTCGATCACTTTCCCTCTTTATTACTTCATATTATGTTTTTCATAACGTGGCGCATATATGTTTGGTGTCCATTTATACCAAATTTTATGTTTAAACAAATAAGTGCTGTTTATATAGCTGAAATTTCTAGGCAATTGAGTATTTTATTTTATGATACAAACTACATTTCAACCATATTCTTAAATCCTCCGAAAACCTAATAAAACTTGAAAGCAAATCGGCGATATCACCATATTCAATACAAATGGCATAGATTATCGACATTAAAGAAATAAAAATTCAAAAAAGTCTTTGTTCTCATAAAAAAGGATTAACAGCTAGAATGCTATATATATGGGCAGACCGTGACTGTATTAACAAACGAGACGGAGCACTATTAACCATATGTTGGCAAATAATGACTAGTCAGCGACCTACTCTATGCAAATATTTCTTCGCTCTCAAGTACCGCGAAGTATATAGCCTTACACCTTACTATTAGCATTATTATTAGTAACTGCTTAAGGTCATGTACTAAGCTCATTCATTTTCATGATGAAACTATTAGAATGAGTTTTGTTAATCTTCCGTACTATTCAGTCAGAGTATTCTTCATTTCTATCTGTTTGTTGAGATGATCGAACACAGTAGTAACGCAAAAACATTCAATTTCTATACATTTTTTGGGCATCTGTTTTATCTGATTTATAAGAAACTTGTTTTAGTCGTGAGCTATTGCTGAAAATTTAACACCATTCAGTCACTTTTATTGATACAACTGTATGATTACTAACCAGCTACATTAAAATGAAATATATATTAGACGGTGTGAAAGTGGTATTTCAGACGACATCTCATGAAGAGGCAAACAAAAAATGTATGGCTATGAGTACTTCGAATTTTATGATAGCAGTTTGGTAAACTAAAATTACGAATTTAATGAACCTTATCATAATTTTGTGTTCTTTTTTCAACAAAGCCTGATGTAAATTGCAGAACCAAAGTGAGAAAATGTTTGCTGCTGATGATTTTTGTCTGTATGCTTTCGAATGATTTATTTCATGTGAAAATGTGAAAGGTAATCTCTGAACGTAGTCATCATAATCCATTACAGATTCCTCTCACTGTTTCTTGTACAAAGCATACCTAAATCTTTATTTTTCAGATCATATAGTTGTGGTTTGTATTTGTTTCACAGGAGTTACAGAGATTTTTTCTGTTAGTGGATTGGTAGCAACAGCTGGTAATTGTCGAGTTCAATTTTCCAAGTTTTTTATATTATACTGCTTATTGTGATCTGAAACTGGATATATTAAGTTCACTACTAACTGTTGAATTATCCGAATTTTTCACTCCTTGATATTGTTTTCATTTCCGAACAATATAATGAAAAAACCAAAGTAGCTAAATACATTTCTGGATATTTCCGGGAAGGAAGTGCTCAAATTCCGTTTTTTTTAAGTTCTGAAGCTCTCAGTTTCACATTTAAGTTGCTTCACGTATCTATGCATTCTTTCAATCTTATACTTATGTTATCGGATAATTCATACAATGCATATTCTATTAATTGAAGGTTACTTAATGGCACTCAGTCATCAGACAGTAGGTCGCAGGTCTGAACCTCATCTGTTAGCCTTATCAAGTGGCGTTACTAACCCTTATAGGGGCTCAAAGGCGATTACATAAATATATATGTAGTAGAAAAGACTGGACTGTGTGTTATGTTCTGTGCAGTTTTACGTAATGTAGTTTTTTATCTCGTTGATAAAATTTCATGTAAGCTGTTTGACAGGATGATAAGTCGGATGGACTTGATTTCAATGAAACGTCTCAGAGTGCATTAACAGTAATAACCATGATCGAAAAAACAGATCATCGTTAGTGGGATCCTTACTAACTTAAAAAAAGGAATTTTTACTACTTTTGCATCTTCTGTAATACCTAATGGGGTCACTATGTCTATAATCAATTAGAGTTAAAATAAGATAAGCAGCAATTACCAGTAATAAAGTAGATTATAATCAAGCATTAAATGGCATCGTAATCACGTTTGTAAACATGTTACGTCTTGTGTTATGCTTTTTGATTTCATGACCTGTAAATGTTTACATTTCTTTTTCTACAGGTTGTATTCCAATAGCACACTCAGGCGACTTTCCTGGAGGTTATTACTGTCCTTGCCACGGTAGTCATTATGATGCATCTGGTCGTATTAGAAAGGGCCCTGCTCCACTTAATTTAGAAGTACCTCAATACAAGTTTGTGGATGAAAATACCGTCATTGTGGGATAAACTACTCACTCATTTTCCTTGTTTGTGGCATTGTAGCGATTTCTTCCTTTTTCATGTTAGAGGGCTTTCTTAATTTCCTTTGAATGTATTTTCGAGAGGTACTACGTTATGCTGAGTTACTAGAAATATATACATGCACTTTACGTATTTATTCCCACAAATCATTATTTTCGGGAATAAATGGTGTTATTAGTCGAATCGTCCATCTACTTATTAGTCTTCATCTGGAATTCTATGAAAACTACCAGTTCTTTAAATTAACTTCTATGTAACACCATAAATCTATTACATACTTCTTCGTCTAAACAAGTCAAATAACTTTAAACGAAACATACGTTTATTTCTGAATTAATTTTGAAATTTACGTATCGGTAGTGCGTATAATAATGCTTATTTATCGTTCTGTGTATCTTCTCGTAGTCCTATATTGTTTCAGTTATCAGTATAACATTTTAGTTTGTTTTCATCTCAGGTTTTTGTTAAAAGCGGAATCGTTTAAATATATGGATTATGAATTAAAATCTGCATGAGAAAGTTAACGTGGCTTTCGTTGTAATTTATTCTGACAAACGAGATAGATTAGTAATTTCTCATGTTGGTTAGGTGTCTAAGCTATTTACTTCATTGTAAATAGATGAGTCGTAATATCCATTAAAATGCAACATATCTTTTACAGTGAAAAATGATTGGTTCTGTCTCTGCTTAACAGTTAAACACATACTAATTTCCTGTTGTTCTGCTGATGGTATACTTGGTAAATGTGTATTGAGCGATAAAGACAACGCCCTTATTGTCAAACTTGATGGTGCAGTATATTAAATTACACCCAATTGACGTAAGTCAATCGAAGAACATGTTATTTAGTGATCAATCTTTAGGTTCTGAAGTCAAGGATGCCACCAACCGTAGTTACTATTTCTTAAAATAGGCAAATAGTAGTTACAACCAAATAAGTCGAATTTTCATAAACACGATGGTTATGTATTAAATAAGCCCTCATCCAAATACTTACTAATATGCATGTATGCATATGTTTCTGATACATTTATATGTAGTTTGATTCACTGTATTCACTTTTACTCTAAGTGAACTAGTTTTAAAATACTTCGCTAGATTGCTCTCAGATTGATAATTGCCGTTAGGTATCTTATCATGTAAATAGGAAGCTAGAAGATTATATCTATATTCTCATTAAGTGTAACTGCAGTGAAATTACTTAAGTTATATGTTCTTAATTTTATAATTATCTGACTGCATTCATCCCGTCATTTTTATTCTGCACTTGCTTTATGTAATGGGAATCAGCATAAAAAAAGTTGAGTTTATATGCAACGCAAAATTTGTATGTAGGGAAACAACATTACTAGTTATTTCCATGCCTTATAATCATAGCTTTAATTTCAAATCCACACTGAGTGCAAAATTTCTTTTGATTCTCTCGTTACTGTTTACTAGTTAGATGATTATGATCCTTACAGTTCTGTTTTATTATCCGATACTAAGATTTCCCTGAGCAAAACGAGTTCCTTCACTCCCAACTAGGGCAACGCTGTTTATGAATAAAAGATCGGTGGCTTTGAAAGGGCCGTAATTTCGAAAAGATTACTGGCTGTTATCACTCCATTCACAAGTATTGCTGCTTTAACTTACATTGTTTTGAATTACGGCATGTTTCCTGAGTTTCATGGGTAGTTAATGACTTTAAAGTGTTGGAGAAGATTTACAGTTCGAGGGGATTATTTTGATGAAGTTGATTCTATGAACCAGTTGATTTTAATCAATATAACCGGACTCAGTTAATAATAGTTTTCTGCTATCAATACTAGAACAAGAAGTTTTTGTTCTTTGTTCATCACAAAACCAGTTCAGTAAATATTTCAATGCGTGTGTAAAGTTTACATATATATGCTTTCTTTAGCCCACCACCAAAGGGTGTACTTGCTCTCTAATTTCGTGAAATCACAATTTATGTAATTGACATAAATGAAGAAACTCGAAAATACTTTTCGTAACAGATCAAAGAAGAATCAACAAATATATATATATATATATATATATATATATATATATATAATGAACATAGATACCAGGTTTCTGCACTCAGCTTTGATATGTACTTTGTGTAATGAAAACCGATTTACCTTAAGCCATTGACGTCTATGCTCTTGAGAGCCTCAGACAAAAGGTTAGCATTTCCAATAGCTGGGACTGAAGATTGGTGGCACATTTAAATCCTCTGCAGTATAACATAGCTTAAACCGGTATTATAATGGAGGCTAGACGTGTGCAACATTTAATGCGGTCTAAGCAAATGCATAACATTGACTGACACTGGTTGTCTAGGATTTTGCACATAGCCTCAGCACTTCTTGTCTGTATATTCTACTACGGACTAAATAAATGTCAGAAACGTTATTGATAAGTTCATTTTCTGTAATAAATGTGTACTAGAAGATTTAATCTGAGATGATACCCGCTTCAAGGCGAGATACCATCCCGTACACGTTAATACTACATATATAACACACCAATATGCATTGCCTTCTGTTCTCAAACTAGTTATCAGCTCTGGTCAGTCTCGAAGATTTAGTTGTCTTTAGTGGGTGGTGAGCATGTTAATTATTGTTGCTGAGAACTAGTTGCCTTATGTCAAAATTCAATTCAGATTGAGATAAGATCGCAATGAACGGGAGTCCGTCTGTTATTTGTGCTGTTTCTCTAGGGCTGTGCATCTAGAATTCCAGCCAGCTGTACGCAAGTGTTATCAGTAACACTTTCCGTACTAATAATGGTTAGTATGGTCGCTATTTCTTTGACCAGTCTCCTTATAGCTAAATAACTACTGATTGACATCGATATGCTTTGTATCTTTTGTTTTCATTACATGGGGGACTGGTCACCTCTGGAGTTCAAATTTTGATAATGTATACAACTGTTTATGTCCCACTGTTCTTTGTTGTCTGTATTTTAGGAACTTTGATTTTCCCAGTCGGTGATAATTTCGGTTGCTTTAATTATAGGCCATGTCGTTCCAGTAATTTTATTCCTATGACAGAATATTCTTTAGCACAAACATCATCTCAGTATTTCTGTATCTATGCTTTGATATTTTCACTCATTTTTTAGCACACCTTTTTAACTTTGGCGTATACAGTTGAGATATTTTGTTTTGAAAATTTTTATACCATAAATATTATGAACTAATAGCACATAAATATTAGTCGAATTGAGGCGATTTTGTGGAGATCGGTATTTAAATTTGTTATTTCCATTCGTTTAAATTCGTGGTACCCGACTGAGATCAATGTGTATCGAATACACATAATAAAACATATATTTGTTTTAGGATTTTTTTTGCTTAAACAAAGTAATATCGATTTTGTCTATCACATGTTTGCTTTGTGTATAAATTCTTACATCTGTACACACACGTAAACGGTTTAGTATTTTCAATAGCCGTTGTACATTTGTGTCACCTTACTAGTGGATAGGAGATAATACAAAGTAACTATTCATCTCTTAATTTCCTATGTTTATACTACAGTACACTACAACTGTGGAGTCGTGATATTCTGCTTGTTTTGTTTTAAATTCCAATTTTAAGCAGCTAACTTTCTTCGGGGAGAATGCGATAGACATTCGAGTTTTTTTATCAGCAAAAGTGCCTTCATTTCTTTCGTCAACTATACTTACTAAATTGTTGATGATTCCTAAGATATTTCTTTAGAAGTAGTTGTTTCTTCAGCTAACTAAATATCTCGTAATATAAAAAGGGAACACATAACATAAAATTTTTCTTATAAGTTTGTAAATGAGTAATATATAAAATTTTCCTGAGTTTAATGATTGACTAAACAGAATTATGAAGATTTTTTATTCACCTTGATTGAGGTAGATCTTTTCTTTTTTGATCAGTACAATGAATTCCGTAATGTTTTGCATACATATAGCATTTTCGAACTAATAGTATTCTCACATATTTCATGTTAGCTTTTACAATACATACAAATTAATCCTTCAAAATATGTTTACTTTGTAACAAGGTTACATATTCGTCCTATAGGAGAGATAATATTAATGACGGGTATTTCGCTTCCTGTAATCATTTAGACATATTCTCCATGTCTGATATAAAGTAAGTCAGATGAAGAAAATGATCGATTCATACTGTTAGTTGTGTTCTCTTTTGTTAGAAAAGATAAATTCAATGGATTCGACTCACTATGTGACATCATATATCTTTCATCAACTGATGTTAGAGTGGAGATTTTAGCATCAAATATGATTTCATTGTTTTTGGCTTGCTTGTTACTTACATCATTGTCGTCAGTTTTATTATATAGACCATCGTCTATTGCCGAAATTTTATTCCTTAGCACATTTTTATGTTTCTCTGATCGATTTTTAGAATGGTAATGACATGTTTTATGTTTGCGTGAATGACTGACTCGCTGAACACGTTCTGTGTGTACTAAATGCCTATTGATGTGATTTCTAGAATATTTGCTACTATGAGTAATACCTGTGTCAGTTGTAACAGGAGAATCAGAGTCACTAATTTGTGTTTTATTATCTAAATGTTTAAAATGTCTTTTGTTGTGATGCTCACAGTGTCTGGCCAAATAATTGCCACTTAATTCTCGTACAATACTGTCGGAATACGTACTAAGAATATATTGTCTTTTCCTATCCTTTTTGGTGTAGTGATCAACATGTAAATAGTTATCGACTGTAGCTAGGTGTTCTTTATACTTTCTTCTGTGTAGTCGCCGGTTATCAGCACGTTTTTCTCTGGTTTTCTTAATGGAATTAGTGATCATTCTAATACTTTCCTCTCTTAACGGAATATTCTTTAGCAGTAATCTAAAACAAAAATAAAAATTCAGTTATATTCATACGTTAAATAGTGTATTAAGATTTTTCAGTCTTTTCTGAAACTTCGTTTGTACTGATTTGTCTCAATGCTTACTGCTTATTTTATTGAAACATGTGAAATCAATTGTTCGCAAATATCTTTTCAATAATTTTTTTCATAGTTTACTGTCTATTGGAATAGCATCAGGTAATAATCAAAAGTAAGGAGGCCTGGATGTCTGGAAGGAAAGCCGTCTTGTAACATTTACTGGTTACGTATCTCTAAAATACAGCATAAGATCCTATAATCATGTTGAAAGTCATGTAAATAATAAATCAACTCTGTTACAAACATTCATTTTCGTATTCGCAAATCCATTGGCTTTAAATATCAATTTCTGTATGATGTAATGCTCCATACTCATATTTCCTGTCTCTCATATCAAGCGTAAAAGTTCAAGATCTGTGTGATTTACTTTTTTCACCTGAAATATGTATATTGGAAGTATTAAAATGAAACACCCGCTATAAATACCTTAATTAAATCAGCGATGAATGTTAAACTTGCAGCAGTGTTACTTTACCGTCAACAATAAAC
Source organism: Schistosoma japonicum (assembly GCA_025215515.1). NCBI lineage: Eukaryota > Metazoa > Platyhelminthes > Trematoda > Strigeidida > Schistosomatidae > Schistosoma > Schistosoma japonicum. The sequence continues at coordinate 37,775,146 of CM046069.1, read as the reverse complement.
AACTTCAAATTTGAATGCTTGTCTCGTGAGAGATGATTAAAAATATTAATCCATGCTAGTGAAAAGTTTTATTACAAGACAATTCTAAAAAAATACTTAGAACCTTCTCACATATTTTAACCAGAAAATGTATTTATGACATTCTGTAAGTAACAACCGTAATTGAATATGAGAAATTAGTCTTTTTTGTGGGAGTGTGTGTGTGTGGGGGGGGGCGGGGTGTTAGGTGGTTGGAATTAACCGATTAAAATCAATCATCACCACTATTTTCGGATTATTCATCTACTACTTAATTTCTTTTAAGTAATCAGAATCCCCGGATATTATTACAATTCGAAAACCAAAATCCGAATCTAAACTTTAGCACGAATCACTCTAAAACAATAGTTATAATTCTTCTGGCTTAAATTCCTATGGATTTAAAAAGGAATCTTGGTTTTATGTGTGTGAAAACATGACAACTTAGTGCTAATAATAATAATGACAACCTACTTTGATGATCTTAAAAAATTGTCATTAGGTTTTTCGAATTCTTCCTGATGACTTTCGAAGTTCTTTGATGCAGTGTGTAGGTTAGTCAGTCTATAATCCTTCGGATAAGGTGGTGGGGGTGGCGGCGATGTAATAGGATACTGATGATGATATTGCAGTGGATGCTGATGTGATGATAAAATAATTGTAGTCATTGAATAAGGTGAACTTGTTTGAAGCTCATTATTAGTTTGATGTATCAAATCATTTTCATTATTAAATGATGCAGACCTGCATACATTATTATATGGTATAATATCACCATTTAACATTCTCCGTTGTGAATAATCAATATTCGAGTATAGATTTGTGTGAAATAATGCTTGGGAACCATTGGTGAACATCCTACCTACATTTCCATGTAAACAAACAAGAAACAACACTAAATTAGTTGAGCAAATGATAATATAAATTTGTGATTTCCTTAAAAAAAATCAATCAACTCTTAGTGATTCAAGTTGTGCATTTCTGTTACCTGCAGCTCAAATTTTCTAAGATTTACTTATAACTGCAATGATAATCCTTATCTAACCTTACAACGTATTTTGCTTACTTTCTGTTTTACGGTCCAGTCATTACATTCAGTTGAAAATGAATAGTAAACGATTGAGAGTTGTAAGATTAAAGTACTTGACATTAACTTACTAACCAAAGGCATATGTGTAAAAATCACCTTTATTCCTATTCGCATCTTCAAATATCGTCTTTACATTTACATGTGATTTTGAAAAGGTAATATATTTAATACAGAAAAAGAAAGTAAATTTTTCTAATTTTTCGAAATAGGTTGTTTGCGAAGCTTTTAATTAGTTTAAAGGCAATTTTACTAATACGACTAATTTCATTGAAAAGCTGTAAAAATTATGTATCCACTTCGTTCAGCTTGTTATTCCTCATTAAAACGTATAGGTAACTTAAAAATTTCTTAGTATTCACAATAACATTGGACCAGAAAGACGATATTCGAAAACCAGCATTCTTAACATTAGCTAATTAGAGGTTGAAAATCTGGTAAACTTATTTCAGTACTAATCAGATGCTTCACTGTGAAATCTGGAAATCCTATTAGGAAATCTTAACAGATGATATTCAACTTTCTTGATAGTAGAATATACATTACTGACTTCACTGGACGACAGTCACACAGTATCAAAGATTGACTGATATGTAGGCTTGAGAGGTTGTAATTTTTACCAGAAATAAAGACAAACAAGTAACTGTCGCACCTAAGTGACCAGAGCATCGTGATATATATATATATATATATATATATATATATATATATATATATATCGTCCCTTGTGTATGTGAGATTTTTCACTCAATACTGCTAGTGAGAGTGTTAGTAGACTGCATACGTGTTGCGTCTCAGTAAGATTGTTGAAGTTAGGCTGCGTTTGTCTGTGCTACTGTGCCGAATGAGTGAGTAATCAAAACCACAATCGGTCATCCTGTATTGGTTAAGGACTAGTTAATAATTTCAGTTGTAAACACTCTGGGTATTATTTTGCATGTTGCTGCTGTGGGGTCTTAAACTAAAACTAAGTAGCTGTTGAAACATTCCTAGCTTTCGGAGGTTCTCCAGCTGAAATTAGCCTATGAGTAATACTATTTTCTAGTGTTACTCTGGGAATAAATCTGGTTTTCAACATTATTCACATACTGATTACAGATAAGAGTAAGTAAGAATGTAATGACATTCATATGATGTAAGAAAAGATGCAATACATATGATACAATTAGACATTGTGTTTTAATATTCAACTCCAAAGAGTAGAATTCAACTGATATTTAACTGAACTAATATGAACAGTGATAACTTAAGAATGCTCAATTAAATTCAAAATGTCCAGTTGTTATAGATGATATTTCTACTAATATAATTTACCAAACTCATAGACTTAAAAACAACGATATATTGAGAATTGTTTTTGAGTAAATTGACAAGCGATCGTAACACAAGCCTACGAAAGTACAATAAACTGTTAAGTATAGATAATCAAATCAAGTTAATTTGATATTACGAATTAGTCATAATTAGACAATCGTTGATCTTCTGTAATCAACTTACTTTTATCCAGTAACGGATAGCTAATAACTTGTTGAGAATTAGCTTGCCAGTTTATTTGAAATTGCTGTTGTTGTTTTAAGAAAGGAATCATTTCACAATAGGACTCATGTATCTGTGGATTAACAGATGTTCTGTTTGATGCGTTGGAATATTGATTTGAATTTCGTGATATATTGTTATTAGGTACTGCAAAATGTACACTTTTTGTAGTACTACTACTATGATAGTTATGATCAGTTGATTGAAGCGAATGTCTGCTTATTGACTGGGGAAGTGTTGGTGGATTTTGTAAGTATACAGAAGATTGATTTATGTCTAACTTACTTCCATTTTTATTTAATCCAAGAAAAGAATCAGCTAAGGTACTTAATGTACCATCAGTTGCGCTACGTCCTATCATATATCTTTCTGATGCTTGTCGTATGTAATTTTCTTTGTTCACTTCTGTGTTCTGTTCTTTGTGGGTCAGTTTAGACTCAGTATATTCCGGTGATATACATTTTAATCCTTTACCTGTATTAGATGATGACCAGTAAGTAGTCATATTTGACTTATTTGGAATTTGTATTGATCGTAATTTCTTACGATAACAACATTGATAGCATGAACACGCAAAGACAATGCATACAAAAGCAACTAAAATGATGCATCCGATTATTAGTGTATTTGAAGCTGTTGAAGTGATTGCGAAAAAGCCTGATAAATTTCCTTTACCTAACAAAGTAACAAAACAAATTTTACTACTGTTTTTTCAATAAGTAGTGTAAAATATAACTCTAAATTACCCAAAAATTACAAACTGAAGTGTATGTCGATTTCCAATCAGCTGTTGACGAGAAATTCGACCAAAAGTTTTTTAATTTGTATTTTATCACTTACTTAGTAAAAGCATTAGACTCAGAGTCATGTACTACAACTTTCAGATTTTGAACAGAACTTAAATTTTTATAACATGGTTTAATATATAAGTAATGGAAGTTGACTAGTAGTAACTTATTGGCTAAAACAGTAAACTTTTAACAAGTACGTCGTAGTTCAGAATACCGCATAGGATATCTCGGTTTGGGAAGTAGTGTATCGTGATGCTCCTAAAGTTTGGGCTAGGCTGCCGCTTGCTTTTTTCCAGCCTACTCTTACACCGAATAGCTCTACTCATCGTAGTAGACAGTGGTCGGGCATACTTGATACTTGTCCTAACCACCTCAGTTGGTGAAAACTCATCACCTCACCAATGTATTCACCATACTTACCTAGCACTTCCTTCCTAGCTCACGTATTGCTTATCCGATGGTCCCAACAAACAAGAGCAAAGCTTCGAAGACATCTATGATCGAATACTAGAAGCCTACGATTATCCTCTCACCCTAATGGCCATGATTTACATCCACAAAGTGGAACTGATCGGACCTTTGGGCAGTAAACCTGTCCTGTGGTCAGTAGACGGATGTTTTGCCTACACCGCATGTGACGCAGATCGGCGAAAAGCCACTTAAACCTTCTGTATATGAACCGAGATTTTAGCAGACACTAGACCACTAAGACTGATGACAATTCCAGGATAATTGAAGCGGTTAAAATTAAAAATTAAACATTAAAATTTTACGCGCCCTATCACCAGAGAAACTTTGGGTGACATGCCTCAAATGTGTTCGCAGTGGTTCAGGTGCATCTATTTCTTATCCTTCTCTAAAGTCTAAGCTTCTGAATTCATCATAATTTTCAGTTTACTGAATTATATTCATATATTTTTTTCAAACTTAATCTTCACTACTCTGGGGTTTGATCCACCAATTTTACCCCTATCAGCCAAATGAGGCGTGTCAACTTGAACTTATTTACGCATGTACCAAGTTCTACGTTGTAACTGACTGATTGACTGACATAACAGCTGATCAAATTATTATATATGAAAAATAATTTATCATATATAAATGACCCTAAAGTGTGGAAAATGAACTGGTCAAAAAAGATAAGTTTATACAATAAATATGTTTTACTAATGTATATAATGGTGATTTTTGTCATAAATGACTTGAGATAAAGAAAAGCTTGAAACCAAATAGTATGATACATTTGAAGCTTTATTTTTCTAATACTTAAGGTCATTAATGAATGCTAAATTCCATATGGAATCAAACTTCAAATGAAGTATTATACAGTTCTACTCTTAAGTAATCTTTTGTGGGCCGTGCATATTTTAATATAATATACCAAGAATAAACAAATCTCTGTGAGATTGAAGCATCTTATAAGTTCTTCTACAGACAATATAACGATTTTTTGAATAGCATTTATTAAATAGCAGAAACTATCTAATAAGAATATTTTTCATCTTGAAATCAGTTGCCTGTGTATTACCTTGACTAAATGGTCTGGAACACTCTACTGATCGGTAACAATTAACCAGTTATCTTTCTACCTTATACAGAAAACGAAAAACAGACCAGTAGCACTATATAATTTTAGCATGTGAAATATGAGAAAAACATTCATTTCTACAAGACTTTTTGTTTCTTGTAAACAAACAACTAGCATACATTAGCTGTGCTCTGCTGTGCTTGACCTTATAAAGGTTTCTCGTAAGCTACTGAATTCTCACATATATATATATATATATATATATATATATATATATATATATATATATATATATATATATATATATATATATATATATATATATATATATATATATATATATATATATATATATATATATATATATGAAAATATTACTAGTTAGTCGACGAATTGTCAAAATGCTTGTTGCGATAGATGATAATTCACCAACATCTGTTATTTTTTCACCTAATTTTACGGTAAAACAAAAATAAACTGGAAGATGACAGTAAACGTGAAGTTCACTGAGTGAAGGGAAATGAGGATAAAAACATAAGTTCGTTGAAATCTTAAAGAAAACTTGAAATAAAATTTGATTACTTCAATATGACTTAACAACAGATGAAGAATCAGTGAGGGTTTGTCAAGCAGTATAGAGTATGGGGGAGGGCTAGCAGGAAGATTTATATTTTTCACGCATATATCCACTGTTTAGATGGTTATAAGAACAGAATATTTTACCATAATTGTCACAGAAACAAAATCTATCCAATCAGAATGAAGTTGATGAAAATGGTGTATTCTTATTAATCTACCTATCATAATACCGTGCATCAAAGTATCGATGGATATAACAAAAGTAAACGATTGTGTAATGCATTATTAGTACATACAAATGATAGTTGGGATAGCACACATTAATCATACATTAAGTCAATTTTTCATATTTTGATTCTACACAATAGATAATTCAGTATATTTTCTCAGGTATTTTGTTAAAAAATGGCAAGTCAAGGAAAAAAACTAAATGATTTATTTTATGTCTTGTGGTAATTGTAAAATGAAGAACAATAGAGATGATTGATGGAAATGACAAAAGTGGTTAAATAAAAATATCGATGAGTAATAAATATGTTTGGAATAATTTTTACCCGTAATGGTTGTAGAATAGTAAAGAAGATCGTCCAGATTTAGTTACATTAATAGGTTAGGATAGTACTTATGATCTTGGCAATACAATAAAGATTTACAGTTGCATAGTTTGTGTCAGAAAATTTAATGTCTAGTGGGTCAGATTCAATATAGGCTTAAAATACTCCATATTATTTGTTAACGTCTGTCTTATTACCATTATTATTAATACTGTTATTATTGTTATTTTCGTATATAAAATATTAGAAAATGTATTCATTCAGTTTCGATTTACATTTAAACATGACTATTTTTTTTGCTTCTGTTTCAGTGTTGACACATTTCATTCTATTGCTGATTCAGCTTACATTGTGGTTGAAAAACCTACTAGTGACTATAAATAACAGGGCTTAAAAATGCTAATATATCTGATTCATTAAAATTTCAGTAATTCAGTAGTATATTTATACCATGATATTTCAAAATAATTTTGTGAACTCTTCCGATGAAATTTTTGTTCTTATTTTCCATTCCCTAGCACTCTAACGATATGATGTGATAGATTTTTGAAAAGATAGAATTTAAATGTTTCGTACAAAATGAAATCATTTAGAGAGCAAGTTAAAAACAGTAGACACTAAACAGCTGGTTCTTTCTCACCAGAACGTGCTGAACGTGAGTCTATCACTGAAACCAGGACATTCCAAGGACACAGCAGCTCTACTTATATTAAAATATTTTGTTAGAAGAGAAAAAATCTACACTTTTAACCTCAATCTTTATTCAGTGTCGTTAATGAATTAATTCTTTTCTCCCAACACTGTTACATCCACAAGGTATAACATCCGAATAATATGTTGGAAAATGTTTCCAAACATTAGTAATAAGTTTTGTGCTTTTTGAATATTAATTGAATCTGTGTCGTATATCGATCGACTCTATACAATATTTTCCTTAGCTCGACCCACCATACCACTGAAGAGTCTTACAAGCGAATACTGATCCTTGGTAAAAATCAATTTCAAATCATAATAAATTCCCACGAAACCACATAAGAACGGTTGATTTCAACAGCACATTTTTAGAAAACGATGTATTTCGGTGTTACTTATTTACCGTGTCGTGAAATATGTTATGCAGTTAGGGAAAATTCTGTAATTAGGTTTCGTGCTGCGCGATACTCATCTGCTCTCTATGAACCACACCGCTTGGTAATTACACTACGCGACTACTCAAACTATAGTGGGTTGTGCAAGGCTTGGATCTGTTACCTATTGGTTGAAAGCTGACTTCTATAATCAGCAGACTCAACACAATGTCCATTCGTTCATAATTTATAGTATCATTAACATATTCGTAAAATGTAAAACTTCATGTTAATTCATAAAATAAACGTACAACAACTATACAGCGAATCATCAATGAAAATTCTTCACGATATGAGCAAGAGTGGATGTAGAAAGAATGAGTCTGATGACAAATAAGATTACTCAAACAGCATTACTAAGTATTTTGATTGAAGTAATAATTTCATATAATTAGTAACTGAGCTTTTTATAACAAACACAGGATCAATATTTGATGATTTTTTCGAAGTAACAATACAAACAATTAACAATAAACTATTCACTTAAGTGAGTATAAAGTGATTATACGAATATATTAGACTAGTTAATATGTTGATTAGTTCAATTGAATGACTTTAAAAAGTGGTTAGTTCCGATTACAAATTTATTCAAATGTAATTTAGTAATTAAAGTAATCTTCAGAAACTTACTTTCTATCGGTGATTTAGGTAATATCAAACTTTTGACAAACGCATACTTATCGTTGATGTTATTATCATTATAATTTCGTATGAATCCATCATTATTTAATTTATAAACTGTACAACCAACATTGTTTAAATCAGCTGGAGTAAGATAAGCACCGACTAATGCATGCAACAGTTGATTTGGTAAATCAGATGGATTCATTCTTAAACTGGGCAATTCATCTCTTGCATTATGACAATGTACAATACTGTCACATTGAAGTAAACTTGGTATACAATAACCATAATCTTCTTTTTTATGTTTAAATGATCGACGTTGTTTTAATGACTTTAATTTCAGTGATTTGTTATGAGCAGTATATTTTAGGATTTCTTTAATAAACTGTGATTGAATAACGATGGAATTGTTAGTTTTATTTGTCGAATTTAGAAAATTGACGACTGAACGCTTGCTTCTGTGCATATGTGATAGTTGAGATGGTTCTACTGATATATATCCACAAAAGAATTCATCGTTTTCACAAACACCCATAGATTTAGCTTAAAGAAAAAAGTAGTTGGAGTAAAAGCACTTAATTATCATTAACCAGATTGAGAATTACTTTAAAAACATATCCCCTCATTAATAATAAGTATGTTGATACATGTAGTTAGAGATGAACGGCATTGTAAGAAGAGTTATTGTTTACAGTAGTCTTTAAATTTATAGTCAAATACAGTATACGCCTGTTAATAAAAAGAGTGGAAAACAGATTACGACACTCAGGATATATACAAATTATAAAGTAATTAGTATATGATATTTCTATATACTCCTAACTGTTAGATACCTTTACATTCACTAATTACTGCCACATATTATACTATTTACAAATTACTGTCAATTAGCTCATCTCGACAAACCTCATTCGAGTACACATTTAACGTGATTTACTATTTTCGGTGTACTACTGTTCGGCGTTTCGAATGTATGATCACGTACATTGTATTGATTAAGCAAGCAGGGTACTTGACTAACTTTTATAGTTTTCTGGTTGGTGGTTTGGGGACGTGTTACAAAGATAAGTGGAGATATTTATTATAGCATACAAAAATATCATCATTTTAGGAGTATACATTGCTATTAGCATTCGTGAAAATTCAAAACAATTTTGAGTCATTATTCACAAGAAAGAAACGATTACCTTGGCAGGACTTTCAGTAAATTCAAATTTTTAGTACGACAACTTGTCAGCGATAACAATGATTGCTGTGAGTTATCAACCAGTTTACACAAACACCGACCGTATTCATGCTTTTGATGGTTTCGTTTTAGTTTATTGATATTCACCAAATAATTATTCGACTATGACTCTTATTTTAAAACACAGTAAACTATTCACAATATGCATAAAATCAAATCCCTATTTATCTTCCTGAAGAAACATATTGTAATACAGATTTGTGTGCAGAATTTAACTAAATATTCAATTGCAAGATTATTTATCGTGACTCGAAAAGTGTCTTTATTTTTGGATTTAATCTATGGAAAATGTTCGTGTAGAAAACTGAAATAAAACTGAAAATTTTAAAAGAAAAACAAATTTTCTAAGAGATTTCATGCTTCACTGTTCGCTTACAAACGACGATTTCACATGGTTAAACAAGATTGGAAAAAGTGGGGTCTATTAACGGAAATAAAATATATTTAAACAAGACAAAATAATAAGTGGAAGTGGATGAAAAAACATTTTTTTATTAAAATACCAATAGCAATTATATGATTGGGGTTATTTGATGTTGGAGTGAAAGATTTTTACATAATTTTTGAAGAATTCAAAGCTTGAGATTCAGAAGATATAGAATTTTTATCCTTGTTTTTGCTTATATTCCAGATATTTAGTATAGTTTTTAATATACCTGACTACCACACATATGATACAAAGAACACTTATATACTCTAAAAATGCTAAAAAAAGACTTAAGGCTCAAGCGAAGAATTGTGGCTACTAATATCGGGTTATTCAAATCAGATTGTACAATTGCAAGACTTTCTTTGTTGTGGTGGACAAGATCTTCGGTGTTAACCTCAAGTAGGACTCAGCATTTTACTGATCTGATATTCTTGTCTTCAATTTAGTGTCTATATCTAACAGCATATAAAAGGAGTCATAATTAGATTCTTTGGAACAAGATGACAAATAAAGTAATAACTAAATAACCAAAACTGGAGAGCCTAACGTTACAACAACCAAATCGCTAGTTTCGTAATTCCAGGTGGTTATACGCCGTCGGCTCAACTGACTGAAAAACAGTAAATATGAGGACAGCAAAAAAGAAGACATTTGAACAAAAAAGATGATTTTAGTTTATTTCTTCTGGTTCTCTTCGCCTGCTTATTACTTATAATATTTCGACCTCAAAATTATAAAGAGGTTTGAACATGCAGAAAATTTAGTTGGAAATCTCATTCGACACTTAACATTGGCATGATATAAGAGAGATGTAAATGAAGTTATGTGATGGAATAAAATATCGCAACAATGCATTAATATGCCAAAGAAAGTTCAAAAAAATTTGTTACTTATATAAGACTAGGCGCAGACAATTACATAATTAACAAACAATGATGAGAAAGAACAAAACCAATTGAGTAAAGTTTAATTAGTCAAAAATTCAGTAAACTAGTTGGTTGAATATGTCACAGATTGATGTTGGTAGAGCACCACTGAAAACCAGGGAGCGTTACACAGCTGCTTCGCTCTAGTGTGAAACTCCTCAACAGATTCAGCACCAGCGGCTTCAGGTCGACGGTGAACGCCTAACTATCTATACTACTGGGTCTGCAAATAAGTAATTATCAATTTATCGCTCGATTATACAATTTTTTCAAGGTTATTTGAAAATTCGCTCACATTATTATGTACAATTTAATCGAACTGCATTTGTTAGTAATTAGTTGGTTTTGTGTTATATACAAACAAATTGTCCTAATCACAAGCTACTGTTATTGTGATTTATTTGAAATTACTTATATAGTATTTAGAAATATTATAATTTCTCATGTAATCAAGTAATAGTAATGTTATTATATGGGCACATCTATTGTTATATGCCATTAGATTTTAGCTGCTTGTAAAGAAATGGATAAATATTAAATATCATTTAGATATATTCCAATTACTTAACTTGATCGATTACCTTCAACATTCTACCTAACAACAGTAATATGCATAATCAAGGTTTTTGAAGCTGTTATTAATTAAGGAAAAAAAATTATACAGTGAAATGAGATTATTGAATATTCCAAATGTATCATTTATACAAGGAATACGGTGAATGAACAAAAGATTTAATGAGTCGTGTAAAAAATTTAGAAATTAATGTCTATCATTGGCAGTGATTATGAGGTAAGCTTCTGAAAAAAATTTACATTCAAAACACTTCTCTATATTATTTATTTGGAAAGTACAAACTGTGGTCCCTAGGTTGATTATTATAGGGGTCATTCCACATATGTTTATAGCAAATATTATTACGTGAATGGATTCATTACGAATGTAAATTGTAAGCAGTGTTTCTTATTGCTATCTTGTAACTCATAAACGACTTCAAAATAAACGGTATATTGGTTTGTATAGTCTATATTAAATTGGTTGTTGGTGAAAGTCGGTGACTTTAATTATACGAAAATAAGCCATATTATATATATATATGTATATATATATAGCTGTTATCACATTGTAGCTAAATTCGACTGTTCACTGCTATGTATTTTCTCCGAAGAACATGGGTTTTGGGCCACAGTAAAGAGTGCCTAAATGTGCTGATGAGACAAAATCACATAATGATTTCATTGACCTAATATCTAACAGAGTTCACTGTGGTATAAAGTTATTTGAAATAATCCATATACTGACAAACGATAAATTAAACTAAGGGATATCAAACAGGATATTAGATATTCCTTATTGATTATCTGAATATAGGTTCACAATACAACGATTCGGAACTTTACATAAATGTTAGGCAAAAACCAATTATCTGACGTAAAAAACTTCAATATACCTCCGAATCAGAAATAAAAACTTCCAACGGGAAGCTTTTACCTCTCTTCAAGCAAGCAGTTGTATAGTGTGTAGTAGTGCAGTGTACATAACATCAACAATGTACCCATAAATTGTCATTAACGCAATTAATAATTTATTAAAGTTGTCAGTTATCAAAGGTCATTTTCTTCTCACAGTAATAACTTATTTCAGCTTAATTACATGGCGAAATGAATGTGTGTAAATTTCAGTTAAAAATATAGCGTTAAAAGTGATCGAAATATGTTGGTTTTAAAAGATAAATCTTAACATAAAATGAAGCAAAGCTCGCTACATACGTTGTATATATATATATATATATATATATATATATATATATGTTTACCATATAAATGTCTGTATCGTAATTCAATACCAGTGAGTACTAAAAGTAATCCCCATCCCTAACTAGATTTATAGAATATACGTAACCGTATAAACGATATCGACGATTTCGTAGTAGAAGTTTACTTCTTTGCATTTTGAACGTCAAACTACTTAGTTACTTGTTGTGATTCTTATTCAGTAACACGTAAAACTGTGAGGTAGGTAGTTAGTCAAGTGGAGGGTGAGTTGATGACTTATGTCATATATTTATTTATATTATTAACAAAACCAACTTGATTTCCAAGAGAGGATGAATTACGCTTCATTTGTTTTATTGTTCGTTTGTTCGTGATTTGTTATCATATCTATTAATGTTGCTGGTTAAACGTTTGGCAGCTAATAAATTTGCCTTAGACCATTGTTAAGTAATTGTATAAGAAGTGATGTGATTTTATGGACATTGAATTTAGTGTTTTGTATGTATGCATCACAGTATAGAAACACTGAACTGCTTTACGTCTTAGTAAGAGACTCTTTATTGCTAACTAACGACTATACTAAGGATCATGCGAAATACATTTGATTCACTTGATAAGCTATTAATCATTAGCACCATTAAACCATTCATCAATAATTGGATTCCCATTTCAAGCAATATGCGATATAGTGCGACGATCAACCAATCCAATAAGAAGTCCTACTTAGTTCTCAATGGTGTAAACTAGAGACTTACTTGTGATGAAAACCGATAACAAATAAACGCTTTATCAACACTGTACACTTATTAGTTACCCAAAATAATTAATTATGACTCTAAATGTTGTCAGAACTTACGTGAAGAAACCATGATAAATTACGAGTTGCTAAAGCGATTTGACAATTTTATATTAGCGACAAACTACGTAGTTAACCAACTAGATAAAAGCTAAAAATTGTAAACTTTCCAGTTAGAAATCATCATAGCTAAGATATTTGCATATTACAAAAATACTAAGTGCATAAAAAAGGGGAATTTTTGGTGATTTATGCAATATTAAACTTGTGAAATATTATCTCAGATCAGATTATATGCAACAGACAACTCATGCCTATACACAATCTTAGCCATAATATAGAACCTAACGCCTATCCTCACAGTAAACCTTGATTCCGATTCGTAACCTTAGACCCTTACCTGAACCCTAATTCTTAGCTTCTAATTTTAACATTTAACTTTATTTAGAGATAACTGACCATACCTACAAAACTTTACGTAATAACTAAGTCTCGTGGATACGACAGTAAAATCGTCATCGTAGAAACAAATAGGCTGTCATTGTTTTCCATTTCTAAAGTGCAAAACATTAACATATCTTCGGTAATATCTCTAAGTATATGAAATTTCAGTCATCTTTACAACAAGATCGACTTTTACTGATAAAGTAATTATGTATTATTTCTATTTTCAGAATAGTTAACAGTCAGTAAAAATGTTTGACGATAATTGTCTTGTTGGTTAATTTAGATTTTGTAGATATATAGTGATTGATTACGATAAATATTTGACATGAATAGCTAAAAAGTCGTTAAGTCTCCACGGAAAATTATACTTTCCTAAAACCAATTATAGCACTCTGATAATCTAAAATGGGTTAATTGTTGAAAAGTTTTACATGGTTTTGCTAATTAGCCTGGTCGTTTTGAATAATTATAGTCATTAAGTTGTAATGTGGATTGCAAATAAAATTGAAGATGAGCGATTCATTTTATCTGAGTTTCATCAGCTTGCTGTGCCTGTATCTCAGTGTTCATATTCACACTGGAACCCAAACTCTGTTCGTTTATCCACTGAGTTTATAATAAATCATCAAATTAAACTATGCCCATTTATCGAATCTTGGACAAGTTGAGTATTTAAGTAGGTCAATAAAAAAATAATAGTTATATAGCGATCGTTTGCAATTAAAAGAAAACAACCTGAAATACGTTGATTGTGCATGATAATGATATATTAGAATCAAAGTACATATTAACACAATTGCAGTTTTCTGTTGTCGATATACAAGACATCAACTGATCAGTAATATTTGCAACTGTACAATAACAAAAAATTACTGTCTTCTTGTTATTTTCATACCTGTTGAGAAGTTTAATAACCAGATGAGCTCAGTCACTAGATAAACGGCGCTTCATAAGTGTATTTAGGGGTAACACATAATACGCGTCTCTGCTGGAAGATTGACAATGGGATACAGGAACATTCAACTGACATTTTTTAAATAGGTAGGCATGTATACAGAATTTCATTGGCAACCATATATTAATACTAATGTGCAATTTGCTGTACTTAAAAATTTAGTCTTTTATTTAATTCATTTAAATACTTGTTTAAAATTTGCATTTTTTGGATAATAATAAAATTGAAGGTGATTACTTGTGTATTATTCGTTGTAAGATTGCAAACAATAACTGCAACATTTTTATCAGTTTCAATTGAGATTAAAAAAAAGAGGTGATTGAAGTGTAACATCTTAATTGATGGTATAATTAGAAAATATTTCAAAGTAAAAAACTCGCTAATTGTAAGTTTCTCCGAAAATAAAATATGCAATTTACAACAAGAAAAAGGTAAATTCGGTTACTACAAACGTAATATTTTTTTGTTTGCTTTCAAGTGAAGTAAAGAAATTTTCAGGAAGAAGACGTAAATTACTAACGGTAATTTTTAAAATAAAAATGAACAATTAAAATAATAATCATTTACTGTCGGTTTGAACATTTCGGAATAAGAGTGAACTTTTTTATACCACTACTTTGCAGCAATAAATTTAATGATTGCATTTGCTTGTTATTAAGATAAAATGAGATTCAATTAACAGTTCATCAAACTGATTACAATTAACATTTCGAAGCATTAAAATATTTCTTAGCTGAAATGTTCTGTATCACTGTGTAGTTCTGATTGGGAACAAGTGGTCATATATATATATATATATATATATATATATATATATATATATATATATATGGGTAATGAATGATTATGGTTAGAATTTCTGCTACGTTCCTAATAAGCAGAAAATGAAATTTAGTCTAGAGTCGCCTAATGATTATTATTTTTAAGAGAACAAACTTAATAAAATATTCTTTCCAGGTGATTTGATACCGAATGACTGTAACTTGTTATTTTGTATTCCGCACAGATTGATCTCTTTTTCGTGCCATTAAAAACCAGGGAGTACTGGCCACATTTTGTCATCCAACAGGACTCAGTCACTGTACACAACGACAACCTTAGTGCACTAAGATCTCAGGCAGACACTGCTGAGGCCTCCTTAATAAAATATAACATTTTTTCATTGCCCTCTAGTTTTCATTGGGATTCAAAAGGGATCAGTCTGTGAGGAACAAAAATCACAAATGAACATGTGGAACAATAATTTCCGTAGAATGTACCCCTTCAAGCATTATTATTTTCTATCACTGTATATGACATTAGATTCGAAATATTTTTTTGAAAACGATGAATGTTAAGTAAACAAATGTAATGCAATGCATGCACTTAAATTTTATCAAAGTGACATTTACTACTTTTCCAAAATAAAGAGTAAAATCCTCTCTTGAGATACAAAACATAATGACTATATAAACGGTTTGAATGCGATAATGTCAACATTATTTTCAGGTAGATAACAAAATTGTCCTAAATTTTTCAACTTTCCTAAGTGATGATAGCCGCTTAGTCATTTATAAGAACTGAGTTTACTTCTAATTTACTTCACTCCATCTTTCATTTATTAAATTGACATAGTAATCAGTAATTTGCAAAATAACTACTTCACTATGATTTTTTATTCCAAGTTCAACATGAGAAAAATGACAAATGAAAAACAGTTCACTACACTTCACTCATTGACTAGCAAATTTGACACATTGCCATTTGTATGTAATATAACTGACGTGATTATATCTCTGATTTTGTAGCCTCTGTGATATAAGCTTAGAGTACCGGGTTTTTTTTCACATAGAAAATACCCGTTATTTATAAATGCCAACTTTCAACAACAGAAAATGAAGTAAGACATTTATCCCTTTAATTTTAGTCATAGGCCTTTAAGTAGACATTAAATATTGATGTGTTACTGTTTTTCAGATTACTATTAGATCAAATCAGCTTATATCAAACTATCACGAGCTGTACATGCTGCTTAAGTTATACAATTAATGTTCATCAATAAACACTTTGTCATTATTAAGTACCGTCTACGCATGCATACATCCAGCGAAGATAGATTTCTGAATCATTAACATAAAATTAGACAATAAGTAAAGTATTAAAGTTAGGTTAACTATATGCGAACCTATTTAACAAAATATACAAATATATAACTTATGATAGTTGGAATATAAATCAACTCAATCTTATGGATACAACAACCTACCATCAGTTATTGATGTTAGTATTAATTTGAAACCGGGTTCCATATTCATTGATGAAGACGATGTGAATGTTGTCGACCTGTAAATTGGAAGTAAAAAGTTATTAATAAAAATAACATTAGTATCAAACGGTAGAAAAGGAGATTTCTTATTTTACAAAAGTGTTCAGCATTTAAAATGCTTGCAATATAAAACTGAAATCAACATGGTATTTATTTATTTTTCTCAACGATTTTCACTAGTAACCTTACGCAGTAATAAATAATTCTAAGGTTTAGGTTTATAAAATTTTACTAATGTAAACTGCTAACAGTTTTCGAAGTAGAATGAAATACATGTTTACAGAATAATTCGTGTAATTGTATAAATGGTTAAAAAAGTTACTTATTGAGGTTCCGTGAGTTAAAGCTTTTGAAAAGGATCTGTTGAATAACGTAGAATAGTTACTTACTTACATTCCTTGAAAAATAAATATTATCTAACTAATTTGCTGCATGTTAACACAATTATTGCTGGTGAAATGAACTCTTTTAAATTAACAATTATGAATACTATAAAGACGGTTTATTATTTACTAGCCGTTGGTTAAAATAAATTGATCTAACTTAAATCAACTGGTGATATTAAACTAAGATTAAACAATCTCCACAACATTCGATTACAATCAATATCAGCCTTTTAGTGATTAACATCTGAGAAAGTAGTTCCTCGAGTTCTAGTAAGAAGACGTCGCCAGTGGAGTTCAATCATATCAAAAATGTGACGGAGTTACTCATCAACGTCAATTTATAGAATCGAGTAAACATATAGCAAACCGCTAAATAGTGCCTCAATTGTCTAACTATTAGGCGTTCGGCGCGAGATCTGAAGGTCTTCCGCTCAGTTCCCTGGTCTAATCGTGGAAACTCATTATTGAAAAGTATCCCAATAAAACAAATTAGTCGTCTACTCCATCCTGGTTTTTAGTAGTTGTTTAACTTACACCAGTTTGTGATATTAAATTAAAATTGAATAAATGAATATACTCTTAATAATGGCATGCTATTGATAGTAATCCATAAAGTAAAATTATTTGAATTTCTTACTTTACTGCAAACTAACAAAATGAATTTCTTGCTAAATCCAACTTTTTTTCACATCACTTTACAGTTTTAATAAAGTATTAAATTGTCTATGTTAGGTATCGTACAAGCTTGAATAATTTTCGAATGATTTAACAAATTATTCATAGAAAACGGATTAGATAAACATTTTACCGGAAATGATTGATCAATATTTTTAACTAAGAGAAATAAAATTTAGGAAATTATAATCAAGTCACTACTAAAAACATTATACATTGGTTATCGATATCTTCTGAAAATAAGATGTTTAGTTGGAATTCCTCGCAATAATTAATTTATCGCAGCACTTCTACTACATTGAATGGGGTATAAAGATGGTTTGTCACAGACTGGGAAAGACTGGTCAGAAACAGGAGAAATGTGATCGCTCTTGATTCCTAATCCTAAAACTACATAAGAACGCATGTAACGACCTTACATTGAATAAGAACTAAAACACCCATCCTTCTCAATAAGCGTGTTACACTTGTATAATTTCATTTGGATTTAATTATTCATTTATCAAACTCCAGATAACTTGATATATAGTTACATCATTATTTAATATCACTCGTGGAAGGTACCTTAAACTATGATATTTGTAAACATCATCAACCACAACTTCATACTAGAACTTTATGTTTCTACATTCAAAATTATTTCTTCTTCTAAACCAATCTTTACTAGATGTCTATTTAATCTCTTATTAAACTTTGTTGTTATATCAACATATTCATGCCAATATATTATACAATAACCGAACAAAAATTTTGATAATATATTGTGTGCATATCATTGTCGTTTTCAAATGCTCATAATTTCTAATTGGAATTAACGGATTCGAATCATCTATTTATTATAAATACAAGCGGACATGACGTAATAGTACATTTTCAGTATTACATGCTTTACCACCATATATGTGGTGGACTTTATTTTTGTGAAGCAGTTGTCAGTATTTTCTTATGGATTATCATCTAAGTTATATACCATGTAGTTTGAAGCAATATGACATTTTAATTTATGTAAACGATCATTCTCAAGCAAGAAAAGGTTTGAAGTACCGTGTTTTAAAGAAGTTGATAAATTTCAAAGAAAATCGGTTATAAAAATAAGCACTGATTATCTTTATTTATAAGTTTCATTCATCAATTAACAACTAAATAAAGAAACAATGGATGTTAAGCAAGTTCTAAGTATATATTTTAGTTGAGATCGGTCAATCAGTCGCAAGCAACGTAGAAGCCGGAATACAAACACAGAGGTTTGATTTTGTAGTATAATTCTTGACACAGAAAGAAATGTTAAGCTCTAGCTGAGCAATATTATGAGCAACATTATTTACTAAACATGCAATCTATTTATAAAAGTCAGTATAGGCCGCTTAATTTTAATTAAGACACGTTTGCCAACAGTTCAGGTGCTACATTAACTTCTCCAACAATCATAATAAGGGTGTATGAATTCCACTAGGGTCATTTGGAGAATTATAGTAAAATTGAAAAGGCTAAAGTTTGTTAACACCTCCAGTGTACCCACTAGAATTCTCTGTTATTTAATATTGCAATGACATGTAAGTTCTTTGAAACAGAACATGAGTACATTTAGGCAGCACTCATAATTGGTCTGTTCACACAAATCTAAAACAGGGCGGTAAAAAACAATATATGCGGATCTGAAAAAACGGTGGCTCTAACCTCTTAACAGTCAGCTACACAACAGAAACAGTGAGATAAAATTATTAAAATGAAAAGTAAAGTAATATAAGTAATAGAAATATCGGTATGAATTTTAATAATACAAACAGACTAAACGATTATTATCCAAGAATAATAAGTTTGCGGAATAAAAACTCTAAAATGCCATGAAAATTCAATAAATAAAGACAAAAGGTGAATGCGTCTTGGTTACTGTGTCATTCTTCAAATTATGACACGGATCATTCCTAATCTAACCGGATTCCATGTCGACAGTCTTAGCCTGCCTGTATTATTCAGACAGTTTATGGTTTAATAAACTGGTGACACGTTCCTTTGTAAACTGAGTTGGGTGAACAAAAAATCATCAAAAATACTAATAAATGCACAATGAGCATTAATTTTCCACTATATGTTGCGAAGTTATGACATTTTACCAAGATTGTCTGTGAACATTGTGTCATTTAGTGATGTGCAACATAAGCGAGTCATATGCAGAGATTAATCGTTTCACTTCTAGGTCTCATCACTGCAAAGGCACAAGCTTTAACAATTTATAACAGTTATTACATATGATATGCCTAGATTGATTAGTTTCTTGAATATAAGTCAAAAACACGAATCTAGAAAAACGTTAGTTGTTATTGTACGACGTCAATTTGTTTAAACAAAATGTAATTCGCAACCACTGTTTAGAGAAAAAGTAATCTTATTAGTAAATTTGAAAGGAAAAGAAGAAACAACTATACATCCTTAACTAAAATGATAACCTAATGAAGTAAGGAAGGCGCTTGAACGAATACAATATTACTAATTCAAAATAAGTTGTTTAAGATGAATCAGCTAAAGCGGAATAATGTCCTCCCTTAGTATTGATAATTAACAGTTAACTTTTAGACTTGGAGACCCTAGGTTCGATTCCTGATAATCTCGTCGGTGAGTTCTACTGCCAAAGACTTTTAGGTAACAATGTTTTATAGGCATATAGAAACACAAGCCCAACTTCCTACATCTCCACAAATTTCATGTAATTTTTCTACTTGATTTTATCCGATTACAGTAATAATTTTCTAAACCTTAAATAATCATTTATAATTAAGGCTTGACAAACACGATGTGCCTAACAGATTTTCTTTTAGTTCAATCTGCAATTCAGTAAAAAAAACTTGATGAAAACAATTATTTTCAACATTAAAGCATACTGACTACACGTGAAATCATTATTTTTCCGTACATTGTTTTCGTATTCTAATGAGTTTTAACATGAAACAATATATTCATTAAAAATGACTGACAATAATGATATGAATATTTCTTAGTTCATTTTCGGAGATGTGGGGAAAAAAGTATACTTAATGCATAAAGCGGTTTTCGATAACTTTTTTTTACAGTAAAAAAATGACTTGTTTGTAATAAAATGAGAACATTGTGGAAATCTTGTACAACATATGCCCTGTATTAGTTTCTGCAAGATAATTGATAAAAATCATCAGCACCCAAATGCTGTTTTCGCTTATTAAACAAGAACCTGCAGACATCATCTGCGATTCTATTAAGGAAAGAACTCAGGATCCGAAGTTCATCGTTTTCTTTTAATCCTCCCTCCCAAATGAAAATCTGTTAGTTTTAATTTTATAATTCAGTTAATTCCTGATATTATGTGATCATTATACAGTGATACTGACGTTATACGCCACCTTATCAAGAGAGTCGAACTGAATAGGCTCAATAAACGTAATTTTTAAATAATTCCTCAAACAAAACAAACTACTATACTTTGTAATAAAACATCCATGTTCTGATTAGTGACCGTTTCAAAAATAATTCTTAAAACTTAGTGAGTTTTCACAAAAAATGTGCTAATGGCTCCTGGTTTGCAGTGCATGGCCAGCAAAGTCAAATGCAAAATTAACTAAACTGGTTTTTACGGTGATTCATAAGCGCTTATATATTCTTTTTGATCAATGTTCAATGTTAAATTTAATCATACACTTTTAGCAAACAAATTACTCTAACTGATACTTTAGTATGGTTTACAGTTAAACTTTCGTCATATTTTTTGTACTATTACGAAGACATAACATATTTTTAGTCCCACCGTTATCCATCTTGCGAAAGTACAATTGGTTATTTATTGATTTTGAAGCAAAAGTATTGTATAATTCCACATATATTCAGATTGCAAAAGGTTTAAATTGCTATAAACACTAATAGACTAGGTTTTTCATTATTAAGGTAAACTAATATTTCTGTGAAGCGATTTCTAAAGGACTGCATAAAATGAAGTAGAATCTTAGGAATATTATTGAACTGGACAGTACGATAGGTTGTATGTACACCTTGAGATAAATGCTCAGGAGTAATTTCCTGCCTCAACGTAAAAAAATGTAATAGGTTTTATTCGGAGTAAAGAAAATTACTGATAAATGTTTTTGTCCGTGATATCAGTTGGTCGACTACTATCAAATTCTACCTGTGTGATGATAAACTATAAACAAATTAGAGAGAGATGACATATAAAGAAAGTCCCAGTGTCAAATATATACCAGTTAGTGAGAAAATTGAGTAATTATTAAATTTCGTTTGTGAAGTTTCGCACCTTTGACAACAATAGGAGTAGGATAAAACACCAAAAGAAATATCATCTAAGTACGAATTCAAAACTCTGTGACTTAATGTAATCATTTCAAGATACTAAGAGCATGCTACTTACTATTGTTAATACACACACATCACTAATCGACAGTAGATTAAAACTACAGATAAGTTCAAGCTGAATTTTATTTAAAAACGTTGAAGCCAAGTAAAGATGAATATTATTATTGTTTTTGGTTTATCCCCAATAAGTTAGAAATTAATCTAAATCTACAACTACGTATTTCTCGCAACTCTACAGGTTTTATAGTTCACCATGCAATTTAACTACATGAAAGTGAAATGAAGCAAATAAGTGATCGACAGAAATGCATCGGAAACAATGTTAACTATACACTTCTTTAAATCAAAATAAAACTGTATTTTTTATCTCAGATAGTAACACTTTGTTTCAAATTTC
Source organism: Schistosoma japonicum (assembly GCA_025215515.1). Lineage (NCBI taxonomy): Eukaryota > Metazoa > Platyhelminthes > Trematoda > Strigeidida > Schistosomatidae > Schistosoma > Schistosoma japonicum. Next base: position 37,752,631 of record CM046069.1, on the reverse strand, counting down.
TTCCCTCAAGCCTTGTAATATCTTTATTAGCGAACTTCCAAATCATAAACTGATGAAGCTAGTTACAATTCTTGTGTCATTAGTAACGCTGAAGTATTTTTTTAAGCAATTACATTTAAGTGTGTATGTGTATTCTTAGGTAAACTATTTGTAAGGATTATTTCCTATGTACTAGATAGTTCAAATGTACCAATTATTAATACGGATCATAGATATTTTTAAGAATCACATATAATAGTCAATTTTGTCATCCAACTAATGTTTATTTTCCAAGCAAGCCACGAAATATTCAGCTTAAAAAAGTAAAGTATTCAAGGATAATTATATAAATAATTATATTAAAGTGATAAGGCGAATCGTGTTTTTTTCGTGATAACGATCATCATCAAGACATATTCTACGTAAATACATATTACTTACCTAAACACAATTGTAACGAATGATTTTGTTGTGAAAATAGGTTGTGTAGGAAAATGACTTTGACAAAGACCTCTTTCACCACCGGCCTCTGCCTAAAATAATTGAACATGAAGGATATATAGTGTAATCGTATGATAAAATGAAGAAAATAAACAAAAGGATAAACAAGTGCAGTTTTAGATACTAAGTAACTATTAGTAACTGGTATGAAACAGTGAAGTAAGAAAAAGGGATTTTTGTGTAAAAAATTCCAGTTGAGACGTTAAGAAACATTTTTAGCACTTTTTCGCCAGTAGCGTCATTATTGATTATATAGAAATACTTTATTTACCTTTTCTACTAAGGGAACACTTAAGTGACTTTTGGAGATGAAAATATCTGTCATTATCGAAAAGTGGAATGAACAAATTGACACATAAATCAGTATATCCTTTTAATGAATAAAGCAATCTGTTAAGCAGGCAGAAATTTCCTTTGTATTTTTTGATAATTCCAGACAAAATCATCTTGTCGGGAGTGAGACAGTTATCACCAATCATACAGAATGATCGTCGCGCTATACATCACAAATTGACTGAAGTGGGAATTCTACCACTGGATGCCGGCATACTGGTGTAGAAATCTAGGTGTTAATCAACCCAAAGCCCGTTGGGCGGAATCTGGGTGTGCACTGTCATGGTTCTTTTTAGATGAAAGTAGAAAGTGGAAACGAAATATTAAGAACATCTCATATTACGACAAAATGAACTGAAAATACTTAAGCAAAGAAATAAACAGAATACCGAAAGTAATACAGACAGTTATAAATCAGTGTTCATTTTGGAATACATTGATCAGTCTTACAACCAGTATCTTTGAGTTAGTGACCAATTTTAAGAGATGATTCCTGGAACTGCAGCAAGAAGATGTGACTAGTGAAGTACAATTAAATCTAGTAAGTGACGAATACTTACTGATGGCATTTTAAATGCAGTACACTCCCTAGCATTCAATTAAGATAAAATAAACATTTATTTACCGTCTTATTGAAGCGTTTGAATGCTATTTGATTAGAAACTAAACTTTAGTAACTTCAGTTTTTAAGTAGCTTCTAAAATGATAAAAATTACTCCTACACAATGAGCCTTCTAATAGCATTGTTGGGAAAAATGAAAACGAAAGTAAGCAGATTATATTTTCGGATAATCACTGAAGTGGAATTCCGGACTCGCATTACGTTAGGTAAATTCAGTTGATAACATTCAGGGTGAAATTCAAAAAAAAAATACCTATTCCTTCAAACAACAACACGTAAGTGACTAAGTTATGAGATCTCAATATCAACTAACATTAACATCAATAAAACGCAAGCTCGTGAAAAAAATTTATGAGAATAAAAATGTGAAACATAATTAAGGGCTTCACAACAAGATTTTAAAAAGTCTCTGTATAATAATTTTAGCTTTCTGAAGTATCCTAATCTTGCGACTTATCTCACATTTTTAAATTTATATACGTAGGATTTCCAACTTATTTGGGTCACGATTTCAAGTAACTTTATTAACAAAGTCGATTAAATATATAGCAAAGGAAATAATCAGGTACTTGGCCACAGTCTGCATTGTGCCTGAGATCACTGATTAGTCGACAAATCTGAATTAAGCTAATCGCTCTTGTTTTATGTTTAGGGATTATGTAACAACCACGGTTATTTTGTTTAGTGTCTAAGTTAGTCACTTCTAATTTGTCGATTAGTTTTCTACCTGTGTAGAAATTATTAATTTAAAACAAAATCCACAGACTACGAATTACAGTTACATGACTTTTGACGTCAGTTACAATCACTTCTTAGAAAATATTCGAATTTCCTCACTTGTTTTTAAATGGCCATTTGAATTATTTGACGAAAGCCATTTTCGCATATTTACCTACTTACTACCGTTGATTTTGTATAAAGTGCCTTTTAGTCGTCATCCGTTTATCATATTCTACAATCACTTTACAATAGTTCCTATCCAACACGCATTATTATTAAACAACGCAAATCACATGTCAGTCTACAAACCATTTTGTTAGTTAGATGGACGTCATGTGCTACGTTCGTCTATTGTCAGTTAAGCTTTTTCTTTTAAAGGATGATTCACGTTTCCTTTCCTCTAAAAAAGCTGACATACATGTAAAACTAATCTGTCAACAAAGTTTGCTGAACAGTCAGAAATACCTAAATACTAACAAACTACGTTAGTAACGCTACAATAAATACGAATAGTAGTTAGTGGGGTGTAAATGACTTTTTCAAAAAAAGATAGTATTTACTAAAATCCAGTGGATTATTACTATTTAGTATAGTATTATAAGTATTCGTCTTTTTGTTTCACATCATGGAAGCTAGACAATCATTAAAAATTGAGAAATACTTATCAATTATTTCTCACTAGTATGAAGCTCTAAGATAGTGAACATTTATCCCTCCAACGTGAATGAAACCAATGGCATTTAACCTTCGTAGCGTACGATTACCGTTAGATCATAGAGTGGAAATCAAATAATTTGCAGTTTTGATATCATTCAATCCTTACAATTGTGCGATTTCCCTTTTTACTGTCAGTGGGTAACTGCCTTACATCTGACATAGTTAAACTTCAGTGGTCCTGACTAGAGCTTTACAGTTAACTCATATTGACTGTTATTATTGAGTGCTATGAAGACTGCATAATTTGAAGTTTCGAAACAGAGTTTGAGCAAAGTTAGGTTACTTATAAGAAGACTTTCGATTGCATCGAGAAACATTTAGACGAAGCAAGTTGCCTCGATTCTTAAATAGCACATTATTGCTGATAAAGTGATGTTTAAAAGGAAACTGAAACGTATTTGGTGAAGAACTACCGATATCTATGAAAAAAGAAAACTCGAATTTAACTAAGACACAGATAATTACCATGCAGATTGCCGTTACCCATTGAAAAACAAAGGAAGCTAGTTTGGTGATTATCATACAGTATTTGTGTATGTTGCTTCATGTTTACATTGAAGTATCATTACCTAATTTGTTTCTTAGGTCAGATGGTAAGCCATGGAAATTAAAATCAGTTTATTCCTAACCGGTGTTAATTTTAGATAATTGTCATCATTTATTTTAGGAAAGGAAGTTATTGTAAAATTACCTGTAAACAGAAAAGCGAAACAGCATCACAACATATTCATGAGACCGTATCAAGTTTAATTCTACTTCTGCAAATGTTTAACAGCTAGATAATATTGTTTTTCAGTCACATTTATATAAATTTCAATAGACATGAACAACAGGCAGCAATCATTTACTGGTTGAACACTGTAGTTACAAATGCTTAATTTTATGATAACATAACAAAAGTGATGACATATAAATTCAATTACAAGTGATTGAATGGAACAAGAAAATGAAAGTTTTCCGTTTTAAATAAAAAAATATACAATCAGCTAAACTGAAATGAGTGGAAAAATAAACGACAAAGTACGTCACTTAACGAGAAGTAATGGGTCTTGAATTCAATCTACCTAATCATCATTAGAGCATAATTAATTTATAATTCATAACAACAATATTGAATGAATGTTTGATACTAAACAGATTAGATATTTTTCAACAGTATAGCTTAATATGTATTCAACATCTTGTCAAATATCGAAAAATATTTAACTTTTTAATAATACCTAACTAGTCATTATGCTGTTTATGAGAAAGAGTATGGTATGCATTCAACTGTTTATTCATGCTTCATATCGAGCTATTGCGTGGTTTTAAAGTTACAAATTACAGCTAAATTTCACAATCAAAGAGTTAAATTTACATCAATTCCAACTTCAGTTAAGCGAATAATACTAACCCTTCAATAAAACAAGGCTTTTTGAATTAGTATTTTAAACAAGATAATTTGTTAGTTTTATTAGCCATTGATTCTGATTTAAATACATATTTTTTATAACAGATCACCTACGACAACAAAATATCAGTTGTTTAAGACTTCATTACGAGTTAATACAGTCTGAAGTATAATTAAAAATTATAATTGCAAACACAATTCTTACCTATTAAAAAGTTTATGGATCAATTTATATTCAAACATTCTTCATAGGCTTCATAAGCCAGTAACAATTGTGCTCACTAATTAACTTGCTCATGGAATCATTCTCGTAAATTTAATCAGTGGTTTTAGGGGACTGGGACATGTCAACATTAACATCGAAAAATGCTGGCCCAATTTCACGGCGATCTAAAGACAATTCACTTGCTACAACCGTTAGTGACGTGTAGTGAATATTGAGTACGGATGCGTGTGCTTAATGCCAAAATTATCTATCAAATTGATTTGTTATAGTGGTAACCGATACTCAATAAATCCAAATGATTCAACGAAAGTCATATTACTATTATTATTTATATTTGCTTTTTATTCAATTTAGCCAATAATTGCTGAAAACCGTACGAAATTAGCATGGTTCTTGTGACGCTGTAATATAATTTGATAAAAGAAGTACCAAGTCGAAATTTCAGTTTGAACATCAACATCTACAATAATGAAGCTTGTACATGAAGACTGTATTGCTAAACACTATTCGAAACTGAATAGTACTTTCAATAATTAGCACTTAAAGATTGTTTATAACACCATTTGAGAGTTCAGAATAAATAAGCGATTTAGTGAAGTGTACATTGCAGATGAATATTCAGTAAGCAGAAAGCTTACTTTTAATGTTCATCCTAGTCCATTTAATCACAATAAAGCGACAAGCTCAGGATTCATAATAGTAAGATACTTCATATCAGTAAGGAATTAAATTTGTTTTCCGAGAAAAAAACATAAAGTAAAATGAAATAATTATAAATATCAAATGTAAAACCAATCCGGTTATATAATTTTGATATGTTGATCAAAGTGAATGGAAAGTTGTTGCTTATTGCGTCATGTTCTATCAATAACTTGTCACTTAAATTCACTTGCGTTTCATTGGATGTCATAGTGTTATTCACAACAGATACCGCTACTGTCAAGAGTGTCAATAGTACACTAACGATTTATGTAAACAAAACAGCCAAAATGTCATTATAGTATCGACGTTAATTAAAATAACTTACCATTGCACGGTATTGTGGAGTATTTGAATCAAATAAATATAAATAATTTTCATCACATAATAAATGTTGTTGTGATGGAATAAAGAATGACTGAAATCTTATCATAATGCGTGAATTCACACGTGAATGTACATAAATTTCACAACTAAAATTAACTGGATACTTGTAATCAGTGCTGTCATTTAAATCACTATCATCTATGAATAATGAAGCTGGCTCATTCAAGGTATTTTTCTTTAATGTTGTTTCTTTTGTGTAAAAATGGCGTTTTTCGTTTTTATACGATTGTACTGAATTAGGTAGATCAGCTGTTACAAATTTATTGTTCAATTTGATTGACTTTGTCAAATAATTCATATTACTTTTGTTTGTTTGTTTAATTGAAGTTGATTTTGAATTTAGGTGATGAATATTTTTTGCATTGAAACTATCATATTGTTGGGCATAATGAGGGTGAGAATAAATTACGGCTCCAGTTAACTCAAAATATAACCGTCTTGTTGTTAATCCTGGTATATGGTGACAGTGTTTTGATAAATAATCTAAATGTTTACCAAAAAGTAAAGTGTACAAACATCGTATCACGTAGGACATCGTACAAAAAAGATACGAATTTATGAAAATAAAAGTTAGATAATTACTATGAAACTTACAAATTGCAATGAAATGAAGCCGCTCAAGCTACGGCCATGCTTGCATGTAAAAGTTAAAATAATAAGACCATACTAATCGGATAGAAACAAAACAGTTCAAATCAATCGGTGAGCGTTATATACTTCCAATAAAAGTAACTCACTGTGACAGCTATAGGATTTAAAACCAAAGTTAACTAACTGCTAGTTACTAAAATTTAGATTGAATCATGTTACATTACGTATATGCACAAACTTCAGCTACCTATGGTTTCTGTAATATATTACATTTGAATTCATGAATAGCTGTCCTATGGCATTTTATTATCATCTCGGACCATAGGCTTTAATCGATGAATTATGATACATACCGTTAGGTTCATTAGGTGGTATCATTATCAATGATAATTGTTTTTTTAGTATGCCTTAGGATCTTAAATCTGAAAACAATGATTATAATATATTTTACTCGTGGCACCTTTCACATAACAAACCGAAGTCGGTATATAGTAGTCGATATTCGTACTACTACAGAAACACAACTACTTACATCACAGGTTACCTTGGAAATGAAAAAAACAGTTTTAATAAAGTGTTATCTGTTGTTTAAAAGGAATTCTCTATGGTACATTATTGATGTGTAGGAATCAAAATAGTGAACAGTGAGGAAAGTTTTTCGAAAAAAATGAAAATTAAGGCATCAAATACTGATTTGACGGCACATAACTTTCTTGCGTTTTTTTACAAATGTCAAAGTTTCCTTATTCACTAGCTTATAAAGATAATATGATAATGAATAATGTGTCGAAAAGTAATTTCATATATCTGCAAATCACCCCATAAAACTTCCTAGCAAAGTAATTAATTAGCGTATAATGTGTAATCACTGTCCAAAAGGTAAGAATTTGCGAATAAACGGTTTTCAGTTACAGTAATTTAATTTTACAGACGTTACGATTTCAAAAACGATTTAAATATGTTTCAGATTTACACCAGCGCTGTTGTTACCGATGATTTCTAACGAAATAGAACCCTCATTATTTTGCATTACAGTTTAAGGACGGTTGCCACCGACGTAGTTAGGTTGTGATTACCTTACAGTAGAACTAAGAGATTTGCATTGAATTAGTCAGTACACGGCGTTCGAGAAGTACAAAATTGTTTTCTATTTACAGTTGTTGATTAACTGACAACTTTTGTTTAAATGTCATATTAATGTAATGCATATTTTTATCTATTCAAAATGCCGTTTACTTATGATTTATGTGAATCAACTTTAAAATGAAGCAGATGGATTACATAGCCAATGATAATAGATGAAAGGTGTTAAGTGGCAATTGTATTGATAAACAAATTAATAACAACAACATGAATAAGTATTTTAGCATACGATAAATATGAGCAATTAAGATTTGAATGTAGGTTAAAATGGTGTGAAACTAAACATGTTAAAACAATAATCGTTCAAAAGAACAATGATCGTTCATAACTGTGTGTGAAAATAATGTGGTCAATTAACTGGAGAATGGAGATGAGGTATGAATGGAGTGGAGTAAAAACAAGGAAACAGCAAATGCTGTAAAAAATTGTATATGTTGTTTACTAAGTCCTGTAAGATCATGAAAGGAATAGGGATGTTACACACTTCTTCTGGACACATAAACTAGAGCTGTTAACTCGAATCCCTATGAACTCAATGATGTGTAGAAGATGAGGACGAATCCTATCCAGAAACTTAGGTGGTATACCGCCCTGGACGCTTTAGTCCTATCTATTTCATGCCCACTGTCTATCTATTGTCACAAAATAGAATTGCGTATAACTTTCACCGATTCCTTTCCAAACCACGATGGTAGGTGCTCGTTAATCCATTGGCTTAGTCATCTGGTCGTACGCCCAATATAGTTTTCTCCACAGGAGCAATCGAATTCACAAATGTACACAGAAGTGGCAAAACCAAGTAACTTATTCTTCAGTTGAGTAACTACCACAGGTCGGCTAGTGAATAATAAACAAAATTTTGTAGGATTAAAAGTTCTTTTAACAGTTCTACCTATTCTCTCGTTTAAAATATCACTTGCTACTTTGAATTAAAGCTTAAGAAAGAGAGATTTCTTCTTAACAGTCAGTTTTGCAACTGGAGCATTGGTATTCATATAATCCAAATTACTATTACCAAGGTTAATTAAATACCTACAGATTTTGAATTTATTCGTTTAAATACAGAGAACAATCTACTAAAAAAACATTTTAAATTTATTCATTAGGTATTTTCATCTTATATTATTACTTCTATCAAAGTAGAATTCCTTATGACTATCAATAGTTGACTGACATGTTACGATTTTTAACTTTGAATAAAATGAAACACATTAATTTCATATTATGCAAATATTGACACTTATGAATAGTAAAAGAACAATAGTCATCTAGATGAATATCACTTTCATGTAATGAAAATCACAAGTAGTAACTCACACAGACAATGTAAGCTAGAGAAGATCTTGTGTTAATTTAAGCGGAAAATTAAGTGAAAAAAACTAATAAATAAAATAGCTGCTTTATAAAGAACTTTTAGTTGCCTATAGAAATAAATTAAGAAGGAAAACCTACGTTTAAGTAGGATTTTGCATTACATGAATAAATGTGAATGTAAAAAAGTGAACACGTATCAATAATCTTTAATCGACTAAGATTTATACGGATATTTTAATTACTTGACATTAGCAGAAGCGTTACCACAGAGTTATCCACAATGTGATCAACTGTCTACGGAAAATAAGTTAAGTGTATTCCTACTTAGCTTTAATAATAATACCCAAGATAAGTAGTTTTTAGTATTTTGTAGGTTTTTTGATTGAATAAGCCATAGTGTCACTAGTTTAAAATAAGTAATTCCTCTGAGTAAAAAAATTATTCTCAGGTTTAACTAACATAACTTACTTTATTAATGTACGGATACGAATAAACACATCAACAGGCTTTTATTCATTTTAGTCATTTATCATGAATTACAAAAATGACATGGTGTAAAATATTCTACGAAAACTGTTATCTTTCCGAATATTTACATAAAGTATGTACGAGTGGTAATTCAGTGGATAAATGGCTCATCTTTTATATGATGCATTCCAGGTTCGAATACTGCCCAGTCTTATTAGGTTTAAGCAGCTATCTTGAATTAAGGTGTGTAATACGGGCTGATATTCCGAGCATATAACATGCACATGGAGAAATAATTTAATTTGATCTTTATGTCTACAAACCATTTTTAGGCTAAGTAAATAGCAGGAAAGTTTTCGTTCATGTATCTTGAACTATAAACAATCATAATAATCGGGAAAAAAACTTAGTTTCAAGTTATTAAAATCAAATAAATCATTTTTAAATGTCATTCATATATTTCTATTTTAACTAATTAACTTTCTTTCAAAAAGCTCATTGTTGGCAAAGATATTCTTCATGAAATCATTATTGTAAAAATGTTCTATCTGACTTAGTAATATCTTGTCAGTTTGTCAAAATTAATTGCATATATACCTACTGATATAATCATTTGAACAACTTTCAATGTGCTGAAATTGTTCAAGATGAAGCTGACATTTTAAAGAAAATACTTTAGTATACTGGATTTTAACAGTTGCTCTACATTTCGCAAAGCTAGACCATGTGAGATGATTTCATGCAGCGAAGTGACATCGAAAAGTGACCAGCGCGTTTATCTTTATAGAAAGAGGAAAATCGGTATATGCCTGTCAGAGATTAGTGACCAAGTTATATGAAGGTTTGTTACGTAGAACGTCGTTCGAAAGTATGATTTTTATTGTACATCATCAGTCGAATTTCTTTACTACTCGAGTTTCTTGCTAAACGTTTTTTCTCGAAATTACTGGATATTTATTTTCTTTAGAATGGTTACCTCGTTCTCTAAGCACTAAGCAAATATTGTCTAACTCTAGATTGTACTGGATGGAGAATATCGTATATTGCAATATGGCAAACGTTTCAAATAATAGACTACAAATTATAATTACTTGTAGCTTCTTGGTTCATATTATTAGCAGAGTTAAAACTAGAATAAAACATTACTTTAGTACTTTTTAGTCTTAAACGTTTCTTCTTTTGGAATCATCTACGAATCAAAATATAAATACACTACACACAAGTCATCAATGGAAGGTGGCAGAATCTTTTTTAAATATTCGGTTAGTATAGAACTTTAATAAATTAATAATCTACAAAAACTCCTTGTTTTTACAAGAGAACTGACTTATATGCAGGTTTATCCAAATTAAGACAGACATCATGTAACCTCTTCGTTGGGACAATGATAAAAATGACTTTTATTTACATTTAAATTTTACAAACAAGTAAAGTATAAGCTACTTCAAATTTAGGTATTTATGTATCATTAAAGCGAAAGTAAGTAACAATTCAAATTCATGTGATAATTATGTTTTACATTGGCAACAGATGCTCTGTTTACAAATTCATACAACTACTTAGTGTGATGAGTCACATTTGTAAGTAAAAGGTTATGACATGCTGATTATACAAAGACATACGAGCATAAGCTGACAGTACATATAAATAAAATAAATAGCGATGCATAAGAATAGATAATCAACCAACGAATAAGTAAATATCACAACACGAGAGATGAAAACAAAATAAAAACTTAGAATTTACACACCCATTTAACATTCAAATTATCTGACTACATCTGTTCTGTTTCAGTCTCTGTTTTGCTTGTTCTTTTGTCTCATAAACAACGAACACCATTATCTCTCTACTTTCATTTACTTTTTCCTATCTGACGTATTTTTTTATCACTTCAACTGGAAAACAATTTTCTCCAGCGATATTTTTTTCAAGTAACGTGATTTAAACATTTTCTTTGAAGGATATTAGTATTATGCATGTAGGTATGTGTTTAGATAATTCATAACTGAATATATCAGTGAATAAGTGATTAAAGGGATGATGTGTTAATGGAATCACTTGTAAAGCCTTCAAAGAAAGAACATGAAATGAGAAGGCATAAGTAAATAATACAATTGAAAGTAAAACCAGTCCACAAAAAATTCGACATTGTTTAGTCCTTCTAAAAATACGAACTGGGAAAAAATAACATGGTAATCTCTATCTGCACTAATACTTTGTCACAGCATGTGGTTCAGCGGATTAAAATCTTAAATTACGTTCTGTCGAACGTTTTGTCTTATTTTAATTTTTTTATATGCAAACAATATAAAACATTTGTCTTGTTCATTTTGGTAGCGAGTGAAGTGTACTTCCCACTTTTGTTGTATTTGAACTAGTGTTTTTTTTTTAATTCACAGTAGTGAATTACGAAATATTCCCAGTAAAATAACATTGAATTGAAAAAGTGAAACTTAATTTCTCTTATCTCTAGTAGTTTAACTGCCTTTTTAAACAAAACAAAAGAAATTCCAGTAGCATGTATGAATGCATACATTCTTGTAACATTCGTTTGTTAATGTTCGTGGTTGCTTATGAAGTACTTTCATAATGTACATAAGGAAATAACTTAATAAAAATAACTTTCCATTACATAGAAAATGAATTTATTAATTTTAAGATACTGACAAAAGAACTTCAAAAGCAACGATTAGTGTCTTACTACTCTTCTTGAACAATTATGTCTGTTAAACTTTTGTTACGTGTCAATATAAATACTCACAGTCGACATTTGTAGAATATATACTTAGATGGGCATGCATGTGAAATTGAGAGACATCAATGAAAGTGACCTAGCAGGAATGTTACAAATGTTAATCCTTGCCTTCGATTCGAGCTCACTCTATTTACGTTACATACAAGAATGAAACAGTCATGATGTATGAAATAAAGGTCTATCGTAATGTTGATCGTTATTCATTTGAAAAACAGATATGTAACTAAATATGATTTTTAAGAATAGATTTTAGCGAAAAAGTATTATTTATGCATCAAAAAGACCTAAACTTCTTGAATAGGGATATAAGCTGTTTAACTCAGAAGTATACTAAGTTTACAAATAATTGGATATTTAAAATGTTTCTCAGTTTAACTTCAGCATGTCAATTAAAAACATAAATTTTATTATATTACTGACCTACCTCAATTGATGTTTTCTTAATATCATCCGATTTACTAAACTATTTGGCCAAGTAATGCATACAATTCACTAGTAGCATATGTCAAATATTATACAAAAAAAACCCACAAATATTACTTATTTTGCATTCATTCAGAGTGAGAATTAACATACTTAGTCGAAACCACAGTATGACTATCTAAATTTAGGCAAAAGTATCTATAACTAGCCACTTTATAAGCGTTTTTACTCATTTATATATTTATTACAGAAAATTGTTTTCCGCCGACTAAATTAGAGTAAGTAACTGTCTATTTGTATTTATGAAACAAACTAACTTGTAAACAGAATCAAGTTAACCACTATCAACTTTGTTCCGTGTCAAATAATAGATTGAATGGAACAGAAATTTATGTATTAAAACAGTTGTTATTAGTGTTGCTACTTCTAGACAATAATAATAATAATAACAACGACAGTAACAAATAACTTTAATGACGGTATTTGTAACTAAATTAAAAACGACTAAATGTGGCGCCAAAAACAGTTAATTACACAGGAACACGTAAGTAATATTCCTGAATAATAAACAGACAAAACAATCAATTTAATCAACGACATATCTAACATTATAATTTAAGATATTGTTATTACTTCCTAGCCGACAGTTCATTACTCCAGGAGGTTTATCTGTTGAATACGACGGCTGTCACCCTGAAACATTTTAGATATTCATAAACTAAATATGTGATTTAAAATAAGAGAAATATGGTAGTTCTTTTACCATGAAACTAAATAACTAAATAAAAGATTTACTGTTATTGTGAACTTGTAAACTTAGAGCCGATCAAAACTAGTGACTATCTTTGTTGAACTATAAAAGCACCATATTATCAGTTCCAAAATTTACTACTATAATTCTATCATAGATTTATGCCTAGAAGAAATTTCCTCATATAATTGTACAATTCTTGAGTCTATAAACTAATTCATCCAGTTTCTTGATAAGTATCATGATGAAATTATTGTATGCAAAATAACAAAAGTTTATTGGTTATATGGAATTTGTGAAACGGCAAGTACGTTTAATGTAGCTTGTTTTTATCAGATTTATTAATCAAAATGTCATGATAAATAAACAGGCCGCAAAGATGCATAAAATTATGCAAGCGTCAATCATAAAATGGACACAAAATCGAACTACATTGTTGGAATCAATCAATCATTTCATGAAATATTTATAGTCTTCAAAAGATTCACATTCTGGTTATTAAAGTTATACTGAAAATACTAAAATTATTTAAATCCAAAAAACCGACATCTTCATCGAAACCAAGTACTTTTTCTACATATTACTTTGAGAATCTACTTACATTCTTCAATCTTTTAATCACATTGTTTTATTTAATACACAATAAAACTAATAATATTTTACAAATGTTGAATACTTGGATAGTACTTACTATGAATCAACTAAATTAAAATGTAAGATGATTTGAGGATGGGCCAGAAACGTTCTCAGACATGCGTTCTGTTTTATTTAGCACCTATCACCGAGTCTCACTTGCAAACATTAGGCAGTTTGTTCATTTTATCTGATTTATTACTAAATCAGTCAGTTTAGTAGTCTACCTCCGTTAACATTATTCTAATTATACCTCAACTGAGGAGTCCGGAGTAGGACAGATTCTGGGTCCCCAGTTGACTCTCGATCACCATCAAATCACCTTACATAAAAACATAGCACCAGGAATTTTAATTCATTTAAGCGAGTAGACAAATTCCAACTTTATCAGTGCAATTCAATTCGAACTACAAAGAACTACACAAACATTAAACTGGTCACTATTCTGTCATCAATCAATGTTAGTGATCTTTCAAAGTCTTAATAATAAAATAAAATAGTTCGAAATGTATGTAAAACTATGGTTGAATTTGTGTCTGATGTTTTTGATATTGGTCTTAAAAAATGCGGAAATGTTGGAAATTAAGTTTAATTAAAATCGTATACATTCAGAAAAGTATTGATGTTGATGTAATTAATTTAACTGAAATCTTATTGTTCACATTTTAATCAAATTAATTAAACGAGGTAATTTATTTTTGTATATCATAGTTTTCTTTGTAGCAAAGTCAATAAAATCTCAAAGTGGGTGTTATATCCAGCTTTAAATCAATTTTCAGTCATATTGTTTCACTCGTCGTTTTTTGTGATGGATAGTTACATCGGAACAACAACATTTAAATGGTTCTTGATTATTAACAGTTATTTTGACATAAAAGTTACGTGAATTCATTACATAAGCAAATATACATCTGCAATCATAAGCTATAGTCGTAATATAAAAATCTCAGTAGTTGAAGAAAGTTTTTAAAGATGTAATTGCTTCACAGTATCCATTCATTAAACAACAGCGTTTTAGTAAAATAAACTGACAACCGAAGATCACTAAGTGTACTATTCAGCAAGCACAAAAAACGGTAAAAACTGTATGAATGTATGAGAAAAATTAACTTTATTTTGTTACACTGTGATGTTAGATGTGCATTCCTTATTACTTAACACGCAGTATTTTAAGGTGAAGCATCCATGTTTCGGAATCAAAAATATTCAAAATCTAAAATGACAGTAAACGATGTGAAACAAAAGAGGCAAAACTGACTGTACTTGACAGAAATATAATGTGGAAATGAATATGAAGTTTATTTATTCAGATCTCACTTAACTAATGGAAAAGTAGTATTATAACGACGTTGTTTTGCAGTGAGAGCATTCATGTGTATTTTAAAATTATAGCAGGAAAAATAGTTAGTAACAAATATAAACACATTTCAATATGAACCAACAGCAGATGGTTTATTGTTATCATCAAGAAGCATTGATATTATCGTTTTTGCAGTTGAGAACCGTAGGCAATTACGTGCTTACACAAAGAATTATGCTTTGTATTATTATAATCTACATTCTTGCACTTGAAATTTCCTATCACAATGCTATGTATATTATGAACGGTTCAAGCAAAAATATCGGTGGGTTCCTGCTAGCACTTCAATTTACACCGATCAATAACGAGAGTTATTTTACAATAAATCAAAGCATTATAAATTATTTTATTAAATTAAGGATTGTATTCAGAGAAGATTCAATAAACTTTCGCTTTTTAGTTGTATTACTAAAATACAGTTTTAATGGTATTTCGTTAAATATATCATACCTTTTGTATATTGGCAAGTTACGCACATTTTATTATTTTTACTTCAAATAAAACAAATATGTAAATTGAGTTTTAGATTTTAGCAACAATCAATATATTGAGAACACATCTAAACATACATATATCCTTTATTCATTATAGTTACTTGCTGGGAAAAATCCGAGCTAGTCTAGCTCTATGCGGATCATAGATATTATACGTCACGTATAAGCTCAGTGATTCATGATATG
Source organism: Schistosoma japonicum (assembly GCA_025215515.1). Taxonomy (NCBI): domain Eukaryota; kingdom Metazoa; phylum Platyhelminthes; class Trematoda; order Strigeidida; family Schistosomatidae; genus Schistosoma; species Schistosoma japonicum. The sequence goes on along the minus strand of CM046069.1, from coordinate 37,736,939 downwards.
TTTACTGTAGCGATAATCCAAAACAAATTACATTTTTCCAGATACATCAGCCCGAAAGAATAACGATTAACATAATATAAAGGTAAGCAATTTTATGCCAACTACTTAAACGTGTTGCAGAATTTAATTCTAACTTTCCACTTGTTTTTCAATGTGCTGCATTAGTCATTCATGAATAACGTAGAACCCTGACACATGTTAGCATGGGTTCAAGTTGCCATAGAAAAGTAGCAGGATGAGATCAAATTTAAGACAATAATACAACAATAGAATACAACAGGAAGAAATTAAACAAAGATATTTACAAAAAAATAGTGGAGCTTGAGATCTACTGGAATATAAAGAGTGAATACATTTATGGCACTGTGACCGATTCTAAGCCATATCACCTAGTGTCTCAAGCCATTGACCATGATTATCACGCGAACCTAAATTAGATAATCTGCATCTACCAACTTAGCTTAAATTAACAGTTGAAAGTGCCATGAATCAATCCAGTGTTTTGGTCTGGCCACCTCTAGCTTTCTTCCATGCTACTCCTACGCCAACAAATATCGTGTGGCGAGGTAGGCAGTGATCAAACGTGAGGAACACACATGTCAACCATTTCAGTTGATGAAGGATACGATTTCTTCTACTGATTTATTACGTCTTTCTATTACTTTGTATCAATATTGCTTACTCATTTATTCCAAGATATGTTGGTAATTTTGCAGAAACACCTATGCACAAAGATTCAGAGTCTACGTATTTTTCTAGTTTCACAGTTCATGTTTTGTATCCATAGTTTGAAACAGATTGAACCGCTGTGCAACTTATTGTATCCTTTGTTGAGAGACTGATATCTTCCTAATGTCACATGTGGGGCAAGTCGGATTTATTATTTTAACATTGGTAAAGATTTAAGTTTCGTTTCAAAAACATCTTTCAAAGTTATAACTCGAATATATCGTTTGCACTTATCATTTGTCATATTAACAATAATACCGCATTATGAAGCAAATCATATTTACGTGTTAGCATCTATTGAAAAATAATCGAGCTGCAGAATTTAAACCAAAAAATATACACTGTATGAATTTTCGACTGAATAAAGGCTTTTTATCAGTTTCGTTTTATGAATTAAGGGGGGGTCTGGTTTGAGATAGAAACCTGATGAAAATCTTACTGTCATATAAACCTTATCTGTCGGACTATGTTTATCTTCAGAATTAAGGACCAAGTTAATCTTCATTTGGGATGAATTAACTAAATGCTTCGGGTGGAAAAAGTACAAAGATATTTCGAATCAAAATATTATTGGTCTACAAGTTAAAATCTGTAGTTGCAGATACTGTTTTGGAGTTTCTATGTGATCAACAACACTGGAATGCAAAGATACTAGCTGACGCATTTTTCACTCTTCACAGAATGAAAATATTTTTTGCAAACAAAATGTTACCTCACAAGTGAGGATTGTATTATACATATACTGAAGATTTATATAATTAACAATTCTAATAAGCATAAATCAAATTTTCGGTGGCACAATTTGCAAACCTCTTTGTCGTTTGTGAGCAACATCAGTATTCACTGGGTAAAATAGACAATAACACCATAAAAAATCAATATGAGTTAGATGCATTTCCGATTATTTATAGTTTTTGTAAACTTTAACCTATTAACAAATAATTTTCGAAGTCAGCATTAACGTAACGTACGTACATGTCATGCTTTATTTTATTTGCAAGATTGAAATACTGATGAATTAATTTAACCTAATAATGAAACAATTGCAAATCAACACAAAAAAAGCAGCTTATACAAATAGTCGTGTGATCTATTTACCAAATCGTTTCCATATAAACGATTCCAGATTAATATATAGAGCTATTAAATTTCCTTTACCTAAGTAATTAATCTCTGAACTAGACGTTCATTATATTAAGGTTTCAAAGTGTGAAAATATTGTTTTGTCTACTATGGTTTTACTCTGCATTATAGATACTTTATGACAATATATCACTTACTCAAACGTTTTTCTTATCATATGATTTTAATACTGGCTTATTTTGCATGTATAATTTGGATGAAGCTACCTGTAAAGTATGCAGTGTTCACTGTTTGGTCAATTAAACATTTGTGACTGATTGTTTCAATATTCACTATACCTTTGTTATTGGCAGCGTCAAATCTCTGACTAAACTTACAAAAAAAATTGAAGAATTAGAGGAATCCACCTAATTTGTTTTACATGTATTGGTTAAAAATTAAACAAAACTTTGATGAATTTGAGTGATTTCGACTGGGAACTAATTTTGGAATTTAATACGTGATGAAAAAATGTGATTGCCTATAAATCTGTAATTTTAGCACATACAACTTAGTAACAATAAAATTCCAACCTTCATAGTATATATATATATATATATATATATATATATATATATATATATATATAGGGAGAAGAAGTCACCTAAAATTGAGTACTTCTCGATCGATTAAACGTGGACGGTGGTCTCGTTTACGTCTATTTTACAAACGTATTTGTAAAAGTGATAGGAGTGAAAAAAAAAGATTAGAAAGATAATGTATGGAAAAACATTTACAATTGCAAAGTTGAAAAATACATTGATCTACTAATTTGCATACAACAACTGATTAGTGTAAAAGGCAGATAGCAGTTTCTATGCATTTTATATACTGCCACTTAATTCCCATTTCCTTGATAGGATGACTGTTTGAATGAATTTATGTTTGGTTGATAAAATTAATATTTATTTTGAATGCAATTAGAAAAAACGAATTTCATTGTTAAGCTAAGTGACTGAATGAAAATCTTTTTAAAAATACAGTCATGTAGTTCTCCATGAATAACGCAAGCATTTAGATAGAGAGTGGATAAAGAGAGGATATTATGGTTTACCTAATAAATATAACACAAGAATATTAAAATTGAGGAATAAGGGATGAAAGTAATTTGCTATCACTAAGGTGAATAAAACTGCTGAAGTCAAGTAAAAAGTAAAGTATTATTGGTAGTCGTGTTTGGATTTACATTTTCTGATGAAATACAATGAAAACATATTAGTACTCAAGGGATTTCTATTCAAAAAATTAAAAACAAAGCCCATTAGGTATTGATTGCTTGACAGAAAAGCCACGCAGATGGAGTATATAACTATTAAATCACGAAAATGGAAAGTGTTATAGGACAATAACTCGATATACGATATAATAACGCATATTCTTAAATTTTTAATCACATTTAAACACATTGATCAAATACTTGATTTTTGATTATAAAGAACATTTTTTCCTTAAAGAAACCAAGCTATCTGGTCTGGTTTGATAGTGACAATGTTAGATTTCCTATTAAAAAGGCAGATTTTAATAAGGGGCCCTTCATTCAACTATTCGTTACTACATATTTTAAACATGTTCAAATATTTGCTAGTTGGACATCATCTAACAAACTTGACATCAAAACGTCATAATTGCGATGAATTTATGATCCACTGTCTACTGAGAAACTGAAGAAACGTTGAAATCATGAGTGATACATAAATTTAACTGTCTGCCAATTACTGTTCACTAAAAAATGGTAAAATGTATTGATTATTGCAAAACATGGCTTATTAAGATCAGAAGTAATCTTTGAGATTTTTGAATTGATTGAGATTAATTGTATTTCAGGTAGTAAAGTTCGATTCACCGAGGAAGAGTAGGAGTAATTCTGCTTGAAATAAGTGATGCTAATGTTCAGAAATATTCGCAAATAATTAATTCAGCTAAGAGAACCCGACTGTACCAAGTCTCCAGAACAACTGTTGTTTTATTACAGGGGATACAGATAACTGCATATGCAATCTATGTAGCTCAGAATAATTATGAGCACCCTTTATTTAATGTACAGGGAGTAGTAGATGAAAGTGCATGTTGTAAACACGGAGTGCTGAAATAGATGTTTCCATCCCACAATTGAAATTGCCATACTTTGATTACCGAGTTGGGTAAGACAGATTTTGAGAATGCAATAAATAAAATAATTCTTAATAAAATTTATCTTTAAATTATACATCATAATAATTATTGTAAATAAGTGAATAAACCTAGTAAAATTCAGCCCAACTATTTTTGTCATTTATTATTTTTATTTGTTCAGTAAAATTTTCACAAATTTTGATTCTTCAAAGTCGTCAGAGTTTTACTATAAAATACTTTTAATGTTTTTATTCGTGAACGGAAACACGAAAAACAACAAAAAACGTAATCAAGGAAATACATATTTCCGATAAAGTTTTATCATTATATTATGTTACTATCTCTCTAGGTGAACACGAAGTGGATGGTTATACAAAATCTAATTTCCAGACCACAATAAAATTTACAAATGAAGTATATAAATACTGATTCACTAATATCCACGGGTTCTTGAAACGATAGACAGCAAACTCGAGTTAATTATTTGCACCAATAAAATTTAACCTTGAGTTACTTTATCCCGTTATAAAACTTGATGCAGCCTATAGCTGATAAGTTAACTTATCAACATCTATTCATCTTGTTATGGAGTTGATAAAAATATGGATTAATAAAAGGCTTCCTGCTGACTGATGTTACCGTGTACTCAGCTTTGTGGCGAACTTTAGTTGTCTGAAGGGTAATTTGGCTACCTGATTGCCAAAATCAAAGTAATTGAAGCATGGTTTGAAATTATGACTTACCATATGAAAGACACTAGCCAATATGCCATCACTATTATTTTGTTACTCTAAATCAGAAAGCTTCAATGGTAAATAGCGTTTTTGAGTGTTAGTACCCCTCTGACAAATAAAAAATTGTGTATTTGAAGAAATTAGTTGGCAATTTAGATGACTTAATACATTTATAGTTACAGTAATTTTATTTTGTCGGTTGTACAACAAAAAGGAATTGGCAACTAAAAGAAAATTTCGGCTTATTGAGTAGTGTAATTGATTGATCTTCTTTTAATGTACGATTCTAAACTAAACACAACGATCTACATGTAAAACGTAAACACTACTCACATGTTTGGTTGAAAATGCTGTGTGAACTTATGATGTCTATATTCTGACAATATTTCTGTGGTTTTCGATAAGATATTATGCCTATTCGCAAGGAAGATACGCACAAAATATGTCAATTACCATTAGTGTACTAATTTCATAGAATCTTCAGTATTCCTCAATAATGAAATTACTATAAACGGACTTAATAATCGAACTCTGGGATTTATTACAATCACTAACTTAATTATCTGAGCTGGCTTTTGGTAGAGTGCATCTTAGTTCACATAAGAACGATATTCAAGTCTGAATGAATGTCACGATTTAAGGAAGTGAGACATCAAAATTAAGATAACCCGTTTAGCATTCTCTTGTTAGAGCCATAAGAACCAACTACTTACCAACCCCACCAATACAATTTCACCACCGATTTTTGTGTTATTTATGTTGCAAATGATTTGAACTCTATAGCGATTATTCGATTAATCTTAACAATCCCCTACGTATGTAATTATTCAAATCTGTAAATCAACGTTATTTCATCTATTTAGTTTGTTATATAAGGACTTATTAACACACTTTCACCTGGATATATTTTGTTCACGGTGAATAGACTTAATTGGACAATTACTGTTTCTCAGTAGGTTTCCGAGTGACCTTAGTTAATTTGAAACGTCTAAAATAACATTGAATTTGATATAGATAGTTTATGTAACGACTGGGACTTTTAACAGTAAAAACAATAATAGTAATGCTCATTTGTTGAAGTAATGTACAGAGTTTGAAGAATTAAAAAAATCTACTATCAACTCACTTTGAAATTACCCTCTAATGAAGTAGTAGACAAATTAAGTATAAAAATAGGAAAATACATATACGCAAAAATATTAATTACTTGAAAAATTCATTTTGTAAACAATATAAGTAGGTAAGCATGAATTATTACCTAGTACACTGTTGACCAACGAAAATGTGAGCCCTTCATACCGTTTAAACATTAAGTATGCAATGTTTTACAAGTGCTCCAGTGAATTTTAAAATGTCGGATTTATTATACTATGATTCGGTGATAAATCATGTGTACTGTAAATAATACTGTTAGTATTACTTTTTCAATGATTTAGCATCCAATTGTGAATTAACTAAATTAAATAATTATATTTTGAATATATGCACATATATACTTAATATAATCAAGTAGTATAGGTTAAACATCACTTCGTTAAATGTGTAATTTTTGATTTTATGAATCATCGTCGTATAACTTTTCCACTTAATTTGTTTATCTGAACAAACGTTAGTAGATCTGTAAGTCATCTATTATAGTAGTCATGGTCAATAAGAAAAGCAACTTTAGTGAAGCCGCATTTCACCTTTTTAATTTTATTTTATAATTACTTCTGCGTATTTCATAAAGTCTACAAAAATAATACTTTTCATTTATTCGTGTTAAAATATTATTGCAGACGGGTAATAAATAAATTCTTATCAATAGCAAAACTTGTAGAAAAATAAATACTGCCTTTATAGACCTTTAAAAATGTTAGAACTCATGTCTCATAAAGGTGAACAATAATTGCAAGCTAGGTATCATATTTTTTGTAATTTTACAACTTTACATATGATGTTCATCACACTTTTATGTAGTTGTCAGTGTGTAAATTTTACTTCAAAACTTAATAGTTTTCTTTATGGATAACAAACACATAATTTCAATTTTTACAACCTCCCTTATACTGGATAACTGACAGAAAGATAATATTTTATTAAGTTTGAAACTAATCAAGCCGTCAAAAAATTAGTATCAATGCAATTACTAAAGTTAGTGTCGATTTGATTTCCCATGTCATCTCTTATAGAATTGTTTAATATATTTTCAAAATAACGCATTTTAGAGTTTTATTACGCTGCTTGGACCTAAAAACACTATTCAGTTTTTCTTCAATTGTTTTCATTCATTTGACCAAAATAATCGTTGGTAATATCACACGCATTTTTATGATTAAAAGCTTTCTATATCTGAAAACAGCCATAGTGAACCTAGCCCGTAAAATAAGCCAGAAGGATTGTTTTAGCATGCTCCATAATCCCATTTACCACTGTTATTCACAAAGTACAACTAAAAAAGCAACCGTTAAACTGCTGTTCTTGATTACTATTGTTTTTCAATATTATAATTATGTTTTAAATAAGTGATTATTACAAACCATTAATTATAATTTTATTGTTTCTAATATCAACAAGCTTCTTAAAAAGGGGCATCAGAATAAATGTTTACATTACCACATTATACATTGTTTCCGAAATATTACATATAAAATGAAAATGGTAATCACAATTGACGTTGCAATCAATAATGATATTTTGACAGAAAAACAGAAATCAGTTTACAGTGACAGTATAAAAGTTTAACTCAGTGTTAGTTTTCATGGACACATTGGTCAACATTATAGGCTTCAGAGCTAATTTTGTAAATGATGTATTCACATAGTTTTAACTCTTTTGACTTAATAACTAATATTTATTTAAAACGTGGCTTAGTATTCAAAATTCTATTGCTGCATACATTAGTGCAAAAATGTGATTTCGAGTTTTAATTTCTATATCACAAATTGCTCTGAATTAGATAACGATTTATCACCTGGAAACATTGAACAGCTGTTTTGTTCTATTATGAAACTCTTTAGCAGTGCGCATTCACGACTCCGTCGGGAATAAAACCCAAAACTCTCTGGCTCCACGACAAACTCTTTACCATAAGATTACTGAGTCGGCCTCTAACGGTTGATATTTCTAATTCAGTCAATTTGTGATAGGTCCTTGTCATTAGTGAGTAATTGTTTCACAATTGACACGGCTGAACTCCACTGGTCACGTCTTCACACCAGAACTCCAGAAGTTATCTCAAGAAGTCAGTCACTTTATTTGGTGTTTTAAAGTTTACTTAAGACCTTAATATAATATAGTCATTTGCTACTTTAAAAATGAAAACATATTAGTAGCAATTATTGTGATTATTCATATATTGTTTTAAAGTCACTAAATTTTCCCTTATATCCGGAGTTTTTTGTACAGCTGGTTATTACATTAGTTCTTTCTAGCTTGTATGGATTACTAATTGTGTGAGTAAAATTGTTGCAAAGTTGCACTTATTGTTGTATTATTTTTTAAGCTACTGTTATTAAAGCTTATGTATACGTATTTGTTTGTCCTTAATACTGCTAATAGTATAGCGGCTTAGAACATTCACAACTTATCAATCTATGAACTTTACCAAAATATTGTTTAGTAAGCAAAATCTCTTTAGATTAAATTGTTAATTCCTAAACGGCCAATTTGGATGGAACTTTATGTAATGAGGGGAATAATCTTTACAATAGATCAAACTTTTTTCCTAAACAGTTATCAACATGTAATCTATTATACAAATTGAACTTTAGTCTAAGTTCTTTTGTTTATACAATCATTATCGTGCAACGATACAACTGAGAAAATGGACGCTGGTCATACAATAAGATAATTTGCTTTTGTAATTAACAAAACTGGGTGGTCGAAAAAACAAACAATAATTTAAAGAATGGCTTAAATTAACATTTTATACTCAGTTTATAAAATGGATGGCTACACAATATTTCATTATTTTTGCAGTTGCTACAGTAAGACAGTATAAAAGCACTGGTTAAACGTTTGTGACATAAGCACAATTGAATCGAACTTGTAAAATATTTTATTATTATGATTGTTTATATAATAAAACCTTTTTTTTACACATAAGCATATGAAACGTAATAAAATAATCACCAGTTACTGCAAAAGATAATTACAAATACAGCGACAACAACCAAAATAAATAGTTCTCAAGATAGACAGTTCGACTCAATAGCTCTTCTTCACACCAGGATGACCGTAAATTTCAGGCCGATGAAACTTTTATTTATAATATTTATGTTGCTGATGCAAAGCATGCTGGAAGGAGTGGTTCAATTAAAATGTTTTGCTATATTTTGATGCCAAATATATTCCAAAGTTTGTCTTACAAGTATGGTCAATATATAAAATCTGTTAAATCTATTTAACCGACATTTGATTCAACCACGACAAGCTTTAAAAATTGATGATACTCATCATGTAACTTATCAAAAATATTTCTTTATAATAACACAACTTGTTGCGTAAAGTCTGGAAAAAAAAAGCTACGCAACACGTAGCACATACAGCTCTTGTCATATAAAACATTTTAGCACCAATTAAAATTATGTATATATTTGAAAATTGATTTTCTGCTAAATAAAAATATAAATAGAATCAAATTAAAAGTTTTTTGGTAAGTTGCTTAAAAAATACCTGAAATGTATGTTACCCTTAATATGTTTATTTGTATCAAAAGTAAAATTTGGACTAACTTCTCCACCACATGAATTGTAATAATTTCAGAAGCACAACCTACGTTTGCCCAGCAAAAATGGCGAAACTCAACCTTCGAGACCTATAGTGACCAATTATTTTATAGGCTATCTAAAGAGGTGAAATCTTACTACTGATTCATCCCTCTGAATAATTTTAAATTTTTTATTGATTTCTTAATGATTAAGACTTTCTACCCGAACACATTGCTGAAGGCTTCCAAAGAGAAATCGTAACTTCGCAAAGAAACATAATTTTAGTATTAATACATGTTAGCATAATAATTATCCAAGACACTTTAATTTAAAAGTATGAGTCAATTAAAAGATTGCACTTTACTTGAAAACTAAATATTATTTTTTACTAAATCGTAGTCATAGTTCGTATTCAGTCTTTTCATCTGCGAAAACTTATATATCAAAAACTCAGCGGATTAAATATCATTAAACTATGTGTAAACATCATAAAGAAAACAAAATATCTCAGATATCGATCTATGCAGCACAGACAAAGATGGCATACTTGGATAAAAGCCATCTGCCTTATGGTCATTTATCACTCCTTAACAAAAACGGTCTATTCAATAGGGCATTTTAATTGTTACATTTTTATTTGAAAAGATGCTAATTAAAAAGAATGTCTCAAAAACCTGTGCAAATATATCAAAATCATTTCATGCAGATTATTCGAAAGCAAATATAGCCCACAACAACTACAAAAAATTAAAACTCACAAATAGAAAGTCCAAATACACCACAATTGCCTAGAAAAATAACTAAAATTAAACGAAATATCATAACTCTATTTGTAAACTTCAAAAACACTCGAATCTATTTATCGATGACCTTAAACGAAATTGTTTATCTATACAAACAAAATAATGCAAATAATATATTTATCCTCGAAAATGTTCTATAGTCTGTCCAGCTGAAAAAAATAGAAAAAAGTTTTTAAAATAATATTTTTTGTTAATAAATTTTGTTTAACTAGTGGGCATACTTGTATATTATTTAGTTCAAATGAACAATCGCTTCACAATTTTTATGGTATGCATTTTCTTAGTGCACATTATCACTTGTTTACATCGCTTAACCATAACTCACTTTAATCTGCGACATAAATGATGCTAACTACCTGAGAAATCTCTAAAATTTACTGCATCGGAGTTTGTATAGTACTTTTTGTGTACTGGTGACATAATAAGCTAACATCATTCACGGAGCCACTGGGAACCAACGAACACAATGCAGATGTTATAGCGATGTCTGGTATTGTTTGTCTCATTTACAATATGTGATTCAGCGGTTCGTGGAATTTTGAGTTAATAAACACTTAATTGTTGCTTAGAGAGATAGAGTGTCGAAAATAATAATTTCCAAACTGGGACCTGTTGGGTTTCTATGTCTCTGCAGTTTGGCGTTCTCTAGCTTTCCTCTCTCATAAAGACCGACAGACTTCCTAAAATATTTTCATGTAGCATCATACGTTTTTTGAATTCGTTACTAATCAGTGATAGGTTATTATATATTCAAACGTTCGACTTATTTTTTCGCATTTACGCTTTTTATGCATTCATCTATCTTAGTTGACTATATTAAATCTAATAATCACATCAGCTCCATTATTTTATGAAAGTTAAGGTAGACTTTACCTTTAATTAAGTGTCTTTTGTGTTGAATCACCTGAAATGGCACAACTGAAATCTTAAATTTTCAACAACCTTTTTAAAGTAACTTCCATACATATTGAACAAAAACTTTTCTTATATTTAATGGTGATCTTTTTAACAATCTTATTCGTTAGGTCAATGATAAAAATTGTGGGATTAATGAAATTCAAGGTTTTTCATTATTTCTTTAATGGAATGATTTTTTCTATTATAGAATTTAGGGATACTCTTCGACCCGAGTTTAGCCGAATTCTTGCGATTTTTTATCTCAAACACTCAACGATTTAGTTTCATGGTATATTATTTTGGTCGTAGCGGTGAGTAAGATATCTGCACTACCCTATTTGATGACCGACTACTTTAGTCACTGCTTTCTTCGCAGCCTTTTGAAAAATTAGCTATCTGACTAGAACGAGCTCAACCGAAACCGTGAAGCAATGTATTCACCAGCACTTCTATGTAAGAATATTACTTTCTAGGAATTGGTAAATGCCAAGAGGATTCGCAATTTAACGATGCTGCACACGCTTACATGATACTTACCACTTACTTGTTACAAATCGAGTAAACGCAACTAGGGCATAGCTTTATTTCTAAAACAACCAACAGACTTGTAATAGTCGTGACAACGCATAATTTTACAAAAGGGATATTCCGTAATTCCAAGAGTTTATTTTAGTAGGGTTGTATTAGAAAAATGTGATGTAAAGAAGTCAATACTCAAATTTTTGGAGTTACGTGTCTGCACCTATGTGGACCTTCTACCAATCAAATGCAACTCCGTAGTGACATAAATAGAAGTACCTACTTATAATGAATGATATGATCCTATTTCTAATTGTTTTCTAGTAGTCTTGAACAAGCAAGTAATTAAAAAACACAGGAAAAAAGAATATGTTGCACCTGCATTGAGGATAAGGCACACGACGGGGCACCAAGCGTTTAATTTTTATATGCAAGCAACACAGTATATAGTTGTGCATTTACAATTTTCTGCTTAATCAACCATAATACCTGATTTTTTATTATCCGTACGTTTGGGCTGAATCGTTTGAAGTTACTCTGGTTATACGACAAACGTTACTTGGTCATATGCCTGGTGAACTAAATTGGCGAGCCTGACATGATATGGGCAAGACCATTACTATGAGATCATTCCAATTTACACTTTTCAACAGAGTATTTTGACATAATAATTTTTTCTCATACTTTTCACTGTACTGCATATATTTGTATTTTAATAATGCCTAATCAGACACCTAAGCTTATTAGGATTAAAATCCGCGATCACTCTAAACTATTAACTCATCTGCTTGTGAACAGAAAGCGTAGAAGCTTGATTCTGCTACGCAGAAGTCCAATTTCGAGATTACAGCGTGACGGACCTAAACGTTTATCACCTTTTCGTCTTTTAGTCATCTCTTCACGAATTGAACAGGTACGTTACCCCTTTTTTTTGGACACGACTGCGAAGAACCTTACGACCAGCTCGAAAGATCAAATCTTAAACTCGGAAGCTTGTCCGACAGACAACGTTTCGATGAACCGTTTTACACAATTGAGCTTAGAAGCAGTTCAGCAACAGAAATGTTGTCACACATGAAATAAGTCATTGGTTAGCGCACTTTCGACGAAGTTCTTTTTCGTCAACTTTTATTATCAAAACCACCACAACAAAATCAAGCAGTTCTAGGAACATTTATTTACAACTCAGCAGACGAACTATGTTCATCTGCTGATCGAATTCTAGAGATCACCAAAACTCATCATAATGAGGTTTATTTCGTTACGATAAAACCTCATTCGACAGAAATTAAATGAAGTAACAAAATAGTGCAACACTGTCACGTTTCCCCGAACTACGGCAACAACACAGACAAAGCATTTCTCTAAAACAAAGTCCTTCACGGAGGAGACCATCATTTCGACTTCAACGAAGGTAAAACTCATATTGATGTTAGTACCATGACCTCTATGGCAAAGCCTTGAAAACGTATAAAGACCCGTGTTTCTCGCTGTTCACAAACCTACCACTGACGCTTCAGGAATCTATACCAATGGCACTTCTGTTGTGTCACTAGAATTTTTGAGGGTTGCGTGAGCGAACGCTATTTCTCATACTTGTACCTCAGACGTATACCGCAACTTGTTCCCTTTCCAGCCAACAGCTATTACAAAAGACTAGGCTTGTAGGAAGATTGTATTGTGGAGCAAAACTGAGACGAGAATAGTGAACCAGCGAACCAGCGAATTTGTATTTTTAAATACATCGATTTTTATATCAATCAATTTACAATGATTGTTCATTAAGTAAAATCAATAAAATTTAATTAATACAATGAAATACTGTCAACTGTATTTAAGAGTACAACTCACATTGAAATAAAAATAATTGATGAAAGTCTACAATTCAATCTTATAAAAATCAATACAGCTTCTTTCATCTAAATAGTCAACTATTGTATTTTTAGGGATTATGAATCCCTAACAACTTCTATGCGGTAATCGTGGACAGGGTGATCAGGTGCCTGTTATTTATCACTGATGTGATAACAACAGTTTATTACCTTGTCGATACTAGCTCATAAATCAGCGTCTTGCTTGTAATTCCATCTAATCTCTAACATAAAGTTGTATTTGACATACAAACATCCGACGGTAAGGAAATGGCGACGTATGGCAAAAAATATGTCCACTTGGTTGTGAATTTATCATAACCGCTCAAAAAATTCCACCATCGCCGTTTTGAAAATACTTATCATAGACAAAGATTTACTAAAACACTACAGCTTGCCTGTGGACCCTTGCAAAAAGAGGCTAGTAAACAGCGACATTAAACTCTCCTTACAAGGAACCACTGCTGTGAGTGGCGGTCTATGCCCTCTTTGTTTTAAACATTTGATCAACCCTTATTTTCAGCCGATATTTGACAAGCATCTAGATTTAAATATGCAAACATCAAAAACATTATGTGTAACTGGCAGTGTTAAACATCACTTCATGACTACTGGTCAACCTGTATTTCAAAAGGGACACCGACTAGCACCTGACAAATTAAGGATAGCCGAAATTGAATTCGATCATATGATGGACCTGAAAATAATCCACCCATCCAGTAGCAAATGGTCATCTCCATTACATGTTGTTTAAAAAAAGACAGTATTGATTGGCGTCCCACTGATTATTAGCGTCGTCTTAAAGCCCAAACTACACATCATCGTTACTCGTTACCACACATTTACGACTTAACTAAGGAGTAGTGTTTAGAGCATGGTATAATATTAGCGTACAAAGTTAAGGTTACTGATAACTTTGATTTGTGCCTAGAAATTACCAAGCGTATCATAACATTTGAGAAGTTTGTCACCACAAATGTGTCATCGGCAATCAATTTTCCTTCATACGCTCAAAGTATTTCAGAGTCCTACTAAAGCACTTTTCCAATAGGCCATTTTTTGATATTCTTATTTAGTATCTTACGGTGAATGATATCATTTGTTCCATGCACGTCAGAAATTGCTAAATCTGGTTTATAAATCATACTTCAATTTGAGTTGTATATTGTGCTCAATGTCCTTAAGTAGTACACAAATATAAACCGTCTAAATTGGGTAAAGGCATGTATAATAAAAATTACTATAAGTTCACTAAAAAAAATTCTTTCTAAGTCAGTGCACCTGAACTGTATTCAGAAATCCTAATTTCAAAGTCGCTAGCACATTTAATAATCCATAAATGCAATATTCAAAAGATCTTTAAGACTAAATGTGTTGTGACCAGAAAGGTACCCATTAGTCTGTCGTCTCATTTATATTAATTTCGTGCTTCTAACTACTAACTTCTTTATCTTATGAACACCTGATCATAGGCGTTACCTGATACATTAAAAGATTATATAAAACGACCGGAATACGTTACTACAAAAAAAGAATAAATAGATTTAGTCTTATTATTTACTTTATGGCCTGTTATAGTGACTAAACTAACACGTTTTCTTACGAAAAATGTTAAAACCCATCAAATTCATCATTTGTGCGATTTCTACTAAATTAATTTCGCTGTTTCTAACTTTACAATTATAACAACCGTCTTTAAATGGCGCTAGTTAGCCTTGCATGACGCTTATCTACAAGATATTGAAAACATCATTTATTAAGTTCGATTTATAACAACGTTAAGGACTATTCTGAACTTTACATCTTGCAAGTTGCTTATATTTTTCTTTACTAATAAGTGCATTATCTAGGCAATAATGAAAAGCGATTTGAAATGGCTCTTCGAACTATTATTAACTTATAAGAAATCAGTCTGCTTTCATTTTACTTCAAGCTGGATCATGAATATCACAGAGTGACTTCATGAACAGCTAATTTTTCCAGGAAAAACTTCGTGAAAATAGAACTTCTGATCTACTATTTAATATACGTGAGAAGTAAGCTAACTAAAGAATTTTAAAAAAAGTTCGAATTTCGGCTCTAAAGTTTTGTGTTTAGGTTTCACGAATTCATAACTGTAAGTGTGAGTGAAATACAAGTAACAGAATTTCTACACTGCTTTTAGATAGGAATGATTAAAAGCCAACAAACATTAGAAAGCCTGAAGCCAACTGATTCAAGACCTATTCTGTGAGATTTCAAATCTAGGCCAAGTTGCTTTTTAAATAGCTGATAATACGGTACGCATTATAACTATTGCTAAGTGGCAATATTTCATGTGGTTTATGACAATCAAATTCATAACTTGACTCTTAACAAATCGCTTTTCTTCAGTAGACTTATTCACGACAGTCAACAAACTGCTTAACAGGTTATTATGAGTAATAATAGTTGAACATATTTATCCGATGATCTTTTATTACAATAGAAACTGAATATTTGAGTCCTCATTATTAAACACGGGGAAGCAAAACTGATACAACTATTAAAATTAACATTACTTAAGAGCAATTAAGTGTATAATTAGAACTTACAACGAGATTAAACTTGCATATTCTTTTCTTAGTAAGCACAACGCTGTTAAAACTACGATTGTGTATGGAGTATATTTAGCACTGGTAAGCATTTCTAAGACAAAATATAAGCAATTATAGTTATTTGATGCGTTATCAATGATGCATGCTCATGCACCTCCACAATTATTCAGATTAATTGCACTGATATGTAGACATCCAAACAAACCATTAGCATGAGCACAAATATTCTTCGAATTATTCTACTAGTTGCTGATACCGCTTAAGATATCAACCTGAACCATGTTCATAAACTATATAAACGATAAACATACTAACAGTTTTCACCGTACATTCAACTTGGAATGTATCAGTAAATTTAACATTAAACGTGTTTCACTAATAATAAGGTATTAATTAATCATTTATGTAAGTTCAGCACTTGTGTAAATAAAATAAATTTATTTCTAATTAAAAATTAAAGTTAAAATTGTATGTTCCGACTAAATTTTTCAAATGTGACCAAATCAATACAACTCCAAGGTCAGTGCAATTTCTGTTATTGAATCAACGCAGAGAAACTTGTCCAGGTAACTTGTAGGTAAAATGTGCAATTAATATAAGTAAACGCATATTACAATGCAAAATATCTTTATAACTTTTAAAAGCTACATTCTTAGAATAACAACCTTCAACAAAGCTAAATTAATACTGATTGAATCTAAAGACGCTTTAGATAACAAAACGATCTCAGCTGGATTACCATTACAAAACAATATGTAGTATTAAAGCCTTAAAGGCAATCAAATACAGGAATTTCGGAACTTGTAATGAGAACAAGGAAAGGTACCAAGCTTCATCGAGTATTTTGTATGGGTGCTTTTCAAGTGTTCTATAAAATGAACGCAATTTATGGATTATAACATATATCTTACATGTGATGAAGTTGACAAAATTTAAGTGCATGAACATATGAAAACAAAGAAATAAAAACTAGTCCATGTATTTAAAGTGCTTAACAAGAAACGAACATTCGCCATGATTGGGACTTAACGGTAACTAGAGTCAAAACAGTAGTTCAATAAAATGGACATCAGTTGGATCTTATAAGTAAAGAAATGAGTGCAGTAATTTGATATCATTATTTTGAAATGATTAATAAGTAAAAGCGATATTGTGAGGTAAATCAACCAGTGATTATAAAACTGATAACCACTAGTCTCTTATGACATCTAATCGTTCTTAGTTTTGCGTAGTTATTACACAACGATGTTCTTTTTTAATACTAGAAACCTACATTGCTGTCCTCTTTTCTTGCCTTTTAAGAGCCTATGTCGATAAATTGATTATACGAGTATTTGTCACTTGGCTGTAAAGTATCATCGCGTTTCATTAATCGACTTAGACGTCGAAATCATTCAACTTGACAATTAAAAAAAGCTCGCCAACATCATTATCAAATCACCAAACCCTTAATTTATAAAATGAGTTTTTGTTTACCAAATAAAAGTTTATTTGCTCAGTTGAGTTAGCTGAGTATTAAACTAATGAACATTAGTTTAGTTTGAGTTCCATAGAAATCTAAAGATTCCTTTTAAATTTTAATGAAATAACCAAGTAGATTATTGAGAAGTGAATTATTAAAAGTAACACAAGTTGAGACTGTAAGGATTCAATATTTAGCAAAATATCAGCTTTTACTAGTAACATAAAATGAGGATGAAAAGGTGATTAGATGGTTTGTGTTATTCAAAAACTGGATTAATTTGTACATTATTACCAAGAAGCTGGATAAAATGAAAAATAGGATAGAAAACTTGTTTAATACACAGAGAACTGACCTGAAATGTTGATTCCTAGTTCATCGCTTCTTAACGGTTAGTCAACAAAGTGATGTATAACAAGGAGTTTTCCTAACTGTAATTAACATTCATTACTTTTATTAATAATCCTCCTCTGATCATCAAGTTTTTATTTCAAACACAGAAACTGGCAAAAATGTGTATCAGCCGAAGTTCTCCCCACTACATAAATGCAGTGAGATGAAGATACTAAGATATATGGCAAATAAGTCGAAATAAGAGTAGTACTAATCATAGCGAGAAAGAGTAAGTATTAGAAGACACACCTCAAATGAAAGAATGAATCTAAGAAATAGAAAGTATGCTGTTATGTTGAAGTTTAAAAATCAAGAAAAAAAAGTGAACATAACTGCTCCAATTTAAATGATTTCGAGACACATTACTTCAACATTCCAAACCGCTGATCACAGGAATCCCTACTTAGTCAATCTTCATCTACTAACCTACAATCACTGCAAGAACTGACTTTAAATCAAAATATACTTAAGTATTCTTCATACAGACAATAAGGAACGTTAAGTTAGGTGGTGATTAAACACATAATACATGTCCTAGCTCTCTCAGTTTATGCAGAAAACAGTTTAACCAAACAGTTAGCCTTTTCAAGAGAGCACGAACAAATATTTGTGCAGAAAAAGATGAATTCATTTTATTTCGTTGGTTTCTCATCAGCTGCATACATACATTTTTCTTCTTGTATCAGACTTAACATTTTTCGTTACATAAGCATGTTTAGATGGTTAATTTCAACTTATGTATTTAATTAAGTCATTTAAAGTTTAATAACTGAGCTTGATTTACATTATTCTCAAATACTTCCAACCATCACTAATTGTGTAATAATTTGAACTCTGATCTCTATTTTGCCTTCTGGTACTTTCTTTTGTATTGGATATATATAGTTACAGCATTTTCTCCAACATTTTAGCTATGTTCACATGTCTAACATGTTTATATAATTTTGATTTCAACCAAGTCCAAGCATTCTCATGAGTATGCTAAAATCTGTTTCAAATATTAATTTTGTAAAATAGCATCATTTTAGGTTGTATGCAGCTGATGAGAAACCAACGAAATAAAATGAATTCATCTAATTCTGCACAAACATTTGTTTTTGCTCTTTTTACAATAATAAAAGGAAGAATGTGTACGAAATTTGACTTTGTTCAATACTCTGCACCTAATCAAACCATTCTTCACTTGGTTGTTTCACGAACCTTCGCCCCTCCCCTATCTAATTCGGTCTCAGTAGCGAATAATATTAATAAGCATCACACCAAAGGTGTATCTCAAAACAAATGACATGATATTGTAATTTGGTTAACAGTTTTCAATTGAAACAAACAGACCATGTTAACTTCGCCTGTTCACAAAAACAAATTTACTCAGATTACAATACATGAAAATATTATAACTGATAATTAACTTAATTATCCTGTTTTATCTAGAAAAAAATTCCTTAGAAAGACAAAAACAATCGTAAATGTACATACTGAGTGAGAATGAAAAGAAAGCAATAATAGGTTAAAGAGATCAAGCATCATATAGACTAAATAATAAATAAATTCCTCTGAAATATTACAACAAGACATTGACAAAGAAGTGTGACCAAAAACGAAAGATTCGAAAGGATGTTTTGTGATTTTCAGAAACTGAAATGTTAGAAAGGCAGAATACAGAGTACCAAGAGAGAAAGTGTTTACAATTGTAAATGTGTATAATTTGACAGAACATTTAACTTATTTACAATTTGGGAATTTTGACTACTTATTATATTCCATAGCTTCGAATACACGTGCATTGAATTAAGCAATAGAAAATTGCGTCGATTGAATGATGAGAAATATGAAAGAAATGAAAAACTCTCTACTAGTTTATCATTGATGAGATTTAGTTTATTACTTAGATTATTTAGTGTTTTAGACAAAGATAACTGTTTCTCATTATAGTGATAAGATGCTATAAATATAGCCTTCTGTATACCGCTGAAACATAAAGTTCTTGAATAAGATAGAGGTTGTATATTACAAATTCTACCTGTTTCATGCAATAAGTGCACTAATTGAATTGCTGACTTGTTTTCAATATTGTTTAGTAATCTTGATGTAATTTTAGCAGCGAATTGTGAACTATTTTGAAACCGATTTAATTGTTCTTCTTCACATTTTTGGTCCCCATTAATTTGTTCATAGATAAAACTTACCAACTGAGGAAAAAGATCGGTTGCGCTCATTACTTCCATAGGAAAGACAGATGAATAAGACGATCTATGAAAAACAAAATAATGATGTAACTGGTCGGCTGACTTGAGTTGTATATATTTTATAGTTAACACAACCTAAAATGTACAAAAGCATTTCGAGGAGAAGGAAAGACTATCCTAACCTTCTACTTATATGTATGTTTACTTTACTTCTTATCATTCTAGATTTAATTACTCCATGACTTCTAATACATTCTTTAATACTGTAAGTACCCTCCTAAAAACCTGGAACAACTGCACATGTGGACCGATAGTTTAGTGTTTTAGGCATTTAGCTACAAGCAATGAGATGTCATGAGTTCGATTGTTACTGCGCCTACTTAGTTTGGAAGCTTGATAATCATGGGTTACCTCTCAGTCAGGTGTTTGAAGTAGTTACTCTGTTAAGAATACTAACTGTTCATACAGTTATGTGACGAGACGGACCTCTTATCCAATCCCGTCATTTGCATCTCCCGATTGCCCTGATATAAGCTGGTCAGGAGAATCTACCTTTTTTTCTAAATGCACTCGTACAGTCCCATGTTTACAATCTCTTCTATGGAAGTCCTATTTACGGTATAAATGCTACGAGTGGGTAGTGTTTGCAAAAATGGGAGGACAGAAGTGAGCATTTTGAGATGAAGTCGGGTTGGCAGATACGAAGGGTTTACTTAACGGAGTTAGAAAACCTTAATACAAAACCAACGATTCATATGGGCTTAAGGGTTTTGGGTTACTATCGGAATGCGTCTCTTTATGTTGCTATATTGCCTTTAGAATTAGAATTTTAGATCAAAGGATTAAGGAATAGCCTCTTAAGGATATTATCCGCTTCGGCCTGGGCGCCAGGGCATTATCTCAGCCCAAACAAATATGATAATATAGTATTTACGCAAAAAATTATTTGCTCGTCTTCGCATACAATCAACGCAAACGATAATTACACATCAGTTGAGTTTAATCAAATAAATTAACTTCACATTTATTTGTCCTTCTAATGTTTTTTTCATTATGTATTTACACCGACTATTCACCGTACCCCTGTCGAAAGTTCTGTTCTATCTACAGTCATGGTAGCAGATTGTGAAACGTGATACAGCTTTTCTGAAATGGAATGTACCATGTAAATTGGCTTTCTTCAACGTCTGCATATTGGTGCAGATCATTAATACGGTAGTTTGGCCGTCATGGTAGAGTTTTAACATCGATGTATGTTAAATATCTGCAGTCCATACTCAGAAATCTAGTGATGTAGTCCGAATTCATTTTCATCTGTGAATTCGATTGTTTTACACGTACTTACCTAAAGACTGTGTAGTATCGGCGTCCAGTTCCACTGGGATCGGTGACAAACGAAAAGCAAGAACTGAGGTAGCGCCAATCGACTGGATCCCCACTAACAGTAACTAATGGGCTTTTAGATTAGGTTTCATTAAAGTGAGAAGAAATTGGCATGGGAAACGATGTTTTTTGTAACCAAAGACAATGCACTGATAGAATGCAGCCAGGATACAAACAAAGATAAATTTTACCACGGATTAGATTATCTATTCAATAAAGCAGGTTTGACAAACATTGCAGTGTTAGCAGGAGATTTCAATGCGCAGATCGACTCTTTAAGTACACAGGAGACTAGTCTGAATGGCCAATGATGATAGAATGGTTAGTCGGATAAATAATCGTATTCTACAGTTCTGTGCAAACTAAAACTTGTCTCTGGTCAGTACTAACTTCCAGAACCGTAATTACTGACATGTCACTTAGCGTTCCATCAAACTAAAGCCTGAACTCAGATTAGTCACAATGCGATCAGCTACTCTCGGAGAGAACATGTACATGACAAAGCAAATAACTCAAAATTCGTAAAGACAGACTCATAATGAGCCGGCTGGTTTTTAACCAGGTCATATTACTTATATCTTTATCTTAAGTTAAGTGTTGGAACACCGTCACACGTATTGCAAGTCAACAAACCTTGTTTCTTGATAATATGGGCACTTTCGGCTAACTACATAAGACTCTGCTCTGAAATTCTCTGTTGAACAAGTGTCTGAGAAATTTATTAACACAAGGTTCTGTAAATAAACATATCAGGTAAAGTGAAGGTATAAAACTACCCTTTTCAGTAGTTTCAGTTCGCCACTGGGTTAAAACAGAATTGCCCAATCTCACCATTCCTCTTCAACTTTGCAATCGACATTTGAAAACAGTCGTGAAGGAAGTGCGTGAGGGTGATGGGGATTTATTACTTGAAGAGAGACTTTTCAACCTTGAGTATGTGGATGATACTATTGCTTTTTGTGATAAGACATAAGCCATCCGAACCACACTTAATCAGTTGGTAATTAGTACCCACAAGTATGGTATATACTTTACACATTAGAAATGCAAAGTTATTACATGCGATTAGTAGGAGTCTGTAACTGTTCTCACGCTTTGTGGTGAACTGTTAGAGACAGCTGAAAAATCTGTGTTTCTGAAAGTTATATGAGTGTTGGTGGTGGTATGATAGATGAGATCAATCTACGCATAATAAAAGCCAAACAGTCTTATGCAATCTTTGGCGGTCGTGATGTCAGTATGACTGTAAGAAATCTGGTTCACGACGTTTCAGTAAAAGCAGTTGGGCTCCATGTTTCTGAAAACTGACAATATATACAAATATATGTACTACGATAAGTAATCTTCGGAATTGCATGCAGTACAACACTAAAGTGTTCTTCATACATATATGCTCGAAAAACATGAGTGCAAAAAATATTTATACGACATTGCTTAGCTTGAAAAGACAACCGTAGAATAACTAGATAACTATAGCTTACCGAGTAGCAGGGAAAAATATTATACACGGAATATTCTCAACTCTAAGATGCCAAGGAAGATCCATTTTCGACACATCCACCCTAAAAATTCATACAATAAGAGGAGGGGTATCGAGGTAGAATTAATAAATATATATGCAATTGACAAACCCATCTTGTAGCTATAGTTAGTAGCATTAGTATTAACTTATGTAAGACGATAATTTACATTTAGCACTCAGCAGACGTAAGCAACACTGGACGAAACCTCTTTTGTTAGACGTTTGAGGAAAAATATAATCGAATACTTATGAACTTGAAAGTGTTAACTTTATCATATTAATTTAATTATTTGATTAATTTTTACAAACTATTTTCTATTACAGATGATTTAGTGATTAATACACTTCATCACAAACCAGTGCATCAGTGAGTTTAAACTCAGCTTTAAGTATACCACAAGAAAACTAGGTGCTCCATATGTACTATTTAAAATAATCAGACAGAAGAAAAATATAGAAAACTATTATGTTATGCTAAACTGAAGCTACACAGTAGCTTAGAGATTCTATAAACATTCAATAGAGTTTAGGTGGTAGAGTAACACTGTAAACATGCACAACAATAAATATCTCTGCAGGCAATTTTTTAGACAATATTATACATTTGAAAACATGTGCATCAAGGCGTAAATCCATACTACTAAGAATAAATAAAATTATACAACACTAGCAACTACTTCAAACAATTCATCATATCTAAGAACCCAGTATACACTTACCTAGCAAACAAAAGACCTCGGTTTGAAGTGAAAAATCTAGCTATGGCTTCAAATTGCCATAAAGCACTATTTCCACCGAATGAATATACACATGTCGATGAATAATAAAGTAAAACCAAATTTTTTCTTGACATTTTAGAAATGAATGGTTGGTCTATTAGATTCGTTAAGTGTGTTGGATTTTTAACATCAAGGACGAGTGAATCAGTAGACTCAGACAAGTTGAATAATTTGTGCTGATTTGTTTTGGGATTTCTTAGCCAAGGTTGTAGAGAGGAATTATGAAAACCTGCGATAAATCGGCCTGTAAGAAATACAAACGATTAATAAATTCAAATGCTTTTTAAAATATTATACAATAATTCATACAAACTTATCAAAAACCTCAACAAAGAGTTACGTAAAACCTGGGCTTCGAGTACTTGAGATGTTGTTTGAAAATTCCCATGTTTATCAAAACGGAGATGTTTGAATGTAGAATATTCTTTTCTATAAGTTCTCATCAGGTCCTACAATTCCATAACTTAAGTTCGTCTTATCCGAATATTATTTTCTTTGTTCATATCATTCAAAAATTTCCACACCATTATTATTAGAAATATTATTACTATTATTGTTATTAGAAATAATGTATACATATAGTAAATTCGAATTTCACCCATCCTACCTATTCTATTTCTCACTTAATTCGCATGATACATAACGCAACGTTGTTAAAACTAAACAATTGAACTGATTATAATTTTTTTTACCAAATTCTACTTAATTGATATCATTTCTACGCATAATTCAGTCATCGACTAGAAACACATGATTCGATTGTAGCTTTATCACTCTCCCCATGTCGACTATGTATATATTCACATGTTTGTTCGATAATCTTAGTATCACAAATGTCGCATAAACTAACATAAGTTACAGGATAATTATTATTTCAACAATAACGATCGTTATTTATACCACAACCCCAAATTCCATATGCTGTGATCCTTGAAATCTGAATGGTCTGTTTGCTTCAGAAATTGCTATTTTTATGATCATGAGTTTTGAGCTCATAATTATCCGAGATATATTAGAAATTAAATTATATAAGTAAAAATTTCAGTGACTAAAATCGAACACTTTCGGTGATTTTCAGTGTAACTTCGTTTCTGTGTCTTTAACTGTCCTCGACATAGTGCGGAATTGAAAAAAGTCTGTACTCAACAACTGTCCTAAATGTTTGAAACGATTTGATTTCAATCGATGACACATTTGCACACATAATTTCCATTTTTGATATTATGTAATAATCCAGAGAAATATGCAAATAACAAACAGGTGAATATTATCATGGTTTTGATTCTAGTAGGGATATTTCAGATAAATGTAAATCACATAGTTTCCTGACTAAATCGCGTTTCCTTTACTCTTATTTCGGGATAACTCTGGTTACTTATATCGGTTCATTCTCATAAGTTATTCAGTGTATCACTTTCTAAAAATAAAACTAGGCTTTAATTATAAGCCCGTCCTTTAATTGAAACAGTAAAAAAATTATCTTTGGCAACAAATACGTCGTAAGCTAAACCTAGCTCCAATGCTTATGATTCGTAAGCATTATACCATCTCATAAATGTATTGCTTTTTTATACCCCACCACAATTTTTAATAAAAAAATGACCTTACCATACATCTCCAACGAACGTAACAATTATGAATTGCAAAAGATGCTACTACAATATAGCTTAGGTCATCAACGTTTCACCCTATTCTTTTTTCCTTTAGGGAAAACTTCACGAATCATATTGAATACGCGATCGGTTAGTTAGTAGACTACAGTCTATAATTATCTCAAGGTACGAATTGATAAAAAATGTTACGTTACCGTCCAAACTTATGACCCAATCAAAAAAACGAGATATAACTACAATTTACCCTTGATGCAAAGCACTGAAATCCTCCATAAGTGTACTGTAAACTAAGTCACAAGGAAGTTAAACTGAAACTAGAACATTGTTTTATAAATGGAGGTGAGGTTAGTGGGCTAATTTATGATGACAACTTTTTAAGCATACCTCTATCTATAGTAAACTAAAGAAAAAAAACCCGGAATAAATGAATACATACCTAAAACTTACTCAGAGATTGAAAAGTAGCCGCTTCTTCAAGACGATAGACGTTTTCATTCTAGAAAATAGTAAGTAGTTATTGAATAAATAGGATAGAGGTTAATTTTTTTCATTTCTTAAGCATATTTTTTGTAATATATAATTACTAAGTTAGGACGATCCAGCAATTTGTTATGAGCAACACAGATCTTGGAGCAAATGTGCGTTACCTTAAGTTATCATACAACATAGCCACAACAAGAGAAAAGTTGGAATTTAGTACAAGTATATATTCGTCTGAGTAGTGATGAAATCAAGTAGTTTAAAAGTAGAGTTGAAACAACTATACGTAGGGCAACAGAAAACTAAATATCAGCAATTTAGTTCTATTACAGGAAATGAAATTGAGAAGTGGGAAGCATGGCATAATATGAAAGCTCGAAATATGGAGGAAGGGAAAAATGGGTAAACCCCACCACTGCGATAAATTTTGAACCACATTGTCCAACGTTTCAAACCACAGGTTATGACTACAATAACTACAAAGTTTTCACTTCTCAACACAATTCAGTACTAATCGTGCTTTTTTAAGACGTTTATAAATTAACCAATTCTCATCCAACGACAGATCGAATTTGAAGAATAATCGAAAATCAAGTTGTATTTGATAATTGTTTGGATGCTTGGATCATAAGTATAGTAAGAGGTAAAGGAATATCAACTCTAAGAACACTTAATATTGAGTTGTCCCTATTGCCCCGATATTATGTATTAATCCTGTTGAGTATTCTACGTTTCGACAACGACAGCGACTTGATCCCAAATCAGAACAAGAGTAAAGCAGGTAACAAAATGTATTAAGGAAATGACAACAGAAGGCGAAGCAAAGCAAATAACTACACTAGAGTTTATATAAACATCGGCATAAAAATATTCCAGAAACTACTCAACTGTTCGCTGGCTCTATTTGGCCAATAACGGATCAATCACAACACAGCTTCATGAGCATGTTTTGAGTATGCCTTAACCAGAATCGTTTCATACTAGCACTTAATAAACATAACCTAAAGTCCATTAATGAGACTAAGAATATCCTTGGGCTTTTAGCATGCTCTTGAGAAAATATGAGATTTGTAGTAAATCTATTTATCTTGAAATGGTTTAAAAATTCCAAGAAGCAGTTATTGTTTCAGTAGTCTGATTGTGAAAGAGTCCAGTTAAATATTTCTGCATGAAATATTTGCATCAATTAGTACATATTAGATGAGTTGATTTTAAGAAGTGTTACAAAGTGATACAACTCATCAAGTAAAGAATTATGTACTCGGCTTTGGACCGAACTTTGAGCATGGGTTGATGATACTATTCGGTTGCCTAAACCAAAGTAGATAGAAAAGTACTCATACTTGAGACCTAGTGGCTGAAACTCGAAAGCCTTCACCAATAAGCCACAGCTTCGCAGTGTTAAACCCAGAGTATAGTTAACTACCATAACGCCTAGTTTAAACAGAAATTGAAACCAAAGTACAATAAGTAAAAGTAATAACCACCACTCATTAACCTGCATATCAATAATGGCAGCACCCCACTTATTAGAACCAAGCCAGCTGGAATCGTCTGAATATCCACCACTTTCCCAAGCTAATGTTGGTTGCAAATGTGAATCCAACGTGTGAAACTCCAATGTTCTATTCAATGTACAACCTAAATTGTACAAAACTGAATTCTTCAGGTCTTCATACGATACATTTGTAAGTAATGAATCTAAGTGACATTCATTACCGAATGCTGTTTCGTCCATGTTGTTAACTAAACGATCAACATGATACCAATGACAACACATAAAATTTAACTGTTCCAAAATCACTCCACTATCAATTCTATTATAATCATTGGGTGATGATGACGAATGAATTTCGTTCTGTTTATCATAAAGAGAAATTTCATATAATAAACTAACAGCATACTTGATAATATCTGGAAATCAAATGTAAAATTTGTTTACAATATATAAAATATATGTAGTAAGAGATAATGTGGTCAAGTAAAAAACCACAGTTCACATATCACGAGGATATTGAAAGAGTTCTTCTTGCTGGAATAACTAGTTTACCTGTTTTCACTTTACAAAGGTTGATGGTGAGTCTAATATTTACAAAGGAATCGTGATATGCTAAAAACCAAGTGCTCGGTAAACAACCCATTTACCGTGAAACACAATTACTTCTTTATAAAGTTGTCATCTCATATGGATTCCATTAAAGCTACACAACATTACAAACGGAACAAAGTCCGTTTGATTTCTAATATATAAACACACAGCTATTAATATTTAGATATAGAACCATAAAAAATATAAATTTCTGGTGACATTTCCCTTAATCTAGTTTTTGTCAGTGAGGGAAGAATATATAAAACTTGTAAACCAGCTTCTCTTCTCCGACTACTGCATCATTAGCGTTTTGCGTGAAATATATCCTAAACTTGGCAAAACTTTCTATCAAACTAGGAAATCTAAATTTACAAATTACTCGAGGGAAGGAATCCATGACCTGAATAACATGCTTCGGTCGACACACTGTGATTTACTTACAAATAATTCACTAGAAATCACAGTAGATATCACTAAGTGTTATCTGAAATCCTGTCTTCATGTTTCTTGTCTCTAAGAAACAACTTTTTATAAGATTCGACTGTATTATCTCTATATCTTAAAAGAATGTGAACAGAAAAATAAAGTCACTACAAAGATAAGAGTTATGCTGAAACTGAAGGGCTAAATGGCCTTATATATCAGGAAATAGGACGTTTGAAGTCAAAAGCGTTTATCCTTCAAAAATTATTAAAGCGCTTACACAAACTAAACAGATTAATGATGACACTCAGATGCTTATTCCTAAAATGAGTCATTCATACGTCACAAATCTGATTTAATATTTCTTGTTTCTCCAAATTTGAAATTTAATTCTACACAAGTATTCACTGAAATTGGTGTTTTAGTGTCTAAAGGTTATTAACTCATCACAATGTGTAGCACCTGATGACACTTCAAACTTTATTGAGTAATGTGCTGATATTCGATGTCAACCACTAACTAGTGTCTTCAATGAATATTATGCCAAAATCGTGACGTAAAATAAAAGTAGTACCAATACCAAGAAGCGTATTCATTGGTGAGATTGCTTAGTTTAAACAAATAGTTGCAACTTCTTTTAGCAGAACAATGGAGAAAATAATAGTACGTAAGTTGTAGCCTAAATTAAAGGAGTACATCGACTCATATCAATCTCCATTCGGATGCAACAGAATAGCACTGGATCCAGCACTTATCTTACATCATAATACAGTCCTCAGTTTAGAAAGTGGCAAGAAGCATGTCTGAAGTACGTTTCACGATTATACTCTTGCTATCAATTCTGTTCCTCGACGTAAATTTACTAGGATTAACATAGTAAGCTAGATAATCAACCGGCTGTATTCTTATTCCTATGGAATAAAACAACCTTACTGTATATAGTGGAAAGTAATCCACGCACCTATTGACAGATATTGGTGCTGTTCTTTCCCCTATTCTTTTTTGCTTTTTTCTCGCATGACCTAACGTTATCTGCAAAAAATACCTTTGTTAAGTATTCAGACAATCTTACTTTTTCCATACAAGTTTTTTTCTCAAATTATTCGTAAATGAATAGCTTCTTGGCGAACGTTAAAAAATGGTCTGATTCGAATGGCCATATGGATGTCAAACTGTTAATTTTAGTCCAAGACACAAAAAAGACCTTAATATTTTTGTGAATTTACTTGACATTCATACCATTGGAGATATTATAATTAAGACTATAACAAACGTCACTTATCTTGGTGTAACATTTACTACTGACCTATGTTAGTCTTTGTATTTTTTATTATTATCAAGAAAACTTTCTTTATTCAATATATTATGTGAAAAAAATGAGTAATTTTGGCATTATTAATTCCTCATTATGACAATTTATTAATTTTTAAACATTATTAAATATTCCCCATTGTTTCTGACTATTCCCTCCAGTCGTTTGATAAAAAAACTATATGGTACTGCGTAGTTTGAAAGTTATTAGTTGGCTATGTAATTAGGCACTCGACATTACTATGAATATGGTTGTGGATAAACGTTTGAGATTCTACTAACGACTGGTAAGTACTAATCTACTAAACATAAACCATTTATTTTATTCATACTTTTTCCCGTTCTTATGTCTTCATTCAGAATAAGGATTTGTGTAAGCGAAAAAAAGTATACAAGCCCTACAATTTAGTATCTAGCACACATGCTATGCGATGAGAATTTGTGAGGGCATTTCTAATTAGAAATCTACACACTTGAAAATACAGAATACTATTTAAGGGCTTTAACTTATTACCTGTATAAAACTTTATTTTTCTGTCTGCATACTATATATGTGCATATTTTTCTTTCGAAAACACAACTTTCTGAAAATTCCATATTGTACCAAACATATAATATTGAATAAAGTACTTATTACTATTAGTTGCGTAATACATAAACAAAAATTATAAACCTGTAAAACGAATAAACACATTAAATCCTTTAGAGATCATCTTACCATTAGAGACAGTTTGATTTTTAAGTAACCATAGAATTTTGGATGCAGTTGAGTTCAGTTTACGACCCTCAAGCAAACTTGGTAATGAATCATGATTAACAATATATTTAGAACGGTCTTGTCGTAGCTCACAAATACTTTCATTACTGATTCCGATATAGGGACTGATAAACCTCCACCATTTTGGGCAATTAGCTGCTAATTTGCAACGCCTATGTGCAGCTAAAACTGCACCTTTATTTAAAATCTTTAGAGAATCTCTCATTGTAAAGTTCCAACTGAAATTCGACAATGGAGGATTCGCTACAAAGGTGTGGCAGTTCTCATAAGGAATATAAGACAGCCTCAAAACTTTCAACTAAAAATTTTGAAAAAAAACAATTAAAAATAAACCCTATAGTAGCTCAGGCAAATTAGAAAAAGAGACTTTATTAGTTAAACCACAATCCTTAGCTATCTGGGCATGGTGAAGTAAAGTAAATACGTAGCCTTCATAGCATTGACACAAAATTCAACAGGTTTTCTAGACATATAAATATGATATCATTTGAAAGGATCTGGATAGTGCGTTTGCGATCGACTGTAACGAAACTGCTTCCACTTAAAGGAATCAATTAAATTGTCAGTAATTGCTTAGCATATGAGAACAGGTTATGATTCATTTCTATCGATGTTTCTGCATCATACTGTTCATGTTGATAGGCTAAATAGAAGTGAGTAATTATTTAAGGTTACAGAGCTGTAAAATTAATTGCCTTAAATGATCCACACTTTGGACAGGGGAATTTATTGAGTAATATACCGATTGTTTACAAAACATCATTAAAATGGAGTCATAATTATCCATTTAAAATAATTATCTTCATCACGTACATATGACAATAATAGAAGTAATTTATCAACTACACAAGTCTTCATAAACCATATAAGTCCAAATATTTCTTTAAGTTTTCACAATACTTGTGAATAGCCATGATTTTACATAATGAGTGTAGGTGTCACTACTTATCTTGATAACAACTAAAGTGGAGACATCGTTAGAAAAACATCCTTTAGTTATCTAATTATCGCTAAGATAGGAGCGATCTCTTAACATCTTTGTTCACTTTACCTGCAACACCGATGATATGCCCCCAGTATATTTTTCAGAGTATCTTATTAGAAACATATCGTGCTTAAACTTACCAAGTACAACGGCAAATCCATTGGTTCTGCTAGAGACATGTGAGGGCCAATTAACATAAGAATGGGCGATTTTCTTAATACATTGATCCATAAGTTAGAGCGTCGATTGCTCAGAGGTGTTAAATCCTCTGGATCAAAGCAGGTAGCAGTACTATGTTTCGGTGAATCAAGTAGCCTTTTAGTTAACACGTGCGAATCGCGCTCATCAAGATGTTCCACATACAAATTTGACTGCAAAAAACGAAAAAATATATTCGCAATTTAGTTCGTTGATAGAGTGACTAATCTTAAAAACCTGAGAATTATATATTAAAGGAGTGAAGTTATTAAAAAATGCCTACAGTTCTATTAGATTAATAGCTTGTTTATGGAGAGCTAAGTAGTGATCAAACCACTTGATAATGATATATAAAAGATATTGTTAGCTTTGTCCATTACTATTAAATACGGTCACAGAAAATTCACTAAGTAGAGGTATAACCTAACAAAGTTTTAAACCATTTTATATGCCCTAGTGAACCTACCGTTAGATAATAATCATAGCTATTTCCCAGTGATTTAAACTTTACTGCCAACATGAAACATAAGTGAGCAAGAACTATTCAACTGATCGGCATAAATGTAAAAATTTCTATTAAATTATGAACTAAAGACAATACGAACTGATTCCACGACTAGCCTATACAAACAAGTAGATGAAATTAGATATGAAATGTAACCCACTTATTAAAAGTCATGTATATAAACGATTACGTGAGATATACTCATTTAGTTTCAAAAATGTCAGTTAGCATGATACGTTCGTCGTAAATAAGTTTAGAACTACTCAGGTTACATTCATACTGAGTGAACGTTTAACACAAAACAAGAGTATTTATTGCCTATCTCAAAGTGAAGTTTAAATCTTCCGAATCCATAATTTAAGATAAACTGTGCATATAAAGCTTTAAATACTAAGCAGTGCGGAATACGTAATGCAGTAAACTGCTTTATGAAACAAACAACCGTTTAGAACACTTTATATGCATAACCTCAGATGAATTAACAGTTATTCAGGTAACTTTATTGATTGACCACTACACCAACCATTTTAATGAACAAAAGTAGATTACTAGACAATGTGATTGATAACTTACTATATTACCACACGAAAGAATGAGAGTAAGATGTCTTTCTTCATCAGTAAAGTTAGAACGATACAAATATGGGAATGTGGATACAGAAAATGCAATATCCTTGTTTATCTGCAGCGGAATTTCATGATATTTTGAAGTCACTGAAATCTGATGAAAACTACCAAAATCAGACATATTCTGTGTGAGCTGGAAATTAAAAGATCCTAAAGCAACCACCTCAAAACTTGAAACATTATCAAATACTAAATACCTTGTAGCACAATACAAGGAGATGCAGGTCATCTAAATTATTAACTGTTTTTAGAGGAAATGTGATATAGGAAAACAATTTGAGCAAATGACTAATCGTAAAGGGTCCTGAATAATGGAATGTGCTTGTTGCTGATATATGGATATTCAGTAAAGGGAAATGTCGTACACTGTAAGTTTGTGCACATAAGGACGACGACAATCCGCAATTGACCGCGAAAATCTATATGAACATAAACAAAAGAAACGCCTTACATTATACGGAATTATATTTTGTATGGCCTCGAGGATTGATTTAGCATTATTTGAGTCAGCATCCCAATTGGCATACAAAAGCATACCTAGTATAGTGTTTGACGATGTATATTCTACCACATATGAGCTGTTTGCTAAATCATGCACATTCGATTCGGAACTAAAGAGAGCGCCAAATGATGAGCTGTCTTTAGTAACCCTAACTGACCTGAAAATAAACATGCATCAACAAAACATTCAGAAATTTCTGGATTAATCCATTTACTGTGAACATTTCGGAAACTCTGATAACCACATTCCAATCGCGCTGAGGAAAATGACGACAACGTCAACATGATTTTTCATTTGAACGAGAACTGTATGAGCATCCCAACAACTGTGACACAGCCAACAAAACATCGCCACATACGCCGACCTTGATTACGTAGTTGACCTTATGAAACAGAGCAATAAAGCAACAGAAGTTAAAGAGGATTCTGAAAACGTTATTTGATAGCCTATTGTGAGAAAGTACTTTTACTTAAAGCTGGCTAAAAATTGAAGGTTCATTGAGCTGTGTCAGTCCTGATGATAAAGTTATCGAAGCTAACCAATCTTTTTGAATGTCTTTTTAAGGAACATTCGTCTCTTATTCCTAACATGTATACCATTTTGGTTTGTCCTTTTTACACTCTTCCTAGTGAGGAAGATACCATAGAACAGTTGAAAATATTGTCTTGATAAACTATGTCACTACAATTAAGTCTTCACTTCATATTCACTGAATAGTTCTGGTTTCTGCATTAATCCAAACCATTAGGTCCCTAAGTTTGTCGAACTACCTGAACAGACACTAAACATAGCATCTTCGGTAAGCTCCTGAATGAAGACTTCATTAAAAAATATGCACTGAAATGGTGTAACACAAGTAACTATATGATGGTGTAGTTGAGCAAATCACTAGATAAATTCATCGTTGAAACAGAATACAGCTGATTAGTGTTCATTGACCTAGCAACATTAGGATTCTTTTCAAAGTGGCACCTTTTCTTTAAAATCAACAAGTACGAGTTGTGCTCCACGTGCCAAATTATAAATCATGTAACAAAATAATATTGTAGCACCTTCTGGATACAAACACGAACAGCAAGAAACAAAACCGGGAATGAAAGGCTTCTGCTCTTAGTAACTACTAAAGTACTACAAGAACTTCATGGTACTATGACAGAGTCACATTTTGTCGCTTATTGTTGAAATCCTTGTATATGGTGGCTGTTTCATTTTATATGGTATGAGCTATAATATAGCTACTAGTTAGCTTACAAGGGAAGCTGGTTTAAAAATCATTATTAAGATATCATATTTCTAGTTGGAATTCGGGGCCTTCTGACTTTAATTTTGTGGGTACCGCCGTACATAGACTCCTGATTTAGAATTTTCTTGCGTACCCTATAGGTCATTTCAAAATGTTTATGCAGCAAAATCGCGACATACAAAGACGTGTTTGCTGTATTGCAAACTTGATTCGATTTGACTATGATCTGGTCTGGTCTAGGCGAACTGATATCACTTTATAGTCAATGTTTGTAAAATCTCAACCTGTTCGACTAAAAAGATTATTATTATTATTGTATTCCGTCTAAAGATGAAAAGTTAATCTTCAAATAAGTTCAACCCTGCTGCATCTGAGATCACCTTTAACCCACTAGTCTTACGGGTGGGGGGTGTATTGACATTATAGTGTTTTATAGCCAATTACAAAAGGAAGTAATAAGAAAGGAATAAGATTATAGTGACGAATATCTAGTTCTAAATCACCATTCCACTAGTGATATTATTATCTCTTCTGTATCAGGCTTCTGTGTAAGACGATTTACATTTGTTGGGGTGTGTAGGACTCCAATCTATAGTAGCAAGGATCCCATTCAGTTGAAATGAGCGCTATCAAAACGCAGGCCATAAAATAAGCCTAACTGTCTTTTGTCATATACTGTTGTCCTAGATCTTGTGAAATTTCGGTCGGGCATGCCTGCTTCTCCACATACGTCTTCATTGCATGCCAGTGACTAGGTATTTCGTTGTTGTTGATATGACAGAATGACAAAGGCTACTCAATGTAATAAGCAGATAACAGTGATAGTCCTGGCACTACCGGATAACTTTTATTTGTAAATGGGTCATATTATGTAGTATTATTGTGGAATTTAATCATGACTTACTGAATCGACTTATCTGTCTTACATTAACAATAACTTTCACACACGAAAGAATTCACTTTGAACAATCTATGCAGCAATGAAACTACACAACCTAATTATTCCTTAACTCAGTGAATACACTTCATTGTTTTCTTAGCATAGTTTGAACTAAGACTGACTAGGTAGCTATATCAAAATAAGATTACAAATGACTGGGCTGTTGGATATTTCTATATCTTGCACCACCAAATTTTCGGCGTTGGTTATAATAAGACATGATAGTTTGAGATCCATCACCCATCTTGTTCACTACCATCATCAAGTGAAAAGTGAAATCGAACGAATAAAACCCTAACATAATGTATTTACACAAGTATTACGGAAAATCAACCATTACTACCTATATCTAGCTTCTATTAGCATTCGTAAATCTCTCAAATGACATTGGTGGGCTTTTATGCTAATGTTTTTATTTACTTTGTTGTGCCGTCAGTTCTGTAGAACGGAGCTTCACATAACAATTGACTGCTCCTCATTTTGGTTTATTTTTGTTGAACCGCTGTTGCGGATCGACTGTGTTAATGATGCGAAAAATTATGATACTTAAAACATTATGCCCATTCTAAAACAATGTAGTTTTATTTGCAACTTCTTGGTAGCACCTCTCTATAATACGTTTTTAAATTCAACCTTAATATAATTCTTGTAGTCTGATTGGCTGATCTTTTAAGATGTAAAGTGGCTTAGTTACCTATATGAAGTTGAAAAACGACAGATGTTGCATAGTAAGGCCGAGTAAGCTAAGAAGGTTAGCGAGTTACCACACTTTATTTGAGAATAGTGAAATTTAGACTAGGTTAGTCACCATTGTTTGGCTTCTTATATTACTTCTAATTTCATTTCACAATTGCTCTGAAAACAGCTTATCGGGCTCATTCAACTCCATTAAACTTGCAATGTATAGATTAAAGAACAGTCTGGGAGAAATGATTGCAATATAATACATCAATAAATTTAATTTCACTGGAACATTTACAAATCACTCCGATGAACTATACTCTGCAGAACATCTTACGATAGAAATCAGAATTGCAACTACATTACTTCATGAAAAGTTTTCGTGACTACGCACCTACGTAGATGACATGACTAGTATGTAACATATGATCGGCTATATAGAGCTCTTTTATGCTATTCATTTTTTTCACTAAGTAGTGTGGCTAAAAGCAGGGATATGAAAATACATTATTGTATCTCAAATATGTTATTAGTTGCTTATGCTCATATATGCGCTTTTCGTTCTGACTTACAGTATGGTGGTGATTTGAATCTTTGTTTTCTTAAAGTTATCATATGTATATTATGTCGGAAAGATGTATTGGCTTGTACGAACTCATATTTTAACAAAAATCATCTTTACTTTATATGACGTTATTCTCTTTGACCACGGAATAGTGAGTCGGGTTTCAGTGTAATGTTTTACAGTAAGCTTGTTAGAAAAAGTGAGCATTGATAAGCAAGTTGGGAAAAACTATGTGGAGTGATGGGTGTAAATAAATGGCGATTGCAAACTAGTAGAATTGTAATAAGGCCGTAATTTATCAAAGACTGACAAGTTGGTTAAGTGACAGACATAAAAGCAAATGAGGCGTAAAAGGCGGTAGCTCTAGAAAAATTAAAAAGCTAAAAATGCGTAAATATAACAAGCACACTCATAGTTAACCGATATTCCTGATGGAAGATAACTGATAGATGGATTCTATTTGTTGTGATCTGAGGAACGGTTTGTGGTCGACTGTTGATTTATAAACTCTTACTCTTAGTTTGCATATTACGGTCTGAGAGACCATAATAGATATGCTCAGGTGTTTCTAAACCTATAGCCAATCTGCCTCAATCTTTGACCCAAAACCAGTTAAATAAAAGTGAACTTTAAGATGCCCTAAATGAGTTCCAGCAGGTAGGTGTAGCATGTTCTTATGAAACTTTAGACCACTTATGCCCACAATATTTATGCTAAAAATTATCAGTTGGCTGATCCACAGCTTAATTGTCTATTTTTTATGTGTCAGATGTGTGTTTCAAATAAGAAGGAAGTCACAAGGGATGAGAATTTTTAAAAAGCTGTTAGGTATCAAAATTATTAATAACATTTCAGATTTAGGCTACTTGGTTGTGGATTTCACGACCGGGTTATACGTCTAAGAAAAAACTCATGCAGTTTCGTTTATACTTACCTTTTTGTGAAACATAGTTGAAATAAAAAATGCAAAGTATAACCTTGAAAATCACTTTACCTACTGTTTCTTTAACCCTCTTAGCGTTTTCTTGACTTCATAAACAACAATTAAAATAAAGTAACAAGCTTACAGATAAATCAATCAATCAATGTCTGTTACCCCATGTGGTGCACAGGCTTACGACTAGTATTCTCCCATCAACCCTGTCATTAGATTTCTTTTCCAGCATTTTCCAAGAGCTCTTCATTCTCTGACGCAATATGTTTTTGGGTCTTCCTCTTTTTCTTTAACCTTCAGGATTCCATGTTAAAGCTTGTTTTGTGGCACAGTTTGATGGTTTCCTCCATATGTGTCCTATTCACCTCCAGCGTTTTTCCTAATTTATTCCTCGATTAAAAGTTGATTTGTTCTCTGCCACAGAAAGTTATTGTCTATAGTATCTAACCAACAGATCCGAAGTAACCTACGCAAACAGTTGTTTATAAATACTTGTATCTTTTAAAGGATGCGTTTCGTTTCAGCTCCATACAACAGGACTGTTTTCATATTTTTATTGAAAATTCAGAGAGTAGTTAGTTTGAGTTCCAGATGTTTTTCAGTCGTAGAAATGCTGCTCTAGCCTTTCCAATCTGCGCCTTTACATCTGCATCAGACCCTTTTTATCTATCATTACCAGTAAAAAACTTTATAACCACTTACAGATAAATCTAAACTACAAATATGAAATGCTTTATTTTGTGGAAACAATTGAACACAATCGTATGCATCAAAATATTTTAGGTTTAGCAGCCTATACGTACGCTGTAGCTGACAATTAACGATTTCAATACTCTACAACACTAGCCATAGGTGAAATGCACACCTCTAAAATGAAAAGAAAGATTGTTTTGACTGTGGATGAACTTATTTGTTTATTTCGGAACTCTATCTATAACAGCATATACTATTGCAACTAAGTAGCATCGATTTCAACATTACATTTTTTATTACCGAAAATGGGAAGTGTAAGCAAATCTATCTACACCTGCTGATAATAAAAGCATCAGATATATATTGGAATACATATTTCAAATATTGATAAATTTATACGTTTTCACTGGAGTTAACTGACCAGAACGACAATACAAACGGTGTACTTCATGTACTAAAATCACAATTTATATTGCTTACTAAATAATGTTTTAAATAATATCTTGTTAAAATCGTTATCTTTATATTAAGTCCGTCTTCTACCTAGTCTGTTAGGTTGCACTTTCCGTTTCAGGATTTTGAAATTACGCTACCCTGCGAAGGAATCTTAGTCGCGCTATTATGTCCAGCGATTTTTGTCAGCATGGTGTTGATACAGATATTTTAACCTATATGGTGCGTAAAAAACTTTACCCTCAGCCACTGGATAATTATTTCAACACACTAGTGAATATTATTGTCAATCTATGGCAAATCAATCACGAACAACAAGGTATCTAAGCAAAACTTCAGCCCGTCATCCTAGATTGTCATGTTATTATTAACATGAATGGCTTGAATTCTATGGTTTGCATCAAAGTTGATGAATTCAGCCTTCTTGTTTTCTGGTTATCCAAATGTTTTGAGCAGTAATTATACATAAAAAATACCAGCCAAAACACGTAGGCAAATATTCAAAAGTCGCTAAGTGGTTTTTAAGTTTGTCGGTAATATAGTCCATGTTATCGATGAAATGGCTTTTAAAAATTATGGCAGGGCACAGTTTCTGCAACTGTGTTAATGTGGAGTGTTAGAATAAGGTAATCGATGACTTACGCACGTAATTGAAGTTATTCTGGACATAAAGGAAAAATAGTTACGTGGTTAAAAAATTTGGTGTTTTCTCTAATGTATATTGGAGTCATGATAGGTGGTTTTCAGGACCACTTTTGTTAGTCCTGTAAGATAAATGTCTGCTTAACAACATGTAACCAAGTTGTGTATTGATGCTACTGTACATCAACTATTGTCTCAAGTTCTTTGTTAACTAAGGATCTCTCAGCTGAAGTCACACTGCCGTCTTCAGTTTAATTTACACTTACTAGTGTGGTGCTTGTTCTCTGCTTACGTCTTATCTCTAGTTGTAAATGATAACGTATAACGCATGTTTAAAGCCTACTGG
This sequence comes from Schistosoma japonicum, assembly GCA_025215515.1. NCBI lineage: Eukaryota > Metazoa > Platyhelminthes > Trematoda > Strigeidida > Schistosomatidae > Schistosoma > Schistosoma japonicum. Next base: position 37,697,153 of record CM046069.1, on the reverse strand, counting down.
TATAATATTATTCATCTCTCTTCTGCATATCCCGACACGTTAGCTACCTTGAAAATAAATCAAACTTCGTCTCACGCAGTGTTGTTTACGTGAAAACTATCGTGATGGAATATCACTCCAACTTCCTTAAATACAGCCAAGCACTCACACTAATGTTTGTTGATTTCATAAGGAATAGGTCTCGTTTGAGAAACTTCATCCTAATGCTAGTAAGCAACATGCTTAACGCATCAATAACTCACCGGTCAAAATCAATGCACATGAATCCATCCATCACAGCAGAATATCCACATATAAATGTTTAGTTGGCGCACTGGTTCAAGTGCGAAAAACCCATGGTTTTATTTTTATCTGAACATGTTTATTTATCCATTTTGCTCACTCAATCATTTTCTGTAATCACATCGCTGCGGACAAAAAGGGCGCGTTTGTTAGTCATAAACGTACTATGATTCTGTACATATATATGGTATCCTAGTGCTGTAAACTTTGATGTCGGTTGACTTACAGTTCATTGCTGTTGTGTGGGTAGCGATTCAGTGGCAATTACCTACAACTCCACAGATCGCTAAAATAAAGACCAGTATTAGGCATTCACCAAAAGGAGTCCACACTGTGCTATTAGTCTGTGGAAGATCAAATATATCAACCTTGCTCGCTTTGTTATTTGCAGAATAGCTATCTCACAACGCCAAGGAAAGATGTTCAGATCTCACTTACTCACTGATCCCTAGGTTCATAATAATCATTGTTTTGTAATGTCATCTACCATTCAAACCCTGCAAAAATAGTGGGCCACCTGAAATAATTAAGACACGCGTGCACCATATTTTTTCAGTGGTATTAGAACGCACGGAAAACTACGCACGTGTATAAATATTCACCTTGATCACCGGAGGAGCCACTGTTAAATCAGCCGACTGAATTGCTACGACCGAGCGGTTACTGGAGTTCAAAATACTATTGAGTTTCTTTCAACAATCAAGTGCTTCTAATTAATCGAGTATCGATCCTGATTATTATCCCTACAAACCAAAGGAATAACAACAAGTCGTCAGAAAACGATTAGTTACTCCAACTTGTCATAAGAATACACGATCACACCGCATACGATAACGGCAATAGCAGTAGCGATGACGATAGCAATGACAATAACACTAGTCTAGGACAATTTGACAAATATACAAAGTGATTAGGAGTGTACTTCTTAATAATATCGGCTCCAACAGCAACAGAAAAGTTCGCTGAATCGTTTCGGAAACAGTGGCTGCTAACAACGGAACTTCATATAACCAAACAACATTTACTGGTACCAATGTTTAACTTCTTTAACAACCATCAATTAGGTAAACGACCAAATACTCCGGTTTTTTAAGATAAACCGACGCAAAGAGAAGTCAGTCGTTGTTAATAAAATTACCAACAAATTAGTTTTTTCAACGAGAGGTATAGAGCTTTAGGTATATACAACCGTTTTTCAATGACTGTTCATCTCAGACTACATTGATTTTCTTTTGCTTCTGATAACGTCTTTTGCATGCATTTGGATAAACTATATATTCTGTAAAACCTATAGTTTCGTTGATTATCTGATCTTTCTAAGTAATTGTTTGTGTTGTTACCTGTTGTCTAAACAACAATGCTTAAAGCCGCCGCCCAAGTATGTATGCAGTTCATTCACAGCGGAATCAAATGAAAAAACGTTAAAATAATTTATTAAGAAACTTTATTTAGTAGTTAAGCAAGAATTATCCACGATATGTCCAAAGTATACACTGTGAAGTGTACCCGGGTATATGACCAAGTCGCGCTTGTCGTACAATCAGAGCCACTTCTATCGAATGGACCCACTCTCACGAATGAGGAGAAATCAGAAGGCACTGTAGGATGGAAGAGAAATTATATTTGATCGTAAACAGAGCTTTAATGGAATAGCAACGTCTAGGCTGGCTAACCAGAGAGAGATGCTAACCCCGGTGGTTTGAGTCGTGATCTGGTGGTGATGCGTGACCGCGCGCCTTCAACTAGTAGTGTCCGCTAAAACAAACATGGTCAGCATTAATGTTGACAGCCTACGCAACTGTTTATTTTGGGGATTATTTACCGCTACAACTGTTTCTTCATGTGTTAATAGATTAAAATATCTAGTTTAATAGCATTGTGATTGTAACACCATGATCTACTCTAGAAATCAAAGTACTCTGTAAACATCAGCTATTCACAAAAGTCAGTTTAAAGATATATTTCGTAGGTATACTTATCTCTGACCATATCTTTATGTGTTTGATTACAAGGCAAAAATAACTACTTATTTTAGTAATACTAATACGCTCATAAATTTTCGTCCCATTTGGAACACAATCTCACAACGTTTGCTTCATAACCAATTAACCAACTTGACGCTAATGTGATAGCTACAGGCTTCAGCAAATTCACCTTACTAACATACACCGACTCACTAACAAGCAATATTCACCAAAAAGTCACCTTGCGCAACCAGAGAAAATTATGCCATTGAGTAGCTAAACTCTTTGCATAAGATACTACAAAGGGTGCGAATCCTCATCTTAATGTCAAGGAACTGTAACAAAGAAATCAACTAGCTCAAACTATTTAGTACGTCACAAATATATTGGGTACTGATAGTACTATTAAAACTGTCGCGCCTAATTCTAAAGCTCCATTTACCACAATGTCCTACAGGTCACAACTTGCTGAAGTAGATTTAGGTAATCTGCTTGTCGAGGATAAGTGTCCTTTGAACTATTTTAATGGAGGTAAGATATATTAGTTTAATGTTAAGCACAAGTGAAGATGTTACTACGTTGGGTGATGATCACTACCGGTCTATTTCTCTTGATTGTACTCATCATTTCTTCAAGCTTTTCTTCGAGGTAATTTGATTATAATGTTACAACATGTTTCAGCTCCCAACGGAAATGAATGATTATGTTGCTGTCTCCGTTGTAAGTTACTTTGTCAGCATTATATAACTGCTTCATCTCGAATTAATCTGTATTTAACGTCACATTAGTGTGACACTGATTAAATACTTAATCGATGTGCCAAGTTTAAAAGTTTGATGCGTTTTTTTTTCTGGCTCTTTTAATAGCAAGATAGGGAAGTGATTAATAGGTTTTATGCATTGTTGACATGCCACTAGATAAATATTCTATATCCATTCCTTATGAGGGGTTGAAATTTAAAATCTACCTTTTTTTCTGATTTGTACGTATGTGCCACTTTCCTAAATTAATAATGTTGACATGCTTGTAGGTGCGTCAGTTAATTATGACGCTCTTGTACCCTAAATGGCAAAGCGTTTCATTTCTCATTCTTGTATTTGAGATTTAAATACAGTTCTAGGAAAAGAAAAGGATTGCTAATACAATATCCAATCAAGCAAAGATTGTGTCTATAGGCTTTTTAGAACATTACCAACTCGTTGCATATACCAAAGGTATGAAATCCTAAGTCTGTTAGCTGAAATTATTAGTCTATCATTTGTTCATCAGTTATGGACAATATAGGAGCTGATGGATATATATATTGGTCGAAGTTGCCATAACAAGTTGGGTACCAAAGTACTTAAAGTGATGGTAATATTTGTAGTGGTAAATTAAGATATGCTTCATAATGAAAGAACTGATCCATGTGAAGTTAGGTATGCAAGAATTCACAATCTCAGGACTTTGGAAAACTCAGAGTATATACATCTGCACCATTGTGTTATATCTCAAGCCACGCCACTTAGTGTTCTCAACCACTATGACAAGCACGGACCTCCACCAGGTAGTCTGCATCTACCAAAGTACTTCAGACAGAAACTTTATAGTCAGATACCACTTCCTGGTCTGACATCCTTAAGCTTTCTTACATCATACTTTCACGCCAGTCACCATGAATAGTACCTGAATATCTTTTTTATAATCCACCACAAAGATTTTTGTTAGTCTCCTGATTTATATGTAGATATTTGATTACGGGTTTAATTACTACCCGATCAGTTTGTTTCCTTTTTCTTTGAAGATTTATATAACTCCGGCGAACGACTGAATTTCCATTCTGTTATTTTCCACATCTGGATTTTGAAGTATGGAGAGGAGGTTTATTGTCTGAAACAAGATATTTAAACACTAGGGTACAAGTGGAAGCTCACCACTTACTTTGTTTTAGGAGACCGTTTACACATCAATGCATAGCTCAGAGCCGATTACATGAGTCTATATATGTTAAACGAATTACATTAAATTGTATTTAAAGTTGTACTATACGTAAGTCATTTCGTGTCATAGTGAGAAATGTTGCTATATGTAAGAGATTGAATTATTTGGGAATATCAGATTTACTAGTTCAGTCAATCAGTTACGACCATTTCATAATGTTCAGAGCAGTCTGAAAATGTGCAAACCATATTTTCGTTGCATGTTATAGAATTGAGAGTAGTTATCTAAGTACTAGTTAATACAATGCACCTTTCCGTACGGAACGCTATGGATCATAAGGTTCGGTGTTATCTGATATAGTTTCGAATCCGAAGCAGCGATTTTCGTGTTTCAGTACCGTTTATTGATATAAAAGTAGTAAACCTCATTAAACTGTTACAAATATTCCTTCTGTGATGCATACCATTTTGACTCTTATCATTTTAAAGACATGCCAACTTTTGATTGTAGTTGTCTAGGGAAATGTAAACTACTTAACTGATACTCTCAAGATGCTAGAAATGAGTGCTTGTTCATCATAACTAGTAGCTTAATTTTCATCGCAGTACCAACTATGCATTTACTTCTTTAGTTCTTCCAAATGTGAAATTTCATTTAAATCAGACTGAAAAACACCTAAGTGGGTCACTCGGGATCCCAACCCAGCAAACGGATAACGGAGATCGTCTGATACAATTATGTTCAGACCACCATTTATTTTTAGCTGGCACAAGCTTCAAGCATAAAGAGAGACATTGTTTGACCTGGAGACCATCATCTACACAACGATGAATGCAAATCGACCACATCAGCATCAGCTATCTTTGAAGAAGCTATGTAGAGGACTGCCGATTTTTCTGGCCACGTGTTTAGATTCTGACCACGCCCTAGTGAGAGCACGTGTTTCTATGCGTTTTGCCGGTCACAGAGAGGTCACATCAGGCAAATCCCTTAGATATCAATTCATGACTGAAAATGCCAAGGTTGCATTTAGAAATGGCTTGGCTAAGCATTTAGTCACCCAAAATCAACAGGTTCACCCCGAAACAGCTTGGAACGATTTGAAAGCAGGTGTAAACGAAGCAGCGTTATTTGCATCTAACTTCAATCCAAAGGTTATAAAAGACCATTGGGTTTCTGTAACTTCTAGTGAACTGATGGAGGCTCGAAAACTCATTCCAGCAAGTTCAGAGAATGATGAAAAGCGACGACAATTGAAACGTAGTCTGACAAAGAGTCTACGTAAGGATGGTGGTGGTGGGCAACAAAAACAATGGTGATGGAAGCATCAGCGGCATCGGGCAACAGCAGACAGCTGTTCCAACTTATCAAAGACACCGGTATTAAGAAATTGGCAGTTAGTGAAATTATCTCGGAAAAAGATGGTTCTATGATTCACTGTCAGTCTAGAAGATTAGAACGATGGGCGCAACACTTTCAGGAACAGTTCAACTGGCAGCCAGCTACTCTTAACTAGTATCCCCAAACTACCTGATCGGAAAACTGACACAAGTCCCCCAACTCTCAGTGGGGTCGAAAAGGCTATGGGTAACTTAAAGTGAGGGCAAGCAGCAGGACCTAATAAGCTGTCCACCGATATCTTTAAGGTTGGTAGTCCAGTCTTAGCTGGTAAGTTGACTGGGAAGTGAACATCATCCCAACTGATTGGTCTCCCTCACTGATCATTCCAATTTACAAAAAGGGACAGAAATCCTCTTGTGATAACCACAGAGAGATCAGTTTGACTAATATAGTATCTAAAATATTATCCTCTCTAATCATTAGGCGTTTATCCAACACCAGAGAACAACAGATTCAGGAAAACCCGGCTGGTTTCAGACCTGAACGTGGTTGCATTGATCAAATATTCACCCTGAGCCAGATGCTCAAACATCGACACATGAGCCAACGTCCGACTATAGTTGTATTCCTTGACTTGAAAGCAGCTTTCGACTCAATAGACCATGAAGTCTTGTGGCAATGTTTGTCAGTTAAAGGCGTACTTCAAAAGTACATAAACCTTATAAAGGCTGTCTACTTGGTCACCACCGGTCGAGTCAGAGCATATGGCGAATTGTCACGAGAAATGTCGTCCTCAAATGGGGTTTATCAGGGTTGCTCCTTATCCCCATTTTTATTTAATTTCGTCATAGATGTACTCTTAAAAGTTCCACTCACTTCTAATGTCTCAGGAATTAATCTCATACCAGGAGATCCTCTCGTCGACTTAGAATACGCAGACGATATAGTCCTATTTAGGGAAGACGCTGATAATATGCAGAGTCTCCTGATCACCTTGAGTAACAATGCAAGCATATTCAGAACGCGCTTGTTCCCTTCTAAATGCAGAATGTTACTCCAGGACTGGCCCGCTTCTCCACCTAGATTAATAATAGGGAGTAAAGTAATTGAATGCGTTGACCGATTTACTTATCTCGGAAGTCTCATTACCCTTGGCGAGTCGGTGTCTGACGAAATCTCAGCACGGATTCAGAAAGCCCGGTTGTCATTTGCCAATTCACGCCACTTGTGGCGCAGGCGAGATATCTCTCTCTCAACTAAAGGCCGGATGTACTACGCAGCAGTCCGCGCCGTCCTAACATATGGCTGCGAAACGTGGGCCATGAAAACCCAAGATATGCGTCGATTTAAGGTATTTGACTATAGAAATTTTCGTAGCATCTCTCGTATATCATGGAACAGTCAAATAATTAATATGGAGGTTAGACAAAAGGTTCTTGGGAAATGTGGTAAATCAGTTGAAGTGGTCATTAACCTTCATCGACTGAGATGGCTGGGACATGTATTCGCTTGCCTGACTACCGCCTGCCTGGTCGCGCGATGTTGGCTAGGGTTGAAGTAGGATAGAAGAAGCGTAGAGGCAGCCAAACTAAAACGTGGCATCAGTCCATGAAGTCTTTGACTGTTGGTCTAAGCCATGTTGGTAGATGCAGACCACCTAGTTGGGGTCCGTGTGATAGTCACAATAAATGGCTGGAGACACTTGGTGACACGGCTCAGAATCAGTCACAGTGGCGCAAATGTATTTACTCTTTAATTTCATCTAAATCTTGAATCCTATTATTAGTTTCTACACAACTTTACTTCACTCTCCTCTCTTGTATTCTGTTATTGTGTTACCTCTCTAATCTCGTAGTGATAATGTGGTATGGCAACTTGAACCTGTGGGCGGATTTGTCCGGTTCTACGTTGAAGATGATGATGAAATTTCATTACTCTTCATGTTACAGTATTTTCAATGTTGATATCTTTCTGCCTATCTCGCCGTTGTGATATGTGACGTATGAATACATTTTTGCAGAGATTTCACGTCACTATGTATCAACCAAAAAGTCAAATATTTTGTGTTTCTCTCGAAGAATTTCCTGTCACATTATGATAATCTATGACTTCTGTGATATACTCCTTCTAAGCTAAAACGCTTTTCATCCGATGCTCTCAAACCACTTCGCTATTCAAAATTTTATACATTGCCGTATTTTCAATATTTTTACAGCTACCGAAACCTACCTTTCGCCTTCCCAGAGAAAAGAAGGTTAGTGCCTGATTTGATATGAATATAGATTAGATTCCCTCGTCTAAAGAGCTTACAAAATGGGACAAATTCGCTCGCTTAAAGGGAATCCAAAATCGTAAAAAGTCGCGCAAAGTTTGGGATCCTGTATCTGAATCTTGGAAACCAAGATGGGGTAAAGATCGAGTTGATGATGTTAAGGATAAATGGGTGCTGGAAGTCCCAGATAACGCAGGTAGGTGTAAATCGCTATCTGTCTAAAGTTTGCTCTATCAGATCCTTATGAGGACCAGTTCGCCAAATTGTCTCAAGCTAAAAAGGAACGTAGAGCTAAAAACGAGCTTCAACGTCTCCGTAATATTGCCCGTACTGTTAAAGCAGGACAAGGTTAGTTTTTGATTACTGCTTTCTCAGTATGATTGTTTAAATCAGTTACCTTAATAGAAGCTGTTGAAACAACAGTAATATCTACTAGTAAACTAAACCAAAAAGTTAAAAAAACTTAATGAATTTTAACTGCATCTACTGAACTGATAGATGCTCAGCATCACATCCCATCTGGTTCTGAACACGATGAGGAACGAAGGCAACTTAAACACAAGCTAGTTAAAAGCTTAATCAATGGTCGTGAGCTGTGATGGGTGGCGAAAGCTAAAGAGCTAGAAAAGGCAGCAGCAATAGGTAACAGTAGTCAACTGTTCAGACTTATGAATGGGTATCAGAAATCCGGCTGTAAGTAAAACTATCTGAGAAAAAGATTGGACCACTATTCACTGTCAATCCAAAAGATTAGATCAATGGGCAGAACACTTTAGGGAACAGTTCAACTGGCCCTCGGTGTCATCCCTGTTGCCCACCATACGCAAACAATCTGAATGGCAAAATTAACATTGGTCTCCCAAGTCTCAGTAAGGTTGAAAAGGCTATAGGGAACTTAAAGCGAGGGAGAGCAGCAGGACCTGATGGATTAACCCCTGAGATATTCAAGGACCGTGGTCCAGCTGTAGCAACGAGATTAACTGAAATCTTGGCTAGAATTTGGGAACTAGACGTAATCCCATTTGACTGGTCTCGAACACTATCCATTCCTGTCTTTAAGAAAGGACAGAAGTCCTCGTGTGGCAATTACCGAGGAATCAGGTTAACGAATTTAGTGTCTAAAATATTGACTTCAATAATACTTCGACGTCTAACTGAAGCTCGTGAAGAGCAAACTGAATTTGTGTATATAGTTATTTCTGGCACGATGACAGTAGTTCATCGGCTTCACCGTACGCCACTCATGCTTGTTATCCAATTTACTTGAAATTTTGATGTCATACATAATTAGCAACTACCAATTATTGACGGTTAGATTTACTATTACCATCAAACACAAATTTAAAGAATCAACACGATGCAATCATTTTTGAATAAAAATTTTGAGTACGCATCAAGGAAGGGACTAATTACTTGGAGTATTCTACCTGAAGTGTTTTCATTTTAAGGTAATCTAGTACAATCTGCATTTGGCTATAATAGCCACTAGCTTTCGTTATCAACCTTTAATTGAAATTTAGGAGTAATTAGGTCTTCACGGCCTTTCTGCATTATTGGATTTTCCAGATCATTTCCCATTGAAATCAAATCGATCTGCTGACACCACCTACTACCTCTTTTTCAAGATAGAATCAGCATTTGGTTATGGGGACTAAATAGTGTTTAGAAGGCATGAATATCTGAATTTCTTCCTTCATTCTAGAGTAAACTACTCATCTTCAGGGTAGGATGCTAACTAGATTCATGAGAAACTGATTACTTATTTCGATTCGTTATCACTCTGTAATAATTACGTTGACACTATCCTAGGTATTCTGGGTAAACATTAGTCAGGTTTCTTTACATTATGACTAGCGTTGAGTTTTTGGATAGATATGCCGTCTTATTAGTTCTCTTAGGGCAGGACTACCCTTGTTTTTTTATTGTTCAGCACTTCCAATTATAGTGGTAATATAAATGCATCGTTTCTGTCAACCACATATAAAGCTAGATAGTGCAACCGAGCTTTTACTTGTATCGTTAACTCCTGGATTAATTTGCTTATTCTATTATAGCATGCAAGCTTTGTAAGTTGTATTTGATTGGTCCGTAGTAATTGTCCACAGCTTTATTAGTTGCTTTGCACTAAGTGTAAAGTATGTTTACAAGATTAACTTCAGCCTGCAATTTTGTCAATTAACATAAAATGGTCTACAATAGATTATATAATATAATACGAAAGTTTAAAAACATTGGTCTATTTTTATTAGCTCCCCCAATTGGCGTCTTAACTGAATCACAGTCTTCTAAAGCTGAGTTATCACGTGCTTTATCGATTGCCCAGAACTCGGATGCGTCGATGGGGCGTTTTTCTACTCCCCTCGATAGTCGTAAACTCTCCAAAAATGTCGAGTAAGTCTCCTTTGTTATCTTACTTAGCATTTATTTCATCACAGAAAACAATCTAAGAAAAGAATCCCACTGAGTCAATTTGTTCAAAATACTAAAAAGAGTAAACAGAATAAAATATTGGCCAGAAAACCGAAGAAGAAGAATAGGATGAATCGAAAATCTGTAAATAAATGACTACTTTAAAAATATAATCTTCGGTCTTGAGTCTTTTCGTTATTTATGTGAATTTAATGGAAGAGGGGCATTTCGACTTGTAGCCTAAATGTCAGAAGTAGCTTCAAATATAAGTTTAACGTGCATATCTTCCAACCTCTTAATGCTGTAAATAGCTAGTTAGAAGAATAACCTTCAGTACTTCTTTTAAAAATATTATTTTGTCTGTTTTGATTGTATCTGTATTGAACATTTTGTTCCGATAATTTTTATATCCCCCGTGTTATAAATTTTAATCCATTAACTATTATCGTATCCATTTATACACTCATTACTCCGTTTTTATGTGTTTAATGTAATCGTTTTGTATTGATACTGATGTTATAATATGTCTTTTGTATAATGTATTTTCATGTGTATGTATAAATCTTACTTTTATCTTTACTTATGCCCGTTATCCCTCTCGGAGGAGCATTGCTTGTATAAATGAGTGTCATTAATATAAAATACAACTTGAACTAGTTGGATCGTTAAATTTTATGTTCTTATTCCTTCTTGGGACTATTTAGTATTACAGCAGACCTGCAACCACAGAATAGTAGTCTTTGTTGTCCTCAGTCATTTTATCCGTACTGACAAGGTCGTTTTCATAACTGGGCAGATTTAGTGACACAACACTTGCTTCAACTAACCTACAATCATGTTTAATTTTATATTTACTATTCTTTATATAAGCACTTTATTTTATTAGATGATATACGCTCGAGAGTTAACGTCATAGGATTAGGTGGAGGGTTTGTTTTACCTACAGATGTTCTTTTAAGCAATTTCCTCAAAACTATCGATTCAGAGTCTGAGTTTAATCAGGATCAAAACAAAATGAACCTGGTATAAACTTTATTTGTTCCTAAAACGTTAATTAGCACAAGATCGCATAAGCACTAGACAGAAAAACATACCGTACAGTGTTTAAAAATGCATCATAGTGAATCGTTTTGAAAATCAGCCATTTTTGCAAAGAGTACAGTTTTGTGATCCATCATTAAAAAGGACGGTCCGCACTTAAGTGAGGCCAAGTCCAAGTGGTGGACGTTTAATTAAATAGTTAATTTAGTTGTGTGCATAACTAATACCGTATGCAGTTTCTGTTCGACCGCATTGTTTAGTAGAGAGATTTTTCTATATATTCATTAAACAAAACACAGACGTCCTGTATTGCAAACCATGAACTCTTCTGGAAACATTTATACTCTTACCTAGTTTTTTGTTGAGATATAAATTCACTTTATTGATATGTAACTTTGTTATTTGGTAATCGGGTTTCCTTCACCAAGACTAAGGCTATCGGATAGCGGTACTAGCCTGGTCGTTAAACTTTACATAGTTCCCGTAGTATTCTAATTGATTAAATGATCCTGCTGGTGTCACCAATTGTAGTGTTCTAGTACTATTTTGAAGTAATTGTTGTACTAGAATCCTTGTAGAAAAGACTAGCAACAACTAAATAAAAATTTCTAGCCGCAATACGGAAATCATGCTGAGTTAATTGTAGTGCAGATTCACAGAATTACACTCAACTATCTTAAATATTGGTCAATTGAAGAAGTGATAATAAACATAATCAATCATATATAAAGCACATGAAGACCGGGTCAATATAGTATTCTAGAACAATCTAGTATTTGAAATAAATAAGTAGGCCTCAAGCAATCACTCATGTAAAGAAGTACACCAGTAATATCACGTAGTAGACACATGAATAGAGACATCAACATAACTGAAGGACATTTAATTCATGAGTCGAAACTTGCATGTATTTGTTATAGAAATCTATCACAATTCTTAGATTATTCCAGACGTCTTATTTATCCATCAGAGATGATGCACACCGTAAGTAACTTTACATGGCTTGCATTTGTATTTACATCCTATCAGTAACAAACTACGATAGCAGTATATCATAAAGGAAGTAATTTTCACGGTACAGGATTGTGTTCATTACCGAAATAATTGTGGCAACTACAATGCCTGACAGGTAAGTGATCGCTTCTGAAATTGTGACAGTTCTGTTCGGCATTTCAGGTGATTTTTGAAGTTATTTTGGAGAGTAAAAATTCTAAGGTAGTAAGTCACTGTTCCCCACTTAATCCTTTAGATGTTGGGAATTGTCTAAATGTTTGTTCATTATGCAACTAAGTAAGCCTTTAAGATTTTTTTTACATATATCTAAACTATCTATCCTTCATACAAACATATATACTATGATGGTTTAATCCTCTTAACCTATATAAAGAGACTAAATGTCTTTAGTTTTTTTCCCACTACTAAAACTTAAGTCAGTAGTCAAACGTTAGATGTTTGCATATCGTTTGTCCTGACATCTTCAATTCTGTATTTTGTCCTGCATCTGTATCGATTTATCCAATCATATAGTGAGTTAGTGTTGTCTATCAGAATGAAATGTTTACTTACTATCTTTGTATCGCTCATCAGGATATGAGAATGCGCTACAATAATAAGCTCATAACGGATTGATGAGGATATCTTCAAACACTTGAAGTGAAATCATGTATACAAATTGCACACTAAATTAAAGCTTCCGCCCACTAAATGAACAAAAAAAAATATCGGTAGCGCTATATTAAACATAACATACTTTGAAAACAAAAATGATAATGCCCGCTCTGAATCACATCGATGACCTTCAGGCTTCGCAGAGTTCATGATACCTTTAAGCCACTGAGTTACAGTACAGCCAACTTTATTTCCAAAACCAACCACTTTTGCAAAATCGATTTTTAGTGTCACCTTGAGTGATTGTATTTTGTAATAGGAACATTTATTTGACTTCGTAGAGATTTTATTTTGAAATGCTTAGACCTTTAATTTCAACAATTTGCAGTTGTTGGCATGAGAATTTCTCATAAAAATTGTAGCATTTTAAAATCTTTTTTAGATCTAGAATTTGTTACATTAAGCTTCACTGGATAATCAACCGGGTTTCAAAGTAAATCCTATCGGGCATGACAACATAAATGGACAATATTAAGATTGAATGCGTCTAAATGAGCGTTTCATGTATGAAGAGTTACGCATACACTTGTTACTATCATGGTCTTGTTTCTCAGTACATGATTTAAATAGATAAATCAAGTCGATCCTTTTAGTTACACGTTGTGACAGTCAATCTATAATGCCTAATCACTGTTACTGATTTAAAATCGCAGTATTTCGAAACCTAAGGGTTGCACAAACATATTAACTTTGTTGAATTCGTCAAGATGACATTCTAAAATATTGTATCATGTTAATATAATCTAGTATTTGTCTACAAAGTTCACATTAAAAAGTCATTAACCATGGACTGCTAACATTTTATGTTCAATTAAATAATGAACATTTATTCAAGAAAATCCCACGACAGTATATACGTAAGTAATATTTGAATTCAGGATTGAAATTCTCTAACAGGAAAATTAACAACTGTATAATACTCTGTTTCACAAAGTCAAGTCCTAATCTTGTTATCCTTAAGGCTGACGTGTTAGTACGTGATAAGAGTTATGTTTAAATTGTTTAAAAACTTAATAAGGACAGCAATTTGAATTTATTTTACTTGTTTATTGAAACAAAATTGAGCACAAATTGATGGCAGGACTATATACGCCACACAAATTCGAAAGTTGTATTATGGAGAAAATAATAACAGAGGGTAATCAATGGAAAGAGGTTAGATTTAATAAGACACGACAGAATTAAAAGGCCGGAGATATAGCTCTGATTGAAATGCAAGCAAGAAAATCTCATTCGTATTAACAGAAGTGGTTACGCCTTTTTGAAGATTTTAACTTAAAACTCAAGCAGAATCACTACTAGCTTACATTTTGGGTCATATCTGATAAGATCTCAAGCCAGGAAACCGGAATGAACTGACAGATGGCAGTCCTATACACCTTTCATTCCACGGTGTGATGTTATGGACTAACCATCTCCACTTTTTCCAATCAGCCCCAGCGTCAAATAATTCACAATATGAAATCTTCTGGGATGACATTGCTAAAACTTGACCGATCTACCGAAGCCGGCGTTTCAAGATGGTGACACCAATCAAGTTTAAAACACTGCGTCTAAAAACACGATTTGAGCCTCGGCATTACTAACACTATGGTCCCATCGGCTGTCAGAAATTCTTTAGAGACAACGATATTCAAACACAGAGTGGTGCCGAACGTCAGCTCACAGAGACTAGGTTTCTCAGTCATATAGCAGAACCGTTCTCATCTAAGTATTGTCAACTCAATCTTTTACAGTCAGACTCACATGACACCTCCAGAGATGGCCCAGTTTGGCATAAAACGATCTGAAATTTCATTATCTGTGGAATAATTTCATCTGACACACCATCCTCATAACTATCCAGGTGCACAAACTTATCCATTACTCCTAACTGTCCACCACAAAGAGCGAGATCGGGTACATATTCCGGCCAGTATGCCAAAATGCTTTGCACTTGGGAAGTGCAAAGTTCATGTCATACTTATGGATATTAATTGCCAATTGGTTTAGTGAGATTTGGATGACTTGCGTGTCATCATTCAGTAAGACAACAACATTCTCATACTCAATTTCGAAAAGTTTTATCCAGGTAACAAATCCACACCACTAACATTTACTTCCCTTTGAGTTGTTTCTAGAGTGCGTCGGTGGCAGAGTTAGAGAGAATAGTGAGTCTGAGTAGAAAGGTAGTTGTAAATCTGCACTTGTTGGGTGTTTGTGTACAGAACCTTAAAGGTATTTATAAACATCCTCGTACGGAAAATTTCAAAGCACAGTCCTGTTCAATAAATTAAAGGTAGCCGTCATACCGAGAAACAACGACTGTTGGCCTACAATGTGTGTGATGGTATTCCAACAATTGACAGGGGGCTAAAATGTAATCAATCCATCCATAACCTGAAAAAAACTAACCTGCTCCTTGCTAATCAGTCACACAATTTTCTTACAATTTTCCGATGTAAGGATCTACTTTTATTATCAAACTCGTTAGTCATCGGTGTGCGTTGACGTGTCTCAAAGAGTTTCCTGGAACTTGCAGAAACCCAGTTCTTATAAGCAGGACATACCACAAAACAGCGTGAGATGTTACCCACCAATTTTATGGCGTCATAAAAATACAACCAGTGTTCAGTTACGTTTTTTGGCAAACTAGCATTTTGTCTAGAACCTAGCTCAGTCCGCTGTCTGATCACAACAAAAGCTACAACTAACTTACTAGTAGTCGTTCGTTTAAGGTTTTCTGGCCAATGAAACAAGCGTGGCACAAACTAAACCGTGGTCAAAGTTCAGATAAATTCTTTTTAAAAGGAATGACAGGTTTTTGGTACATAGTCGGTGATTACAGAAAGATCGTTGCCCACATCAATTTTATTTCACGCTGAAAAAGCCTTTTAATCTAACAGCACATAATCAACTGTCAAAAGGGACCCAGTGGGCTAATGCTACCTTTACTTTAGTGCTTAGTGCGACACCTGCAGAACTGGACGTTGATGCTACAGAGTCCTTCGTAAAGCTCACTTGGAGCACTCTTAGAATCAACAGATGGACAGAATTTGTAGTGCATTACCAAAGTTCTGAATACAGGTATCCGAAATATAACAAACGTCGATATTAATACTTTCAAAAGACAGAACCAAGCCTATCTGTTGTTCGATCAGCATCCATTTTTTCAGACGTTGCAGAAGGCTAGTTTAGATGGCGCTCGCGGATTCAAAATGCTATATCAGATTTCGACATATGTAGAAACAGTCAGAATATCTACTGTTCAACAACTTTATACCAAACTGACAGAATAAAATTTTTATCGTGAACAAGCTGCTCATTAAATTGAAGGAGTAGTAAAGATAACCGAGCGAAACGAAAACGTAAATGAACGAAGTATAAAATAAAGTAAAAGGTTTTTATGGAAATGACTCTAAATATTACTTAAGTATGCATAACGCTCAATAGAATAGCAACGTGATAAGCTGACAATTTTTTCATAACTCTTAGCAATAGTGATTATGTGTGGGCTGAGAAATTGCCTGGACACCCAAACCGATGGGCTACTCTCTGAGCCTTTGATCTAAATATAAATCAAACTTTACGGTTAAATAGATTAGAAGGTTTTTGCATAAGTTAGAATGACATTTTACTTAGACTTCGTTGATTGTGTTAGTCGTTTACAGTCGCATTGAGAACACTAATCATTCAGAACTTATAGTCGTATCGCACACTTCTACAGAAATTGATTAATTATATGCTTTATTTTTAATGATAACTAGTGCTTAATTTATCTAGAACAAATAAGTTTATTGATGCTAGACAATAAACAGTGTCATACCACCTAGATCTTAGAGATTCTTAGATTTAATGAACTATTGATAGTATATATCAGATTAAGAATTAATTGAACATATGAGGAGCGTTGATTTGGTTGTCTTTACAGGCAAGTGTCTATGGTCATTATATGTTGGATTAAACATTGAGACTTTCTCTAAGACTTATTCACTAGATCCTCCTCCTGTGTGTGATTAGTTTTAAAAACCTATTAACTTTCGTTGAAATTCAAAGAAGACATGATAAATCGTGCATATATCCATATATAAACTGAATATTACTGGGAAGCTCAACATGTGAACACTCAAAAGTATTCGCGAATGTCCAGTATCTTTCTTTACGATTGGATTATATAGACCACTGTCTAAGTTATATTTAACAAATTTAGCCCGAGTCACCATTAGCGTACCTTAGAACTAAGGGGCGTATTATGATTTATAAAACTAAGAGAAAACATATTTCACGATTGCATCTATATTAAAGGATTAAGAAAGGTAGATTCTATCCATCTGGGTAAAGTAAAATATAGTTTGCTGTAACTTATAAGTCAATAGAAGTCTCATTTATCGTAAAGTTTAGTTTGTTTAGGTGAATCTGATGAAAAATAATGTTATTAATTAGATTGATTGATCACTGACGTGTAACCAATCTCATGTCGATCTGGTACATAATTACTATTCTATGGTCAATGTGAAAAATTCAGTGTCGTATGGGATAACTCTGATGACACTGCAGACTAAGAAAATGGATCCTGTGGTTTCAAGTATCATAAGAAGCAATCATAATGTAGGTAATATTTGTTGATAAGTCCCAAC
Organism: Schistosoma japonicum; assembly: GCA_025215515.1. Lineage (NCBI taxonomy): Eukaryota > Metazoa > Platyhelminthes > Trematoda > Strigeidida > Schistosomatidae > Schistosoma > Schistosoma japonicum. Next base: position 37,679,640 of record CM046069.1, on the reverse strand, counting down.
CAGCACAAAACATAAGTCTTTCGAATGAAATTTAATCACGTAACATCTAAGCGTCGTTGATTGGTTTCACTGCCTAACACTACACACCGTAAGTTTTATTACATATCGTAAACGGGTGACTGATTAGTAGTATGACCTTGTTCGAGCCAATACAGTGAGCGATGACAATTGGACTGTTACTTAACTTCTAGGAGTCTGCCCGGATGCTTACTAGTCTCACACAAGAATAAAAAACACAAGGTTGACAAACCAACCAGCCAATTCAGGCATATTTCAGTCATCCGTCTATATACATGCCAAAAAGACGATGCAACAAGCCAGTTAAAAAAAAAATAACATCAACACAAAACAGAAGCAACAATCACTGAAAACTGAATGAACACGGTCTCCTTTAATTAGTTATAGGTGATCAGCAGAAAATGAAACAAGAACAGTTTATAGGCCAAATGAGAGGTTATGGTCAAGGGGAGGGGATACAAAAATATTTTTTAAAAAAGTGTTTAATACATATAATGTCAGAATATATGGAATAAACTGAAAAATAGTATATTAATCATTCTCCCGTTATATCATCGCATTTAGCTTATTCGCACACTTGTATAGTTTGAATGTAAGCTATTGAGCTTTGGTTCATGTTGATTTCACTTAACATCATTAGGTAAGTTAAAAACTCATACTTCGTTTAAATGTATGTTTTCTTTATAGACCTCTTTTTTCGTATTATCATGTTTGTTAAAGTTGTTTACACGAAAAGATAGTTGTCTTAAATTCGTTAATTACAGATTATTGAACTTGATATTCATTTTGAAGCGTCTTTCAAAACTTAAATGTTACATACACACTATATGAACCTAATAGTCTTTTTTATTTGTATAAATAATGATGACACACTATGCTATCTCTTGTTTATATGAATAAATAGAAAGAATGTTAATTATTTGTAATGGACTTTTGTTGTTCAACTATTCAGTTGCTTATAGTTCAATAATTTTCTGTGGAAAACATATGCTGAGATTATGTGAAACATTAATAAAGTTCACTGGATGTGTTTGTATTCAATATTTTAATAGATTTCATGGACTAGTGTTATATACTGAAATGTGCTTTTTGCTAGAATTTTCATTTCACAATTGTTTTCAATAAATATAGCAGTGTAGCAATGGGCAAATGTGTCGGATAAAAATCACAAATACAGTAAAAGTTAAGACTTCATATAGTATTTTTAATGACTGAAGAACACATTGCGTTGGGAATATGAGGCAGACATGCAAAGAATGAAGAGCACTTGAAAAGAGCTGGAAAGGAAAGCCCAGGATAGAGTTGGCTAGAGAATGCTCGTCGGCCGCCTATTCTCCATGTGAGGTAAGGAGCATTGATTGATTGATAGCATGCATCACTCCCTCTGTCAATGAATAATGAAATCACAAAAGTGTTGGACATTACATACTCCGTGAGCCGTGAAAACATCACGGATAAACTCAGCTATAGTTTATTACAGTAGACTTTGAAGCATAATAATATTTTGTATATATGGTTTGTATGCAATATGACAATCTAAACGCATGTAATTAATGCATGTGTTAATTTGTATTGTAAACATGGTTTTCATAATAGTTATGTTTTTATTGTTAGTGGACATTAACCTGAATTTTCTGAAGTTCAACTTGTAAGCAAGTATAAGTTAAGTCACCTATGTTTAGAGTGAAAGAGTAACTAAACATTTAATAAGGTTTTTGTCATATCGTTACATAGTTGAAGTTTAAGTAAAGAATATAGACTACAGTATTTCAGTTCATTAGCTTAAATCTGATATATCTGGCAAATCACGATGAAATATTAACTTCTAGAACTATTCTCCAGAAGATTATTTCATTCATTTTAGTTGTATTTACACTGAATGTTTTATTTTTAACATTGTATATTCCAATTAATCATGTACACTTTGCCCCAGCTCCTTGTCAATTTTCGCCTTTACTCTATATTAATATTATCCCCCTAATTGGTTGGTTGTGCTGTCAGTTTTTACATGGATATAAAGGGATGTTTAAGATATAAATTGGCTCTCATTGTTGACTCAGTTATTCTATGTTTTTCTATCCAACTTGGGACGAGCAGGGTTAAGGCAAACTTAAGGGCATCAATTAGTTAATCTTACTGTTTACGGTCACCGAACTGATCAAGTCTAGTTTGCATCAATAATTTGGTCAAGTATTATCCGTATTGCTCTAAGCTCATGATATATCAAAATTTAACATATTGAGAATCTTGAAGATTCTCCTTTCAACTGCATGTGAATTCGTTACTGATTATTTCATAAACAAGAAGAACTATTTGGCTATCAATTTTTCTATTTTCATCGTAGTTGATTTGATTTCGTCCCATAAATAGTCTTTAATACACAGGCTAATTCTGATACATACAGCCCCATATTGAGTCTAATTTCTTTATAACTAGGTGTTGTGGAGATAGTTGACTGTCAATTTCAATATCACGGATTGATCTGAATTAGACAACCATGGATCGCTCGACGGCACTAGAAAGCTGTTTCGTTCTAGTATGGGACTCTTCAGCTGTGCACATTCATGACCCTATCGTAGATCGAACCAAGGATCATCTGACTCCACAGCTAACGCTTTACAATTAGACCACTTAGTCGGCTCCTACTGTTTGATAGCTCTAATTCAGTCAATTAGTAATACGTTTGCGTGACCTCATCCTTGCCATTGGTAGGTAACTGTCTTACACCCAACACGATTGAACTGCACCGGTCACGTCTTCACACTGGAACTCCAGAAATTACCTCAAGGAGTTAATCACTAGTGAGCTGATATTTGTTATAGTTGGACGTTTTGGAGATAGTTGACTGTTTAATCGGGTTTTATTTACTCAGTATGTTGTCAAGCACGTTGTTAAGTCCAAAATGCCTGAAATCCAATTAAACAGCATTTGAATTATATTTAAGGTACTTAACAAAATTAAATTGATTTGGTTTAATAGACATAGGTATTATGTCAAGTTGTTTGTATTTTTCATAGATTGGTGTTGGTTTGGCACCACTGAAAGCCATGAGCACCGCACAATCATTTCGTCCTAGTATGGAACTTGTTAGCAGCTTACACACTCGATTCCTCTAGGGGAATCGAACCTAGGGCCTTCAGGTTTGTGAAAGCCAAATCCTTTACACTACTGGGCAGGATCCAAATAGTAGGGTTCCCTCTTTCATCGTTTCTTAGCATAAGGCTATGACCATTGATTGTCACTGATTATAACTCTTTCACTCTCGACAAGTCTGAACTCTTCCAGTCATTACTTTTCACTAGAACTTCAGGAATATCCTGAAGTTAGTCACTATAAACATCATTATTGTAACTGAATTGAAGTGATTTTTTGAAGATAGGTATTAATTTTGATTGTTTGTATTCTTCACATACTGGTGTTGTTTAAATACTATTGGGTATTCACTACTGAGAAGTCCTATACTAGAATAAAACAGCTGCCGAATTCTCCTGGTTTTAAATGGTACCCAATTAACATTAATCTGTGAAGAATACAACCAACTAAAATTCACACACATTTACACAAAACTACCTTAATTAAATTAAATTATAATTCCCTTACATTCAGTAAATATGATGTTTATATTCCTTAAATTATCAACTTTCCAGAGACTTTTTAATTATTATCATGATTATTTACATTTTTAAGTTATTACACTGTTACAATGAACATGTTCTCCAGTTTTCTTCACACAACTCTTCTTGTTTAGTCTTCACTTTGTTTAGTTACTATTTGACTATTGTATTCAATTACAAATTGTTTTATCTACTGAAAGGATTTACTTGAAAAGTCTTCTACTCTCATTTATCTATATTAAGTAGTAATGATTACATTGTAATTGATTTTTTCATCTAGTCATCCCTATCTGTCTAGATAACAAAATTAAATTTGCATTCATTACCTTATTTTGGTATTTGTTTGTGTTACATTCTCAGCTGTGATTGGTTATTTTCATTTAGTTTCCTATTAACAAACCATACAGTATATTAATTTTATTGGTTGCATTGTGCGGCTACATTGTGCCAAAAAAAACACATAACAAAATCAATAATTTCCCCATGTTTTCAAAAGAAGGAAAAATTGATTTTTCACTTTCTTTTTTCTCTCCCTCTATAACAAACTGTTAAAGTAGACTTATTAATTAAATGGTAATCTTGTGAATAAACAATAACACTACATAAGATTACAATACAAATATATGACTAAAAAAAGACATTCTCAACAACATAAAGCTGAAAAATCTACTAATCCTAATAATAATTTACCTAAATTTACATCGCATAACATTTCATCAAAACAATCTAATAATATCGAAAAGAATACTGAACAGAAACAACTGAAAATTTATATTACTAAGTTAATTATGAAGAAGAGAACAGTTTTATCAACATGTTTATTAATAACAATATGCTTTTATGTATGTTTTGTTTTAATCAATTGTAAAATATCTACAAATCAAATGAATTCTAATGAGAATGTATTCAATGAATCATTGATTAATTCAATACATGTAACCTTGAACAATAATAATAATGAAATAAATGATAATGAACAATTGACAAATGAATATAATACACAATTTAAACAAAATTCAAATTATTTAATGCCAACATTATGTATTGGTGTATTAATTCGTAATAAAGCGCATACATTACCATATTTTTTAAATGGTTTAGAACAACAACAATATCCTACTAAACGTATTATCTTAATATTTTATGTTGATAATACAATTGATACAAGTGAATTAATATTGAATGCATGGATTCAATGTAATCAAAAAAAATATCATAAAATTATATTAGAAGTTGATAAATCTAATACAAGTCAATTAGAATATGAAAATGTCAATAAAATGTGGACTGTTAATCATTATCAACATGTGATTAAATTACGTCAGAAATTATTAGATAAAGCACGTGATCTATGGGCTAATTTCTATTTATCTATTGATGCTGATGTCATACTTATGAATTCATTAACAATTGAACATTTAATTAATGTAATGCATCCGTCACAATCTAATAATAATAATAATAATAATAATAATAATAATAATACAATGAATAAAAATATTATAATTTTAGCACCATTAATAAATTGTACTACATCTGAGTATTATTCAAATTTTTGGGGTGCAATGTCTGAAGAGGGTTACTATGTACGATCTGAACATTATTTTGATTTACTAAAACGTCATATTCAAGGTGTCTATCCAGTTGCTATGGTACATTCAATATTTTTGGTTAATTTACAATATTATCAATCAGAACTAATTGGTTATAATCCTGCACTAACTAATTATGATGGACCAATTGATGATATAATCATTTTTTCTAGATCAGTACAGCGTGCAGGAATTGATTTCTATCTAGATAATACACAATTTTATGGTTATTTTCCATCACCAGTTGATGAACAAGATCTTGGATTATATTCAGATGATTTGAATAATGCATGGCTTTTACGTGAACAAGATCTATTTGTACATTTACGCTTACAAGCAATTATAGATCAAGAGGATAAACATAGAGTTCTACCATCAGAATGTTTAACTAATATTGTTGAAAGTCAATTAACAAAATTGAATAAAATTAATTTTAATGAAATTTATTGTATTAATTTATTAAGACGTCCTGATCGTCGACAAAAAATGGAGTATATGTTTCAACAATTAGGTATTAATGTTAAGTATTATGATGCTATTGATGGAAAAGATTTAACTATAACACAATTGAATCAATTAGAAATTCAACAACTTCCAGGTTATGCTGATCCGTATCATAATCGATCATTAAAATTAGGAGAAATTGGTTGCTTCTTGAGTCATTATAATATATGGAATGTAAGTTGAGTATCTCTTCACACTTTTATAGTTATTTTTATTTACAATATATTATAACTTTTTTGTAAGAGCTTTTAATTCGGTAGTCTGTACCAATAACAGAAAAAATATCAACTTTTATCAATTGAATTTATATCGGTTGAACGAATAAATATCTTTCAGCACAAGGTAGGCCAGTGGATAATAAATTGGCATTTAAAACGAAATAATTAACTTAAAATCTCAATAAGAACACTGGGATGTAGGTATGTTTAATTGAAGAGTCCCAAATTGGACGAAGTGTGAATTTTCTTGGCTACCATCCAAATAATTGTAACTATGCATTACTTCACATAATTAGTGTATATACTTTAAGAAGCTTCAAAATACTGTATTAATTTACATATAACTTTACTTAATTATCAATTCGTTTAATGAGTACAGCTATAAAACAACATCGAATGGGTAGCAGTTGGGTTTTTCGTAAATATTCAGATGTAAATTATCATTCATAAAAACTATTCGGAAGTCAACATATATTGAAACATTCAGTGTTGTCGACAAATTTGATAAGCATATGAATTTATGTTACTCCTTAATCTTCCAAATCGAACACATTCACTATTGGTAACTGGCATCGTAAGATTTTTGTTGACTTTACAATTGAAGTCTGATTACTATACCTAAACTAACCTTGATTTTTTAACCATGTTGAAGCTTACTAGTTTATTCTGAGTTCGAAATCTGTATCGTGATATAAGTTTAAAAATCGGCAAAGAAGTTATTATGACATGTATTGGTGGTTGAGAAACGGCACCATTGAAACTGCAAACTTATGGTAACTTAATTCAGTTTATTTAATCATTGAGTCAGTTTTCTCAGGAAAAATATATCATTTGAGAATTTTAGATGTGCAGGAATGTAAAACTTTTGGCTTAAAAAGCGTGCACTTATTTACTTCAATCTAATTACAGCATCTACCATAATATTGTTTTTAGATGTTTCATAGCTTCTCACAATAGTTCCAAGAATTACCGCTCATTTATCGTGCGGTGTGAACTTATTGGATTACATCCCTGTTGAAGTCGTGTATATACACTGTTACGAAATCACTTAGTAAGATAAAGATGTGATCAAAATCGAAAAGGCTATATATATGTATGACCAATATACTTATGATGCCATAATCGTAGTGAACTTGCATTTCTCATGTACCGATGGACAACAAGTATGGTTGTTCCATTGCTACTGTAGAACCTCGTATCTTACTGGAAAACAAAATATCAGAAGATGAAACAGTGTCTGTGACTGTGATTAATTGGTCTTTAGGAAAAATACTATGTTATACAATCATTTTCAAGTAATATAATAATAATAATAATAATAATAATAATAATAATAAGGAACAAGACTATTAAACAACTATTATTGATAAGTTTAACAACAAGATAAATTGTCAAATAAAGTTATTCCAACGATGAAGTAGTATGCATACAAATCTGGTCTAAGGAAATTTTCTCCTCATTGATCAGTGACCTAAGGCACCTATTTCTACTTTAGCCCGCCTTCTTTCAATATGCATATTAGCTATGTTGCAAGTTAGAAATAATTTTGTAATATGTTTCCAACTTTAAATCAATTAGTTATAATATTACTTCTGTTAGCTTACAAATCGTTTCACCAAACATACATTTCATCATTTCGCTGACATACGCTTACAGGTAAGATCCGCTCGCCTAAACCAAAGTAGGTGGGGAGGGAGGTTATACTAAACTATCCCTCAAGAAATGCTTATACGTATAAGAGAAGCGAACTTCAACTATTTCATTTGCATGGATTAGTTATAAAATCCTAATCAACGTTCAGAATGACATTATAAGCGTTTAGTTCAAATAGACTTAGGCTTGACAACTCAATCATGCAGCTCATTACTAAAAATATCTTACTACATGGCACAAAACACTTAAAGTTTATTCATGAACTATTGTTATCTTTTATATTCGAAGCTATTTCATTTACGTATTATTTTCAGGAAATGATTACCAATGGTTACAATCGTATATTGATTCTTGAAGATGATCTAAGATTCGCTCCTGCATTTATTCGAAATTTAAATAAAATTATTAAAGAAGCAGATGAAAATGTTATAAATTGGGATCTACTCTATATTGGCCGTAAAAGAATGTCAAAATCAGAGAAACGTGTACCGAATACAACTAGTTTAGCATATCCTGATTATACATATTGGACACTTGGTTACGTATTAAATAGAAGTGGTGCAATAAAATTAATAAATCAAAAGCCTTTACAAAAATTAATTGCTGTAGATGAATATCTTCCAATAATGTTTAATAAACATCCAAGAAAAGATTGGTTAATAAAATTTGAACCACGTGATTTGATTGCATTATCTGCTGAACCATTATTAGTTGAACCACAAAGATATACTGGTGAAGAACTTTATATATCAGATACAGAAGATTCTGATATTTTTCATATTATTTAGGCATATATTCTTGTTTAAAGTACGGAAGTAATAATAACATATTGTATATTCGCTTACAATTTGTACATTCCTTTAGTAGGATTTTATTTGCTTCTTCGCTTTAATCCATAAATACAAATAAATTTGTTCATTTAATAATCATTTCATGCTATAGGTGAATAAATGTTTTCTAGTAATCATAACTTATTCATTTGTATCAATATCTCAAACAAATTAATGGCTTAAACGAGATATTCACCTGTCAAAGAAAGGAAGAGTGTACTGAGCAACAGTTAGCTCTGTCTTACTGTATGGGTGTGAGACGTGGCAATTAAGGGTAGACCACACCCGAAGGCTATTAGTTTTTGACCATCAATGTCTTCGAAACATCGCTCGCATTAGTTAGGATCACTTAGTAAGTAATAACGAGGTTAGACGACGGGTGTTAGGTAAAGGTGGTTAATTAATCGATGAAAATGTGGATCTTCATCACCTTAAGTGGTAGGTATATGTGTTGCGTATGCCCAACCACCGTCTGCCTCAACGCGCGATATTGGCTGATATAGGAGCAGGACGGAAGAGAGTTAGAGGTAGTCAAACTAAAACGTGGCATCAGTCCATAAAGTCGCTGACTGCTGGTTTGAGTCGTGCCGGTAGCTGTAGACTACCTGGATGGTGTCTTCATTAATACCGTGACCAGTGGCTAGAAACACTGAGTTACATGACCCAGAATCGGTCACAATGGCGTAGATGTATCCACTCATTGTCCTCCCTTAAATTTTGAGCTTTAAATTATTTCATAACTTTCTTTCCACGCTACCTGAACCATATTCTACATGTTCACACTCCTTGCTATTATCACTATTACTATTATTATTATTATCACTGAAGTAACTTGTGGTGTTGATCTTGTGGTGCAATAGAGGTATAGCAACTTTTACCGATACACATAGGTGCCAGGTTCTATGTTGATTATGCATACACGATCAAATTAATAATGTGAAGAAGTCATTATAAACTTTAATTATTTTAAAGATGGTTTATTTAAAGGAGAAGTATACAATAATGTAAAGTATACTTCTGTTAAGCTTTTAACTATTTGTACTTTCAGTGTAAGTAGATTAAATTATGACTAGAGTATAAGTATAAAGATGATCTTAAGCAATTCTTAAAATGTTATACAAAATATATTTATTTTAGCCAATCAACATGGACAGATAATCTAGCTTTTCTATCAAGTACACACGAACAAATACAGGTGAAGACAACCAACGTAACAGCAACCTCAGCATCAGTAGGCCTAAACATATATAAGGGAAAGAGCACGATCCTCAAATTCAACACAGGGAGCACCAACTCAATTGAACTTGATGGTGAAACTCTGGAAGAAGTGGATACTTTCATGTACCTGGAAAGCATCATCGATGAACAAGGAGGATCCGATGCAGATGTAAGGCCAAGGATTGGAAAAGCGAGGGCAGCTTTCATACAGTTGAAGAAAATAAGGAACTTAAAACAAGTGTCAACCAATCTCAAAGTCAGACTCTTCAATTTGAACGTCAAGGCAGTTATTCTTTATGGAACCAAAACGTGGAGAACTACTTCAAACATTCTCAGGAGGGTAAAGGTATTTATTAACAACTGTCTATGCAAGATACTGAATGTCCGTTGGCCAGGAACCATCATCAACAGCCTACTATGGGAGAGAACAAATCAACTTCCAGCTGAACAGGAAATCAGGAAACGACTTAGAAAATGGATAGGACATACATTGCGGAAATCATCTGACTAAATCACGAGACAAGCATTAACTTAGGATCTTGTTGGGAAGCGGAAAAGAGGAAGGCCAAAAAACACACTGCGTCGAGAATTGGAAGCAGACATTAAAAGGATGAACAGCAACTGGAAACAGCTGCAAATGATTGCTCAGAACAGAGTTGAATGGAGAATACTGGTGAGCGGCCTATGCTCCACTACGAGGGGTAACGGGTGTAAGTAAGTAATTAAGTTAGTAACATGGATCTCAGAAATCTGAGAGCCCAAATAAGCTAATCAGTTAAATGAATTTCTATCAGGTTATATCTATTTAATTAGAAGATGTTCAGTGTAAATGAATATTTTATGAATAAAAAAGATAGTACTAAGAACAGTGTACAGATTTTTCATAAACAATACAATCATTCAAGGCTTTTCGATTGATTGTATCCAACAGTTTAAAATTCAATGAATTTCGAATGTTGTTTAGTACTACTTGTTAGTACATAGAATCATACCATGCAAGTTTAATTTTCATTTATTACTGTTCATTTGCATAGAGAGACAATAATTGGTCAATAATAAGTGAAAATTAATCTGCGTAGTATGCTAAAAAGTCTCACATCACGTTTCCATTTTTACGTACAAATAAAATTGATCATCTATAATTCTATGTACTAATAAGTAGTACTAAACAACATTCAAAATTCATTGAATTTTAGACAGTTGGATACAATGAACCGGCGAGGTGGGCTTTCCTGTTTGTCATTACTTGTCTATTTAGCTATGTAATACACGTAGTCGAAAACATTTTATAGGAACACAAATAGTGTTTTATACTAAACACATTTAAGCTTAGTATTAGTTTACGTTAAGGGTATTGGTTTGAATAGACTGTTGATTCTGTGTCCCGTATATCGTTTGTAGCATCATTTTATGCGTTTCTAGTGTGGGTTTCGGCCAGTATGAATAAACGGCTAAGCAAATTATTGATGCAATATAGCTGGAACCACTACATTTATCATAAACAGTACTACTGATTAATCGATGCTCTTAGGTCTGTCCTGACTTTGCTAATCCCAAACCGGTTAGAAGAGCATCAGATAATTGAGTCACATAAACAAAGTTGATTCATATTTCAGGCATTCGCTTATATACATGCAAAGTCTAACTATAAAGTTGACCATTTTAAAAAATAACACGTATACAAAACAAGGAAAATAATGTTAGTAAAATTAGTGTGTACGTGAGGGGGGGAGGGTGACAGGCACATAGTTATTAGTTGTAGCTCACAAATGGAAAGTAATATGGTAACAACTGATGGCTAAAAGGGTGTTAAGTAATAGGGAACATAATAATAATGAAAACAAAATGCCCAATTTACACACAAATTAAATTAAATAGTTTACTGACAATAGTTTTGAAAGTTGTTCTTCTTTAGTCACTCAACCTATCAGTTTGGCATTATAATTTTTTATTCTTTGATGTCAAAAATAAGTTTGCCTTAATATTACTTTTATTTTTTTGGACGTCAAACATACTAACTATAATAAATGGCTGATGATTAACTGAGATGATTATTCTTCGCGGATAGTTTAATAATCACCTAAGCTTGGCTGTATACTTTTCTGTAGCCTTGATTATTTTTTCAGAGAAAATAAGTACACTAGTATATCTGAATTTGTTCATTCTGAGACATACATGCGACGGCTTAAATCGCCATACCTCATTAACACAGCTTGGTAAATAAGAAGTAATGGTAGTGACATCAGTAATAGTAAAATACAAATTAACGTAGAAAGTTTCAAATGATAAGGACATATTGATTTGTGGCGAAGAAATCACATAATAGTTATAATCTCTGTATTTTAAAGAAGTTAAAGAGTGAACGCACCTACATCACTGTTTCCAATTTTCAGTCATTTCACCTACAGTCTCCAACCATTGGTTAGATAAATCCTGCGAACCCCGACTAAGTGGTATGCAACTGTTATAGCAGCTCAAATGAACTGTCACTTTCCTTATGAACTGACGTTATAATTCGGTTTGGAAGCCTCTAGCACTCTTTCATTTTTCCCCAATGGCTGTCTGAACTTCTTGGAGAGGTACGTGGTAGTTTGCTATGAATAATACTTGTTTCATCCACCTAAATCGAAAAGGATTCACAATCGCTTCAAGTAATTTACTATCTTTCCTAAATACCCTAAGTCTGACCTCATCATTACTAACCTGGTGCTCACAGTAAGCCCATAAATTGTTTTAAAGGCGTCTATGTTCACATTATACGTAAGTAACCACAGTAAAACAAAACGGACTACCGTGCAGCATATTCGTCTTTTGTTTGGAGAACGTCATCACGATTGCGAAAGCTAAACGAGTTGATATTCCATCAGATACCAACACATTAGAGATGATCAGACTTTGGATCCGGCTTGTAGTAGAGTCAAGATTACACGTTTCATCCAATGTGCAATTCGTTAGCTTAATATACCTACTCTTCAGAGTTGAAGTTTAAACTGAAACTCGAATCCATTAGCTAATATTTCAAATGTCACGGTGGTATTGATCATCCTATTGAGTTTAGTCAACTAATAGTACATTGAAACAGTATGGATATATTTTTAAGATTTTGTAATTTTTTATTCGTTCATAATCATGAGTTTATCTGATGAGTCTGTGTTAGTTCATGTGCGTCTTAAGAAAAATATAATCACATTAATTTATTAGAGTTTAACACTGAAGTCATATAACCATTAATAAAATATATTTTGTAAGATCCTGGACGATGTTATTTTCCGTTATATTTCACCTTGATTACTATTATACGTTAACAAGTGATTAAAAAAATGCAAAACTACACATATTCTAACCAGGGGTCTAGAAGTGTGAACATAATTCAAACTTTGTCCTGTTTCTAATAATCTGACGTTTAGTTTTCGAAAGCCTACTCAAAAATGTTACCCATGAAGAATATTAATAGAATCTTCTGTGTTTTAGTTGAAGTAAGGAAGCTTACGACACTGTAGTTTTCTATAGAACTTTGAATTAGTATGTAAACAATATGTTTATGTTTTGTTTTATCAGTCTGTTTAAATCAGTCATGAATGTTTATGAAGTTTTACTACATATTACAAAACCTTTACAATCTCATAAAAGTGAATTCAAAGTTGTATGCGTATAATAACTCATCCTGTTGTACTATCACCTTTTGTATATTCCCAAAAGTAAAGATTAGCTAGTCGATCAGTTTCATTTCCATCTTTGTTACATAACTATCCTAAAAAGCACAAGATAAGGAGAATGACTTGACTTCCATAAATATTTTTCTGTAAACAATGTTATATATTCTGGTTACATATATATTAAACACTTCGTTGCCTTTTGTGTAATATTCCTCACAACGTAAACTCTCATTTTCAGTTCAGAAACTAGAACTAATTTTTCTAACATTTATGTCTTTTTGAATCAATATTGTTATTAAATATGGACTGCTGAATGGTCTGGGCATACTGCATATATAGACGATTGTATATAATGACTGAATAAAAACAACAATAATGATCCACACTCCTGGACTAGTTAACATAGCATCAGCTTGGGGGGTTAGATGGTATCAAGATAGACTCCCCAGCATTAAGACTACTTGGTCATAAATAAGTGTTGCATATATTTTAATCAGTTCTTAAGGCCATGGGTTAGTCAACTAGCTGACATTTCGGCATATCTCTATTGTCCAAATCAAACATATATCAAGCTATGGTCATCTTTATCTCATCTTTCGAGCTACTACCGTTTGCCGACAACGTTAAACTACGGAGAGAAATCAGGTGGCGTAGAGAAGAACTCGTAATGACGTAAAAAACCATTCAAACATCTATCTTAAATGAGTTCAAACACCCATTTTAGAGAGAGGTGCAATACAGTAGTTTGAATTTTACACACAATTTATTCTCTCCTTAAGGACAGTAAAATCCTATGATTTCCTACCGGTTGAAGTAGTTCATGCAAATTCTCTCAAGACCTTTAAGAAAAAACTCGAATTATTCGTAAGGACTTATATTAAATTCCCTTGATAACCTATCACTATTTTTTTATCTGTATATGTTTTACCTTCCTGGTGGGATTGGTGATTGCTACTAGATAAGAAAGCCCATGAAACAGAAGTTTTTCCTATGCCGTCAACAAATATTTGTAACTATTCACATAACTAAGTATTTGTTGGTTTACAATAACTATATCTATAGGATAGACAAATGAAAATCTCACACTAACTAATTAGGATGAACTTGTATCAAACCGACGAGTTCCAAATAAGACGAAACGCGCGTCGTGGATTCCGCTTGTTAATCATAATCTAACTTAAATAAAATCTCATACTGAATGTTTTCAGTTAATATTACTTAAAACTTACTGAACCGTATTAGTCACCTAGTTTGCAACTATTTATGCAATATAAATAACCAGTTAACTTTAGATTTGTTTAAACTAAAAAGTCATTGATACCAACTGTATGCACTCATGCGATAATAATAGAAGGCTTGCAAGTCATTATGATGCTAAATACTAAGAAAGGCGAATAAAAGTATCACTATTCTTAATACGTACTTGTCCTTGTCTATTGTTTGAATAAACGGGAAACAAATATACAAGAATCCAAGTATTATACATATGGTAGATGTGGGCGATAAATATTGACTATTAAAACATTAAAAGAGTATATTTTCAGAATAGTTACAGTGTAGATACATACTAAGTGGAAATTTATTGCAATATTGCATAAATTGCGATGAAAACCTTCTTATTTAAAAAAATTTATGGTATAGGATAGAACTTATAGTTAAACGCTTCTTGTGAAATCTGAACGTCCTGCGTTCGATGTTCTGGTAATGTCAATGTGCACTTCTGAGGAGTCGCATACAATAATCAAACAACTGTCCTATGTTCCTTAGTTTTCAGTAATGCGCAACTGAGATCAGTTTGTGACGAATGCAAACAACAAAATTAAGTACAAATCTTCATAAAACCACCTCAACTTAGCTATTATTACTAACCTTTAGGCTTTATATTCAGTCTTTATGAATAATGAAATATCTCACATTCATGTTTATTTCATTTAAAAGAATTAGAATGTTTAGAATATGAATTCACCTTAGTAACATATTTGGCAGAGAACAGATTTTTTGTAATGTTAAATATGTTCAATAATGTTATTGATGCTTATTGTTTTGCTCTTTGAATAACCAAAAACATTCATTGTTTTGTTTCCAAGTTGAAGTACCGTCTTCATAAATTTCCTATATGAAGTAACATAAAATAAAATATTTTGTATATGATCTATGCATATATTCCATTTTACTTTTTTCCAAATTGGTAAACACGATTTGATTGAATCGATAAGAAATTTCACAGCTTCAAGACTATCTTTACGATGTGGTGAACTGACAGCTATCGCTACACTGATCTCTCCAGCAGGAACTAATCTAAACAAAGTGTATATCGTTATGAAAATAATAAGTTAGTAAACAGCCACGCACACATTGCTTTTAATAAATGTCAAAAAAGGTTTTTCTCAGTCAAAGTAATAGAAACAAACTGCAATTACACGGCATAAACACATGACATTCACAACATAACTGTTCTAATTAATGTTTTGCATAATTCCTCTGCAATAGTATCCAGGATGTCCTATGTGGGATAAGTTGTATGTGTATCAGTACATCTGGAAATTAATTCCTTTTATCTATGCTGGAACCTATTAGCCATCCCTCTTAACATTAACACATCACCTAATATTTTTTATGGTATTTTTATAGACTGATCTTAATTGGTGTACCAGTAAAAATCGACAAGTACTGGATACTTTTTTAGTCTTAGTTCGATCATCATTAGAAATGCATAGAAATGACCATCTTGATTAACCCACTAGGATCTCAGATAGGTGTATCCAATCAGATATATTGAATATTATTCATCGATGATATGTAATGCATAAAATGCTAATCATAATTAATCAATAATATCATGTTATAATTTGTATTATATCCAGACATTTTACTAGTTAACTATGGAATGCTTTCAGAATTACTGATGACTTTTTGATGAATTTATAAAACATAATTTTAAGCAAAAATTGATTGTTGTTACTGTTTGAAACGAAAGAAACTGGGTTCAAGTCCTAGTTTACATACTGATACTGGGACTCAGATACATTCCAATGGTAGATTTCATACAGGACAAAACACTTTTTCATGGATTTCACTGATAGCTATAATCCAGCGTTACTTCAAACTTTAGTTAGATAACAAATAAAAATCAAGAAGTACTGGACAGATGTTTCATGCAAAGACAACTCCGTCGGGTGCCGAAACCAAGATCTTCAAGTCTCATAGTGAATGAATAACCACTCAACCACTGATCTAGCATCAAATAACTTACAGGTAGTTTAAGCACCAGCTAGTAGAAAATAGGTATGACCTAGTAAAAACTGATCAGTTGCATTGATTGGTCCATAAAGCAGTAACCTATATCACATAGGTCAAGTCCATAATATTGATCGAATTTTGTCAATCATGTAATGACGTAGTAACTGGTATAAGTGACATTACATTGTATCATTATGTCTGATATTAGGTGTTTGTAGATAGTCGGATGAAAACACACACTGTGAAGATGGCTGCGTGAATTCGAATCCCAAAGACAGAATTAATTTTTTTCAAGATTACAGACACCCATTACTGAGAAGTGTGAATTTATGTGAAATATATATGGAAGATTTTCTGCCAGCCAGCTAGCCAACTAAAAGAATTGGAAGTTTTTCCCTTTTATACACATTTAATTTTTGTTTATCTAATTATAGTTTAAATCCGTTGCTAAATTTAGTATATTATCAGACTACTTCAAACTGTTTACATTATAGTCATCAATAGTATGTTCGTTATTGTATTGAGAGCACTTTATAAGTGCTGTAAGTTAAATAGACCATTATTAAAATAATACAAAATATGCCAGTCGTGGTCACATTAAGTAAACTTGAGCACAATACGTCATAATGTAAGGTACTTTTAACACTGTATGTATAACGTACCAAAAATATGTGCAATGCGTATAGCATTGACCTTTTCGTTAATGTCTCGTTATTAGTTATCAACCTAGTGAATACGTTATATGAAAACATTTGTATCTTGCAGTGTGAACATCAAAACAGGGATGCAATTATAATCACCTGATGAGTTCCAAATAGGATTAGACGCACACTCTACATTCTAGTTATCGTCCACAATACATCTCCAATTATACTCGTAAACTACTGATGTATCCAGACATCCTATGAATGTGCACATATAGCAACACAAACGGATTTCGGTTAATTTCCATTGAGAACTTAGAAGCACTAGGCAGCTGTTTCATCCTAGTATGAGTCTTCTCAGAAGTGCATACCTTGGAATTCTCTAAGAAATCTAATCCGTGACCTTTATATCTGCTGGTGAATGCTTAACCATCAACAGCAGTGGGTCGACGTTCAATGACAGGATTTCTACTATGATCAACTTGCTATCTGGAGCGTGGGTTAATTAGTGTCAATGATGATTATTGTCCCACTTTCAATATGTCTGAACGCTATCATTCATAAGTACTCACAAGAACTCCAGAAACGCATTGAACTTAGTCACCAGTAAATTATGAATTTGTAACTGGTGGAGTTCAAACAGATTGAGAGTAGGGAAGTCATCATGAATGGCACCAACCGGCTGAAATGGAATTCCCACCATCAGACGTCAACCAGACGGTTCTAATATTAAGGAGCCCGTGTGCACTTCTGAGAAATTCCATACTAGAACGCAACAACTATTCAGTATTTCCTGTTTCCCAGTAATATACAACCAAGTTCTGTCTGTCGATATTCCTTATAGTTGAATATACTATGAAAAATTTTAAACTACAAAAAATATTAATTTACTGCTTACCCATATCTATGTAATACAATGACATGTATTAATGATGGCCATAATTTATATGAATTGTTAACTATTCTTTCTAATTCTAAATAGGCCATTTTCAAATAACATTCATAGTTCAATGCTTGTACAATCCTTTCTTTATCATATTTTCTAGTGATACCTAAATGAAGTAATGAAATATACTTAAAAGAATTTATTAAATAATAATAATAATAATAATTGACATTGTCTTTATGTTTATTGCATTCTTACCAAAAAATGTTGCAACAGCTCCAATAGAAGAATCATCAATTAAGTTAAACACATTAGAATATTCAATGGGTTCAATAGATATTTTAATATAATGCTGAGTACTCTTTGAATAGACAATAAATTATTAAAGAATATACATACCATAATTTTAGTTATCTAACCACCACTAATTGGTGGTAAAACAGCGATTTCTTCAATTTCTTCAATAGATATTTGATTTACACTAGTATCAATATCTAAATAATGCCAATCTATTGCAATTATGAAAGAATCTTTAAGGGGTTTCAATCTAATGAATGAATATCATTTCTATCAATACATTTACTTGATTAATTGTTCAATAATATTATCTTTCAAAGTTTCTTTAGTGCACACTTTAGGAAGTTGTATTATAACTTCTTTACAACCAACCAATTCACTAGCTTCCCCAAATAATAGAACTTTCTTATTGACTACAGCCATTCATTCCGACTTCTGGATATACTCTTCAACGAATATAAAAATAAACAAACTATGCATATTATTAAATCAATTTCAACTGTACTGGTGTTACTGACATTGTTGGTAGACACTGATTGGTAGAATGTTGGTTGTGAAACATGTGAATTAATCAACCAAATCAAAACAAAATTGACTACAGTTGATAAATTAGTAATGTGATTATTCTCAATCGATCGATAGTGCATTAGTGATTCATTTATACGACAAACATGATTGATTGTGATTGGGTGTTGTGATGGTTGTTAAAATTAATATCATGAACTGGTCTAAGTGAGACCTGGTTTACAATGGCTGTCTAACTCAGACCAATTCATGACATCAAATTCAAACACAACAATGTTGAAAATACTTAATTACAGTGAATATCAGCTGACTAGTGACTAACATCTCGAGATAATTCCTAGAGCTCTAGTGAGAAGACGTGATCAATAGAGTTTAACTATTTCGGGTGCTAGGCAGTTACCTATCAATGCCAATAGATGATGTCTCGTAGTTCTATCCGTCATGAGTTAACTAAGTTAAAAAGAGTAGAAATATTGACATCAGTCTTAGTGGTCTAATGGATAAGCGTTCATTAAGATGCCTGAAGGTCTTCACCTCGATTCCCTTATAGGATCGCGCATGAGTACTACTGAGTAGTCTCATACTACAACGAAACGATTGTCTAATACTTCCTGGTTTTTATGAATTGTTTAATTCAGAACGATTCACAATATCAAATTCCAACATGACTGATGTAGAAATTATGTGGATGTTAGATAAATAGGAATAAAGAGTGAAGTATAAGAAATTTGAGAGCAAGTTATTTGAAAGTGATAAAAGAATTATATTCAAGATATCTCTAACGAACTTCTAAGAACTTGAAATTGAAATGTTATCTGAAAATATATACCCGTTGATTTTTACAAGTAACGAATTGAAAATTTGAATGTACTGATCTCATCACCTAAGTGAATTAATCACTTTAAATGAAGTGTAACTAATAACCGTTAGGTCTTTCTATGAGCACAACACATTTTAAACCACTTAGCTGGGATTAAATGATCAGTTTACTATTTAAGCAGGTAACATCTGTTGAGAGGCGAATTGAGAAAAAATGGTTCTGATATAATTACCTTTCAGTAGAATTAGTTTATTTCTTCTCTTTTGATCAATTTTTATGAAAATCTACTACATTTTTAATACAATGCAATAACTTGATTGTTTTCGTTATCTATATAGATACCTTTGAATTAAACTTGATTTCTTCTTAAATATTTATGAAGAACAAAAGCATTTAGCTTTGGAAATTAGTATGTTATTGAAAGAAAATTATGGTAGACTACCAGTTTCCACTAAAACATTTGTATACCTATTATTTTCCCTTCTTTGATTCTTTGGAGACAACATGACAGTATCTGAAGTAACAAGAGGAAATACTGATCCCAGTCTACTATTTCTTTAAGGGATTTTACAAAGAAATTACATGTCTCCTATGTAACCATGAAAATTATTTGACAACTGATTAAAATAAGTGAGTACATTTCATTCAACTGATTATTTAGATAAGCAATTACATTACTGATTAACTGAGAGAATTCTATTAACTCTAAACACTAGGCAGTGACCGGTGCATGTTGAATTTTTTTTACAATGAACATATCATTTAATAGCATTTTATGCCAAAATTTATTCCGACCACATAATACTGTGCTCAGATACTATTTTTATGTTTCTAATAGCTGTGATATATATCCGCCTAAAAGTAGGTTTTGATTTTCATAAGTAAAAGGCGGTATTACATTGTACACTTTCTATCCACACGTCCAAAACAGCTTAAATAATAGCCTATGTGGAACTATGTCTAAATCTATGTTACCTTTTAGTGTCTAAAATCATCATTCACAAGTGATTCTCAGTCTTATAGAAGACTTATTGTTTCAGACAATTCTTACACATTATAACTGGGATATAGTATGTTGCAGTAGACATAATTTATACCAACATTGAGTCGGATACTGAAAAATTAAGTGCTCATCTGATGAAAAATATTGGGGGTTATTCAGCACCTACATATCAGATTAGTCTAAAATAACGTTTATAACGTATTCACGATATTGATGACGTATTTTACTGCCCATTAGGATTCATGTAAAATGACCTAAACTGGAAAAACTAGAAAATATAGCCTTCATGGTAGGTGTTATACACTGATTGACAGTGTTTTATGACCATTAATAATATCACATGATACACTTCAAAGTACTTAGCTTGTCAGAATACTGTTTCAAAGAATATTTTCTGAAATAGAAATAAAAATAACATGTCTTGATTTCCATGTTACACAATCATTAGTTTTATTTCGTTTAATTTAGCTTCATTAACTGTTTTGAGTAATGTTAACATATAAGAATTGGAAAATGAATACAATGTCTGTTAAGAATATAATCTATTATTAAAGTTTTATGTTAGAAAAAACTAGATAACATTACTGAAACAAAAGGCATTCCAATATTGTTAAGTAACTCGCCTGTTTCATTTTACTGACTTCATAAACTAGATGATACAACTAGTCAATGAATTTTTTTGTAGAATGAAAACAGTACTAGAAAAGTATTAAGTGATTCATTAAATAGTAATTCATTAACATAGAATAATGATTTTCCAGTTTGTATATATCCCGTGGTTGTTCATGTTATATGATATGCATATCAATTAGTATAATGATTATTATATCTAAACCATATTCCATCCATTTTAAAGAATACAGTTGAAACTAATAGTAGATATGTTACTTGGATATCATATTACTAGGGGTGGCCTACAAAAATTTTAAAACAACAGGCATTTTGGTACTTACATCTCATCCAAAAACTTATATAATACTCGCTTAAACACATTTTCTCGAGGAAAAACTGTGTACTTACTCATCTGAAATTATTATAAGTTAAACCATAGCCATTTGACAATGTTAAGGTATTTTTATATCAATCAACCAATGCCTGTTACACCATGTGGAGCATAGGCTGCCGACCAGCATTCTCTAACCAACTCTGTTCTGGGCTTTCCATTCCAGCTCTTCCCAAGTGCTTTTCACTCTCTTCATGTCTGTCTCCAATTCCTGACGCACTGTGTTCCTGGGTCTTCCTCTTTTCTTTTGTCCTTCAGGATTTAATGAATTTTGATGATTTCCTCAATGTGTGTCCAATACATCTCCAGCGTCTTTCCTAATTTCTTCCTCAGCTGAAAGTTGATTTGTTTTCTACCACAGAAGGTTATTGTCGATGGTATCTGGCCAACGGATCCAAAGTATCATACGCAGACAATTGTTTATAAATACTTGTATTTCTTGGATGATGCCTTTCGTAGTTAACCATACAAGTTTCAGCTCCATGCAGCAAAACTGTCTTCACATATGTGTTGAAAATTTTGACTTTAATGTTGACTGACAGTTGGTTTGAGTTCCAGATGTCCTTCAGTTGTAGAAATGTCGCTCTTGCCTTTCCAATCTGCGCCTTCACATCTGACACTGATCAGACCCTCCTTGTTTATCGATGATGCTGCCCAAGTAGGTAAAGGATTCTACATCTTCCAGAATTTCTCCGTCAAGTGAGATTGGGTTAGTGTTGGTTGTTTTGTATCAGAGAATCTTGCTTTTCCTTTTGTGTATGTTGAGGCCTACTGCTGCTACATTGTTTATCTTTATCTGCATTTGTTGCTGTGTGTCGGATAGAAGAGCTAGGTCAAGTGCAATGTCTAAGTCACCTAACTGCATCGATGTTGTCCATTGTATTCCGAAAATGCCGTGAGATGTTGCATTCTTCATGATCCAGTCAACCACCAGCAAGAAGAGGAAGGGCAACAGTAACCAGCCTTGTCTAACACTGGTCTTCACTTCAAATGAATCTGAGCTGAACTTCATGCACGATTTTACAATGTGGTCCGTCATAGGAGTAAATGGGTAGCTTGTATTTAACATGATCGCGAACTAAAGTCATGCTAGAAGTAAGCAATACGCAGTTGGGCAGCAGAGAACACTTTTAGACGGCTTTCAAGAGTTACTTCTTTAGAATTTCAGCAGCACTGTAACCATGAAATTGAATGTCCATGAGAAAGTATTTCATTAGAACCAGAATTCATTAATGCAAATTTAGTAACAGTTCTATTCCGTATTGTTCGCTTTCCGTGTTTTTGTTGCATATTCAACTCAATAAACAACCGACTACTGTGAAAGTTCTTGTGATATATTCCTATAATAACTTCACAGAAATTAGGATAATCTATTGATTCGAATGCCGTTCAACGACCTCGACTATATGCATGTTGTTGATCTACTCAAATGTATTGAGTCACAAGTGACTAAGCTCTAGCTTGAGGGAAATCACATTACGTCTAAACTACTTGATAACATTTGAGTTGGATTGTGGTTAGAAAGTGGAATCTAGGACACGAGTTTCGCCTTATTTGGGATTTGTCAGATGGATGTACCCGCATCGCAGTGTTGATGTTTACATCAGGTTGCTTAGTCCAGATAGTAGATACATCCAACTGACGAGTCCCAAACATAACGAAACCCACGTCCTGCATTCTATTTGCTAGCTACAATCCAACTCAAATAATACTTGTGCACTTTCACTGTATCGAGTCAATCCAATCACGATGAACATATGGAAACAGAGACTGACCATTTTCAGTCCATGATAAATCAACAGTAAGATTCAAATACATTCCAATTATACTTGACAACATGTAACAAAAGCTCTCTCGGGTTACTTGTGAGATTATAACTGTCATCAACTCCACTAATTCATCACAATTCCTATTTTGCGTTGACTTTCTTAATGCCTTATTTTTATTATGATTATTTCAAAAGTCCAAGTATTACAGTCACCAGTAATAGTAAGAACACTAGTTTTGTTTAGTTTATTCACGTCTTCAGTAGCTGAATGGTCAGATTTTCGAATAATGTCACCGAAGTCAAAATCTAATATAGTCTTTCTGGAACCACGTATAGCATTTAGGCTCTCCTCCACCATCTTTCACACACTAATTCAAGCAAAACAACATACATGTCTGAATATGCATTTAGAAAATTTCAAGGTTGATAACTGTCGTATTCAAGAGACCCTAATACGACATTAGAGAAGTATAACAAATTCGTTCTTCAACTATCGATTCGAAGTGCATTGACACGTAAACACTTTGGTATCGACGTTGAGTTCTCTTAGCATCGGTGTTGCACTAATAGCCAGAATAGAGGTAGCTAAAATCAGTCGGATCTTCATTGACAGTATCTTTTGGGTTGTTAGATGAATTATCATTAAGGTCAGCAGAAACTAACATGGTAACGATGTCTTTTCGTAATCTCTGCCAACGCACCGACAGATCGCAACCTGAATGCAATCAGTCATGAGTTCCATAACCTTCGAAATGCAAAGTACATCCGCAATACTAAGAAGAGTTTGTTTTCCCACTTTTCGTAATAGACCTTTAGGAGCAATAGAGATCACGTATCTACATAGGTGTGAACGCTGTTGATAGAGTGACAGATGAGACCAATCAACTTAATGTGAAAGCTTAAGTGTTTTGCAGCGATCTAGCTGTTAAGTTTGAGTTTTCAACTCATCTGTAAGATCAGTTCTATTGCAATCTTGTGAAACCTGGTCTGTCAAAGCTGAGGACTCTCGGATACTTTCTATGTTCGCCCATCGTTTCCTTAGACAGATTACTGACATCTAGTGGCATCATGTTAGCAATACTCAGGTAGCTGGACAGTAGTGATGATAATCTAAATAGTATCACCATTCTGAAGCGCCAGTATCGGCGGCTTGGTCATGTCTCACGAATGCCAACCCAACGGCTTCAACATCGCATACTATTCGCCAACACTGAATGAAAGAAGCTAGGATGGTACGCTTATTACATGGTGATACGTGATGAAAGCTGCATAAGACTACCATTTGTCAGTCCATAATGACCTCCTGGTTAGAACCTTAGAGATAGCACAACTAATTTGCTTAAGACCTTATCAGATACCGCCAAAGATAGAAGTCAGTGACGACACTGATGCAATTTCCTACTAAATCATCCATAAAAGTGAAATAACTTTACCCAATCAAAAGGAATTTTTCACTGTATTTCCAACCAAAATGTGTCTCATGTAATTTATTTGTTCCTTTGTTAATCCTTTACCTACTGATCGTCTCACCTCTTTCTTCTTTTCACAATATTATGTTTCTTGTTGTGGAGATGTTGTGATTCAATGAATGAACGATAAGGGATTGTCAAGTGAAAGAATGGATTGTCAGTTAATAGGTGAAATGTAAAGATTTTATGTGGTCGAACAATAACTGTTCACAAAATATGATTATTGATTTTGACCCCGAACCAATTAAAATCAAAAATGACACCACAAGCCAGAATGAGGGAATATTTTTATCTAAAGTGCCTATATGCGAAATATTCACGAATAAATATAAACACGATTAAATATCATAAATGATTGGTTGATATGGTCACTATAGGTCGTTCACTCTTTAAGCAATAAAGTCACGTCTGCTCTACCCGTCATTTTTGTAACTGTACTAAATTTCGCGATTAATTAAGTAAGAAATGTAGGCATTCAATTTGGTGAAATTAAACGTAAACACCATGTAATAACTTAGTGCAAGAACTTTAATTGTACAATGTGGTTCGATGATTAAAATGGCTCTGCATAATCAGCTTATAAATTGATTTAGATTTCAACACAGTCGGGTTTGTGCGTAATTCTCTACATGATAAGAGAGACATGGTCAAAGTAACTTCAGTGTATATAATGACTTTTAATATTTTATTCTGTTAAGTTGAGTGACATACCACTCAATGTTCCATTATTAAAGTAATAGTAGCTTAGTCTGGAAGTGTCAAGTTAAAGTATATCATAGTCGCGATCGACTATGTATGTCTAGTTAGCATATATTTAAAATCACAGGACAATATACTAAGTTTATCTTCAAGATGAAATGAAATGAATGTTAACACTCGAACCTTATTTTGTCATAGCTAAATATAAAAACTAATTGATAGATAGCAACTTCCTACTTGAGTTATTGGATCCCATATACAGATACATATAGTCAAGTTCTCATGAGACAAATGTTCTGTGGACACCGGTCATAAGCACTGCAACGACAATAAGAGACTGAAACTTCACTATATCGACGTTAAAGGATTGTGGACATAAGACAAGCAACAGCATGGGTATAAAGTAAACAGAAATACTTAGTTTTTGGTTCTGAATAGAAGACATCTTACTTGTGGCAACATATATGCTATACTACGCTAGGAGTATACATATGATGTCAGTGAGAGAAGTTAATGGCGAATAAAAATTGTTTCTGCAGGATTGATCAACCTATTACATAAAAAACTAAGACTTTACAAATAAAAATATATTCATACAAAATAATTATTCAGTAATTTTACATCAAACACCGTAGATCATACGTTCTTTGTTGATTAAATGTGTTGTTTGATTGATCAATGCCATTAAATTCCTAGTATTGTAAGACCAATCATTTAAGACCTCCGTCGGCATCTTTTTGGCTATAAAGTGTACCACTCCCTCAAGTCGGTCAATTTTAGCGTAAACTGTTTTATTGACTACTAGTTTTGACAAATATTCTTCAGTTTTCTAAAAGGGAAGACAGAGAGGAAACACTTAGCAAGAATATTATTAGTAGAGGACTGATTAAAATAACTGCAAGATATCGACAACGCCGACCACTAAGGATGAAATATATGAAGCGAATTCAAATACAGTAGAAAAGTGTGTTACATCAACCGATTAGTTTAGTTCAAGTGCCTAGCATGAAGAATTAGATATACGCAATATCCCCCCAGAAAACTGTCATTCAATAAAGAACCTCCTACCTATAGAAACTATACTAAAACTCTTGGAAAGAATAATTAAAGTATTTGAAGAACTCTGATTAACAGTATTTACTTGCTTTATAAGAGGTGATCACAGTGACGCATATGCTTATAATACAACATAAATACTAGATAGTAATCCATGTTTGTGGATATAATTTGGAACCTAATCAAATTGGACTAAAGAGAAGGTATAATATTCTAGTCACATAGCTGGAACAACCCATGTAGAACATCTCAACTTTATTGGAGGCAAACAGATTTTCAGCTTGACGTGCGTCCAATTACCAACAATAGTTACAAACTAAAAGTCATCTTCGGCTTACCAATACTAGTATTAAAATATATTTAGGGCGTAGAATAGTGACTAAAGCGTTCGACTTCCAGCTACTAAGTAGAAGGTTTGAACTCGTTTAACCAATTCCAATTTCGACGACCTGGAACACGAATTTATAGTCAGTTAGCTAAAAACAACAGACCATACTTTTAGAATTAGATATTTTCTGTAATATTATCACTCTAATAGAATATGACGGATGAGTACTTAAAAGTATCGACACAATCAACAACCTGAGTATTGCTAACATGATGCCACTAGATGTCAGTAATCTGTCTAAGGAAACGATGGGTGAACATAGAAAGTATCCGAGCGTCCTCAGCTCCGATAGACCAGGTTTCACAAGATTACAATAGAACTGGTCTTACGGATGAGTTGAAAACCCTAACCTTACAGCTAGATCGCTGTAAGACACTTAAGCATTCACAGTAAGTAGATTGCATCTGTCACGATACAAACAGCATTAACATAGCCAGCCAGATACGTAGAACTTGATACGTGCAAATATCAGTTTAAGTTGTCATGCCCCAATTGGCACAGAGATATAAAATTTCCAGGTCAAATTCCATAGTAGTAGAGGCAATAACAGTATTAATATTAATGGAAAAGAATAAAGAACGAAGGATGGCTCACTAGAAAGTGAGTGAAAACACAAACTTCTGCTAGTCTTGCAGAAGTACTTTACACATAGGTGTACATATCCATATTATTTACAAACTCACAGTTGAAAATCTATCACCAGGAAGCAGACCCACACAACTACACACTTCAAAGCTGTGTCTGCAATATCATCAATGATAAAGTTTAAGATGAATAGTGTGACGCCATCTATGCCTAATCCCGCAGTTGAATTGAAATTTTGCCGAAAACATTTTAAGAAAGGACTATGCAAACAACTAAAGAAAGTCACACAACTGGTTTTTGAAAAACAAACAAATCTTGAAGGCATTAATCAAAATGAAGTTATTGAAAATAGAATACACTTACATCAACATCCAAGTCTAGCAACTGAGATAAGCGATTAAGTCGGATTTTTGTGTAATACCCAGATATTACACGAATATTATGTTCAATAACTCTTAAATGCAAATCACACCAGCGTGTTTCAGACTCTGATTCGTCACCTTTCTTAGAAAATACATCAGTTTCCGCACGTAAAGCAGACTCATATTGTTTGCAGAAGTCATCCCATTTTAATAATTCTTGTGTTGTAAATGCTTTGAGCATATCGCTGAAAAAGTTATGATAATCAAAATAGTATACATATAAACTGATATAGTCCAATTAAAACGGATTAAAAGGTGTGATGACTTTGACACTACATGGGAGAATTATTTAATATTGTTGTTTGTCACAGACTGATCTTGGTTGAGCACCAGTAAAAAACAGGTTAGGTTGGATAGATGTTTCATCCTGGCATGAGACTCCTCGGCAATACGCACTTTCGATTTTGCAAGAAAATCGGACCTACAACCTTAAGGTCTTCTGAAAGACGCTTAAACATCAAAACCACTGAGTCGGCATTTAATGGCGGAATCCCTATTTCAATTTCTTAAATCAAGTGCAATATTTCATGAAATGTCGAACTGAAAGCGTATAAAAAAAAGTGAAGGGTGAGTTGTCGATTAAATTTACATGTTATGGTTGATCTACTATTAAAAACAAATGGTTCCTGTAACATCATTGGAGTTAGAAACCAGAATATGCCTACTTAAAAAACACCACGTAATTTTCAAAAGTTAGCAACTATTACATACCAACTGCCACTAGTCTAAAATGTATTGATATTTGGAAACACAGTAACGTAGTGTCCAGGTTAGCAAATTTGAACCCCACTTATGAGAAAATAAGGGGGAAAAATAGCCTCATGTTAAGTGGATTTATAACTCTCATTTTTCTAAAAATTTAGATATAACAAAGCATGGAAATCAAAAATCAAATGGGACGAACTACTATGCATGTAGGATGTTAAGCAGAATGTTGGACTGCTGCTATCGATCTGGATACGCTTCTAAAACAGGCCGGCATTTAAGCCATCATTTCTAAAAGAAAACGCTTACACCTTAGATCCTATATTCATACGTCAAGAGAGCCAATTATTGCCGTCGAGAACGTAACAAACAAAAACTTAGTGAATCTACCAATAGTTGCTCAGCTAATTTGGGATAAAGCACAATTGGAACTTATCGACCCTGTCGAGATTGTACCATTCTCTTGACCAGCACAAATTCCCTGTAGTAAAGATATTATACGACAATCTAACCGGGTTATCCTAATCCGAAAATGATTTTCATGTCAAGTTGGAATCAAAAATTGGTGCGCAAGGAGTTGAGACAGATTAACAGATAACAAAAATACATGTTAAAGCATGAGTGTTTGAACAGAACAATGCATGTCCTAAAATAAGAGTAAAGCCATATTTGAATGCAAGTATTTACTCTTCGTTTGGATACTAAGGTTAGATCACTAAAGGATGAATAACTTACTTTGAAGAGGATGCATAGTTATCGGATAAAATATTGGCTATTTCGTCAGTGTTATGATTAAATAGAATTCCATAAAAATACCCATCACTGTGGAATTTACGCCTAACTTACAAGTAGCTTGGTATTTTTTCCATATCCTTCACCAACTTTCGACGACACATTAAGTCATGTTGCTCATTGTCGTAAGGAGAAAGCAACAAATATATGATCACATGTCTGAGTACCTTTTAGAGTAATTAGTAGGATAAAGTACAACATACGAGCAATCGCTTTTGTTCATCTTCTTGTATACTTTTAGAGTTGTATATCTCCCAATAGTTTTTACTAATATTTAAGTAAAGGGAATCATGAGCATTTAAGTCAATCATCAGGTTGTAGAACTTGAGTTTTAAGTCTTCGTTTTCTGCATCAGCAAAGAACTTAGTTGATATTTTATTGCTAATGATTTGGGTGCGTATGAAATCTTTCTTAGCCAGACAAAGTCTCATTTGTTCTAACATAAACTCAACCTTTTCCTTTTTTTCCATAGAACCAAAAGTTTCAACCTGATATAAATAATTAAGTAAACAAAAACCCTACTTGAAGATCCTGTAAAACTGCCGCAGCTCCCTCTATATCTCCATGAGATTCTTTAATTCGTGCTAATTCCTTAGTAAGACGTGCCCTTTCAGTCTCGACATATATCTGGAGCGCTACGATTAAAAAGCAACTCAAACCTTTCCTTCTGTAACATTTCTAAGAGCCTCTATTAGCTCAAGTTTAATTGGTTCACTCGGTGTTTTTTCAAGATACTCCATAGCCTTCTGAACCATCTTGGATACGGCCTGTTTCATTTGACCATGCTTCTTGGTCATTAAAATAAGATGTTCATTAAGCCGCGCCCACTGAGAATTCTCAGCTAGTATTTCGACAATCGCCTCTAACAATCGTCCCGTAGATATGGCATCAGACGCCTGATCTAAATACAAAAAAATTTATGACGTACTGTTCTCGTTTGCTTTTCCAGAGAAATACATTGCTCGATAGCGGAATCAAAATTACCAGCCTATATGTTTTTAAAATTCATGTTCACAGCCCGTTATGAACCACCACTTGACTGAGGACTTACCGTTAATAAAGGCTTGATAGATGCAAGTAGATTGTCAACGCTAAGTGAATAATCCACTTCCATTTTGTGTTGAATTTTTCCATCCATGATTTAAGTAAAATTACTAAGGTAACGTCAATATTGAAAATAGCGGTAACTGATCCTGTCCAGATTTCTGGATATCCCGTTGAATGTGCTAAGGAAAGTAACCCATACTGTTTCAACATAAATAATTCCCCGAAAGCGAATAGTTACGTAGGAAACGGTTGAATGTGTATAAACCCATTTCATTCTGATCCTACTGGTACACTGATATGCTCTTACCTACAATTCAAAACTTCAGAATATTAGCGATAATTATTTTCACCTCCCGGGTTCGCACCTAAGTTTAGGAGGGTTTTTGTAGACTATTGGTTATAATATGTTGCACTCCGGACAGTGCATTTACCACCTGACTTTTTCCCCTTGAACATGCCTTATATCAATAATGAAGTGAGATATGGAATCCAAGGGAATTATTTTTGGTGAAGAATATTTGCTCGACTTAGCATTAAGAACTGGAATGCTTTTGGTATATAATCAATATATGTTTGACGTATAATTGTCATTTCGAATGCTCTCATTTAAAGAAAGATTCTTCTGAATAAAAGTTTATTTAACGATTTTCGTGTTTGTCGTCACAACTAAAAATGACTTAACTTAAGAACTTATCTAAGCTAGCTGCTGGTTTAGATGTTTTAGTTTTCATGTAACCTCCAAAATGCTACTGTTATGATACTGATGTCTGATTCTTATCAATTACTTTTAGCAGTTGGTTTTTTGATGTTAAGCTGTGCATTATTGGGTCCATTAAACCCGTTGTCATTAGATTGGAATTACGTTCAATATCAGAGTTGTTATTAACTGTGCTATGTGAACTATAACGAAATCGTTTTCTAGACAGATCACACTGTGGTGGCCGCTGAACACTGTCGAGTTTATCATGTCTTACATACAGTCACAAATGAGATAAAATACTATTTTGATCGATAATGTAAGTACATACAACAAGCGCAATGTTTATTAGAATTTAGTTTATTTGAAGTAACAGCAATGCTTGTGACGAATGATTAGTTATCTAGATGACTTCTACACTTACGCATTAAAACGAATGTTCAATAGATTCGCTATAGTAAGTTCAACTGAGAGGGACGCCGGGGACGTTGAATTATGCAGTCCAGGTGCTATAACAAGGACCAAATATTAATCCATGCAATTAGGGAACTGAAATCAGTTTAGATTAGTGCAGCGACGTTATACATTAGCTTCAGTCACCAGGTACAAGTCTCCAAGGGCAGAGAGTGTTAGTGTACAATAATATCAATGATACATTTAGGCAATGTTAATACAGTGTATATCGGTAACGTATTATTACAAAAACTTATTACATACGTAACACCAATGAACTTCTACAAAAAATATAAAGTCTTTAAATCATTCAGCATAACATACAAGTAGATAATTGTAGTCAGTGTGTACTAGCAGAGAGTTGACGTTAAATAAAAAACGAGGCGTGACAGTTACTAGCTTTTTTCAAGCAACACGTAACAAGTTACCATAAAAGCTGCAAATCTACTTTTACATAGAAACTGTAGTCTAAAGTTAAAGAGGTTATCATCCTCAGTAAACGGAGATTTAATCTATTGTGTTTCAAGTAAGCAGACGTCCTGTTACTGTCTTCTTGTAATGTGAGATGTCATCTTACAAGGAAAGAAACCTATACTGTTTCAACATAAATAATTCCCCGAAAGCGAATAGTTACGTAGGAACTCATCACTGATGCATATAATGTATTTATGATGAATACTATTTGTAGGTGTTTCGTCACTCACCATTAATAAGTCGCCATTCTGCACGGCGTAGAAAAAGCAACTCATTTTCCATACAGCCAGTATAGACGTTGCGAATCCGTTTGTGTCTATTCTTGATTAAACAAACTTTCTTGTCAATTCACTATTGTCCACTGTCATCTTACTGCTTGTGGGTTTAATTGTTAGAGATATTCTGGCAGGATAACATGTAGATCATGGTTGTTTCAAAAGTCACTTTTTTTTATTATCACCGGATGGTTAACTTCTAAGTAATAGTCCTTAGAGAACCGAAATTTATTAGTATTTGACGGGCTGGTACACATCTGTTAACATATTTATACTTGCATCTTGAGAAAATTGTATTTCAAGGCTCACTGTCTTGTCTAAGTTCTTTAATTGTGGTTCATATATGCAATGTCAATTAATGAAGTGTTTTGCTATACTGGTAACATCCGACCTTCTTAGGTGGCTAGTGATGAGGAGTTTATTTGCTCGCTCTCTTTCGACGTAGTGCATACGACTACTGAATGTCATTCGCGAAGTGTTACTTTCAACGCTAAATAATTCCCTATATCAATAGTTTCATAGGATCTCGTCATTGATGCTGACCATGTTGAAGGTGCTCAGTCAAGCATCACTACCAGATTACTACGCGACACAACGTGGGAAGCAACTCGCTCTCTAAACAGCCAGCCCAGAGGTTGCTGTCCCATAAGGGCTTTACTCACAATCAAATAACACTTTTCTTCCATATTTCACTGCCCTCTTATTTATTTTTATTCGTATGTGTAGGTTTGATCATTGGAAGTTACTCTGATTGTACAACAAACGTAACTTTGTCATATTCCGGGTGCATTTCATTCTTAAATTCAAAGAGGTGAATTACTCTTAGCGAATTTTATTTATATTTGGTGATATACCGTTTGTACAAACTAAAATGAAGATTACCATCTTTCAGTGGAAATTTAGAGTCTTGATAAAAATAGCATTGGCTATAGATGTTTTTCATAGTTAAAATAATGTATGTCGGATTAATGTGATTGTATTAAGCCCTGAATAAATTACACGGTACATATCGGCCACTGAATACAATTCACAATTTCGATGACAATATGACCTTTTATTAATTTTCTTGGCTTTAGTAGTTGTCTCATAAATCTATCCTCACCAAATTTAAGCTATAACTGCGTATTGAACTCTTTGCAATTTTTGATTATTTCTTTCTTAATGTCACATATATATGTTACTTCAGATTGGCGTTTTATTCTGAATACTGTTTCACCATGTAAACCAATTTTAATTATTGTAATTGTATAGTAATTTGATGAGACCTACAACGGATTTTTCACGACGCTTACTGTAAATAAGTTGTATGTGATCATAATAAAATAAAAAATGAATGAAATAAGTTACGTAATTACCCAAGGCTAGTATTATTCACGCGAATAGTCAACATTCAAAGCAGATATGGCACTCGGTCCGTCATGTTCTTAATCCATTAACCGAAGTTCCCCTTCCACATCTTCTTAAATATACTTTACCTCGTAATAGCACTGGAGGAAAATGCAAGCCTAGGCATCACCGTTGAGATATGCTAGACTGCAAAGTTATTGGATGGTAAGGTTTTGTCCCAAGTCCACTTACGTTGGGCAGCCACATCATACCAGTCGAATTAAGTGCAGTTAGACTTCTAGTAAGCGCCAGTCGAGCATCTTCATATATATCATGACCAAAGACAGTAATGACTAAATATTTAATCCATACTAGGGAATAAGCAGACTCACACGATTTATAAGTTAATTAACATTAGATCCGGCCCTCTAAAGTTTTAAATAGACTGAATCGTTAGACTCGTGGTGGTTATTGAACATTTGGAGCATCGTAGATTTGTTTAATCTTTTTGTTTTCATATATTTGTATAACACTCATATTTTTATACTCTACTTCTTGTTGCTGTTGATTAGTTCACAGCTTACCAAATCAAGTAAGCTAATGTTATGTTTCAATCAATCCATTGCCAAGTGGTCTTTCTGAAATTTAATAATAAAGAGTGTTTGCGAATGTTTCTGCTTTGAATCTGATATAAAAATAACTAGCATTTTGAAGACTTACAGTAAAAATCGATAGCCTTACGATCACATACTTAACAGTGAGCCTTCAGGTCTTATTAACCAACATACTCAAAAACAGTTGCGTTGGTCGCTAATTCATTAAGTGTTGGATAATTTTGAAGATGTATTTGAAGATGGATCTAAGTTAGCGTTGTAGCACAAAGCTTAAAAGCCCACAGCTAAGAAGAGAATGCCTAAAAGTAAAATTCGGTGATACTTCCTCACTTATCTTCTGCAAGCATTAAACTTTCTATTCAGTGAAATCAGATAATGGAAAATAATCCATTTACTCGACTTAAAAAATGGCGCTTCACTGGGACCGAAAACTGTAAAGAGCTGGTACCCCATTTTAACAGTCTGTCCCTTATCAATAAAATCAAATGAGCAGAAATAGGACACTGAGACCAAAATATTACACTGTAAGTTCAGACGAATTTTATTTTACAACTATAATTCTTTTTTAAGTATCTTCTGATAATTGAAGTCCTTTTATAAAACCATTAGTCTCTATCTGTTTAACCTTTAACCAATTAATCTAAACCAGATTTTTAGACTGATTTTTCCTAAAGTATCTTTAATTTATTTTGCAAGATTTCTGGTTTGAAACAGAACGACGAGCAAAAGTTAAAATGTAACTCTTTTTCAAGAATCATAATAATTTATTCCATGATAACAGGAACACATCATTTTTACTAGCGAAATCGATTAAAACACACTAGACGATAGCAGGATTGAGTTGTAACAAACAACATATACTGTGATAAATAAATTAAGTTGTCGCGTTATGTAAAATTCAGCCGCGTAGATGATGATCGGAAATGGTAAGGTTCATATACATGTGGGTACAGTAATTGAACATTACAGAATGTGAAATTCCAAATCCTAAGAAGCAATAAAACGGCTCGTACAGAATGAAGTATGTAGTATGATGGTGGGCGCAGCGGCTGATAGAGTTAAATTATTTTTAAATGGAGTGTTGAACCTTAGCCTCCTTATTCCCTATTACTGAAATGTTATTAATGATGAGGAACAAACTGCCGAAATGGAGTACCAATTCTTTACATTTTTCATCCCTCAAACAGTGACCATCAAAGTGCCAATCTTCCCTTATCAAACAAACAAAACATTTTTAATCACCCAGTTTTTTGAATTAAAGGTATGATGTTTACAAAAGACACGTTAGGAAGGAACTTCGAATTTCACTTAGGCATTCTCTTTATAGTTAAAAGCTATAAAACTTGATATTTCATGAGTAAACACTGGTTAGCTTACAAGTTGACTTTTGTAAAACTTGCACAACGCGCTCTAACGCCAATTTAGATCTCAAATGTGAGTCATTCTAGATGATGTTGCTGGATTTATGCTTATTTTAGTTTTCTTCTGTTTTTACCTTATAGACTGCTTACCTCTGGCCCCAAGATCGCCATCTTCCGCTGCTAACTTAGTACATACGAATAACTCAGGTTTAACACAGCTTACAACTTGTCCAAGTAGGTATGAATGTAAGTTCTAGACAGAGATTAATTTTCCACACGGTTTTTTCTGGAATATGAGTTTACGTTCGGCTTAGTTTCCAGCTACATATTTTAGGGTGCTGAAAAAATATTGAGCGGCAAAGGAAATAGAATATGGGAATAAGGGATAAGATATAGGAGGGATTTTCTACGTTATGTTGAATAATTGTTTAACCAAGTGGTCAAATATTTTACTAGGAGATATATCATCGTTTAAGACTACTGGATAAACAACAAAGCTGAATTGAAGAAAACCAGTTTTTCGGATAGAGAGATCTGAACAAACGGAAAGTGGCCAGAGCTAATATATGTTGGTATAATAAAGAGTGCGGTATTAAGAAATATAGTTGGTACAATGTACTAGTTGCCTGTTTTGATATTTTAAACGTCATCGTAGTCTATATTTGGGTGTGCACATGAGTTGTGGCGCAACTGGTAGAAACTAGCATAGTCATTTATCTTTTATCTGGTGCCTCGCTTATAGCCAGACTGTTCGCCAACACTAAATGTCCCACCCTACATAGATGGGTGGATTAAAGTTATCATGGTCACTATGTAGACTGGGCAGTAACATCACCCGCCCTCCCTTTGTGTTGTGGGCCCAAAATTGATGGTGACATGGTTAGGCAACTATGTAGTGCATACGACTTTATTAAATGAATTAATTGAATTGGAGTAGAGATATATACGGTGGGATTAAGGTAAATCAAAAGGTTAGCATATTATCATACATTTTTATCAATAATATCGACATCAGATGTTGCGTAGCATATAAAGTAGTGAAACTCCATCACGGTAATAAGGGAAATCGGGCAATCAGATATAATAAAATTAAAGAATAACGCATTAGTATCTAATGGTGAGTGCTCGTTGTAGCTAGTAATCGTGTTCTACGATAGTGATTCATGCAAATCGTAAGGCAATCTACTACAATTGTTAAAAACGAAAGTAGTAAAAAAACAAGTCTATATAAAAGGGAAAAGGACATGTAACTGAGGGAAACAATGATTTTTGGACAAAAGGAAGCCGACGAGCAAGGGTGTCGTTTGTGAAGAGGATATTTTGAGGATTGTTTGGATTATTGAAGGGAGAATAGTAACACAAGCTGTCAATGATACACAAGTGTGTGACGTGAGCCGTGAGCATGCATGCTAGATGTAAAGTGGTCTATAGCTTACTGTGAATGAATTTCCAATTAGTCTAGAAAAAAGTCATCGTATCCCGTTGACATCATGAAATACATTTAATTGTGTGTTTGAATTCTAAAAAATTATCACAGGAACAAATAGAAAGCGGTAACCTACTCCATAGTAGATTGTAGAATGCTATAAAACAATCATATCGTAACTGATGCTTGTAATTTTTGGCATCATGCATGAGTAGGATTATTCAGGTTATACTTAGATGCCTAGAAAATGTTACGAAAGTGTGACTGTAAGTTACTTTATGGAAGAACTTCAGGCTGTTTCTTAGTCGGTGTCTTTATAGGTGTTCTAGATAGAAAAAAAACGTCTTCGTGCTTTATTTGTGTCGAAATCATACTCTGGTAATCATCCAGTAAACGTTCACCTGAGATTTTCAATTCGTACGGTATTTCTGTAATTCATGCTGAAAAAGTATTTTATTATAAGACGCACACACATTCTGTACATTGTAAGCTTGGCTTCTCTGGAGCGAAAAGTTTGAAGAATAAAACTTGTTTATTGTGTTAACTTGAATGTGTTTGAGGATGCGACCCCAGTGGGCTTCAGGTTCTTTTGCAACATATGCTTCAGTAACATATGGAGATCAGTGCTTGAATTTCGCATCTGTTTAAATAAAACTTTTTGTTTAACATCATGCTTCCTAAACAGTATCATCCAGAACTTACTGCGATTAAATGACGGCTGCCGTTTCTGGCTCCAAATCGATAGATTATCAGGGTCTTTTATTAGATGCACCGGGCTTAAAGCTGTGCACTATTTCTAGGTCTCTTGCACAACAGTACGGTCTGCCAACCCAATGACTACATATAACAATTATTTACATGAAGAAAAGAAGACCTAGAGTATTTTGGGTGAAGAGAGGTGATCATCATATCCTACGATCTGGTTGCTTATCGTCATTAATGATTTGGGCCGGTTGTGTAATGAACCTTTAATTTTGAAAAATTTTAATTTACGGTGAGCTTATGATGTTAGACACTATTAAAGGCTTTCTTGAAGTAAAGAAAAACAGTTGAGACAACCATCATCTTGTCGCGTTGATTGATGTTATCGTTAAAACAGTCCAATAGGCAGGTGTCCCATTACTTATTCTTTAAAAACCCATGTTGTGAGATAGATAGTGAACCCCGTCTTTGCAGATATCATATTATTTCATCTTAAACTATTTTCCTATTACTCGAGAGACAACAGACGTTAAGTTAATTGGTCGATATTTTTCACATTTGCAACTAGTTTATCGATGATTCTGAGGATGATGTGCTTGGTTTTCCGGGTTGATGGATAGTATGCAGTAGACAGTGACATTTCAAACAGTTTAAGAGATGAGTGGAGATTTTCATTCTTGTTTTTGACATGCTTGCTGGGATATCATTTGGCCCTTCAATGTTTCGGTACTTTAGCGTCATAATCGCCTCAGCGATATTTTGTCTAGTTAGGGGTACACTTTTGGGCTCATGTGTTGATGTTATGGTGAATATGTAGTCATCTGCGAAACCTGTGCTTACTAAGCAATTCAACAATACGTTTGGGGTGGTCGTATAGTTGGTTTTCATCAATAAGCACTCGCTTGTTTTTAGAACTTTGAATTTTGTTTCTGAAATGTTTTGGGCGAGCAGAGGAATATTTTGTTTACGATAGCCTGTTTCTCTTATGCCATGGCCCTTTCCATGCGTATTTTTACAGTCATTACATATATTTCTTTGATTGTGACTAGCAATAAAAAGTCTGTAGACTTATAAAAATGGAAGTATGTTTTTGGAGGCGTCTTTATGCATGGTTTGGGACAAAAATGCGATTAAAAATTCCAGGTTATGGATGCCTTAACGGTGCAGTCTTATCCAAGGTGCCACTTATGTCACGGCAGAGAATATAAGTCAGTTTGTTAGCGTTGCTTTTGATTAACCACCACCCTCAATTGAAATTACTAATGAAATTTCATAAATTCATTTAGTCGACTTCGTGAATGTTCTGAGTACATTTGTGCTATGCCAGATGTTGTAGCTTTGTGTCGTTAGTATGAGGTTAGATCTAATGTGACCTTATTATTTTCATTGGAGATTAATTTCCTAGCTTTTTGGCATGAAGCAATCAATGGTTTTGCATCCCCAGGAAAAGGAGGTCCTGACACATGCTTTCAATCTTCATACAACAATTTTACAAGTGATAGTAAGTCGCTTGTTATTATCAGACAGTCAGCAGACACAAAGGCTGTTTGGAGGCAAAACGTTCGATCGATGATCGCTTTCATAGTTTTCACCTCATCTACAAAATTTTATTGGTGACAGCACAGCGAGGAAAGTGGTTCTAAAACAAAGGTGTATACTGGCCGCCCCAAATTATGTCAAACGCTCCCTGGAAACGCAAAATCCAGACACCTTCAGACAGAATCATATAAAGATAACCCATGGAAAGATCACGCACTATTCAGCACTCGAAGAGCATTGAGATGTCTAACAACTGTACAATAAGAGAACTCCTGGCCCAGCAAGATAGCGAAGAATAAGAGGAACAATTAACCCTTATGTAGATCGTAATAACTTCGGAGTGGTGCTTGAAGAGTTGCATATTTTATGTCACGGATAACAGTTCTGGTGAATTCGGGTGCAACACTGTGTATTATCCCCCAAGATAAAATCTAGTTCATACGTCAAATATCCTAGGTTATACCTCAAGCTACCAACAAAACATTGTCGCAACTTTTGAGAAGAAGACTTTAACATTGGATTTAGAATTTAGAAAGTAGTTTCCTTGGGTTTTCACAATAGCTTCGGTCAACACTCAGGAAAACGTCAAATTATGCTACAGGCCGATAATTTAAGTTGTGTTTACTTAGTGTACTACAAACTTCCCCCCTTTAAAAGTTAACGGATGATTTCCTTAATATACTCAAAGGATTTTCAAAGGATTAACCACGACTAACTTCATATTTTAAAAATAAGTATAAGGTATCTCAAACAATAAAAACTGGATGAACTTCAGTGTTTGCAAGGCCGTAAGGGTTAGATCCTAATAAGCTCAGAATCATCAGAGCTGAGTTTGACTACATTTTATGGTTGGGCATTATTAAGCCTTTTAGTAGCCAGTGAAAGTGACTGGCAACCATACGAAGGACATAAATCTCCCAACAGAAGTACTATTTCAGATAGATGCTCAGTACCGCACATATAGGATTTCCTAAGCGATCTGTGAAGTAAATTTTATGGGCCAGGAAATTTTGTTATTTTTTAAAACTTTTCTAACTCTAACTGTGGCCTTCTGTGCAGTGAGAAAATAAATGGTGATAATTCATATTATTGATTTGACTTTTATTTCATTCGCTATTAAATGTAGGTACATTAATAAAATGACCAAATTTCCAACATTATGAATTCAAATGATATTAGCAACTAATCTCCTGTCGATGATAGCGTTGGTTTGTGATCAATGTGATGTATCATAAATAATACAGGTAATTTATCCTTAACTTTGCTGCTCTTAGTTGCATTTTTGTTGCTAATGCACTTAATAATAGTGTAGAATAATTTAGAAAAGCGACGTTCTGTCACTTTACGATTCGTAATTACTGTTTTCATCAGAGTCAGAAACCATATATCAGGTTTTAGTGCTGGAAAAAGCTGGCTTCCTCTGAACGCAAGTCGTAGTCATCCCGAATAAAGGGGGCAAGCTGCGACAAATGAACGGTGATTCGGATGAGTTGGCAACAATTTCGGATAGTGTCACTGTTACCTCCATAAACTGTGAAGAATTTGACCTCACAGTCGAAAGCCTCAACAAAGAAGCCAATAACATGCAATGTTTACCAACATTCTGACCACCTATTACTGACATGGAAGGAATAACATTACTTTTATGTGTGTTTACTATCTTGTCTTATTTTCTTTGCACCTGAGATCCCAGCCCCAGCGAACTTGGAAAAGAATGTTCGGTTTTTGAAGCAGTAAGGACTACTTAATGAATTGCAAAATCATCTGTCACTATCTAATCTTACTGTTATATTCGATTATTTGAGCCATTTGTTTTTAAGTGAATATAAAATACGCAAATGTTGTTTACAATCATTGATGGCTTCGTCAGAAAAACGCTGAGGAAAATATGTGGGGTCGGTGGAATACTTAACCCTACTACTAGTCCACGTTGAATGCTCAATGGATGTTATGCTGTTTAAAAACGACTAGAAATGAATGATGCTAAGGATGCTGCACATGGGAGTCATCCTAATGCAGAATGTGTCATTGTTTTTGGAACTTTCTCAATTGTTCTTATCTTGAATATGACTGACCCGCTAGTCAGTTATATATTAGTCAGGAGGCCTTTCCACTGTGGTTAGGGTGGGCTAGGTTAATTGAGTTTTCTGGTGATGTAACTTGATGTAAGGTAAGCAATTGCACGACGCCATCAGGTAAATAGCTAAGCATGTGGTGTAGACAAATAAACCTATTCCTATAAATGTTGACCAAATGCACGAAGCTGAAACCAGGAACTGAATATACAGTAATTTACATACCTTTTCAGAAAAAAGATAAATCAAGAGGTCCTATGAAAGTGGAAAGGAAAATTGTCAGCTGAATGCAACTGGTTCACAGTTATGTACTTGCTTTAGGCCATGAATGAACTAACCCTATTAAAAATATACTTCAATCTCCTCTCGTATTTGACAAGTTTCCACAATGTATGTACACGTAAAGAGTCAGATCAGTTACTTGCTAATTATTATTGGTGTTAATGGATACTATCGATGCTGTAAATTATTTTTGTGTATGAAAGGAATGTTATAAACCGTTTAAAT
The DNA here is from genome assembly GCA_025215515.1 of Schistosoma japonicum. NCBI lineage: Eukaryota > Metazoa > Platyhelminthes > Trematoda > Strigeidida > Schistosomatidae > Schistosoma > Schistosoma japonicum. Next base: position 37,637,539 of record CM046069.1, on the reverse strand, counting down.
GGTGTGTAGACATTACTAATTAACAGCCAAACAACTGTAATGGTGGATTTTGTATCATGTACTTAGCATCCAGTATCTGGTCTACTGCCTAGTAATTTGCTTCAGATTATCACTCCTCGTTAGCCAGTTTATTGAAACAGCTATATTTTCTAAGAATGCTATGCTGGTCTCCTTCACTTGTAATGACTAAAATGGTGTCATCTACGTAGTGAGGAGATAATGCCAACATTATTATCCAACTCACTACTACTTGTTCACTTACGATTTTACTACTATTGTAAACTGAGTAAATTAGTTTAGAGCTCTGATTAAGTACTAAATTGAAACAAGCATTTTTATATTTTTTTATCTTTTTTAACAGCTTACCTTCAGAAAAATGCACTGATTAAGTGGTTTTGGCTTATCTCATCATAAGAGTTGTATTATGTTTACGTAGGAAACTACTTCGATTTGACTTATGCGGCAAAAAGTACTGTTATGAACACACGAAGTGTTAGTCACATTGCTTATACGAAAATCATTTATGAATATTAATGATAACACAAATCTGTGCAGTGGATTGCTAACAATTTATCATGTATCTAGTCAATGCTTCTAAAAGGCTCGCCATCTTTGGAGTAAATTTATTAAAATATGGTATAAGAGTATGAAGTATTCGCTGTATTTTTCTTGACTAATGTTTTTAGCGCTTTATTTTCAAAACCAGCAGTCACCATAATGTTTGATCATTATGTAAGCATCATTTTGTAGGTACAAGGACTATTGAACCACTTCACTGGTTCCAAGAATTATTGAACAAATCGTTCATAGTATTTTAAATAACAGAGATTAGGGTTCTCTAGATGTCTTGCTGTTTTACACGGATCCTCGTTAATGATAAATGACTGGGTTTTGCAATATACATTAGTCTTTGATATGCAGTGTTTCTTATGTGAAGATACCTGTAATAATAATAAATAATTTCAATGAATTAATTGGCTCTACTGGGTTACTAAACGTTTACAAACCATATACTGTTGAGGTTTTGTACAACCACTTGATATAATCTACACTACCAGGTTACTACTGACAGCTCCATGATCATAATCATACTAGTAAGAATTAATATAAAATACTTGTTTTCGTGAACATGCGTGTTCACCCTTCTATTCATCCATACGTTCATTGTGGTGACAACGAGAACAAATATTTTATTTTGTTTTGAGTCTACATTTTCTGGTTACATGTATTGTCTAGTTGACTTAAAGTGTGGCTACTTACACTTGGTTTTTAATTAGCCAAATGTAACTAAACGGAGAATAATACATATTCTATCTTCTGCTGTTATTTCCTCAATACGTTTTGCTATTTGATCTACTTTTGTTCTGATTTGAGATGAAATTGCTGTAGAATACTAAACGGGATTAATAAGTAGCCTTATCGTGGCAATAGGGACAATGTAAAATACATTTTTGTTTGTATAAAAATTTCTCGATGATTTTTGCAATCAGTAGTTTCTTAACTTGTATTTTGTCACTTTGTTGTGCTAGGACTCTGTAACAGATCTTGTTTCTTCCCGTTCGCCCTTTCATTAACAACAACTATTGGGTTTCGCTCATAACCAGGTTCTCCAATGTCATTTTTTGTTGGCATACGTTGGAGTCTTCAGATATGGATGGATTGTGAACTCCTGCAATCGCCTGATGGGTGGGATAGACATCAAATATTTTGTCTGCTAGCTCCGCTAACTCTGATAAGGAGGTAGAGTTTACAGAAATGCTGAGAATCTGTTGGATGATGTATGGAAGGCGGCGCGACCACATGTGTTTAAGTACGTCTTCGTCAAATTTATATGGACCTGCCAACTGCTGCATAAGACGTAAGAGTTGTGATGGCTTGCGGTCGTCGAGCGAACAAGACGTTAACAATTGCTGAAAACGTCGTTCGTCAGATACCGAAGTCCGCTGAATGATGGCCTCCTTAAGCTTCGTGTAAGGGCTCGTCCCTGGCATCTGAACAATGAGGTCTAACACATCTGCAGCTACTTCTGGTGGTAATGAACTTACTGCATAGGCGTAGCGGGTGGCTTCCGTGCCGATGCGTTTAGCCTGGAAAAATGCTTCCGCTTGCGCAAACCAAAGGCGAGGGTTATGTATACTGTATGGCGGGAGGCGCAGGTCCGTAATAGCATTGACAATGGATGTCGATTAGATAGGTGACGGGGTATTTTCAGTGGGCTGCTGCGAAGGGTGTTATAGTAACAGAACGATGCAGAAAATAGAGGGCAGCAAAAATGAACGTGAAACTATAGTGACAGATCCGCGAAATAGTCTAGTGGAAATATACACACAAAAATAGTGGAATAAAAACCAGTGATCAAAATACTACACGGTAAAATGAAAACAAAAAATTATGGATGTGCTAATGTCTACTAGTGAGTCTTAGTTATAATAACACAATAAAGCACATAAAAAATACTTGGGTGTAAATATATGCTTGACAAATAATATATAAAATAAAATATGGGCTCACCATTAACATGTGGCGGCCGCGGAACACTACCGAGTCAATAAAGCCTTACAAATAGTCAGATAAGAATATATACTATATTAACAGTTAATGAAAGTACATATAATAAGTTCAATGTCTATCAGAATTAGTTTACTTGGATTATCTGCACTGTTTGAGGCGAACGATGGGTTCTCCAAATGACCATCACACGATATATATATATACCTGAGCGTCCAGTGTAGTTTTGTTCCAGTAAGTTCAGTGGTGAGGAGCGGCAGAGACTTTGAGTGTCTAGTTCTGATGCTGTAAAATGGGATCAATTATTAATCCAAGCAATCAGTGAGTAAGACTCAATTCAGAACGAAGAAAGTTGCCGCGATAATGTATTCGCAGCTCGTACAGCAGAAAGTACCAGGCCCCAAGGGCGAAGTGTGTGTAGTGTAGTAGTGTACAATTGTGTTAATGATACATTTAAACAATATTAGTACAGAATGTATTGATAACGTTTAATGCAAAAACTTATTACATACATAACACTGATGAACTTGAACAAAATATAAGGTCTTTAAGTTAGTCAGCACAGCGCTGTTAAATGTCTTTGTTCCTGTGAGTCGTAGATTTTTTTGGAACATGTTTATTAAATCGTAGGTAGGCCCTTCTTTCTGTTCGGCCAATGTAACTGCTACTGCAGGTACACGTAAATTTATATAGACAGTTGGCGGTAACATGAGAACGATACCCGTCGATTTTTGATTGTTTCAGTGAACATGTTGTTATGTATGATATCAACAGTTTTGCAGCATAATAAGTTCTCTTTAAAGCTGAGCTAAGTCTTCTTCTGATTGTGTCAGCAATATCATCACCTTTAAATTCGAGTTGAATAAAAATAGACTTCTTGTGGACTGTAGTTTCATTTGGTTTATCAGGCTTTTGTTCACTGTATTTGTCAATGAATTTTTCCGGATAGCCATTCATTCTAAGATACTGTTTAATGTTAGTGAGTTCTGTATCTATGATATCTGAAGTACAAATCTTTTGGCTCTGAGAAACAATGTTTTCACTAATGCTATTTTGTGATGGATTGGACAGAAGCTGTTAAAATTCAAGAACAAACCATTCCACATCGTTTTTCTGTAGATCGACCGTTGCACTGAACCATCTCCTCGACGTTGCATGGCAATATCCAGGAAATGAGATTTATTGTCTTTTTCTAACTCCATGGTAAATCGAATATCTTTATTTGCCTGATTGAAAATTTTCAATAAGTAGTTAGCATGTTGTTCATTATTGCATACGATGAAGGTATCATCCACGTACCTTGAATAATGCATCATTTCCTCAATCACCATTTTTAGTTTTGTGTTTTCAAGATTGGCCATAAAAATGTCTGCTAGGATAGGACCTAATGGACTACCCATTGCAACACCATCAACTTGGCGATATATCTTATTATCGAACCGGAACTGGATGTCCTTTGTACACAAAAGTAAAAGTCGTTTCAATTCAACCACTGGTAGAGGAAGTAGGTCGAAATGTTGGCATATAATGTCAATGGTTTCAAGAAGTGGTTTATTGGTAAATAAGGATGTTACATCGAAGGAAACCAAAGACTTGTCGAAAATGTCAATTTTATTCATTATTTCAATGAAATGAAAGGAGTCTTTCAGGGAAAACATAGACAGACGTTGACGGATAGGCTCAAGCTTCTTTGCTAACCATCGAGCCACCTTATCATAAGGCGAATTTATCATTGACATTATAGGCCTAAGTGGGGTGTTTTATTTATGTACTTTCGGTAGACCATACATTTACGGCAACCGAGATCCTATGGGTTTCAAATTATTATACGTCTTGTTATAAAGTAGTTTCTTCTTTAGAAGTTCCCTCAGTAGATTGGTAATTTGTTTCTCTGTAGCATCTGTCAAATGAATTGAGTCACAAGTGGCTAAGCTCTAGCTTGAGGGAAATCACATTACGTCTAAACTACTTGATAACATTTGAGTTGGATTGTGGTTAGAAAGTGGAATCTAGGACACGAGTTTCGCCTTATTTGGGATTTGTCAGATGGATGTACCCGCATCGCAGTGTTGATGTTTACATCAGGTTGCTTAGTCCAGATAGTAGATACATCCAACTGACGAGTCCCAAACATGACGAAACCCACGTCCTGCATTCTATTTGCTAGCTACAATCCAACTCAAATAATACTTGTGCACTTTCACTGTATCGAGTCAATCCAATCACGATGAACATATGGAAACAGAGACTGACCATTTTCAGTCCATGATAAATCAACAGTAAGATTCAAATACATTCCAATTATACTTGACAACATGTAACAAAAGCTCTCTCGGGTTACTTGTGAGATTATAACTGTCATCAACTCCACTAATTCATCACAATTCCTATTTTGCGTTGACTTTCTTAATGCCTTATTTTTATTATGATTATTTCAAAAGTCCAAGTATTACAGTCACCAGTAATAGTAAGAACACTAGTTTTGTTTAGTTTATTCACGTCTTCAGTAGCTGAATGGTCAGATTTTCGAATAATGTCACCGAAGTCAAAATCTAATATAGTCTTTCTGGAACCACGTATAGCATTTAGGCTCTCCTCCACCATCTTTCACACACTAATTCAAGCAAAACAACATACATGTCTGAATATGCATTTAGAAAATTTCAAGGTTGATAACTGTCGTATTCAAGAGACCCTAATACGACATTAGAGAAGTATAACAAATTCGTTCTTCAACTATCGATTCGAAGTGCATTGACACGTAAACACTTTGGTATCGACGTTGAGTTCTCTTAGCATCGGTGTTGCACTAATAGCCAGAATAGAGGTAGCTAAAATCAGTCGGATCTTCATTGACAGTATCTTTTGGGTTGTTAGATGAATTATCATTAAGGTCAGCAGAAACTAACATGGTAACGATGTCTTTTCGTAATCTCTGCCAACGCACCGACAGATCGCAACCTGAATGCAATCAGTCATGAGTTCCATAACCTTCGAAATGCAAAGTACATCCGCAATACTAAGAAGAGTTTGTTTTCCCACTTTTCGTAATAGACCTTTAGGAGCAATAGAGATCACGTATCTACATAGGTGTGAACGCTGTTGATAGAGTGACAGATGAGACCAATCAACTTAATGTGAAAGCTTAAGTGTTTTGCAGCGATCTAGCTGTTAAGTTTGAGTTTTCAACTCATCTGTAAGATCAGTTCTATTGCAATCTTGTGAAACCTGGTCTGTCAAAGCTGAGGACTCTCGGATACTTTCTATGTTCGCCCATCGTTTCCTTAGACAGATTACTGACATCTAGTGGCATCATGTTAGCAATACTCAGGTAGCTGGACAGTAGTGATGATAATCTAAATAGTATCACCATTCTGAAGCGCCAGTATCGGCGGCTTGGTCATGTCTCACGAATGCCAACCCAACGGCTTCAACATCGCATACTATTCGCCAACACTGAATGAAAGAAGCTAGGATGGTACGCTTATTACATGGTGATACGTGATGAAAGCTGCATAAGACTACCATTTGTCAGTCCATAATGACCTCCTGGTTAGAACCTTAGAGATAGCACAACTAATTTGCTTAAGACCTTATCAGATACCGCCAAAGATAGAAGTCAGTGACGACACTGATGCAATTTCCTACTAAATCATCCATAAAAGTGAAATAACTTTACCCAATCAAAAGGAATTTTTCACTGTATTTCCAACCAAAATGTGTCTCATGTAATTTATTTGTTCCTTTGTTAATCCTTTACCTACTGATCGTCTCACCTCTTTCTTCTTTTCACAATATTATGTTTCTTGTTGTGGAGATGTTGTGATTCAATGAATGAACGATAAGGGATTGTCAAGTGAAAGAATGGATTGTCAGTTAATAGGTGAAATGTAAAGATTTTATGTGGTCGAACAATAACTGTTCACAAAATATGATTATTGATTTTGACCCCGAACCAATTAAAATCAAAAATGACACCACAAGCCAGAATGAGGGAATATTTTTATCTAAAGTGCCTATATGCGAAATATTCACGAATAAATATAAACACGATTAAATATCATAAATGATTGGTTGATATGGTCACTATAGGTCGTTCACTCTTTAAGCAATAAAGTCACGTCTGCTCTACCCGTCATTTTTGTAACTGTACTAAATTTCGCGATTAATTAAGTAAGAAATGTAGGCATTCAATTTGGTGAAATTAAACGTAAACACCATGTAATAACTTAGTGCAAGAACTTTAATTGTACAATGTGGTTCGATGATTAAAATGGCTCTGCATAATCAGCTTATAAATTGATTTAGATTTCAACACAGTCGGGTTTGTGCGTAATTCTCTACATGATAAGAGAGACATGGTCAAAGTAACTTCAGTGTATATAATGACTTTTAATATTTTATTCTGTTAAGTTGAGTGACATACCACTCAATGTTCCATTATTAAAGTAATAGTAGCTTAGTCTGGAAGTGTCAAGTTAAAGTATATCATAGTCGCGATCGACTATGTATGTCTAGTTAGCATATATTTAAAATCACAGGACAATATACTAAGTTTATCTTCAAGATGAAATGAAATGAATGTTAACACTCGAACCTTATTTTGTCATAGCTAAATATAAAAACTAATTGATAGATAGCAACTTCCTACTTGAGTTATTGGATCCCATATACAGATACATATAGTCAAGTTCTCATGAGACAAATGTTCTGTGGACACCGGTCATAAGCACTGCAACGACAATAAGAGACTGAAACTTCACTATATCGACGTTAAAGGATTGTGGACATAAGACAAGCAACAGCATGGGTATAAAGTAAACAGAAATACTTAGTTTTTGGTTCTGAATAGAAGACATCTTACTTGTGGCAACATATATGCTATACTACGCTAGGAGTATACATATGATGTCAGTGAGAGAAGTTAATGGCGAATAAAAATTGTTTCTGCAGGATTGATCAACCTATTACATAAAAAACTAAGACTTTACAAATAAAAATATATTCATACAAAATAATTATTCAGTAATTTTACATCAAACACCGTAGATCATACGTTCTTTGTTGATTAAATGTGTTGTTTGATTGATCAATGCCATTAAATTCCTAGTATTGTAAGACCAATCATTTAAGACCTCCGTCGGCATCTTTTTAGCTATAAAGTGTACCACTCCCTCAAGTCGGTCAATTTTAGCGTAAACTGTTTTATTGACTACTAGTTTTGACAAATATTCTTCAGTTTTCTAAAAGGGAAGACAGAGAGGAAACACTTAGCAAGAATATTATTAGTAGAGGACTGATTAAAATAACTGCAAGATATCGACAACGCCGACCACTAAGGATGAAATATATGAAGCGAATTCAAATACAGTAGAAAAGTGTGTTACATCAACCGATTAGTTTAGTTCAAGTGCCTAGCATGAAGAATTAGATATACGCAATATCCCCCCAGAAAACTGTCATTCAATAAAGAACCTCCTACCTATAGAAACTATACTAAAACTCTTGGAAAGAATAATTAAAGTATTTGAAGAACTCTGATTAACAGTATTTACTTGCTTTATAAGAGGTGATCACAGTGACGCATATGCTTATAATACAACATAAATACTAGATAGTAATCCATGTTTGTGGATATAATTTGGAACCTAATCAAATTGGACTAAAGAGAAGGTATAATATTCTAGTCACATAGCTGGAACAACCCATGTAGAACATCTCAACTTTATTGGAGGCAAACAGATTTCCAGCTTGACGTGCGTCCAATTACCAACAATAGTTACAAACTAAAAGTCATCTTCGGCTTACCAATACTAGTATTAAAATATATTTAGGGCGTAGAATAGTGACTAAAGCGTTCGACTTCCAGCTACTAAGTAGAAGGTTTGAACTCGTTTAACCAATTCCAATTTCGACGACCTGGAACACGAATTTATAGTCAGTTAGCTAAAAACAACAGACCATACTTTTAGAATTAGATATTTTCTGTAATATTATCACTCTAATAGAATATGACGGATGAGTACTTAAAAGTATCGACACAATCAACAACCTGAGTATTGCTAACATGATGCCACTAGATGTCAGTAATCTGTCTAAGGAAACGATGGGTGAACATAGAAAGTATCCGAGCGTCCTCAGCTCCGATAGACCAGGTTTCACAAGATTACAATAGAACTGGTCTTACGGATGAGTTGAAAACCCTAACCTTACAGCTAGATCGCTGTAAGACACTTAAGCATTCACAGTAAGTAGATTGCATCTGTCACGATACAAACAGCATTAACATAGCCAGCCAGATACGTAGAACTTGATACGTGCAAATATCAGTTTAAGTTGTCATGCCCCAATTGGCACAGAGATATAAAATTTCCAGGTCAAATTCCATAGTAGTAGAGGCAATAACAGTATTAATATTAATGGAAAAGAATAAAGAACGAAGGATGGCTCACTAGAAAGTGAGTGAAAACACAAACTTCTGCTAGTCTTGCAGAAGTACTTTACACATAGGTGTACATATCCATATTATTTACAAACTCACAGTTGAAAATCTATCACCAGGAAGCAGACCCACACAACTACACACTTCAAAGCTGTGTCTGCAATATCATCAATGATAAAGTTTAAGATGAATAGTGTGACGCCATCTATGCCTAATCCCGCAGTTGAATTGAAATTTTGCCGAAAACATTTTAAGAAAGGACTATGCAAACAACTAAAGAAAGTCACACAACTGGTTTTTGAAAAACAAACAAATCTTGAAGGCATTAATCAAAATGAAGTTATTGAAAATAGAATACACTTACATCAACATCCAAGTCTAGCAACTGAGATAAGCGATTAAGTCGGATTTTTGTGTAATACCCAGATATTACACGAATATTATGTTCAATAACTCTTAAATGCAAATCACACCAGCGTGTTTCAGACTCTGATTCGTCACCTTTCTTAGAAAATACATCAGTTTCCGCACGTAAAGCAGACTCATATTGTTTGCAGAAGTCATCCCATTTTAATAATTCTTGTGTTGTAAATGCTTTGAGCATATCGCTGAAAAAGTTATGATAATCAAAATAGTATACATATAAACTGATATAGTCCAATTAAAACGGATTAAAAGGTGTGATGACTTTGACACTACATGGGAGAATTATTTAATATTGTTGTTTGTCACAGACTGATCTTGGTTGAGCACCAGTAAAAAACAGGTTAGGTTGGATAGATGTTTCATCCTGGCATGAGACTCCTCGGCAATACGCACTTTCGATTTTGCAAGAAAATCGGACCTACAACCTTAAGGTCTTCTGAAAGACGCTTAAACATCAAAACCACTGAGTCGGCATTTAATGGCGGAATCCCTATTTCAATTTCTTAAATCAAGTGCAATATTTCATGAAATGTCGAACTGAAAGCGTATAAAAAAAAGTGAAGGGTGAGTTGTCGATTAAATTTACATGTTATGGTTGATCTACTATTAAAAACAAATGGTTCCTGTAACATCATTGGAGTTAGAAACCAGAATATGCCTACTTAAAAAACACCACGTAATTTTCAAAAGTTAGCAACTATTACATACCAACTGCCACTAGTCTAAAATGTATTGATATTTGGAAACACAGTAACGTAGTGTCCAGGTTAGCAAATTTGAACCCCACTTATGAGAAAATAAGGGGGAAAAATAGCCTCATGTTAAGTGGATTTATAACTCTCATTTTTCTAAAAATTTAGATATAACAAAGCATGGAAATCAAAAATCAAATGGGACGAACTACTATGCATGTAGGATGTTAAGCAGAATGTTGGACTGCTGCTAGCGATCTGGATACGCTTCTAAAACAGGCCGGCATTTAAGCCATCATTTCTAAAAGAAAACGCTTACACCTTAGATCCTATATTCATACGTCAAGAGAGCCAATTATTGCCGTCGAGAACGTAACAAACAAAAACTTAGTGAATCTACCAATAGTTGCTCAGCTAATTTGGGATAAAGCACAATTGGAACTTATCGACCCTGTCGAGATTGTACCATTCTCTTGACCAGCACAAATTCCCTGTAGTAAAGATATTATACGACAATCTAACCGGGTTATCCTAATCCGAAAATGATTTTCATGTCAAGTTGGAATCAAAAATTGGTGCGCAAGGAGTTGAGACAGATTAACAGATAACAAAAATACATGTTAAAGCATGAGTGTTTGAACAGAACAATGCATGTCCTAAAATAAGAGTAAAGCCATATTTGAATGCAAGTATTTACTCTTCGTTTGGATACTAAGGTTAGATCACTAAAGGATGAATAACTTACTTTGAAGAGGATGCATAGTTATCGGATAAAATATTGGCTATTTCGTCAGTGTTATGATTAAATAGAATTCCATAAAAATACCCATCACTGTGGAATTTACGCCTAACTTACAAGTAGCTTGGTATTTTTTCCATATCCTTCACCAACTTTCGACGACACATTAAGTCATGTTGCTCATTGTCGTAAGGAGAAAGCAACAAATATATGATCACATGTCTGAGTACCTTTTAGAGTAATTAGTAGGATAAAGTACAACATACGAGCAATCGCTTTTGTTCATCTTCTTGTATACTTTTAGAGTTGTATATCTCCCAATAGTTTTTACTAATATTTAAGTAAAGGGAATCATGAGCATTTAAGTCAATCATCAGGTTGTAGAACTTGAGTTTTAAGTCTTCGTTTTCTGCATCAGCAAAGAACTTAGTTGATATTTTATTGCTAATGATTTGGGTGCGTATGAAATCTTTCTTAGCCAGACAAAGTCTCATTTGTTCTAACATAAACTCAACCTTTTCCTTTTTTTCCATAGAACCAAAAGTTTCAACCTGATATAAATAATTAAGTAAACAAAAACCCTACTTGAAGATCCTGTAAAACTGCCGCAGCTCCCTCTATATCTCCATGAGATTCTTTAATTCGTGCTAATTCCTTAGTAAGACGTGCCCTTTCAGTCTCGACATATATCTGGAGCGCTACGATTAAAAAGCAACTCAAACCTTTCCTTCTGTAACATTTCTAAGAGCCTCTATTAGCTCAAGTTTAATTGGTTCACTCGGTGTTTTTTCAAGATACTCCATAGCCTTCTGAACCATCTTGGATACGGCCTGTTTCATTTGACCATGCTTCTTGGTCATTAAAATAAGATGTTCATTAAGCCGCGCCCACTGAGAATTCTCAGCTAGTATTTCGACAATCGCCTCTAACAATCGTCCCGTAGATATGGCATCAGACGCCTGATCTAAATACAAAAAAATTTATGACGTACTGTTCTCGTTTGCTTTTCCAGAGAAATACATTGCTCGATAGCGGAATCAAAATTACCAGCCTATATGTTTTTAAAATTCATGTTCACAGCCCGTTATGAACCACCACTTGACTGAGGACTTACCGTTAATAAAGGCTTGATAGATGCAAGTAGATTGTCAACGCTAAGTGAATAATCCACTTCCATTTTGTGTTGAATTTTTCCATCCATGATTTAAGTAAAATTACTAAGGTAACGTCAATATTGAAAATAGCGGTAACTGATCCTGTCCAGATTTCTGGATATCCCGTTGAATGTGCTAAGGAAAGTAACCCATACTGTTTCAACATAAATAATTCCCCGAAAGCGAATAGTTACGTAGGAAACGGTTGAATGTGTATAAACCCATTTCATTCTGATCCTACTGGTACACTGATATGCTCTTACCTACAATTCAAAACTTCAGAATATTAGCGATAATTATTTTCACCTCCCGGGTTCGCACCTAAGTTTAGGAGGGTTTTTGTAGACTATTGGTTATAATATGTTGCACTCCGGACAGTGCATCTACCACCTGACTTTTTCCCCTTGAACATGCCTTATATCAATAATGAAGTGAGATATGGAATCCAAGGGAATTATTTTTGGTGAAGAATATTTGCTTGACTTAGCATTAAGAACTGGAATGCTTTTGGTATATAATCAATATATGTTTGACGTATAATTGTCATTTCGAATGCTCTCATTTAAAGAAAGATTCTTCTGAATAAAAGTTTATTTAACGATTTTCGTGTTTGTCGTCACAACTAAAAATGACTTAACTTAAGAAATTATCTAAGCTAGCTGCTGGTTTAGATGTTTTAGTTTTCATGTAACCTCCAAAATGCTACTGTTATGATACTGATGTCTGATTCTTATCAATTACTTTTAGCAGTTGGTTTTTTGATGTTAAGCTGTGCATTATTGGGTCCATTAAACCCGTTGTCATTAGATTGGAATTACGTTCAATATCAGAGTTGTTATTAACTGTGCTATGTGAACTATAACGAAATCGTTTTCTAGACAGATCACACTGTGGTGGCCGCTGAACACTGTCGAGTTTATCATGTCTTACATACAGTCACAAATGAGATAAAATACTATTTTGATCGATAATGTAAGTACATACAACAAGCGCAATGTTTATTAGAATTTAGTTTATTTGAAGTAACAGCAATGCTTGTGACGAATGATTAGTTATCTAGATGACTTCTACACTTACGCATTAAAACGAATGTTCAATAGATTCGCTATAGTAAGTTCAACTGAGAGGGACGCCGGGGACGTTGAATTATGCAGTCCAGGTGCTATAACAAGGACCAAATATTAATCCATGCAATTAGGGAACTGAAATCAGTTTAGATTAGTGCAGCGACGTTATACATTAGCTTCAGTCACCAGGTACAAGTCTCCAAGGGCAGAGAGTGTTAGTGTACAATAATATCAATGATACATTTAGGCAATGTTAATACAGTGTATATCGGTAACGTATTATTACAAAAACTTATTACATACGTAACACCAATGAACTTCTACAAAAAATATAAAGTCTTTAAATCATTCAGCATAACATACAAGTAGATAATTGTAGTCAGTGTGTACTAGCAGAGAGTTGACGTTAAATAAAAAACGAGGCGTGACAGTTACTAGCTTTTTTCAAGCAACACGTAACAAGTTACCATAAAAGCTGCAAATCTACTTTTACATAGAAACTGTAGTCTAAAGTTAAAGAGGTTATCATCCTCAGTAAACGGAGATTTAATCTATTGTGTTTCAAGTAAGCAGACGTCCTGTTACTGTCTTCTTGTAATGTGAGAAAGATGTCATCTTACAATTTCCACCATTTATCTCGCTATGGGGGAATAAAGACCCAGAGAGTTTGGTGAGCACCAGATATATACAGCCTAATCTACATATGAATATATAACATTGGGTTAGAGAAAGTTTAACATGTCGTCAAGCTAGAGTCAACCGACATACATGTTCATCTATTGGTTTTCGCTTGCATCCTGACGAGCGTTTTTCACACGGACATATAGATTCGATAGGATTCCAACCGCACTCAAACAGTTTTTATTATTTATTTACATGTATAAATGGATTTATATGATTACTACTGGAGGTTCTAATCGTTGACATCACAGATAAAATATTGGTGAAAACCTTTACCTAAAACTGAGCAGCAATATTTGGCGTACCTGTTATGATATATAGTTTCATTTCTAGTCTGAATTAAATAATGCCTTTTCAGAATAAATCGGAGCAAACAGGATTCGTTACACATCGTGTCACTCACAGGTATGTTTATATCAATCAACACTGTAAAGTATTTTAGAAATCGGTTCATAGCGCAAAAGCCGATTTATTAGTCTTGGATATGGTTATCTGTTTAATTACTTTTTGGTTTGATAGTTATTAAAAAATCGAAACGACTTCATGTTTTAGTATCTGCAAATAAGTAATGTAGCTGTTGAGTGTTGATACTGATGAGATCCATCAAATCAGTAGTTAACTATACCCTTAAGCATCATCATAGATGAACAGAGGCGTCGAATCGCAGTGTACGATACATACCGTTTCGTTTATAAGGTCGTCTACATTATTACCGCAGATAATCATCAATGCGAAAAGGAATGGGAAATATACTTTTAAAAAGTTTGGCAAGTTTGAAGATAGCGACGTAAAAAATGAGAGTTATGCAAAAAGAATGATTACGAGATAAGCAATGATTTAGTTTCTTATCGTTGAGCTAAAGCCTAAAGAATTTTTCTATTGTCGACATGGTCGATCATTAGTTCCACTATTGTTTAGAATGTATACAAGTTATGGTATTTAGCTGCCTAATCGAAGTGTATTGAGCGTAATAAACTATTGACGACGTGTTCATTGTCTATTTCAATTTAATATTTGCGGCCGTACCTCACGGAAGATCTCAATTGTTGAAACTAAGTTTTAGGAAAAAAGCAGGTCTGCTTGTAATATGACTGAGTGACTACTATCCTAAGTTACCTTGTACGGAGGATTTATTATGAACCAAAAATATTATGGGGTTTCCTCTAGGAGGGGGCTATTTATTGTCTCAATATTTTTTTTAGATAGATTATATTTATATGATATCATATATAAAACACTAGTTTTCGTTCAGACTTTGCAATTGTCACCTATTTGACTTTAACACGGCGGTCACAGTACATCGCTGCTAATTACGTGAAGTGAATCATATAGTTAAAGTAAAAAAATGTGCATTAGTTTAGCTTGCAAAGCAATAATATGTCATCATCCTCCTGATAACCATGTAACTCTACACATTGTTCTTTGTTACCTCCAAAAATAAAGTTAAAAAATTTTGAAAATATGGCGAAACTAACTCTCTTAATTTTACTATATTAAATTACTCTTCTAGTGAATTGTTTTATAGCCTTTCGTATTTATCTAGGGTCATTTGTAAGTATTTACAGATCAGATGGACATGTAGCTTGCTAATATTGATCTGCGATTTTGGCATATCCAATCATAATGCTTACTCTCTTGTATTATCTAATTGTTGAAACGATATTTATAGATTTTCAAATGTAGAGTTTGAAGAAGGGTTAAGGTTCTAGAGATACAGTACTTTTGTAAATACTCATCTATTTTCCTTTGTTACTTCTACGTGGTTTATATACAATGTTCATGCAACTGTGAACGATGTCTAGTTCTTGATATTTCATAAGTTTAGAAAAAATTAAATTCTTGCTATTTCTCATTAAATGTATTTGAAAGTTATATTTATGGTAGGCTTACATTTTTTCCTGGAATAACTATTTCGTTGTCAAAATCTCCTTAGACAGGTAATTAATAGAATTACCTTAAATCATCATGACCATTAAGATGAGTGTAAGTGTCGAAATATGCGAAGTTAACCACCAAAAGAGCTCAAAATATGGAACTATGTTAAGCAAAACAGAAGAGAAATTTATGGGACCTGACACGTTTACTCGTAATGTGGCTTATTTCATACATACTAATCATCGTGTCACTATCATTTACAGCTGAGACGCTTTTAGGAAAAAAATGGGAAGTTATTAAAATGTTGTGTGTTAGCTTTAAGTAGATGTCTATAATCGATATAAACGGTTTTCGTTTCGATGCTCTTGAAAATGCAATATATGTAAACGATGATGAAATTTAGTACTGTATCCATTTTCCACTATTTTGTACACTTAACTTCTTGAAACTAAAAGTAACAACTAGGAGTGTCGCAATGGTAGGAAAGACTTTAAATGGGTCATTATGCTCTTATAAGTTATGTTTCAGTGAGTAGTAGAAATCGAACTATTTACAAGGTTTTATATTTTGGAAATTCTAAAGGATCATGGAGACAGAAAAGTGTATTCTTTCTCGGAACTTTTGTAAAGTATTTCATTATATCCGATAAAGTGAGAGAATATGTCGGCAGAGAATTCTGCCGAAACTCAAAACGCATGTTATCTGATTTCTGGAATCAGACAACAGTTACAAATAAGGTTATACTAAGAATATGTAACTGGGTGAATAAATAAAGAGAGAAGAACTTGTCACACATTTACGATGAGGAACTAACAATCTATGTCATTATGCCCATCCTTATGATGCAGACAACATACCGAAGCACATTAGTGTAATTTAGGAGGGCGAAATATGGTGAGAATCTAAGCTTTTACTAGGGCTTTTCCATAGCTTCTAATTATTTTGTTAAAAATATATATTTGTGGCACTACATACTCTTTTAAACATCTCTTAAATTTATTAATCCTGGTAGTGGATTAATCCATTTTGTAGACCCCGAAGAACACTTCACATATGTCAAAAATTTAAGGGTAAAGTAAATCGATCGTTTACTATATACATGCTTATTAGTCTCAGAAAATTACTGATGAGTTATATAGACTTTTATTTTATGCGTTGTAGGACCAAAACGTAGTGATTATTTCTAACCATCCTTATCATGAACACTTTCGTTATTGGACGTTACATATAAAAATCACCGGATTTCATTTGTTTCAGTTCTTACTTATATTTAGTGATAGTACATAAATTGCAGGTTTCCGCCACTAGTTGTAACAGCCAATCGAAGACATGCGATTTGAATGTTATGTGTGTCATCTTTCCTTTACGTCTCAGCCATTTTGGTTACCAACCTTTCCTTGTCATATGCTTGGTTCACAGTAATGTTTCCAAGGTTATTCTAGGTGTTTCATCACTTTAAATATCTGTTTATTTCACATTTATTTTAATGTCTGCGCGTTTATTTGCTACATGGTTGTCTTATACATTTGACAACTTCTGCCGAATACTCCGTCTTGATATAATGCTCCATATTTTGCCTTCTAGCATGGAAAATTTACGTCGACACCTAAAAAATTCATAAGACTAGAACTAAATATCTGCCAAGTGAATACAGACTCACCCAAATAATACCCAAAGAGTGGGACCTCCTACCATAACGTCGTTGCAGCTCAGTCACTCGACACACTCAAAATATTGGATCAACTGAGAGATTTTTTATTGCCAAAACTATCAAGAGCAATCCAGCAGTCTGTCCTAATCAAACTCAGATTAGTGCTCAAGAATAATTAGTAATGCAAGTTATAATTCTGTGTTTAGAATTGTGTTTCCGGTTGTTTGATTTCTTTTTCCGTGAAATCCTTACCCTTTCCAGTTGGGATACTCCTGATGAAAGTTTTCTTGTTACCTATAAATGGTGGAGAAGTTACATGAAAAGGTATATTTTAGTACTCACAAAGATGCTATTCTTGGACCCTTTGCGACGTCTAGTTTAATGAGTACGTCTAAACTGATATCACTTAGTATTGGTGTTTCATGTGGGAAAACTGTGAATGGGCAAAAGCCAATCGTATAGAGTAAAGTTAAAAAAGCCTTACGACTTTTACAGTTAATGCATTTTATAATAACCATAGCTATCATTTACGTTCTACGTAATTTAAGAATGTAAGGCAAGTAGGGGAACAGGGTAAATTACCATTATTATTACTATTACCATATCGTTGCATTGACTATATGTCAGTAATTAGATTTAGATATCAGGGCAACGGCTTTACATTGCCAACCCACTTAGTAGTGCGGTTATCCTTGCATTAAAAAATACTCTGAAAATGGTGAAATTGCGACATTGTACCAGTCCATGAAATCAATAACAATTGGGCTGAGGCATGTTACTAGATGTAATCTCACTAGTGGGGGGTCCGTGCGCTAATTGCAACCAGTGGTTATGGACTGGGCGATTAAGCTCAAGATCATTCGCAGGAGCATAATTTCTGTGCCAATTAAAAAATTCCTGGATTTATCATATATTTTACTAGCTTGTAAATCCATAAGTCATTGTGTCCGATCTCTAGTCCTCTCCATTAATACTAACACTGTTACTACCTCGTCTACTTTGGACTTCGGTCTAGAAATTTTATCTCTATGCTAATTGAAGCATGACAACTTGGACCAATGTACGTAATTACTGGGTTCTACGTTGTGGTTGACTGACTAATCGTGGTTTTAAAAATTTAGTGAAAGCGAGCTACAAGTAACCAGGCCATTAATAACTACACAATTGAATACCATTGACATTGCGTATCGAATTATCCTTAAATATAGCAATTTTTCACAATAAATGGTTATCGTAGTCCCTGAAGGGTGATTGTAATATATTATTTGGGTATTCTTTTTTAATCATTAGGAACTAGAACTTTAGACAAAATTTTGATTTGTATACTGCCAGAAAGGTTTATAAATGATTTGATGAGGCGAACTAAACACTTTGAAATTATTCAATCAAATCAGATAAGTGGAAAAGCATCAAAGATTCCTTGAAGCAGTATGAATTGATTCTACTGACGAAGTAGAAGAAAGTAAAGCTGTTCAACCAAGGTAATATTTCTAGTAATACGTTGTTTGCATTGCATCATGAATCCAATAATTTTTGAATGGTTTAATTCCGGAAAAGGGAATGATTTTGTCTGGATATTAGGAGAAATCAAGTTGATTATGAATGATGCAACTTCATGGTCTTAGTCAGATTTGCAACCGAATCACTGTTTAACATTGTCATCGGGTAATTATTGATTGAGTTTGACCAACTACATATGCTGTCATAAAATCTCGGATTCCTCAGTTACAACACCTCACTGCAATTACTTGCTGCATCAGATGACTGTGCTTATTAATTGCTTGTAGTGCTAACACTCATTTAATTTGTATTGTGACTGGCAAGTGGAATCCAGGACGCGCGTTTCGTCCTATTCGGGACTCATCGGCTGGATGTACCTGCATCCCAATGTTGATGTTCACAATGGGATTCGAACTCAGTCCGTTTCGTGTCATACGCCACCGCGTACACCACTAGACTACTGAGTCCAGACAGTCAGGATGCACATATACCAATAGTGACTGACCAGTTTCAGTCTATAACAAATCAATGGGAATATACAAATTCATCCTACTACCAATTTGCCCATTGTACGAACGTGACTGTCTGGACTCAGTAGTCTAGTGATGTACGGGGTGGCGTATGACACGAACCGGACTGAGTTCGAATCCCACTGTGAACATCAGCATTGAGATGCAGGTACATCCAGCCGATGAGTCCCAAATAAGACGAAACGCGCGTCCTGGATTCCACTTGCCAGTCACAATACAAATTAAATGATACTTGTGAATAATCGCTATATCGAGGCAATCCGCTCAGGATACACATATAGCATTAGTGACTGACCAGTTTCAGTCTATAACAAATCAATGGGAATATATAAATTCATCCTACTAACACTTATTGTTTGAATCCTGCTATTTTGTTGCATTTTACTACAAAGCTTTTTTTAGTTCAAACTGTCATACGTAAACACAACTAGAAATAACAAAGCATCACTTACATAATTGTATGTTCCAGTGTTCCATTCGTGAAGTTATTAGTCAAATACATTTTTACATCATTGTTATGTGATACTTGTTTATTTATTAAATTTAATTACATTGTCTAGCTATTTGTATGTTATAAATGTGGCTTTTGAAGTTGTTTGGCCTTATTTTTTACTCACAGCAAACAATTTTAGTATGTCTGAGTACATAAATAAACTGAATTCACTTCACATTTCGTTCTTAAATATTCCTATAAAATCGAGTTGGGGTCGTTTTGCCACGAGATATTGATTTTAGTAGGTTTGTGCATTACTAAATCTGGTACTGGGTTTGGGTTAGTATACTAGGTATTCTAAACATTACGAAGAAAATTAGAGTATGAATTACCGTGAAACGATGCACTTGGATCATATGATATCAGTATACTGTAAGTTTCATGGTGCACGTATTCTTTAACTTGGAAACTTGAAACCGAATGATTATTTAGTGTAGGAGGGAAAGTAGTGCAGAGGACTTATTGCAATCGGTTATCAGAATTAGAACAAAATTAAGCCTCAAAAATACAGCTGTCCGAACATAAATAAATTTAGCCTAAATTTACGTTGCTTCATTGCAATGTAATAACAAAATTGTGACCTCTCCTCAGTATCATTTGTAGATTTAGTTTGAACAATGTACCCTATATCATTTGATTGTGATTATGTAAAGCCACAGTTACATTCAATTATTTTGCGATTCACTAAGTAGGGACACTACAATTTGAAAACTGTGAAAAATACATTACGATTAGGAGACATTTCATTTTGCTCGTTACTACAAAGATGAAATCCAACATGAATTCCCTTTTTAACTTCAATATCAATTAAAGTGTGTAGAACGCAAGAGATATTTATACGGGCCATTCCAATTTAAATGTCAAGGCTAAATTTCTGTCAACATATGCCGACTTGTTCAGTTATCTTTATACGTAATGCTGTATGTCAACTTTTATACACAACGTGTGAGCTGTTAGCTTCATTAGTAGGTCTTGACCATTAGATTAAAATTTAGTTACCTAATATTCCAAAATGAGCTGATCCAAGCGGAGAAGCATTGGTAATCCTAGTGTATTCGGCTAACACTGTGCAGGGTTGTCTTGATAAATAATCTCTAGTAAATTCCAAGTCTATATTTGCACTACTATGACCTATAACATATTTTTAGATTCCATACACAAACCAGTCCCAGTAAGTTAATTATAATCAATTTCTTACTTAGTAATTATATGGTGGATATGAGGTAGTTGTATCACACTTTCATCTGGTGGCATCGGATTCACCTTACATCAAAGATATAAACTGTTTGTTTAGAATGTGAAGAAGTTTACTATTTTTAGTGTCGCAGAAATAACTGCATTAGACACGTAATGGACTTAAGCATCCAAAACCATTTTTAATACTTTCCATGAATAGTTAGTTTTGCCTCCCTTCAGAATTGCGTGAGAATCTATGTTTAATTACTAAAGCACTCGTTTAAAGCCATTTAAATATGTTTGTTCAGTAAAAAATGAGGCTTGCAATCCATATTAAACACAAATGATAGACAAAACTCTCCGTTTGTATGTCTCCAAACCTTATAGTAAATGTTTTATTTTGAAACACTACGGTGCCTATAACTACATAAGTTACGTAAAGCAGTCAAACACGTGGCATGAAATTGTATATATCCTATGGTTCGAGGATTAAATCGTAAACAATATTACAAATAATTTCTAAAGATTTCCCACACAACCACTGAATGAACACAAATTTATAAAAGTGGCGACTGACATTTACATAACAGCAAGGTCAGCAACCTGTGATATATTTCCAGCCATCGCATTCAGTTCACTTGATCCGTGCATTTTTGACGCGACAATTTAAAGTTAACGGAACACATTGTCAATAGGTTATGGTTGCAAGCCCATATATAGTGTTTTTTGACACTTTTACTCATAACGGACAGAATCAAGTAATCTTCTATAAAACTTTAAAAACATTTGTGATTAGGAAAGTGTTGATTGCGTTCGTTTTAAAAGTGGTGTTGAGTTATTGAAAATCTGCATTTTACCATTCGGTTCGGTTGTGGAGAGTAACTTATCTGATGAACCACTTCTCGGGTACGTATCATTTTTAGACATACCACTATTTAAATACAAGAGCTACTAATCCAGCTTCCTTTGATATTACGGTGTACAGCAACAGTCAAACCAATTGCATTGTCCTGCAGAATGTCGCCAAGTTAGTTCCTTTCGTTCGTTTGTTTGTATTTCCAGATACTTTTTCAATGAAAAAACGGGAATCAATACTATCTACTTCAAAAAGCCTATTCAGTCAAACTTTATGCTTTTTCGTGGTATGTACTCAACATTAACAATCGCACTATTCGGTCTACCCTCTATGTCATTATCTGTCCAGTCACTTGCTCCAGCTACAAACCTTTCGATCCCTCCACCTGCAATAGGGTTAACAATCGAAACTGTTGAAACAAGTATGTGGCACAATAATTTTCTAAAAATGTAGCTACCTCTGGGTTTTACGCTCCAAACAAAATTCCCGAAATTCAGGCGGAACAAAAGGTTCGTCCTTTATTCACTTAATAATAATTTAATATTTTTCACTTGAGCAGGACAAACTTTGTTTGCTATTAACCTGTTTTCCTGATTCTTTGTATAGTTAGTGGCGTTTTAGATAGTGTATATAGTGAGTTTGTACACTATTTGTAAAATTTAGTTATCATATGATCCTGTTAGAATCGTTCACTTCATTAACTTTATTACTGGTATTGACATACTGTCCAACGGCTTATAATAAAGCTACCCCTGCTTTTTAGGTATTTCCGCTCTAGTGATTTTAAGACGGAAAATACTGTTTTCAGGGCGTCCTAGTCTAATCGCTTAACTGCCCTGTTGGTCTCCGTATGTCAGACAGACAGATACAACGCAGAACTTCGTACGTACGTACATCAGTTCAGGTCGCCATACCACATCAGCACAGAGACGCAACTGTCAGTTCAAATCCAAGAGTGATAACGATAATAGAAGTATTAGCAGTAATGCAGAAAATTAGGGAGCGAAGATATGATTCGAAAAGTATAATCCAGTGAGATAAATTTGAAAGGAGAAAGATAGAGAATTCAGAAGGTTAGATTTTGAGAGAACATAAAGAGTGAATGCACCTGCGCCATTGCGAACGATTCTTAGCCATGTCGTTCAAGGTCTCTAACCATTGGTGACTTTCGTCTCGCGGACCCCAACCACGCAGCCTACATCTACCAACATGACATAGTCCACTTGTCAGTGACTTCATCGATTTCTGCCATGTTTTGGTTTGGCTGCCTCTAGCTTTCTTCCAACCTATTCCTACGCTGCAAAACATAGCTCGTCGAGGCAGTCGGTAGTTAGACATGCGTAACACATGTCTCAACCACCTCAACTGATGAAGTTTCAATACTTCATCTATTGATTTGCCCTCCTTTCCTAGAACCCGTTTCCTAACGACAGCATTACTCACTCGGTTGTCCCATGATACACGAGCAATGCTTCGGAGACACCTATGATCGAAGACCAGTAACCTACGAATGTCCTCTACTCTTAACGGCCATGTTTCGCTACCGTATAGTAGGACAGAGCGAACTGCTGCACGGTACACTCGTCCTTTGGTTAGCAAGCGGATATCTCGCCTGCGTGATAATAAGTGACGCAACTTGGCAAAAGCCAATCGAGCTTTCTGTATCCGTGCTGAGATTTCGTCAGTCACCAGGCCATCAGCACTGATGAGACTCCCCAGATACGTGAAGCGGTCTACACGCTCGACCACTTCACTCCCTATCACTAGTTCAGGTGCCGATGCAACCCAATCCTGGAGCAACATTTTGCATTTCGAGGGGGAAAACCGCATCCCGAACATGCTTGCATTGTTGTACAGGGTAGTCAGAAGACTCTGCATTTTGTCAGCGTCTGCACCAAATAGGACTATGTCATCAGCATACTCTAAGTCAGCAAGCGAGGTTCCTGGTAGTAAGTCAACTCCTGAAAAGTCAGATGAAGACATGGTTATATCTAGGAGCATGTCTATGACAAAATTAAACAAGAATGGAGAAAGTGGACATCCTTGACGGACACCACTTGAAGTGAGGAATTCCGATGACAGTTCGCCATAAGCTCTCACTCGACCTGTAGTTTTAGAGTAGAGAGCTTGTATAAGGTTAATGTACTTCTTTGGTACACCTTTCACTGACAGACACTGCCACAGAACCTCACGATCAACAGAGTCGAATGCCGCCTTTAGGTCCAGGAAGATAACTATTGTAGGACGCCTAAATGTGTGTCTGTGTTCCAGGACCTGTCGCAGTGTGAAGATGTGGTCTATACAGCCACGTCCAGGTCTGAATCCAGCCTGGTTTTCTCTAGTCTGCTCTTCACAAGCTCTAGTTAAGCGTCTAAGTATAATCGATGCTAACAGCTTAGAAACTATATTAGTCAGACTGATTCCCCTGTGATTGTCACAGGAAGACTTATGTCCTTTCTTATAAATTGGGACAATCAGGGATTGAGACCAGTCAGATGGTATTACGCCCAGTTCCCAGATTCTACCTAAGATTTCAGTCAATCTAGCTGCTAAAACTGGACCATCATCCTTAAAAATTTCAGGGGTAAGCCTATCAGGACGTGCTGCTCTACCTCGCTTCAGATTTCCTATAGCCTTCTCAATTTCATAAAGACTAGGAGGAGTTAAGTCGATTTGCCATTCAGGATGACTGGGGATCGTGGGCAACCGAAGTGTGGCTGAAGGCCAGTTGAACTGATCCCTAAAATGTTCCGCCCATCGGTCCAATCTCCTGGACTGAGAATGAATTATAATCCCATCCCTTTCCGAGATAGTCTCACTCACATTCGGATCCCTAATACCAGTTTCCTTGATAAGTCGAAAAAGTTGCCTACTGTTGCCTATCGCCGCTGCCTTTTCCATCGTTTTTGCTTTCGCCACCCACCACTGTTCACGGTCGTTGCGTAGGCTTTTTATCAGCCTGCGCCTAAGCTCACTTCGCTCTTCATCATGTTCAGAGCCAGGTGGGATGAGTTTACGAGCATCCATCAGTTCGGTGGATGATACTGAAATCCACGGCTTCATCCTAGCCTTACGATTTACCTTACTAGCAGATATCATTGCTGTTTCCACAGCATTTTTGATATCATTCCAACCTGCTTCCGGATGGCAATCGCTTACACGGTCGCCTAACTGCTTTTCTAGTTGTTCCTGAAATATATTCTTAGCTTTATTATCATCAAGTAAATCCCTAAGAGGCTTCATTGCAATGTCTTTCCTACGTCCAGTAAGCCTCAAACAAATACGCGCTCGCACTAAAGCATGGTCTGAATCTAAACATGTGCCCCAGAACGAGCGACAGTCCTCTATCGAACCCCTCCATCGGTGGCTGATGGCGATGTGATCTAGTTGGGTCCAACGTTGAGACGATTTTGAGGGTCGCCAGGTCAAAAGATGATTTTCCTTATGCCTAAAGTTAGTATTCGCTAGAAACAGGCGGTTATCTGAGCATAGTTGCAACAGACGATCGCCATTATCTGTTCTTTGAGCCGTGACACCATAACATCCACCCAAGTGTCTCTCATTTTCACTTAGTCTACCTACTTGAGCATTAAGGTCACCAGCCATTATAACTATATCAGAGCGCCTAGCTTTTCGGAGGAGGTCCGTAAGCTTGCTGTAAAACTCATCTTTCACCTCGTCTGAACTGCAGTCAGTGGGGGCATAGGCAGATACGACGAAGAGGCAACGACGAGTGTCCCTATCTTTCCGAGTCCTAACTGTCCCGTTCAGTCGGACAGCGCACAAGCGACTATCTACAGGGATCCAGTCTAGGAGAGCTAGTTCTGCCCTACGACTCAATGCTATACCTACACCAGCGAGACCCCGGGAAGCAGCATCCGGGCTACCGGATACACGAAGAGTAAATCGGGCTGCTTCTTTGTTTTGATACGGTGAAATCAAGTTAATGATTTTACTAGGATCCTGTATGCGCGTTTCCGAGACGCAGCATACATCGATTGAGTGAGATTCTAAAGTCTTAGCTAAGGAAGCCTGTTGCCCTATTTGACTTAATGTCCGTACATTAAAAGCTCCAACATATAGTCTAGAACGGGGTTTCAAGAGACCAGGAATGATTTTTCGTGAGCTCGCATCGTTTGCATTAGCGGTGCAGTGAGATGAAGGAATGTGAGTAGAGCTAGTAGTAGAGATAAGAGAGATATTATGGGGTGTAGAAAGAATTTGATTTTGACCAATTTGGACTCTCGTGCTTTTGCGGGTATGAGGGCGGTTGTCACTTCCCGGCTGCCCACACCGTGGAAGGGGGTCTCCGTATGTGAACCTTTATTTAGCTATTACAACAGGTGTTGTGAAGCATTACTAGTCACTTTATGTTTCTTGGTCTTCGTCGACGTTTGCAACATTTAGCATTTTAATAATCTTTCCAACCAAACTATTCACAATATCTGTTGTAATTTGTTTGTATTGTAAATTGTAACTCAAAGGGCTAACGATCCACTCTTTAGTAAAATTCAAAGCATGATATTGCTCCAGTCATCGGCTGCTAGTGTGGACTATGTTCGTAAGCATGGATTGTTTTGTGTTCTTGCTGTCATTGCAACAAACGGTTAGAGATGTTACGTAGCATGGTTTAAAATAAGTCACATCGGTACCTGTTTATCTATTACATTGCCTGTTAGATCCTGGGTTTCAAAATTGTAATATATCTTTTAATCTGCCAGTTATTTCCTCTCTGAGTCATTCTTTATACCTAAGCGTTTTTGCTGCCGCTATTATTGCTGTTACTTTGGTACCCATCACGACAATTGTGTGCTGTTCTAATATGTTGCGGAAGCTTGACGGGCTGGCTCATATGTCAGATTCTACCTTGCTTTTGATTGATTGACTAGACCTCAGACTTATGTCTCAGTTAGTAGAGCATGTCTGGTTCTTCTGCGACTGATTGCATACCTTTATTTGTTACCAGTTGATGACGATATGGTAAAATGACTGGCGAGTAGTGACTCCTATGGATTTAAATTGATCTAAGCTCCCAATATATGCATGGTAGTTTGATTTTAAATCCTTTGTGATATGATTTTCGGAAACGTATAAAAGCGTCTTTCTTGTTGTATGGATGTGAAACTTAATTGTGGGCTAATGTATAAAAGCTTTTAACTTTCTTCTTACAATCTTGTTTGTATTTTGTAATACTTCTGCTTAATAGATTCCTCTTCTTTCTGTACTTGGTAAGTGATATTAGTATTAAGCTTAATAAACATCATCATATGCAACTCATGTTTATTTACTTTGTTTGATTTTCTGTTTCTAGCCTGATGTTTCGGGTAATTGGCAACAGTGTGGTGTTCAAACAACTTCGGAGAGTTATGGGAAACCTCAGACCATGAATATTTGTTCACTACAATCTGAAAGTGACCAGTCTTTTGTTCATCCTGTCACCGAAACTGAAATAGAGGATAAAATGAATGATTCGAAAGTACTAAATACGGAGACTGCTGGCCTTTATGAAGACGGTGAGATACAGGTTAGTATTAATAAACTTTGCTTCTACGGTTACTTACTTACTTACTTACGCCTGTTACCCCTCTCGGAGGAGCATAGGCCGCTCACCAGTCTTCTCCATTCAACTCTGTCCTGAGCAATCCTTTCCAGCTGTCTCCAGTTACTGTTCATCCTTTTATGTCTGCTTCCAGTTCTCGACGCAGGGTGTTCTTTGGCCTTCCTCTTTTCCGTTTTCCAACAGGACTCCAAGTTAGTGCTTGTCTCGTGATACAGTCTGATGATTTCCGCAGTGTATGTCCTATCCATTTCCAACGTCGTTTCCTGATTTCTTCTTCAGCTGGAAGCTGATTTGTTCTTTTCCAAAGTAGGCTGTTGCTGATGGTTTCCGGCCAACAGACATTCAATATTCTACGTAGACAGTTGTTGATAAATACCTGTACTCTCCTGAGGATGTTTGCAGTAGTTCTCCACGTTTCAGCTCCATACAGAAGAACTGACTTGACGTTCGAGTTGAAGAGTCTAACTTTGAGATTGGTAGACAGTTGTTTGGACTCCCATATATTTTTCAACTGTAGGAATGCTGCCCTTTCTTTGCCGATCCTTGCCCTTACATCTGCATCGGATCCTCCTTGTTCATCGATGATGCTCCCCAGGTATGTAAAGGTATCGACTTCTTCCAGAGTTTCACCATCAAGTTCAATTAGGTCCGTGCTCTCGGTGTTGAATTTGAGGATCTTGCTCTTTCCCTTATGTATGTTCAGGCCTATTGATGCTTAGGTTGCTGCTACTTTGGTTGTCTTCACTTGCATTTGCTGTTGTGTATGGGATATAGGTGCTAGATCATCCGCGAAGTCCAGATCATCAAGTTGCATCCTACTTGTCCATTGAATCCCGTGCTTCTCCTCAGATGTAGAGGTTTTCATTATCCAATCGACCACTAGGAGGAAGAGGAAGGGCGAGAGCAGACACCCTTGTCTGACACCGGTTGTTACTGAGAATGCATTTGTCAGCTGCCCTCCATGCACAATTTTGCACTGTAGTCCGTCGTAAGAATTCTGGATGATGTCGACGAGTTTCTCTGGTATACCGTAGTGTCGAAGAAGTTTCCATAGTGATCTCCCGTCTACGCTGTCAAACGCCTTCTCATAGTCGATGAAGTTGATGTACAGTGACGAGTTCCATTCAATTGAATGTTCAACGATGATGCGTAGTGTTGCAATTTGGTCTGTGCATGACCTATCCTTACGGAAACCAGCCTGTTGATCTCGAAGTTGAGCATCCACTGGATCTTTCATTCTGTTCAACAACACTCTGTTGAAGACTTTCCCTGGTACTGACAATAGTGTGATTCCTCTGTAGTTCTCGCATTTGCTCAAATCCCCTTTATTTGGTATCTTGATAAGGTATCCTTCTTTCCAGTCTGCCGGCACCTGTTCTTCCTCCCAGATCCTCTTGAATAAAACATGGAGCATCCTCGCCGTTATGTCTATGTCTGACTTGAGTGCTTCGGCTGGTATATTGTCAGGTCCTACTGCTTTCCCACTTTTGATCTGTCTGATGGCTATCTTGATTTCTTCCATCGTTGGTGGATTGACATCAATTGGGAGGTCTGTAGATGCTGCTTCGATGTCTGGTGGGTTCGGTGGAGCTGGTCTATTCAAGAGTTCCTCAAAATGTTCTAACCATCTGTCTCTTTGTTCTTGAATCTCGGTGATTAGCTTGCCTTCTTTGTTCCTGACCGGTCGCTCTGGTTTACTATATTTCCCTGTCAGTTTCTTCGTTGTGTCGTATAGCTGTTTCATATTTCCTTCTCTTGCAGCTTTCTCCGCTGTCGTTGCAAGGCCTTCGATATACTTACGTTTGTCGGCTCGAATACTCTTCTTTACCTGTTTATTTGCTTCTGTGTATTCATTTTGTGCCTTGATTTTTTCTGCTCTAGTTCGGCTGTTGTTGATTTCTGCCTTCTTGTTCCTCCTTTGTTGAATATTGCTCAGGGTCTCTGTGGAAATCCATTCCTTATGATGGTAGTTCTTGCAGCCCAGAGCCTCTTGACAAGTTGAAGTTAGTGCCTCTTTGATTCTTTTCCAGTTGTCCTCCATAGTGGTTTCTTCCTCGTTCAGCAGATCTTGTAAGGCTTGAAACCTGTTGTTGAGAGTTATTTTAAATTCCTTGAGTTTGTCAGTATCCCGAAGAGAGGCTGTATTGAACCGTTTTAATGCTGTTGCTCCAGTTATCCATTACTTCTTTAGCTTCAGCTTCATTTTGGCAACCACTAGGTGGTGGTCTGAAGCTACATCAGCTCCTCTCCTGGTTCTCACATCCTCCATTGATCTTCTGAATTTTTTATTGATGCATATATGATCAATTTGATTCTCGGTAGTATGATCCGGTGAGATCCATGTAGCCTTGTGTATGCGTTTGTGGGGGAATATTGTACCACCTATAACCATTTTGTTGAAAGCGCAAAGATTTGTAAATCTTTCATCATTTTCATTTCTTTCTCCCAGTCCTTGTCGTCCCATGATGTCTTCGTAACCGGTGTTGTCCATTCCGACTTTGGCATTTAGGTCCCCCATCAGGATTGTCAGATCCTTTCCTGGACACTTCGCTATAATTGACTGAAGCCTATCATAAAACTGATCTTTGTCCTCGTCGTTGCCGTCGTTGGTGGGTGCATAACACTGGATGATGTTCATTGTAATCCCCTTCTTCATTGTCTTGTAAGATGCTTTGATGATCCTGGGTCCATGTGGTTCCCATCCTACAAGTGCATTGCGCGCTTTCTTAGACAGCATCAGAGCAACTCCTTGGGTGTGTGGGGCATTTTCCTCTTCGTGCCCGGAATATAGTAGCACCTCTCCAGTGGCTAATGTTTTCTGTCCAGTTTGAGTCCAATGCGTTTCGCTGATCCCGAGCACAGTTAAATTGTATCTCTTCATTTCTGCTGCTATCTGGCTGATCTTCCCGGTCTCCCACATTGTCCGAACATTCCATGTACCTATAAAAATTTTTGCTCTGGTCGTTAGAAGGGGTGGCATCGGCCTCATGACTTCCGAAGAATCTCGGCTTTCATCATGAAGCGTCATATAGGTTCCTTCCACTCCCAGGGCAGAGTTTAAATGGTTAAGTTTGTTTATTCTGGTTAGCGTTTTTTTAGCAAACTTGTGTTTTACGGGATAGGGGTGCTAGCCCTATGCCCAACCCTCCTCCTTTACCCGGGCTTGGGACCGGCAACAACCCTAGAAGAGCTGCGGGCGGAGTTTTCTACGGTTATTCATTATTTATAAATAATACTACTTTTAGGTTTATTATTTAGGATGTAAACTGTTACAGTCGTGTACAACTGTGCTAGACTACATTGTATTGGTGTTAGAAATAGAGTACTTTGGAAATTCAGCAAATTAGTTGATAAGACAGAAAACTTGACGGCTTAACGTGCCATCAGTTCATAAAGTTCTTGACTGTTATTCTGAACCATGGTAGTAGGTACAGACTACTTGGTTTGGATCCGCGTGATAACTGCTACCAGTTGCTAGAGACACTGTGACAGGACTCATAATCGCTGACAGTGACGTAAATGTATTCACTCTGTTTTCTAGATCTGACGTTCCATATTTCTCTCATGAACACCTTTGTTTCATTATTTGTTTAACTATTATGAGACTATTCTTGTTGAATTGGTCTCGTTATTCTACTGTCAATTAACCACTAACAGCGTAGAACTTTATATATATGCCTATAGTTTCAAGTTGCCGTACTACATTAGCACGACGAAATCAAATCCGAGCTGAGGTTTCGTCAATGGTAATAGGACTTCCAAGATAAATTAAGTAGTCGACATGCTTAACTACTTCACACTCTATGATCAATTTAGACAATAGCTGACTAGTCCTGTAGTAAAATTTTACATTTACATGAAGAGAAACGCATCCCGAATATGCCTGCACTGCTACTCAGACTTGGTTCATTTAACTCATAATTTGACCTCAAAAATGCAAAACCCGTGAATGTAACAGATATTTAAAGTCTCTGGATAAACACCAAATATTTATCCTTCGGCTCCTGAAATGCAGGGATTCTGACTGACATTTTTGACTTTTTTATATAAAGCCGGCATTTAGTTTTATGATTTCGGAATTTCTACGGTACTACCTAATTTTGAGGAGAGTACTTACTACATAAATTCTACTCAGACGTTTAGAGTGGCGAAAGAACTTACAAAATTTTGTCATTTACAGTTTCGACAAAGTTTTCGTTTTATTGTCTCAGTCAGTTCAGTGTATTTGCTTGGTGAAAATTCACTGTCATCCGTGAAAAGGGCCAATTAAAGTTGAAGTTCCTTTAAAAGAACTAGGTTAATAATAGTAAATATAAGTATACAATGGAGATTGAGTAACCTAACGAGGTTTATCAAGTATACTTAAAGCTTACTTTATTTTATTTGCCACCACCACAATTTCCATATCAAAATACATAAATCAAGCTTAATTACTATATCTTAGCCTCAATACAAATATTCTCTACAAATTCAAAATGGTTTTATCTTTTTATATACATTTGTTTTCTAGTATGTGCTGTCATTAAATTTTGTTTACAATGCTTAAGGTATACTGTTGTTTACTCTGTTTATAGGATGTTGACTACGAAGAAATATCATCAAATGAAGAACTGTTCTCAGAGATTGACGATGGTGAAAATTTAGAGGTAGTAATGTGTCTTGTTTTATGTTTTTTTCTAATTTGAATTCGTGTTATTACCTAGATATCAATCCCTATATTTTGAAGTATAAATTCCTTAAAATAGGCAAAATGTATTTGGCAGAAAGGATCATTCTGATAAATTGTTTTTCAGTATTCTGTGCATTTTCCCGAAAAAAATTGAATTTATTAAAATGTTTGGTATTATGTTTTCGGAAATCTACTTCGGAAGAAAATATCGACGTGTTTCTGCAAATGTGGGAAGTGTAACGTGGAGAATTTGGTGAAAATAAAGAATACTAGATTTTAAAATTCCTAGAGTCAGCATCTATGGTTTGTCAAAAGCATTCATTACTTTTAAGGGTAATTTTTTCTAAGTTTTCCCGGACAGTGAAATCCAGTTCCGATAAAGTTGTTTGTATACCATAGGTGACATCTTTTGTCAGCTACACAGCTTTGTGCCAAAATTAGTGGTGACTGCACGATTTATTATGCCTGAAAAATGCCAGGAAAAATAGAGTACATGAATATATTCTTACTTTTGTTCTCATACATTAAGGTCATGCACTTTTGCTTCTAAAATTGTTCCAGATTGGTGATCAGCAATCAAATATTGAAGAGATTAATGAATTTGAATCTCAAATTTTGTCTTGTCAATGGCGTTTTAATCCATTTGATTTAATCAACCAGTATACTACTGGCTTTACATGTGAATTCCATAGGATTGCAGATCCAACGCTAACTTTATTCCAGGTGAGCTGTAGTGTTCATACTGTCGTCTAATATTATTTCATTATTTTTGAACGACAACTTATTAACCTAGACACTATACTGACTATCATTTTATAAACTCATAATTCACCGTAATAGCATCGATTACGACCATTTGGTTATCTCATGATTTCCATTGTATAAATGATGCATAATAGGATGAGCTCCTTATTCAGTTAGGTCAACCAATTTCTGTCCACAAATGAGCAGAATGACTTTTAGTTGCTAAGAATATATTTTGATCTTAAAGTACTACTTAGAAGACCTAAGGGTAATTCGGAAATAGTACTACGCAATCACATTTTTGATTTCTCAAAAATTCTAGTATACTTGTGTTTAAGAGCAGGTTATTGATCATAACGTGTTGCTAGAAAATCAGTTTAAGTGGGTGATTTTTTGAACCTATTTTCACTAGCTGCATCGTTGGTTGCTAGAACGTGCATCACCAAGTAAAGATCAAGTATTTTCAGAAAACGAGGAGATATTTCATCAAAATTCTAACGAAAATGAAGTTGAGTCAAATATAAATTTATTACCTCCTCCAGATGATTGGGCTGATGCAAGTCAATCTGCAGACGTTTTAGTTGCTATGACGAAAAAATGTTGTTCGGGATCAACTACAGGTTTTCATGAAGAGTAGGTGATAACTTTCCAATCTACTTTCTTACTATTTGTTGTATTATATTTGCAGATTTTCAGTTATTGTATACTTTTGAAAAATTGCTTGCTTATTGTATTGTATACTTGTCTCCGTGGTATTTTATAATGTACTGTCTTACTAGGACCGTACATGTGCAACATGATAATAGACTGTTGATACTTGACATTAATTTCCTGTTAGATTTTATGCTACGCATGTATAATAATATCGATCTTAAATTAGTCATAAGGGACTTATGACTATTCCTTCTGATTTTTATTACTATGTTTCAAAATTTGCGAATAAAATTGCATGGTTCATCAGCCGCATGTAAATAAAGTGAAGGATTTGTCCATTGTCTTATAAAGGATACTGCAGTCTTCAAATTTGCCTCATTTTTTTCTACAGTGATGAAACAGAATTTCTCTACTCAAATGTCATTAGTTTTACTCGTGTTTATTTACCACTCATCTTACTTTTTTTCAATTTTTTGACATGAACTATTGCCAGGATAATGTTTTTCAAATCCCTTTTTAATTTACGGTCTTTATGTAGGGGTTCTATAAAGTGACTCATTTGACTTCATTATAAACAGCTATAAATGTAGCAGAAAAGTAAGTGGGTTGGAGTAAATTTAATTGAATCATTTTTTCTTAGTTACATTTTCTGATGTATCTGAATTAACTCTCACTTTTGGTAAGTAGGTAACAGATCTAGTTAATTTTTTGTCTGTCTCAGTTATACCGATAGTTTGTGCTTTCTTTACATTTTGATAATGTTTGTTGTGGTATGTAGTGTCAAATAAGAACAAATGTTGCACTAATAAGTGTTTCCCTTTAGGTGGGTCGAAACATTGGATACTATTGGTAGTCACCTAGCTCAAGGCTTGGCTTTCTTGCACTACACAGACCAGAGTCTGTATCAGAGTATGTTTTATTTTGTTAAAATAATTTTTAAAGAAAACTGTTGAGTTTTGACTATTTGGAAGTATTCGAATTTATCTTTTAATTCTCACTAATAGTCGCAACTGATAGATACTAACTTTGGATATCCTATGCTTATACTTCGAGTCAAATCGATACATGCTTTTGCGTGCTTTGAGCACATGACGCTCCGGTCACTCCTAGTTTATAAGAATCATTTAGTGTAAATTAAC
The DNA here is from genome assembly GCA_025215515.1 of Schistosoma japonicum. Taxonomy (NCBI): domain Eukaryota; kingdom Metazoa; phylum Platyhelminthes; class Trematoda; order Strigeidida; family Schistosomatidae; genus Schistosoma; species Schistosoma japonicum. Next base: position 37,602,983 of record CM046069.1, on the reverse strand, counting down.
ATAATGCGTTGTTTAGCAGTCAGGAATTTAAAAATTGTGACAGTAAAATGGTGGCTTAACAAATTAATCCAATCATAATTCATTTGCGGCACAACGGTGCTTTAGCTTAATTTGCATGACAAGATGAAAACAAAGGAAACAAAATAATGTATGAGCAATAGTAATGAGAATATAGTTCAAGGGAATAGAATAAAGATGTTTATTTGAAGGAATTCTGGAAATTAAGATCTTGAAGGAAACAAGAAATGAATCTGTTTTCACTGTGATCAACTCTATGTTTTGTTACTCAACCTCTTGAATCACTAACTGCAGTTATAGCACACACTCCAGGCGGCTAGTCAGTATCTGATAACATATCTTAGACGTATAGTCGGTGATTGTATGTGTCACTGTCATATCATGGTTTAGGCACACCTAACTTACTATGTGGTGTTACTACTTGTAAGATTTCACATATGTAGTGTGTGGTGAAACGTCATGTAAAGTGGCAACAGTGGATAGTTGGCTAGGAGAGAAGCAAGGTATATGCGAAATGTGTGAGGGATAAGAAGATATACCAAGGGAGGCAGTATAGCACAGAGCTGGGTGGGGGAGTATGCGAAGATGACATTAACAGGCAAATAGATGAATAAAGACAAGGTACACACAATTTATTACGTTCTGCACTTTCACGAAATAAACCGTTACTTCAGAAGTTGTTGTTCTTTACACCTATCTAAAAGAAAGTTATGAGATGATTATTATGAGCCTTAGAGTAAGTAGTAAGGCGGATCAGCTATTGTTTGTGAGAACAGAAACGTTTCTGCTTTTTCTAATTTATCTTAAGGCTCAAGAAATATTTTCCTTTTCAAATCTTTACCCATCTTCTATTCTTCTAGGTGTTGCTGAAACACTCCAACTATGGGTTTATACAGGTTTAAATATGAATTTGGCATTAAATCAACCGAATGCTTCATATATTGTTAAACACATTATGGCTGGTGTAAATCTGGCTGGTCTTTTAACTAGTACAGTTAATTCAGAAATAGCAAGTACACTGCTTTATCCAATTTCGGTTGAAGATAGCAACGATGTAAATTTTACGCAAATAGAAGATCTACAAGTTAGTAATTTTTATTTAAACATGGAGCTACTGTTTTTGTTTATATTTCCATTTCCACTTTCATGTACATTTGATTTTCATTAATTGGTGGTAAATAAATGAGTTTGTGGGTTTCAAATGTTAGTGTGACCAATAAGTAGACATATCACTGTTTGTGATGTCTGTCTAAGTCAGGAAGCCTGAATAATTTAGAAATTGGAGTAGTGGTTAGGACGTTTAACTTTCAGTCACTGAATCTTATGTTAGAACTCCTATTCGGGTTAACCGAACCAAGTAGTATTGCTAATCTTCACAGTATTTGGCCTAGTGCAGTAATCGATACCTGATAAGGAAGTGAAAACAATGTTATTAAATTTCGATTGCTTTCTGGTTTAAGCAAATTCAGGTTCTTTTTACAAATTATAAGCAATTTTTCATGCAAGCAAATATTCGTCTCACTTTGATGTTATCTAATTGTCCTGTCTGTTGTTTCCGTTGTTGCTCTTTCATATCAATATTTGTATTCTTATCAAATGCTTACTGGGTGGTAAAATTGTTTCTTACTTATTATTTAGTCCTCTCATATAATTACTTCCAGTAGACTGTAAAAATTTTGAGCTACATAGCTCAGTATTTTTTTTGTCGTTCTGATTATGTACTCAGTATTGGATTTAATATTTACTTAGCTTTTTATGATCATCAAGTCTGAGTTAATTACGTGTTATATTTGATACTATGGACGTAATCATTATGTGAGTGATGAGCCCGATGTGGATGAACAAATGTTATTACTAAATTGAAATGTTAGGTGTGCAAATCAATCGCTATTTATGTAATTTTTTATATTACTCAGATAACAACATTAACTTTTGATCTTGTCGCGATCATAATCCATTTCTTGCGATAGCATCTTTCTTTTTTTGATTTATCGCCTACTGCTTTGATCTTGAAACAGCTGTATAGTCCCTGATCTTACAGTGACCATGATATATCTAACCTCCAACGAATAAGATTGTAAATGAATTGGCCGAATTACTATCAGGACATGCTGGTACTCTTAACTGTGATTTCGGTTGGCCTTGTACTTAATGTTATATGAAGGTAGCAACGGTTTACTAAGCAATATTTGGAAAATATTTCTGTATCGTTTCATTTTCCTATCAATTCATTGAAGTAATGAAGTATGTATCATAATTTCAGGTTCAACACTTACTTTTAAATCTGTTGGAATCTCCTTTAATTACGACACCGTTAAGACTCACGATTTGCCGTGCTTTGGATCAGACTACTCGACTACCGATTGGGTTAAACGCCTTTTTAGGCATTACACAAATAGATCCTGGTCAAAAAGATGAAGCTAATGAAAATTCAGATAGTTTTCATTCCAAATCTTTTAAAAAGGATGCCGATTCTGATGAAATCGATTGTTCATCTGCAATTAAAACAAATGACAATGAACGTTGTAATGGTGAAATGAAATGGGATGATTGTACTGATAAAGAAGAACAGATCAATAGTAATGACAGTAATAATGATGCTCAATTGTTTGGAAGGGATATACCATCCAATGAAATTCAGTCACCTTATCAACGTTTCATTTTTATCGTTAGCTGCAGTAAAGTAAGGCAAACATACTTGTGTCAATTTCAATTTATCATCATTCGTAATGTATGGTTATTTTCCACATTTATCACTGACTAATACTACTATCCTAGTTGGTATAAATGATTTTCTTTGGTTCACTTCAAATACACTCAAACATTTTGCTCTGATACATTTTAAATGATGTATTTTTACGCAGATTATTTGCTCAGTGTTTAGGGCGTTCGACTTTTAACCACTTTTTCATACACTTGAGTCCGGCTGTATCTATTTATGTGTAAGCATCCAGGTAGTATCATTAGCTTTTATACATAAAACCTCAAGTACACGAATAGGAGATTTATGATTAACTTTAGCAGCAAGTCTTTCATTGAGATTATAACTTTCATTAGCAGATACTGTTCATAAGTCAAACAATGTTTAGTTTTCAATAACTGTTTGGACTGTGTTACTCTTCTATAAATTTTATCCTTCTAACCTATGTATCTGTTTCCCTTCTTTAGAACTCTCGTGTTACTGCAGCGTATGAAAGATTATTAAATAAAGTACATACTTATGAACTATTATTGGAGTTTCCAAAATTGGTCAAACGGTAAGTCTTATACAGCGTGTTCTTTAATGATAATTTGAATATTTATGAATATCTAGATAGAATGAAGTACTAAAATTTTGATTTATGTTATGTATCAATAAGCATATTTAAAAATTATTCTGATTAGGCATGTTGCGCAAATTTTGTTCAAATGAAGGATAATTCTTCTCCATCGGCTGTAACTAGCCCTAGAATCTTTGAAAGTCAAGGGTCATTGAACAGTTGTTCTCTCATGGCTTGAGATTCATATTTAATGTATTCTCATGACATCAAACAAAATGTAGGTTACAACTTTCAGCTTTCGTAATGAAAATGGTGCAATGTAGTCATTGATATAAGATTGAATGATCTTCGTTTCCCAACGTTAATCTGATATGACGGACGATAAATAAACCTAATAGGTTCTACCTTTATTATCTGATAAGTACCCTTAAAAATGTACAAATGTATCCTATGTTAATTTAACTTTTAAATGACTTGATATTTATTTTTATTTAAACTATCTAGTATATGTTTGTCACTCTTCAAAAAATATAATGGCCACGATAACTATTATGACGCAAAAAATGATTGTTATCTCAACGCCACCTGGGTGCGTTTACGCGTTTGCCCTATCCCCACTCAGTCCCAAGCCGAAGATAGTAGAACACAAGGCGGTAGACCAACCAGACAGAATCATATTGTATTTCGGGCATTCCTTTATATACACATAAAATCAGACCGCACAACAAACTGGTCAGGAATCTAACATTAATACAGAACAAAAGAAATAGTGGTAGTGAACAGGGACACCATGTACACAATCAGTTAACTGTGGTTCATTGTAAGAAACAATATACTAAGAGTAAATATAGTAAATGGGAGAATAGAGTATGAGGAACGTAACAATCATAGAAATGCAATGTTTACACTACTCACAACCAAAATAATTGAAATAGTTCTCCAAAATACTGTTCTGAAAGTTCGTTACTCTTCTTTAATCGCCCAACATAATGACAATATAAAGAAGGCCTGAATGCTATTCTTGTGAATTCGCACGATGCTTGCGAAATTGGAGATTCTACAATTAAGACTACGTCAAATGTTACTTATCTTGGTGTAACCTTTACTTCTGATCCATCTTGCTCTTTGCTAATATCAAAAAAGGTTTTTCGTTTAGTATACTATGTGAAGCGATTACGTAGTTTTGGTATCACCAAGTACTTGTCATTACAATTTGTCAGTTCACATATATTACCAATTATTTTATATCGTTCCCCATTATTTTTCCCGGACTTTTGAGAAAAGACTATGTTGTGTTACGTAGAGTATTGAGAGCTGTTAGTGAAGTATGTGGTGAGAACTACGACGGCATCATAAACACAGTTGAAGACAGATATTTGAAATCCTACAAACAAATATCTAATGCTATTCTTTTTGATATAAACCACCTTCTTCATTCACGTCTTTCACCTCGTATATCTTCGGACAAAACGCGACGCTGCTACATTAGAATTCAAGCACGTGAGGAAAAGCATAAATGCTCCTCTACTCCATATTTAGCACACGTTCTATGTGATGGAAAATTCGTAAGAGTCAATCTAACTAGAAATCTGTGTTCTTAAAACACGGATTATTATGTAATGCAAACACCCCTGTTCCTTATGTTACCGTAATCTGAATTTGTTGTTTTTGTTGTTGACATTATACATATATGTATCATTTTTTCAGATGTGCACACGGTAAAAGAGTAACTTATTGAGACATTGTATGCTGAAATTTCATATTGTACTAAACAGACTACTGAATAAAGCTATTATTATTAAACCTTAACTATATCTTTTCATATATTATATCCCTTCATAAAAACGGGTATGTATCAATGTTTTAGTGCATTTTTGTAATTGCTTGTTATGGAGATTTTTGACTGAAGCTAGAAATATTAATTGTTGGGAGCCTGCTCATTGGTCCAATGGTTAAGCGTTCGCCTCGAAGCCTGAAGGTCTTAGGCTCAATCCCTGATGGGGTCGTGGATGGACACTATTCAAAAGTTTCAGTGTTTCCTGGTTATCTAACTCGAACCGATTCGTGATACCAAGTTATTTTCCTTGATTTGACGTCTCAGTTCAGGTAATCTGTCATGCATCCACACATTTGTATAATATTTCTACGTTATAATACTGTCAAGTAACGTTAAAGTGGGATCTTTTTCTTAACTAATTGGTAATTTACTACTTCACTATAAAAATGTTTGATCACAGAGATTACGAATTCTTGTTTGAACTTGTTCAGTGGTATGAGCTGTGCTCTACTTTTTATTATTTAGTAAGGAAGTACTGTAACGGATTTCTTATCAAGCTCTTAAAAATTCGTAACGTCCTAGCCAATATATTGTTGTTTTGATAAAAGTTGCCTAACATATTTTTAACTACTTTCAGTTTTCAGATAATCATTGAACAATATACATCCAGTGAAAATGGCAGTTTAATTAAAATTCTGGAATTAGAACAAATTTTGGTCAATCATTTAAAGAAACTTAAAGATATTCTTCAAAATGCTGAACAAATCTTAGTAAGTCAGTTATTATTTTATATTACTGTACTGTATTAATTTCTTACTACAATATTTTATCAGCTAACACAGAGGCAAGGTGTATGGAGTCGAGAATGTCTGAATTCTAGTTTTTGTTTATTTTAATTACATTTAAGTTACTTAACAACATGTCAGGTAACCAAAGCCATTAATTTCATCTCCTTAGCTTTGTGGACGATGTGGATTTCATCTATCTTATCCCTATCCAGTGCCTATGCCATCGATCAGATGACCTCATGAAGTGTATAATTTGTAATTTACGTATTTTTTCATAGAAAATGACTTTTATTACACATCATTTTGCTTTTGTTTTCTGTATTGCTAGTTTATTTTCACTTTTGATAATTTCATATATTTGTCTTCTTAGTTTTTACGCATTTGTTATAGATTTTTCAACACGTAAACTTAACCCTTTCTGCAAACTATATAATATAATACTTCTAGAAACCTCAGGGATAAGTAATTAAATGTTAGTAAACAAAAAGTATATGTAGTCAGCCCAACTAGATTAGGTTCACTTGATGTCGGATTAAGTCAGAAGACTCTCGATTTCTTATGATTAATAGTTTTGGATATGTAGTTCTATATTTAGTAAAAAATAGGTGAAAACGATCTATTTATATTCGAAGTGATGAAGACGTTAAGCACAAATAGATGATAATCGTCACAATACAGCCGAACGAATGCTAGTTTAATTAGCAGTGGATAGGTGGTCATTTCCCAATTAACCATTAGATAAAGTCTGTACTATAATCATCTTTTAAATTGGATATCATGAATTGGCTGGGTTAGGCAACCAGTGAAAACCAAGAAGTACTAGTTAGTTATGCCGTTCGGGTATGAGATGCCTGAGAATGTTCGTATTCACGACCCTACCAGGGAATCAAGCCAAGGATTTTCAGGTTTTGCAGCTGGTACCTAGTTGTTAGCCAAATAAACGGGCATTAAACCTTCGATATTCCTAACTTCGGTCATTTCGCAGTACATAGGGCAATCTTATTCATTTCCATTGGTGGATAAAAGCTTCACATGCAATAGACCTGAACTCCATTGGTCACGACTTCTTACCAGAATTTCACAAATTACCTCCTGAAACTAGTCACTAGTAAATTAATATTGACTGTAATTGGGTCATGTAAAGAATGTTGAATTTGATATTACGAATTGGCCTGGGGACCAAACTCACATTATTGGCTTTCAGTTCACTGGAATGATGCTGCTTAGTAAGCGTTTTTAGCTGCCATCGGCCTTCAGTGTTGTCTCACCATCATCTACAGTCGGTGATATTTTTTCTACATCAAATACCCACCGCGTAGGAGTCTCATGCAGAAGTTGTCCAATGTTTCCTGCTTTATAATTATTGTCTAACCGAAGTCAATCCGTGATGTTAAACTTAAAATTATTAGTTGCTTCCGACAGTTTGTGCATGCATAATAAGCTAAGTGGTATAGAACCAAGTTTATATATTTTAACTGTTTGTCCTACTTAATATCCGTATCGTTATCTTCTAATAAAGTCATTGAAATACTGTAACACTCATTAATATTTTAGTCTTACAATCAATCAAATGTGTTTATAAGGTCTTATTTCATTACTTCTTCTGTCGTTATATTATTGCAACCAGTAGCTTGAAGGCACTTTGGCTAAGCTAAGGAACTTTTTTTTTCGATATTTCTAAAACCTTATTTAAAGTGTTCTAAAATCCACACTTTGTGTAATAACTGTATATTTAACAACATATTATCCAAAAAAGAGCTTCTCTGACTAGAAGAAGGCCTAAGATGATCATCTATTACCTTAATCACTTTTGATTAGTTTTGAAGTAGTCTTATGTTCTTGTGATATAAATGTTATGGAACAACGTAAATAGCTTGAGATCTTTAAAACAATTAATCCTAGGTAGTACGGTTCGAAGTCGGTCCTAGTATGCATTCATTTGTTGGCTTCCTCTAAATGTTGAGATCATAATGTGTTACTTCATATTCCTCTTACTGGTTTCATCCTTTTCTTTCGAATCATACTTATATTGCATTTTCCCTTGGTATCATCATTATATTGCTTTGCTTATCATCCTGTTTATTTCCCATCACTGTGCCGATGTAGTGTAACAACTTTAACTGATTTATATTCGTGCCAGGACCTTGTTTGTATGCGTTTATCTGACTAGTGTTAAACAAATCATTTCCCGGATATTGTCATACAACGGTGAAAAGATGGTTCATTGCAACGGTCGATCTACAGAAATACGACATGAAATGGATTTTTCTTAAACTTTAATAGCTTCTGCCCAATCTATTATAAAGCAGCATTAATGAAAACGTTGTTCCTCATAGCCAAAAAATATGTACTTCATATACAATAGATTCAGAACTCACTAACATCAAACAGTATCTAAAAAATAATAGCTATTCAGAAAAATTCATTTACAAATACAGTAAACATAAAGCTGATAAATCAAACGAAACCACAGTTCAAAAGAAGCCTGTTTTCATTTAACTCGATTTTAAAGGTGATGATATTGTAGAAGCGATCAGAAGAAGATTCAAACATCATTAAGGAGAACTTATTAGGCTGCCAAATTAGTTATATCGTATGTGACAAGATGTTCACTAAAACAATTGAAAATCGACAGGGATCCTTATGTTACCGCTAACTGTTTGTATAAATTTACATGTACATGCAGAAGCAGTTAGATTAGCAGAACAGGAAGATGGGCCTACCTACGTTTTAATGAATATGTTCCCAAAAATCTACTATTCAAAGGATTAAAAACACTTAACAGCGCAATCGCTAAACATTTGATTGACACGACACCAGATTGATATCACTGAGTCCTTCAAAGTGTTCAACAGACAAGAAACTTCAAATCTTCTTAAATATGCTGAAGCGATTGTCACTAAACGATTGAAACCAAACTTATGTGTCCAAAAGAAATCAGTTATAAGCTTCTCTTTACCTTGGTAACCTATTATTCTTTTTTTTTAAATTTAACTTATTGCATTAATATCTTTTCTCTTCAGATCAGATCTAACTTTTTCCTTACATCACCGTTTTCAGATTGCTAAATCAAAATTATTTAATTAGGTTATCATATCACATTTTGAGTTTATTAACTGAGCTTAATCCACATCATTCTCAAGTGTTTCCAACCGTTTCTTTATTTTCTTATTGTGTAATTATTTAAACGCCGATTACTATCTCTTTTCTGATACTTTCGTTTGTATCGGATATATATTTGCATCATTTCCTCCAACATATTGGTTATCATTACATATCTAATATGTCTACATAATTCTGATTTTAATCAAGTACAATCATTCTCATGATTATTATATTTTGTTTCAAATGTTAATTTTATAAAATATTATTCTAGGTTGTGTGCAGCTGATGAGAAACCAACAAAATAAAATGAATTCATCTTATTCTGTACAAATATTTGCTTTTGCTCTTTTGAAAATAACAAAGGAAATAATCTGTATGAAATTTTAAACAAATCAGTCGGTATATTTAGGTCCTTGACTGGAACGAGCATGAAACAAATCGGTTGTTTGTTTACCCAGTTTTCCATTGTTATATTTCATCAACTGCGGAGTGAAGAGCAGTGAATATTTTCTTTGTGAATTATTCAAGTTACACATTGCTTCACTATATTGACTTATTTTTATACTTTTCTATACGTTTTCCTGAGTCATGATAATACATAGTTCCTTTGTCTTTGTTAGAATGGTAGTATCATCGGTATCCATTATTTTTGATTGCAGGCGAATCCACGATCGTCTCTCCCATGCCCACTGTTGTTAAACGATAGTAAACGTATCTCTCACAATCCGTATGCAGATTTATGTTCCATGTTGGACTCCTGGTAAGTTTACTGCTTTGTATGAATGCTTTTGTTTTTTTGTTTGCTCACATAAGTGGTTATGTAACTTATTTGTGAAGTACAGATTATTGTACTGAGCTTTGAGCTACGTTTTATGCATGTCGGTTAGTGACCTGAACCGAAGCAAGTGAGCTGGGACTTGAATCTGCAGAACGCTTTAATCACTGAGCCACTGCTTCATACTTCGTTGGGACACATTGTTAATATTTATGTTTATCGTATGTTGTATGTCATGTAATATATATGTTATGATGCGAGAAATTTGGTGGTTGGCTGGCCGAATGCCAATCACTAGTGCCTAGTCGGTAATTGTGCGTTTGCCCTATGCCCACTTAGTCCCAAGCCAGAATAGGAAGAATACGACCCAGTAGATCAACCAGACAGCATGCTATTATATTTCAAGCATTCCTTTATATATTTACATAAAATCAGACCGCACAGCAAACCAACTAGAAAATTAACATGAATACAGAACAAAGAAAATAGTGTTAGTGAATAGGAACAACTTGTACACAACTAATTAACTCTAGTCCATAATAAGAGACATTATAATTATACAGTAATTATACAGTAATTATGCTAAACGGGAGGATAGGGTAAGAGAAACGTAACAATAATAGAAACAAAATATTTATATTACACACAGAATAAAAGAAATTAAGTTCTTAAAACACAGTTCTGAAAGTTTGTTACACTTCTTTGTAGTACGGCATAACAAGATATTCTTAACTAAAAACACTGTTAATCGTAAAGTCCAATAATTATTAGTGCTAACCTAGTCACCGTACAGAGATAACTCAGCAATTGAGATCTTAATTGTGGTACTGGTAGTATGCAAGCTTGAACTGTAATAAAGAAGACTTCAAAGCTAGACAAATACCTAGTAAGAGGTTATTATTATTATTATTATAAAACCTATATATAAAGCTCTTCGCTAATTAAATGCTAACATTTATCATTAATTGCAGTTCTCATCAATATTTTTCCTCCTAGTTACAATTATTTCTCCAAAGGCATCTCTATAGATAACTTGGGCGTTAATACGAGATATACTTTAAAAATCAGTTTCATTGACTGTAACAAATTGAAGTGAATATGGAACAGCAGCACAGTGGTTGAGGCGTTCGACTTTTTAGTTATTAAGTCTCAGGCTCAAACCACGACCCATCCACTTTATTTTTAACACCCGGCTAACATCATTAACTCTCATACACAAATCTTTTCCTGTTAAATGAACGAGTAAACTGATGTGATGTAAATTCAAAGCTCAGGTGGATGATCTTGGTGTTGTTGACTTTTCTGTGCTAAATAGCTTACTATTACTGCTTTCGTTTTCGTTCTGAAAAACATCAAGGACTACTTCGTGCTGAAGTGAGGCTTTATTGTACGAGCAGTCAATCAATTCTTCTTAGTGGTCTATTTTGTAATTAACCGTCTTCATGGTTTTCATTGTGTTCATTTTTTGCGTATCATTATTAACTTTCTCATTTATTTGACCTTAGATCGAGCGGTTAACTGGCCTGTCCTGCATAGGTTTGTAGATAGGATCTGTATCGATGTGCCAGTTGATTGCCGATTGATCTAAGTGTCATGCTTCTGAAAACTCCCTGGCATTTTTAGGGTCGCCTTGATCCCTGGATTTAGAATTCTTCCCGGTCAAATTCATGTCTATGGTTTTCCATATGCATTGATGACAGAGATAGTATGTCGCGTCACTTCACTGCTAGCTTGTGTTTGTATATACATAGACAGAGAGAACATCCAGCGTAGGGTTTTTTTGGGTTGTTACAATTTATTTTGTAAATGATGTTTGTTTTCTTTTGCTGTTGTCTTTCGGTTTGCATACACCTTCCATGGTGTGGGCAGTCAGGAAGTGAAAACCGCCCTGATACCTCTAACAGCACGCTCTGCATGCAATAAAATAAAGGGATTGTTTATTTGTGAGGAATGCCAATCTCAAAATATTTAAAAAAATCCGGTGGATTTTGTGATGCTCTTCAAATCAATCTGAGGTTGATTTTCCACTGGTGGGTTGAGTTACCAGGCCCCTGTAGATGAAGTTGTTGAGGATATCAGGTTTTGGGGAAGATTGGTAAGATATGAAATGAATTAATTAATTAGTGAAGTTAGTGTATACAAATAATTATATTTAAATCATGACAGGACATCTTGTAGAATCACAACGCTGCAATAGCATAGGCATAACCTTTTAATAGGTTCGGATATAAACCCTTGTGCTTTCTAAAGTCGCTTAATTGCTCTTAACAATTTCGATGATATTCAAAGCTCAGCGGGGGCGGAGGGGTGATTCTGATGAAGTGAATACTTTTATTGTGGATCATTTGCGTGTTTACTTCTTGATTCTGAATCTCACAGCGAAGGATAACTCGTCATCCTAAAGACTGTTTATTATCTATCTTGAATACATATGCTTGATTTAAGTCATTTAATATGTACAGATTTATACTTTGTCTTAAACTATACTTTAAGTGTATAGGAGCTAGCAATATTACGTGATTACCTAAAGTGAAGTGGGTAGAATATTTCGTGGACCTGAGACATATCAGTTAAAAGCCTAATGTTCTAAACACTATACATTATGAAAAAGACATTTATATAGGCAGATTTCCTCGAATTTTTTATATTTTTCACATTCTTGTTCTTTTAGTAACTTGATCAATTCTTTGACCACACTGATCAGTCAGCTTACCAGTATCAATGAAGATTTCTTACGAGAAAATGAGTTAAATAATCAGTATGAAGTAAATCTGTCATGTTTAACTTGTCAGATTCAAGTATCTATTCATGAATTGGTGTGCACCCTGTGTTCTCATTCTTCTGGTCTATTGTTTTTGGCTTTTCGACCAGAATCAACTAGTCTTCTAATTAAAGCCTGTTTACAGACGTTTGCTAATATCATGTTAAAAGAAACTATGGGTAGCAGCAAAACACTTGCTTCGAATTCTTTCATACTTGGTTTGGAGTTGATTTATAAAATTGAGGCTTTGCGGTACTTAGATTTACTTATTGATTGGTCAAGAAGAAAAGGTGTGTTTGTGTTAGGTTTATTTTAATTATTTCAATGTCTTAATCATTAAATTTTATGTATTCTTTTCGTTTAAATGTCCGTATGAACAGACGTTGTTTATGTGGAGCATTGCCTTTGTTTTGCTAATTTCCTCATCTGAAAATTATTAAGCTACATATTTAAACACTTCATCTGTCTTGGGAGTTTCATCGACCCTGATGAATTAGTATCTGAAAAGAGCTCGAGGTGGATTCACAATGCTTGCTTGGCTTTTGCTAACTTGTTTCACTTATGGTACAGGGTTGATATCTATTTTTCTACCATGAGACAGCCGAGTATCACTAGCCATCACTCATAAGGTGTGGCTCATGGCGTGTGTACTAAAATGTAGTTGATAATGGAGTTTAGTACTTATATGATGTCTTCTCATTTACATTTTACTAATATCAATTTTATTATCAATTTAATTTCTCCTTGAGGTATGACAGGTGTTTATTCCTTTATTACACAACTTCAATCAGACACTAATATTACTGTTGATCTACTACGAGTCAATGAAGCAAATATTCGTGACGCTTTATTTGGGTTAACTAGATTAACATTAAATTCTATCGGACAATTTTCTAATCTTTTGGAAATGGATTCAGTCAATTGTTTGATGAGTGATAATGAATTGTTTAATGTGGAAAATGTTAAAGAATATGTACTTACAACACTTTCTACCGCAGCACCAATATGGATTGCTGATGTAATCGCTATGGATGATTATTTTGCTCCATTATTAATGTTAATTGAAGCATTTTCTGAATATGATTTAGATACAAAGTGTGTAGGCGGATACAATACAGTTAATTCGATGATAAAAAATGAAAAGTTGAAAAGTCCCGGTGATGATCTAAAGTCTAATGGTAGGTTACTTAACATGTTCTTCATGGGCATTTTATTAGATGACTTGAATGTTAAATTGTCAAATAACTATGCAAGATTTGTTAAATTTGATAGAGTACATCACCTTTATTATGAAAGTTATCATCCACTAATTCAAACTTCGTCTTATCTTAATTCATTTCTTGAGCTAGTTATATCATGGTCTGTGTACCTAAGAAGGAAAATAATGAAGATAATTAGTAGTTCGAATTGTTGTTGTTTTGTTATGTTCTCTTAATTCTTAGAGATGAATGATTTAATTGAAAAGCTTTCATTGTTGCTCTGGACAACTCCATCGGAACTTACTTTAAGTGGAAGTGAACATTCTGATTATTATGCAACTACTATGTCAATCTGTTCTGATTTCATTATTTCCAACTGACTGTCTTCATAGGTTCTATTTTCTTGTATTCTTGTTAGTTGATTTCTTCAGTTAACCGTAAATCATATGATTATTACCCTATGTACAAAGTGGTTTACATATAGTATTGAGTTAGCTGGTACGAAAAATGATTCAATTTCTTATACATCACCCTTTACTGATGTTCTTGTTGATCCCATCGTGTGATTTCTATTATTATGCATGTACATAATGTTGTCTCACTGATGAATCTTAGAATAATTTTATCTTAATCGTTTTTACTATTTTTGTTTGCGTTGAGATCATTTTCTTGTTTTCAATTACTTTCAGTCGTTGTGTATCGGAATCCAGTCTAATTTGTTGTTAGTTAGTTATTTCAAATTTAAGTCTTGTCAAATCTTTTGAGAGTTTATGAAGTAAGTGGTTATACACAAGGTTTTCAATGTTCATTAAGTGTATTTTATTCAGAATATTTAGATGCTCATTTAGTAGGCGAGTGTTACCTATTTGAATGTAATGTTCATTAAAGATTTCAGTTTATATTTTTATATCAGACTGCACCACACTGATGTTTTCATAGAAGTCATTATGTTCATTACTGTAGACTCTCGAAATAAAGATTACATTGAAAATTACACTGTAATATACAAGACTTATTCAGTAAATAGATGCAAGAATAACTGAAAATTCTGTATTCAGAATACATAGGGAACAATGATATAGTTCCTGGTAACATTAATTTTGAGTACTTCGCTTATTCACTACACTGGCTAAAGAGTATTTTGTATCTGCTACTTGTTTACAAGTTACGGTATTCACTTAGTGTCTTCACTTTTTAACTGTAAAAAATATAAACCATTATGCATTTGCTTGATTTTAATACTTCTTTGTATTATTACTATTGTTTCAACATTAAATTTTTATACAAATAAGCACCAAAATATATGCGCCATGCAATTAGAGACATTATATTTTGAAAAAAATAAAGACAGAAGATGATCATAGCAAAAAAATCTTACAGTTTAATGAGGCAAGAATAAAATTACAAAGTAGGAAATACAGTTAGGACAAAAATACGTTCAAGAAAGGCTTCATTCCATTGAGAAAGTCATCACTCCGGCTGAATTGCCACTGGCTTCTGTTTTGGGTCATATTTGTTCAGGTCTCAAACCATGGAGTTGCATCATCTTTATGACCTCAACCAAGAAATTGGGATCGGGTTGACAAAGGCCAGTTCTATGTAGCCTTCTTCTGTTCTACGACACTATGTTATGAGCTGACCATCTTATAACTTTTCCAACCGGCTACAGCGTTGACATGTAGTGAAGGGTATGGAAGCCATTGTGATGACATTCGTATTATGCGACCAAGCCACCGAAGCTGATATTTCAAGATGATGATCCTGGTAAGGTTGTTATTACTACGCTTGAACACACGTTACTATATCTCACCATTACCCTCGATGTCTACTAGTCCTGCTTAAAGGCTGGACATTCGCTTTCGTCATTTCGTGTCAGTAGATAACACCCACACTATGAGAAGGTAATTAATAAGACTTCGTTGACAGAAGCTAAACGCATGGCCATGAGTGTATTTTGAAGGCCCTGCGACCTCCAGCATGGAAGTAAGTATTCTTTACTCCAATGTAATTTTTTTAAGAAAAAATATTTTGACAATGTGTCTTTTCATTCATATTTTAATATAAGTCATGTCTAATACAGTCTTCTTATTTTCATAAGTTTTTACTATTGTATTTTATTTTCTGTTACTATTAGCGCGACCGAATACTGAACAGTCTACGACAAATGATCCAGTTGAAACGACTAATGTATTAAGTTCAAAGGCAACAATTCGTAACCTGTTATCTGGACCAATACAATTGAGCAGTTTGGTGAACACATTAACTATCACCTTATTACGTCATAGTGAAAATGTATCCTACTTAGACCGTTATGGACCTCGTTTAGCACAGTTTATCTCTCGTAAGCTGTTGTCGTCTTTGTGTTTATTTATAAATGTATACTTGCTGTATTGTGTATACTATTCTTGGGCTTATTGAAAAGCTTATTATTCTGATTATGTATTATGTATCGAGTTATCTTTAGGTGAAAGCTTTTTAAATTTAAAGTTTCCACAGTTATGATATAGAACTTATATATGGTGTATTATTATTAGGAAGTAAGGAGATAATGGGCCATGTGTCATATCCATGTTCGAATAGTTTTTTAGCTAACTTGGAACATGGCTTAATACATAAGTCAGTGCATGGTTATACTTGTTATATTTTCACAATGTCGTTAGCGTTATCATACGTCAGATTTAAATGAAATCTAGATCATAACTGTGTCCAACTCGTTTACCTTTGAATTACTGTTTTGTTGCTATACTGAGTTAGCTGATTACTGGGTTTCATTAAACTCGTTCTTCCATTACTCTTGAAAAATTTTGTTTGGTATTCGAGATATCTAATCAGATCTACGCAAAGAACCGTATTTCGGTGAATGTAATATTTCATATATGACCCACTGATTTCTACTTTTCTAGTATTCGAATTTTGCTTTTCATTGGAAATTTCCTATATTATTGCCATTTATAATTATTTTCCGTTTTTAACCTCCGCCGTGGTTGTCCGCAACGCTTCTAATTTTCACTGTCATCCTTATTATACTTGGTGGTTTTTCGTTCATTTATTGGATGAGTCTGCATATTTGAGTATTATTTTTATCGAAGAATTCATTTCAAGGCCTAATCTTTATTATATTTGTGTTTTTCGTTCGGCATATCGAGAATCGCGGTTAGTTTCAATTGTTTGAAATGAAATCTTTACTTTCAGTTGCACTATAATATGTTACATTCATTCACTAGATGAACTGGAATAGTGATCGAAAATTGTAAAAATACACGCAGTAAATATCGGAATCGCTGTGAATAACCTCAGCTTCATTCGCTCATATTTTGCTTTTATAGTATCTAAGGTCAATAACTTCATTTACACCTAATTGATGTAAACCTTGATTAACCTCCTTGTAACATTAGTTAGCCTATCATTCTAAGCTCTGATATAAATCGATGTGATTAGCTCTAAATGTGTCAAAAGTAGGAAGTTACTTGTTGTTGTTCATGTCAAATATCCATAAATAATCATCCAAGTCATTTCTACTTCAGAATTCTTCAAATCAATATTGAACAGTTTCCCAACTTCGAAATTTCTCATCGCATGGAAATTATTAAGATTGTTTTAATTACAATTTTTTGTTAAACATTTGCTTGAATTGATTATTTGCGAACTAACATCGGACGATTTATTCATTTTAAAACTTTAAGCAGCCATATTGATCGTAAATAGGCATTAGTTGTCTTATTTCTCAATGTAATCATGTGTACTTCAAAATGATTCCCTATATCCGTAATTGTGATCCATAATGCATTCTCTAGTAATTTAGCTTTATAATTTTTGCAGATTATTTTTGAAGCTGGTGAGAGGGATTAATACAAAGTGGTAACTTTTAGTTTAACGTCCGAACGAAATATTCCAACACTGCTTATTCATTAAATGATGTTCTACCCCAAATGAGACTTTTCTTATTCCTCAGGGTCACTGATAGGGTATCTTAGGATAGTAAAGTCAAATTTGTATATAAAGTATGATTTCATCAATAGGCAAGAGAATTAACTAATTAAGCACAATACTCAGAAATAAATTATGGCAAAATGTGCGTTTAACAAGTTATTTGGAAGGGCAGAGCATCCCCGACAACTGTATGCTAATGTTTATACTTCCAACTTCAAGTAAACTACCAACACTATATAAGGAAGGAATTTTTAGAAATCAGAGTCTCATATTAACAAATTTATAATTCTGAAACAAATGATAAAATTCAAATATCAACAATACTGCCTAGGGGTTTCTTAGTAGGTTATTTTGCAACAACTGACTGTTTCGATTGATTGCACTGTTATAAACTTATATGATTAATTATAATCTTGTTATTCCTCGCGCTCATTTTGAATATCATCCACATTCTTCATTTATCCGAGTTTCTCATGTTTTATTTGTATTGCAGTCTACCTACCCTTCAAAATGCTTTCTATTTTTTTTTACTTTCAGCTTCCCACCAAGCCGATAATGTACAAGATATTACACCTATTGATGTATTATCTCAGATGACTTCATTTACACGAACAATTGCTAGTTATATCAATTGGCTTCGTGATGGATCATCTCGTTCTCATGTAGCTGGTATTTTAAATATACCACCTGATTCCCCCCTTTCACCCGAATCATGTTCTTGGTTAATTAGTCAATTACAAACAATGACTGGTGAATTGAGTGATGCATTAGATACGATTCTAGGTCTTGAAGTTGCTGATGATCTTTTAGTAGCTCCAAATACTGCTACTTCCACATCACAAATGACTTATTCTGGTCGCCGACAACCAACTCAACTTTCAGCTGGTAGATTCATACCACCTAGCATCCTATTAATATTGCGTTTATTGCGTACAAATATATTAGGTTCAAATGATTCACTGTCAGTTTTTGATCGGTTATCAGATAATTCTTATTCGGAACAACAAATCATTCTTTCTCGCACTCAATTGCTTATTGAAATCTTTAGTATGAATGGATTGAATACTTTCATTACATTAGTCCAAGTAAGTTCTCGAATCTTAAGTAGCTTCAGTTCGTATACTTGTATAACAATTATTGTTTCCAGAAATATAATTAAGTAATCAAGAACAGACACTAGAGTTTGATTCACTTTCGGTTTGCCCCACCGTAGCTGCTACCTTGACGTGGTGGTCGGGCTTGCCTATCGTGATGACCCAACCGAGCTATATTGGCTGGAACATATGTTCCTGTAGGTTCTACCATGCCAGGCAGGTCGATTGGAGAACGATGAGACTACAAGCAGCTACTCAAGGTCTGAGGGCGAAGTCGTACTGCTGACTGCAGAGGGGTGTGACAGCAGTAAGGTGTTTCCCTCGGACAACCAGCATCTGCAGCGATGCTGCCTTCTCACAAGGAAGGAGGGGTTAGAAAAGGTCGACCCTAAAAATGTCACACCTCACCCTACCTCACGGATTTCCGTCTCCGACGGTAAGGGTGCCCACTAAGGGCTTTTAAGCGCGGAGCTAATACTCAAAAAACTTTTCATAAAAAGGCCGTGCGTGACAGGCCTCAAGCAGTTGTCCCTTGGGCTCTGCGGTCACGCTCTCAGGTCTCTGAGACCAACACTAATCTACTTTCTTTTTCAGGTTTCTCAAGAAACACCCTTCCATGGTGTGGGCAGCCGGGAAGTGAAAACCGCCCTCATACCTCTAACAGCACACGAGATCATCTTGTTCGAAGCCAAATCCCACCTTCAACTCTTAATAACTCTCTTATCACCATGCCTAATCCTTCTAACATAATTTTATCGCCTTGCGTCTCTAATGCTAGTGATTTGAGTTCACGAAACGTTATCCCTGGTCTCCTAAAACCGCGCACTAAGTTGTATATTGGAGCTTTCAACGTTCGAACGTTATGTCAAATAGGACAACAGGCATCCTTAGCCATGACTCTAGAATCCCGCTCCATCGATATCTGCTGCATCTCTGAAATGCGTATACAGGATCCAAGCACAGTCATTTGCTTGACCTCACCTTGTGAAAATAAGGAATCTCCCCGGTTCACTCTTCGTGTTTCCGGGGACCCCACTGCTACCACTCGAGGCCTTGCTGGCGTCGGTATAGCACTAAGTTTAAAAGCTGAACAGGCTCTCCTCGACTGGATTCCAATAGACAGTCGCTTGTGCGCAGTCCGTCTAAATGGAACGGTAAGGACTCGTAAAGATAGGGACACACGCCGTTGTCTCTTTGTTGTCTCTGCCTATGCTCCCACTGACTGCAGCTCAGATGAAGTGAAAGATGAATTTTACAGAGAGCTATCTGACCTTCTATGTAAAGCTAAGCGCACTGATGTAGTAATAGTGGCGGGTGGTTTTAATGCCCAAGTAGGTAGACTAGATGAAACCGAAAGGCACCTAGGTGGATCATATGGTGTTGAGGCTCAACGAACAGACAATCGCGACCGGTTACTACAACTTTGCTCAGACAAGCGTTTATTTCTCGCAAACACCAACTTTAAGCATAAGGAAAGACATCAGTTGACATGGCGGCCTCCGAAATCAACCCAACGCTGGACTCAAATAGACCACATTGCTATTAGCCATCGTTGGAGAGGCTCGATAGAAGACTACCGCTCGTTTTGGAGCACATGTTTAGACTCAGACCATGCCTTAGTGCGAGCGCGTATTAGTCTGCGACTCACTGGACGTAAAAGATCTACGACAAGGATCCCCCCCAGAGTTCAACTTAATGATGTGAAAGTCAAGAATGCATTCCAGGAACAACTAAAAAACCAATTAGTAAACGGCGTAAACTGTTCTCAACCTGAGCTAGCCTGGAATGATATCCAAAAAGCTGTCGAAAGAGCAGTAATATCTACTAATAAACTAGACCTAAAGGTTAGGAAAACTCAGTGGATTTCAGCTGCATCTGCTGAACTGATAGATACTCGGCAACACATCCCATCTGGTTCTGAACATGATGAGCAACGTAGGCAACTTAAACACAAACTAATCAAAAGCTTACGCAGTGATCGTGAGCAATGGTGGGTGGCGAAAGCTAAAGAGATGGAAAAGGCAGCGGCAATAGGTAACAGTAGGCAACTGTTCAGACTTATCAAGGAAACGGGTATCAGGAACCCAACTGTAAGTGAAACTATCTGCGAAAAAGATGGTTCCATTATTCACTGTCAATCCAGAAGATTAGACCGATGGGCAGAACACTTTAGGGAACAGTTGAACTGGCCCACGGCGTCATCCCTGCTGCCCACCATCCCCAAACAATCTGAATGGCAAATTAACATTGGTCCCCCAAGTCTCAGTGAGGTTGTGAAGGCTATTGGAAACTTAAAGCAAGGGAGAGCGGCAGGACCAGATGGATTGACCCCTGAGATATTTAAGGAAGGTAGTCAAGTCTTAGCAGCGAGATTAACTGAGATCTTGGCTAGAATTTGGGAACTAGACGTAATCCCATCTGACTAGTCTCGAACACTAACCATTTCGGTCTTTAAGAAAGGACAGAAGTCCTCGTTTGACAATTACCGAGGAATCAGTTTAACGAATATAGTGTCTAAAATACTAGCTTCAATAATACTTAGACGTCTAACGAAAGCTCGTGAAGAGCAAACTCGAGAAAACCAAGGTGGTTTCAGACCCGGACGTGGTTGTATAGACCAAATATTCACACTTAGGCAGGTTCTTGAACATAGGCATACTTTCAGACGCCCAACAATAGCTGTATTCCTTGACCTTAAGGCGGCGTTTGACTCTATTGATCGTAAGGTTATGTGGCAATGTCTGTCATTGAAAGGCGTACGGGAGAAGTACATTAACCTTATACAAGCTCTCTACTCGAACACCACATGTCGTGTTAGAGCTTATGGCAGATTGTCTTCGGAATTGACCACTTCTAGTGGTGTTCGTCAAGGTTGTCCGCTATCTCCATTTTTATTTAATTTTATCATGGACATACTTTTAGAGTTAACAATGGCATCGTCTGATTTCTCCGGGCTTGACCTCTTTCCAGGAGATAAACTTACTGACTTAGAATATGCCGACGATATAGTTCTACTGAGTGAAGATGCTGATAAAATGCAGAATCTTTTGACTACCTTAAACTTGAACGTAAGCATGTTTGGGATGCGATTCTCCCCATCCAAATGTAAAATGTTACTTCAGGACTGGCTTAATTCGGCACCAAAGTTAGTGATAGGGGGTGAAACTATTGAATGCGTTAACCGTTTTACTTATCTAGGGAGCCTCATCAGTCCTAACGGTCTAGTGTCCGATGAAATCTCGGCCCGTATACATAAGGCTCAATCGGCTTTTGCCAATCTGCGTCACTTGTGGCGTAGGCGAGACATTCATTTAATGACGAAAGGACGCGTTTACTGTGCAGCAGTTAGATCCGTTTTACTTTATGGATGTGAAACATGGCCTTTAAGGATAGAGGATATCCGTAGGCTCCTAGTATTCGATCATAGATGTCTCCGAAACATTGCTCGTGTTTGCTGGGACAACCGAGTAAGCAATGCGTGGGTTAGGAATAGGGTACTAGGTAAATACGGTAAGCCTATTGATGAAGTAGTGAATCTTCACCGGCTGAGGTGGTTAGGACATGTGTTGCGTATGCCTGACCACCGTCTACCGAAACGAGCAATGTTGTCTAGTGTGGGAGTAGGCTGGAAGAAAGCTAGGGGTGGCCAAACAAAAACATGGCACCAATCCATGAAGTCATTGACAATTGGGCTGAGCCATGTTAATAGATGTAGACTACCTGGTTGGGCCCCACACGATGAGCGTAACAAATGGTTGGAGACTTTAGGTGATATGGCTCAAAATCGTTGGCAATGGCGCAGGTGCATCCACTCCTTGTCTTCCTCCAAATTCTAATTTCTGAGCTTATTATAATTTTCTCTTTACTGAATCACTTTATATCTCAAATCTCATGTCTGATCTCTATGCCTTTCCATTAGTACTTACTCTGTTACTACCTCCCCTACTCTGGGATTTGGTCCGACAATTTAATCTTTATCTGCTAATTGAGGCATGGCAACTTGAACTGATGTACGCATGTACCAAGTTCTACGTTGTAACTGACTGACTGACTGACTTTCGGTTTGAAGAACAGTGATGCTACATAATATTTTGATCAGAAGTTGCTGAAGTGAGGTCTAAACCTTGAGTTTAGCGGTTGCAGATTAAGTACATTTTATCATTATTAAGGATGTTCCTCGAATGCATGGCAAACGTATAGTATCGTAATACTTAAACATTTTCGTTATATGTTAGTCTGTAAATCTTATCTGAATTCATTATACACTCAGAAATTTAAAGTTACTGCATAACTATTGCGTGTCCCGTATACCATAAAATGAAGAACGATGTGATTGGAGTTACTGGGGCAATAGACTCGTTGAACCAATCCTTGATAAACTTTTTCCATCTTTAGACGACTTTAGATGTTAGTGACTGGCATGCCATCATCTTCACAGATTGTGTCATGGACACTAGACTTCTTGCTGACAGTGGCTCGAGTTATTTGAAATAATTCCCAGTGGGGCGTGTTATAATCTATTCTCCACTCATCAGCCAACAGATTTCTTGATCGTCATACAAGCTTTATGATATAAGTATCATAAGTATCTACGTGTGTTGTCAAACTTACGAATCATCAGATTGAACTGACATGTCTCATGGAGTTGTAAGGAGCCTGCATAAACCGGATGCTTATAAGCAAGACGTTCCACAACACTCTACGAACCGTGACCCACCATTCTTTTGGCGACATTCAAATGCGGCTAATGCTCATGTGTGCTCTAGTGAACTAGTACCTAACCTTGTACTTTACTCAGTTTAATATCTTAATACAATTGAAACTGCTCTCACTAATAAAATGATGTATGACGAAGTTTTTTTGTATTATTTAGGAGTTAGTACTAATTTGTCTGTAGTTATTCGCATTTATACTTCATGTTATGCATATCCTAGTGATAACCACCGAATAAATTTTATTTGTTTCCCCGAATTTGTTCTATTTAGAAATTATCCGATTTCTTCATACTTCAACTACAAGCCACATTATCTCAAGCAAATAATACAATTGATTTAATCGATATCAGTACTTGTAATTCTAATATTAACTTAATATTTTCCATGTTCGATTCATCAACACAAATTGTTTCTGCCATTTTGCGTACTATTATACCAATTCAAGGTGTCGATTTTCAAGATACTAGGATTCTTACTCCGTTATTTCATGCTTATGCGTGTACAATTTTTGCTTATTGCCCACCTGGTCCTAAAGCTGTACAACTGGAAAGGGTAGGTGTATTTAATTCTTATTCTCTTTTGAAAGTTTATCACTTCTAAGCTATATAAAAGTGTTGTTTTTGTTATAGTGTCTGTAACCTATTTACGAAGTTCACTTCTTCATGATAGCTTGTTATTCACGTTTTGAATGATGGTTAAATTATATATCACCCGTCTTGCCCCATAGTGCAGAAAGTCCACTTCCTCTCGTAATACTATCATATTAACACGCATTTATAGCCTTTGACAGGAAGCTCCTACTCATTACCTAAACATGGAGGTGATGTTACTTACTATGTATCTCAGTAGTTATGTGAGAGCTGGTAGTGGTATTGACAATTGCGTTCAATCTACGTATAATGATTGAGTTGTTTATTGTAATTGGGTGTTGTGGGGATTGTTGAATTTTAATTTTATTTCACGATTCGGTCTGAATTAGACAACCATTGACATCGTCCTAGTATGAAACTCTTCAGCAGTGCATATCCATGACCCGTCCACTCTGAGATCTCTTTAGCTCCGTTGACATGAGTTCTATAATTAATACAGGGCTTACAATGCCTCGATGAAAGCAGTTTTACCCGTTGCTTGTGAAAGCTGGTCTCACCAACCTCGAAATATTTGACGGATTTCTTTCTCCAATCATCATTATCTCCAAAGGATTGTCGATATCCGGTGGCAAAACTTCGCTGTTAGTTTTGGGGTTCCGGAATGTTTGTCCCAAAGCAGTGCCAACGTAGTGAATAGCATCATCTTATAACGTCAACCCCTGTAGGTTGGTCATGTTATCTTAGCGGCTTTATCATTTGCAAACTATTTATTGGTAAATTATATTTATCACTGTGTATTCGTGTAAATTTATTACACAGAAAATGTTTATTTTTCGAGGGAAATGCAGTTTAGGTTATCAGCTAAGTATGTTGTAACCGACATTTTTGGGGGTTTTCCTTTTATTTGGTGAATCACTACTGAATATTAGAGAGTAATTTTCAACAGACTTTTTTTTGAGGCGTCTGGAATTATTCGCGACTACCTACCATTTGTTTAGTGATTCGGTACTGAATAGTAAAGTGTGATCTTCAATGAAACCTTAATTTCAATCGTCTCGGGTCATCCACAAATGTCTTTCGTGAACATATCTGTGCCGCACAGCTGACATACCTGACGACGAACATAAATATGGTGAAAGTAAGAATTTGATATGTTTACTTTGTAAAATGCACTAAATAAACAGACAAAATGATTGAAGATTCTAAATACAACGCTCTTAGTGAACATTGAAATCATTGTATCTACCATATAGTTTATAGGCTTTTAAAGACATAGAGCTATTTACAGCGAATCTGAATACAGGAATGACCAACTAACAGTATATTTGATTAGACTTTGATATGAATCGACCTAATGTTCGGCCATAGTCAACCTGTGTAGCTTTCAATTTCCTCATAAATGGTCCGCATCATCTAATTGATTTTTTTAATGTAAGGGCGAATTCCGTTTTTTTTTCTTCCAACGTTTTTACTTTAAGGTATACAAGTTATAAAAATTGTTCTACACCTTCATTCATGTAATCCGTGTGTTTTCTTTCTTGTAGATCCGTGATAGCATAATCGTTGGTTTGTTGGCATATACACATTCTGAGTTAAACAGAGTACTAAATGTTCAAGGTATACCTCGTTAATTATAATAATTTTATGTTTCTTTGACCTTATTGTGTGAAATAACTATCAATACTATTTTTGATGTATTAATTATTTAATCAGTTCACATAATTACCGTACATTTTAAACACAGTTGAGTTTTAATGTATTATGAAGCGATGGCTCACTTATCAAAGTGCTCAACTTTTAGCTACTGAGTCTCAAGTTGGAATCCTCTTTCAGATACTTGAGTAATATGACTTGCCTTCACACTCAGTGTTTAGCTCAAAGTCAGATATATAAATCTATACTTGATAAATGAATTGTAGTGAGTTCTCTCTATTATTTAATCGACCTACGTTTATCGAATTTCACCCTTTGGTTATCGATAGCATCACAGCAGGTTCTTTTACAGCCACTATTGTTTGTAACTGAAGTGAGTATTTGTTACTATTTAATTCTATAGTTTTATCTGATCACTGACTAACTATTTTATCAAAACAAAACCTAACACAACACCATTGACTTTCATGAGTTTTATGAGGATATATAACAACGATATTTGTTCGCTACGTGTGATGCATGATACGTACTCTCACAAATTCAATCGTCCTATAAGAAACTAGATCCAGGTATGCATATTAACGCATAGTACATGCCGATAAAAATTGGGAACAATAATAGCACTGAAATTCAGACTGGAAATTCCAGTAAATGGAATATCACAAGATAGATAGTCTCTTCTCTTCAGTGTATCTATTTCCATTCATTAATAATAATAATAATAGCTTTATTCAATGGTATATTTGGTACAATATGAATTTTCAGCATACAGTGTCCCAAGAAATTACTCTTTTTCCATGTACACATTTAAGAAATGATACATTTATACATGAATAAATATGTTGCCAACAAAAATAAGATAGAGGTGATATGTGTCAATGTGTAAAATTTAGATTTCCGTTACATAAGAAACGAGAGTCTTTGCATTACATAATAATCCGTGTTTTAAGAACACAGATTTCTAGTTAGATTGACTCTTACGAATTTTCCATCACGTAGAACGTGTGCTAAATATGGAATGGAGGAACATTTATGCTTTTCCTCACGTGCTTGAATTCTAATGTAGCAGCGTCGCGTTTTGTCCGAAGATATACGAGGTGAAAGACGTGAATGAAGAAGGTGGTTTATATCAAAAAGAATAGCATTAGATATTTGTTTGTAGGATTTCAAATATCTGTCTTCAACTGTGTTTATGATGCCGTCGTAGTTCTCACCACACACTTCACTAACAGCTCTCAATACTCTACGTAACACAACATAGTCTTTTCTCAAAAGTCCGGGAAAAATAATGGGGAACGATATAAAATAATTGGTAATATATGTGAACTGACAAATTGTAATGACAAGTACTTGGTGATACCAAAACTACGTAATCGCTTCACATAGTATACTAAACGAAAAACCTTTTTTGATATTAGCAAAGAGCAAGATGGATCAGAAGTAAAGGTTACACCAAGATAAGTAACATTTGACGTAGTCTTAATTGTAGAATCTCCAATTTCGCAAGCATCGTGCGAATTCACAAGATGAGCATTTAGATATTTTTCATGTTTTAAACTGAAATTGATTGTTCAGCATTTGCAGGAATTAAGTGGAAGACCATTCAAACTAGACCATCGTTCAACATTTGCCAATTATTGCTTATTTAGACTGGATACATCATAATTCTTATCGATCTTTAAACATAAAACTGTAATTTGCAACGTATCAGTTTAATGGTCAGTGTAGGCCACTAATCCCTCAGATATATTTAGAATTTTCACTTTAAAATAAATTGATTTAAGTTACATTGTGACTGGCAAGGGGAATCCAGGACACATGTTTCGTCCTCTTCGATCTCTATCTAGATGTTTCTTTCTCTTCGCTGATATTCCTACCATAACTCAGACTCACTCCTTTCGTGTTAAACGTGATTGGGCTGTTGACTAACCCTTAAAGGTCAACCAGTCACGTTTGTTCAACTGGTATATGTATATATAATTGATTTGTTGTCGGGGTAGTCGGCCTAAGATTTACATACAATACCAAAAATTCATCATTTACATTTCTCAACACCGGGAAATAAGAATTCTCATGAATCACACAAAACGTTGTTTTTTCTTATACGTATCATGATTCAAAGAAGAGAGTCTTGTATAATTGTCCATTCGTATGATTTTTTTTCTGCACACGTGTTTAATTGTTGACAACTTTTGTTGTTTTGTTTGTTTATATTTTACCATCTACATAGTTCGTATCATTAAAAAATTTGTGCCTAGAATGTGAATCCCCTATTATGATAAAATACGGACATCATATACAAATAGTCGATGCTGTCTTTCATTCCTGTCTAATCTACCTTCTTAGTGTTGAGGGATGGAGGGTATCCCAATTTCGTTGTTATTGAAAATGTAACCCATTGTATGGAAACCTAATAGTTTGAGTGTTTATTGCTTCTTGCAAGGTTTGAATGTCCTTCGTTCAATCTTCGGCAGTCTCACAGATATATATTTCTGAAGAGTCCTATAATTAAGATTTAAATAGTATCATATCTTTTCTGATATTTAGCAGGTGTCTAGCTACAGTTAGTCCGTAACATTAAATGCTTATTTTGATTGTTATTTTTTCTTCTTATTTTTTTTCAGAGATTAATAAGTCACTTTGGGTTTTAATGCTAAAAGAATTGATCCATTTCACTATATCATCACCTTGTTTCTATTTACCGGGTTTATTGATATTCTTGGATTTATTACCTTTACCACTGCCAATAGTAACTGTCCAGGCATCATTTAATGCTAATGATGAATCTAAAGTGAGTTGAAAACGTTATTTTCTAGTTAAATGAAGACGATTCGTTATTTAATAGACTGACGAGATGAACTATGAGGCTGTTGATTGCTTGTTGTAATATGATTTGCATGACCAAATCACAAACTCCAGATTATTGACTAAAAAAGCTTCCATTGAATGAATATTATATCCTTGGGCCTAAATTTTCTTACTGCTTAAAGCACTTTGGTATGAGTTACCTTTGTGATTGAAAGAATTGGTGTTCCTTATAGATTTCGAACCTAAGTCACTCAGTTTTACAACTTTAAATGCTATCTATACCTATCACTCAAATATAGTACGTATGATTTGAATCAATCATCTAAATTGATATTGAATTCGAAATTATGGTAAGATTGCCTGATAGGATACTGATTTTGAGCACGGTCCTATATCAGTTAAAGAGGTAGGGAAGTTTAATAAAATTCTGTTTCTTCTTGATTTCACTGTGGGTTAAATCATATTAGCCAGTCAAAATGGCTTTAAGGTGATAATTTATTGATGGGATTAAATGAGTATTCTGTTATATCGGATATGGACTGAGGTTTAAAATGTAAATCAGTAAATCCATACTCACTAACTCAACAGTGTCGCGCTCTTTACGAGACCTGAATAACCATGTATTTGATCTCGTGTACAGTGTTGGATGCTTTTTGCAGAGAAGTTTTATTTCTTCATTTGTTGTTTGTATTAGTTTCAGATTGATCTTGATTGAATGTCTTTTCAAATCAGTTAGCACTGAATAGCTCTTCCACTTTATTATGCGGCTCCCCAAAGTAAACACCCACAGCTCTACCAAGAATCGAACTCTGGAGCTTCAGGTCTTACGGCGAACGCTTAACTATAAACATCACTGGTTCGACCGTTGTTTAATCGTATGATTCGCTTTTCAATGAATTTTTAGCATTGCGCGACAATTATGCAACACTATTATAATAACTATCTAGCTTTCACCTTGTGTGAACTCCAGCAGTTACGATTTGTCAATTGAACTTGGAGATGCATTCTTGAAATGAGGCATATGTGAGCTGATTATTATAGTCTAATTGATATGGTTGTGTGAACGTTGGGTAAGCAGTTTTCAGGAGTCCCATACTAGAGGGAATCAGCTGTCTATTGCTACCTAGTTCTCAGTTGTACTAAACCGAGATCAATCTGTGACGAATATGAACAGCCAATTAGAACCATTCCGTACACAACTTAGTTGTGAATTTAAACGTTTATCTTAAATTAAATGCTATAGGTTATTGCATATATTTCGACTCCCAACACTAAATGCTACTGAACATCTTGATTCATAGGCGTATTTTTCTTCGCATCTTCTATACTCTCTAACAAATTCACTTTCATTTCTTAATCATTTTTGTGAACAAATTAATATCGTTTCTTCCCATTTTTTTTTCATTTATATTTAGATAAACAGTTCTCGAGATATTTGGGCCGCACATCTCCTTGCCATATCATCCGAATTGACAGGAATGATACAGTTATTAAGTGCAACTATTTCATCACCAAATAATCTTCTGTTTTGTAATCTATTCAAATTTATTGAACGCCTAGCTGATATATGTTGTCTACCATTAGCAAGTTTGCTAGCTAATGCATGTTTACATACCATTAGCGATGTAAGCGTTTAAAATTATTTTATATTTTTCTCAGTAAACGTACCTTGGGGATAAAAATAACATAGATAATTGCTACCTTACAAAGTAAAGTACTTGCCATATCGGCCTCATGATAACCTTTTTTTTTTTCATTTTAAGGAATGTTTCCGTCAGCATATTTTTATAGCTAAGTTCAGGTGATTTTTTGGTGATAGGTTTCTTAATTTGTTATTTGTATTCATCAAATTAATTGAAGTAGTTTTACCACGATCAAACACCGTCAGCTCAGTGGTCTTAATGACTAAGCGTTCATTGCGAGACCTGAAGATCTTGACTCCAATCCCTGGTGCGGTAGTAGGTGCACTCTGTCTAGGAGTCTCACACTAGGAGGAAACAGCTATCCAGTACTCTCTATTACTATTTGTATTCTTCTGAGTTTAATATGTGACGATTGTAAGCAGCAATTTAAAAAAATACTTCAACTTGAAGATATACTAACGATAATTTCTCTGGTATTCACAGTCTGAACAATTAACTATTTATTTAGTATTGTAACCATCCCTAAACAAACTCATAGTTGAATGAAGACCTAGGTCGTGGATATATTTCATTTACGTTCTACCATCTAGTCTGCAATTAAGAAATGGTAAACACATCCGAATTAATTTTATTACCAAATACAAAGTGTTTTCACCAATCCTGACGTTTGTTGTTACATAACCAGCTACACTAACTACCACTCATTTAATTATCTTTACCCCAGTGCAGAATAGGTTTTAGATGGAAATTGGTTACTGGTTAGACTATTCACGATAACTTAAATCAGTTGACTTTCTAACTCCTCTATTAATTCATGCTACCTATACAAAAATCATTCTGTCAAATTGAGGTAACCTCAGATAATCGAATTCTCCAACTTATAATCAGTAATTAGTATTTCAATTACTGTATTTTTGCTTGTAATCTGTTTATTTTTCTTTATTAATATTCATTTAAGATAAGAAATCACATGTTGAATGAAACTGAAAAAGAAGAGAAACAGTCGACTGAATGTCTGCTTAATGATGGAGACAGCCTAGAAAAAATGTGGTATGATTGCCTACTTTTTTCCTTGTATTGTTCTGCAGTTATTCAGCTGTCACCTAGAAGTTTTACGTATTACTGTTTATTTTTTACGCAAACTATTGATGGTTATTATCATCAAAATTTAGTAACGTAATCTATTGTTAAATATATTTATTTAGTCACTCAATAGTTTCTTTTAGTCCACTTACATTTCACCTTTCATCTTACATCAAATTGGGTATCACTTGAATTACATTCACTAGCTTTTGTGAGTCTGATTCCTGGGTAGAAGAGTTAACACTTATACCGTTGGTTGATCTTTAAGATTTTTTCTTGTGAAAAAACTAAAAGTTACCTGAAGATCATTCAAATGTTTCTACAATGGTGTTTTGTAATCTGAGCATATTATCCACCACCAGGCTTTCTGAAGCCTATTCTCAATGAAACATAAGCGATGGAATAGTTGTCAGTATGAAGTAATAATCAACTCGTTATTTAGTGGATGATCCACATTACTTTATCATCAACGATGTTCTTATTCTTCTTAGAGCGTCACGATCATTATAACTATTTCTGGAGTTTTTTTTTGTTGATTACTTCGATTGAGTAGCTGAGAATCCCGATTTGGAATTGTGATCAGATTAATGTGACTTAGGCTGACAGTTAGTTTATTTAATAACTTTTTTTTTCACCCTTAGCTCTCTTCAATCTGATTTTAATTTGTTGGTTCCAGGTTGTTTATTGTTTGTAGTTGACGCTTGCTTTTATTATTTCAGTGTCATCTAATTAACTTTTGTGTTTTTTTTATTCTCAACTATTTTATCCAGTTCGAAAACTGGCGTAAATTTATCGACCAATAATTATAATCATTCAGTTACTGAATTAAATTCTCCTAGTACAAAATTATTGTTAAATTCACAGCCTATGTTAGATTCCCGGCTAACATTGGATCATGATACAGGAAGTGATTCTCGTCAAATTTACCCTACTATTAATTCAATTGCTACAATTAACTCACAACACATTAATATGAAGAATACGACTAATAATAGTAGTAATACAAATTTGATAAAGTTCTCAATAAAACAAATTGAATCTACTGAATTGAATGCTGCATTATCTATGCTATTTATTCTTCTTAAAATACCATTTTATCGGTATGCTGTATTGGATGCATTGCGTCATCAACCGTAAGTTGTCTCTGTTTGTTTCATCATCTTGTTAATGTTGTAGTAATAATTTTCGATTCCATAAAAGGCGGTCGAAAGTCGGCGTCCATAACCACTTGTTAATTTGAGTTTCGTGCTAGTTTATCCTCAGGGGTAAAGTGTATATACAATTTTGTGGAAATCTGTGTACTGTGTGAATTTGAATGCTTTGTTCGGTGGAAATATGGGACGTTATGAATAATACACTGATATGCTTTCTCTTAGATGAGACAACGCATTGGTTCTTATTGTCTTAGTACGGTTCGTGATACGATCTCTAGGGTAGCCGGATTATATGTCAGATTCCCTTGTTAGTCGATACGATTATTGCGAACGCTATCTCTGATACTTGTACTTCAAACGGATACTGCAACTTGTTCCCTTCCTAGCACACAGCTATTACAAAAAACTAGGCTTGTAGGAAGATTGTATTGCGAAGCAAAACTGAGACGAGACTAGTGAACCAGCGAATTGTATTTACATAATACATCGATTTTTATATCAATTAATTTACCATGATTATTCATCTAGTGAAATCATTAACATTTAATTAATACAATGAAATACTGTCAAACTGTATTTTGGAGTAGGACTCACATTGAAATTAATTTAATTGATGAAAGTCTACAAATCATTATTAGAAAAAATCAATACAACTTCTTTCGTTTGATTAATCGACCACTGTATTTTGGGGGGATTATGAATCCCTAACATACATACATCGCCTTCAGTCTTCATTTGCGTGCTTCGGTCCAAGTTGGTTCTAGGTTAGCTTCTCTTGGTTGTCTTCCACGCATTCTAAACAAACCCTGCTTTGTCCAGACTTGAAATTCACCTTATCGACTGTTTATTGTTTCAACTTTCACACGACACTTCTGTACACGACTTTCAGATGACCTTATGAATAGCGCTCACCACACTTGCCTCCTCATCTAGTCGTCACGCGTGTATCTGTGCAAATCTCCTCAGTCCTATGGCCACAGACTGTTACGACGTATCTGATACATAATCCCACTGAGTCCACCTTTGCAACTGGCTTGTGTTTACGCGTTTCTCTTCATTGTCTTTTTTGATCATGTACACCGGTCTGCGTCTTGTGATGACTAAGTTTAGCCTTTCCCTTTTAGGGAACAGTTCCTCTGTACCTAGTCCGCCACCTCTTATTCTCTTTCGTCCTCTACATTTTACTAGATCTACTGTAAATGGTTTCCGCCGCTTTCCTTGAAGCCGTTCTGATCTCTTAACGTCCATTCTTAGCTTCTGTTACAAATTGCTCACTGCTTGTTATCTCTTTTCCTACCATAAATCACTTGGAATGACGACTTTCTTGTTGTCCCTTAAACTAAGACACGATGAGTTAACAATATCATCGGTTATTCATTTCTCTGAAGAAGCGACTTACACTAAGCCGCGAAACGTCGGAAATTTTAATTTCTACTCATTGGAATCTTACAAATATACATATCACTCATTTTATAAATATCATTGCTAGTTGCATCTTCCGATTACCTCCCTTTGTTACCAACCATTCCTCTCTGTTAGTCCGTTGTTATGCGGATGATATTACGTTGTTCCAGTCCTTTTGATCCCCAGCTGCCCTAGGTGGGATGTGAACTCCTTGCTCGCGAAACATGGACCTTGATCGGTCAATATCATCCTCGGGACGTCGTGATCCGGAACAATGTTTTGCATCACTGCTTCAGCCACCGTCTTTCTTTGTTAGTCTAGAATCACGACGATACTCACCCAACGCTTAGCGTGTTCTGTCATCACCAACAGTTATTGGTTACTACTCGATGTTTGAGAAAACGACCTCATTAGGTCTAGTGTCCATATATCCCCCACTGTTATTACTAGGATGGGCTTCAAAAGAGTGCGTATGCATCTTTTTTTACTAATTGGCAATACGGGCAAGTGTGAACATATTTTATCGCATCCTTTTGCACTCCAGGCCCGTACATGCTTTGTCATAGGACGTCACTTGTTCTTGTAACGTCTATATCTACTAGTTGGTGACATTCACGAATCGCTTTTTGTCCTAATGGTTTCGGAATTACTGCTACCCAGATCATATCATTTTCCAAGTTAATTCTCTAACCGCATTCAGTCTTATTCTGTCCTTCCAGTGTAGAAATGCATTCACTTCTTTGTCTGACCGTAGTGCTTAACCATCAATTCATTCGGTTAGTGCTCGTCTCACTACCTTAGGTGTTGAATCGCATTTGTGACAGGGAACTAGCCTTCCGGGTTCTTGTTCTTTTGTCTTGACTCTAAATACTACTTTGGCTAAGTCGCCGCCGTTATCTGGTCGTAAGTGATAAGCTGTTACTATACTCTCGTTTCCCGGTATGTGGTTAATCGTAAAATCGTATTCTTGCTGGCGCAACTTTCATCGTGACAATTTTCCTCGGAAATCTCTTGCTGTCTTAAATCACTACAACGGTTTGTGATCAGTCCCAGTGTGGAATGGCTGTCCAAACAGATACGGTCTCTGTTTACCTAGAGCCCAAGCAAATACTAAACATCCTTTTTCAATTATTGAGTTAAGTTGTTAAGTTGTATATCTGCTCTATGTTGACCAGTATAATTACTCATAAACTTACGGATCATTCAGTGTAAGCAATGATATTTTACAATAGTTATCATTTTATCATTTTTTGTTATATGTTTTTGTTATTGGTATGGTACTCCATTTTGTGACGTTTCTTCCTTTTTCACACTAGTATTAATCATCATTCTGAGAATCTGGGAGAGGAGCTTTCTAATTCAGAATCTTCGTCATCTGGAAAAGTTCTCCGACAAAATTTTTTGAACGTTATTGACTCTGTGTTATCTGACTACTCAGATAAAACTTCACATATCTCTGTTCAAATTAAACTTCTTGTATGTTTAATGAACTATCCATTTTTTTAAACTTTAATATATTCACTATTTCATAGAACTATATTAATTCAAGAGGGATTTTTAAGTCTCCGCACGAAATTCGCGGTACAAACAGTCATTTAGATATTTGTTTTAATTTTGTACATAATCGAATTGACCACTGTTAAAGGCTATTCACGGATTTCTACGCTTTCATGAAAAAATTTTTCTATGCTGATTCACCTTAATACATTTTTCACCACTAATGTTAAGAACTTTGTGGAACTTATTTTATTTCTTGGTAGCATTTCGGAAATTTTCTACAAAACTGTTAATTCATCGTCTGTCCTTAAGTGTGGCCAAAACATTAGAATGAATTTGTATATTCCCATTGATTTGTTATAGACTGTGAACATCAACATTGGGATGCAGATACATTCAACCGACGAGTCCCGAATAGAACGAAACTCGCGTCCTGGATTCCACTTGCCAGTCACGATGCAATTAAAATATATACTCAGAACAATTATAAATTTGATATAAACTTTATATGTCTCTAAAACATAAATCAGTCGTCTTACTGCAGGAAAGCATATTCAATGTAGTCAGTTAATAGACGATAGGAAAACATACCGAACAATCGTCGGGAGATACATCAAAATAAATCATTGTTTTTGGTATTTGTGATAAGTCATTTAGAAAACCCTACATTTAGAAAGTGAAGTATTCGTTGAAAAGGATTAAAATTTCAATATATTGCGAAGATTGCACAACTCGCGAGTATTATCTATACTTGTAACTGGAGTAAGACTTATAAGTGCCTCACATAAACATTATTAAAGAACTTTAGCTACATCTGGAAACCTTTATTTGTTCTTATAAAGTACAACAAACCGGATGATACACAACGATGCAGCCGTCGTTTTATTTATCTAATTAGCTATCGCTTCTTTTTACTTACAATAATGCTCATGTGTTGAGTATTTTTAGATAAGTTATTCATCTTTAATAGCTGTTTTTTAATTTGCGTACCTTAATCGTTTACAGTTAAATCTATAGGTTTATGTTTAGGGTCGAATTAAGTCCTACGTTTATGGATAAAGTTTAGAGTTATAGATTAGGCTGCTTTGCATATTACATTCATCTTTCTTAGCAAAAGCTAGTATGTAATAGGCTTAACACTAATTTCTAGTCCTTCTCTCCTAAAAGTTATTTTCCTCCAAAATGTTGAAACTTTTCTGGATTATACAAATATTCTAACGTAGTTGATTTCCGGTTGCCTAGTTTCATCTTTCCTTGCTCGACGCTTATCGGCTGTTTGTATAATTCGTCGTGAACACATGAGTTATCATTGAACTTGCTTTATTTAGAAATGTATGTTTTGACACAAATGTCTACAAATATTTAAATTTTGCCTTATTAATTGTTTTGTTGATTTTTTTTAGCAATGTCTTAGTCTTCTTGTTGATGTGAAATTACTAACAAGTAATTCAAAGTATATTAATAATGTTGTTAAATGCTCATGTGATTCTGTTGATGAAGATGAAGCACAATTTATCGCAGACAATTTGCCAGATTTGAATTTACTCAAAGAACTAGTTCTTATCCTTATCAAACATATTAATCATCCAGATAGAGATATGACCACTTTACCATCTGCTTTGGATCCTTTGATCATTATCACTGAACATGATCCAGGTTTTGTTATTGTTAAAGAGTAAGATAATTTATTCTTAAAATTCATTTATCGTCTAGTATTGAAATTTAAAACTGTATGATTCACTAATTTATGAATATTTACAAAACGTAAATTTTTCTCATCTCTATTTATTTTCTCCCCTGTCATGTCGGGGAATGATGAATCACGTTTATTTTGTGAACTAGAATACATTGACTTCAAGGTTTTGAGGAAGCGAATAAAATTCGAATCTTTTGGGGTCACCGAAAATCATAGTATTGTACTAAATAAACCTACTTCACTTCCTTGTGGATCTGATCACTATATTGAAAGACTCGAAGAGTAGTCCTCTAAGTAAACCATTGACGTCTGGTCTGTTTCCCAGCCCACATATTTAATAATTATTATTGAAGAAAATCCCTCAGTATCATCATGTTGCTTGTGTTGCCTATTTTTTGTTGCCATACCGTCAGAATTTATGCTTATTAAGCAAATAAATATTTTTGGTTGATTAAATATATCACAGATTGATGTTGGCAGGGTATATTGAAAACCAGGAAACACTGGACAGCTGTTTCGTCCTAGCGTTGAACTCCTCAGCAGTGCATACCACAGATTCCGCACCAGGGGCTTCAGGTTGACGGCGAACGCTTAACCCCCTGCACTACTGGGTCGGCATTCAATTGTAGAATTCCCACTTCTATCAATTTGTGATGTATATGGCACGACAATCATCCATATTCAACCAACTAAAAATACCAGTATTCACAAAAATAACCATTCCAATGGAACTATAAATAAATATTCGTAAACTGGAAATAAAAGCCGTAAATGCTAAAAAAAGCGTTTTTAATCGTTTCTTCTATTCGTTGCATTTATCGTTTGATTTTTATGCAGCTGATAGACATGAATCAAATTTTGTTTAAGCTTACTGACAACCGAAAGCTAAACACTGAACTATGATTCATTAGCATTTGGGATTCATTAAATCATTAATGGATTATTTTCTGTATGCGAATCATTATGTTTGGTTATGCTTAATTTGTATGTGTGATTTTGCATTGATTGTAAAACAATCCTTTTTTATAGATCATTGGACAGTCCTACAGCTTTTAATAATGGTCAGCATTTATTTGCTAATTTAGTTCAACGGGTCAATGACTGTTTCAGTGCAGATAATCCAGATTGTCAAGCTACACTTACTGGTTGTCTACGATTGATTCAATCATTAGTAACAGACCATAGTACATTACCATTAACTTTTATGTCGAAATATACTAATTGGAACGAATGTGAAGAATTAGAAGGTACATTATTAAATGTCCAGACAGATAATCAGTCTGTCAATGAAATAGGTAATTTGTTCACTAGACAACTTCATATTTCCGGTGAACGTGTTCGTGAGTTATTAGGTTGGTCTGGAAATGGAGATCAAGGAAAGCCTGTACGAGATCTCCATGCTTTACTAGAGGTTAGTAACATATTGCTTTTTGTTAAACTTTCTAGCTTTAATTAGGATTGCATTACAATTCATTACATGTCTGCATAATTCAGTTATGGGTCACTATTTCAGCCTCATGGGTTTCAGTGTTTCACTTTTGGTGCCAATTTTTCACGTCATCTATTTCTGTTATGCATTTTGCTTTTAGTGATTCACTATGTAACTGACTGAACCCTACCACCATGCTCCATAATATTTTAGATCGTCATTCTTGGTTTTTGTAATTTTTATCACATGAACTTTATTTCTAATAGCATACTCATTTAAATTACTAGCACGGATTCCTGTTGTTATATTGAGGGGGCGATGTCTTTTTGTTTTTCAACGATACGATAATAATTAGTGCATTTTTATGTAATGATGTTGCATTTGTAGTGTATTGCAATATGAAAAATTTCATACGACAAAGTAATATGACTTTCTGTAGAGTAATATACTTCAGAATCAGAGATTGTGACAGTGTTCTTACTGTTCTCTTTTGTCTTTTATTCATGCAAAAATTAAATAAAAGAATGGAGTGTTTGTTGATAGTATTCAGTTCAAAGGTAGTCAAAGAGTACTAAATGGCTATTTCATTCTCTTTTGCGGCTCCCTACCACTGCACACTTACGACTCCTATGATGTAACCTACAAAATCTATAAGCTGATTAATAGCTACCTAGAAAGAATTCATCGAGGCTTTAATAGGGAATCGCGTGACCAGTTTACTTACGTTAGATGAGAAGACAAACCACAATGAATAACTGTTACACAATAACCTGGATCGAGCACACTATCACACTTTGATAAAAATGGCTGCAATCTGTTCGTACGAACGTTATCATTGAATCCTAGTAAATTTTCTACGATTAGTTTTTTAGCTCATCTGTACGTTAATTGAACTCTTACTAGGTACCTTTCTGGTACTAATCCTGCAGATAGGTTGCTGTAATAGTGTGAGCGTCATTAAACTTCTCTGATAAATCACGTTATTTGAACAAGCGGCGTATATGGTAATGCAAATCCATCACTCAAGAACCAGATATGGACCAGAACAATAGGATTATCTATATAAATAGATGTCAGTCACTAGTGGAATCATATGTGAGATGAATTTAGAATATAATTTAGTTCACATATATGTGACATATCCAGATATCCCTGTTTGGAGTCCTTGGCCAGTCACAAGTTACTTCGATTCTGAATAAATCACTCATACAATTCAATAATAGTTCAGTACTCATAACAGTATGTATAATGATAATTGTAGATTAAAGTATCCAACTTTTATTTTTATGCAGATGTTAGCTGATGATGAACCGTCATTGGAATATTTAAGAAGCGGTATGAAGAATCTGCTCTCTTTGTTATCTCATGAATACGATATACCTGAATTAAAAGAGTTTACCACTACTACTACTTGTAGTACAGTGAGTGCAATAAGTGAAAATTCATCAGATGAGTTAAATTTGTACAAATTAAGATCAAAATTACCGAATGCTCGACCGTTAAGTGTAATTATTCGTGATCACCAAAAGTTTGTTAAATTATCTTTAAATGATAATTTGGGAAAAGCGCACAATGAATCAAAACAACTATTTGAGAATCTTTCGGTTGCATATGATAAAATTTCAGAAGACATTGATGTGGAATTACCGTTAAATGGCTTGAAACTTATTGGTAATCAGGTAAATGATGGTTTTTTGTCATACCTTGTAGTTTCAACCTACTGTGTATATAATCTGTGCATGTGAATTGCTTTTTGGAGGTATTGTGTTCTGTGAGCTGAATATTTTGGTTGTGGTGCTTACAGTGTTTTTCTAGACAACGTTATTGGGGCATACTTCAACATCTTGTTTTCTTGACTTGCATTTTGATTGATTGTTGTTCATAACTACACTGTGTTTTTCCTCATGATTGATTGTAATGTCTGCTAACTGGATACCAACAACGTCTTCTTTGATGGCATTAAATTCACACTAGAAAAAAACATAACAAACTACCATTACCCTGGATTTGTTAGTCAACAGGACTAATACGAGAAAACTTTGAATCCGAAAGCCGATCCACACTGCTCAGACCTTGCCATATAACGACTACAGTCCAATGATACAAACTCAACTGCCTGATTACTCTGTTCCATAGATCGAAGATATTAAATTATCACCATTAGACCAAAAACTAGGATGTTTAATGAATTCGTTTCTAAAAATGTCTACCTACAAAAGTTCACCAAGAAATATTCGTCATAGCCGTCGCTTAATACAAAATCAACAAGTGGATAGTCCTACACTGCATGAAGATTTATGAGGCTATAAACAGAATACTGAGGCCATTTGGAATAAGTTTCTGATATATCTGGAAGAAGATATGTGATTGGTTAATATAGTGTGACAGACATATGAGTCAATAGCTAGACCTTATATATATATATATATATATATATATATATATATATATATATATATATATATATATATATATATATATATATATATATGTTGTATATTATTGGTTTATTGTTGTTGTAATACATGCGTGTGAGTGACTAGTTGGCTTCTTGATAAATCAGTCGGATTATTGTGCCTGAGCAATAGATTAAGGCAAGGCTGGGTGCTAGCTGTAGGATATAGCGCTGCAGTTAACAGAATCGATAATATCGGCCATCCCTCCTCAGATACAACAGTTACTCCAGCAAGCCAACAATATCTTTGTATTAGACGTTTGCTTTTTGTCAGTTTGATCGATCTCAATTATTTTACTCGAAGTCAATCGTAAGAGCTCTACATATCACATAATACGTTTTAAAATAATTTTTGTATTCATTACCATGAAAAATTGATTTCATGAGCTTCTTCCCTTCTAAACGCGTTATCCGTGAATCTGGGAAATAAAGTAATGACAAGGAAAGTAATTACTCAAACTGTTTTTACACTTGTAGGTCGTGCTTTTTAATGCGTTACAACGATTCTTCTTCAATACT
Organism: Schistosoma japonicum; assembly: GCA_025215515.1. NCBI lineage: Eukaryota > Metazoa > Platyhelminthes > Trematoda > Strigeidida > Schistosomatidae > Schistosoma > Schistosoma japonicum. Next base: position 37,561,630 of record CM046069.1, on the reverse strand, counting down.
ACTGAGGTGTTTGTATACATTTTCAAGTATATTTGGTTCGATTACGTTAATAATCCTGATTATTGAAGTCCTTTATTAAACCATGCTGAAATGTGTATTTTTGTGCGTCGGGAGATGTTCTTCAATAAACAATCTTTCTACATGGTTCCATAGCAGAGAGTAAGCAGTTGCATGCTCAAAAAAAGCTCAGTCATAGCAAATTGTCTTTAAAGCTGGTTGTGTATCGGTATATTGGTCGATCCTACGACTGAATACTAACCGGTCCAGTGGTGCTAATGGTTAGGCATTTGCTTCGTAACCCGAGTATCTTAAATTCAATCCGTGGTGTGGTTATGTGCGCACGCCGCTCATAAGTCCTATATCGTGATAGAAATACGATCCAGTGCTCCCTTGTATTCAGTGGTTCCCAACCGAATTTTGTGACAAACGCAAATGGAAGATTAAAAAACCGATCTCCACAAGTAATCCCAATATCTAAATTATTTGGAAATACGTGAATTCCTCGTATATGTTTCTATAGCTTAAATTATTATATCTTTCTGTTTCTATCAACTCCCATTCTATAGATGCCTGTATCAATTTCATATCAAAGTGATTTAGTTCATTGTGATCTGAATGATATCGCAACGAATAGTTGTAATAAAATGAAAATTCGTGATGAGTTAGCTAAATATGGGCATCTTCAAGATACGGGGGAAGTAGCGATTAGACATCAGAAACGTAGACGTGGTCAGTCTTCAATCATACAAACTGGAACAACTTTCAAAAAATTTGGTAAGAATTTGTTGTTATTGTTTATTTTTAAGTGAGAACGTTTGAACATAAATATTGCACCAGTTGTATAATTTGGATGTGTTTGTATCTTACTGTTGTCGTTATGTTCTGATAAACACCAATCTCTGTTATTAACACTTCCAAGTTGTATTTAACTGGAAAATGATAACCGCCCTCATACCTCTAACAGTACTCTTGATCACCCTGTTGAATATCAAGCCTATTTTCCTCTTTATGTTTCCAGTACTTTCACTTCTTACCTCCCCCCTCCCAGCTTTTTTCCGTCACCTTTCTTATGCGTGCCACTAGTATTAATTATTCAAGTACTCGAGATGCTATCCCAGGTTTCCTGAAACTGTGCTCCAAACTTCGTGGTAAACCTTTAATGTGCGAACATTGTATCACATCAGACAGCAAGCCAAGTTAACTGAAACCTTCGAATCTCTCACGATTGATGTATACTGTTTTTCCGAAACACATCCACTTGATTTCACCGAGTCAATAAAGAAATAAAACACAATTTACTCTTCGTTTCTCTCGGGTTGGAGGGAAACCCAATTGTAAGTTCCCGTTGCCTTGCTGATGTAGGTATATAACTACGTTTGTGAGTAGAACAGACACTTCTTATGTAGATTTCAACAGACAATCGTTTATATATATATATATATATATATATATATATATATATATATATATATTACAGGAATTTGTTGCAATATTGTCTTTTCTGTACTAAGAATTCTTTACTTAGAATCCAAGTATTGCATGGAGTAAAGCAGCTATCACTGTTATTTCTTATTTCAGTGGCACCTATGCGTGGTCGAGGTTTTATCTTGCGTAACACAGCTCCTTCTAATCCTGCATCCAGTAATACTGCTCCTACTGCTTTGGGGTCTACTATTGGACAACTTAATTTGAACATGACAGGCGTTCGCGGCGATCCATTCCGTTCAAGACCACTTAATACAAGTCGTCCTCCTAGTCTACATGTTGACGATTTTACAAAACTAGAAAAGGAAGAAAGCATTATGGAAGTACGGTTCTTTTTTAGCTATAGCAAACAATTATTATCATTAGTATTATACTCATAGCATTCAGTCAAATGTAAAGACAACGAGGTTCACCCCCTTAAATTTATAAAATGCACAATTTTTTCACCGTCACATTCAACTTATTCTAGAAGTCAAATTTTGAAATTTCTGGATACCATGTGTAAAATGCTTTTATTCAGCCGTTTTTTTTCAATGTTTAACATTACAAATACTGTCCCTCTTTGAATTCTAGTTGATAATGAAGTTCGTGGTGTACTTACGGTAATCAAATTTTTTCATGTGTTTTGAAGTATCGGAAAACGTTGGATTAATTCTATCTCTGTTGTGTAACTGGGTACTAGATTGTGTATATGACTGTTGAATTTGTTGAGAATTCAATTTTAGTAACGATGAGGTCACATGAAGTGGCTCGCTAATTTCTTTCATGACTATTTCTTCATTAGCTGTAAAATATTTGAGCCTTGTAGTTAAATAAAGGTATAATGCTGAGCCAATCACGATCCAGAAATTTAAAGTTTTCCTGACGTGATGTAGATTGCTATGCAATTTAATGTAATGTATCAAATTCAGGGGTTGTGGCTGTATCGGCTATATATCCACCACTTGTCAGATTTTTTGAACATAGACATACATGTCAAAGTTCAGTAATGGTAGTTCCTTCACCCGTAATCACCACTTCACTCGAGAAATTTCATACCGGTGCCTGTCATTGGAAGTCGTACCTCAGAAGTACATAAACTCTATTTAAACAGTATTGGTCTAGTCAGAGCTTGTGGCAAACTATCATCTAAACTTGCAACAATATGTAATGTCTGTCAAGACTATCCACTATTCCAATTTTGTTTACTTTCTTCATTGACTTTCTGTTAGAAATAACTTTTTCGTCCTCTGAATTTCCAGTGATTGGTCTCATACCACTAGTGCACCAAGCACTTCACTTCTCTTGGATGTCTGATTAGTTCTGTTGGATTAGTATCTGACAAACTCTCAGAACGCTCTTTTGACTTCCACTAACTTCCGTTAACTGAAGCCGTTGTGAATCTCCAGCAACTGAGGTGGCATGGACATGTATTATGTATTCTCAATTACTTCTTACCTTGATACACAATAGTGATTAGTGGATAAGTAGGATAGAAGAAATCCAAAGGTGGTCGAACAAAAACTTGGTGTGATAAAAACATTAAGTGATTGAATTTTCGTCTTAGCAATGCTGGTAGATCCCTACTGATTGGTTGAAATCTGCTAGATTGTTGTTACCGATGATTGGTGACTTCTAATGATGCAACTCAGAATCATTTACAGTGGTTTAAACGTATACACTATCTGTGTTTCGTCAGATTTTTCTCTGGTTTTTATCCAGGAGTTAGTTCTTTCTTCTCAAATTGTGTTCACTACGTTTTACTAATATTGATGTTAGTACTTCTACTTTTTTAATGTTCATCTACTTGGATCAATGCACATATTTGACAAGTTTCACTTTATACATGGCTGGTGTGATTGGGTGAAGTTGTTTCAGTTCACTCATGCGTCTTGAATTCACTGACTTTCAGAGTTTATTTGGTTTTCTAAATTCTTAATGATCATTTAAATAATTCTTAAATCTCAATTTTATAGTTAAACCTTGCAAATTTGCTGTCTATGATTGGTGTAATTTTAAAAAAAAATTTATTTCAGGAAACAACTCATCTTAGACAATATCGGGATAATCGGTCTACACGAGGTGAGAATTTCGTTGTCTTTTTATTTCTCAAAATGATAAATAAAAATTATTTTCAATGTTTTAACATTTGTTCTTTATCGTGTTGTATGCTAATTTGACAGAAATTTCATGACAATTCAAATCCAATTTACATATTCAACTGATCCATTTTTATCTTTCAAATATCTATCAATGAGTTGCATACCTCAGATGTCATTATTTTATTTTAATATAGGTCGTGGAGCAAGATTTGGTACTGTACGTAGTGATTTCTCTGGTCATAATACAATAAATCTCCCTAATATATCAAATACACCATTTAGTATGAAAATTCCAACTATCAGTCCATTGAATACTACATCATTGTTACCGAATTGGTCTATTGGTGCTAGATCCATGTATGTAGATTTTATAGTAAATATATGTAACTACTACATATTAACCTTTTTGTTTGTTATATGGTTCTAATGTCATCTTAGTGACCAATCGCAACCTTTTTTCATTCCTAATATTAGTCCCTTTGATACACGCTTATTTAGTTCCTATGGTTGGTTATACAAATTAATTTTATTCTGATACAGCTTTCGTCGTGTATTAACATTATTTACGGTAACTGTTGGAAACCAGGAAGCACTGGACAGTTGTTACATCCGGTTTTGAGATTGCTCCTCCTTCGGCTACGAATGCCTCATTTTCTATATCACTGGGCTATATTCCCAGCTTTAACCCATCGCTATATTGGACACCCATTATCCAGTATAATCGATGACATCACTTTCATCCTTCTGATGTAATTGAGCTTAATTGATCACTGTTATGCATTGAAACTTCTGATAGTTAGCAGTCAGAGAGTATATAATGTCCAGATAATTATGTTGAACAAGGCATTTTATTCTCTGTCTTACTTTACTTTGTAAGTGGTCATATGTTTATTACTATAATTTTCAATCCAAACATTGTTCAAAGAGTTTTATTCATACTTCTATTTCAGTCCATTATTACCATTCGGTTTGGAGCCACGAGCGAACCAAGAACGAAAAGAACGACATGGTCGATAAGAAAACAGTTCATATTTTAAATAAATACAGTGTACATAGCATATTGTGAGCTTTGTTTTACAATGTACTTTCGATCATTACACCTTTCCTTATATATATATATATATATATATATATATATATATATATATATGTCACTGATCTTTGTAAATTTTATGATAAATGATATTTGAATATAAGTTGTTTTGCTTGACGTATTTGGTTATTGCTCATTTAGCTGCACAAACTGTTCAGCAGTACTGATAAATGATGATATTTTCAATAAGAAGAGTTCTGTCTTGCTTATTTAATATGTGATATCTTAAGTTATGAGTACTATGCAGTTGTATTTGGTTTAATCGATAATATTGTACAGTCTCTGGGTTTCCTTCATACATCTTGTTAGTAGTGTAGAATGGCAGGTTTGGCATCGTTCGTATGTATTCGGACTAACTGAAAGTTTACGTAATACCATAAGACATCTAAATTTTTTTTACATAGTTTTGTAGCGTTCAGTGGAGCTTATCTGTCTGTTATGACGAGAGAATTGGAGGGTGATTGGATGGATGGCCGAGTGCAAATGACTTGTGCCTAGTTGGTTATTACGCGCCTGGCCTGTGCCCACTGAGTCCCAAGCCGGAATAAGAAGAACAAAGCCAACCAGACAACACTAGCGAACTACAAATTTATTTACATAAATACATCGATTTACAGTGATTATTCATCAAGTGAAATCATCAACATTTAATTAATACAATGAAATACTATCAAACTGTATTCAGGAGTAGGACTCACACTGAAATCCAATTAATGTGATGAAAGTTTACAAATGAAGCTTACAAAAAATCAATACAACTTGTTTCGTTTAATTAAGTCAATCATTGTATCTTTGGGGACTAGGAATCCCCAACACTGTCCAAACTAGATTCCATTTTATACTACTGTGTTTCGCGCTTTTATGGTGATTAACCAAGCATCTATGGTGAAGAACAGTAGAATAAAGGTCCTTTCTTATCACACTACATACATGTATGTAGTAAGTCGTTATTCGTTTATCCACATTAGAGAAACTTCTGACCTCTTATGGTTATAAACTCTGCGTGAAATGTGATTTTCTTAACAGTGAAATAAAGACATCTTGAAGGGATAAATACATAAACGAAAGTAAATTTTATAACCATAGGGGCTGCATAGGAACCTCATCCATTATTTTAACAGTATTTATATATTTTAGCAATTCCACAGAAGACGAGTCAATCTAATAATAATTGGATGTTCTAATATTGATTACCGGTTACATGCCAAAATATTGTCTTCAGGTTGTTCGAAAAGGCCAGTGTACATGGTTTTCACGGACTGATATATGTAATAATTTCATTAGGACGTTAAATTCATGTGTTAAATCTGCGAAGGATAAGTATGTTGCTCGAATAAGTAAATATCAGAGGTAACAGCCGAAAACACCGAGTAAGTTAATGGTTATCTATAGTGTGCAGGGGTTTAGATTCATATAAAGTGGAGGCGGCAGAGATAAATCATCGTGAGCGTCTGTAGGTAGGCTACACTACATTGAACGCAGCGTGTTTAATCTCTTTATGAGCTAACTGTTATGCCTTGACGCTTGATCAATCGCAACGTACGGAAGAAAAATAATCTCGCTAAAACCAATGTAGACGAACGTTAGCACACGACATTTATCATATCTTCAAAACAGTCTACCCGATACCAGCTACCCCGAACAGAATAAAGTAAGAATGCAAGACCATGATTCAGCAGCCTAGAGACTTTTAGAATATTTCAAACATACATAAATAGACAAATCAGAATAATATTAATTCACAATGACGACATTTAGTGCAGGAAGACGGAGTAAATGGTCCACAAATAACTGGTTCAAATTTATGCACGAAAAGTTCAACATCAGCTACTTATCGTTTAAATGAAAACTGGAAGTAAGGTGCAAAGAATAATTACAAAATTGTGAATAGTCGCGTACATAAGAAAAAACCTTAGGATGGCTTCTAAAATTTTTAAATCTTGGGTTAATTGTCTCCTGCAACATTAACGTACCATAATGCGAAGAAGTGGAATAAGCTGTTGCACAGGTAGGTCCTGTACTTGCCTTATACTTGATTAGCTACGACTAGAGAAAAGACGAAACACTGGCTGCATAGCAACAGCAGAACATCCTAGGGTTAGTGATATGAGTTAGTGCTCGCTCGAATATTGCAACTCATTACTTACCACATGTGCGAATTAGAAATGTCTTTAACGTAGAGATTATAAATACTTCAGCTTCTGAATAATCCGATAACCATTTTATTTATCTTTGTGTTGTGCTTGCCGATGATGAAAGTATTTCCTTTTGGCTGTACGTCTTATGGTCCTTACAAATTCATTAGATGAGTATAAGCTGGGGCGTTGAATAATTCCCAAAACATATAGTTGCTTTGGCTCATAATTGGTGACGAATAAGTTTTTTATAGTGCACGCTCCTAGCCGAGTTAGGGGGGCCCAGTCAAGCATTACCACCAGCTCACAACACCGTTGAAAGTAACCGCTCCTATAGTCAACCAGCATAGTTGTTGTAACCCTGTTCATTCTCCATTTATGACTGAATATACATCCTTATCTTTCATTGCCTTCTAATCTCATGTGTAAATCTTGGGACTTGCTCTGTGTTAACAACAATCGTAACTTGATCGCATAAAAGGTACTTTTCAAGGTTCTAAAAATATCGAGCCACTGAACGAAACCTTAGTAACATATTAACATTCATGGTGAGATCTAAGTTGTGGTGTTTATCTACAAGGCATCCAACCAGCTTCGGAAGCACTAAGTTCTAATTTTCATCTCGAGCAACGTTGATAAAATCAGTGTTATCGCTACTGAGTATACCGGTAGCTTCCTAACGTAAATGTGAATACACCATTTTAGGACCATTAAGGCGTATAAAAGCTTTAACCGAGCTAAGGTATTTGCAGATATCATTTATATAAGCGTGAAGAGCGGAGGATCTAAAACCACGTTGTATAACCACTTGTAAGTGGTCCAGCACTCGATAGTTAATTTTAACACATCAGTGATTGAGAAAGAAATTCGACTAGTTACGTTTCGAGCCTCTTATTTCGTAAGAGTTTGCCTATAAGAAACATGTGATTAACCATGTTGGTAGCTTTGGGGTATCAGAGTACAGCATTAATACCAAACGCCTAAGTTTAAGTTTAGTAAAGACTAAGTCAAAAAAAAGTAAAGTGACAGGCCACACAACATCTAATTTTAATAAAACCATATCGGAAATTAGAGATTAGCTTTTTTGGAGAATAGATAATCGTCGCACACCATTCCAGTAATAATCCGAGTAATTTTTGAAGGCCCATAGTAAGTTGATCCTATCCCTTGATTTGATTCGAGGTGTTATTGCCTTAATTTTCCTACCTACTGGGATAAGTACATGTTTCTAAGTAAAGGTTAAACATTTTCACATGGAGTAATGGATGTAGGATCAACCAAACACGATATAAATTAATGTCATGCTATCCCCTCCGTAAATACATGTGACTCTTCGTAAGTTTACGGCTCTACAGATATGGTCGTATTAAACGGAAACAGACTCCAGCTAATTAACAGCTACGTGCGTGGTGTCTACTCCAATGACGTTAAGTGCTTTATAACCAAGCCACTATATGGAATCTAAACAATACCAGTATTTTTAGAAAATTGAAATAACGGTAAAACACCGTTATATGCGAAAAAAACTAACTGCAACTCTAATCTGCTAATTTGTGTGCTTTAACTGATAATTGCAACCGTAACCAACATCTTGACAACTGATTACTTACCCCAAGCCAAAATCAAGATGACACGAACGCAGTACCAGGAAGATTCAGTTCGTTTATGTCCCAACTCTGTATATATAGTTGTAAAAGCGACATTGTAGCATTTAGAGTGAAGGCGAGAGCACACAGAACCATTCCGCGTTTACTGCTTATAATAGAGTGATGACATGGAAAAAGCTGGGTTTGAAAATATTTTTTCTCGTAGGGAAGTGCAAACAGTGTCTAACATGATAATAATTTTCTTTGTCATACGATAAACCTGAGTCAACATTCCAGTCCATTTCATGGAAATTAAAGTCACTTACAATGACTGTTTCATTATAGTTATAGTGCTGAAAGACGTATAAAGGGATTAATAATAAGATTATTCACGATAGTTGAGGCGTTATGAGTTCCTTATACGTACCCTAAAAATAAACTGTCTCGAGGTGTTAAAGGAAATCCCGACTGACTGATATCACCACCGGCGATTTTTATCATCAGTACAAAAACTGGTACTAGTATATACTGAACAACCGTTACCATGTTTGTATTCTCTGTTCTTATGGGAGTCAGTGATATAACAATGTTAAGAGTAATTCAAGTTAATGAGTGTAAGATAGATAGAGGGTCTCGTTATAAATTGCTTGCAAAACAGAGAATAGTGGCCATAATGTAAAAGAGAGCTGCTCAAGGCATGCTAGTGCTTTTTCCACGCCATAAAATTTCCTGCAATCTCATTTGTGTCGATATATAAAATTGGTATATTCAGGCAGAACGTATTGTTTGTGCTGATTTTTTACTAAGTTTGGCTTTGGCAGTTTACTTTATGCCTCTATTCATTGACGGCAATGAAAATTTCTGAGTGGATTACTTTCTATAGTAGGCCTTAAAACCCAAGCATTAGGTACAATCAGTAGGTACTCTGTTATTATTGAGGAAGTTTTAATACACTTCTTAGATTTAGTTTTAGTTTTATGGATGGACTTATTTGGCCTTTCACCTTATTGAAATTGTTAAGAGGACTAACTACAGCTGTATTACACACTAAGAGAATATGCGTTTATGATGATGTATTGAAGGGTCTAATAGTAGGAGATATATAGTGTGAATCTACATTTAATAGGGTCTTATTGTCTATGGTCTGAAAAAAAATTTCCACGCCATGAAGTACAACGCTTATTTGCCCATTATGTATACGGTCAGAGGGCTATGCATCAGTATTATTTGTGTAGTTAGTAGTCTTGTGATGGTGGTCTCTTGTTCGACATCATTTAAACTTGAGGTTAATAATTTCTCATGTCCATCCTTAGCAGTCTCATACACACAAGGATTACTGTACATTGAAGATGCAACTAATATTTACTTTAACTGTTTCCAGTGATTTTCTGCCAACTGAAATCCAAAGTGTCAAAAAAATTTCTGCAGCTTTTCTTTGAGGTGAAGATATTTATCAGATTAACTTCTCTCAGCATGATACTTTATGAAAGTGTAGATTTTTTCCTTCTTGATTAAAAATCTTACCCCTGATTACTTTGTATCAGGAAATCGATTACAATCTCCTTCTTAGTTATGTCCTATGGTACAGGAAAACATGAATTCGTCGTAAATAAAAATTTTGACGGAGATAACCTTAATTTCTTGTCTGATGTCAGAGATAGTTAAATAACCTATTTAATTGAAATATCACTCTCGTTTATTTAGACAATAATTTAGTAGTGATAAAGGTGACACAGGATAATTGATAAAAAGGGTAATTCAATTAATAGGTTTGTATAGTAACATAAGTGGTCGGAATGTATGCCCTCACTCCATTTACCCCAAAACTGGCTTTCAACTGGTGTAGGAGTATCAGGGAATAAAGACAAACCCGAGAATATAGAGTCGTTGAATTTTAGCTCCAGATGTGCTTGAATATATTCAGTCAATGATAATGAGTAGCATGACTCAGAATTCGTTGTGCATGTGCATTCATATTGAAAATGCTTGCTGCAATGTATTTCACATTCTTCATTTTGACTTTGAGCGTAGTAAAGGCATTAGGTTCCTACGTTTACTAAATTCTGACGCCTCATATTAAAAAATTTTAGTCCTTGTACCAAGACAGACTAATACGTCTAACTGATATCCATCAAATAATTTACAATTTAACATCAATGTTTCAGAATAGGCAGCGACATTAATAGTGGCCAGTTATCCTTCAGCGAACAGAGTAACGTGCATTTGTAGTCGTAATGATATAGTCGGTGTAATGTTGTGGACGGTCTTATGAGTATTATCAACCACAACGTAACTGGACTTCTGATACTTGCAAATTTGGTGCACTGTTAAAAGTGCACGTTGAGAATCATTCTTTTATGATTATAACTATTTGACGGAACTGACATTGTATTTCACTAGCCTTATTCTGCGTAATTCGAACTATGTAAATATTGTTTATATCCGAATACTCTGATATGGACCACAGGCAACACAATAACTTATCAGGAAAAATCTACAGAGCTAGTTGTCTAACGGAAATTCAAAACCTGCTCATCATAATCGAAGCAAACCACAAAGAGACCTTATAATAATGTTTAAGCTTTAGTAATGCTTTGACATTGATGTGTACATACTTGGGAACTGCAAATGAAACCAGGCTAAAGAAAATACATTGGTGCTTTAGTTGCAGTAATTGTTTTATAATTTTTTACCGTTAGAAATAGACAAATTTTGATTGCAAAGAGTAACTTGAAGCGCGCTCTGTAAATGACCAGGTTACTTCAGTCGCATTACCAGAGTAACTTTTAAAAATTGGACCCACACGTACAAAAAAAATAAAAAAGAAGACAATGTAGCATCAAAGAGAAGTTATATTTGGACGTGAGTAGAGCGCCAATAAGATTGCGATATCAGTACTGGTTGACTAGATAGCGAGTGTCTTACCACATCGTGTAGTGATTCCTGATTGAGCACCTTCAACTTATCGTGTCCGCTAGGACAAACATGGTCAGTAGCAGACTACGTAACTATTTATTTAGGGAAGTATTCGCCGCTATACATTTATTATTTCTAAGAACTTGGAGTTCTTGGATTGACATCAAAAAGTAGTTTTACCTTACTCGATTAATGTAGCTGCCTAACTTAAGTGGATTGCGGTCAAGGCTACATCATCTAATGACTCAACAGACTGGTGCGCCTTGATTGTAGTAGCCTGTTTATATGGTGCAACATATTTCGTACCGTTCACAGCCATTTAAAAGAACCACTAGTATATCACATCAGTTATGGTATCTCTTCGAACATATATTGTTTATAAATCGTCTAAAATATTTTGTTTCATAATTCAATGAGAAATTACGTTATGTTTTAATGCTTATTAATTGAACATATTACTGATCGTATCGAAACAGCGGTGCTTCTGGAGTAACTACTAGATCGCGATGTCAGATTGTGAACCACAAGTACGGCGCCTGTACCTGTTATAAACTCTACTAGGTATACTTGTCAGTGTGCATTGTACAAGGAAAGATGGGGGCAGTTATTTGGAACACAAATACACATATTTTACAGTGCCTTCCTGATTCACTATTTACCCCAGAAGATAAATGGTTGAAACAAAGTATTCCTTCCAGAGGTTCTAACTTTTAGTTTTCTGTCAATATGAATTAGCAATTATCCTCGTAACAGAAGCCAACTTGAAGCTCTTACTGCCGGTTTTAGGTAAGAAGAATCCTAATGCCTAAACATACCAGATTCGGACCAAATTTCTTCAGGAGTGCATATTGAAATAACTCCACAGTCCTATTTCAGTAATTATAAAACTGGCAAACGATTCTTTTCTAGACGAACGATGTTTGACAGATTTACATAACGTGATTAACATCTCTTACATGCCAAACACACTTGATGATGTTGGCAGGAAGGTCTTCATTATGTCTTTATTCCCAGCTGATTCGCACGTGGTCGTAGGTCATGGAAATATGACTAAGCCCGATACAGTTTAAGGCTTTAGGCGGTTTGTTACACAGGATGTCTTGGTACACAGACAATCTATGCATTACTTCAGATCAGAATATATTTCATATCGTTGATGTAGAATTATTGAGAAAGTAAGCCAAATCCATATTTATAGTAGTTATACATAGACAAGACTTGTTATTCGTCGACAGGCCTACAATGAAGTACCTGCAGATTATTGATTCTCACGAAATATCTAAAATAAATGGATGGACTCTTTCTTCTGAGACAAACCTAAGTCCAACACTGTTTAGTAAGCTGAAATCCGACTAGTGTTAGAAATTATAAATCATTGTTTGACCAGTCAAGGTTCCATAGAACTACAGAACTGGATGCGTAACCCGCTGAGTAGTATGGAGCTAATTACACGAAGATTGAATGCTGTAGAATTTCTTCTAGGAGGAAACGGTGAACAATTATTAGCGGAAATTAGAACACTCCTTAAGAAAGTCGGCAATGTACAGGTACTTCTTAGTATGAAAATGCTAAATACACGTTTGTGTATCCTTACTAATTATGATGCAACATATATTTGTGTTCCAAAATAGCTAATTAGTAAACATAATAGATTTTTTGACTTTATAATACTATTTCAGAATGTCGCACCCGGTATTTTCATACACGTTATGAGGCCTAGTAACAATAAGAGAGTAAGATCATTCATTGGTGGCTTAGTGGTTAGGTTATGAAACTTAAATTCCATATGTTGCATAGAATAATCTCAACTGCAACAAGTTTGCTTTAGCAATTTGGGAGTCACGAGTACTACATATTTCGAAGTGTAATAGTAACCTTCCAACTGAAGGAACTTACTAAACGGTGAAAGGCAATCACAATCGAAGTTTCGACAGTATACATTTATCTAATTAATGGTGTATTACTTGAAGATACTTCATTCTATAGATCAGAATTATAGCAGAAAACCGGTATGTTTACCATGCTACATGTCTAAAGGTAAGAAAACGCAGTTTACCTCACACTCTCGATCGCACTAACTGATTCATGTTATTTTCGCCCGTAAAACACCATTGCAAATCATGCGATGAGATAGATCTAAAATACGAGTTTTAAACCTATATAGCTTTATCAGGAAGTTGCTTTTAAAACTGATGTGCGATACGCCAGCCTTGACCCATTATGTTGCATAAAATAAGTGAATATATATAAATGCATGGAAGCGTCAATTTATAGTTGCTATATTTATCGGCATCTCTGGAACTAAGAGAAATAATTTTTGAAATATACTTACCTACTAATACTTTTTAACGAAATCTGGTACTTATTAAGTTCATATTCTGAAACACTCATTAAGAAGTTACACAGTACCAAACAGACAAATATATACAGCCTAGCTTGTGCTAAGATAGCAAAATTATTTTAAGTACTGCGTCTTATATAGTGAACTTTATTTTTAGAAAATCATTCTCCGAATGCAAACGTCTTCTGCTCTATCAAGCGATTGGAAAATACTAATACAAGTAAGACAACTTATAGCGAATAATCATGAACCACGACAGACATTTAATGCAATCGAAGTACTTATTAACATGTGTATACCATATTACGATAAACTTTACCCCGTTCAAGAATTATTCGCAGGAGACTTTGACAAAACCATCCTTGGAAGCATTAAATCATGGCTAATACAGGTAGTTGACATAGAGAAGACGGAGAAAGAACAAAGATTTGTGATTCGACGTGGAGTCGACAGCACATTGGACACATGTAAGTAGCACTCTGACTTTCCTAAACACAAACGCAGCGATGGTGAGTTTACACCAATGAAGTGTTGGTTGGAGCAATTATTATAAAACTTAGATCCACTAAAAAGGAATACTAAACAGAGTAATATCACTAAGAATTATAAATGCTAACTCTGAATACAGGGACAAATGTTTTCATTTGAACCCATCACACAAAATTTTGCAATCTGTAACATGAAAATGCAAGATTTAATGGCACTAATACTTACGGATGGTGAACTGCAAACAAATTCAACTCAACACCTATTTTCAGTAGAAATATGAACTGGTGATTATAATCCTAATCGAGTCATTTTAAGGATATTCTAACGAGTAAAATCCATCATGAAAACATTACTGCACAGCTTGAAATAGTATAATAGAGTAGAGTACACACATCAGTTTCATGTTGAACGAAAATTAACTACTACTCAATCTATAGAATAAAATATTAATAACTGCTACTCTATATCAAATGAGTCGAAAGCATTTTCATGTATAAGCATCCAACAAAATGAACTAACCGACAAATTGGAACACATTACATTAGTTTAGGAGATATTTTTAAACGTTCAAATAGGACATGGAATCAGGGTAATAAAAAAAGACAGTAATTGAAGCTTAATCGAATTTAAGACAAAACTCTATATGCTATTACCTTTCTCAATGATGTTACACTACTTAATATTTAGGGAATGAAACATACAATTGTCTGCCAGATCTATTGTCACAACTGGCAGAGGATGAACTAGCGAAATTGCGAGAAAACGTACGAACATGCGGGCTAATTTACTTTCCCTTGGTAAGTAATCAGCCTTACCGATAAAATATTTTGATACAATAAGTGTAACCTAATATAGTCAACACTTTCTTTGATTTTTCAAGGTAGGTTATTTGCTGAGAATTCCAAAGAGAGAAGTGGAAACACCTGACATACAGTTGAGTGGGTTAGAATTCGCAGTAAGTTTGAAACTTCATATGAAAACTTAAAGCATAAAAATGTAAATGAGAACTTGATTCATGCATGTGATTTAGAAAGCTAGTAGGTTCTGTAGTTCAATATACCATAAATATATATAAATGTAATCCTAACAAATCGCAAAAGACGTAACTTAATTGCGACTTGAGGTTAACAAACTATTTTTAAGAAGAATCCATACACTACTAAAGACATTCTGTATCTTTACTAATGTCAGTCAAAATATCTTCATAACAGAGGAATAACAATACTTTATGAAAACTACATATACTGAGAACATATATAAAATAATTGATGTAGACAAAACAACACCACAAACCACCAAGGCAGTCCACTTAAGACGCACAATATAGGCTCTGAGGACAGGTAACATTACTACTTAGTATAACTTCTGCATACTTGTTGAAAATAATTCTGTTTTTATCAGTTTACAGATAACGAGATGGCATACTACCGGAACGAAACTACACGCGGTATCTCTCTTTTTATAAAATAACTAACTTTTCAGCACTTGATCAGCGCTACGGAGACGTAATGTACGCTATTGTTGGTAAGCATAACTTTAAGTCTAGTAATTTGATTTTGCATTCAAACAGTAGCGATTTCTTCTTGACAACTGATTAAGGAGTAAAACGTATGTAAACTCTTTGAGAATATACAGTTCCTGTGTAAGAATTAACCCAATCAGAATCCTCGATATATTTTGTATGAAAGTGGATACAACGATGTACAACGAGAAATAAGGTGGGATTCTGGAGGTTATTAATGATTTTGTAGTGTAGTAATAAGGTGACTAATGAAGCATACAGTCGAACTTTGACTGTGAACAAACTGATTATCCTACAGGTTCAGTTGTATGTGCATAACTACGCCTTTGTGGTAGAACCAACCAATGTTGTTAAATGATGATTCTCTGTTGGGAGGATTGATAACACTAAACAGAAACCTAAGGTGTTAGGATCTGAACACTATATTTTCGACTTCTTCATATTGTGACCTTGTATCAATTTTCTATAGGCGACGATATGTCACCTAAATCCCTTGTGTTAAAGCATAATAAACGTCTAGAGACTGACTTTGAAGTTTGTAGCAGGCCAAATACAACTAAACACTCCCGAAGAGGCGTTCATAAATACCTCAGACCGTCAGAGATTTCCGAGTCTTATAATTTATTTAAAACATGCAACAAAACTCTAACAGACAGCTAGGAAGTCTAAGTGACAAGATAACAGACAAAAACTGTGACCCCCTTACAGAATCTTATTCGTCTACTGCTGCCACAACTTCAGGCTTTTGTTCAAAACGCCATTACAACCAAGAACCATGAGTAATATGCGCATTAAATCTGAACGTGGAGAGACTTGACTTTTGC
Organism: Schistosoma japonicum; assembly: GCA_025215515.1. Taxonomy (NCBI): domain Eukaryota; kingdom Metazoa; phylum Platyhelminthes; class Trematoda; order Strigeidida; family Schistosomatidae; genus Schistosoma; species Schistosoma japonicum. Next base: position 37,545,158 of record CM046069.1, on the reverse strand, counting down.
AGTTGTAATATAAGTAACTTCTCCATGGAATGGACAGTTGGATGAAACTAATGAGTTTAAGTATTAAAGAGAAGTAAACTAGGCGCGGATTAAACGCCTAGTTCCGAGAATTATTGTCCAACTTAGATGAATCATAAAGTATTCCCTCCCATGTAGCACAGTTCTGTCCCTCACAACCATCAAATTGATACCATAAACATTGGGATAATGCAAAAGTGCTCCTACGACTACAAAGACAACCGGAATACCCCAAGTAGAAAAGCTTTATGACTCATTCAGATTAAATTTTTTTTTAAAGCATGACGCTTAACTCATTTCAAAAGTTACGTACCAATAACAAATAGACCAACCCCATGCTTTCATATTAAAAACACCAACCACTCTCCTTCTCTAGTCACATCTGTCCACAGTAATTCGTAACATCTACATAATCATATGGATAGCCTTAATTTTGTAACTAATAAATTATTTGCTCTCTAAAATTTAAACTCATGTTAATTTTAATCAGTTATTTGGTGGACTTAAGGCAGCGAAAAGCTAGAAACTACGTTACTACACATTCATATTTTTAAAATACTCTACTGACCAAAAACAATCTGAAATAATCTTCAACTTATTTCCATTCAGTAAGAGTCTTTCGTCGTAGCACCAAGGATGTCAGTGAATCTTAGTGACCGTATAAGTACAATTGCAGTTATGAACCTTGAGGAAATACTGTCCCTGTAAATTCAAAAAGACTTATTAAACGAAGCGCAAGCAGAATTGTTTATTTCATGCCTTGACGTAGTGATAGCGAATGATTTCACTGTCAACTTGCGAAACCCGGTAATATTAACGACTACGAAACCTCCAGAGGTCTAGAAGTTTAGAGTAAGATTACTAGTTTATATAACCCTAGCTATCGGTAGCCTATTGAGTCCGGATGGGTCTTAGCTCCAACTACTATGACAATACTAATGACCTACTAAGCTTCACTGTCAAGCTCGCAGGCTCAGGATTCTTATTGGCTTGATCAGTTGACTATACCTAGTACCGCTGTTCATTCAATCGTTTTTTTCGTTTACCTCACCAAACCTCATTTCTTGCGTAGTTATTTCGCCAAACTACATGAGTTTATACTGACCGTTTTTAGAAATCAAGATAAGTCTCCAAGCACATGTTAGTTCTTGAGCTATCAGTACCAACTACTCAACCAACTTTCAAAAGCTGATTGATCACGAAAACTTTTTAACAACATTGTGCGCATACTATGCATCTAATCAAAATAACAATTCTATAGGTATTTAAATCCCTTAGCTAAGTACTTACTCTTAAATTTCCAATCACTCCAATTTATGAAAATTTTCAGATGCGGAAACTACGATCATGCATCACCTTCAAGATCGCTTACTAATTCACACCCAAAATATACTGCGGGCAACCAAATTTGTTGCGAAGATGGATTGGTAAGTGGTTAATTGAGTAATGAACATAAAGGGTGCGTCTGATCCCCTTACTACTTCTCGTTTCGAAATATCTATACAGTCAGTCTAACATCCCAACTAGGTGATTGATCTACGCAGGGAATGATCACCAGATCTAGATTACGACTCAACGATTACGGGAGAAGCTAAAATGAACTTAATGATTAATCATTTTACGACAGACATCAGTGACCACGAAGTTTATTAACATGGAAGTGGACTACCACCTTATCCCGCACATTAATACTTGTGAACACACAGTCAACTACCACAAGCATCAGAAACAATACAGTTAAAAGTCACATACTTCGTTTTGGGTCCTGAACTAGGTGTCTTATTTCTATTCAGTTTAGCGATTTACTGAAGTTAGTGTTAAGCGTAAGAATACACTATCAAATGTGATTTCATCGTTTGAAATGCTTTTATTACTATAGTATAAATTTTCCTAATCAAATTTGGTGCACATCTACGTACCAATCGGAATGGATGAGGTATCGCCATATATCGTGCACAGACTGATGCTAGAAATACCAACTGTTAGATGTCAGCATAGTGATCTAACTTGGAGGTCTAAGGTTTAGTTACCGCTTCGGCGAGGTCGCGGACGAGCGCCTTCGAGGGATATCATATAGGGTGAAACAGTTGTCTAGTGCTCCCTGGATTTCAAGGGTTATCCAACTTCAGTCATTTAATGATATCGGTTTCAAGAATCTTATCGTTCTAGAACATAACAAATAATCCAGGTGAAAAGATGAGCTTATCTAAATGCCTGAAGTTATACTAACATTTTTGTTTCACAGAAAAACGGTACACAAAGTACCGCATTTATGTTATGTCATTGTTTCAGTTTATGTGCCTTCGCTATAGCTGCAAAGCACATGGAATGGACTCGGCCAAAGTTAGAGAACGAAAACTGTATACATATTCGTAACGGAAGACATCCTATACAGCAAACGGTATGTACAAACATAATCAAGAACTCATTTTACGCCAACACATCGGAGCATAGGATTACATTACTAACCGGACCGAATGGCAGTGGAAAAAGCATTTACATGAAACAGGTGAGTATATTGATCAAAGGGACTATGAACTTAGACAACACTTCTAAGGCAGGATCACTAAAAATAGCAATGATGACACAGAAATAGCTCTTATTCCCGATTTATTATAGTTGCATTTTGCCTAGCAATACACCCACATAATAAGACAAACCCATACACGCGAAAATGGACGGTGTGGACGCCAAAGCAATTTGTGTGATTTGTCACTAACGTTGACCATTAAAATGGTTGGTGACTTGAATCAGAGCTGATAACTTTACAGCACCACAACACTTGGGGGCTCTTTAAGGCTACAGAAATAAGCAGGACATAGCTCACGAATGAATTACTTCTGGAACTGACTTGTCTGGACCTTAGCACGGTTATATCGCAATTTACCATGCGATGCAGGAAGCCAAAACTTGGACTGCTAAGTCAAAATATCACAAACTTAAAACAAACCAGCTGTAGTGCATAACGGTGTATCAACCAGGACTTCTGCGAACGGAAACAAAAGTTGATTTTCTATTTGATGTAATGTACAATTGGCAATTAAGGCTTTTATGTTCAGCTACCTTAGTATATCTTATTAAAAATTCAAGCACTTATCTACTTAGAGAAAATACATTACTGACAAATGTATGGACAGAAATTTATATGAAAACGGCTATGCCTAATTCAACTTACTTATTCTTTGTTTAATTTTAGATTGCCTTAGTAATATACTTAACCCATATAGGGAGCTATATTCCAGCTGAAGAGGCGGCAATTTCTGTATTCGATGCAATACATATACTTACAGGTACGAACTCTTTTAGGAGAGAAAACTGCTCAACGTATATGATGGCTCTTCATATGGCCTCAGTTGCTTTAAGAAATTCCACAGGAAGAACTTTAATAATATTGGATGAATTCGCGAACTCTGTCAACAAAGTGAGTTTAGCACGCTAAAGCTTCATCACTATAAAAATGATTCAGCTAAAGTGGTATTAAGCTACGCAAATTTGACGATGCAGTATATGTACCAGCACAAGTTTATGTATTTCGCTTACGGTGAGTGTATGACACTACCTAACTGCCGAAACCGAAATATGTGGGACAAAGTCTGATTGTCCAACATGTAGTGATGTAAACTCACAAAATAAACATCAGCCAAGTTCCACAAATTAAGAAAATCGACTTAACCAATCATCCATAAGAAAAACAGGGTAAAAGCACATTTTGATGTACTATATTTACGGCACTGGTGTAGTGGAGAAATGAGCATTTAATAAGAGCACACAAACCAACACGTAAACCATACGCAGTATAAATACCCAAGTTATTAATAGATCATTTTAACTAGGATGACTGAATTATGTATATTGCATTTCAAGAACTTTGTGTGACTAAATAACATGTTTGATTTTCAGTTGGAACTAGATGCGCTTACAATCGCGATGGCAGAATTTTTACTTAAGAAAAACGAATCTCCGTATACTATTATAGCAACGCATAACAACGAAATATTAAGACGACTCCAAATGCATGGACCCCGGGTGCAATACTTAGTAAGTTAATTAACTGGTTAACGTCCTTGTTTTACAAATTAGACAATGAAGACAATTCCTCATGAAGGAAGAATGCTATGCCTGTATGAAGCGATCAATGGCCTAAACTTAAGAAGCGAGGCTATCAGCACAGCGAGTGATACAGGACTACCAAGGAAAATTATTGACAGAGCACTAGCTCTGAAGGGTTACTTTGGTACGATGCCTACCACGCGTATGAAGATTAAAACTAAGAAGTACGTCTTTGTATGGATTACCTTATTTTTCAGGGTGAAAGAAGCGCTAAGGCTGCTTCATGAAACAGACACAAGTAGTGGTGAGATGATACTAAGCAAAGTCTTTAACTCAAGTCTTCACTAACTTCTAGAACGTTTAGCCTGCGATAGAAATGGTTGTCAAGTACTAGACAAATAAAATAATATTGTAAACCACAGAGTTGTTCTTAATCTTTAAATGTATCGAGTTTGAGATAAAAAACGAAATAAATTCCGAAAACCCTGATAAAGTATGAAACTTTACAATAGCAGAGCTAAAATGTGCGACCATTGAATAGAAAACAAATATTCACAAAAATATCAGTGATAATCATAATCAAGGGAGGAATATTGTACAGGGGTAATCGATGATCTCAGCTATGAAATGAAAGAATAAAAGGATGCTCTAGTGCTCTTGAACAGGTTATTCGTTCAGACGGAATGTACACCAACATTTCTTTCACAAGATCAAAGGCCAGGCGCTTGTAAAGATCCGAACTAGAAAACCAGTAATCTCCGAGAGGTTTTAAAACTCTTTTGACGTAACGAGACTCTGACGAGGCAGGAGACCAATCTAACCGACCATGGCGAAAATATCGTCGTCTACGAGATGCTTTTGTCATACACTTAGGAAGTGACCCTAATAAACGTTCCATCATAGCTAGATGCTCAAGATTATCATGGGTCATGAAAAGGCATTGTCCTGTTACTAGTTCATACAAAATGCATCCTACAGACCATACATCAGCAGACCGACTCCATCCAAGCTCCATAACAACTTCAGGGGCACGGTAGTGTCGTGTTTGTATAGTAGTCGAATGATGATCTTCATCGAAGGTTGCTGACCCGAAGTCGATAAGTTTGATGGATGGATTGCGGATTCGTCGCACTGTTCTGCCACGATGACTAACATACACCTCGTCGTAAGTACCATCAACAAACAAAATGTTCTCAGGTTTTAAATCTGTGTGTGTGAGCTTATTTCGGTGCAAAAAGGCGACCGCTTCACATAACTGTCTGGTGATTATTGCACACTGTTCAATGGTATAGGGTTCATAGTCATTTTTCTCGAGAAATGTGAAAACACTTGGACCAAGTAGAGGAAATATAATATAGAAGTGCTCGCGCCATTCAAAGAAATCTATAAACGATATGCAGTGGGATCGATCTTTGGTATCTAGTCTTTTAAGGGTTTCTAGAACATTAACCTCATGACGTGCAGCATCACTATAATCACTCTGCGGTTTTAAAGCCTTTAAAGCAGTCAACGAATTTGTGTATAAGTCAAAACATTCAAAAACTTGCCCATAGCTACCCTCTCCTAGTATCTTCTCCACTCGAAAGCGTCGCTTGATAATTTCACCAACTGGTACAATAGCAGATGGTTTGCGTTTGTGGTGCTCATGACTAGCCTTTCTTCGTGCCTTCTCATCGCGACGCTTTTCTTCTCTCTTCCGACGTGCTAATTGCTTGTCATCTCTTTCGGGGAGTCTTGGAGAGCCAGGAACTTGCCCGTTACGTAAATGAACACGTCTTGAATGCCCATCAAGGATTTCGACACTTGGACTACGATGGCGTTCTCGCTTAGTTGGGTGGTCAGACGGTTTGGTAGCATGACTACGAGGGATACCACTGCGGGAGGAACTGTTAGAACGGTCCCGAAGACGGCCCTTATCACCAGAGATACGTACTGCCTTACAGGTGCTCGTTGTGTGATTGGAAATAGGAAGTGATACATGGGAACTATGATTCCGCCTGAACCAACGGGGATAAAAACAATCACAGACTCAGTGACACGAAAGAAATAAAAACAAGGCTATTCAAAAATCAAAAGTTTATATATGTACCTTTTGGTATTTTGTGAAATACGAGGTCTTTTAGGATCGGAACAGCCATAACCAGATGATCCTTTTTCGGATGAGCTGGATCGTTTTCGTTGACCAGCCGATGAGGAAGAAGAGGAAGAAACAGAATCTGATGCATATCTAGTTTCTTTGTTTCGGAACCGCGAGTTGAAGCAACACCGATGATTGCTCTTTGAGCGCCAATCCCTACTTGCCGGATTTTCTTGTCTTAGAACCATTATTAAGTAAAGCGCACTTCCACTGCCAACAGTATGGGTTCCAAACAGATGTAAACAAACAGAAAAACATCTTCAAACTTCAAACATTGTCTGGCACAAATAGCAAGCTGATTATCGCTTGAACTCTATTTTTTGGTGATAGAGAAGTGTTACTTGCCATGGAAAGGTATAATAATTGTTTTTTTCTCATTGAAATGCTTAGTACAAAGACTGATTATTAATGGGAGCAGTGATAAAGGAGTAGCTACTATAACTATGCCTCTCAGAACATGCTTAAACTAAACAAACAGCAAAATTTTTTTTAAAAATCTAGAGCAAGATGTTATCGATGTCTTTTCAGATAAGGCCTGTGACAATATTACAGTCAATAAGTAATACTGTGGGACTTTTATCGCATTTTGTCTTAAAATGATAGCTTCTTTGGTTTGCTTTGGTGCTTAATCTTATAAGTTACTTGTCAGATTGATAAAAGTTGCAAGTGATGTGATACATTATGATTATAATCTCTCTAATTCACTTGTTCTCCACTGGGTGATAGTTTAACACCACATATCTAGCTAAGGTAAATTTATAATTCCGAATAACATTTAGAATGCTCTTCTTTAAACATTTTACAAAAAGGCAGTATGCTGTTTAAAGCGTAAGGACATAATGTAGTTACTTTTTAGCACATAGTCCTAGGTACTATCGAATAACTCTAGAGTCGAGTTATTTGAATTCCAGAAACGAAACATCACAACAGCCTTAGTTATACTTGCTGAAAAGTATCATGTAGAAGAAACATCTAGAGTATTGTAAGACGTCATGCTTAGATCCCATTGTGGTGGAAAGCATGACACTGCCATTCTCAAAACTGCAAGTTGGCGATATAATATTACTGCTTAACACTAGCATTCTCTGCTTACTGGCGCTCTACCTATGTAATTCGTTTATATCTCCTTAAAAAACAAGGTATTAGAGTAACCTTTTATCCTCCTTTAAGTTCTGCTATCATCTAGGTATAGGATGATGACTCTGAAACAGATGGTGAGTCGTTCGTAAGGTATACAAAGAGGAGCGGTCAAAAGCTGGAATTCTGTAGAGCCCCTTTAGTTATTACAAACCAATAAGACAAGACAGTGTAAGCTCTAACTGCGATGGATTTTCGCTTAGACAACCTAACTGACATCCATTGTTATTCAATGATTTTTATTTTTGGAAAATGCTCAGCAGTCATCCCTGTCGATTGTTTTCGGGTCATATGGAGGCTTAGTGTTGTGTTCCGTTGATTCCTTTAGGGTAGCTTGATAATGTGTCCTATCTCACTTGACTTTTAAGGCTTCGTTTATGGCGTTATATCTTACTGGCCAACAACCCACTTTAGACAGAGATATATAACTTGTTGCAGGCCTTTCGCTTGTTCATAATGATATTCTATATGCTGAACCCTAGCTGTTGAGTAAACCAAGAATGCTTATTTTGAGGCTGTCGAAGAGTACAGGAAAGGATGTCCTTAATTACATTCTATCATTCAACCTCGTGAACAAAGTTAAATTCATTTAACCGAGATACTTCTTTAAGGTCACATTCTTTTCGGCAATAGTAAACTTTTTGTAAATGTGTTATGTTGTTGATTCAAACTGATTTCTGATGAGTCTGGCTAGCCAATCGACGTGCTATATTAGTAGGTGATCGCGTAACACATGATCGTTCAACAACCACCAGGAAACCTTTGACTGTTTGATGTCTCTGGCCTGGTACCGGAACAAAAAGAAAATTTGAGTGTGTTGGCAGTTCAGTAACAAGAACGAGGATTATAGAACATTCTTTTCTTGCACTCGGTCCTGAAAGTTTTGGTTTTTTTTTATCTGCTCATTACAGTACAGTATTTTTCAATGTTCCGTTGGAGATTATTCAGTAGGTACTATAAATAATATAACTATGTAGTGGCAATAAGCATATAGGCTCAAGGCTCTAAAGCTGAAGATATATTGTGTCATCATACTGGGAAGTTAGATGTATATTCGTTCTTTGATTTCAAGGATTCGCGTTCGTAACCACTAATTTACCTGTCCTTTCTTTGAAAACAGATGACAAGAATACGTAATTGTTTAGACAGTGACTGCACATTTTAGATCTCACCGAAAGGGGTTTCTTCGAGTTACAAGCCGGTTACTAGAAGACCATTGTTCTTATTTTTAAAAAGATGTGACTAAGCAGAGCTGTTTGTGTAGGTTCATTTCTATTTTGAGGTTGTGAAGTTGAGATCCAACGTTTTCATCTCTAAATGGCTCCATGACTAGTTAAAAAGATGCAAAGAACACTTCTCGTAGTTTTCTGTCAATCATTTTTACATCTTGTTGTGCTTTCGTTAATCATCATCCGTTTAGTAAGGCGTAAGATTTGCTGTACCATGAATGAGGACTAGCTGCAATAGTTCAAATTTAAGTCAAAGTTACTACTACTAAACTACTGGAGGAAGAGTTAGATGACTAAGTTAATACATTCGTGTGAATTTACCTTTTTTACATTTGAAAGTTGTAGGAAATATTAGTTTTTGTACCTTTTCTGGGCACTGTAACACTACATTTTGAATGATTGCTCTGGTAAGTGCGACTAATAACGGTTTTACTTTGAACACTCGGGTCTCATTTTGTTGTACTTATTTACCTTCAAGTCATTATTAGTTACAACTATTAGGGATAAAAATGTTTAGTTTGTCGAACATTAGCTCCTGAATTATCGGTGGTTCCAGGTGTAGGAAGTGATGAATCTTTCTCTAACAGCAAGTGAATATTTTTGAAAGTTCTTTGGAAACTTCTAAAAACGATAGCTTCGTCAATATGATTGATAAGGAAATCAAGTTCACGGTACTACTACCCTAAAACAGATACTTTTGGAGAAGATTTTGCTTGATCCGGGATTGACATTGTCGAACTAACCTGGCTAGTTTGTTATAACTGAGTCTACAAATGAGCTGCCGTATACTGTTTAGGTTATGTTATGGACCAAAAGCAAATCTCAAACAACGACTGACCGTAACTGTACTATTATCACTAATCAGCAAGTTGAAATAAATAACACACTGCTACAATAAAATTCATAATTTCACGATTGTCGACAGGATCACGCACAGTCAAAAGCAGTGCGATTAAGTATATACGCAATAAATAAAGTCATGTTTCTAGATGATATTGATTCCCTGAAGCAACACAAACACTTCTTTAGGTGAACCCTATAACTAATTTTCGCCAAATTGTCGAAATCTCTAACAATATCAGTAATCTGTTGTAAATATCTCTCATTTAAAATTGTCTACGTATAGCTTGGGAACGTTTTCAGAATTTCATCACTCAAGTTCTGTCCATCGATCACTGCATTTTAAGCTCGTTCTTTAATTTTATCAGTCTAATCAAAAGACCACCACGATGAGTATCGTATAATGAGTTAAAATTTTGTTCGGTGTTCATTTTAATCCATTTCTCATAAGTCTTTCCTTTGAAGTCTTTCAAACATTTCTGTATTACTGTGTGGATACTTACTAATTTGGTGTCTCTATCACCAAATATCGCCGTTAGTAAACTTATACGGGTGAATAAAGCTATTAAGTGTTAAGTGAAACGCATAGGCTGGCAAGATGCAAACCATTTCCAGATATGCTACTCTCATTTTAACACAAAAAACAAGTAGCCAAATGTCTTGCATGTCTCGCCACCTCTCTTTACAACAAATAGTCCGATGAAGTCCATTCCGACATATTTCAAAGGAGTAACCCCCGATTCCCTCTTTCCAACCTGGGGTTGGAAGCGTCATTTGTTATCCGAAATGGATGTTCCTCTTTCTTTACTTCATGCAAGTCCCTATCATCCCCTTCACCATTGTCCCATCTTAGAGGAACCAGTAGTTAGTTCAGTCACTCCTTAGTACTTCGGTGGTTCCTAAGTGATTCTTAATACTATGATGATGAATAATGTGAAATCAATTAGTCATTTGTAAAAATACTTGGGTGTCTTATTCCAGAAAGCATACTGTAGCTAAGCGTCCACCCCTACGAACTGTTCCATCCACATTTGTAGCGTTTAAATTTCAAAGTACGAATAGTGCCACAAGTCCTCAAAGAGCCTAAAAATTACCTGACGATATACTCCTACGAGCCACTAGTTTGTTAGTTTAACCCAGTAAAAGACTCATCGTTTCTGCGATTACGTTCCACTCTAACCCTAAGATACGCTCCATCAGTAATGAGTCCATATCCAAACCTCTTATTGTCAATGAGTAGTCTTGCCTTTCGCTGCTTCCCAACGTTGCGTTGTTATTGGAAAAAACCTGATTATCCGAAAACCAGCCTTTAACAGCGTTAGCTTGATATTCGCTATGAATAATTTGCATCAGTAATTTTTTCAAACAAGATTAGGCAGTCTCCAACACAAAAACACCTGTTAACTGCCCCCCTCACTCTTTGGTCACCTTAACCGGACGTCAATACAGCTTGTTGTGCCGGAGATACGATATACAGCGCAAAAATCAACAATCCACCAAAACCAAATCCCTTGATCTAAACTAACACGAGGCCTAAATTAACCATAAATCTAATCCGATCTAGACTTCAGAATAGGCATGACCATGAACACCAGACAAAATCATTTTAAAAATGCCCGAAACACTTTTGTTCCAAAAAATATTTCAGAATACTGGTGTTTTGTGACTATATGATCAACTTAACATGCCTGTGTATTTCAATTTACAGACAGAAAAACCCGTTGGAAGTTTGAATAATTACATTAATTATAGAGAATGTATGTACCTTACCCAATATTACTTTTTTACCCATAAACTGGTCATTTACAACTATTTTCAATGAAATGTTCATAATGAACCGGTTATATTAAAGGGTAAATAGTAAGATTGTATTTCAGTCCACCTTTATTGGTTTGGTTTATGCATTTATAATTGATAAATTACACTGTTGTTTATGTTTGTGTATACCCATTAAAATATCAACATGTTCCACAAATAAATCTTAAAAAAAGGAACATTTCATGATTAAGAACGTGTAAAATTCTTAGTAATCTATACCATTGATTGTAAGACATAATTGATTTTTTATAATTGATCAGTCAGTGTAATTACAATTTGAAAAAAAAAACTTCTACTATAAAACCATAAAATAGAAATCAGTGGTTAGAACGTATTCGAATCTTCATGTTGATTGGTAATGAACTGAAATTGATCAGTCTCATTTGCCATATCCGCAACCGGAGTGGATTGCATCGATTAGGTAACGTTTCACAAGTATTGTATGAAATGGATTATGATTAAAATGTGGAATTCATGACACGCGTTTTGCTTTATTTGGGCTCGTTGGCTGGGTGTACCTCCATCCCAGTGTTGTTGTTCACACCGGAACCCGAACCCAGTTCGTTTTCATGCTACCCCGTTCACCACTGGGCTACGGAGTTCAGAGGGACTGAGTGCGCGTCCATTCGGAGTTAGTTAGTATCTGGCCAACTTTCTACCATAGATTACCAATTCCTGATTTCCTTGTTTACGTATCGTTTTTCTGTTAACGTCGTTTCTGTATTGGCCAAAATTAAGAAAGTAACAGTATTCTTAGAGTAACTAACTCCACTGAAACAGTGGCGTTTACTTATACACATCGATTTTAACATATGATGAACTTTTATTACATTTATCTCCCTTCAAGAGTTTAAACATACTAATTTAATCATTTTAGTCGAGGCATACAATGTGATGCCATTTATCCTCTTATAAACATAATTACTAAATAAAAAGCACGTATTCTCAGTGCACCTTAGAAAAATGTCATTTACAACTGTCAGTAGTAAAGTGAGCTTAATTTGATAGATAACTGTTGCATAATATTATTAATTAATGGTTTTTTTGAAGTGAGTATTAAGTGATTCTAAATGTGTGCCAAAAACAGGTGATTTAAAGTTATTAATTGCAAGTAGTTTCTTAAAATTCCATAATTTCACTAAAATATATACAATAATACAACTTATAGTGCATTTGATATCACCAGATTTATTATGTAACAAAATATATGATTAAAAACTTAAGAACATGAAGTTTTTTTTAAGTAAAAATGTATGGAATGTAAAGGTTCCAATTATTACCTATATTTCTACAGGAAACGATACATAATATATTGAAATTAGGACTAATAGTAGTATCCATTATGACCGTTTAATCCTACTTATCACTCGTTCGCTAGAGGCGCTGTTATACTATGGGAATTCAATTCAGTCAGGATTTATTCACTTCCCATCTACTTGACCCAAACAGATAAACGAAAGTGAGAGGACTAAAAGTACTTAAACAGTTTATGACAACGTTTAAGTGAATCATTCGTATATATACATAATACTGGAGTGAGTTAGGTGAAGATACATAATCAGTAATAATGACTATGTGAATAATTCTTTCTCGTTACTAACTACCAGGTGATCGTAGACGATCACATGAACTGAACTATCATTTACGAGCACCTCTATGTTATGTTCATAATAAGGCTTTAACCCAGTATATATTACTTCAGCTGCCAGCACTTTCATTGTGCTACAGGATCCAGATGGTCACTTAACTAGATTTAAAAGACAGTATATCCTGTTTATCTACTCTTGTATATCTAAAAATAACTACAAAAATGCTAAAAAAGGGACGTTATTCGTTTCTTCTTACTAGACGTTATAGACGACAGTTATTAAGATAACCAACAAACAGAGCATATAGAGAAATGATGAAAATCATCGATTAAAATTTTATCCAATTACAGACTGTCACTTTGTGTTGCAAGATTGTTTAATGTAAAAATGAAGTAACGTTACAATTTTAAAATGTCTACAATGAGTACACAAAACTAATGATAATCTTAAACAATGGAAATTTGTAATTTAGAGTAAAAGCTTAATAGAAACTTTTCTACACCTAGTTACCGTAGAAGATAAACAACTGAAAGACAGAAGAAAGAAAAGATGAACGAAAAGATAATTGTTACATTAACTATAAATTATAAACGATGCAATGTGGTCTAGGTTGGAAAGCCACCTTTATAAGTAAATAATCAAGAAACAGTTTCTTACAGAATCTGCTTTCTGGATGACTGAATTAAGTCTAGATACATCCATGCAGCCAAATCGTTTACAGAATTCTTTCGTTTATACTCATTTTTAGTACTGCTAAAACAATACATGATTCAACGCTTTTCAATTAATTTTAATAATTATGGACCATTCTCATTACCCCTACATGTAAATCAACATTATACTTACTTGATGAATGAAGTAATTTTATTCTTTCATCGGTGTTGTATGGATAATTTAATCGATATATATATATATATATATATATATATATATATATATATATATATATATATATATATAATAACAACTGGTCAAACATTGCGACAAAACGAATGAGGTGTTAGTTAAAGTGATAACTATTAATAATTGAACATGGTAACAAAAATAGAAAAAAAATATTGCTATTCTCATTAAGACTGTTCCAGTAAGGCAAGGAATCTTCAACATCAGATTAAATAAACAACAATATAGGAAATTTCAAAATACATAAGGATTTTGAGGTAAGTGGATCGAAAGTAATACTATTAGAGTTGCGTTATGTAATAAAATAAATTGGAAGATAAATGGAACGTACATAAAAGACGAATGCATACAAACCAAAAAATGTGTTTTCATCAATGAGAAAGACTGACAGATGGAATAGATAACATGTAAGAATTTTGTAAGACAAAGAAATTTGAATCAAAGTAGTATAAACTCACTATCTGAGGGACAATAAAAAGGATTTCAGGTTAAGACCGTGGTAGAACCAAATGGTTAAACTGGCTTCTTATTTTCATATAGATCTGGTTTCTCTGTGTATAATAACTGCTTCATCAATATATAGTATGCAGTGACCTACTAATTTGAGTAGATTTTTATTGACCCTGTAGATAACTTTGAACCAATAATCCGAGTTGATTAAGTGACAAGTAGTCACATGATGTCACATGATGCTCCATAATGGCACTTCTATTGCTGCCACTGTCGCTTTTCCGTAACTCTTTTAGACAGCGTTCACATCGAAAGACCAATATATCTTACTCTACAGAAGCAAGTGATGGTCACACCTTGAAAAGATAAGGTATGATAGAATATGTTTTGATTTCGTGTAGACGTAAAGCAAAGTAAAAGATGTTGGAAATATAGGGAAGTAAATGCTGACTCACTAGATACGTAATCTTAGGGTTATTGTAGAAGCTGAAGTTTATGGATTCATTCCCAGTTGCGTTGTCATCATAAACTGTCAAGAAACTCCTAACTAAGATTGAAAAAACCATTTAAATGTTTCTGATTTTTAAAAATTCTTTAAAATATTATCTGTTAATAACACAAATTATACGAATTGTTTACAAAAACTACTTATGAACATACTTATACAATATAGTCATAGTGAATATTTGAATGAATGACATTTCTTCGCCTAAAATTTATTTCCTCCTTACAAAGTTCATCTAAAAGCAAAAAAAAATCAATTAATACATTTGACATTTAACAAATCCAATTTAGTAAAGAACATACAGAGAACATAATTCGAAGATTCTTTATGCGGCGGAGAGGGTGAAGGCTGGCGGAGGGGGGGGGAGGATAGGGAAAGCATAAATTGAAACAAATCAAACATATTAAATATAGAATATTTTACTAGTATTTCTATTTTAAACTATTACCATATCAGTGAAAACATTATTTTCTAATAAATGTCTACTTTACTTGTCATATAGATGATACAATTACACTTTTGGCATCAATATGCATATAGTCATTGTTATGGTTGTATAAAGTACCTAGAAATTTTGTACATTACACTATCAACTGTTTTTAATATTTTACAAAAAGAAATGACATTAACAAAAATTTGATGATGATATTGTAAATGTATATGACGTTCTACATTGTTGATTAGTGATATAACATAATGTACATGATGAACTTGAAGTCAATTTGAAATCTCTCATTTCTCATGAATACAATTTATTTTAGTAAAAATGAATTATGATGAGTAAATGAATCTAAAGTGTACATTTATTTTATTTATTTGGATGTACTATTGTACAGGTTCCTTATTATGGAAATGTGATTCTGGTAAAAAGCTTATTAATATTATTAGTCAACTAAAGTTTATTTATTATGGTTATTAGTGTATATTTGGTTAATTGTTAGAGTCATTCAAATAACAATTATGTTTTCGTGTACTTACTTTCTGTAAGTTGGATTGCAACTGGCAAGTGGAATCCAGGATGCATGATTCGTGATATATGAGACTCGTCGACTGGATGTACCTGCATCCCAATGTTGTTGTTCACAGTGATATTCGAACTCAGTCCGTTTCATGTCAAACGCCACCGCGTTCATCACTAGACTACTGAGTCCAGATAGTCACACATGTGCGACAGCTGCATTGGTATTAGGATAAATTTGTATATTCCCACTGATTTGTTATAGACTGAAGCTGGTTGACGAGTCCAAAATAAGACAAAACGCGCTTCCTGGATTCCATTTGCCAGTCACAACCCAACTTAAAAAAATATGTTACTTGTGAATAACCGCTATATCGAGGCAATCAGCTCAGGATGCACGTATAGTAACAGAGACTGACCAACTTCAGTCTATAACAAATCGATGGAAATATACAAATTCCTCCTAATAGTTCCTGCTTAGGTTTTCTGATTAATTGTGGACTGTTTGTCATACTTCACCAGTTACTGGAAAAATAAACCTTTTTCCTACACTTTTCGTACCTTAGTCGTCAATACTGTGGATTAATAATTGACTTCAGATATAGTTCCATCCATAACGAATATCCTACGTATTATTTGCATGCTAAAAACCAGGTTTATCTCTTAATTTCGGACTTAAATGCCATATTCATGGATTGCATAGTGTAATAGAATTTATGGGATTTTATTATGTGAATTCAAGCACGCTTCATTTCCAAATCCACTATAGTCATAATTTTAATGTGCTTAATGCATTTACACTAATTTCACATAGATATACTTATTTTTTTGACAATTTGTATTAATGTCTAAACTAAGAGTGCTCCTGACAGCGATAATGTGATTTAAGGACGATGTAATTGAGTCCAAACATGAATACATTATCTACTGATTTACTAGATACAGACAGTCACGTGACTAGTTTTAATAAACATTTCCACACCGTTTATGCCTGTCGTTTACTGAATATCACCTAACAGAATCTTGTATCATTCATAATGCTGTTTGAATAGAACCTCTCAAATATCCTTTGATTTTTATTAATTTTTCGGGGGACCAACATTATACTTAGTGTAAGTTAATTACCATAAGGTTCCTCTAGTTTAACAATAATTGTCTGCTCATTAATTACAACTTCGTAAATGAACTTTTGATGGAATCTGGAGATTAATAATTAATATCGCTTGTTAGTTTTGAGAACATTTCTTTGATTTACAGCAATTCTTTAATTAGCACCAATTCATAGTGAAACCATCTCTACATACCACTTTAATAAACAATACTATAAGAAGTAGTTATCATTGATTTACTTTTAAGGATGAACATCATTTAATACAAAATATTAGAATAAAACGATGGAACCAACAATAGTTGATAATTTCAAGGACTGGTTACTGTAGACTGTTGGAATAAATAACATTGTATTATGTTTTGAATTATACAGTAATAATATTTGCTATAGAAGTGTGGTTTCAAGTACCTATATGTTATCGTACTAATGTATAGTGTTATTCATTTATTACATTCACATAGTTTATTCGTATTAGTTTCTTTATCAGCCTACTGGTTATTTCAACATTGATTGCCATGGTAACTATAGTTATACTCAAGTTATTTCATTAATTATTACCAGTTGACAAGAAAAGAGGGGAAAAAATATTAATCAATATACTTTTTGCTGAACTAACAAATTGTCATAGTTTCTATAGGAAAATTATAGAAGATAAAAGTACGTCAAACAAGGAAAATAAGATAAAACAAACTTTTTATTACATTCGCGGTGTGTATATCAATAGTTATTGAATCAGTAGAATGAATTTGTATATTCCCATTGATTTGTTATAGACTGAAGCTGGTCAGTCACTGTTGCTATATGTGCATCCTGTGCGGATCGCCTCGATATAGCGAATATTCACAATTATCATTTAATTTGTATTGTGACTGGCAAGTGGAATCCATGACGCGCGTTTCGTCCTGTTTGGGACTCATCGGCTGGATGTACCAGCTTCAATCTATAACAAATCAATGGAATATACAAATTCATTCTACTACCAATTCGCCAATTGCACAAACGTGACTGTCTGGACTCAGTAGTCTAGTGGTGTACGCGGTGGCGTATGACACGAACCGGACTGAGTTCGAATCCCACTGTGAACATCAACATTGGGATGCAGGTACATCCAGCCGATGAGTCCCAAATAAGACGAAACGCGCGTCCTGGATTCCACTTGCCAGTCACAATACAAATTAAAAGTTATTGAATCAGTTTGTTTGTTTTAATGATGAAACGAAAATATTAAAGTTGTTGGTTGGCATCTGTATAATTTTATTTGGTTCTCTATTACTTTTTATAAGATATTTATAGTCTAGTGAAGCATAATGTGCATGTAATACAGAATACTTTATGCAGGTATGTATGGTAAAGAATTTCTTTCTTACATTGACAGTAAGAAGTATTTTTCCGGTATGATAAATTGATAAAGTGATTTAAGCAAATATATATGTTTACAGTGAGTCCTCTTTGATATTTTGCAGTTACAATGAGTAATATATTAAAAATGACCAATTAATGGAATAGGAAATGAACTTTTCGACACGGAGTACCATTTTTCTACCACCCACACCTCCACCCCACCCCCTTCTTTCAATGAAGAGAATAAAGAGAACATATTCATTACCTCTTTGTTCGAATTACACTAAGTTTCTTAAATTTCCATGTACCGAACAATCTTAATCAGGGAAACAGATAATCTAATAAGTAGAAAAATGAACCTATTCTGGATTTAGAATTAGTGATCACTTTGAACAGATAAATCCTTGTAAAAGAATCAATGATAAATTCTAAACAATCTCAATTATAGCATCAAACGTAGTATTTGAGTAGCGAATTGATCATTAACACGTTATATTTGTATCGTATCCACGTAATAATATTTAACTAATGGATAGATTCTGTCTGCTATTCAGCTGGCAATGTTTTTAGAATTAAGTAGTGATCCTATAGTGGATCCTGCTTACGATTCAAAATGTAGTATTGTTATGATCAAGTGATGATCCTATTGCAAATCCTGATCCTAATCGTATTCCTTTTAGGAATTCTGCTCGTGACACTAGTTGCAGGATTCTTATAACTTAAATTATCTGATTATCTGGGTTCACATGAACTCATTGTTAGAGACCACCTTATAGTATTGTTTACAAAATGAATACTATTTATATTTTGTGAACTCATTGTTTTATAATGAGGCAAACAATCGATAGTATGAAACTGACCAAATACATGAGAGATTATAGTTGAATTAAAATTAAAACAATGAAAGGCAGCTAGAAGTTCAATCCTTGAACATTTAGTTGACAATGATTGTTCACCGAATCTACATGTCAATTTTGTGGTTGTTTGTAGAATCCATCCTGATGTATCAAGGTTTCCACACGTTCATCTCCTCAAAACCGCTGAAGCTCTAGTGATTATAATACAAGCAATTATATGACATTTGTAGGGTACCACTGAAAACCAGAGAGTACTGAACAGTCGTTTCGTTTTAGCATGGGACTCATCACTAGTGTACACCTTCGATTCCGCCATGAATGTTATAACCCTGGTGGAATCAATCCACATATACTATATACAGATTAATTAATGAGAAAACGGAACTGATCTGAAGGATGAATGTCAAGTTAAATAAATGGTCGAATGGTTAAAATGTGATAATTAAAGAATAAAGCGGTATAAAAAAGGATTTAAAGTTTAAAATGTTATCAGGCCAACACAGAAGAAAAACGAAAATATAATTAAGAATCACTAGTACAGATTCAAGGTTCCAGAAAACTGTTTCTATGCACACAAAGAAGGCTTAATTTTTCTAATGGTCAAAGCTTCCATACATTTAAAAACACGATAATGATGACTCATAAAAAAAGCTTTAAAAGTATTCGCAAGGTCAAACTTATATCATGTATCAATTATGTTTCATAATAAATGAGGTTTTCTGTTCCCTGCCTCTATCGGACTGCCTGATGTTATTTGTTATTGTAGACGTTTGGGCATAGATTCCACCCCATTTTCTTGATTACATTGTTCAATTACTCTTTCCTACACGTATGTGTTCACACACATATGGTAGTCATTTCATTTCAGTAATATCATCAGATACGTCAACAATATGATTGTGTAACAGTATTCAATGATCGATTTTCTTCTTTAGATTGTATTAAAGATGATTAGTAAATGGTATAGAGTTCTAAATAACATTTTCAATATCCATAATACACCGTATTTACTAGTTTTCCATTAAGTTAACAGTTAAAATCTCACTCATATGTATTGAAATAATAACAGTTGAATACAAAAATATATATGTAAAGAATTATAACTACAGGAAATAACCAAATGAAAATTTCGGTGAATTATAGGTCGTTTACTAACTGGTTGATCCGTGTTATCAATTAGCGGTAATACAAATAGGAAGATGTAAAGTGTACCATTTTGTTTTTTTTGACTTTCTGAAGAACACACTGAGTTCATACATCTAAATGACATCTCGGCAGTCACGTCAGATAATATAGTGGTCAGTTAACACTACACAACGTTAATACATAATGAAGTATCATAGAATATTAGGAATATAAAATATGCAGTTGTTCCACTGTTAGAAAAAATGTGTAAAAACTACACCATTGCCTTCATAGTTTGTGTAAAAATATGCTACAATCAAATTTTATGTCAAGTGTTCATGCTTCTCCTTATCAGTAAATTCGTCTAAATTTTACCAATGTACATTTAGATATTATATAGTAAACATATATTGTTACTAGTTGGTTGGATTCGTCACAGCTTGATGTTGGTAGAGTATCAGTGAAAATTAGGAAGTACTGAAAAGTTATTTCGCCCTAGCATGGGACTCTATAGCAGTGCGTTGGCTTAAATCCATGACCTTCAGGTTGGCGACAACTTAATCCCTTTGAACCATTGGGGTGGCATCCATTGGTAGAATTCCCACTTACATCAGTCTGTTATATAATTCAAGGAGCATTCATTGTCAATTCATTTGTATTAACCATCTCACTATAAACTAACTACAGGATATTTTTAAAGTACTAGTTAGAAGTAGTGACTGGTGGAGTTCAGATTTGTCTTGAGTGAGAGAGTTATCACTAATCATACAAAACACATTATTTCACGATAACACTAATTTGACCTTGCACTAGCTGTACTCTCTTTCAAGGGTTTGTGAGCAATGTCGCGGTCATTTAATCACTAAAGACACTTTGTTTACTGGTACGACAGATAAACAGTTAAATATGATCGTACTTATTTTGAAATTACTTATTCGGATTTACTGTCTAGTTGAAAAAACAAGATAAAATGTAGATAATGCTTGATACATTTTTGGTTGGGCTCTGTGTATTTATTCACCATTTGCTGAAATGAATAACTATGAGCAAACTACTGATATATCATGAACTTGATCAGCCGTGATACACATAATAATAACTTTGCTAGAACTAATACGTCATCAAGTCACCAAAGACTGATTAATCTAGGCGCTGAAATCTGTCATGATATTATTAGTCACTAATCCAGATAGAAAAACATAAGACAATTGAGTCAACCAGACTATGTCAGACTTATATTTCAAACATTCCCTTATATACATGTGAAAGTTGACTACATAGCCAAACAATTAGAAAAAATGACATCATCGCAGAACAAGGTCAATAATGATAGGGAACTGGGGGTTAGTGTGCACACAGTTGATTAGTTATAGTTCATTAATGAAAAATGATGTAACAGTTAATAGGCCAGATGAGAGGTTATAGGAATGGATATATACAAACGATAGGAACAAAATGTCATGTGTAAATACAACCAAGATACATGAAATAATCTTATGGACAGAATTTCTAGAAGTTAATTATTCATCATGATTCACCCGAACTATCAATGGTGAAAATAATTTATCGTCGAGTGATTCTTATGTCACATAATTAGAATAGTGATCACTGTGTTGGTTATTAAAGGAAGTATTAACATAAAGATAATCAATCACATAATTTCAGTGTGGTACGTGTAGTAGGTTATTTTTACAGTAGTAAATATGTACTTTAAGAATCATGTGTAGCATTCACAATACTGGATGCTAAGATGACTTTTATCTTCAGTGTAAAACATAATAGATTGTTATTTTGCTATATTCGTTGTTACAGTGGTAAACTGATTAAACAAAACATTTTCTGTTTAACAAATATGCAACCTGATTTAACCACTAAGATAAAACTAATAAAATGAATGTTAGAAAATGAAAACTAAGTTCTAAGTAGTCATGTTAAACAAGATATCGACAAGTACGGTGTTCCGAGGTTGTTAAAACAAGTAAATGCAATATATGATTAATTAACAGAAGAAGAATCACTTCCAGGATCTTCACAAGAGAATAGCATTCACTTTTGAACATGTAGAGATTCATATTATCAGTTTTACTGTAAAGTTTAGCATTACTTATGTGAACATAATGATCACCGATATACAAACGATACATCATGGATATTCTATTGACCTATATCTTTAAATTTATACTAAGATCATTACAATCTCAATACATATTCGTGCATGATGATATTGAAAACAGATATTGAAAAAAAAATTTCAATTTTTCCGAAACTATAAAATTTATTACAATCATTAATTTCATCACTTTACCTTTGTTTACAATCATGTATTTTATTGAGATTAATGATAATTGTTATTGACAGTCTGTGTTTCATTGGCAACTTAATATTTAAATGAGGTGACTATTAGAATAAAGAGTTCATTACTCTACTGTCAATCACTTAGATACCTATCTGTTGTTTAGTTGTTCATCTGTATGCCTACCTTATAAATTACATTGAATTCTATCAGTTAATCTGATTTAATTATTGTTATTTATCCTCCTTATAAATCTAAGTAATTTATTTACTACTCACCTCATTTTACTATCGACATCATTTTAGTTGATTAAATTCGTCATAGATTGATGCTGGTATGGTACAATTAAATACCGGGAAACACTAGACATCTGTTTCGTCCTGAGATAGGACTCTTCACAGCATTTTTGTTGAGCATTTGTCATGCATAATGTAAATGAGTCAGTTTCGTATTGAATAGTTTAATCTACGAATTTATCTTATAGTATAACTGAAAAATGAAGAATAATAAATGTTTTTATAACATGAGACTCCTCGAAAACGTCAGAGATAGGATTCTAGACTTCTGAATATCTCAGCAAACATTTAATCTGAAAGTTTAAGGCTAAAGATAATTGGAAAATTGCACACAGCTTTTACAACTTATAAACTGAATAAAAGGAGACGTGACGATAGCAAAAGAATAAGATGAATTAATTTAGTCATGATTACTTTAAAGCTTCATTGCAACCAAGAATATAACGAGTGTACCTAATTTATACAGGTAAAGTTTTGAACAGATTTTGGAGTTGAGAATAATAAGTAACGATAACAGTAGAGAAATCGATATTTTTTCAAGCGATCGATATTTATAGTTTTAATATTACTAAATGCTTCTAAAGAAAAAGTTCATAAAGGCATGGATACGGAATTTTAGAATTAGAAGAATAATGGCATTAGTTGTGCATTGCTTAAGAGGTTAACTAGTTGATTTAGCTCGCATGCAATAACAAAATTAATGAAATTATTAAGATTATAGAAAGATAAAACTGTTACATAATGGGATCTTGAATCGCAATCAACATAGCTGAGCGAGAGTGGGAGACTATGGCTTTTGAAAGAATACACTTGGTTCAAGTCTTCTGATAACGATAGCTACTGCACAACGTGGTGAATTCAAAGTTCTTTATTTATTTATTATATTGAAGGATTTCACAATACTCATAGCATAATCACTAGCATACAACTGTCAAGCAAATGAACTGCTTAATTTGTGTTATCATTTTAGTCACATTATATGGAATAAGTTGTTTTTCCAGTTGGTAGACACAATATGAGATAACAGAAAGTTGGAATTTGATTTCAGTTGGATTATGGCTGAAGAGTGGAATCCAGTAAGCAAATTTTGTCCTATTTAGGACTAATCAGTCAGATGCACCTGAATCCTAGTGTCGACATTCAAACTGGGACTCTAACTAGGACAAGAATTCGTTCATATTTGAATGTTACAGTTAATGAATCACTTTAAATGAAAAGATTAGAGTAGAGATAGGATACATATACTTTTGAGTTTTAATATAACTGTTTATAAGCTGGGATTTGGATTAAGAGAAATAGTGAGATAAATGAATTAATCTCACATTAATATGAACATATTCTGCAATTAATTGCCGAATACACACCAATTTACAAGTTTGTTCAAGTTGTTGAGAAGCATAAGGGTAGGTTATTTGACAAGAACATTATCGTTAATTATTACAATTGAATGTTAAATTCAAAGTTGTTGAAAACTGGAAAGGATAAGGGTGATGGCAAAAAGCATAATCATGGGCGATAGCATAATTGTTGCACAATCATATCTATCAGTACTGATTTTGTTAGTATATAGTCTGTCTATAATAACTAGTTTAAGGAAGTTATAGCTTAAATAAATATATATATCATCAAGTGGACTAATTCTCATAGAATGGACAAAACTTCATTATCAAGGAAACTAGGATGCTGTGACACTACAAATAGAAATAAACAGTCTACCACAAGTAGATATAATTCTCGTTTAATTCATGACTATCAACAACCAGAGAGGGAAAACAAGAATCAAACAACAATAAAAATATCCTGTGATTAGTGAAGCTTGTAGCCAAAGTTAGCTCTTACTCGAGTATTCAATATGACGATTTACTCGTGGAGAATTCTCAGTGAGAAGAATAGTCTTAATTTCCATACTTCAATGTATACTTTAATGCAAGGAATTTTAGGTAAATGATAAATACATTAAGAAATAATTAAATAGATTACTAGGTGTGAAATGATCTTAGAGGCTGCTATTGTGAAGGCAACATACGAAACACTTACTTTGAGCTTGGAACAGATCAATGGTATCTATACAACCTGAATACATAGAGGCTGATCGGTTGAACTAAAATCATTGTGACTAAGCTTGCTCTGAGGTAGATAATGAAAGAGTAAAACACCGGCAAGTAGGAGACAGCACCAGTTTGTTTATTTAATATGTACAGAGGCTTTTATATAACACATTCTTGACCAACCAGTAATAGGAAATACAAAATACACTATTGACTTAATGAGGAGTGAAAAGTTTCTTATAGAAATAGGTTCATAATAAAATCACAATAACTGAGGAGAAGAAATAGATATGACAATCAACAGTGGCTCTATGAACATCCCACAACTTAAAAAATATATCATACTAGGTGATTAGCAAATGCAACTTAGTGACAAGCCTCGATAACGTGGTAAATGAACTTCACAGGTTATGATTCCCGATTTTTTCGCCGTTATTACATCGCGAAACATACAGGTATTGGAAACTAAACTTTGTACTTGACAATCGGTTTATTCTTACCTTCTATCCTACATAATAAGTAATTCCATTTCTTTTTATTTTCTCGTAATTTTTCACATAGTAATGATAATTATTCTCACACTATTCACAAAAATCTTATAGAATATTCTGGAAAAGGAGGAAGGAAATTGTCTCTAAGTGATTATCATAAATAGATCAACTACCCTAACAAGTGTTACTGTCTAAGTTACAAATTTTCCAGTAGCCGTCTAACTTATTTAATGTAATCAGCCTATTGATTAGTATACTATAACTTTCTAAATTCTATATTTTCTATGCGTTAATCAGTTGATAAAGTTTAAAAATATGTAGATGAATAGAAGTTTTGTTTTATTTGGATACAGTACCCTTGATTTTGTAATTAAACTAGGGAATTTTTCAGTGTATCACTAGTTTGATGGTTAATTTTTTGTTCGAAGCTAAAATGCATTTAGTCTCATTTTTTTATATGTTAACGTTTAGCATTCATGTATACGTAACATTTTAAACTCACTACTGGTATTTTGATGGCATAATTTACATGTGATAGTTAAAATAAATTCTGTTGAAAACTGGTGAAACTAGGTAATGATAATAATTGTTTACGTTGTGGCTTGAAAAACCGATATGGTAATTCAACAACAAACTACTGGGGTTCGAACTAATATTCAACTGAGATAAACTTGACCGTGTTGTTAATTTTTGTGTGTTGATATTTAGGACTGGATGCTATGGAAACCATCGATTCACCAACCAGTTATTGAAAACCAAGAATCACTGGACAGTCGTTTCAAAAATAAGTCGAACTCTGAACTTTCAGGATTTGCCGCAAATGTCTAACCATTAACAACTAAGTCGACTTACATTTCTAACTCTAGTCACTCTGAAATGTTACATGACAATCCTCATTAGTAACCAAATGATCATTTTTATGATAGTGTTGTAGAAACTGTGGAATTGGCACCAATGAATGCCGTTCCTTTACACCCGCTACTTTGGGAATTGATTTCATGTGTATGAGTGAGATTTAGAATTGGAATGTCACTATATCCAATGTACTACAATTATCAAAGATAGAAACTTAAGTTATTGAATTTCTTAGTCAACAGTCTAAATATTAAGCATCCCCTATAAAGTTTAAGTACTATTAGATTGACCATTGGTAAATTCACATTACTGAGGAACAGTTTCATACTACGGGGAAATAGTCCTTCCTGGTTTAAAAATCAATTTTTTTTCGTATAAGATTTTAAGTTTAGAACTGTGTTTGAGAAGAATTTAAACTAATGTCTAATGTCTAGACTAATGACTAGTTCCAGAAAAATGAATTCCTCAAGCTGTTATTAATAAGGGCTTGAATTATCTTATTGCTAATATTCAGTACTGATATTTATTCAGTCATAGTTGTCATATGTCCTTTGAGAGTGAAATTCTCTAAATAAAACCTTTTTTATTTAGACAATGAGTGCCAAATATAACGAAATAGGCGCCCTAAATTTAGCTACCAGCTACCATCTAATATAAAAAGATTGTGACAAAATGGTTATGTTTAAGTAATCAACTGAATATGCTCATATATATCAACGAAGATTGATCAAAATTCACTAATATATATCAATAACGTGATAATCAAAACCCTAAATAACATTAATATGTGTCCGTGAAACAACTTAGTAAACATCTGAACTCAACAATTGAAGATAACACTTTGGCGCTTGAAGTATGAATACTGATTTTGAGTCCTAATGTAAATGTTAATAATAAGATGCAAGATACATCTAGCTGATAGATGCCAATCCATCGATCTATTGTGAAAAATACTTTAATTCATTAATCACTAAAGTGCAAGGTATATTCCCCGACAAATATAACTAATGTTAAGGCGAAGCGGAATCAAACATTAAAAGCACTTGTGAATATGATGCATTTACAGTAACTAGTTGTACAACATGTTAATCACAAAAAGTAGGATTAAGGTGGCTTATTGTTTATGAACGTGATTTCGATTTCCTGACAAAATCGAGGGCACTCACTGTTTAGAAGTCTCATGCTAAAATGAAACAGCCGTCCGTTGCTCTCTGCTTTTTACTTGAATCCAACCTATCTTAATTTGTGATGGACACAAACAATTGGCGTTTTCAATGTTTACTAAGTATTATATATTCATCATTACCGGTGGTTTTATTATTCATTTATTGAGTGGGTACTATATATATAAGAATCTAATATTTAGTAGAATTTCATTTCAAGCTTGCAAAGTTATCTGTGAATGTTTACTATAGACATCAGTGTTTTATATTCCACCATCTCATTAGTAAGAATGAGGTCTATTTACTAACTGCTCATTTTCCACATAGAATAAAGTTACAGTAGATTTGTTGACTTTTTGAAGATTATTTAATGAGTTATATAGAAACACTTTGAATATATATGACAAATTATTTGATTAGTTATCATGTGAAATTTTCGACCACTAATTGTTTTTGTCTGGATGGCTCACTGAAAACTAAGAGAAGTTATTTTTTTTAATTTGTTTTTGTGACTGGCAAGTGGAATCCAGGACGCGCGTTTCGTCTTATTTGGGACTCATTGGCTGGATGTACCTGCATCCCAATGTTGATGTTCACAGTGGGATTCGAACTCAGTCCGGTTCGTGTCATACGCCACCGCGTACACCACTAGACTACTGAGTCCAGACAGTCACGTTTGTGCAATTGGCGAATTGGTAGTAGAATGAATTTGTATATTCCCATTGATTTGTTATAGACTGAAGCTGGTCAGTCACTGTTGCTATATGTGCATCCTGAGCGGATCGCCTTGATATAGCGAATATTCACAAGTATCATTTAATCCCACTGTGAACATCAACATTGGGATGCAGGTACATCCAGTCAATGAGTCCCAAATATGACGAAACGCGCGTCCTGGATTCCACTTGCCAGTCACAAAAACAAATATAGCAACAGTGACTGACCAGCTTCAATCTATAACGAATCAATGGGAATATACAAATTCATCCTAATAAATTAAATGATAATTGTGAATATTCGCTATATCGAGGCAATCCGCTCAGGATGCACATATTGCAACAGTGACTGACCAGCTTCAGTCTATAACAAATCAATGGGAATATAAAAATTCATCCTACTAAGAGAAGTTATATAAAGTCCTGAAGAAGCCGAAGTCATTGCATCCAATCACAGTTCAAAAGGGCCTTCCAGAATCTCGATGTATGGCCTTTCAAATGGACAACAGCTTAAAAACACTGCATACGGATTAGATGGATACTGTGATGATTTCATTTTCACAGAAAACTATGGATACTCAAATGTTTCGTACCAAATTTGTCACTTATCGGAATAAAGATTTTTTTACTACCCGTCTTCTAGTTTGCAACTAGAAAAGTTCAAGGTGCTCGACGGTTAAACTAAACGTTGTATTAGCAGAATCAAGCGCAAGATGTAACAACTTTTGATAATCAATAAAAAATTGAATGAAGGGAATTAATATAACACTAAAACTGTATAATCAGTAGGGTGGAGACAGTCATTGCGATTATCGTTAGATTAAGGTCGAAGTGTGTGAATGAGAATCAAGAAAATCAACATGGCGACAGTCTGTGTAGTAGTAAGATGATAATAATAACTACTATAAAATAATGGTGAAGAAAAGTGTAAATATATAAATAAATCAGAAAAAGTGAATTTGCAGCTAAGTTCATAGCAATAGAAGCGGTCTCACAAATTACTTTTGTATGCCCAACGCAAACTTCCCAATAATTTGAAACGCAAAATTAAATACCTTTTTACTAACTACATTTTTATTCAACTATTTTCTGTTATATTTGAACACCTCATTTACTTTTGTCAACAATAAACTTGTAGATTAAAATGAATTATGAATACTCCCTATACATTGATATGTATCTAATGAAATTAATTATGTGCACAATTTACAAATAATTGGACTAATTTAATACATATGATGAACATTTACTCTTGTTTGTTTTATTTGTAATTGGATGTTATGGAGATTGTTGAATGTTAATTTGATATCACAAAATCGGTTTGAATTAGACAACCATTGATCACCGCAAACCATTGGACAATTGTTTCATCTATATGCGTAATTATTCAGAGGTGTGCATCCACGACCTCATCACTGATTGAACCGAGGACGTTCTCGATCCGCGGGGAAAGTCTTACCATTAGACCACTAAGTTTACTCCTAAAAATTGTAAACTTTTTCAAGAATGAAATTAATGTTCATTAATTAAAGTAAATATTTCCCATTTTAATGTATTCCAATGTTTTTAAAACATTGAATTGAAATAATCCTTCTCTTTATATGTGTTTTGTATACAAAATGCACAAATACATGCACAGCTAAGTACACTTTAACGAATTCCACTTAAAAATACAATAAAAGCAGTAAGTGATCGTAGTTAGATAATGATGAAAGAAAACTAGAGGGATTTGATGGGTTGGGGAGGGGGGTGAAGTAAGTGGAAACCTAAAGTTCACAAAGTCAATGACTGCTAGTTTGATCCGTAATAGCAGATGCTGACTACTTGATCGGGAACCAAGCGACTGTTATAACCAGTGATTGACCAGTCTAGGTGATATACCCCGAAATCAATAACAGTGACGTAATCACATTTACTTTCTGTATTCTTTCAAATCATAAGTATAAAATTATTTTGTATCTCAATCGCTACGATCTGATTCTATCTCTAATTATTATCTAATATATGTCCATCCCTTTTATTTACTACTATTGATGTAACTAATATATTTATTAAATGGGTATTCATCTTCATTCCATGAGTATAATAAATATTTAGCCATTATTGTTTACAAAGTGAACTTACTATTAATGAGGAAAATGATACAAATATGAGATTTGTGGTGGTTTCGCAATGGTTGATCTCACTTGGACATCAATCAAATTTAAGGAACCCTGGAAAGTTGCTTCGTTGTATTTATGGACCCCTCATCAGTACGCATCCTAGATTCCACCAGAAAGTGAAACAGTAATTACTAATGACAGTAACCGAACTTTATGCTAAATAAATTGACCGAAGTAAAAATTCTACTACTGAACTCCGGCTGGTCCAGTGGTGCTAATGGCTAAGCGTTTACTGCTAGATCCTGAGGTTTTAAGACCGATTCCATGGTGGAAACGAGGATGTGCACTTTCGAGAGATCTAGGACGAACCAATTATCCAGTGTTTCCTAGTTTTAAAAGTAATCGACTGAGATTGATCTGTGATGAATATAAATAACAAAATCAAACATAATATTTGAAACTGAATGCATGAATAAATAGTGTTGAAAATATTTTTCGCCTACCATGTTTATATATTTTGATAACTAGTTCTGGTAAAGTCATTAGTTGCCTATTTATAACCACAGGACACATTTTTCGAAAGTCGTCTAGTATCATAAGATATTTACTCCGTGTTTGATTTGTTTTTCAGTTATTAACAATATAAAAACATATTATAACGTAATTACTCTTTTTTCTCTACGTGAAGCTAAATAGATGTTTTAAAGTTAGATACTAAGTATGTCAAGAATAAGTTTTGTTCGAGGACTGGTATAATTTATAACTTATCTGGTCTTCAAAGAAGTCAGAGTTCTTCTATCATGCATGCATTTCGGTATGTTTAAAAAGATTACAATGGAAGGAACGATTAAAAAGTTTATTAAATAAAGATAAATGATAATAATTCACAGTAAACATAATGTAAATTTCGATTATTTATAAGTTGAATAAACATAAGTTGAAAATGCATTGTAATATTGTGTATTCCTTATTTTTGTAAAACCTATGGTGTTGAATAAAATGAACATGATTTGAAGGATAATTTGTTTCCACGTTTTCGTACAATGGTTCCGTTGTTTTACAGAAGTTGATTATTTCAAAACATAATTGTATAATATATGTTTGGGTGTGAACCTTCCCATTGTTGATACTATGAGTTGTATCAGATCAGATTCAAAATTTCTAGTCCTTATGTATAACTTTATTCTCGTCGAACATAATAATAGGTAATATAAACTCAAAATGCCAGCAAGAAGTGGGGCTGTAGCAAACTGAGACTTGGAAACGAAAAACATTTCATTCGATTATTAATTTGAACATCGACACTAAAGTTTATTTATTTTAAAAATTCCAAATTGTGTGAGATACGTATCCGAGATTTCACTGAGAAACAACTAGATGTCATTATTTGTTGTTACTGTTGACAATATATATTTCTATATTACGAACAAATAATGTGTAGTTTTGAAAGTGATTTTAAATATTGAATAAATTTTAAAGTTGTACAATACTTTGTAAACATGAATAGTTAATGAAAAAATTCCCATTTAGACATTAAGAAAGAACCAGAGGAGCGAAGAAATTTCCTTCAATTAGTTTTTCATCAAAGCTCTACGCTGATATATATATATATATATATATATATATAAGTTTACAGTAGGTTTAAATTTATTACCAAATAATTGGTGGTGTGTTACATAATAATTTTCCAAGTTCAAAGGTATTTGTAAAATAATTACAACTAATTAACAATTACGTAACTGTCTTGACCATCGAATTTCTATAATTACTTTATCGGTTTCTTCTCAATAGATATTATCTAATCCACAGCATGCCAACCCATTCACTTATCATTTTCACACTTTCAAAACATTTATTTCCTTATTCACCTTCATGCCTTAATTGCTTTGTTAATTAGTTGTAATTATTTTACAAATACCTTTGAACCTGGAAAATTATTATGTAACACACCACCAATTATTTGGTAATGATATTAAACCTATTGTAAACTTATTTTCAATTCAGTTTCTGTTTGTTACACTAGACAGTTAAGTGGATATCGTAAATCTTCAGAAATGATCTTCATAAGAGTAAATCACTTCAATATTAATAATCGAATGTTATTGGAAGTTATCGTCAAAGATTGATATATAATATTCTTATCATGAATATTGAGATAAATCATCAAGTAACAACAGTACGTCCACTACTATTCAATTTTTTGGTTCAAATATATATGACAGAAAGCAGTTCTTAGTTTCATCAATATGCTATTTATTTCAAATACATAATTATAAACTTAAAATGTCTATTGATAGGAGGGTGAATTACAATTTATCTACATTTGATTTCGGCAAACATTTGAATGTATTGGTAACCTTTAGTCATTTACTCATTATGTCATTTAATCAGTGACTAAGAATCATCTTTTAATAGTTTTGTTAAACGATTTATTAACAAGATGATTAATAAGTAACATTTATAGGCTGCAGTTTCATTAAACCAGTAAATAATCTATAGACTCAAACTTGTTACCATCATAAATAGATTTTCGTGATATTTATTAAGTGGGCAGATACGATAACATTGAGGTGATATACTATTATTGATTGATATGTGATTTTAAAAAAATGGACCTGAATTTCACTGAGAAACCATCAAAGCAGTGGATCAGTGAAAAAGTTGTTGGATATACTGCATTTGGATCAATATGCACTTCTCAAATACATTGACATAGATCTATTCTGTGTAACCAGACAGGAGAGATCAGTTAATCACATAATTTAATGGTAAAAAGACAGTAAACTGGAACGTAATAACAAGTGGAGAAAATAAGACCTACGAAGACCACTGGTGATAAACAAAGCCAACAAAACCGACTAATTAACAAATGTAGAATGACTGAAAAAATCTCCCATCTATTCAGTGTATGCTTTGCAGATGTCTAGAACAACAATAAAAGGCTAGTAATTACGCCATCAAGTTTAAAGTGTATAACGCACTTGTCGTAAATGTTTTACTTTTCATGTTCAACAACTTATTTTGCTAATATCTTATTCTATCTTGCGACATGTTTTCACTGAAAACATTCCATTATTTATCTATCTATAATTAGTTAAAATAAGTCATTCAGTCAGGTCAGGTATATAGCACTTTCTGTCATTGCAACATAAAAAACAAAATCAATGATGACTTTGTTACTATTGAATGCTGTAGAAATTAATAAATATGAAGTTTTATGTCATAGACTAACCTCACTTAGACAACTGTTAAACATCAGAAAGCACGGGATAGCCTATTTTGTCCTAGTATAGGAATATTCCCCAGCAGTGAGCATCCACATTCCCATGGAGGGTCGAACTAAAAGCCTCCAGGTTAATCAGAGTGACCTGCACTCTTAGGCCATTAAACCAAAATTCAAAGGGGTTTAATACGTAGTGGGAAGTAAGCGAGTAGTACTAAATAGTCCGATACTAGAACGAAACTTTTAATTTGTTCATCCTGATTTTATGTTATTTGTTATTATCATTTGTAAAGAAACTGTGACTAAATGGTATAAAATGTAATGATAAATAAAATTCTTATTAGTCAATAAAATTTTGACGGAAATGAAGTAGGCATAATTTAAAGATACTGTTGTTTATTGAATAAACCGTCAACTAAGTTAGTATTTAGGATGAATGTGTATCTTCCCGTTGATTTGTCATGGATTCCACTTGCCAGTCACAATTCAACTTAAACAATAAGTTAATATTTGAATAGAAAACAAGTTTATTTTGAATTCACTCACAATTTCTGCATAGTTGCATAACTGTTGTATGCATACTTTAACATACTTTTCGGCTGAAGATATTAACAATACTGATAACGTCTAATAGTTATAAAATTGTGTTACATGATATATTACTAAGCTGTTCAGTTGTAATTTATTGCCAGTGTCTATTCTAGTTCGTTTGAATCTCATTTATGTTTTTAACACTTAACAACATGGTGTATGGCTAAGACCTATTTATTTTGTATGTCACACTTTCATACACTTTTGTATTTAGTGGCTGATTGTTAAATATTAAAATTCAAAGTGTACAGCGTGTACAGCCACTCTCAACTGTCTGCTATGAACATGTTAGTTTATGGTAATCGTACATGTTGGATTAATACACAAATTCAGTAAAGATTAGGGCTAGAAGTGAGATCTTCGGCAAAAATTAGTTTATTATAGGTACCATTTATCCGTTTGGTAATAAATGAAAAAAAAAATGACTGAAAAAAATGGATACAAGACAATTATTAAACCTTCGTAATATGAATGACCACAGCCACTGAACAGTAAAATGAGTAAAATATACTGTTTAGAAGCATGGAAGTAGATAGAAAGAAGTATTATGGTGTTATGAAAATTAAAATTATTGTTAGGAACAAATGTTTTAAGATTTTAATGTTACAATTCAGTAATTCGGATAATTACTGTGCGTAACATTTAAAACAAACCTAATTCGCAAATCATTTTGCATTAAGTATTCATTGAAATGGAATAATGGTTGAATGTTATTTAAGATGCAATCAGTAACAATGAATTTATCTAATGAATTGTCTTAGTAAGTGTAAAACGCTTGACCTGACAATCTGATATTGTGATCATTAGGTTTGTCGACTGAAACTCAGGAGTACACATTTGAATATATTTCACTGTTGATGTCAACTACCATTATATATCCGATGGATAAAAGTCAAGCCTATGAAATCATAAAATCTACTAAAATTCGTATATCAACTGATTTGTGTTATACAATGACAACGGGAGCAATAATACCCAACCTAGTTACTTTTAAATTTTCTACTTTAATGCTTATTATCAAATAGTTAACTGATACATATATTCATTGCATAACTAGACTAAATGGTATTTTATGTAGAAATGATGAACGGGTAGTCTAATTTACTACTGTGATGAAATCAATATAGACATGTTTTCTCCAGTGTATATAGAAGTACATCTCTTATATCGGACCACTAAAGAAGAGTGAGAAACTTCCAGAACTGTGTTTTAGAGAACTAATTCATTTATTCTGGTCACGAGTTGTGTAAACATTACATTTCTACTATTGTTACGTTCCTCTTGCCCTATCCCCCCGTTTAGCATATTTGCTGTTATTATGTTGTCTCTTATTATGAACTACAGTTAATTAGTTATGTACAAGTTATCCCTATTAACTACCATTATTTCCTGAGTTCTGTATTAATGTTAGTTTCCTAATTGGTTCGCTGTGCGGTCTGATTTTGTATATATATATATATATATATATATATATATATATATATATATATATAAGGCATGATTGAAATATAATTCGATCCTATCTGATTGGTCTGTTGCCTTGTGTTACTCTTATTCCGCCTTGGGACTCCGCGGCCATAGGGCAGACGCGCAATTATCGACTAGGCACACCTAATTGGCATTCGGTCAACCAATAAAATTTCATTCCATCATAACAACATCATGTTTCCACAATGTTACAACTTCAAATAACATGTCAATTTTAGTTCACTTTTGTTTCCTTCTAATATAGGTAGAATAGATGAAGTTGTTATGTATGACAAAAGTAAGATATAACTCACCAATAATTAATTACAGTACACATTATTGATCACTCACAATTAAATTTTTTATTAGACAATTCTAGGTAATTGATAGAAAGTGCTTCACTTATATTTCATGCCAGTTTGTACAAGTTAACAATGGTGCATTTGCAACCAACTGGAATATAATTTGCACAGTCTTTCAATCTGAGATGTTACCACTGATTGACTCCCTACATTACTGAAACAATTACACTGATTGATCTCTGTATAGCAACAAATACACTTTTCGTCAAGTTATTAAAGTTGATCATAATCAATAGACTGATAGTTTATTAAGTTAAAAGATGCAGCTTAGTCATATACAAAGCAGTAATAGACACAATATACATAATTCTATAGTACATGATGATTTGCAATGTAATTATAAGGTAAGACTGACGTATCCACGAGTAAGTTCTACATAACAATAAAAGAACAAATATATTTCCAGAATACGATAAATTCCTTGGATTTATTTAGATTTATACGCGCTGATGAGCGCTGTTAATTCGAAACATTGATGTCATTCGGAATTTTAATATGCCTGTAAACTGTACTAATTACACGTTGATTAGTCTATGTATGTTAGCCAGAATATTGATGAAGACTTTACAATACAGAGGAGAGAATTCTGAACCTCAAAAAGTACAAATGTAGCGTATTATACATAAACTTCATTTTTTATTCGTGTGATTTTTTCCACATTGACTTAAAGAGCCAACCAATAAATTTCTAAAGATATTTGCCAATTATTCCTTTTGTTGGCTGATAATGTTATCAGCAGAAAAGATTTATCCTTTATTAAATGAATAATTTTAAGAAGGCTTTTATAAAAAGTTGTTCTAAAGCGATTTGTTCAACAGAAATTAACTTTTTCTGTTATTTGTACTGCTTTAGTGATAAGAATAAACTATGGTGAAAATTTCAAAAGATGTTCTCATCTTATGAAAACACAATTACAAAACAGTTTGGAAATAAATAAGGAAGCTTTCAAAGTGCGAAATTGAATTACAGTTTGAAAAGAATGTTCCACAAAGAAACACAATTATTTGACCAAAGAAATTTCTTTCTACATCCCTTTTATGTAGTGGCGAATATTGTCTCAGATAACTCCTTATAGCTCCTATGGTGTTAGCATATTTGTCACGATTAGAATTAAAGTTATAATTGCCAGTTACGATAAAGACTGAAGTTAGAATTTAGGAATATGGTAGGAGTAAGTAAGCGCAAGCAACAGTGAAATCAATAAAGATTAACCTATGACAAACTTATTGTTGAACAGAAGGCACTCATTTATATATTCTGAACATCTGAATAACCAAACTAATACAAGTTTTAGTTATTTGTAACATCACAAGTTAAAGTTGATTGGGTTCCAATAAAAACCAGAAAGCACTATATAGTCGTTTCGTTCTTGGATACGAGTCCTCAGTAGTGTGCAAATCGATTCATTTAGAGAAGTGAAACCATGACCATCAGGTTCCACAGCGTACACAAAACTATCTTCATCAGTGACCAGCCTGTGTCCATTGTAGAATTCCAACATTAGTCACTTCGTGATATAGCGCGACGGCTAGTCAGTGCAAGTGCTGAAAACTGTTTCACTCAAAACATGTCTGGATGCTACCATTAACGACTTATCATCAGAAATTTAAAAAATATCTCAACGTTAGTCAATAATGAGCTGATTATTATGATTGATTTGAGGTGGTCATGGAGAGATCGGTATTTAGTTTGGTGATTTGTATTTTAACAGGCCGATCTTAGTTGATGGTAGAGGGAATTCCACCAATGGACACCACTCAGTCTAATCATGAACATATATGAACGTTCACTGTGAAACTTGATGACTCTGAATTCCATTCTCTGGCAGAATTTAAAGCGTACACTTCCGCTGAGTAGTCTCATACTAAGATTAAGCAGTTGTTGAATGTTCCTTGATTTCCAGTGGTACCCAACCGAGATCAATCTGTGACGAATACAAACTACTAAACCTAATACTTATTTACAAGATACTTTCTCAATTTTTATAAAGGTTTTATTAAACTCTACGTATGGTCTAAGTAAGTTTTTTACACATTATAAAGTTTATTAAAAAGTAGAAAACTACCTGTCGATACTTGTTTATTGTGTGGACAACATCGATGGAACTATATGACTTGGACTTTACAGATGATCTAGCTCTCCTGTCCCACATACAGCAACAAATGCAGATGACGACAGACAAGGTAGCAGAAGCCTCGGCAGCAGTAGGCCTCAACATACACAAATGGAAAAGCAAGATCCCCCAATACAAAACAACCAACACTAACCAAATTTCACTTGACGGAGAAATCCTGGAAGGGTCTGATGTAGATGTGAAGGCGCGAGTTGGAAAGGCCAGCAGGGGCAGTATTTCTGCAACTGACGGACATCTGGAACTCAAACCAACAATTAGTCAACATTAAAGCCAAAATTTTCAATACAAATGTTAAGACAGTTCTGTTGTATGGAGCTGAAACCTGGAGATATACGAAAAGCATCATTCAAAAGATACAAGTATTTCTAAATCACTGTCTGCGTAGTATACTTTGGATCCGTTGTCCAGATACCATCAACAACAACCTTCTATGGCAGAGAACAAATCTACAGAAATCCAGCCGAGGGAGAAGAGACGCTGGAGGTGGATAAGACACACATAGAGGAAATCACCAGACTGAGTCACAAGAGGAAGACCCAAGAACACATTACGTCGGGAATCGGAGACAGACATGAAGAGAATGAAGAGCTCTTGGAAAGAGCTGGAATGGAAGGCTCAGGACAGAGTTGGTTGATGAATACTGGTCGACGGCCTATACTGCATATGAAGTAACAGGCATTGATTGATTGATTGAGAAAATGACTTGTATCTTGTCTGATTGGTTTGACAGTATAACTTAATAAAATGCAAATTTTAAATACCTTATAGCTTTCAATTATTTCCAGATTTTCTATATTTTTCATTAATTAAACATACATGTATTTTTATTCATTGTTACTAAGTGTTAAATATATATTTTTAAAGTGTGAAAATTATTTCTAGTTTTCTTTTCTTTTCGTTTATTGTGAACAAACGTAAATGTTCTTTATTATTTTCTTCTTTATTTTGTTTTAAATAGCAGTAGTAATCTACAACAATAATGCGCTCTTTTTTTTGTGCATAAGAAGTTACTGGTTAGGTGAAGTCATAAATTTTCTTGAAAACTGATAACAAAATAGCATCTATTTTACCTTACAATAACTATTAGGATAATTGATGAATGCCTAATAAAACAAGGTAATTACTTATGGGACTGACAACTATGAACAGTGAATGGGGAAAAGTACTGATATGTCGGATTTCTTAGGTTTAGAAGAAAGTACACTTTGATTATATGGTTTATTAAAGGAATCCGGATAGCTTCGTTAGATGATGAACTATTGCCAATAATCATATATACATATTATGCAGGGGGGAAGGTGGAAAAGGGTAGCATCGGTATACAAGTAAGGTCTGCAATAAAAATGAATGACACAAAACATGGCAACTTCAATAGAATGAAAAAAAACTAGTTCAAATTCACCCACATCACCTCCAAAATTACCAAATAACACAGTAGCATGTCATGTGGATGGTGTTATTGGAAAAAAAACTATTTACAAAGCCTACGTATTATTTAAATTGCATATGTGCTTTATAAACAAATGTTATGACGACAAAAAAGAGCTGTTAAAAGTGATAGGTATAGCCAGTTCATTAGTGTGACTTTGTGCGTATGAAATTACAATGACAGACTCCAATAAATATGTAGCTGATCCCTGCATGATTGCCCGTTGCTCAATCGGTCCCAGTTAGGAAATGGGAAAAAACATAGTTCTAAAAGTTACTTATTCTCCTTGAAACTCCTAACATAACAACGAGTTAGTCATGTGTTATTCTATGTGTCTGTTGGCGACTGAAAGAATGATGTTGATTGTGAAGTGATTAGACAAAAACCACTTGCTTTTGATTGTATTAAAAAATCAAAATGATTTAAAATAATGACGAAATTTTAAAATTTTTGACTTTTTTTCATACTACTGTTTCTAAGTATCTTCTTAATGATTTTGTGAATTTGTATTTTAAAGGTTTGATGTCGTAATTTTATACATAACATTACTGCAGATGAATAGATCATACTTTAACCTATTCTTGATTGATAGTCATTAGTGTGTCACATAAGTACGAAATCACAGTACTTATTACATTTCCAATTACTTGTTATTCCACACTAAACTTGATTTCTTCTGGTCAAATCTAACTGATGATTTGTGTAAGATAGTTATTATTAGAAGTTTTTTGAATATCAAGAAGGAAGGAATGTATGTTTTGCCATGAATTATGACATCTCAAAATTGTGCTAACAGTAATTAGTGAGGCTAAACTGTGTAAGAAGTGAAAAGAATAACATCGACGACAGAAAACAACTTTCTTATCATAGAGACTAGTAATTGAAGTTGGAGACAAAAATGATGATATTCTTACTTAATAAACTTACGTTATCATTTTCGCTGGTTTACTTGAATATACTCCTGTTCTATTCACCTTATAGTTGCAATTACATACTTCTAAATATCAGTGAATTCATTAATTATCCAACTGATATTTGTTCATATTGACGGTTGTTTTCTTTCGATATTAGTTTATTTTAGATTTCAAAACTCTTTCTTCTATTTTTGTCGGTTGCTACGAAACCTTTAAACATCAATGGTATTATATGTTTATCACTGTATTCTCTGTTGTTGCTAACGGTTTTTCCTTTTTCAGCATATCATTTTCCCTTGTAGTTTTAAATGATTTTTTTTTCTTGGAAAACACTTGTATTTCTTAATATATGTTTTCACATTGTTTTTTAGTTATGTTGACAATCTCTTGTCATTACGCATATCTAATACAAAAAGAACATATTTTAAGCTTGATAAAGTTTTAGCTTGATTTTTTTTATACTGTACATAGTTGCTCTATTTATGCATGGTGTTTTCATGTTGAATACATTAAAATATCTTAAAGGAAATATCATTATTTTAAACATTCTTGTATATATTGGCTAAGAAATACATTGGATAGTTACAGTTATCCACAACGTTTTGAATGTTTAATTGATGTGTTGTACTCAGCCATTTTAGCCACCTTATTATTCATCTGGTTAGCATATCTGTTATGATGCGCGAAAATTGGGGTTGGGTGAGCAAATGTTGAATGAGATGTGTCTAGTCGATAAATGTGCGTCCGCCCTATGCCCACTGAGTCCCAAGCCGAAATAAGAAAGAACACAAGCCAACCAGATAACACTTGTGAACTGCGAATTTATTTACATAAATATATCGATTTTTATATCAGTTAATTTACAGTGATTATTCATCAAGTGGAATCATCAACATTTAATTAATACAATGAAATACTGTCAAACTGTACTCAGGAGTAGGACTCACATTAAAATCAAATTAATGTGATGAAAGTTTACAAATGAGCTTACAAAAAGTCAATACAACTTCGTTCGGTTAATTAAATCAATCATTGTATCTTTGGGGATTAGGAATCCCCAACAAATTCAAAGTGTAAATTTATATTTAATATGTTTAGCTACAGTGAAATTTGATGTTAGATAGTTTGAGATAGTCAACAGAAAATTATGTGTGACTTAGATTTTGAATTATTC
Source organism: Schistosoma japonicum (assembly GCA_025215515.1). Classification (NCBI taxonomy): domain Eukaryota; kingdom Metazoa; phylum Platyhelminthes; class Trematoda; order Strigeidida; family Schistosomatidae; genus Schistosoma; species Schistosoma japonicum. Next base: position 37,503,832 of record CM046069.1, on the reverse strand, counting down.
TCGTAAGTTAACAGGGCATTCTTGGAGCCTTAAGAAACATATTGATGGATTCTATTCAGAATTAGCAAATTTCAAAATCTGCAACCGCTACCACTTAACCATTCAAAGTAAGATAAAGTCTACAGTGTATTCATTTACTCAAAAGAATGACAATGCATTGGATTACTTTGAATTGAAAGTAAACCTTTACTCTAATAGAGGTGCATGCTTCATTCGTTTATCTTCAGAATTCATCTTTAATTATGATGAACTTTATATTTTCTAAACCAGTTAAATATATTAAGATAAAATTTATATCTTCCTGTTGGTTTGTCATGGGCTGAATCTGGGTGTAAACATCAACATTAGGATACAGGTATATTCAGATGATGAATTCCAAAAAAAGGACAAAACGCATATCCTGGATTCTGTTTTCTAGGCACAATCCAATTTAAATAATGCTTTTGATTTATCGCTCTGCTCACGATGCACATGTGGCAGCAGAGACTGACTAGTTTTAGTCCATGACAAATCAACGGGAAGATACAATCAAATTCATATAAATAACATATACCCGTTGCACAAGTGTGACTGTTTGAACTTAGTAGCCTCGTGATGAATGAAGTGGCGTTTGATACGAAACGGACAGAGTTAGAATCCCGGTGTGAACATCAGCATTGAAATGTAGATACACCCAGTAGACGAGTCTCAAATAGGACGACGAAGCTTCCTGGATTCCGCTTGGCAGTCACAATCCAACTTATGCAATTAAATATATGTCTTCAACTTAATTGTCAGACATCTGATCTTACTGATATCATCCTAAAAAAAAATCTTTATTAGGTATTTATTAGTTTGTTTGAATGAATATTTTACATTTTATTCCAATTTCAATACTCGTATTTGATTGCTTTAGTCTGTTTTAACAACTTACTGTTACAATTAAACATTAAATACTCTTAATAGATGTTAAACATTGAATTCTTTATGAAAATTGTAAAGTCATTAATTATAACAATGAAAGAAAAATTTCATAATAAATGAATGTCTATTCAATAGCCTTTGTACATAAGCGATAGATCATAATCAAGCGGATAATTCATTGAAATAAAAGAAAAATGAACATTAAAATTGAATAAATTTGTAGAACAAGTTAGTATTATAAAATTAACTAGAATAAATTTCATGTAACAAAATGCTTATACTAATGTTGGTTTGCTTAAGTCGGACTGTGACTGGCAAGTGGAATCCAGAAGGGGCCTTTCGTCCTATTTGGAATTCGATCACTGGATGCCCTGTATTTCAATGTTGATGTTCACATCAGGACTCAAACCTAGTCCGTTTCGTGTCAAACGCCATCGCGTTCACCACTAGAATACTGAGTCCAGTTAATATTTGTGTTTAATAGCTATATCGAGGCAATCTGCTCAGGATACATATTTAGCAACAGAGGCTGATCAGTTTCAGTCCATGACAAATCAACGAGAAGATATAAGTTCATCTTAATGATACTGTTTTGTTACATTTACTTTGATTTTTAATAGATGACGGTAATTTCTTGTCAAAAATAACACAATGGGAATCATTGTTTGTTTACTATACTACTGAATTGCGAATTGAAATGGTTTTTATTCCAAATAAATAAATGACTTAATTTAAAGAGTATTTTGCGGTGTTGGCATTTAATTTGTTGTTTGCATTTGTCACACGTTGGTGTCGGTTGAATATCAATGATAACTAATTGACAGCTGTTTTACCACAGTATAGGACTCTTCAACAATGTGTAACCTCGACTCTCTTAGCCATTACAAACCAGCACCAACAGATCCCTTGGAGAGCGCTTAACTATCAGCACCGCTGAACACATCGGTGTTCATTGGTGGGATTTTCACTTAATTCAAGTTGTGATACGGAGAAAATATCAATTAGAACCGCTGGCTCTAATTGTCTTGCTACAAAAGTTCTGAACTTCACCTTTAATGGCTTCTCATAAGCACTTTAAAAATATCTTGAAGTTAATAGTCAGCTGATTTTTATAGTTAAGGCGGTCTCGTGGGGAATGGTATTCAATTGTTGTTTTATTGAAAGTCGTTCAGGCTTGCTGGGATTGTGCAGTTACCAACAATGACAACGGATGATTATCTCGATTTATAAAAAATTGGTCAAAGTGGCAATTCAATCAATAAACGCCGGTCCATCGGTACTGGTGGATAGGCTTCGCTGAGTGACTTGATGTCCCTGGGTTTGATTTCATTGAGAAATCAAGAGTTCATACTGAAAAATGAATCTCATACTATGACGAAATGGCTATCTACTTTTTCCTGGTTCTTATTGGCACCCAGCAGAAACCAATCTGTGAGAAAGAAAATTAATAATTGGATCACTACTATCAGGATATACCTACAGACTAATGTAAAATGTCAACACATACTGGACTTATACTTTGTGCTTATTAACAAATAATACCCGGATACACCTTTAGTTTTAAAGTTTTTCAGTTAATTACCACATTGTTGCAATTAGTGAATGGCAAAGTCTTTTTAATTGTACTGTAAATGACCATTCGAATAATCCATTCAGTATCATTAACTAATTAAATTAGAATATTATTCCATTTCAGTTGTCTAAGTATACTATTGTCACCATAGTATTCATGTTTATGAATACTCACTCAGAACGTTCTTTATTACATAACAAAATACTTATTTAGTTCTAATTTTTAGCCGATCGCATGGTGTTCTCAGTAAATTATGGAAACTAATTTATGAACGTACATTACACCTAGAATTAATCCATTCAACAGATTACAAATGCTAACTTCATATAGCATATATGTGATAGATTATGCATGAAACCCAGACGTTGTTTACAGTAAGACATTTCAGATAATCAACTCAACAGTATGTAGTGTATTATGTTTAAGTAAAGTATCAATCCAATAATTTTCAATGGTTTGTTATTCATGATCAAATTTTGCACAGATATTACATATTTGTAATCCACATCTGTTAAATATATGTGTAATTAAGTGGAGAGTGAAGCTTGAAACACTTTCAGTCGATATTATTCTCATATGAAATCAATTAGAAAGTCAGCATTGTAATTGATAAGCTCTAAATTGAGATCATTCTAAATGGTCTACACTCAATGTTCGTTAATTAATTTCATTAAATAGTCGTTGAATATTTTACTACTAAAGATAATTTCTTACTTCAGTTTGACTGTTTTTCTCAATAGATCTGAATTAGTCATCACTGAAAAATGCATAAACGATTGACATCTGTAGAACGATTTCCATTTCTTTCATCCGTTTAATGATAATTTGATAAACCATGAACAAATATTCACAACGACAAGATAAGAAATTAAAAAAAAGAAACACTAAACTAATATTACAAATCCCTGTGAATAGGCAGCCATTAACAACCAGGAAACATCAGATAACTGATTTGTTCTAGTATGCTACCATCCAGCAGTGCATATCCACAAAACCATCAGGGATCGACTTCAGGACCTTCAGGTTTGGTGGTGAACGTTTAACCATTAGACTAATGAACTGGCTCCCAACAGTTGATATTTCTAACTTTAGTCAACTTGTAATATGTTTACACGACCTCTACCAACGTCGTCGATGAGTAACTGCACCACATCCAACATGGTTGAACTCCACTAGTCACGTTTACTCAATGGAGCCTCAGGAATTACTTCCAAAAACTAGTCACTAGTGAGCTGATATAATAGTTTCATATAAGTAGGATTTTGCTGTCGCCCAAACAATTTCAATAAATAGCTGACCAATTGTGATTAAATTGAGAGTGATCTAATCACTTTAATACAGAACTCGGATTACTTAAAATAGTCAAATGAGACATATCATTCTTTTTGTATGATTGAAGTAGATACGACAGCTGAGATCAATCACCAACAACTATGATGTATAATACTCACGCAAAAGCATTGAGAGTAATCCACTATTAAAGCACAGAATATGAAAAGGCAGATGTTTTCTGCTTCTTGGTTTCACTACCTTCTTCACTGATTCTAGCTTGTAGGTAGAACTATTTCAAATTCGAAAATGCTACATGCTGACTAGAAGAATTGGCAGTAGTAATAGTATTGATGAAGAACTACTTAAATTCCGATAAATATTCATCAAAAAACGGTTATCTAACAAGGTTCTTTGATAGCGATCTTAGATCTAAACCTCAACTAGAAAAGTCTTCAATAGTACCAAATAAGTCTCTTATAATGAATATCAAATTTAAAGAAAAATATAGTAGGTGAAATATTTGAAAATCAGATTTCAAAATTATTCTGGCACTCAATAATTGAACCCAATGCGAAAGGATTCACAAAATATCTTCAGTAGTTGTAATAAATTAGGAATAAATGTTTGATTTGTAATATGACAATAATCACGGATTACTAAATTTTCAATCTTCGTTAGTGATTAAATTTATAATGGGAAATTATTATACTTTTAGACTTCCTAGGCAATCTGAAATTAATCATTACGAAACTTTGAATCCACATTTAATGTTAACTAGCATTCATTGATATTTCAATTCTGACACGCATTCAGTGGTGCGGATCTACATCATATTGAATTCAGCAGATAGAACATCACTACTGATTATTTTGTGCTAAATAATATTCAATCACTGGTTAGTAATATTGACTAAGTTCCAATAACTGTATTCCGAACGTGAATCATTTGTATTCATATACAGTACACTATATGTGAGTATGTGAGTATAATTTGCATGAAGTCCAACTTGATCAAGGTTTTATGATTTAGTAATTTAGTTAGCGAAATTAATTGATAAAGTGTGTTATGGTATCTATATATACTCTTTAACGATGAAAATCATTGAGCAGATGATCTCTAGTGCAGACTCGGTAATTTACATTGTGCTTCTGGCAGTCTAAATTACGGAATAACATATGGATACGACTGATTTTGTTGGCCAGTGATACAATCTTATCTATAGTTACTATGTTCAATATATGTAATATATGACAATTTTCTTGATTGCTATTAATAATCATCAGATATAAATAAACTGGAATTTAAAACGAAGAAAACGGTAATTTCTATGGTGCATATTAGGAGATGAAAACTGATAGCAAATATTGATTTAGTTGATCCTCTGAAGAAACATGACAATTTTTAATCAGACATAATCAGTCATATCAAGATTTTATTATCATTTATTGATTATTCAAAGAATATAACTAAAGCAGTAAATTAAAATGAATGTAACATCGGTTAAATATTTCCCTAAACAAAAAATTAAAACTAGTGTTACGTTTAATGAATGCCTCACTGAATTAAAAAAGATCTTGTCTACTATTCTATCTAAATACTACTTCTGAATTATACGCAATCGTAATTAGATTAGTGAAGTATTTTAACAAGTGGTTAGTATATTAATATTTAATGGCAAGTTCATCTCATTAAGTCATCGGCTTTAGTAAGAAACTTTCACCTCTAATTATCACTAAAACTTGTACAGAAAGAATGAAAAACTACAGCACATCAGGACATTCGGTATAAATTTAACGTTCTCACAGTGAAATGCTTGTTAAGAGTAATTATTTTGGATATTTGCTAATAAGTTTTAAATAAGTCTAAGTTAGCTTAGTTTATTAACACCATTTGTAAACCGGTAACTACTGATTATCTATGATATGTAGTGAAAAATAACTCCTTAAACAAATAAAAGTGATGGCGACCTTTCTAATTTTCATAGACAGTAATATCTGAAGGCGATCGACGAAGATTTTTGACTACATCTCAGCAACAATAGGAAAATACTTCTCCTCCACCAGCTAACTAACTCAACAAATTCTCATTGATCTATCTCTTCCTACTTTTCAGTAAACTGTTCATTTTGAACTATTATTGTATTTTTTCTTACTTATTTTTGAGGTGTTTAATAGTGAGCATGAGGATTGAGTATCAACTTTATAGATTGATGAATAACTTACATATTCACAATCTGATAATTTTTCTCGTTTTAGATGGATTTCAATTGTGCTTATCGTGTACAAAATACTCTGTTATATTGTTACACGAAACAGCTCATTTTTACTGGCGACAAATTTAGTCTTTCTAACATTCACTCATTATGGATTTAAGTCAATTAGTTAGTCAATAGTTATAATCGCTTGAAGTAATCAGTTGATTATCACGAAATTAATTCTTTTCATAAAACAGTTTGTGCATTATGACTGTATCACTGACAATAAACCTAAGAAACCAACAAATTTTAACTCCATTAAATATTTTATGTCAGAAACTAAATGAATGTATACAACTATTGAAATCTGAATAGTACTATTAGTCTCTTTATTGTGTAATATGATTAAGTACTTGCAAGTATTAACGATTCGTTTTAGGATAAATATTAGAACCTACTTTACCAGGTACTAAACGTGACTATTGGACTTCAATCGTGTCGGGTGTGAGACAGTTACCCACCGACAGCAATCAATGAGATCGCGTAAAACATATTGTGAATTGACTAGATTAGGAAAGTCAACCATTAGGAGCTGGCTTAGTGGTCTAATGGTTGGACATTCATCAAGAAGTCTGAAGGTCGTGGGGTCTATCCCTGATGGTTTCGTGGATATGCTCCGATGAATAGGAGCATATGAGAACAAAACAGTTATCTAGTGTCACCTGGTTGTTAATGACTGTCTATTTACAGTGATTTATGATGTCAAATTAATATTAACATCGAATAACTGATAATTTTCATATATGATCAACATGAATTTCTTGGAAATAATCACCTCTCTTACCTTTAATCAAAGTGTTTACTTTCTTTTTTGAATTAAAAATTCAACAAAATATAACAAAAAATAATTTAAATGAAAAACTGTTGAACGTTAAGTACATATAACATTTTATCTATAGGACATTTACTTTTCAAAAGACAAAAAATGAAGGAGAAATATTTTCACACATTTCTTTTAAACTTTATTGAAATAGTTCATTCAGAATTATCGACAAAATTTGAACTTTAAGTATTACCTATGTAAATATTAATAAAATACAATGTTGAACATTGAATGTACTTAAAATGTTCGTTTGTTTGTTTTAATACAGTGTGGAAGAAATAGATAAAAAAATAAATGGCTTTTAATTTAGATGGTTATTTTTATGGAGATTGGTATTTTAATTGATTGAATATGTCACAGGTCGGTGTTGACAAGGTACTATGGAAAACCAGGAAGCACTGGATAACTATTTTTGTTGAACTTTACAGCAATTCACATCCCAAATTCCACACTAGGGGCTTCAAGTTTGCGGACACCTAAACCCATGTACCACTGTGCAGGCATCCAATGGTAAGGTTCCCGCTTCCATCAAGTTAATGAGACTTGGTATTTTGAATTAATTTCTTTCTACAAGTATACTGTTGTATAAGTTGTTTTAAAGAAAAACGAGGGGAAATTGAATCAAACTCAATAATCAATAATAATTAATAGGTTTCTATGCTTGATAAATTAAGTTGAATTCTAGTTATTGACGATGTATTTGTCAACAAAATAATTTTCATCATTAAGTAAAACCAGCTGAAGTGATTTGAAAGTTGAAAGTGAACAGACAGTTATCAAAGTAGACATATTGGTACCATAGGAACTTGAATCGACTTTAATTGTTGTTTAGATTAAACTGAGAGAAGGCGACTGTATTGCGAGTACGAATCGAAATCATTCAAAGGTATATTTCCATTTATTGTGTGTTTATTCATTAGTTAGTTAGAGTGTAGTGACCAATTTGATGTTTATCGAGTCCTTTGTAGTGTTTATGGAGTTCTATCGAACAAGTTGTAATTTATGTTTACTTAATTGTACTATTTTAAACTCTATATATCTTTGTTGATAATGGCGAAGTTAACAGTTATAATTTGACTGAGCATCGTTATTTCAATTTGGTTACTGAGAATAAAAAGTTATCAACAACTGTCATTCTGGTTTTCATCTTTTTTCGAGAACAGGGCAAGCTTAGTAATCGGAGGCTGAAACAACGATTCGATCGCGACAACGTAATGCTTCCTGCTGTCATAAAGATTGTAATAAAATAAACTATATGCAACTTGTCAACCGAACTCACTAACCTGGCCTTCGCTGCATTCACACATTACAATAACTGAAACGGTAATTTCTTATCAATGGGGACTATATAACTTATTTGAGACTTTGGTCTATGAATTTCCAGTTTCATTTACCAGCAGTTTTTAGTTTCCCTCTATCTTCACTGTTTATTATCGTCTGTTGAGTTCATTATTAAAAATAAATTCATCTTATGAATTAAACGAATCGCCTACTCACTACTCTTTTATTCTTCTATTTTTTAGAGTCCCATTTACCCTGTTTACACAACACATGACATACCTCTTGTCTAGACTCAAACTAATTAAAATTTAAATTGTCAGTAATTTTTTATTATCACAAGATTTTATGATACATAATTAGTGGGTTATCAGTTCACTTTCAGATTATTTTACTCTACAGGTAATTTCTTTTATTGCTAGACCTCTAATGACTAGCCTTTACAAAATATTAGTTCTAAATTTATCCATAGAATTATATTCATACAAAATCTAATTATCCCTTTTATCTTGTCAGTTTAAGTTTTGACTGGATTATCTATTCAAAGAAAATATCCGATTCTATGAGTTAAGACGTTATTGTTGTCTGTTTAAAAATGTAAGTTGTTTTAGTCCAAAAGATATGAAAAAATTCTCACTGCTTAAAGTTTTCAAAGTCTTAGTGAAAAACCATTGCCTTTAGAAATCAGTCATGTCAGATAAAAAGTAACCATTTATAAGTGTCAATAGTTATGCATAACAGCGTATCATGGGTTAAATGGAATTGAAAAATTAACAATTGTTGGAATCTAATTTAGCGTCTAAGAATAATAATGTCTTCTCCTCAGTAGAACAAAACCCTACACTCTCTAAGATTGGAATGAATCAAATTAAAGATGAAATAGTGCTGTGTCGTGGGGGTTCGCTCAAAGATAAAAAGAAATATCTACGAATTTCTCACTTAAAACGAAAATCAATGACTTCTGTTCTTATTAGCTACTTTATCTACTTTCTAATTTTTCATTTAAAGAAATATATCCTATCTCAAAAGAACTAGTTTCTGATAAATATAATGTGAATAAGAGTAGATAATCTGAGTAAAATGTAACATTTAAAATACATTTGACATTAAATGAACACACTTTAATTTGCACTTTATGTTGATAGAGGAACGTGTTTCCAATATCTCAATTACTTATAAAGTGTAGTGCACCTGGTATATTTGATAAAAAACAAAAATGTTTGTGTTGAAACTAAAGACTTAAAACTAAACTTATATTAAAATTACACTTATACAATTGTTACTAATGTAACAAAGCAAAGTACCGTCACAATCTAGATACACATGACATAGTAAACATTGAAAAAGCTGCGGAAAACCTCAGCTATTTTTATAACCAATCAGTTTAACGATGAAATCGATTTAAAATAGGGTAGTTTGGTAGAACATAACTTCAGTGCTCTTGTTGAGATGCTCTAAAGATGATCCTGATGCATCCAAAACCAATATTAGAAAGAATTATAAATAAGAAAATCCAAAGCAGGTATAATTAATTCACACAATTAATGAACTTTTCAAGGTTATTAAGTAGTTCTATGTCTTTAAATTCGAAAAATGAACAATTTATACTTATCCATGTAACTCGTGATCCATAATGCGGTCTGCGGTACATTCTCGGTCTACTTCATATTCGTTACACGTTGCCAACATATACATCCATTGTAGAATCCTGAAGCGACGTTGATAAATCGCTATACGATGTTGATGTCCATGATTCCCGTTTATCCATATATATTATTATGCCACATGGAACATATCGCTTGATAATAGGTAACAGAGTTGTCACTTTTCTGTTTGGGATACTCTTAAAATGTTCTATCCCGAACGTCAAAAATATGTAGAAGTTATAGTATGAAGTCGACTTTCCCATTTTGTCTTAGCACTTCTCCCGCGGTTATATATTTTTTTCTGACAGCATACTCTTCAATTTCAACTCTCTTACCAACATCTTGCATGAATACAGTAGTCCTTAACGCCATTTCACCGAATATATTTCTGCAGTATTCGTGCTCTTGAGCAGATGTTACTTCACTCACATTACATAAAGACACTGAAGTTGTCACTTAGCCATTATCTGTTTCAAAATAACTTTACACATGATGAAAAATGATCCGATTTTGATTGATTTTTTAAGACAGCAATCATGACATCGGAATATATATTTATCACATTTCTCCTAAAATTTAACTTGATGTATTACTAGTCTATAACTGAAAAAAATAGTCTTTCAAAGTCACCCCTTATCTCGAAGATAGGTTATTATCGTCATTTCATTGAAATTACGAAGCATACTTACTAGTGTCAGCTGTATGATTGAAAATATACTTCACAACCTTGAAAAATGTTTTACAAATCTCATTGATCTAACATCATAATTTAGTCCTACCAGTAGTGGATTTAATCAGTTTTGCATTTCTTCGTTTGATAAAAGATAAACTTCAATTATTGACACCTATTACCACCTATTGGGTAATGAATAACATTGAAAAAAAGATAATGTTGATTTGTACAACAAAGTAAAAATAAGTTAATCACGTGACACTATTTTACAAAGTTATTTTTAGACACTAACACACAAACAAACAATGTTTTTGAAAAAAAGTAAGTGGGAGTGGTCGTAAACGCGTATATCGATTTTATTTTATCACCAAGGTCATTAAATATTTTGGTTATCAATACTTCACTAAAAAATAATTTTAAAAAAATCAATTATTGATTAACAAATGAGTAGAATTCAATGTTAATTTTAGAAAATGAAAATGATTGATTGAGTGATTGAAGTGAATATTCAACTTGAATTTAATATCATAAATTGACCTGGGATACATACTTCTACAAAGTTCCATATTAGAACGAAATAGCTGTCAATTGCTTCCTGGTTTTCAATGGTTGTCTAACTTTAGTCAATTCCTGAATGGAAATACACTAGCTTTCTTGACAGGTTCAAGTAACAGATTACATAAAGCTACTTTTGCATTGAACAAAAAATGAATGCTACAATAATCCCTAATAATGAGCACATAGGTTTGGATATTTTAAGAATTTTGCGAATTCATTTGAAAATAAGTCGAATTACCGAACAGTAAACTTTCACCGTATGCTTCAGTAATATTATATTGAGGACTTTAAACAAAGTCTTATTTAAAGATCTGATTGATTACTCCATATGCTTTACATAATCACAAAATCCAACAAATTAATATTGGCTGGGTACCAATGAAAACCAAGAAGCACTGGACAACCATCTCGTTCTATTACGGGATTTCTCAGATGTATGTACCCAGTAGTACCCAACTAACATCATTCTGTGAAGAACGCTTACAACTAAACATAATACCTATCTCCACAAATATACCTCGACTCAATTACAATGATCGGCTCACAAGTGTCTAACTCCAGGATGTTCTTGAAGTTTTAGTGACTAGTAGGGTTCAATCTTGCTGGGAATCAACAACTATTAGTGGTGATAATTGGTTATCTTTGTGCTATATAACGAATTGATGGAAGTGAGAATTCTTCAAGTAAACACCGGCCCAGTAATGTAGATGGTTAAGCGTCCACTGTAATCTTACGTCTAAGAATATTGGTTAGAATATGTATTACACGCGCTCTGCTACTGGCTACCTTAATGTTCTATACAGGCAATATAGAGGCCAGTTTAAAATACCAACCGAAAACTTGATTGGAAACAGTTTAATGATCAAACCACATTGCAATACGTGAATTTCTAGTTTGAAATTTTAATCTCTGATTCATAACTTTCAGAGAAACTGTTCAAAATCAGTCACAATATGACAAATGAGATAATTTTTATTTGATATTATTAATTGACCTGGATAAGCATTAAAAGCCATGGGGTGTGGGTTGCGTGTTCTGTCCTCAGCAACTAGTAAGTACATCCCCACTTATGAATAAGCCCAGGATTTTCAGACTTTTCAGCGACGCTTAGTCTTTAAACTACTAAGCTGGGGTCCAGTGAATATTTCCAACTTCAATTAAAGCATAACAAATTGTCATCTCAGAACAGTATAAAATATATACGTTGGCTCCAGGTCTCTCATTCTTGTAAACTTCGTAGTATCACCCGTATATCATGGAAGGACTGAGTAGGTAATATTGATGTCAGACAAAGAATACTTGGGAAACTTGCCAAATCAGTCAAAGAGGTAGTAAATCTTCCTAAACTGAGATGGTTGGGATATATCTCGCGCATGCCTGACGACCACCTATATCGCCTTGCGGTGTTGACTGAAGCAGAAGTAGGGTAGAAGGGGAAGGATAACCAAACCAAAACATGGAATCAGTCTATGGATTATTTGACGGTTGATCTGAGCTATGTTGGCAGGTGCAGACTACCTGGTTGTGGTCTACGGGATAACGGCAGTCAGCTACTGGAGACACTGAGTGACATTGCCCAGAATCTACCACACTGGTGCAAGTGTGTTCACTATTATCTTCTTCATCTACATCTTAAGTCCTATAATTCGTTCATACACACTCCCACTTTGTTTATTATCTATTGTATTCTATTGTCGTCTTATTCTTGCAAATTTGATTTTGTCAAACTAATGTGGTATGGTAACTTTAACCAATAGCCATATATGTGAGGTTCTACGTTGATAATAAATAAATTTCAAGCTGATACAGTATTTAAACTAGAAGTATACTAAGTTATGAAGACGTGACCAAGCTTGTCACTGTTACCGGCACATAGTTATAGATGAGCTTGTTCAATAAATCGATAGTTGACTGAAGTTAGAGATATTAGCCGTCGGATGCCGTTCCAATGGTTTTAAGGTTAAGAATTCACCCCATGGCGTGAAGGTTATGAGCTCCATCTGTGGACGGGGTCAAGGAAACACAACAGTGGTTAGCTCCAAGCAAGAATAAAACGGTTATTCTGTGATCTCAAGTCTCCAACTGTTGTCTAACTCAGATCAATTAGCGATACCAAATACACATTAGACAGCCTCTACAATTCTCACTTGAACTCAATTTTTTTTAGGAATTTTTGTCCATATACAATTGAACAGATTATCAATATTTGAGTGTTGAGTGTATATAAGACACTTAAAATAAATTATATTCGTAAACAATCTCAATGACTGAAATTAACGAATAAAAGTTTCCTCAACAAATAGCTCCAAGATTTATCAGAGAAATAATCAATAATCACAATTATCAGAAATATATCTAGTTAACAGACACGATATAATTATGTATTTGATTATGTGTAATTGGATGTTGTGGAGACTGCTGAATGTTAATTTGATATCACGAATTGGTCTGAATTAGACAACCATTGATCACCTGAAAGCACTGGACAGCTACTTCATCCAGGTATGGGACTCTTTAGAAGTGCACATCCACAACCATACTAGGGATCAAAACTAGCACTCTCTGGCTCCTCTGCGAATGCTTTACCATAAGTCCACTGAACCGGTTTCTAAAAGTTGATACTCCTAATTCAGTTAACTTGCACTACGTTTGCCCGACCTCATTCATTGCCACCGGCCGGTAACTACCTCACATTCGACACGATTGGAATTCACTAGTCACTTTTTCTCACTAAAACTCCAGAAATTATCCCAAGAAGTCAGTGAGCTGATACTAATCAATTTATTACGTTAAATTAACATTCAATAATATGTTGAGCATGGACTTTCGAGAAATTATAGGTCAAATAATAGATATATGTCTAATGAAAGTGGAATAGTTTAATCATGAAATCTGATCCTATGATTTGTATGGACATAAATGTGTATTTGTATTGATGCGGTATCGAAACATTTCTGTCAATTTTTAATCCTAGCATAAAATTAGCTGAGTAATACAGTGTTATTAATTGTCATTTGTGGAACCTAAGAACAAGATGATGTCGGAGTAGTAGGTGACGTCTAAATTCATTCATGAATTATGGTGCATCACCTTGATGCAGCTAACAGTACTCTGTCACATCTGCTTATACTGTCAGATTTTACCCATATACGCAGGTCTTCAACTGTTGATCTCTTCTTTTTCATGGAAGTTGATGATGTGTTCTGATTGTACTGATTGTAGTGCTACTGCCAAATTATTTTCAAGTTAAATCTTTTCTTTGGAGGATTTCGGAATATGCTTCAACAAAGTTTGTGTTTCTTTACACTTACATTCAAATTTGAAAATACTACTACTAAGTACGTTGGTGTTCCTTTTTAACCACTCTACATAACTAAATGCATCTATCATTCTAAAAGACACTCTAATACTCTGTTTGCTTGGAATTTTTTAAACTTACTTTGAAGTTTGTTTCAATAAGGCTCACCCTATCAACTCGTAACAAGCGTGTATCTACTTTGATATACAAATATAATTACCAATATGCAAATGCAGAATCATATGACACATCAATGGTCAAACTGTCTGATCCTATCCGTGACCACATCATAAAACTATGTATACACTAAGGTTTTTACAACATAGCAAATGCATAGGCGTACACACATCCACTCTCTGATGTAAATTTGGCCAGTTTGTTGATCAAAACTTCGTAATGTTTATTAATTTGATTTATTGAGACTGTCTACAAATATGATTTACTTTACAGCGAATATGCATTTGTCATGGTATGACTTCCAAATTACCCGAACCTGGGAAATAAAGATCGATACATTAATTTTATATACATTTAGACCATTGTTTGTACAGAATTAAAATTATTTATTGTCTGTTTTTCAGTTTATAAACAAAATAAGTTGCACACAATACAATGATGAAATACAAGAAGTTGGAATATAGATAAATAAATACAAAATATTCAAGTAATCAACCTAGATGTGTATTTATTAGAACAGGTTTGACGACTGTTACAGAATGAACTATTTCTAGATATGGTATGGAAGATATGTGAATGCAATGTTTTAAGAGATAAACTATGTAATCACATTGTGATCACACAGTGTATCACTGAGAACAAGGGAGCACTGAACAGCTATTTCGTTCTAGTATGGGGCTCCTCAATTGTGAACAATCTAGATTCCCTAGATCGAATGGTGCAGAAAGTCAGGCGCTCGCCAACCTGAAGCCCCTGAGGCGGAATCTAGAGTGTCACTACTGAGTAGTCTCATACTAGGACAAAACGGCCGTCCAGTGCTTTCTAGTTTTCAGTGGTACCTTGCCGACATTAACATGTAACTAATTCAGTCAACTAGATTTAATGCCAATTTCCATAAACCCTCTCGATTTAGCGACTAACTTCAGGATGTCCCTGAAGTGAGAAGTCGTTACTAGTGGAGTTCAGACTTGTCAGGAATGAGACAGTTATCACCAATGACAATCGATGATCGTAGCACTATATTCCATATACAATCATACGAAAAATAACCGTTTACATAGTTATAAATGAAGGAGATAAACAAATTATAAAAAACCGCTTTATTTCAATAGTCATCTTATTTCATTTGGTTTTGTCAGCTGCATATAACTAAAATTTGATCAAAATGCAACATAGTTATAATGGTAATTTAGGTTGGATTTTAGACGGGAAGCCTTTCAGTATGCTGTAAAGGAAAAGTACACTCAAATAAAGTTTAAAAAGAGTAAGGAATATTGCAGTTACGCACGAGATGAAAAAGGTATTCCTGGAAAATCAATCGATAAAACAAAAAGGAATTATGGAACTGAAATTAAGCGATTAGGAAATTAATAAATTAAAAAGCAAGTTATTATGGCATAAATTAAGGTAAATCTGAAATGTGATGTGATAATGAAATGGAATGGAATGAATCAAGTCTTAGGAATAGAAGACAGGATGCAACTAAACCAACCAAGTTTTAGAAGTGGTTTAATCAAATTAAAGATAAGTTAGCAAGGTGAAAAGTGACACCTGTGTCTGTTTTACGGACGATGTTCAGTATTGTCATTAGGAATAACCATAATAAACTATTAGGATGAATTTGTATATTCCCATTGATTTGTTATAAACTGAAGCTGGTCAGTCACTGTTGCTATATGTGCCTCCTGAGCGGATTGCCTCGATATAGCGAATATTCACAAGTATTATTTAATTTATATATAATTTAATACCGATTCGCCCATTGCACAAACGTGACTGTCTGGAATCAGTAGTCTAGTGGTGTACGCGGTGGCGTATGACACGAACCGGACTGAGTTCGAATCCCACTGTGAACATCAACATTGGGATGCAGGTACATCCAGCCAATGAGTCCCAAATAGGACGACACGCGAGTCCTGGATTCCACTTGCCAGTCACAATACAAATTACATAATAAACTATGTAATAATTGATCATTACTCATTGATTTTTATTGCTAAAACGGATGAATTCATTCTATGCATGAAAACAATTTTTGAATTTGTATACAATCAATAGCAACAATAACAAAACACGATGAGATATAGGTATAACTTAGTGAAGAGAATATTATTAAACATTCAAATAATCACTATGGTAATCATCCCATTTCTAGATTACACAAATTAAGTTGAAGTACTTTGATTGAAAAATCAGTTTAACAAATCATCATAAATTAAAAACACATATCTACTATACCAATCACTAGTCTTCTAGGTATTTTCTGATAATGAGAACAACATGTTAATCATCCATGTAATGAGAATATCATGAGGTAGATAAAATTGATTTTATTGGTATTTGGTGTTAAATGTGTAAACACTTATATTACATTCATTCGCTAATTTAACTATTACTTTTTGTGGAGTATAGTCTACTGACAAGAATTTTTTAACCGACTCTGTCTTAGGTTCGCCCTTCCAGTTCTTCCCAAATGTTATTCATTCGTTGCATGTCTCTTATCAATTCCCGACACAGTATGTCCTCTGATCTTTCACTTTCTCTTCGACCTTAGGGATTCCAGGTTAGGTATTTACTTTTGACGCAGTTCAGCGATTTCGGTAATGTGTGTCCTATGCGGGTTCAGTGAGTTTTCTAAATTTCTTCCTCACCTGGGTGTTGCCTTGTTTTCTTACACAGTAGGTTGTTATTAGTAATGTCTAGACAACGGATCCAAAGTATACTCCTCAAACAACTGTTTATATGTACCGAAATTTGTCTAATGGTGATTTCAGTACATCTTCAAGTTTCGGCTCCAAACAATGATGCTATCTTGACGTTCGTATTGGAAAAATCTGACTTAAATTTTGGTTGACAGTAGTTTTGAGTCCCAGATATCATACAATTGTGAAAATGCTACTCTTCCATTGCCAATCCGAGTAACCACACCAGCCACTATCGAAATATATGAAAGTTTACACATCCCCCCCCACTCAGCCTTTTAATGTGATTAGGTTGGTGCTTGTTGTGTTATACCTACGGATCTTGCTTTACCCATTGTATATGTCAAAGTTTATTGCAAACTGCAGAAGCTGCTTCTGCACTGATCATCTTCACTTGCATTTGATGCTGTGGGTTAGATAGAAGAGCTAGATCATCTGTAGAGTCCAAGTCATTTAGCTGCATCTAGGTTGGCCACTGCATTCCGTGCTCCCCCCCCCCCGGGAATGTTGCAGTTTTTATAATCCAGTCAACCACGAGAAGAAATTGAAATATTGAGTGTAAGCAGCCTTGTCTGACATCGACCTTCACTTTGAATGAATCTGTAACTTGTCCCCTATAGAGAATTTTGTAGTACAGTCCATCGTAAGAATTCCTTATGATATTGACTATCTTCTTAGGTATACCATGGTGTCGAAGAAGGCTCCATTATGTCCTTTTGTCTGTGCTATCAAACGTTTTTTATAATTACGGAAGTCGATGTAAGACAATTTGTTAATAACAAATAAAACATGATCAATACGAATTATATACTGAGTTCATTGACAATGAAGATCGCAGTAAAACTAACTAAACTTTATTTACGTATGGGTTTGTATCATATGTTGCTAATACAATGAAGTAAAAACGATCAGTTTCTAAAAATACATGTATATTTTGAACGGATTAACTCTATATTACCAGCTGAGCACAAATCTTTATTAAAGTTGGGATGCAGATAGTAGGGAAATCCAGGATGTGCGTTTTGTTCTGTTTGAGACTAATCGACTTTGCTAAAGACTTGTAATTAAATTATAATATCAATGAAATCCACACAGGATATACACATACCAATAGAGTCTAATTACTTACAATCTATATTATCAATAACGGTATGATACAACCTATCACATAGAGAACGTCATTGTCGTTAAACAAGATAGTGGTCACTTGAAATCATTAATTCTGTAGAGAATGTGTAGTTATTTGAAAAGAAATCAGCTGAGCACGAGTCAGAATGTATTTGTTAAGACTGAGATATAGGTGAAATAAAATAAACTCTTCTCAAATAGGATGGACATTCTGGATTCCATTATTGTTTAAATTAGACTTTTTTGACATAGATTATAGTTGCAAAGTAGTTGGTTATTTAGTTGAGTTAATCATACACTAAACATATTATTATATTACGAGTTATATAATCATCATATCGAACAAATTAACTCAATATTTTACCTACATTACAATCAAGTCATACAATCATGTGAATGTTATAAAATAATCGCTACAGTTATAGAAAGTTACATCATTGGTGAATTCAGTATTCTTTTCAGTCAGATATTTGCCCTATAAGTTTTTGAATTTACATTTAAATTGATTTGATCAACTGACATAATCAAAAGTGAATGTGTTACTATAGAAATGTGAAGTTTACTCACAACTATTCATTAAATTTAGGTTAATTTAAAATGAACTTTTCCTAGGATTCATTCTTTACACATCAAGAATTTTCAATAAGTTCTTGTGTAATAAAATGTTCAAGTAAGAAAAAGGTAAACATTACTAGAACTTAACGGTAAATTTATTAATGAAATCGATCTCTGTAAATTCAACCGTAGTTCATTTAATGTTAGATACAGATTGAATTTAGTTATGCAAAATTCTTCATAAATTTTCTGTTACTCCTAAAATAATTCCCAGACGTTAAAATGACTATTATTAAAGGGTGATTAAATTACGATGATGAAACTTTCAGGACTAATTTCCAGAAGTGGAAGTGGCGGCGGTTTGGTTATTTTACATATTTCGATTATTTATGTGTAAGATCCTTTATATTTGATTATTTCCTGTACCTCTAATACTGATCTTATACATTAGTTTTATAACTGTTTGTGTATATTTTATGGTTTATAAACTATGAATATTTCATGCTGTATGCGTTATCCAGCTTTTGTATTAAAAAATGTCTAGTTATAGATATACTACTACGTGCTAGTTCTGGTAATTTAGATTCTACCTATTAATACGTATGCATATTTATTTTTGTCTAAGTAATGTGCAAATGGAAGCAAAGTTCGCTATTAGTTCCCACATCCCTGATGAAATCTAGAGATGTTCACATAAACTAATAAGCATCTAGGAACACATTTATTCTCAAAAGGTTAGTGTATTCAAGTCTACCATGTGGAAATCATAGGTTGTTGGTCAAAAGACGTAATTGTCAACAGTTAGCTCAACGAAAATCATTATGACCAGTCAAGTCAGACATTCAAAAAAACCATCATCATCATGAACGAGAATTTAAGAGACAGTCACTCTTTTCAATAAAGTGTAGAATATTGATTCTTATACAAAATTCCTTTAAACAGTAAAATTAATTTTCAAGTGGTATTCATTATAATTTAATATCAGTTGTAATGTTGGTGATTACTAGGAGCCACTAGACACTTATTAAGTAGTATTATGGTACTTGAGAGCAATAGGAACCAGCGATCTAACCAATGACATTCAGATATCTTATTTGGGGATTAACAGTTAGATTATTGGATTAGTATGTAAGTTTCAATCTTCATTCGCTGCATGATACAATTATTGAACACCCACCTAACTAAATTGTAAACATGAGAAATAAGAGAAGACTCAGTATATTATGCCAGCGTGAAAACCTTAGGTAAATGAGAGACTTTTCTTTGATTAGGAGACACTACAGTTATTGTAGCAGAGTCCCAATCAGTTTAATAAAATCCTAGTTTAAAACTGCTTATTTGTTGATGAGTGTCACTGCATTCATAAACATTCTGGTCAAAAGTTTAAAATTTTACGAAATTCTCTGGCTTAGGGCAAATATTCATCATAACAGTGATTCAAGTTATCGTTGTTTAGTCGCCAAAGAGTAAATACGATGATCTCCACCTTGATTTGCAAAATTAAGGAGATTGTTAAATGTTATAATTTATTTAATAGACTGGTTGTAGCTAGACGATCATAGAAAACCGGGAACATTCGACTGTTAATTTGTAATTACGCAAAAACTTCCCATTGGTGTATGCTCATGATTCCACTAGGTGCCAAACCCTACACCCAAAGACCTAAAGCTGAATACACCCTGTTGAGCACTGCTTCAAAAAAGTGAGATTACGCGATGGTTATTTGCGTTTGTAACGTTTACTAAGTCGGTTGTCCTCAGTGTTTTTAGTTACATCTTCTTGCATTTATTGGACGACTGCTGCGTATATGAATGTGATTTTCAATAATGATTTCAATCTAGGTATCTGTAGTTATCTGCAACTGATATCTGTAAATACGTTAATGTAACGCAACTATATACATCAGATGAAAAATACAAAAATATCTTGGGCGCGAAGTGACATCTTTAGCGAAAACTGAGCACTAATATTATAGTATTCACTCACTAAAAATACAAAAAAATGAGTTAAAGTCCTGGATACATCAAAATGAATATTGTAAGTGTTGCTAATAACCTCAACACTAAAGTTTATCAGCGTAATCATAAATTATTGGTTAGCAATTTGTGTCGTTGTTTGTATGCTTCACAGATAGATCTCGGTTGAGCACTAATAGAAACTACGGAACACCTAACAACTTTTTCACTTTCGTTTAGGACTTCTCTGTAGCTTATACCTTTGACCCCCATCAAGTAATTAAACCCAGGAGCTTTAGAATTCGAGGTGAACGCTTAAATATAATGCACTGCTGAGTCAATGTCCAATAACAAAATTCCCATTTCAGTCGATTTATGATATACTGCGATCACCTCAAATGAGCTATTCTATGGTGATCTTATGATAATACAGAAGAAAGCACATAATTTGAATAACTATTCTAAGTGGAATATTTTGTATATTCTTTCTTGAACTTTTAATAACTGTATACGTTTTCATGCCTATTGCACTAATTTACATGCTATAGAAGTTGAAAGTAAAGTAAAGTAAAAGAAAAAAAATGTACCCAAAGGCTTGATCATTTTTCAATTCCTTTTGGGAAAATAAATAAACTATTGATTTAGTTACTGTTATTATTGTTGTCGCTTATTTAGCCCTTATTCCTCCCACTCATTTTTTTATATGAAAATAAACAAATCAGGTTACTGTATTTCCTAAACTATTTTACTGTCCGTAGAGTGATTGACCTCGAATTATTATTGGTTACATTTTAACAGTTAACTAATATGTCAAACAAACATTTGGGCTTTGGTCTGATTCACATTTCTAGTATTTCTTACATGGTAACAAAAAAAAGTACTGTTACCCACATTGAACTAGAGATTTCAATTGATTAGTGTAGTTTTTGAGGTTTGTTGCAAATAATCACATTGACGAATATTACTGTGCACAAATAACTGATTTGTTTATACACATTCATATTCACTAATCAAGATATATAAATAAATCAATCAGTTGGGGAAATCTATCTGAAAAATGCCGATAGCTGATGTCTGATACTAGTCATCTGAATTCAGAGCGAAGGACTCCTATTGACTTTGGTGGATCCGCATCAGCAGATATTAATACAGAGACTAACACTACAACTAATCAACGCCCTCATGTTTCTACGTGGGTGTATATCAAATGGTTTATCTGGTCTACAATTGCAAGCATTTTTGGATGCAGTATCCCTGTGTTTACAACACCATATGATAATACTTGGCCAACTACATCAATTCTAGCCGATCATAATAAATATGAATCAGATAATTTGAATACAGTGGAGAATAATGATGACGCATATAGTAGCAGCAGTATACAATTGAATGAAGTGAATAGTACATATACAACAAAAAATTCCATCACTCAATTTTCATCAAATTATACGATTGAATCAGATCTGATAACTGAAACAAAAATCTCACATTCTTTTCAAAATCATATTCATGAGAATGAATTAAAATTGGATTCTTTTAATGATATCAATGGTAATATATCCTCATCGTCACCATCATCATCATTAATAAATGGATATCTTTGTGATTTTAATCAAACACTAAATTGTAAGACAATTACTGAAACGGAATTACTTTCATTTTCAACCACATTATTTACTGATTCTGAATATCTACATAAAAATTCTGATCCTGTAACTTTTACACTTTTGGATGTATGTCATTCAGACTCAGTGAAAGGTATTATTGATAAGGTAACTTATGATAATCAAATTCATGATTTAATTAATTCTGTATTACCACGTAATTTATCCAATTCAAGTGATATATCAGTTGAAGCACGTAAAATGTATGCATGGAATAAGCCCACAGCAATTGAACCTCAAACATCAATAAATGAATGTAATTTAGAAGAAGGTTCATTATTATCAGGTGATGCAAGCGCATCACCTGGACAATATAACCTATCTGATCATTCCTATCCACCGTTAAGTCCTAGTACATTGGGTGAAGATAGTTTACAAGCTGGATGTTTTGATAAATCTCCTACAATTGATTTGAACTTACCAGATATCAGTCGCTCAGATCAAACATTAGCATGGGCGATGTCTAATCTAGGTATTAATAATTCATCTATTGAAATATATACTGATACAAATGAAAGTATACATAATAAACAAATAGAAGATCTATCACCTACAGATGAGACAATCGACTTTATTGAAAATGTAGATAATAAATGTAGTATATCTTCACGACCACCTGTGCCAAATTCACTACATCGACCTAGCAGAGATCGTAGTCCTGCTCATTGTACAAGTATGCAAAGTAATCGGACAAA
This sequence comes from Schistosoma japonicum, assembly GCA_025215515.1. Classification (NCBI taxonomy): domain Eukaryota; kingdom Metazoa; phylum Platyhelminthes; class Trematoda; order Strigeidida; family Schistosomatidae; genus Schistosoma; species Schistosoma japonicum. Next base: position 37,480,678 of record CM046069.1, on the reverse strand, counting down.
GAATTCAACTGATCTGTCTACTTTCCTTCCATTTGATGGTGACCAACTGTTTTCAGTAAATGATAAAGCTGAAACTCCTGAAACTGTGAAACCAAAACGTAGTAGTTCACTAAAATCAAATAGAAGCCTTTCAGATGCACATGTTCAAAAGGCAGTACGTTTTGCTGATGCTTTAGGACTTGATTTAGCAACTGAACGGCGTGTATTTGATTCTGAAGCCCCTCCGAAAATACCAGCTTCTGCTACACTAGACTTACGATTGGATTCTGATGAATCCATTGCAAGAATTGGTGCAAAACAGTTTGGCTTATGTTTCTCTCAGCCAGGATTAGCATCTAATTTTGTTCGTCGAGTACTTGCTAGTAATGTTTGTTTAGAAGATTGTCATATTGATATGCAACACAGTATACTAACTGGCACAATTAGAGTTAAAAGTATGGGTTATGAGAAACGTGTGACTATACGCATTACTTACAACAATTGGATTACATTTTTTGATACATCTGCTTCATACGTTCAAGGATCATATGATGGTGTGACGGATAAATTTTCGTTTAGTTTAGTCTTCCCTGATACGATGGCGCCAGGTGATAAAGCTCAATTCGCTATTCGTTATGAAACTCATACTGGTGAACAATTTTGGGATAATAATCATGGACAAAATTATTGTGTGACATGTTATGCTAAAGCTACAGATTTAGCGGGAGATGGATCATGGATGCATTATCTTTAATTTGCTTTCTTGAATTGTTTTAAATATCGTCAAAATCATATGCAATATTCACTGTCTGCAGTTACAATAACCGTGTGTTAATTTCATTTTGCATTGACCATTTTCAGAAGTACATACATTCATGCATGTGAACATAAATCTAATTCATACACTTTATCACAGTGAATTAACCTATCCATCATTCATTAACTAAGGAAATCAAGTTAGCTTTCAATAATAGTAATAATAATAATAATAATTATTATTATTATTAAACTGCCTTGCATTCAGAATTCTACTTCATATTAGTCAGCACATAATTAGTCTTTCATCCGAACATCCCTTAATTATTTCTCTTCTTTAAAATATTACATTCTTAATTTTGTAACCACACATTGACACTTAGACGTTTGCTCCCTACTCATCATGTATTTGCATTATCGTCAGTAAGTGTGATTTCTCCTCAATAAATAGCAGTGCTCAGACGAAATGTGATTTCATTAATCAAGAGTGGGATATTTACAGTGATCTACAAGATATCATTTAACCCCATGTATTGCCATTATTATTATTACCACTCTTACTGTTCTTATTATCATCATTATGATTATTAACAATAATAATATTATTACTGTTATCATTTGTTTGTTTCACTGTAAATAGCTGATAGATTGATCAATAGAACAACAAAATAAATTCCGTGAAATTTAATGTTTTAAGTCTTCATTGACTCGAAATTATGATGGTGGTAGTGGGCGAATGATAGGAATCACAATTCAGAAGAGCAAGAAATTCATGTTCAAGTACACAATAATTTATCGATAGTTAAATTCAGTTAAGTTAGACTGGTAGTATGATGAAAATGTCGTCAGCTGAATTAACCAGAACAAACACGTACATATCTACATTTGTGGGTAGAGTTCATATACAGTGTTTTTAATGTTCAGTAAATATGTTGTATCTATCATTTGCGATCATTTTCTCCTCCGTTTAGTTGGGTGAATACTGAACATAATGGGTTAAATTTTTTGAGGAATTCAATTCATTTGTCAGGAGTTATTAGCAACCGACTAATATAGACATGCTAGTGTGTAGTGTAAATCGATATACAGAATGAACAACACTGATAAAGTGGAAATTAAGGTTTGAGATTACGCATTTAGTAGAAATTACTTGATTTCTAGTCTAAGAGATAATGTCATCGGTGAATACAAGTTGCAAATCAACTATAAACAGATTGAATTATTAGTTTTTTCTCCCAAGTAGATAGTACTGAAATGTAAGCGGGGTTAATTAAAGTGCTTTAGCACACACTTTACATAACAAAACATAGAAGTCACTATTGTGAGTGTGACGTCGTATACAACTCATCAAACAAGGTAACACAGATCTGCATTGTGAACAGATTTTACGAATTTATAATGTGCATATCAACCACTGAGTGTAAACAGAATAACTTATTTACATTCACTATGAAATCGAATTTGAGACACTGATCCCCAAAACAGCTCCATCAATATTCAAAAGTTCTAAGTATGAAATTACATTTTGAGCAGCATAAGCGGTTCTTGCTGAACTTAATATTGATACAAATATTTATGGCTATTAACGTGTCGAGGTAAAATATTATCTACCTGACGATAATTATCTCAGAGTTGGTTTGCTTACAATGAAGAAATAGAGCATTTATTTAAGAAAAATAAATGGAATTTATATCACTCTACTTAAAATAAGATGGGCATATAATATTAGAGAAATTTATATCAATGATTTGATGTAACTGACCGAGAAAAGAGACCAAACATGAAAGGAGAGAATCTATGACCAAACAAGATATGATCCGATTAGATAAGAGAAATACTTGAGCACGTCATTAGCGATGGACATGTCAGTTTTCAGAACAGAAATTATTTGATGACGACTATATTTCCGAATCTAAGCCTTATAGTCGTGATTGACAAGGGGTGTAAAGACGGAATTTAATGAACATTATTAAAAAATTCAGGATATTAAGAATATCAGTGAATAATAAAGATGGATATATGACTGATGAGAGTTGATGAGACAAATTCATGTTTCATTCATGCAACTATGAAATGCACATTCTAGTCACAAAATAAATTTGGTGGTGTTTTAGCTAACATGATTTCATGTTGCACTGACTATAAACTAATTCTAATTTTGATTCAATGCATCAGTCTGATTCCTTCAAATTAGCATATAATTCATATTTGCGTGTAAACCTATCAATGATCGAGGATACAACACTGTTGAATTATTAAAATAAACATATCTGTGTGGAGTTGTTCGAATACATGACAAATACACACAGATAGGTAGCGATGCCTAGGTATGAACATATTCAATGATCTAGATGGTTTTATAACAATAGGTTTGTTTCGTTGTTTGTATTCGCTACAGATTGATGTTGATTAGGAACCACTGAAAACCAGAAAGCAATTAAAAGCCGTTTCATTTTAGTTTTGTACACCTGATAAGTGCACACCATCGATTAAGTTTAAGGTTCGGAACCAGAAACTTCAGGTTAGCAAGGGCTAAACAATCTGCAAAAATAAGTAGATGTCTAACTGTAAAATTCACACGTCCATCAATTTATGAAATAGAGCGACGATCATCCATTGTCATAAGTAATTATCATCTTACTGCAGACAAGTGTGAACTCAATTAGATACGGCTGGAATAAAAAATTCAGGAACTAAATGAAATAAGTCAGTTGTGCAATAATAATCGCAATTAAACTAAGTTAGTCGACAGAAACTAGAAACAAAAAATATATGTGAAAATGCATGATTAACAATCAAAAAAAAAGAATAAAATATACCAATAAAATAGCTAAACGATTTAATAAAAATTGACAAAAACAATTAGTAGAGGATGCGCATTGAATGAAATCTAATTGTCCACATGAAAAAAAATGAATACACTAAATTATCCACTCTTGAATAAAGGCTAACATCCAAGTGATCATAATCAACATGTTTGAACATGTGGCATACGTGCACTCAAGTTTATCAGTATGAATGAATAAGTGAGAGTGCACAATAATGTGAATTATAGTGTTCATCAGTTAAATGCGTGAATTGACACAATAAAGCGTGTAAAAATAGCTCAAAAGCAATCACAATCCTATTCAAAATAGTTTACAGAGGATAACTAATAAAACATTAAGAGAGGAGAGAGAAGCAAGACGAGTTATGTAGAGGTAGAAGTATATTTAATAGAATGATTCGAAGCTACATAATTGGTTGTGAGTTGTCATGATGACATGTTGATGAGTGATGGATGGTTGGTGATTATTAGTCTTGTGGACAGTTTCTACAGCAGCCTCCAGAACAACCACCATCACCACATCGTCGACATCCACAGCACCAAGGACATTGAGGACATGCACCTGAACAGCAACCACCCCTTCTCTCTGGTGCCGGTTCTGGTGCTGGTTCTGACATCACTGAAAATTCAACAAATAACGTGTGATTACAATTTACACAGAACAATAAGGCGAAATCAATATATTCACATACACACAATCACACACAATCAAACTCAATACTCACTCCACCTCCAAACATCTCATTTCTAAACTCGTTGTTTCACAAATCAACATTACACTCCACTACACTGAACTATACAATACAATACAATACATTACATTACATAACAATACAATACAATACAGTACAAAACAACAAAGCACTGCACGACATTATCCTAGACTAGCCTACAATACACTTCATCATTTCATCCTGCTCTACATCACACCATATCACACTTCACCATACCATACTAAACTACACTGCACTACACTACACCATAATACAATGCACTGCATTACACTACACTTCACTAAACTATGCTACGCTACACTACACTACACTACATCATACAACACCACACTACACTACACTAAACAACATCCAGTGCACTGCTACACACTTCATTACAGTTCTCTTCAATATTCTTCACATCTATACACTCAAATCTAATACATTCAACATCACTGATGTGTTGATTGAACACTAATTTACGAAGTAGTAAAATACATTCGAACGTATCCCCTTGGTGAATGTCACATTCATGTCATGCAATCGATTCGCATAAGAGGACTCACCTGAATTCTGACATTCGAACGACACGACCAGTACAACTAAGACGAGCTGAAATACAAATGCCGATCAGGCATACATTATTACACAGAACACTAATTCAACATACACTGAGGAATTGCATTGTGAATTTGTTCTTGTTGTTGTTGTTGACTGCATGTATACATTGTACGAGAGTATTTATACTAGAATGTGCAGTGGTGTCAGTCGGGTATTCATGTGCTTACACCCAATAAATCCACCACTCAACATGTTCGACTCAGTGATATTTCTCAAATTCTTGCAATGCATTACTCACGAGATTTTCGTGTGATTGATTATAGACAATTCTATTTGAAACATATTTGTCAACTTGTTGGACATCAGATATTTACCTTTGCATTTCTTATACAACAACCACAGAATGAATACAATGATAATGGAATAATTTGTTAGTTTTGTCGGAAGTCCGTGTGGATGTGTTATCAACCTGTTGAAAAATATGTGATTTGATGAGTAACCAGTTGACAACATAAAACTTTCGAGCAGATTTGAATTAATGAATATCAGGTGACAGAGTAACTTGGTAGCGAATGCTTTCTCATTCCTAATCAAATGACTAGCTTATATCTGGAATAATAAGCACGAAAACATATAAATTAACATAACTATTAATTAATTGGAATGTATTTGAATGTTCCCGTTGATCTGTCTAACTAAATCCGAGTCCCCGTGTGAACAGCAACACTGGGATTCAGGTATATTCAGCTAACCAGTCCGAAATAGGACGAAACACGTGTCATGGGTTCCACTTGTCAACCACAATCCAACTCAAATAATAACTGTTAATTTTATTCAAGTTGGAACACGGCACATGTACGTGAAAGTATTTTCGCATTCAAACCAAACGGTAGTTCATCTCATCTATTCAATTCATCACAAACTATTTATGGCATAAGCACGAATTAGGTCTCTTAAGCAAACAAATCATAATGTATCTTGTGTACGCTGAATTTGTGATTATAAGTGTTAGTTTTAGCCAACAATTCACAGATACACATATTCAAAATACACGACGATTTGGTGAAATGTGCTGAAAAGCCTTGAATATCTCAATGATATCGTTCCCTCTTCCAAGCTCATAAAATCCAAAGATTGCTACATTTCCGGTGCAATCAATAACAAACGTGGCGATCGACAAACATTCAGTTGAAAAGCGATATTTAGTTATAAGTTGGGGAGAAACAATTGTCTATAATCAATCACACGAAAATCTCGTGAGTAATGCATTGCAAGAATTTGAGAAATATCACTGAGTCGAACATGTTGAGTGGTGGATTTATTGGGTGTAAGCACATGAATACCCGACTGACACCACTGCACATTCTAGTATAAATACTCTCGTACAATGTATACATGCAGTCAACAACAACAACAAGAACAAATTCACAATGCAATTCCTCAGTGTATGTTGAATTAGTGTTCTGTGTAATAATGTATGCCTGATCGGCATTTGTATTTCAGCTCGTCTTAGTTGTACTGGTCGTGTCGTTCGAATGTCAGAATTCAGGTGAGTCCTCTTATGCGAATCGATTGCATGACATGAATGTGACATTCACCAAGGGGATACGTTCCAACGTATCTTGCACAATAATTCTGTGTTTCAATATTCTCAACAATGATGTGTTGGTTGTAAGAGAGTAGCGTAGTGTTGGGAAGTGTATTGCGAAATAGTAAAATATCGAAACACAATGTACTGTAGTGTAGTGTAGTGTGGTTGAGTTTAAAGTTGTGCAGCGCCGTGCAGTGTGGTATATTTTAGTGGAGTGTAATGTTGATTCGTGAATCATCACATAACGAATTGACTGAGTTGGAAACGAATTGAGCTGATGTGTTCGTGTATAATTGATTTGGAGTGTCATTCTAATGACAATAATATAATGTAATATAATGTGTTGTTGCTTGTTGTTTACATTTTAGTGAATGCAGTGCCAGCACCAGAACCGGCACCAGAGAGAAGGGGTGGTTGCTGTTCAGGTGCATGTCCTCAATGTCCTTGGTGCTGTGGATGTCGACGATGTGGAGATGGTGGTTGTTCTGGAGGCTGCTGTAGAAACTGTCCACAAGACTATTAACCACCAACCATCCATCACTCATCAACATGTCATCATGACAACTCACAACCAATTATGTAGCTTCGAATCATTCTATTAAATATACTTGTACCCTTGCATAACTCGTATCGCTTCTGTCCTCTCCTCCAATCATTCATTTGTAATCCCCGTTATTGAGTAATGACAATCGAATATTGAAACGAGTCATCTTGTCAATTGGCAATTTATAGCTTAAATCATTTCATTTCATTCAACACTACAATTACTCACTCACTCACTCACTCACTCACTCACTCACTCACTCACTCACTCACTCACTCACTCACTCACTCACTCACTCACTCACTCACTCACTCACTCACTTACTCACTTGCTTACTTGCTCAATCACTCACTTACTCACTCACTTACTCACTTGCTCAATCACTCACTCACTCACTCACTCACTTACTCACTTGCTCACTCACTCACTCACTCACTCACTCTCTCACTCACTCACCCACTCTCTCACTCACTCACTCACTCACTCACTCACTCAATCTCTCATTCGTTTATTTATTCATTCATTCAATAACTCACACACTCACTTACTCACTCACAACTCATTCATTCAATCAATCAATCAATCAATCAATCAGTCGATCATCCTACTATTCACACCTGAATTCATGCATGTCATTAGTTCACAGATGAGCACACACAATGGCTGATACATGTGAATTTGTTTAAGAGCGATTACATCTGACTACTGAATTGTCGACATCCAGCCAATGAGAAATCATCCAATGCACATCATCTACTCACTTGTCTTTCGTTCACATTCGACCAGTTCATCTCAATCAAACTCTCATTCTTATTTAAGTAGGTCTATTAAAAATTTTCAGCTTACAATATCCATGTATAAACTGAGGTATATATTCAAGTGTCACTTGAGGTTAATGAATTTCAAAGTATTTACTAATTATCAGGTAGGTCACATTAAATGTAGTTATTTGTTATAATTGCGTCAGTGGAATCATATAATATATGCACATTTGATGCATAAACAGTGACGGAATGTACACTAATAGACAGACATCATCAGGTGGATATAAAATATGTGTGACATTTGGAAACCAAGGGTCCAGTATTTGAAGAGACTGTTTGTTAATTATATTGTTAGCGTGTTTATTACAACGATGTTGAAATTGTGAAGAACTTGATGCAGGCCATGTGCAGTGTACAGAGAGAAGAAATGATATCAGTAAGGGAATGGTATTTTTTTTTATCAAAACGTGTCCCCTGAGCTCACAGTTTGTGTTAATAAGGTGTTTATGAAAACAGTTAGAAAGTGGCTGAACTACTTGTATGATTGTCGTCCAGAATAGATGTAATACGCCATCTCATTTGCAAAAGGATTGAGACGATATAATTTTCTAGGCCAAGGATGGTGATGATGAGGAGGAGGAGGAGGAAGAGGAGGAAGAGGTAGAGTAGGAGGAATATATGGAGGAGTATGCGGAGGTGTAGCTGAAGGTGTAGTAGGAAAAGTCGTGATCAATGAAGAGTATTTTTAACCATTATTTACGTTATGGAATAAATTTTTCTTTGTTTGAATATTTTGAAATATTATTTAGGTGCATATTTTGATTTGTTAAAATTCGAATATGTTCCAGCCTACAAAGTAAACACCGTCTTTACTTAGTTGCTATCCTGTGGAACAAGGACATTAGTGTATGATTCTGAAATTCAAAGTGGGGTCAACTGTAGTCGTGGAAGTTCCATCATTAAAATTTAACAAATATTCTTTGATGACAACTCTCAATTACACAAATTGCTTCTTCTCATCAAAAAAAGACGCTAACACTCTGAGATTCATTATTTATATCGCATTGTAGATATTGGTAACAAATTATCCATTCAAATATTGCATGTTTCATAACACCATGTACAATAGGGTGGGCTACAGTTTATTCACGAGTATTCAATTCAGTGAATGTGAGTTCGGCGAAATCTGTGGTTGATCCTACGGTGAATGTCATCACATGAGTGATTATACCACGTGAAATATGTTCAACAATGGCAACGTTGAATTATTGTTATCTCATTGACATAGAAGTGGATTGATTCAATTGAGTTGCATAATATTGGGTGAGAACATATGAATGCTCGACCGACACCACTGCACATTTTCGTATAAATACTCTCGTACAATGTATACATGCAGTCAAGAACAACAGCGAATTCACAGTGAAATTCGTCGTTTTATTTTGAATTGGTGTTCTTTGTCATTTGTATTCTTTTCGTAGATGCAAATATTTTATTTAATAAGCTGAATACTCCTCAAATTTCTTAATTTTTTATCATTTGGAGAGTTCTAGAATGACCATCTTACATTCTTAGAAATTTTAATCAATCAAAGGCAGAATGAATAAATGTAGCTTTCCATCTACCGATATACATTCATTGTTTGGATAGTACCTAAGCTTCCTTTGTTATTGTATAGTACCTTATGAAATAGCTTTAACGAAGTGTTTATTTAAATTTTGTCAATAGCATTTGTACAAATAACTCTACTGAATTAAACAGCATCCTGATTTTCGAAACACTAATATTGCATTGATACCCTAAAATGTTTATAAATTGTTGGAAATGCAATAGTGTTAGCATATTGAAACCTACAGTATTTATAACACCTAAGTCACCTGCCTATATCACCTTACAATTCAGAGGTAACTCAAGCAGCCCTATATTATAACGTGGTCTTAAACGAGCCGTCATCCAGACATTATTCTACTAACATCATTTTCAATCAAAAGTCAAGGGCGATGATTATCAACAAACCCAAACATCACCTAAATAAATGCGCTACGTTTCAATGTGTTTATCAACTTACGTGTATATGTGAACGCACATACACAGGAGGACTAGTCGTGAATTGCGTGTAAGTGTAAACGATCATACAGCTAAACGGATTCTGAAACAAATGACAATACATGAACATTACAATCAACCATCTTATATCGCTAAACATCTAATTGAGGCAGGCCATAAAGTTGGTAGAAAATCAGCATTTGTGTTGTTCATGAGTTTTTTACGAAGTGTGTACCTAATGTTTATTGAAGCCTTACCTATACGGAAGTTCAACCTGCCCCTCCCCTTTAATGTGGAAAAACAATTTGCACTTACATTAAATCTACCCTGGCAATATTGATATTATACATGAAGTAGAGTGTGATTCACAATGTTTTTCACATTACCATTGTTGTCTTTTTTAATCTTCTGATTGTCATGTTGACCTTTATTTTTCGTGAATAATTGTTTTAGCAAGTTTATTTATGATCACATAGCTCTGATAAATTTCGTTTTCCTATCGCATTTTCAAAAAATATGCATGTTTATTCTCGTTATTTTGGGTGGATATTTTCAGTATCTTAGGATGGAAACTATTCTATTTGCATGCATCGTACATTTTCTACTGAATGTCAACGTGCCTTTATTAGAGTAAACATCATCGGTATTCATGTATAAAGAATTATGACTACAATGAAGTATATCTGAAAGTTATATGCACCACAATGAAAGAATCACTGCGGCATCATATTAGAAACCAATGTTATTTTTTTAATTTGTATTGTGACTGGCAAGTGGAATCCAGGACGCGCGTCTCGTCCTATTTGGGACTCATCGGCTGGATGTACCTGCATCCCAATGTTGGTGTTCACAGTGGGATTCGAACTCAGCAACAGTGACTGACCAGCTTCAGTCTATAACAAATCAATGGTAATATACAAATTCATTCTACAATGTTATTTTTATTTCGATATCACCAATTGGTCTGAATTAAACAACTATTGATCATCAGGAAGCATTAGACAGCTATTTCGTCCTAATATGGAACTCCTCTGTAATTTTCATCCACGACCCCGTCAGGAATGGAACCCAGGATCCTCTGGTTCCGCAGTGGACACTTAAACATTAGACCACTGAGTTGGCTCTCAACAGTTGATATTTCTAATTCAGTCAATCCGCGATACGTTTTGCCCATTTCCATCCGTGGTAACTGCTTCACACCCAATACAGTTGGACTCTACTGGTCACGTCTTCACATTAGAATTTCAGAAGTTACGTTGACGAGTTAGTCACTAGTGTGCTGATATTGAGTGTAATTGAGAATAGTGAAGATTGATGAACGTTAATTTGATATCACGAATTGATCTGAATTATGTCATTTTTATTTAACAATTGATCAATTTCTCCACAGTATTACATCATGAATGCTACCTGAAAATTTCAAGTATTTGAACTAATTAAAAGTAATGGTTGAACTGAGTAATACACAATCTGAACAGAATTATCAACCAAAAGATACAATCTGTTTCATACTCCTTATATGTGTATTCCCAGTTGTATATATTTAGTCTATTTCAGATTTCCATGCATATCATGTGAAATCTTTGTTACAAAATCCTATTATTTTTAGAAAAAAGTGTCAGACTGTAAACACATAGTCATCTCAGCATTTCTCACATTCCTATTTGCTTTATTTATTTTTAAAAATTTAAGTAGAAGAAATCCTTTCTATACTTTTATTTATAATCGTTTATAGAATATCTAAATTTGTTATATAAACTGCTCCAATCATGTTTAGTATTGTATTTACTTGTTGCATTACGTAATTGTATTCTGGAAAACCAAGATTAATTATACATAGCAACTGAATATTAAAATTAAAGTAATCTGTTTGTTTATATATTAATGAAAAAAAAGTGAACCTAATAAAACTTCTTGTTATGTTAACTTTATTTACCATATAAGGTAGACATTAATAGATCATACAATTATTGCACACGTATGTAGTTTTCAAGAAAACTAGAACCATGTTTTTCGTTTGTACATATATTTTCGTATAGTATCTTTTTTCTGTGTGATATTTTCACAGATTGCACACACACATACACACACATGCATATATACATGCATCCTTCTCTGATGATATTTCCGCCTGTTGATCTTAAAATCCTTCAAAAAAATGATATAACTTCTAAATATTATTTACGTAGTTATTCACTGTCTACACAATAGAACAGTAAGCATATTTTTGAAAGGCGTAATTTATGTTAAAAACAATTACCGAATGGTTATCGGTATTTACTTAGATTGTTTTGTGAAGATTTTTCTTGCATATTTACTTAACACTGTGTTTAGTTACAAGCGAAAATGAACATTAAAGATAATTGTGACTTAAATGTTTTCGAAGTTATTTTCATAATGACAACAGAAAGAAATCGAACAACTCATGAAATCAACTGTTGAAAAATCTCTACTTTTTGATTGACAATACACTACAGCACACTTATCATACTGAGAAACTAATAAGAATAACACTAAGAGGCTATGATAGCTGACATAAAATACTTGACCAGAGACAGCTAGATATCAGAGAGAAGATAAGACATACACTTTAGTCTTGGAACAACTGTGTATGGATATAGCTGTGCACAAATTAGTGTAATATTGCTCAATATACTAGGTGAAAACAAATATAATAAACGTTATAGTCTAAAGTGTATTCTTTAATATATATTGTGTACTATAATACAGAACACATGAGATGAACTGGGAAGATTGAAAATATTGAGTAGTGCACATAGTGGCTATTAACAGCGTTGAAGGATTGAGTTAGATTGAAAATACTTTTCAGAATTATTGACGGTAATTTCACAGAATTGTATCATGTAATACAGTTAATAAACTGGTTATTCGTGATATAAACAAAATTTTATTCACTATTCAAGTTACAAAATGATATAATACAACGTGCTTTGCTTTCAGTCAGATCTACTATAGTATAATAATGTGATACTTATTTGATAGATGGTGATAAAAATGGTCATTCTAGTTGAGTTAATATAAATCTGTACTACTAAATACTCAATAAGACCAAGCTTACAAAACTATAACATGATTACAACAACTCTGACTGATCGATTAAGAATACTTGATCAAAGTGTTAATTCCCAAGTAGATTGCTTATGAGCCGAAATAACGATTTTGATAGATCACATGACTTTTGCAACTTAAGATACATAATGAAACCATGATGATAAAACTAATGAATTTATGTATAGAAACCGAAGTATCATTTTTAAAATCCTAATTGAACTCTGGCATAAAAACGAAGAAAATGTATAATAAACTCTACTGAGTCAACGAAAAGCTTGAAATTGACGACGAATAAAAAATTTTATGAATAGAAAAGTACAGTTCAGAAAATATAAGTCCCAGTCACTAGTATTCTGGTAACTGCAATTGAATTAAAGCTGTTTTGAGGAGACAAATAACAAGTTTAGATGTATGCCTACAAGATCAATAACTATAAATGAGATTAACTTCAGTGAGTTATTCAGCTTAAACTGTGACAGCGAAAGAGTAGAAGTGTTCGAGATTGAAAATAAGGAAATATGAGTGAATGACGCACATTAGCTGAATTCTCACTGCCTAGATACTGAAAACTCAATGATCTATCTTAACAACTATGCAATTGAGAAAAACATTCCAGCAAACATGTTCACAAGTGCATGAAATTGTGGAACATGTGCACTCAGGTGAAGGAGATTAAATAAAAGAGAAGGTGAGTGTAAATGAGTATGAAACTAATCATTATTGAGGCGAATCAATCTAAACAGAAAGCGTGAAAAGATAGCTCGGACGCAATCACAATCTTATTCAAAATAGTTTACAGAGGATAACGAATAACACATTCAAAAATAAGGAAAAGCAACACGAAATATGCAAGGGTACAAGTATATTTAATAGAATGATTCGAAGCTACATAATTGGTTGTGAGTTGTCATGATGACATGTTGATGAGTGATGGATGGTTGGTGGTTAATAGTCTTGTGGACAGTTTCTACAGCAGCCTCCAGAACAACCACCATCTCCACATCGTCGACATCCACAGCACCAAGGACATTGAGGACATGCACCTGAACAGCAACCACCCCTTCTCTCTGGTGCCGGTTCTGGTGCTGGCACTGCATTCACTAAAATGTAAACAACAAGCAACAACACATTATATTACATTATATTATTGTCATTAGAATGACACTCCAAATCAATTATACACGAACACATCAGCTCAATTCGTTTCCAACTCAGTCAATTCGTTATGTGATGATTCACGAATCAACATTACACTCCACTAAAATATACCACACTGCACGGCGCTGCACAACTTTAAACTCAACCACACTACACTACACTACAGTACATTGTGTTTCGATATTTTACTATTTCGCAATACACTTCCCAACACTACGCTACTCTCTTACAACTAACACATCATTGTTGAGAATATTGAAACACAGAATTATTGTGCAAGATACGTTGGAACGTATCCCCTTGGTGAATGTCACATTCATGTCATGCAATCGATTCGCATAAGAGGACTCACCTGAATTCTGACATTCGAACGACACGACCAGTACAACTAAGACGAGCTGAAATACAAATGCCGATCAGGCATACATTATTACACAGAACACTAATTCAACATACACTGAGGAATTGCATTGTGAATTTGTTCTTGTTGTTGTTGTTGACTGCATGTATACATTGTACGAGAGTATTTATACTAGAATGTGCAGTGGTGTCAGTCGGGTATTCATGTGCTTACACCCAATAAATCCACCACTCAACATGTTCGACTCAGTGATATTTCTCAAATTCTTGCAATGCATTACTCACGAGATTTTCGTGTGATTGATTATAGACAATTGTTTCTCCCCAACTTATAACTAAATATCGCTTTTCAACTGAATGTTTGTCGATCGCCACGTTTGTTATTGATTGCACCGGAAATGTAGCAATCTTTGGATTTTATGAGCTTGGAAGAGGGAACGATATCATTGAGATATTCAAGGCTTTTCAGCACATTTCACCAAATCGTCGTGTATTTTGAATATGTGTATCTGTGAATTGTTGGCTAAAACTAACACTTATAATCACAAATTCAGCGTACACAAGATACATTATGATTTGTTTGCTTAAGAGACCTAATTCGTGCTTATGCCATAAATAGTTTGTGATGAATTGAATAGATGAGATGAACTACCGTTTGGTTTGAATGCGAAAATACTTTCACGTACATGTGCCGTGTTCCAACTTGAATAAAATTAACAGTTATTATTTGAGTTGGATTGTGGTTGACAAGTGGAACCCATGACACGTGTTTCGTCCTATTTCGGACTGGTTAGCTGAATATACCTGAATCCCAGTGTTGCTGTTCACACGGGGACTCGGATTTAGTTAGACAGATCAACGGGAACATTCAAATACATTCCAATTAATTAATAGTTATGTTAATTTATATGTTTTCGTGCTTATTATTCCAGATATAAGCTAGTCATTTGATTAGGAATGAGAAAGCATTCGCTACCAAGTTACTCTGTCACCTGATATTCATCAATTCAAATCTGCTCGAAAGTTTTATGTTGTCAACTGGTTACTCATCAAATCACATATTTTTCAACAGGTTGATAACACATCCACACGGACTTCCGACAAAACTAACAAATTATTCCATTATCATTGTATTCATTCTGTGGTTGTTGTATAAGAAATGCAAAGGTAAATATCTGATGTCCAACAAGTTGACAAATATGTTTCAAATAGAATATTCTTGCGAGTACGTTGTTTCCTGAAAATCGAGTGAATGTCAGTTACTCATTTAAGTATGATTCATCGCCCTTTGTACAAATACAGATATGGATTGTAATCAGCGTTACCCAGCACATGTAGATACAGCATGTGAATGCTACATTGACCTTCTTCAATTAAATTTCAATAATTTACTCTGAATCAATCTATCTATCTATCTATCGATCTATCTATCTAACTATCTCTCTATCTATCTCTTCCTATGAATGATGATTTACTAACGAGAGTGAAATTACTGCTGAGGTAACTACACTATCCTTTTTCAAAGTGATTCCAACTCTTCTTCATTTCACAATAGACGAAGCTGCACAAAACGTCATCTAACAATCACTGAACGATAGGCATGATGTGAATAATTTCTAAAATATTATGGTCAATTATTCATATGAATATTCATATTAAATTCCTCATAACAGAGTATTCTATTCAATCAACAATTTTCAAGACATAACTACCGGTGTGTTGACGTGTATTTATCATCGAGCAAGAATGAGTGGTGTTTCAATAAGAACACCTAATATAACATTCTGATACGACCACTAATTTAGGATTTCGACTTATATGGAATTACTCAACGATTAACATTTAACTTATAAACTGAGACCTCCATTTTAAGATCACAAAAACGAATAGCTGAGCCGGATCATTGGTCAATAAAATAAAGATGCTAAATATATGTATGATGCCTGCTATATACACCACTGAGCATCAGATATCACAATAGTCATCCAAAGCAATAAAAATGAAGAACAAAATACTTTAATAAGAAATCATTAGATGTTGTGCAACACTACGTTATAAGTTGGGGAGAAATAATTGTCTATAATCAATCACACGAAAATCTCGTGAGTAATGCATTGCAAGAATTTGAGAAATATCACTGAGTCGAACATGTTGAGTGGTGGATTTATTGGGTGTAAGCACATGAATACCCGACTGACACCACTGCACATTCTAGTATAAATACTCTCGTACAATGTATACATGCAGTCAACAACAACAACAAGAACAAATTCACAATGCAATTCCTCAGTGTATGTTGAATTAGTGTTCTGTGTAATAATGTATGCCTGATCGGCATTTGTATTTCAGCTCGTCTTAGTTGTACTGGTCGTGTCGTTCGAATGTCAGAATTCAGGTGAGTCCTCTTATGCGAATCGATTGCATGACATGAATGTGACATTCACCAAGGGGATACGTTCGAATGTATTTTACTACTTCGTAAATTAGTGTTCAATCAACACATCAGTGATGTTGAATGTATTAGATTTGAGTGTATAGATGTGAAGAATATTGAAGAGAACTGTAATGAAGTGTGTAGCAGTGCACTGGATGTTGTTTAGTGTAGTGTAGTGTGGTGTTGTATGATGTAGTGTAGTGTAGTGTAGCGTAGCATAGTTTAGTGAAGTGTAGTGTAATGCAGTGCATTGTATTATGGTGTAGTGTAGTGCAGTGTAGTTTAGTATGGTATGGTGAAGTGTGATATGGTGTGATGTAGAGCAGGATGAAATGATGAAGTGTATTGTAGGCTAGTCTAGGATAATGTCGTGCAGTGCTTTGTTGTTTTGTACTGTATTGTATTGTATTGTTATGTAATGTAATGTATTGTATTGTATTGTATAGTTCAGTGTAGTGGAGTGTAATGTTGATTTGTGAAACAACGAGTTTAGAAATGAGATGTTTGGAGGTGGAGTGAGTATTGAGTTTGATTGTGTGTGATTGTGTGTATGTGAATATATTGATTTCGCCTTATTGTTCTGTGTAAATTGTAATCACACGTTATTTGTTGAATTTTCAGTGATGTCAGAACCAGCACCAGAACCGGCACCAGAGAGAAGGGGTGGTTGCTGTTCAGGTGCATGTCCTCAATGTCCTTGGTGCTGTGGATGTCGACGATGTGGTGATGGTGGTTGTTCTGGAGGCTGCTGTAGAAACTGTCCACAAGACTAATAATCACCAACCATCCATCACTCATCAACATGTCATCATGACAACTCACAACCAATTATGTAGCTTCGAATCATTCTATTAAATATACTTCTACCTCTACATAACTCGTCTTGCTTCTCTCTCCTCTCTTAATGTTTTATTAGTTATCCTCTGTAAACTATTTTGAATAGGATTGTGATTGCTTTTGAGCTATTTTTACACGCTTTATTGTGTCAATTCACGCATTTAACTGATGAACACTATAATTCACATTATTGTGCACTCTCACTTATTCATTCATACTGATAAACTTGAGTGCACGTATGCCACATGTTCAAACATGTTGATTATGATCACTTGGATGTTAGCCTTTATTCAAGAGTGGATAATTTAGTGTATTGAGTTTTCGACATCTGGCATTGTACATTGTTACACAGTGAATGTCTAGTCACAGCATAAGATGAGTTAAGTGAAACAATTTGTTTGACAGATTAACAAATTGAGAAGTGGCCTTCAACACATCCACTGATCCACTAAAAAGTCAATGAAATCTTTTAACAACTAAATAAGTTTTACAATGTATTACACAGTATAACACTACATTATTGAGAATAACAAGTTGAGCGATGTAGAATTTCTTCTCAATTAGCTCTTCATCGAGCCTATGCACCAGCAAATGATGGTGAGTAAGTAGTAACAATAATGATGACATTAATAATCTCTGTAATCAGATGCAATATAAACTTGGTTGGTAATTCAGACGGATTATATTATGATAAAATTGGGAAAACGTCACTGTGTGTTCAATATAAGACTGGATTAATAGTTTAGTGATGGTGTAGTTTTAAGGAGTCAAAACACGTAAAATTAGATTTCGAAATCAGCTAGTTATTCAAATTGATAATGTGTCTGGTTCCAAGGTTTCAAAATGCGATTTCAAATTCGACGGTTGAGATGGCGTTCTAAACAAACATCCGATGCATTAATTCGATCAAAACTGGAGATTAATATGACATTACGTACTCTGATATTGATTTATTGCCTGTTCGACTAAACATTTATCTCAACAACATTGATAAGGTGGCCTCCTGTGAAAATCACAAGCAGATATCGTTGCTCTGTGGTCAACTTTGAGATATATTACACAGATGAAGATACAGTTTACAATTGATCACAATCAAGATGATCGGGATATCATCATATCTGACTGTCCAGTCACTACAATAGATAAACAAACTGTCCAAACTCTATCAGTGGATAACCTGATGCTACATGAATCAAAAAAAGACAAAGTTCGAGTGCCACTATGCACATAAATACTTGGTTGCAGGCACATTCTGCTAATGAGAAAGGAACGACATTTCTGGACTTAACTACTGACAAAGTTCCTACACTAATCAATTGATTTCTCTTTTAAGTGATCACGCAGACAATAATTTCATCCGTTTATTTTGAATGTTGAAATTTGCATTTTTAAACTCATCCACTCGATCGTCAGTCATTGGGTTCCTCATTTATTCAATATGCTATGTCTTTTAAATCTGTATTAAGATGTGATTGCAGCAAGGATTTAATATTCTGAGTTTGGAGTAGCATGGTGTTGCGATCGTGCACTGTAAAGAAGTCCTAATCTACAATTAGAGTGTCAATCAATGGTGTTCGGGTTCTGATGTTTCACTAATCTGATACCGATTCGTGGTATTATCTAATTTCATACCAAAGAATCATTATTTAAACAAAGAGAAATTAGTAGCTTCACTGTGAAATCATATACCATATACTTTGTTGACTACATGATTAATTAATTGTGATCACTCTAGTAATCAAATAAACTCTAAGAGAATTATTCGATTCACCTATCAACTTCAAGGCAAATGTCGACCAGATAGAATTACATTACATTACACATTGCATCACAGTTGACAAGCTAGAATTATGACATACATCTAAGCATCAGCATAATGTTTACAACAACTTATGTTTTCATTATCGAGTGTGTTCCATCGTTTCTTCACTTGAATAGTCACATGAAACGAAAGCATCATCTCATGTAAGTAGTAGTTTGTTAATTAGAGTAATCATGAAACTTAGAGTAGGTCATTGATCGATGCCCAATCAATAGTTAAATTATATGAATAGTCAACCATCCAATTATCTTATCGAATGCCTTACTATCTTTACTGAGATAGTAATACTAGAATTGAAGAGAGCCATCAGGAGAAATAATCGAAGCAAATGCAATGAGAATGACGGGGGAAGCGTCAATCAAACAATCAATCAAATTCAACATCGATAGAACAAAGTGCTAATAAATTATGATGTCGTTCTCATAGCTCACCTCGAACAAAATTTTGTCCTGATGGTGTGTTCATTGCAAAGACTCGTTCACCAAATTGACTGCAATTATCGTTAGTTGAAGACCGAAAATATCTAAATCAATACACTGGCATCTGAATATCGTTGTTAAACTTGTTAATCCAACATTGTCTAGTCTTAATAAATAAAATAATAATTCGGAATTTTATAATTTGACATTCTACAGGATTGAAATTATATCAATTCTACCTTAAGCAACATATTCCCACCAGTAAGTGAACATCAGCAAGATTTATACTGATTATTAATACCTAGTCCTTTGTTACTGAGCATATTGATAAGCTACTCAGATGACCTGAGTGGACAGTTTCTATGTTCTCGTTCAAGCATTGTGATGAAATTACTTGACAACATGCCTCATAACTATTATATATACTTAAATTTACACTCATTAGCTAATTCTCGTTTAGTGATTCTTCTACTATGAAACAGTATGAATGAAAAAAAATATGCATATGAATATAGAAATCGCGACTACTTTACGAATATTGTTGTTTCTCATAGAGAATTCAAAGAAACATGGAGAATGTTTAAATATTTGATGATTAATATTTAACACTTTAATTACTCACATCAGTGTATATCAGTGAAAACTGTATACACGGATTTGACTGAGAATATGCTGAGAGCTTAACTCAAGTGAAGACATTTTAATATCATGGTACTGAGATCACTGAACAACTAAAATACGCATAAATTGTCAATCGATGATGAACGTGTTATCTAAATACAAAGTGAGTGTGTCGTGGAGGACTTCTCAAATTTAATTTGTTCACTTATGAATCTCATTCCCTTTTTCAACAAAAATA
Source organism: Schistosoma japonicum (assembly GCA_025215515.1). Lineage (NCBI taxonomy): Eukaryota > Metazoa > Platyhelminthes > Trematoda > Strigeidida > Schistosomatidae > Schistosoma > Schistosoma japonicum. The sequence goes on along the minus strand of CM046069.1, from coordinate 37,459,936 downwards.
CTTACTCCATAATGTAAATGGTGCTTAAAAATACTCTTCAATGATCATGACTTTTCCTACTACACCTTCAGCTACACCTCCGCATACTCCTCCATATATTCCTCCTACTCTACCTCTTCCTCCTCTTCCTCCTCCTCCTCCTCATCATCACCATCCTTGGCCTAGAAAATTATATCGTCTCAATCCTTTTGCAAATGAGATGGCGTATTACATCTATTCTGGACGACAATCATACAAGTAGTTCAGCCACTTTCTAACTGTTTTCATAAACACCTTATTAACACAAACTGTGAGCTCAGGGGACACGTTTTGATAAAAAAAAATACCATTCCCTTACTGATATCATTTCTTCTCTCTGTACACTGCACATGGCCTGCATCAAGTTCTTCACAATTTCAACATCGTTGTAATAAACACGCTAACAATATAATTAACAAACAGTCTCTTCAAATACTGGACCCTTGGTTTCCAAATGTCACACATATTTTATATCCACCTGATGATGTCTGTCTATTAGTGTACATTCCGTCACTGTTTATGCATCAAATGTGCATATATTATATGATTCCACTGACGCAATTATAACAAATAACTACATTTAATGTGACCTACCTGATAATTAGTAAATACTTTGAAATTCATTAACCTCAAGTGACACTTGAATATATACCTCAGTTTATACATGGATATTGTAAGCTGAAAATTTTTAATAGACCTACTTAAATAAGAATGAGAGTTTGATTGAGATGAACTGGTCGAATGTGAACGAAAGACAAGTGAGTAGATGATGTGCATTGGATGATTTCTCATTGGCTGGATGTCGACAATTCAGTAGTCAGATGTAATCGCTCTTAAACAAATTCACATGTATCAGCCATTGTGTGTGCTCATCTGTGAACTAATGACATGCATGAATTCAGGTGTGAATAGTAGGATGATCGACTGATTGATTGATTGATTGATTGATTGAATGAATGAGTTGTGAGTGAGTAAGTGAGTGTGTGAGTTATTGAATGAATGAATAAATAAACGAATGAGAGATTGAGTGAGTGAGTGAGTGAGTGAGTGAGAGAGTGGGTGAGTGAGTAAGAGAGTGGGTGAGTAAGTGAGTGAGTGAGTGAGTGATTGAGCAAGTGAGCAAGTGAGTAAGTGAGTAAGTGAGTGAGTGAGTGAGTGAGTGAGTGAGTGAGTGAGTGAGTGAGTAATTGTAGTGTTGAATGAAATGAAATGATTTAAGCTATAAATTGCCAATTGACAAGATGACTCGTTTCAATATTCGATTGTCATTACTCAATAACGGGGATAACAAATGAATGATTGGAGGAGAGGACAGAAGCGATACGAGTTATGCAAGGGTACAAGTATATTTAATAGAATGATTCGAAGCTACATAATTGGTTGTGAGTTGTCATGATGACATGTTGATGAGTGATGGATGGTTGGTGGTTAATAGTCTTGTGGACAGTTTCTACAGCAGCCTCCAGAACAACCACCATCTCCACATCGTCGACATCCACAGCACCAAGGACATTGAGGACATGCACCTGAACAGCAACCACCCCTTCTCTCTGGTGCCGGTTCTGGTGCTGGTTCTGACATCACTGAAAATTCAACAAATAACGTGTGATTACAATTTACACAGAACAATAAGGCGAAATCAATATATTCACATACACACAATCACACACAATCAAACTCAATACTCACTCCACCTCCAAACATCTCATTTCTAAACTCGTTGTTTCACAAATCAACATTACACTCCACTACAATGAACTATACAATACAATACAATACATTACATTACATAACAATACAATACAATACAGTACAAAACAACAAAGCACTGCACGACATTATCCTAGACTAGCCTACAATACACTTCATCATTTCATCCTGCTCTACATCACACCATATCACACTTCACCATACCATACTAAACTACACTGCACTACACTACACCATAATACAATGCACTGCATTACACTACACTTCACTAAACTATGCTACGCTACACTACACTACACTACATCATACAACACCACACTACACTACACTAAACAACATCCAGTGCACTGCTACACACTTCATTACAGTTCTCTTCAATATTCTTCACATCTATACACTCAAATCTAATACATTCAACATCACTGATGTGTTGATTGAACACTAATTTACGAAGTAGTAAAATACATTCGAACGTATCCCCTTGGTGAATGTCACATTCATGTCATGCAATCGATTCGCATAAGAGGACTCACCTGAATTCTGACATTCGAACGACACGACCAGTACAACTAAGACGAGCTGAAATACAAATGCCGATCAGGCATACATTATTACACAGAACACTAATTCAACATACACTGAGGAATTGCATTGTGAATTTGTTCTTGTTGTTGTTGTTGACTGCATGTATACATTGTACGAGAGTATTTATACTAGAATGTGCAGTGGTGTCAGTCGGGTATTCATGTGCTTACACCCAATAAATCCACCACTCAACATGTTCGACTCAGTGATATTTCTCAAATTCTTGCAATGCATTACTCACGAGATTTTCGTGTGATTGATTATAGACAATTATTTCTCCCCAACTTATAACGTAGTGTTGCACAACATCTAATGATTTCTTATTAAAGTATTTTGTTCTTCATTTTTATTGCTTTGGATGACTATTGTGATATCTGATGCTCAGTGGTGTATATAGCAGGCATCATACATATATTTAGCATCTTTATTTTATTGACCAATGATCCGGCTCAGCTATTCGTTTTTGTGATCTTAAAATGGAGGTCTCAGTTTATAAGTTAAATGTTAATCGTTGAGTAATTCCATATAAGTCGAAATCCTAAATTAGTGGTCGTATCAGAATGTTATATTAGGTGTTCTTATTGAAACACCACTCATTCTTGCTCGATGATAAATACACGTCAACACACCGGTAGTTATGTCTTGAAAATTGTTGATTGAATAGAATACTCTGTTATGAGGAATTTAATATGAATATTCATATGAATAATTGACCATAATATTTTAGAAATTATTCACATCATGCCTATCGTTCAGTGATTGTTAGATGACGTTTTGTGCAGCTTCGTCTATTGTGAAATGAAGAAGAGTTGGAATCACTTTGAAAAAGGATAGTGTAGTTACCTCAGCAGTAATTTCACTCTCGTTAGTAAATCATCATTCATAGGAAGAGATAGATAGAGAGATAGTTAGATAGATAGATCGATAGATAGATAGATAGATTGATTCAGAGTAAATTATTGAAATTTAATTGAAGAAGGTCAATGTAGCATTCACATGCTGTATCTACATGTGCTGGGTAACGCTGATTACAATCCATATCTGTATTTGTACAAAGGGCGATGAATCATACTTAAATGAGTAACTGACATTCACTCGATTTTCAGGAAACAACGTACTCGCAAGAATATTCTATTTGAAACATATTTGTCAACTTGTTGGACATCAGATATTTACCTTTGCATTTCTTATACAACAACCACAGAATGAATACAATGATAATGGAATAATTTGTTAGTTTTGTCGGAAGTCCGTGTGGATGTGTTATCAACCTGTTGAAAAATATGTGATTTGATGAGTAACCAGTTGACAACATAAAACTTTCGAGCAGATTTGAATTGATGAATATCAGGTGACAGAGTAACTTGGTAGCGAATGCTTTCTCATTCCTAATCAAATGACTAGCTTATATCTGGAATAATAAGCACGAAAACATATAAATTAACATAACTATTAATTAATTGGAATGTATTTGAATGTTCCCGTTGATCTGTCTAACTAAATCCGAGTCCCCGTGTGAACAGCAACACTGGGATTCAGGTATATTCAGCTAACCAGTCCGAAATAGGACGAAACACGTGTCATGGGTTCCACTTGTCAACCACAATCCAACTCAAATAATAACTGTTAATTTTATTCAAGTTGGAACACGGCACATGTACGTGAAAGTATTTTCGCATTCAAACCAAACGGTAGTTCATCTCATCTATTCAATTCATCACAAACTATTTATGGCATAAGCACGAATTAGGTCTCTTAAGCAAACAAATCATAATGTATCTTGTGTACGCTGAATTTGTGATTATAAGTGTTAGTTTTAGCCAACAATTCACAGATACACATATTCAAAATACACGACGATTTGGTGAAATGTGCTGAAAAGCCTTGAATATCTCAATGATATCGTTCCCTCTTCCAAGCTCATAAAATCCAAAGATTGCTACATTTCCGGTGCAATCAATAACAAACGTGGCGATCGACAAACATTCAGTTGAAAAGCGATATTTAGTTATAAGTTGGGGAGAAACAATTGTCTATAATCAATCACACGAAAATCTCGTGAGTAATGCATTGCAAGAATTTGAGAAATATCACTGAGTCGAACATGTTGAGTGGTGGATTTATTGGGTGTAAGCACATGAATACCCGACTGACACCACTGCACATTCTAGTATAAATACTCTCGTACAATGTATACATGCAGTCAACAACAACAACAAGAACAAATTCACAATGCAATTCCTCAGTGTATGTTGAATTAGTGTTCTGTGTAATAATGTATGCCTGATCGGCATTTGTATTTCAGCTCGTCTTAGTTGTACTGGTCGTGTCGTTCGAATGTCAGAATTCAGGTGAGTCCTCTTATGCGAATCGATTGCATGACATGAATGTGACATTCACCAAGGGGATACGTTCCAACGTATCTTGCACAATAATTCTGTGTTTCAATATTCTCAACAATGATGTGTTGGTTGTAAGAGAGTAGCGTAGTGTTGGGAAGTGTATTGCGAAATAGTAAAATATCGAAACACAATGTACTGTAGTGTAGTGTAGTGTGGTTGAGTTTAAAGTTGTGCAGCGCCGTGCAGTGTGGTATATTTTAGTGGAGTGTAATGTTGATTCGTGAACCATCACATAACGAATTGACTGAGTTGGAAACGAATTGAGCTGATGTGTTCGTGTATAATTGATTTGGAGTGTCATTCTAATGACAATAATATAATGTAATATAATGTGTTGTTGCTTGTTGTTTACATTTTAGTGAATGCAGTGCCAGCACCAGAACCGGCACCAGAGAGAAGGGGTGGTTGCTGTTCAGGTGCATGTCCTCAATGTCCTTGGTGCTGTGGATGTCGACGATGTGGAGATGGTGGTTGTTCTGGAGGCTGCTGTAGAAACTGTCCACAAGACTATTAACCACCAACCATCCATCACTCATCAACATGTCATCATGACAACTCACAACCAATTATGTAGCTTCGAATCATTCTATTAAATATACTTGTACCCTTGCATATTTCGTGTTGCTTTTCCTTATTTTTGAATGTGTTATTCGTTATCCTCTGTAAACTATTTTGAATAAGATTGTGATTGCGTCCGAGCTATCTTTTCACGCTTTCTGTTTAGATTGATTCGCCTCAATAATGATTAGTTTCATACTCATTTACACTCACCTTCTCTTTTATTTAATCTCCTTCACCTGAGTGCACATGTTCCACAATTTCATGCACTTGTGAACATGTTTGCTGGAATGTTTTTCTCAATTGCATAGTTGTTAAGATAGATCATTGAGTTTTCAGTATCTAGGCAGTGAGAATTCAGCTAATGTGCGTCATTCACTCATATTTCCTTATTTTCAATCTCGAACACTTCTACTCTTTCGCTGTCACAGTTTAAGCTGAATAACTCACTGAAGTTAATCTCATTTATAGTTATTGATCTTGTAGGCATACATCTAAACTTGTTATTTGTCTCCTCAAAACAGCTTTAATTCAATTGCAGTTACCAGAATACTAGTGACTGGGACTTATATTTTCTGAACTGTACTTTTCTATTCATAAAATTTTTTATTCGTCGTCAATTTCAAGCTTTTCGTTGACTCAGTAGAGTTTATTATACATTTTCTTCGTTTTTATGCCAGAGTTCAATTAGGATTTTAAAAATGATACTTCGGTTTCTATACATAAATTCATTAGTTTTATCATCATGGTTTCATTATGTATCTTAAGTTGCAAAAGTCATGTGATCTATCAAAATCGTTATTTCGGCTCATAAGCAATCTACTTGGGAATTAACACTTTGATCAAGTATTCTTAATCGATCAGTCAGAGTTGTTGTAATCATGTTATAGTTTTGTAAGCTTGGTCTTATTGAGTATTTAGTAGTACAGATTTATATTAACTCAACTAGAATGACCATTTTTATCACCATCTATCAAATAAGTATCACATTATTATACTATAGTAGATCTGACTGAAAGCAAAGCACGTTGTATTATATCATTTTGTAACTTGAATAGTGAATAAAATTTTGTTTATATCACGAATAACCAGTTTATTAACTGTATTACATGATACAATTCTGTGAAATTACCGTCAATAATTCTGAAAAGTATTTTCAATCTAACTCAATCCTTCAACGCTGTTAATAGCCACTATGTGCACTACTCAATATTTTCAATCTTCCCAGTTCATCTCATGTGTTCTGTATTATAGTACACAATATATATTAAAGAATACACTTTAGACTATAACGTTTATTATATTTGTTTTCACCTAGTATATTGAGCAATATTACACTAATTTGTGCACAGCTATATCCATACACAGTTGTTCCAAGACTAAAGTGTATGTCTTATCTTCTCTCTGATATCTAGCTGTCTCTGGTCAAGTATTTTATGTCAGCTATCATAGCCTCTTAGTGTTATTCTTATTAGTTTCTCAGTATGATAAGTGTGCTGTAGTGTATTGTCAATCAAAAAGTAGAGATTTTTCAACAGTTGATTTCATGAGTTGTTCGATTTCTTTCTGTTGTCATTATGAAAATAACTTCGAAAACATTTAAGTCACAATTATCTTTAATGTTCATTTTCGCTTGTAACTAAACACAGTGTTAAGTAAATATGCAAGAAAAATCTTCACAAAACAATCTAAGTAAATACCGATAACCATTCGGTAATTGTTTTTAACATAAATTACGCCTTTCAAAAATATGCTTACTGTTCTATTGTGTAGACAGTGAATAACTACGTAAATAATATTTAGAAGTTATATCATTTTTTTGAAGGATTTTAAGATCAACAGGCGGAAATATCATCAGAGAAGGATGCATGTATATATGCATGTGTGTGTATGTGTGTGTGCAATCTGTGAAAATATCACACAGAAAAAAGATACTATACGAAAATATATGTACAAACGAAAAACATGGTTCTAGTTTTCTTGAAAACTACATACGTGTGCAATAATTGTATGATCTATTAATGTCTACCTTATATGGTAAATAAAGTTAACATAACAAGAAGTTTTATTAGGTTCACTTTTTTTTCATTAATATATAAACAAACAGATTACTTTAATTTTAATATTCAGTTGCTATGTATAATTAATCTTGGTTTTCCAGAATACAATTACGTAATGCAACAAGTAAATACAATACTAAACATGATTGGAGCAGTTTATATAACAAATTTAGATATTCTATAAACGATTATAAATAAAAGTATAGAAAGGATTTCTTCTACTTAAATTTTTAAAAATAAATAAAGCAAATAGGAATGTGAGAAATGCTGAGATGACTATGTGTTTACAGTCTGACACTTTTTTCTAAAAATAATAGGATTTTGTAACAAAGATTTCACATGATATGCATGGAAATCTGAAATAGACTAAATATATACAACTGGGAATACACATATAAGGAGTATGAAACAGATTGTATCTTTTGGTTGATAATTCTGTTCAGATTGTGTATTACTCAGTTCAACCATTACTTTTAATTAGTTCAAATACTTGAAATTTTCAGGTAGCATTCATGATGTAATACTGTGGAGAAATTGATCAATTGTTAAATAAAAATGACATAATTCAGATCAATTCGTGATATCAAATTAACGTTCATCAATCTTCACTATTCTCAATTACACTCAATATCAGCACACTAGTGACTAACTCGTCAACGTAACTTCTGAAATTCTAATGTGAAGACGTGACCAGTAGAGTCCAACTGTATTGGGTGTGAAGCAGTTACCACGGATGGAAATGGGCAAAACGTATCGCGGATTGACTGAATTAGAAATATCAACTGTTGAGAGCCAACTCAGTGGTCTAATGTTTAAGTGTCCACTGCGGAACCAGAGGATCCTGGGTTCCATTCCTGACGGGGTCGTGGATGAAAATTACAGAGGAGTTCCATATTAGGACGAAATAGCTGTCTAATGCTTCCTGATGATCAATAGTTGTTTAATTCAGACCAATTGGTGATATCGAAATAAAAATAACATTGTAGAATGAATTTGTATATTACCATTGATTTGTTATAGACTGAAGCTGGTCAGTCACTGTTGCTGAGTTCGAATCCCACTGTGAACACCAACATTGGGATGCAGGTACATCCAGCCGATGAGTCCCAAATAGGACGAGACGCGCGTCCTGGATTCCACTTGCCAGTCACAATACAAATTAAAAAAATAACATTGGTTTCTAATATGATGCCGCAGTGATTCTTTCATTGTGGTGCATATAACTTTCAGATATACTTCATTGTAGTCATAATTCTTTATACATGAATACCGATGATGTTTACTCTAATAAAGGCACGTTGACATTCAGTAGAAAATGTACGATGCATGCAAATAGAATAGTTTCCATCCTAAGATACTGAAAATATCCACCCAAAATAACGAGAATAAACATGCATATTTTTTGAAAATGCGATAGGAAAACGAAATTTATCAGAGCTATGTGATCATAAATAAACTTGCTAAAACAATTATTCACGAAAAATAAAGGTCAACATGACAATCAGAAGATTAAAAAAGACAACAATGGTAATGTGAAAAACATTGTGAATCACACTCTACTTCATGTATAATATCAATATTGCCAGGGTAGATTTAATGTAAGTGCAAATTGTTTTTCCACATTAAAGGGGAGGGGCAGGTTGAACTTCCGTATAGGTAAGGCTTCAATAAACATTAGGTACACACTTCGTAAAAAACTCATGAACAACACAAATGCTGATTTTCTACCAACTTTATGGCCTGCCTCAATTAGATGTTTAGCGATATAAGATGGTTGATTGTAATGTTCATGTATTGTCATTTGTTTCAGAATCCGTTTAGCTGTATGATCGTTTACACTTACACGCAATTCACGACTAGTCCTCCTGTGTATGTGCGTTCACATATACACGTAAGTTGATAAACACATTGAAACGTAGCGCATTTATTTAGGTGATGTTTGGGTTTGTTGATAATCATCGCCCTTGACTTTTGATTGAAAATGATGTTAGTAGAATAATGTCTGGATGACGGCTCGTTTAAGACCACGTTATAATATAGGGCTGCTTGAGTTACCTCTGAATTGTAAGGTGATATAGGCAGGTGACTTAGGTGTTATAAATACTGTAGGTTTCAATATGCTAACACTATTGCATTTCCAACAATTTATAAACATTTTAGGGTATCAATGCAATATTAGTGTTTCGAAAATCAGGATGCTGTTTAATTCAGTAGAGTTATTTGTACAAATGCTATTGACAAAATTTAAATAAACACTTCGTTAAAGCTATTTCATAAGGTACTATACAATAACAAAGGAAGCTTAGGTACTATCCAAACAATGAATGTATATCGGTAGATGGAAAGCTACATTTATTCATTCTGCCTTTGATTGATTAAAATTTCTAAGAATGTAAGATGGTCATTCTAGAACTCTCCAAATGATAAAAAATTAAGAAATTTGAGGAGTATTCAGCTTATTAAATAAAATATTTGCATCTACGAAAAGAATACAAATGACAAAGAACACCAATTCAAAATAAAACGACGAATTTCACTGTGAATTCGCTGTTGTTCTTGACTGCATGTATACATTGTACGAGAGTATTTATACGAAAATGTGCAGTGGTGTCGGTCGAGCATTCATATGTTCTCACCCAATATTATGCAACTCAATTGAATCAATCCACTTCTATGTCAATGAGATAACAATAATTCAACGTTGCCATTGTTGAACATATTTCACGTGGTATAATCACTCATGTGATGACATTCACCGTAGGATCAACCACAGATTTCGCCGAACTCACATTCACTGAATTGAATACTCGTGAATAAACTGTAGCCCACCCTATTGTACATGGTGTTATGAAACATGCAATATTTGAATGGATAATTTGTTACCAATATCTACAATGCGATATAAATAATGAATCTCAGAGTGTTAGCGTCTTTTTTTGATGAGAAGAAGCAATTTGTGTAATTGAGAGTTGTCATCAAAGAATATTTGTTAAATTTTAATGATGGAACTTCCACGACTACAGTTGACCCCACTTTGAATTTCAGAATCATACACTAATGTCCTTGTTCCACAGGATAGCAACTAAGTAAAGACGGTGTTTACTTTGTAGGCTGGAACATATTCGAATTTTAACAAATCAAAATATGCACCTAAATAATATTTCAAAATATTCAAACAAAGAAAAATTTATTCCATAACGTAAATAATGGTTAAAAATACTCTTCATTGATCACGACTTTTCCTACTACACCTTCAGCTACACCTCCGCATACTCCTCCATATATTCCTCCTACTCTACCTCTTCCTCCTCTTCCTCCTCCTCCTCATCATCATCACCATCCTTGGCCTAGAAAATTATATCGTCTCAATCCTTTTGCAAATGAGATGGCGTATTACATCTATTCTGGACGACAATCATACAAGTAGTTCAGCCACTTTCTAACTGTTTTCATAAACACCTTATTAACACAAACTGTGAGCTCAGGGGACACGTTTTGATAAAAAAAATACCATTCCCTTACTGATATCATTTCTTCTCTCTGTACACTGCACATGGCCTGCATCAAGTTCTTCACAATTTCAACATCGTTGTAATAAACACGCTAACAATATAATTAACAAACAGTCTCTTCAAATACTGGACCCTTGGTTTCCAAATGTCACACATATTTTATATCCACCTGATGATGTCTGTCTATTAGTGTACATTCCGTCACTGTTTATGCATCAAATGTGCATATATTATATGATTCCACTGACGCAATTATAACAAATAACTACATTTAATGTGACCTACCTGATAATTAGTAAATACTTTGAAATTCATTAACCTCAAGTGACACTTGAATATATACCTCAGTTTATACATGGATATTGTAAGCTGAAAATTTTTAATAGACCTACTTAAATAAGAATGAGAGTTTGATTGAGATGAACTGGTCGAATGTGAACGAAAGACAAGTGAGTAGATGATGTGCATTGGATGATTTCTCATTGGCTGGATGTCGACAATTCAGTAGTCAGATGTAATCGCTCTTAAACAAATTCACATGTATCAGCCATTGTGTGTGCTCATCTGTGAACTAATGACATGCATGAATTCAGGTGTGAATAGTAGGATGATCGACTGATTGATTGATTGATTGATTGATTGATTGAATGAGTTGTGAGTGAGTAAGTGAGTGTGTGAGTTATTGAATGAATGAATAAATAAACGAATGAGAGATTGAGTGAGTGAGTGAGTGAGTGAGTGAGAGAGTGGGTGAGTGAGTGAGAGAGTGGGTAAGTAAGTGAGTGAGTGAGTGAGTGATTGAGCAAGTGAGCAAGTGAGTAAGTGAGTGAGTGAGTGAGTGAGTGAGTGAGTGAGTGAGTGAGTGAGTGAGTGAGTGAGTGAGTAATTGTAGTGGTGAATGAAATGAAATGATTTAAGCTATAAATTGCCAATTGACAAGATGACTCGTTTCAATATTCGATTGTCATTACTCAATAACGGGGATAACAAATGAATGATTGGAGGAGAGGACAGAAGCGATACGAGTTATGCAAGGGTACAAGTATATTTAATAGAATGATTCGAAGCTACATAATTGGTTGTGAGTTGTCATGATGACATGTTGATGAGTGATGGATGGTTGGTGGTTAATAGTCTTGTGGACAGTTTCTACAGCAGCCTCCAGAACAACCACCATCTCCACATCGTCGACATCCACAGCACCAAGGACATTGAGGACATGCACCTGAACAGCAACCACCCCTTCTCTCTGGTGCCGGTTCTGGTGCTGGCACTGCATTCACTAAAATGTAAACAACAAGCAACAACACATTATATTACATTATATTATTGTCATTAGAATGACACTCCAAATCAATTATACACGAACACATCAGCTCAATTCGTTTCCAACTCAGTCAATTCGTTATGTGATGATTCACGAATCAACATTACACTCCACTAAAATATACCACACTGCACGGCGCTGCACAACTTTAAACTCAACCACACTACACTACACTACAGTACATTGTGTTTCGATATTTTACTATTTCGCAATACACTTCCCAACACTACGCTACTCTCTTACAACTAACACATCATTGTTGAGAATATTGAAACACAGAATTATTGTGCAAGATACGTTGGAACGTATCCCCTTGGTGAATGTCACATTCATGTCATGCAATCGATTCGCATAAGAGGACTCACCTGAATTCTGACATTCGAACGACACGACCAGTACAACTAAGACGAGCTGAAATACAAATGCCGATCAGGCATACATTATTACACAGAACACTAATTCAACATACACTGAGGAATTGCATTGTGAATTTGTTCTTGTTGTTGTTGTTGACTGCATGTATACATTGTACGAGAGTATTTATACTAGAATGTGCAGTGGTGTCAGTCGGGTATTCATGTGCTTACACCCAATAAATCCACCACTCAACATGTTCGACTCAGTGATATTTCTCAAATTCTTGCAATGCATTACTCACGAGATTTTCGTGTGATTGATTATAGACAATTATTTCTCCCCAACTTATAACGTAGTGTTGCACAACATCTAATGATTTCTTATTAAAGTATTTTGTTCTTCATTTTTATTGCTTTGGATGACTATTGTGATATCTGATGCTCAGTGGTGTATATAGCAGGCATCATACATATATTTAGCATCTTTATTTTATTGACCAATGATCCGGCTCAGCTATTCGTTTTTGTGATCTTAAAATGGAGGTCTCAGTTTATAAGTTAAATGTTAATCGTTGAGTAATTCCATATAAGTCGAAATCCTAAATTAGTGGTCGTATCAGAATGTTATATTAGGTGTTCTTATTGAAACACCACTCATTCTTGCTCGATGATAAATACACGTCAACACACCGGTAGTTATGTCTTGAAAATTGTTGATTGAATAGAATACTCTGTTATGAGGAATTTAATATGAATATTCATATGAATAATTGACCATAATATTTTAGAAATTATTCACATCATGCCTATCGTTCAGTGATTGTTAGATGACGTTTTGTGCAGCTTCGTCTATTGTGAAATGAAGAAGAGTTGGAATCACTTTGAAAAAGGATAGTGTAGTTACCTCAGCAGTAATTTCACTCTCGTTAGTAAATCATCATTCATAGGAAGAGATAGATAGAGAGATAGTTAGATAGATAGATCGATAGATAGATAGATAGATTGATTCAGAGTAAATTATTGAAATTTAATTGAAGAAGGTCAATGTAGCATTCACATGCTGTATCTACATGTGCTGGGTAACGCTGATTACAATCCATATCTGTATTTGTACAAAGGGCGATGAATCATACTTAAATGAGTAACTGACATTCACTCGATTTTCAGGAAACAACGTACTCGCAAGAATATTCTATTTGAAACATATTTGTCAACTTGTTGGACATCAGATATTTACCTTTGCATTTCTTATACAACAACCACAGAATGAATACAATGATAATGGAATAATTTGTTAGTTTTGTCGGAAGTCCGTGTGGATGTGTTATCAACCTGTTGAAAAATATGTGATTTGATGAGTAACCAGTTGACAACATAAAACTTTCGAGCAGATTTGAATTGATGAATATCAGGTGACAGAGTAACTTGGTAGCGAATGCTTTCTCATTCCTAATCAAATGACTAGCTTATATCTGGAATAATAAGCACGAAAACATATAAATTAACATAACTATTAATTAATTGGAATGTATTTGAATGTTCCCGTTGATCTGTCTAACTAAATCCGAGTCCCCGTGTGAACAGCAACACTGGGATTCAGGTATATTCAGCTAACCAGTCCGAAATAGGACGAAACACGTGTCATGGGTTCCACTTGTCAACCACAATCCAACTCAAATAATAACTGTTAATTTTATTCAAGTTGGAACACGGCACATGTACGTGAAAGTATTTTCGCATTCAAACCAAACGGTAGTTCATCTCATCTATTCAATTCATCACAAACTATTTATGGCATAAGCACGAATTAGGTCTCTTAAGCAAACAAATCATAATGTATCTTGTGTACGCTGAATTTGTGATTATAAGTGTTAGTTTTAGCCAACAATTCACAGATACACATATTCAAAATACACGACGATTTGGTGAAATGTGCTGAAAAGCCTTGAATATCTCAATGATATCGTTCCCTCTTCCAAGCTCATAAAATCCAAGATTGCTACATTTCCGGTGCAATCAATAACAAACGTGGCGATCGACAAACATTCAGTTGAAAAGCGATATTTAGTTATAAGTTGGGGAGAAACAATTGTCTATAATCAATCACACGAAAATCTCGTGAGTAATGCATTGCAAGAATTTGAGAAATATCACTGAGTCGAACATGTTGAGTGGTGGATTTATTGGGTGTAAGCACATGAATACCCGACTGACACCACTGCACATTCTAGTATAAATACTCTCGTACAATGTATACATGCAGTCAACAACAACAACAAGAACAAATTCACAATGCAATTCCTCAGTGTATGTTGAATTAGTGTTCTGTGTAATAATGTATGCCTGATCGGCATTTGTATTTCAGCTCGTCTTAGTTGTACTGGTCGTGTCGTTCGAATGTCAGAATTCAGGTGAGTCCTCTTATGCGAATCGATTGCATGACATGAATGTGACATTCACCAAGGGGATACGTTCCAACGTATCTTGCACAATAATTCTGTGTTTCAATATTCTCAACAATGATGTGTTGGTTGTAAGAGAGTAGCGTAGTGTTGGGAAGTGTATTGCGAAATAGTAAAATATCGAAACACAATGTACTGTAGTGTAGTGTAGTGTGGTTGAGTTTAAAGTTGTGCAGCGCCGTGCAGTGTGGTATATTTTAGTGGAGTGTAATGTTGATTCGTGAATCATCACATAACGAATTGACTGAGTTGGAAACGAATTGAGCTGATGTGTTCGTGTATAATTGATTTGGAGTGTCATTCTAATGACAATAATATAATGTAATATAATGTGTTGTTGCTTGTTGTTTACATTTTAGTGAATGCAGTGCCAGCACCAGAACCGGCACCAGAGAGAAGGGGTGGTTGCTGTTCAGGTGCATGTCCTCAATGTCCTTGGTGCTGTGGATTGTCGACGATGTGGAGATGGTGGTTGTTCTGGAGGCTGCTGTAGAAACTGTCCACAAGACTATTAACCACCAACCATCCATCACTCATCAACATGTCATCATGACAACTCACAACCAATTATGTAGCTTCGAATCATTCTATTAAATATACTTGTACCCTTGCATAACTCGTATCGCTTCTGTCCTCTCCTCCAATCATTCATTTGTTATCCCCGTATTGAGTAATGACATCGAATATTAAAACGAGTCATCTTGTCAATTGGCAATTTATAGCTTAAATCATTCATTTCATTCACCACTACAATTACTCACATCACTCACTCACTCACTTCACTCACTCACTCACTCACTCACTCACTCACTCACTCACTCACTCACTCACTCACTCACTCACTCACTCACTCACTCACTTACTCACTTACTCACTTGCTCACTTGCTCAATCACTCACTCACTCACTCACTTACTCAGACCCACTCTCTTACTCACTCACCCACTCTCTCACTCACTCACTCACATCACTCACTCAATCTCTCATTCGTTTATTTATTCATTCATTCAATAACTCACACACTCACTTACTCACTCACAACTCATTCATTCAATCAATCAATCAATCAATCAATCAGTCGATCATCCTACTATTCACACCTGAATTCATGCATGTCATTAGTTCACAGATGAGCACACACAATGGCTGATACATGTGAATTTGTTTAAGAGCGATTACATCTGACTACTGAATTGTCGACATCCAGCCAATGAGAAATCATCCAATGCACATCATCTACTCACTTGTCTTTCGTTCACATTCGACCAGTTCATCTCAATCAAACTCTCATTCTTATTTAAGTAGGTCTATTAAAAATTTTCAGCTTACAATATCCATGTATAAACTGAGGTATATATTCAAGTGTCACTTGAGGTTAATGAATTTCAAAGTATTTACTAATTATCAGGTAGGTCACATTAAATGTAGTTATTTGTTATAATTGCGTCAGTGGAATCATATAATATATGCACATTCGATGCATAAACAGTGACGGAATGTACACTAATAGACAGACATCATCAGGTGGATATAAAATATGTGTGACATTTGGAAACCAAGGGTCCAGTATTTGAAGAGACTGTTTGTTAATTATATTGTTAGCGTGTTTATTACAACGATGTTGAAATTGTGAAGAACTTGATGCAGGCCATGTGCAGTGTACAGAGAGAAGAAATGATATCAGTAAGGGAATGGTATTTTTTTTTATCAAAACGTGTCCCCTGAGCTCACAGTTTGTGTTAATAAGGTGTTTATGAAAACAGTTAGAAAGTGGCTGAACTACTTGTATGATTGTCGTCCAGAATAGATGTAATACGCCATCTCATTTGCAAAAGGATTGAGACGATATAATTTTCTAGGCCAAGGATGGTGATGATGAGGAGGAGGAGGAGGAAGAGGAGGAAGAGGTAGAGTAGGAGGAATATATGGAGGAGTATGCGGAGGTGTAGCTGAAGGTGTAGTAGGAAAAGTCATGATCATTGAAGAGTATTTTTAAGCACCATTTACATTATGGAGTAAGTATTTTTGTTGAAAAAGGGAATGAGATTCATAAGTGAACAAATTAAATTTGAGAAGTCCTCCACGACACACTCACTTTGTATTTAGATAACACGTTCATCATCGATTGACAATTTATGCGTATTTTAGTTGTTCAGTGATCTCAGTACCATGATATTAAAATGTCTTCACTTGAGTTAAGCTCTCAGCATATTCTCAGTCAAATCCGTGTATACAGTTTTCACTGATATACACTGATGTGAGTAATTAAAGTGTTAAATATTAATCATCAAATATTTAAACATTCTCCATGTTTCTTTGAATTCTCTATGAGAAACAACAATATTCGTAAAGTAGTCGCGATTTCTATATTCATATGCATATTTTTTTTCATTCATACTGTTTCATAGTAGAAGAATCACTAAACGAGAATTAGCTAATGAGTGTAAATTTAAGTATATATAATAGTTATGAGGCATGTTGTCAAGTAATTTCATCACAATGCTTGAACGAGAACATAGAAACTGTCCACTCAGGTCATCTGAGTAGCTTATCAATATGCTCAGTAACAAAGGACTAGGTATTAATAATCAGTATAAATCTTGCTGATGTTCACTTACTGGTGGGAATATGTTGCTTAAGGTAGAATTGATATAATTTCAATCCTGTAGAATGTCAAATTATAAAATTCCGAATTATTATTTTATTTATTAAGACTAGACAATGTTGGATTAACAAGTTTAACAACGATATTCAGATGCCAGTGTATTGATTTAGATATTTTCGGTCTTCAACTAACGATAATTGCAGTCAATTTGGTGAACGAGTCTTTGCAATGAACACACCATCAGGACAAAATTTTGTTCGAGGTGAGCTATGAGAACGACATCATAATTTATTAGCACTTTGTTCTATCGATGTTGAATTTGATTGATTGTTTGATTGACGCTTCCCCCGTCATTCTCATTGCATTTGCTTCGATTATTTCTCCTGATGGCTCTCTTCAATTCTAGTATTACTATCTCAGTAAAGATAGTAAGGCATTCGATAAGATAATTGGATGGTTGACTATTCATATAATTTAACTATTGATTGGGCATCGATCAATGACCTACTCTAAGTTTCATGATTACTCTAATTAACAAACTACTACTTACATGAGATGATGCTTTCGTTTCATGTGACTATTCAAGTGAAGAAACGATGGAACACACTCGATAATGAAAACATAAGTTGTTGTAAACATTATGCTGATGCTTAGATGTATGTCATAATTCTAGCTTGTCAACTGTGATGCAATGTGTAATGTAATGTAATTCTATCTGGTCGACATTTGCCTTGAAGTTGATAGGTGAATCGAATAATTCTCTTAGAGTTTATTTGATTACTAGAGTGATCACAATTAATTAATCATGTAGTCAACAAAGTATATGGTATATGATTTCACAGTGAAGCTACTAATTTCTCTTTGTTTAAATAATGATTCTTTGGTATGAAATTAGATAATACCACGAATCGGTATCAGATTAGTGAAACATCAGAACCCGAACACCATTGATTGACACTCTAATTGTAGATTAGGACTTCTTTACAGTGCACGATCGCAACACCATGCTACTCCAAACTCAGAATATTAAATCCTTGCTGCAATCACATCTTAATACAGATTTAAAAGACATAGCATATTGAATAAATGAGGAACCCAATGACTGACGATCGAGTGGATGAGTTTAAAAATGCAAATTTCAACATTCAAAATAAACGGATGAAATTATTGTCTGCGTGATCACTTAAAAGAGAAATCAATTGATTAGTGTAGGAACTTTGTCAGTAGTTAAGTCCAGAAATGTCGTTCCTTTCTCATTAGCAGAATGTGCCTGCAACCAAGTATTTATGTGCATAGTGGCACTCGAACTTTGTCTTTTTTTGATTCATGTAGCATCAGGTTATCCACTGATAGAGTTTGGACAGTTTGTTTATCTATTGTAGTGACTGGACAGTCAGATATGATGATATCCCGATCATCTTGATTGTGATCAATTGTAAACTGTATCTTCATCTGTGTAATATATCTCAAAGTTGACCACAGAGCAACGATATCTGCTTGTGATTTTCACAGGAGGCCACCTTATCAATGTTGTTGAGATAAATGTTTAGTCGAACAGGCAATAAATCAATATCAGAGTACGTAATGTCATATTAATCTCCAGTTTTGATCGAATTAATGCATCGGATGTTTGTTTAGAACGCCATCTCAACCGTCGAATTTGAAATCGCATTTTGAAACCTTGGAACCAGACACATTATCAATTTGAATAACTAGCTGATTTCGAAATCTAATTTTACGTGTTTTGACTCCTTAAAACTACACCATCACTAAACTATTAATCCAGTCTTATATTGAACACACAGTGACGTTTTCCCAATTTTATCATAATATAATCCGTCTGAATTACCAACCAAGTTTATATTGCATCTGATTACAGAGATTATTAATGTCATCATTATTGTTACTACTTACTCACCATCATTTGCTGGTGCATAGGCTCGATGAAGAGCTAATTGAGAAGAAATTCTACATCGCTCAACTTGTTATTCTCAATAATGTAGTGTTATACTGTGTAATACATTGTAAAACTTATTTAGTTGTTAAAAGATTTCATTGACTTTTTAGTGGATCAGTGGATGTGTTGAAGGCCACTTCTCAATTTGTTAATCTGTCAAACAAATTGTTTCACTTAACTCATCTTATGCTGTGACTAGACATTCACTGTGTAACAATGTACAATGCCAGATGTCGAAAACTCAATACACTAAATTATCCACTCTTGAATAAAGGCTAACATCCAAGTGATCATAATCAACATGTTTGAACATGTGGCATACGTGCACTCAAGTTTATCAGTATGAATGAATAAGTGAGAGTGCACAATAATGTGAATTATAGTGTTCATCAGTTAAATGCGTGAATTGACACAATAAAGCGTGTAAAAATAGCTCAAAAGCAATCACAATCCTATTCAAAATAGTTTACAGAGGATAACTAATAAAACATTAAGAGAGGAGAGAGAAGCAAGACGAGTTATGTAGAGGTAGAAGTATATTTAATAGAATGATTCGAAGCTACATAATTGGTTGTGAGTTGTCATGATGACATGTTGATGAGTGATGGATGGTTGGTGATTATTAGTCTTGTGGACAGTTTCTACAGCAGCCTCCAGAACAACCACCATCACCACATCGTCGACATCCACAGCACCAAGGACATTGAGGACATGCACCTGAACAGCAACCACCCCTTCTCTCTGGTGCCGGTTCTGGTGCTGGTTCTGACATCACTGAAAATTCAACAAATAACGTGTGATTACAATTTACACAGAACAATAAGGCGAAATCAATATATTCACATACACACAATCACACACAATCAAACTCAATACTCACTCCACCTCCAAACATCTCATTTCTAAACTCGTTGTTTCACAAATCAACATTACACTCCACTACACTGAACTATACAATACAATACAATACATTACATTACATAACAATACAATACAATACAGTACAAAACAACAAAGCACTGCACGACATTATCCTAGACTAGCCTACAATACACTTCATCATTTCATCCTGCTCTACATCACACCATATCACACTTCACCATACCATACTAAACTACACTGCACTACACTACACCATAATACAATGCACTGCATTACACTACACTTCACTAAACTATGCTACGCTACACTACACTACACTACATCATACAACACCACACTACACTACACTAAACAACATCCAGTGCACTGCTACACACTTCATTACAGTTCTCTTCAATATTCTTCACATCTATACACTCAAATCTAATACATTCAACATCACTGATGTGTTGATTGAACACTAATTTACGAAGTAGTAAAATACATTCGAACGTATCCCCTTGGTGAATGTCACATTCATGTCATGCAATCGATTCGCATAAGAGGACTCACCTGAATTCTGACATTCGAACGACACGACCAGTACAACTAAGACGAGCTGAAATACAAATGCCGATCAGGCATACATTATTACACAGAACACTAATTCAACATACACTGAGGAATTGCATTGTGAATTTGTTCTTGTTGTTGTTGTTGACTGCATGTATACATTGTACGAGAGTATTTATACTAGAATGTGCAGTGGTGTCAGTCGGGTATTCATGTGCTTACACCCAATAAATCCACCACTCAACATGTTCGACTCAGTGATATTTCTCAAATTCTTGCAATGCATTACTCACGAGATTTTCGTGTGATTGATTATAGACAATTAGTTTCTCCCCAACTTATAACGTAGTGTTGCACAACATCTAATGATTTCTTATTAAAGTATTTTGTTCTTCATTTTTATTGCTTTGGATGACTATTGTGATATCTGATGCTCAGTGGTGTATATAGCAGGCATCATACATATATTTAGCATCTTTATTTTATTGACCAATGATCCGGCTCAGCTATTCGTTTTTGTGATCTTAAAATGGAGGTCTCAGTTTATAAGTTAAATGTTAATCGTTGAGTAATTCCATATAAGTCGAAATCCTAAATTAGTGGTCGTATCAGAATGTTATATTAGGTGTTCTTATTGAAACACCACTCATTCTTGCTCGATGATAAATACACGTCAACACACCGGTAGTTATGTCTTGAAAATTGTTGATTGAATAGAATACTCTGTTATGAGGAATTTAATATGAATATTCATATGAATAATTGACCATAATATTTTAGAAATTATTCACATCATGCCTATCGTTCAGTGATTGTTAGATGACGTTTTGTGCAGCTTCGTCTATTGTGAAATGAAGAAGAGTTGGAATCACTTTGAAAAAGGATAGTGTAGTTACCTCAGCAGTAATTTCACTCTCGTTAGTAAATCATCATTCATAGGAAGAGATAGATAGAGAGATAGTTAGATAGATAGATCGATAGATAGATAGATAGATTGATTCAGAGTAAATTATTGAAATTTAATTGAAGAAGGTCAATGTAGCATTCACATGCTGTATCTACATGTGCTGGGTAACGCTGATTACAATCCATATCTGTATTTGTACAAAGGGCGATGAATCATACTTAAATGAGTAACTGACATTCACTCGATTTTCAGGAAACAACGTACTCGCAAGAATATTCTATTTGAAACATATTTGTCAACTTGTTGGACATCAGATATTTACCTTTGCATTTCTTATACAACAACCACAGAATGAATACAATGATAATGGAATAATTTGTTAGTTTTGTCGGAAGTCCGTGTGGATGTGTTATCAACCTGTTGAAAAATATGTGATTTGATGAGTAACCAGTTGACAACATAAAACTTTCGAGCAGATTTGAATTGATGAATATCAGGTGACAGAGTAACTTGGTAGCGAATGCTTTCTCATTCCTAATCAAATGACTAGCTTATATCTGGAATAATAAGCACGAAAACATATAAATTAACATAACTATTAATTAATTGGAATGTATTTGAATGTTCCCGTTGATCTGTCTAACTAAATCCGAGTCCCCGTGTGAACAGCAACACTGGGATTCAGGTATATTCAGCTAACCAGTCCGAAATAGGACGAAACACGTGTCATGGGTTCCACTTGTCAACCACAATCCAACTCAAATAATAACTGTTAATTTTATTCAAGTTGGAACACGGCACATGTACGTGAAAGTATTTTCGCATTCAAACCAAACGGTAGTTCATCTCATCTATTCAATTCATCACAAACTATTTATGGCATAAGCACGAATTAGGTCTCTTAAGCAAACAAATCATAATGTATCTTGTGTACGCTGAATTTGTGATTATAAGTGTTAGTTTTAGCCAACAATTCACAGATACACATATTCAAAATACACGACGATTTGGTGAAATGTGCTGAAAAGCCTTGAATATCTCAATGATATCGTTCCCTCTTCCAAGCTCATAAAATCCAAAGATTGCTACATTTCCGGTGCAATCAATAACAAACGTGGCGATCGACAAACATTCAGTTGAAAAGCGATATTTAGTTATAAGTTGGGGAGAAACAATTGTCTATAATCAATCACACGAAAATCTCGTGAGTAATGCATTGCAAGAATTTGAGAAATATCACTGAGTCGAACATGTTGAGTGGTGGATTTATTGGGTGTAAGCACATGAATACCCGACTGACACCACTGCACATTCTAGTATAAATACTCTCGTACAATGTATACATGCAGTCAACAACAACAACAAGAACAAATTCACAATGCAATTCCTCAGTGTATGTTGAATTAGTGTTCTGTGTAATAATGTATGCCTGATCGGCATTTGTATTTCAGCTCGTCTTAGTTGTACTGGTCGTGTCGTTCGAATGTCAGAATTCAGGTGAGTCCTCTTATGCGAATCGATTGCATGACATGAATGTGACATTCACCAAGGGGATACGTTCCAACGTATCTTGCACAATAATTCTGTGTTTCAATATTCTCAACAATGATGTGTTAGTTGTAAGAGAGTAGCGTAGTGTTGGGAAGTGTATTGCGAAATAGTAAAATATCGAAACACAATGTACTGTAGTGTAGTGTAGTGTGGTTGAGTTTAAAGTTGTGCAGCGCCGTGCAGTGTGGTATATTTTAGTGGAGTGTAATGTTGATTCGTGAATCATCACATAACGAATTGACTGAGTTGGAAACGAATTGAGCTGATGTGTTCGTGTATAATTGATTTGGAGTGTCATTCTAATGACAATAATATAATGTAATATAATGTGTTGTTGCTTGTTGTTTACATTTTAGTGAATGCAGTGCCAGCACCAGAACCGGCACCAGAGAGAAGGGGTGGTTGCTGTTCAGGTGCATGTCCTCAATGTCCTTGGTGCTGTGGATGTCGACGATGTGGAGATGGTGGTTGTTCTGGAGGCTGCTGTAGAAACTGTCCACAAGACTATTAACCACCAACCATCCATCACTCATCAACATGTCATCATGACAACTCACAACCAATTATGTAGCTTCGAATCATTCTATTAAATATACTTGTACCCTTGCATATTTCGTGTTGCTTTTCCTTATTTTTGAATGTGTTATTCGTTATCCTCTGTAAACTATTTTGAATAAGATTGTGATTGCGTCCGAGCTATCTTTTCACGCTTTCTGTTTAGATTGATTCGCCTCAATAATGATTAGTTTCATACTCATTTACACTCACCTTCTCTTTTATTTAATCTCCTTCACCTGAGTGCACATGTTCCACAATTTCATGCACTTGTGAACATGTTTGCTGGAATGTTTTTCTCAATTGCATAGTTGTTAAGATAGATCATTGAGTTTTCAGTATCTAGGCAGTGAGAATTCAGCTAATGTGCGTCATTCACTCATATTTCCTTATTTTCAATCTCGAACACTTCTACTCTTTCGCTGTCACAGTTTAAGCTGAATAACTCACTGAAGTTAATCTCATTTATAGTTATTGATCTTGTAGGCATACATCTAAACTTGTTATTTGTCTCCTCAAAACAGCTTTAATTCAATTGCAGTTACCAGAATACTAGTGACTGGGACTTATATTTTCTGAACTGTACTTTTCTATTCATAAAATTTTTTATTCGTCGTCAATTTCAAGCTTTTCGTTGACTCAGTAGAGTTTATTATACATTTTCTTCGTTTTTATGCCAGAGTTCAATTAGGATTTTAAAAATGATACTTCGGTTTCTATACATAAATTCATTAGTTTTATCATCATGGTTTCATTATGTATCTTAAGTTGCAAAAGTCATGTGATCTATCAAAATCGTTATTTCGGCTCATAAGCAATCTACTTGGGAATTAACACTTTGATCAAGTATTCTTAATCGATCAGTCAGAGTTGTTGTAATCATGTTATAGTTTTGTAAGCTTGGTCTTATTGAGTATTTAGTAGTACAGATTTATATTAACTCAACTAGAATGACCATTTTTATCACCATCTATCAAATAAGTATCACATTATTATACTATAGTAGATCTGACTGAAAGCAAAGCACGTTGTATTATATCATTTTGTAACTTGAATAGTGAATAAAATTTTGTTTATATCACGAATAACCAGTTTATTAACTGTATTACATGATACAATTCTGTGAAATTACCGTCAATAATTCTGAAAAGTATTTTCAATCTAACTCAATCCTTCAACGCTGTTAATAGCCACTATGTGCACTACTCAATATTTTCAATCTTCCCAGTTCATCTCATGTGTTCTGTATTATAGTACACAATATATATTAAAGAATACACTTTAGACTATAACGTTTATTATATTTGTTTTCACCTAGTATATTGAGCAATATTACACTAATTTGTGCACAGCTATATCCATACACAGTTGTTCCAAGACTAAAGTGTATGTCTTATCTTCTCTCTGATATCTAGCTGTCTCTGGTCAAGTATTTTATGTCAGCTATCATAGCCTCTTAGTGTTATTCTTATTAGTTTCTCAGTATGATAAGTGTGCTGTAGTGTATTGTCAATCAAAAAGTAGAGATTTTTCAACAGTTGATTTCATGAGTTGTTCGATTTCTTTCTGTTGTCATTATGAAAATAACTTCGAAAACATTTAAGTCACAATTATCTTTAATGTTCATTTTCGCTTGTAACTAAACACAGTGTTAAGTAAATATGCAAGAAAAATCTTCACAAAACAATCTAAGTAAATACCGATAACCATTCGGTAATTGTTTTTAACATAAATTACGCCTTTCAAAAATATGCTTACTGTTCTATTGTGTAGACAGTGAATAACTACGTAAATAATATTTAGAAGTTATATCATTTTTTTGAAGGATTTTAAGATCAACAGGCGGAAATATCATCAGAGAAGGATGCATGTATATATGCATGTGTGTGTATGTGTGTGTGCAATCTGTGAAAATATCACACAGAAAAAAGATACTATACGAAAATATATGTACAAACGAAAAACATGGTTCTAGTTTTCTTGAAAACTACATACGTGTGCAATAATTGTATGATCTATTAATGTCTACCTTATATGGTAAATAAAGTTAACATAACAAGAAGTTTTATTAGGTTCACTTTTTTTTCATTAATATATAAACAAACAGATTACTTTAATTTTAATATTCAGTTGCTATGTATAATTAATCTTGGTTTTCCAGAATACAATTACGTAATGCAACAAGTAAATACAATACTAAACATGATTGGAGCAGTTTATATAACAAATTTAGATATTCTATAAACGATTATAAATAAAAGTATAGAAAGGATTTCTTCTACTTAAATTTTTAAAAATAAATAAAGCAAATAGGAATGTGAGAAATGCTGAGATGACTATGTGTTTACAGTCTGACACTTTTTTCTAAAAATAATAGGATTTTGTAACAAAGATTTCACATGATATGCATGGAAATCTGAAATAGACTAAATATATACAACTGGGAATACACATATAAGGAGTATGAAAACAGATTGTATCTTTTGGTTGATAATTCTGTTCAGATTGTGTATTACTCAGTTTCAACCATTACTTTTAATTAGTTTCAAATACTTGAAATTTTCAGGTAGCATTCATGATGTAATACTGTGGAGAAATTGATCAATTGTTAAATAAAAATGACATAATTCAGATCAATTCGTGATATCAAATTAACGTTCATCAATCTTCACTATTCTCAATTACACTCAATATCAGCACACTAGTGACTAACTCGTCAACGTAACTTCTGAAATTCTAATGTGAAGACGTGTACCAGTAGAGTCCAACTGTATTGGGTGTGAAGCAGCCTTACCCACGGATGGAAATGGGCAAAACGTATCGCGGATTGATACTGAATTAGAAATATCAACTGTTGAGAGCCAACTCAGTGGTCTAATGTTTAAGTGTCCACTGCGGAACCAGAGGATCCTGGGTTCCATTCCTGACGGGGTCGTGGATGAAAATTACAGAGGAGTTCCATTTAGGACGAAATAGCTGTCTAATGCTTCCTGATGATCAATAGTTGTTTAATTCCGACCAATGGTGATATCGAAATAAAAATAACATTGTAGAATGAATTTGTATATTACCATTGATTTGTTATAGAACTGAAGCTGGTCAGTCACTGTGCTGAGTTCGAATCCCACTGGAACACCAAACATTGGATGCAGGTACATCAGCCGATGGAGTCCCCAAATAGGACGAGACGCGCGTCCTGGATTCCACTTGCCAGTCACAATACAAATTAAAAAATAACATTGGTTTTCTAATATGATGCCCCGCAGTGATTCTTTCATTGTGGTGCATATAACTTTCAGATATACTTCATTGTAGTCATAATTCTTT
This sequence comes from Schistosoma japonicum, assembly GCA_025215515.1. NCBI lineage: Eukaryota > Metazoa > Platyhelminthes > Trematoda > Strigeidida > Schistosomatidae > Schistosoma > Schistosoma japonicum. Next base: position 37,432,611 of record CM046069.1, on the reverse strand, counting down.
ATACATGAATACCGCTGATGTTTACTCTAATAAAGGCACGTTGACATTCAGTAGAAAATGTACGATGCATGCAAATAGAATAGTTTCCATCCTAAGATACTGAAAATATCCACCCAAAATAACGAGAATAACATGCATATTTTTTGAAAATGCGATAGGAAAACGAAATTTATCAGAGCTATGTGATCATAAATAAACTTGCTAAAACAATTATTCACGAAAAATAAAGGTCAACATGACAATCAGAAGATTAAAAAAGACAACAATGGTAATGTGAAAAACATTGTGAATCACACTCTACTTCATGTATAATATCAATATTGCCAGGGTAGATTTAATGTAAGTGCAAATTGTTTTTTCCACATTAAAGGGGAGGGGCAGGTTGAACTTCCGTATAGGTAAGGCTTCAATAAACATTAGGTACACACTTCGTAAAAAACTCATGAACAACACAAATGCTGATTTTCTACCAACTTTATGGCCTGCCTCAATTAGATGTTTAGCGATATAAGATGGTTGATTGTAATGTTCATGTATTGTCATTTGTTTCAGAATCCGTTTAGCTGTATGATCGTTTACACTTACACGCAATTCACGACTAGTCCTCCTGTGTATGTGCGTTCACATATACACGTAAGTTGATAAAACACATTGAAACGTAGCGCATTTATTTAGGTGATGTTTGGGTTTGTTGATAATCATCGCCCTTGACTTTTGATTTGAAAATGATGTTAGTAGAATAATGTCTGGATGACGGCTCGTTTAAGACCACGTTATAATATAGGGCTGCTTGAGTTACCTCTGAATTGTAAGGTGCTATAGGCAGGTGACTTAGGTGTTATAAATACTGTAGGTTTCAATATGCTAACACTATTGCATTTCCAACAATTTATAAACATTTTAGGGTATCAATGCAATATTAGTGTTTCGAAAATCAGGATGCTGTTTAATTCAGTAGAGTTATTTGTACAAATGCTATTGACAAAATTTAAATAAACACTTCGTTTAAAGCTATTTCATAAGGTACTATACAATAACAAAGGAAGCTTAGGTACTATCCAAACAATGAATGTATATCGGTAGATGGAAAGCTACATTTATCATTCTGCCTTTGATTGATTAAAATTTCTAAGAATGTAAGATGGTCATTCTAGAACTCTCCAAATGATAAAAAATTAAGAAATTTGAGGAGTATTCAGCTTATTAAATAAATATTTGCATCTACGAAAAGAATACAAATGACAAAGAACACCAATTCAAATAAAACGACGAATTTCACTGTGAATTCGCTGTTGTTCTTGACTGCATGTATAACATTGTACGAGAGTATTTATACGAAAATGTGCAGTGGTGTCGGTCGAGCATTCATATGTTCTCACCCAATATTATGCAACTCAATTGAATCAATCCACTTCTATGTCAATGAGGATAACAATAATTCAACGTTGCCATTGTTGAACATATTTCACGTGGTATAATCCACTCATGTGATGACATTCACCGTAGGATCAACCACAGATTTCGCCGAACTCACATTCACTGAATTGAATACTCGTGAATAAACTGTAGCCCACCCTATTGTTACATGGTGTTATGACACATGCAATATTTGAATGGATAATTTGTTACCAATATCTACAATGCGATATAAATAATGAATCTCAGAGTGTTAGCGTCTTTTTTTGATGAGAAGAAGCACTTTGTGTAATTGAGAGTTGTCATCAAAGAATATTGTTTAATTTTAATGATGGAACGTTCCACGACTACAGTGACCCCACTTTGAATTTCAGAATCATACACTAATGTCCTTGTTCCACAGGATAGCAACTAAGTAAAGACGGGTGTTTACTTTGTAGGCTGGAAACATATTCGAATTTTAACAAATCAAAATATGCAACCTAATAATATTTCAAAATATTCAAACAAAGAAAAATTTATTCCATAACGTAAATAATGGTTAAAAATACTCTTCATTGATCACGACTTTTCCTACTACACCTTCAAGCTACACCTCCGCATACTCCTCCATATATTCCTCCTATCTACCCTCTTCCTCCTCTTCCTCCTCCTCCTCATCATCATCACCATCCTTGGCCTAGAAAATTATATCGTCTCAATCCTTTTGCAAATGAGATGGCGATTACATCTATTCTGGACGACAATCATACAAGTAGTTCAGCCACTTTCTAACTGTTTTCATAAACACCTTATTAACACAAACTGTGAGCTCAGGGGACACGTTTTGATAAAAAAAATACCATTCCCTTACTGATATCATTTCTTCTCTCTGTACACTGCACATGGCCTGCATCAAGTTCTTCACAATTTCAACATCGTTGTAATAAACACGCTACAATATAATTAACAAACAGTCTCTTCAAATACTGGACCCTTGGTTTCCAAATGTCACACATATTTTATATCCACCTGATGATGTCTGTCTATTAGTGTACATTCCGTCACTGTTTATGCATCAAATGTGCATATATTATATGATTCCACTGACGCAATTATAACAAATAACTACATTTAATGTGACCTACCTGATAATTAGTAAATACTTTGAAATTCATTAACCTCAAGTGACACTTGAATATATACCTCAGTTTATACATGGATATTGTAAGCTGAAAATTTTTAATAGACCTACTTAAATAAGAATGAGAGTTGATTGAGATGAACTGGTCGAATGTGAACGAAAGACAAGTGAGTAGATGATGTGCATTGGATGATTTCTCATTGGCTGGATGTCGACAATTCAGTAGTCAGATGTAATCGCTCTTAAACAAATTCACATGTATCAGCCATTGTGTGTGCTCATCTGTGAAACTAATGACATGCATGAATTCAGGTGTGAATAGTAGGATGATCGACTGATTGATTGATTGATTGATTGATTGATTGAATGAGTTGTGAGTGAGTAAGTGAGTGTGTGAGTTATTGAATGAATGAATAAATAAACGAATGAGAGATTGAGTGAGTGAGTGAGTGAGTGAGTGAGAGAGTGGGTGAGTGAGTGAGAGAGTGGGTAAGTAAGTGAGTGAGTGAGTGAGTGATTGAGCAAGTGAGCGCAAGTGAGTAAGTGAGTGAGTGAGTGAGTGAGTGAGTGAGTGAGTGAGTGAGTGAGTGAGTGAGTGAGTGAGTACTTGTAGTGGTGAATGAAATGAAATGATTTAAGCTATAAATTGCCAATTGACAAGATGACTCGTTTCAATATTCGATTGTCATTACTCAATAACGGGGATAACCAATGAATGATTGGAGGAGAGGACAGAGCGATACGAGTTATGCAAGGGTACAAGTATATTTAATAGAATGATTCGAAGCTACATAATTGGTTGTGAGTTGTCATGATGGACATGTTGATGAGTGATGGATGGTTGGTGGTTAATAGTCTTGTGGACAGTTTCTACAGCAGCCTCCAGAACAACCACCATCTCCACATCGTCGACATCCACAGCACCAAGGACATTGAGGACATGCACCTGAACAGCAACCACCCCTTCTCTCTGGTGCCGGTTCTGGTGCTGGCACTGCATTCCACTAAAATGTAAACAACAAGCAACAACACATTATATTACATTATATTATTGTCATTAGAATGACACTCCAAATCAATTATACACGAACACATCAGCTCAATTCGTTTCCAACTCAGTCAATTCGTTATGTGATGATTCACGAATCAACATTACACTCCACTAAAATATACCACACTGCACGGCGCTGCACAACTTTAAACTCAACCACACTACACTACACTACAGTACATTGTGTTTCGATATTTTACTATTTCGCAATACACTTCCCAACACTACGCTACTCTCTTACAACTAACACATCATTGTTGAGAATATTGAAACACAGAATTATTGTGCAAGATACGTTGGAACGTATCCCCTTGGTGAATGTCACATTCATGTCATGCAATCGATTCGCATAAGAGGACTCACCTGAATTCTGACATTCGAACGACACGACCAGTACAACTAAGACGAGCTGAAATACAAATGCCGATCAGGCATACATTATTACACAGAACACTAATTCAACATACACTGAGGAATTGCATTGTGAATTTGTTCTTGTTGTTGTTGTTGACTGCATGTATACATTGTACGAGAGTATTTATACTAGAATGTGCAGTGGTGTCAGTCGGGTATTCATGTGCTTACACCCAATAAATCCACCACTCAACATGTTCGACTCAGTGATATTTCTCAAATTCTTGCAATGCATTACTCACGAGATTTTCGTGTGATTGATTATAGACAATTATTTCTCCCCAACTTATAACGTAGTGTTGCACAACATCTAATGATTTCTTATTAAAGTATTTTGTTCTTCATTTTTATTGCTTTGGATGACTATTGTGATATCTGATGCTCAGTGGTGTATATAGCAGGCATCATACATATATTTAGCATCTTTATTTTATTGACCAATGATCCGGCTCAGCTATTCGTTTTTGTGATCTTAAAATGGAGGTCTCAGTTTATAAGTTAAATGTTAATCGTTGAGTAATTCCATATAAGTCGAAATCCTAAATTAGTGGTCGTATCAGAATGTTATATTAGGTGTTCTTATTGAAACACCACTCATTCTTGCTCGATGATAAATACACGTCAACACACCGGTAGTTATGTCTTGAAAATTGTTGATTGAATAGAATACTCTGTTATATGAGGAATTTAATATGAATATTCATATGAATAATTGACCATAATATTTTAGAAATTATTCACATCATGCCTATCGTTCAGTGATTGTTAGATGACGTTTTTGTGCAGCTTCGTCCTATTGTGAAATGAAGAAGAGTTGGAATCACTTTGAAAAAGGATAGTGTAGTTACCTCAGCAGTAATTTCACTCTCGTTAGTAAATCATCATTCATAGGAAGAGATAGATAGAGAGATAGTTAGATAGATAGATCGATAGATAGATAGATAGATTGATTCAGAGTAAATTATTGAAATTTAATTGAAGAAGGTCAATGTAGCATTCACATGCTGTATCTACATGTGCTGGGTAACGCTGATTACAATCCATATCTGTATTTGTACAAAGGGCGATGAATCATACTTAAATGAGTAACTGACATTCACTCGATTTTCAGGAAACAACGTACTCGCAAGAATATTCTATTTGAAACATATTTGTCAACTTGTTGGACATCAGATATTTACCTTTGCATTTCTTATACAACAACCACAGAATGAATACAATGATAATGGAATAATTTGTTAGTTTTGTCGGAAGTCCGTGTGGATGTGTTATCAACCTGTTGAAAAATATGTGATTTGATGAGTAACCAGTTGACAACATAAAACTTTCGAGCAGATTTGAATTGATGAATATCAGGTGACAGAGTAACTTGGTAGCGAATGCTTTCTCATTCCTAATCAAATGACTAGCTTATATCTGGAATAATAAGCACGAAAACATATAAATTAACATAACTATTAATTAATTGGAATGTATTTGAATGTTCCCGTTGATCTGTCTAACTAAATCCGAGTCCCCGTGTGAACAGCAACACTGGGATTCAGGTATATTCAGCTAACCAGTCCGAAATAGGACGAAACACGTGTCATGGGTTCCACTTGTCAACCACAATCCAACTCAAATAATAACTGTTAATTTTATTCAAGTTGGAACACGGCACATGTACGTGAAAGTATTTCGCATTCAAACCAAACGGTAGTTCATCTCATCTATTCAATTCATCACAAACTATTTATGGCATAAGCACGAATTAGGTCTCTTAAGCAAACAAATCATAATGTATCTTGTGTACGCTGAATTTGTGATTATAAGTGTTAGTTTTAGCCAACAATTCACAGATACACATATTCAAAATACACGACGATTTGGTGAAATGTGCTGAAAAGCCTTGAATATCTCAATGATATCGTTCCCTCTTCCAAGCTCATAAAATCCAAAGATTGCTACATTTCCGGTGCAATCAATAACAAACGTGGCGATCGACAAACATTCAGTTGAAAAGCGATATTTAGTTATAAGTTGGGGAGAAACAATTGTCTATAATCAATCACACGAAAATCTCGTGAGTAATGCATTGCAAGAATTTGAGAAATATCACTGAGTCGAACATGTTGAGTGGTGGATTTATTGGGTGTAAGCACATGAATACCCGACTGACACCACTGCACATTCTAGTATAAATACTCTCGTACAATGTATACATGCAGTCAACAACAACAACAAGAACAAATTCACAATGCAATTCCTCAGTGTATGTTGAATTAGTGTTCTGTGTAATAATGTATGCCTGATCGGCATTTGTATTTCAGCTCGTCTTAGTTGTACTGGTCGTGTCGTTCGAATGTCAGAATTCAGGTGAGTCCTCTTATGCGAATCGATTGCATGACATGAATGTGACATTCACCAAGGGGATACGTTCCAACGTATCTTGCACAATAATTCTGTGTTTCAATATTCTCAACAATGATGTGTTGGTTGTAAGAGAGTAGCGTAGTGTTGGGAAGTGTATTGCGAAATAGTAAAATATCGAAACACAATGTACTGTAGTGTAGTGTAGTGTGGTTGAGTTTAAAGTTGTGCAGCGCCGTGCAGTGTGGTATATTTTAGTGGAGTGTAATGTTGATTCGTGAATCATCACATAACGAATTGACTGAGTTGGAAACGAATTGAGCTGATGTGTTCGTGTATAATTGATTTGGAGTGTCATTCTAATGACAATAATATAATGTAATATAATGTGTTGTTGCTTGTTGTTTACATTTTAGTGAATGCAGTGCCAGCACCAGAACCGGCACCAGAGAGAAGGGGTGGTTGCTGTTCAGGTGCATGTCCTCAATGTCCTTGGTGCTGTGGATGTCGACGATGTGGAGATGGTGGTTGTTCTGGAGGCTGCTGTAGAAACTGTCCACAAGACTATTAACCACCAACCATCCATCACTCATCAACATGTCATCATGACAACTCACAACCAATTATGTAGCTTCGAATCATTCTATTAAATATACTTGTACCCTTGCATAACTCGTATCGCTTCTGTCCTCTCCTCCAATCATTCATTTGTTATCCCCGTTATTGAGTAATGACAATCGAATATTAAAACGAGTCATCTTGTCAATTGGCAATTTATAGCTTAAATCATTTCATTTCATTCACCACTACAATTACTCACTCACTCACTCACTCACTCACTCACTCACTCACTCACTCACTCACTCACTCACTCACTCACTCACTCACTCACTCACTCACTCACTCACTTACTCACTTACTCACTTGCTCACTTGCTCAATCACTCACTCACTCACTCACTTACTCACCCACTCTCTTACTCACTCACCCACTCTCTCACTCACTCACTCACTCACTCACTCAATCTCTCATTCGTTTATTTATTCATTCATTCAATAACTCACACACTCACTTACTCACTCACAACTCATTCATTCAATCAATCAATCAATCAATCAATCAGTCGATCATCCTACTATTCACACCTGAATTCATGCATGTCATTAGTTCACAGATGAGCACACACAATGGCTGATACATGTGAATTTGTTTAAGAGCGATTACATCTGACTACTGAATTGTCGACATCCAGCCAATGAGAAATCATCCAATGCACATCATCTACTCACTTGTCTTTCGTTCACATTCGACCAGTTCATCTCAATCAAACTCTCATTCTTATTTAAGTAGGTCTATTAAAAATTTTCAGCTTACAATATCCATGTATAAACTGAGGTATATATTCAAGTGTCACTTGAGGTTAATGAATTTCAAAGTATTTACTAATTATCAGGTAGGTCACATTAAATGTAGTTATTTGTTATAATTGCGTCAGTGGAATCATATAATATATGCACATTCGATGCATAAACAGTGACGGAATGTACACTAATAGACAGACATCATCAGGTGGATATAAAATATGTGTGACATTTGGAAACCAAGGGTCCAGTATTTGAAGAGACTGTTTGTTAATTATATTGTTAGCGTGTTTATTACAACGATGTTGAAATTGTGAAGAACTTGATGCAGGCCATGTGCAGTGTACAGAGAGAAGAAATGATATCAGTAAGGGAATGGTATTTTTTTTATCAAAACGTGTCCCCTGAGCTCACAGTTTGTGTTAATAAGGTGTTTATGAAAACAGTTAGAAAGTGGCTGAACTACTTGTATGATTGTCGTCCAGAATAGATGTAATACGCCATCTCATTTGCAAAAGGATTGAGACGATATAATTTTCTAGGCCAAGGATGGTGATGATGAGGAGGAGGAGGAGGAAGAGGAGGAAGAGGTAGAGTAGGAGGAATATATGGAGGAGTATGCGGAGGTGTAGCTGAAGGTGTAGTAGGAAAAGTCATGATCATTGAAGAGTATTTTTAAGCACCATTTACATTATGGAGTAAGTATTTTTGTTGAAAAAGGGAATGAGATTCATAAGTGAACAAATTAAATTTGAGAAGTCCTCCACGACACACTCACTTTGTATTTAGATAACACGTTCATCATCGATTGACAATTTATGCGTATTTTAGTTGTTCAGTGATCTCAGTACCATGATATTAAAATGTCTTCACTTGAGTTAAGCTCTCAGCATATTCTCAGTCAAATCCGTGTATACAGTTTTCACTGATATACACTGATGTGAGTAATTAAAGTGTTAAATATTAATCATCAAATATTTAAACATTCTCCATGTTTCTTTGAATTCTCTATGAGAAACAACAATATTCGTAAAGTAGTCGCGATTTCTATATTCATATGCATATTTTTTTTCATTCATACTGTTTCATAGTAGAAGAATCACTAAACGAGAATTAGCTAATGAGTGTAAATTTAAGTATATATAATAGTTATGAGGCATGTTGTCAAGTAATTTCATCACAATGCTTGAACGAGAACATAGAAACTGTCCACTCAGGTCATCTGAGTAGCTTATCAATATGCTCAGTAACAAAGGACTAGGTATTAATAATCAGTATAAATCTTGCTGATGTTCACTTACTGGTGGGAATATGTTGCTTAAGGTAGAATTGATATAATTTCAATCCTGTAGAATGTCAAATTATAAAATTCCGAATTATTATTTTATTTATTAAGACTAGACAATGTTGGATTAACAAGTTTAACAACGATATTCAGATGCCAGTGTATTGATTTAGATATTTTCGGTCTTCAACTAACGATAATTGCAGTCAATTTGGTGAACGAGTCTTTGCAATGAACACACCATCAGGACAAAATTTTGTTCGAGGTGAGCTATGAGAACGACATCATAATTTATTAGCACTTTGTTCTATCGATGTTGAATTTGATTGATTGTTTGATTGACGCTTCCCCCGTCATTCTCATTGCATTTGCTTCGATTATTTCTCCTGATGGCTCTCTTCAATTCTAGTATTACTATCTCAGTAAAGATAGTAAGGCATTCGATAAGATAATTGGATGGTTGACTATTCATATAATTTAACTATTGATTGGGCATCGATCAATGACCTACTCTAAGTTTCATGATTACTCTAATTAACAAACTACTACTTACATGAGATGATGCTTTCGTTTCATGTGACTATTCAAGTGAAGAAACGATGGAACACACTCGATAATGAAAACATAAGTTGTTGTAAACATTATGCTGATGCTTAGATGTATGTCATAATTCTAGCTTGTCAACTGTGATGCAATGTGTAATGTAATGTAATTCTATCTGGTCGACATTTGCCTTGAAGTTGATAGGTGAATCGAATAATTCTCTTAGAGTTTATTTGATTACTAGAGTGATCACAATTAATTAATCATGTAGTCAACAAAGTATATGGTATATGATTTCACAGTGAAGCTACTAATTTCTCTTTGTTTAAATAATGATTCTTTGGTATGAAATTAGATAATACCACGAATCGGTATCAGATTAGTGAAACATCAGAACCCGAACACCATTGATTGACACTCTAATTGTAGATTAGGACTTCTTTACAGTGCACGATCGCAACACCATGCTACTCCAAACTCAGAATATTAAATCCTTGCTGCAATCACATCTTAATACAGATTTAAAAGACATAGCATATTGAATAAATGAGGAACCCAATGACTGACGATCGAGTGGATGAGTTTAAAAATGCAAATTTCAACATTCAAAATAAACGGATGAAATTATTGTCTGCGTGATCACTTAAAAGAGAAATCAATTGATTAGTGTAGGAACTTTGTCAGTAGTTAAGTCCAGAAATGTCGTTCCTTTCTCATTAGCAGAATGTGCCTGCAACCAAGTATTTATGTGCATAGTGGCACTCGAACTTTGTCTTTTTTTGATTCATGTAGCATCAGGTTATCCACTGATAGAGTTTGGACAGTTTGTTTATCTATTGTAGTGACTGGACAGTCAGATATGATGATATCCCGATCATCTTGATTGTGATCAATTGTAAACTGTATCTTCATCTGTGTAATATATCTCAAAGTTGACCACAGAGCAACGATATCTGCTTGTGATTTTCACAGGAGGCCACCTTATCAATGTTGTTGAGATAAATGTTTAGTCGAACAGGCAATAAATCAATATCAGAGTACGTAATGTCATATTAATCTCCAGTTTTGATCGAATTAATGCATCGGATGTTTGTTTAGAACGCCATCTCAACCGTCGAATTTGAAATCGCATTTTGAAACCTTGGAACCAGACACATTATCAATTTGAATAACTAGCTGATTTCGAAATCTAATTTTACGTGTTTTGACTCCTTAAAACTACACCATCACTAAACTATTAATCCAGTCTTATATTGAACACACAGTGACGTTTTCCCAATTTTATCATAATATAATCCGTCTGAATTACCAACCAAGTTATATTGCATCTGATTACAGAGATTATTAATGTCATCATTATTGTTACTACTTACTCACCATCATTTGCTGGTGCATAGGCTCGATGAAGAGCTAATTGAGAAGAAATTCTACATCGCTCAACTTGTTATTCTCAATAATGTAGTGTTATACTGTGTAATACATTGTAAAACTTATTTAGTTGTTAAAAGATTTCATTGACTTTTTAGTGGATCAGTGGATGTGTTGAAGGCCACTTCTCAATTTGTTAATCTGTCAAACAAATTGTTTCACTTAACTCATCTTATGCTGTGACTAGACATTCACTGTGTAACAATGTACAATGCCAGATGTCGAAAACTCAATACACTAAATTATCCACTCTTGAATAAAGGCTAACATCCAAGTGATCATAATCAACATGTTTGAACATGTGGCATACGTGCACTCAAGTTTATCAGTATGAATGAATAAGTGAGAGTGCACAATAATGTGAATTATAGTGTTCATCAGTTAAATGCGTGAATTGACACAATAAAGCGTGTAAAAATAGCTCAAAAGCAATCACAATCCTATTCAAAATAGTTTACAGAGGATAACTAATAAAACATTAAGAGAGGAGAGAGAAGCAAGACGAGTTATGTAGAGGTAGAAGTATATTTAATAGAATGATTCGAAGCTACATAATTGGTTGTGAGTTGTCATGATGACATGTTGATGAGTGATGGATGGTTGGTGATTATTAGTCTTGTGGACAGTTTCTACAGCAGCCTCCAGAACAACCACCATCACCACATCGTCGACATCCACAGCACCAAGGACATTGAGGACATGCACCTGAACAGCAACCACCCCTTCTCTCTGGTGCCGGTTCTGGTGCTGGTTCTGACATCACTGAAAATTCAACAAATAACGTGTGATTACAATTTACACAGAACAATAAGGCGAAATCAATATATTCACATACACACAATCACACACAATCAAACTCAATACTCACTCCACCTCCAAACATCTCATTTCTAAACTCGTTGTTTCACAAATCAACATTACACTCCACTACACTGAACTATACAATACAATACAATACATTACATTACATAACAATACAATACAATACAGTACAAAACAACAAAGCACTGCACGACATTATCCTAGACTAGCCTACAATACACTTCATCATTTCATCCTGCTCTACATCACACCATATCACACTTCACCATACCATACTAAACTACACTGCACTACACTACACCATAATACAATGCACTGCATTACACTACACTTCACTAAACTATGCTACGCTACACTACACTACACTACATCATACAACACCACACTACACTACACTAAACAACATCCAGTGCACTGCTACACACTTCATTACAGTTCTCTTCAATATTCTTCACATCTATACACTCAAATCTAATACATTCAACATCACTGATGTGTTGATTGAACACTAATTTACGAAGTAGTAAAATACATTCGAACGTATCCCCTTGGTGAATGTCACATTCATGTCATGCAATCGATTCGCATAAGAGGACTCACCTGAATTCTGACATTCGAACGACACGACCAGTACAACTAAGACGAGCTGAAATACAAATGCCGATCAGGCATACATTATTACACAGAACACTAATTCAACATACACTGAGGAATTGCATTGTGAATTTGTTCTTGTTGTTGTTGTTGACTGCATGTATACATTGTACGAGAGTATTTATACTAGAATGTGCAGTGGTGTCAGTCGGGTATTCATGTGCTTACACCCAATAAATCCACCACTCAACATGTTCGACTCAGTGATATTTCTCAAATTCTTGCAATGCATTACTCACGAGATTTTCGTGTGATTGATTATAGACAATTGTTTCTCCCCAACTTATAACGTAGTGTTGCACAACATCTAATGATTTCTTATTAAAGTATTTTGTTCTTCATTTTTATTGCTTTGGATGACTATTGTGATATCTGATGCTCAGTGGTGTATATAGCAGGCATCATACATATATTTAGCATCTTTATTTTATTGACCAATGATCCGGCTCAGCTATTCGTTTTTGTGATCTTAAAATGGAGGTCTCAGTTTATAAGTTAAATGTTAATCGTTGAGTAATTCCATATAAGTCGAAATCCTAAATTAGTGGTCGTATCAGAATGTTATATTAGGTGTTCTTATTGAAACACCACTCATTCTTGCTCGATGATAAATACACGTCAACACACCGGTAGTTATGTCTTGAAAATTGTTGATTGAATAGAATACTCTGTTATGAGGAATTTAATATGAATATTCATATGAATAATTGACCATAATATTTTAGAAATTATTCACATCATGCCTATCGTTCAGTGATTGTTAGATGACGTTTTGTGCAGCTTCGTCTATTGTGAAATGAAGAAGAGTTGGAATCACTTTGAAAAAGGATAGTGTAGTTACCTCAGCAGTAATTTCACTCTCGTTAGTAAATCATCATTCATAGGAAGAGATAGATAGAGAGATAGTTAGATAGATAGATCGATAGATAGATAGATAGATTGATTCAGAGTAAATTATTGAAATTTAATTGAAGAAGGTCAATGTAGCATTCACATGCTGTATCTACATGTGCTGGGTAACGCTGATTACAATCCATATCTGTATTTGTACAAAGGGCGATGAATCATACTTAAATGAGTAACTGACATTCACTCGATTTTCAGGAAACAACGTACTCGCAAGAATATTCTATTTGAAACATATTTGTCAACTTGTTGGACATCAGATATTTACCTTTGCATTTCTTATACAACAACCACAGAATGAATACAATGATAATGGAATAATTTGTTAGTTTTGTCGGAAGTCCGTGTGGATGTGTTATCAACCTGTTGAAAAATATGTGATTTGATGAGTAACCAGTTGACAACATAAAACTTTCGAGCAGATTTGAATTGATGAATATCAGGTGACAGAGTAACTTGGTAGCGAATGCTTTCTCATTCCTAATCAAATGACTAGCTTATATCTGGAATAATAAGCACGAAAACATATAAATTAACATAACTATTAATTAATTGGAATGTATTTGAATGTTCCCGTTGATCTGTCTAACTAAATCCGAGTCCCCGTGTGAACAGCAACACTGGGATTCAGGTATATTCAGCTAACCAGTCCGAAATAGGACGAAACACGTGTCATGGGTTCCACTTGTCAACCACAATCCAACTCAAATAATAACTGTTAATTTTATTCAAGTTGGAACACGGCACATGTACGTGAAAGTATTTTCGCATTCAAACCAAACGGTAGTTCATCTCATCTATTCAATTCATCACAAACTATTTATGGCATAAGCACGAATTAGGTCTCTTAAGCAAACAAATCATAATGTATCTTGTGTACGCTGAATTTGTGATTATAAGTGTTAGTTTTAGCCAACAATTCACAGATACACATATTCAAAATACACGACGATTTGGTGAAATGTGCTGAAAAGCCTTGAATATCTCAATGATATCGTTCCCTCTTCCAAGCTCATAAAATCCAAAGATTGCTACATTTCCGGTGCAATCAATAACAAACGTGGCGATCGACAAACATTCAGTTGAAAAGCGATATTTAGTTATAAGTTGGGGAGAAACAATTGTCTATAATCAATCACACGAAAATCTCGTGAGTAATGCATTGCAAGAATTTGAGAAATATCACTGAGTCGAACATGTTGAGTGGTGGATTTATTGGGTGTAAGCACATGAATACCCGACTGACACCACTGCACATTCTAGTATAAATACTCTCGTACAATGTATACATGCAGTCAACAACAACAACAAGAACAAATTCACAATGCAATTCCTCAGTGTATGTTGAATTAGTGTTCTGTGTAATAATGTATGCCTGATCGGCATTTGTATTTCAGCTCGTCTTAGTTGTACTGGTCGTGTCGTTCGAATGTCAGAATTCAGGTGAGTCCTCTTATGCGAATCGATTGCATGACATGAATGTGACATTCACCAAGGGGATACGTTCCAACGTATCTTGCACAATAATTCTGTGTTTCAATATTCTCAACAATGATGTGTTAGTTGTAAGAGAGTAGCGTAGTGTTGGGAAGTGTATTGCGAAATAGTAAAATATCGAAACACAATGTACTGTAGTGTAGTGTAGTGTGGTTGAGTTTAAAGTTGTGCAGCGCCGTGCAGTGTGGTATATTTTAGTGGAGTGTAATGTTGATTCGTGAATCATCACATAACGAATTGACTGAGTTGGAAACGAATTGAGCTGATGTGTTCGTGTATAATTGATTTGGAGTGTCATTCTAATGACAATAATATAATGTAATATAATGTGTTGTTGCTTGTTGTTTACATTTTAGTGAATGCAGTGCCAGCACCAGAACCGGCACCAGAGAGAAGGGGTGGTTGCTGTTCAGGTGCATGTCCTCAATGTCCTTGGTGCTGTGGATGTCGACGATGTGGAGATGGTGGTTGTTCTGGAGGCTGCTGTAGAAACTGTCCACAAGACTATTAACCACCAACCATCCATCACTCATCAACATGTCATCATGACAACTCACAACCAATTATGTAGCTTCGAATCATTCTATTAAATATACTTGTACCCTTGCATAACTCGTATCGCTTCTGTCCTCTCCTCCAATCATTCATTTGTTATCCCCGTTATTGAGTAATGACAATCGAATATTGAAACGAGTCATCTTGTCAATTGGCAATTTATAGCTTAAATCATTTCATTTCATTCACCACTACAATTACTCACTCACTCACTCACTTACTCACCCACTCTCTCACTCACTCACCCACTCTCTCACTCACTCACTCACTCACTCACTCACTCAATCTCTCATTCGTTTATTTATTCATTCATTCAATAACTCACACACTCACTTACTCACTCACAACTCATTCATTCAATCAATCAATCAATCAATCAATCAATCAGTCGATCATCCTACTATTCACACCTGAATTCATGCATGTCATTAGTTCACAGATGAGCACACACAATGGCTGATACATGTGAATTTGTTTAAGAGCGATTACATCTGACTACTGAATTGTCGACATCCAGCCAATGAGAAATCATCCAATGCACATCATCTACTCACTTGTCTTTCGTTCACATTCGACCAGTTCATCTCAATCAAACTCTCATTCTTATTTAAGTAGGTCTATTAAAAATTTTCAGCTTACAATATCCATGTATAAACTGAGGTATATATTCAAGTGTCACTTGAGGTTAATGAATTTCAAAGTATTTACTAATTATCAGGTAGGTCACATTAAATGTAGTTATTTGTTATAATTGCGTCAGTGGAATCATATAATATATGCACTTTTGATGCATAAACAGTGACGGAATGTACACTAATAGACAGACATCATCAGGTGGATATAAAATATGTGTGACATTTGGAAACCAAGGGTCCAGTATTTGAAGAGACTGTTTGTTAATTATATTGTTAGCGTGTTTATCACAACGATGTTGAAATTGTGAAGAACTTGATGCAGGCCATGTGCAGTGTACAGAGAGAAGAAATGATATCAGTAAGGGAATGGTATTTTTTTTTATCAAAACGCGTCCCCTGAGCTCACAGTTTGTGTTAATAAGGTGTTTATGAAAACAGTTAGAAAGTGGCTGAACTACTTGTATGATTGTCGTCCAGAATAGATGTAATACGCCATCTCATTTGCAAAAGGATTGAGACGATATATTTCCCTAGACGAATAATGATGATGATGAGAGCGTGGAGATGTAGGAATGGTTGTCTTCAATGAAGAATATTTCTAAGTACTATTTACGTTGTGCAGTGAGTATTATTATTGTGATGATGGCTGGTTTCTGTTCATATTCATGTCGACAATGTTCGTTTTTTTCTGTGTATTTCGACGATTTGTAGATTTTCGTTATTCTGAAGTCTGTTACGCCTATTATTTCGACTTCTCAACATATGCGACTCACTAATATTTCTTGAATTCTTTGAATGAATCTCTTACGAATTTTTCTTGTGATTGTTTATAAAGAATTATTTCATTACAACTTTTTACTTATTTTCTTAAAATAAAAGTATACTTCCTTTATATACATGCTGAAAGTCACCTGTTACTTTACTGAATACATTAATCAGAAGTGATTAACATGATTAAATATGAAATAACTGATGCCAGAGTAAATCCGACATATAAATTACCACGGAAACATTCGGTATAACAATTTGATATCTTGAAATTTCAGTCAAATACGAAACTTGTAAAACATATCTGATCAAATTTACCGTGATGACAACTCTCAAACACAAAAATCGACTTCAGTCAACAATAAAAAACACTTACACTCTGACATCCATTATGAATATCGCATTTTGGATATTGGTAACAAATTATCCATTCAAATATTGCATGTTTCATAACACCATATACAATAGGTTGGGCTACAGTTTATTCACGAGTATTCAATTCAGTGAATGTGAGTTCGGCGAAATCTGTGGTTGATCCTACAGTGAATATTATCACATAAGTGATTATACCACGTGAAATATGTTCAACAATGGCAACATTGAATTATTGTTATCTCATTGACATAGAAGTGGATTGATTCAATTGAGTTGCATAATATTGGGTGAGAACACATGAATGCTCGACCGACACCACTTCACTGGTTTCATATGTCAGAAATCGAAATTTGTTGAATAATTGTGAAAACCAGAGTACACTGGACAGTCGTTTTATCTTTGTATGGCACACTTCAGCACTGCATTTTTTTGGATTGTTTTAGCGAATCAAACAATATACATTTTGTCTTACAACTAAAGGTTTTCCATGGACACTGCTTTATCGGCCTATGTCTTTCGGTAGAATTTCAATTTTGATTAATTTGTGGTATAGCGCGATGACCATCATTTCTACAGAGGGGTCCCGTACGAGGAAGAAATATCTTTTCAGTGCTTTCTGGTTTTTACTAGTACTTAGCTAACACCAATCTGTGCCAAATACAAACACCTAAACTTTATACCTATCTCTTGGAAATTACCTCAGTTCAAATGTTTTTGGTAGTTCACAACTGATCATTCTGTTGTAAGAATATTTCTTTTCGTTTCGTAAATATTTTAATAAAGTCTAATTTTATATACTGACAATTTAGCATAGACAAGTAATTCCCCAGTGGGGTTATATCCATTTAAATAATATTCAAAATTTATATTTGTTTTCATTCTAATCAAAATAAACAAACTTTGTTGTACTTTTATTAGTTTAGTCATTTCAAGTTTAGGTATACAGTAAACAATTTATAGTTAGTTTATCATGTAAGTTATTTATATTAACTTTTATGATTCAAGCGATGTTCGTTAGAGTTGTATTTATTCCTACTTATCTGATTAATTTCGTAATATATTTCACTTTCATTTAAATTTTCAACAATCGACCGCCTACCAGGGGGCTCACTTTTAGACTTACGATATGCAGACAATATAGTGTTATTCTGGGAAAACACTGGTAATATATAGTGTTTGCTTAACGTCATCTGTAACAATGCCCGCTTGTTTATGAAGCGTTTCTCTACATGCACAACGTTAGCTGGTGTAGGAGTAGGATGAAAAAAACTAGAGTTGGTCAAACCATATCGTGGCATCACCCCGTGATGTCGGTAATGGTTGCTATGAGTCATGTTGTTATATAAAGACTATTTGGTTATGGTCCGCATGCATATAGGATAATATGGCTTACAACCCATCACAATGGCGCAGATGCATTCACTCTTCACCTTTAAAATTTTATGTGTGAATAATATTGCCAATAGGCTATTATTTATTAGATTCTATTTATATGGTCAGGTTATCTACAATGTGCTTATTGTTGTGAAAAATTAGGATTTCATTCAGCCAACAGATATCTTAAAGCGATTTAATTTTAATTGCTAATATGATAATAAAACATAATAACAACTGATCAAACATGACAGTAAAATAAAAGGAACTGTAAGTTAAGATGGTAGCCACGAGCAATCGAACATAGTAATCTATATATATATGGTTTCAATGAAGAGAAGACTCTTCGAAATCGGGTTAACTAAGTAACAATAAGGAAAGAGATTCACGATAGGTCCATGGTAGAAGCCAAGATTAAATCAGTTTCGTTTGTACACTAAGTTCTGATTTTTCCGTATGTATGTCGATCAGATTTGTTATATCCAGTACTGTGGTTTTTTATTGTTCTACAGGATAAATGCTGCGACGTAAAGTGAAGTTTTCATTGAAGACTTCATCCTAATTCCGAACTTTTACTTGATGTATGTTTTCCATTCAGTAAGTTTATATGGGCTGCATAACATCATGAAGGCAGAAGGTTGTGATTGACTTTAGACGGTTAAGATGAGATATTTGGTGAGAAACACACTGCAACATGCAGATCTTATGTACTGGACGAAAGTAAAAATGATTTAAAATTAGGAATATAGTACACTTTTAAACAATGAATATTTTGAAAATAACCTCTGCATGTTTATATTATTAATTTGTTATCATGAATTAGTTTGAATCAAACAACCGCTGACAACCAGCAACCACTGAGCAGAATTTTCGTGTTAGTATGGGATTTTCTAACCCCACTAAGGATTGAGTCTAGGGCCTTTAGACCTCTGAGAGGAACTTCCTAACAGTTAATTTTTCTGACTTCATTCAATTCGCTAAATTTATCCTAGATAAAGATTTGGATGTCTTTACTATCCATAGTCATATTTTAAGAATGGCACATATGTAAGGGGTATATAGTGACTGATTGTCACTTTCTCATGTATTTGTCAGTTGAAGAAAGACAGATTAAAATTGTGTTATGACAATGGTTAATAGTAATAGTGATCTTTATTTGTAAGTTAGATACAGCTTAGGTTATCCGCAACGTAACCAAAATTTACTGTGCATTATGTTCATTATTTTCGACCACTTAATGAATGGTATAGACAGTTTCAGCCTATGCTATCATTAATCTGATTGTACATCAGTAATTCTGGATTTAAAAAAAAACATAATACAGATATAAAGGGATAAATTAATAAACAAACAAAAGAACATTAACAACAATATAAAGATAGTTGAATTTTTTGAAATGATAACATCTATATAATTCAATCTACGTTGGCTGAATTAGAAATTCATCAGTCAAATGAAATAAACCAGAAATATTATGTAAATAAATAACTTACCAATGGCTGTTTTTTTTATGAACAAATTCATATCAACAACTCAATCATCTAATAATGTTTGAAATTGAAATGTTTCATCAGATAATATCATTTCATAAAGAGATTATGAATTTGAGGAAATTTGCCATAATTAATTAAAAACGTAACTTGATAAGCCGTATCTCATTACAGTAACAATCGGAAGATTAAGAAAAATTCATGTATATAACTTTATTCCTTGTTGACTAAATTAGTAATCATTCAGATCCATTAGTTAGATAAATGACTACTTGAATGCCTAATAAGAAAATTACTGGGTTCAAGCTCCGACGTACATTTTAACACAGAAATATAGTTGTATTTATTGGACGGGTTTTAAATGACACGAAATGGGCTCACTGGATTCCATTATTAGTTGCATTTTAATTTTGCTAAATACACCATTAATCAAGAAAGATATTTCAGCAACGTTCATTACTTGTTAATACTGAAGATACAAATATTAGTGCCACATATCATCTGTATTTGAATTTGATATCACAAGCTGACATTTATTAAACAACGAAGTTAGTAAGATTCCCGCCTATGAAATTTGACCGAATGACATGAATGTTGATTGTCTGGCACGGTAAGTGAATAACCAAAATTCTTATGAGTAAGAGAGAAAGGACATAGGCTATCTATAAGTTAAAACTTCCGGTAAGTAAAAGCAACTACACTATTGAAACATATGATAGACAACTTCGTGGGGAAAAACACAAAATGCTGTAAAGACAAAAATGGTTGATGGGAAAATTACAACTTAATGGATGCAAATATTTTATTTAATAAATGCTCAATAAGAACAGTTTGGCAGTAGCAGTCCTAAAAACATTGACAGATTATGATGTTTAATTATTTGTCCATTATTAAAAATCAGTAATATATACCAAGATCTAGACAAACACTAAACTTCTTCGTTGTGTACCAGTGGCTTGGAGTTTGAATCACACTCTAATTACATCAGCTTTAGAAACATATGATACATTTGGTGGGTACATGTGTGTATTTCTGAGTAGTCTCACACTGGGACAAAACAGTTGTTCAGAGCTTCATGGCCCATAATGCTGCTCTATATATAACCAGTTTGTGATATTAAATCCAATACATGGATTTCACATTGCCTAATCCCAATAACAGTAAACCCATTATTAACTAACTTTAAGAGATAATTATAGGGTCAATAAAGTTCAATTATATTAGTTATAGGGCAGCTATCGACTAATATTGGTAAATAAAGTTAAGGAATATATTGTGAATTCACTTAAGATAAATTTGTAAACCAATAGATACTGGCTGAGGTATCTAAGAGATAAGTACATACCACTAAGCCTGAGGTTTCGGGGTTCGATTTCTGGCAAATTAGTGATATCACATTCGAATCTCCTCAAAACCCAATCAGAAATGAATATAGGGTTTGAATTTTAAAAGTCTGTGGTCAGAGACAAACATCTGAACAAAGCTAAACTACAATTGTTAAATTAGACAGTCAAACAGATTAGAAATTGTTTAACACAGCATCCAGGACACCTACAACTAATAATTGTTTACATTTTTATGAAATAAACTGATAGGAATATTTTATTGTCAGTCAGTTTGCGGACATGAAGTAAGTTAAATATCACTTTATTGCACTTATAAATAATTAATAAATTATACACAGTTTTACTATGTCATGATACCGTAACTCGTTGTTTTCTAAGAAAGAGTCAGGACTGAAACAATCTATTAATAGATGACTAACATCTAGCCTTGATTTATTTCTTCACTGACTGAATTTCTATTTTATTAGAGGAGTTTTATCGTAATGATTACAATTTGTCGGTGGGATTCGCTATAAAATGACCGAGATTGAGACGTTTTACAAACCATGTGACATTGGATAACTATTACTAAGGTCTTCTAACGAATGCCTAACCATGAAATTAATAAACTAGTTTCCATTTGTATACAACTTCAGCTTATCGACAGTATAGTATAGAAAGTATGAAAAACCACTAATGTTGACTCTTTTATTTGAAATATGTTCGAGGCCAGCCAGCTACTACTCTCAAAGAGTTCTTTAAGAAATCACTATTAGCAAATCATTAAAGGCCACCTACAGATTATTAATTTATTATAAAAAGATGTCATATAATAGATCCCTGATGAAAAGTTTGACTCTGGGTAATGTCGTTAACTGGAATAACAAGAAAGATGTTTTACAGGTGGTAGGGTTAGTAAAAATAAGAATGTCAGTATTCCACTGTTACAGATATAGTAGAAAATAACTAACCAGGTTTTGAAATTGTACACAGAGAATAACATGAAGTCAATTTTTTTTATTGGTATTCATCACAAAATGGTTTCAGTTGGGTACCATTAAAGCTCAGGGAGGTCTAGACATCTGCTCGTGCTTTTATAGGACTCCTCAACACTAAACACCCGTGATGCCACTAAACACAAAACCCAAAAACTTTTTATCTCGTGGAGAACTCGTAATCATCAGCGAAACTGGACAAGGCAATGGGATTCTCATTTCAATCAGTTTGTGGTATAACAGCAAACTAATACCAATCTTCATAAAATTATTTTGAACTAGTTATAAATTCACTTCATTAATTTTGTCTTCATTAACTGTATGAAATTTGTAATAATTAAATATTAAATTACTGAGAGAATGTTTACATTGTTTAATCATTCAGGAATAAGGATTATAATTTTTAGTTTAGATCTGTGTGTTGACAGAATTATGTAAGTTATTTTGTGATCGTACGATTCATTTAAGTCATGGTTGTGCCTAAAGTAGATCTTCACGTTGTTTAGTTGATGGTAGTTGACTGGAAATCTTATGTAACTTACGTACTCATCAACGAAACTTAGAACTTAGGTAATTGGCGTCGCCGTCTGAACCCTAAACGTAGCATCATTTTCCTTATGATTGTAGATATGCTTTTACAGTGGGTTACAGCTTACACCTTACATCGAAATAACAAAGTAATATTTTATTAGTTTTCTTATATTTCTTAAATAATGAGGAAATACATTTATGATACCCTGATTCACCTTCAATATGTTCAATTCCCTACTCTCATATTCGTGGCTTTGTGGAAATCAGTATTAAATTTAGTTGATCGGGGTTGTCACAGATGTTGGTAGAATGTCATTGATGTTGGTAGAATGCCATTAAAATCCATGGAGCACTGGACAGTAATTTTCTTCTAGTATGAGATTATTCAGTCTTGTGAACCCTCGATTCCATCAGAAGAATGGAACCCAGTGCCTTGAGGTTTGTGAGTGCCTAACTCTCTGCAACACTAGGGTGTCATTCCAATCACAAAATTCTCATTTCCATCAGTTTGTGATATAGGGCTACGACCATCCATTACTATCTGTGACAACTGTCTCACTTCACCATCTGACAAATCTAAACTTCACCGTTTAACCATTTGACCCCGCCCCAATGATACGAAGAGTTAGGCTTTTCCAAACATGATGACCTCGCGTTTGATTTTTCTTAAGGAATCATGGGTACACACAGCTAAAGAGTACCATATTAGGACAAAATAGCTGCTTAATACTCCTTGGTTTCCAATGCCACTCTACCAACATCAATCTATGATGAAATCTACTCTCATATCAGTTTATGTTTTTACCTAGTTGTTAGATATTTTTACTTTATAAATGAAGTAAATTTGATTTCTTCTAATTAAATATATTCGTTTTATTTAGATGGATCTTATTAAAATTGTATTAAACTTTGAAGTGAAATAAGTAGATTACTGATAAATGGTATTTCTTAAACTAAATGCATTATTGATACATGAGTACATGATCAAGAAAAATTGAAGAACAGATGATTACTAAAACAATATTTAGGTTCAATTTAGAGAAAAAAGAATAAGTATAGTTACAATATGAGTAAAATTAATTTTATATAGATAAAGTGAGGAGTGTATCATTAAAGACAACTTAAGAATAAAGTTAGATTCTAGATAAATCATTTACTGAAGCTGAAATATCGTATTTAGTAAATATATTTGTCTAGTATGGGGTTATTTAGGGGTAGTCAAAAGAGAATCGTTTACTGCGGTTTCATGTAACTTAGTATTCTTCAGGGAGGTGCCCCTGAAATCTCAAGGAGACTGGTGCTTTCTATAAAATATCTAGCTTTAAATAGTACGAAATGGTTTTCTGGATTTCACTTGCCGGCCACAAGATCACTGTTTTGGAAAACCCCAAAACAGTATGCATAAGTTTGCGAGGGCTCCTTTTGTGTCTGTTAGTTTACATGTGTGTGTGTGTGTGAACAAACATACATCTAGAGGATCTATTGTGTTCTTCATGTAAGAGTAGATGAACATATACCTAAATGCCCAAAAAATAAATAAATGAGGGATAGGCAAAAATGGCAAACAGCCATTATCTTCCATTTCTAAATATTAAGTTGATATAGGCAAAATGACTGTCTCTGTAGTTTTGTATAATAATGTTTTAGGGAGTATATTAAAATTTATTGAAGCCTTTGTCATACGAAATTTCAAACTCCTTTTATGTGTTTAAAAACAATTTGTACTTACACTTTACTTATTCTTTCTTGTAATGCTGATTTAGTAGCCAGAATGAAATGTGATTCATATTGAGATTCTTTTCATCGTATTTATACATCATGTACACATTTATTCTTCACATATACATCACTTAATGAGTTGTTTTATTATATGATTGTCCAAAATGTATTAATTAAATGGTGATGATTCAATTTGTGATATTATACTTACATATTAGTGATAAATATTTCAATGAGTTAATTACTTAGTCTTCTCTTTGTCAGTAAAAATACTGCAAAGTAATATAATTATTTAGAGTTATTTCGTTGTTAAATAGCCTACTGATAATGTCAACTACTGCACACTGTTAAACTTAATCACTTCCTAATATTTGTATCAATTACTAATGAAGACTAGCATTAATTAAATAATACTTTAATTTTGATAACTTCATATTCATACAATAACATATTCATTTTCATACTTTAAATATACAGTAACTGCCAAAACTGTTAAGAATACCAACAAAAAAAAATGAAAAAATAAATAACAAAAATAAACTAAACAAACTGAGTACATCCGACCGATGAGTTCCAAATAGAATAAAAGGCGCCTCCTGGATTCCGCTTGACAGTCCCAATCCAAATTAAACATTACTTATGATTTATTGCTATGTCGAAGCCATCCGCTCAGGATGCACATATAGTAACAGAGAATAACCAGTTTCAGTCCTATGACTAATCAACGAGAAGATGTGAACTCATTCTAATTAAATATATACCCGTTGCACAAATGTAACTGTCTGGACTCAATAGTCTAGTGGAAGACGCTGTGACGTTTAGGACGAGGCGGACTGAGTTCGAATCCCAATGTAAACATCAACATTCGGATACAGGTTGATCCAAGCAATTAATTCCAAGTAAGACGAATGGCGTTTCATGAATTCCGCCTGTCAATCACAATTCAATTTAAACTCTGTGAATACCTAAAATTTTTCATTTATATTTCAATAGGAAACACATCGGATAAACAATTTAAACATTCTCAAATAACATTTAACTAGAATTTAAAAGTTAAACAATGAAAAATAAAAAGTATAGAAAGTTTATGCGGTACATATTTAGTTTATCCCAGTAAAGTACACTTATATCATAAAACAGTAGTACATTTTTCTATGTTCATTAGTAACAATACAAATGAATCAATGAACATAAAATTAATAATAAATAATGTTTACATAAAATGAATCAATGAAGATGATCTTCTAAAAATAGATGATGAACATTAGTGAATGTTTCAGTTTCTGAACTAGTTGTGATCAATGAATGATGTCTTCTAACTACATGAATAACGTAATAAACTTAATCACTAATAAATATATGGTGAAGATTGTAATAATTATATGGTATAATCAAATTCCCTGAACAGAATGGTTCAAATGAACCAAAGTATTTTATTTTAATTCCACACGAACACATCCATACAAAATTCATATGAACACAATGATTACAATTTATTCAATCAACACTAATCATCATTTCATCCGTCAACCCTCAATTTCATTCTTCACTGTGAATATACGTCGTCTCCACACCACACATTCATTGACATTCACGTCTCTCACAATCTCATCTGTAGACAATTTAATTCATCACGATTCATACAACTGATTGATCAATCAAATTAATTTCAATATGTTCGTTGAATGCTAATCGACCTAAATGCTTCAATATTTCCAATACTTCTTCAAATTTCTTTGTCTTTATTCTATCACAAATATCACGTTTCCCAATCAAACCTGTGTCCACAATTGTCAGTATGTGATGATGCAGGAGAGTCTATATGGCCGTATTTCACACTTAACTGATGTTTATGTGAGTGTGAATGAGGAGTTTGGTGTATTATTTTTTACAGTTGATTTAGTTTATTTAGTAGAAAACGTTCGGTTTTTTTCCGTGTGTTTTCTTGTATTTTAAGTGACAAACAACTGATTTGGGGGTAGGGTGGTTTTCTTGGTCGTTCGAATCTGATTGTAACTTCTGATATATCCTTCATATACCTCAAAATTATCGGTTTGTTGGTTTTCGAGTACAATCTTGCGCTTACTAATAATCCTGGAGGACATTTCTTTAAAAGTGTGCTACTGGGATCATCTTGAAGAATGATAAGAGCTCTGCGATTACACCATCCTGTTCAGATAAGATAATCTAACTAAAATAACCCTCTTGAAGTATACATCTGCTCTACCAAATTTATATATAGTGTTATGAATATCCGTGAAACTTAAGCTTTGAACTAAGATCCGACTCCTGATAGACAACCTGTGAAGATGAAGAAACACTAAAATTTTCATGAGAGCAAGAACAAATATTTGTGCAGAATAAGATGAATTCATTTTATTTCGTTGGTTTCTCATCAGCTGCATACAACCTAGAATAATATTTTTACAAAATTAATATTTGAAACAAGTTTTTACATACACATGAGAACGGATGTTGTTAGTTGAAATCGAGATTACATAAACATGTGAACATGGCTTAAAATGTTGGAGAAAATGCTGTGAATATATATGCGATCCAAGAGTAGGTACCAGAAGGCAAAATAGAGATCAGAGGTCAAATGATTGCACAATAAGAGGTGGTTGAAAATATTTGAGAATAAAGTGAATAAAACTCAGTTATCAAACTTTAAATGACCTAATTAAACACGAAATTTGAACTTAACCATCTAAAAGTCGATGATGTAACCGAGAGAAGGAATTGTTAAATCTGATCAGAAGAGAAAACGTATTAAAAGAAACTTAGCGAGAGAATAATAACGATGAAAACAATAACGCAAAAGTTAGGTTACCAGGGTAAAGAAAGGCTTATAACAGTTTCTTTTTGAACACATAAATTTAGTTTCAATCATTTAATGGCAATCGCTTTGGCATATTTTAGAAGATTAGAAGTTTTTTGTCTGTTGAACACTAAATGACTGATTAATATCAATTTGGTGTCTTGTGTCAATTAGATGCTTAGCGATTGCGCTGTTAAATGTCTTTGTTCCTGTGAGTCGTAGATTTTTTGGAACATGTTTATTAAATCGTAGGTAGGCCCTTCTTTCCGTTCGGCCAATGTAACTGCTACTGCAGGTACACGTAAATTTATATAGACAGTTGGCTGTAACATGAGAAGGATACCTGTCGATTTTTGATTGTTTCAGTGAACATGTTGTTATGTATGATATAAACAGTTTTGCGGCATAATAAGTTCTATTTAAAGCTGAGCTGTTATACACCTTATGGGATTAGAACGTGCATCAGCCTGATTCACAGTAAGAGGTGGTATTATCGAGCTTTCTGGGGTATGGCTCATAATGAGCACCATTTTCCTTATGATTAAAAGTGCGTCTTGCGGATGAATGTTAACTAGCTACTACTTAGACTACTAATCACATTTAGATTAATACTTATATGTTAATTGATTCTGCTTTGAGCTGAGTCATGCCTCTGGTGAATCTGTACTACTATATGATAACTTAAAAGTAAGCAGAACAAGGCTCTTTATTCATTGCTTAAAAAGCAATAATTTGGTCTCATCAATCTAGATGAATTAAGAAATAGGCTGTGTATATACTACTTCTAGTCATTTTTAACACAACAACTAACTATGTAGGTTTCATATTAACAATGACACCTTCGTCATCATGAAATAAGTTATTTGCATTTAACATTATTAACCTAGAATCACGTGTCTATCTATCGTGTTAAGTAGAATCATTCACGTGCCTGAACTTTGTAATCTTGAGAAATGTACTGATAATACAAAAACCGCTTAAAAATGTTAATATTCAACAAACATCAATTAACGAAACAAGCAATTTCAGCTATAAAGTATAAATCATTCTGATGAAGTATTGATAATTCTAACCGAAAGTTTTTATCCAGAATTATAAAATTGATGATAAGAACGACTTCAGACAAATCATTATGCTGTGTCAAGTCCATGTGACACACGTATAATTCATGGGTAGAAAGACTACTACTTACTTACCTACATCAGTCACCCTCCCAGAGGAGCATAGGCCGCTCACCAGTATTCGCCATTGAACTCTGTCCTGAGCAATCCTTTCCAGCTTTTCCAGTTGCTATTCATCCTTTTAATGTCTGCTTCCAATTCTCGATGCAGTGTGTTCTTTGACCTCCCTTTTTCCGTTTCCCAACAGGATTTAAAGCTAGTGCTTATCTCGTGTTGCAGTCTGATGATTTCCGCAATGTATGTCTTATCCATTTCCAACGTCATTTCCTGATTTCCTCTTCGACTGGAAGTTGTTTTTTTCTCTCATAGTAGGCTGTTGCTGCTGCTTTTTGGCCAACGGACATTTAGTATCTTGCGCCGATAGTTATTTATAAATATATGTACCCTCTTGAGGATGTTTGCAGAAGTTCTCCACGTTTCAGCTCCATACAGCAGAACTGTCTTGACGTCCTAATTGAAGAGTCTGACTTTAAAATTGGTTGACAGTTGTTTTAAGTCCCATATGTTCTTCAACTGTAGGAATACTATCCTTGCTTTGCCAATCCTTGCTTTTACATCTGCATTGTTTGCCCCTTGTTCATCGATGATGCTTCCCACGTACGTGAAGGTATCCACTTCTTCCAGAGTTTCACCATCAAGTTCAACTCGGTTGGTGCTCCCTGTATTGAATTTGAGGATCTTGCTCTTTCCCTTATGTATGTTTAGGCTTACTAATGCTGGGGTTGCTGCTACGATGGTTGTCCTCACTTGCATTTGTTGGTGTATATGAGCTAAAAAAGCTAGATCATCCGCGAAGTCCAAATCATCGAGTCGCATCTTACTTGTCCATTGAATTCTGTGCTTCCCCTCATGATCCATTCAACCACTAGATGGAAGAAAAAAGGTAAGAAAGATTATTAAGGGGGATATTACTCGCCTTGATGATTTTACTATTTAAATATCATTGTCTAGATTAGTTGCAACACAGTTAAACGTGATTTCATTTACATGTATTCGGTATTTAATATTAAAGCTTTTTATTCATTTTTAGTTATTCTTTTTTAACAATTAAGTATCTAGTTACTTTCAGCATAAGTAAATGGGTGTTCATCATTGAAGTGAAATGGTAGATCGTAATAAAATATCACTATATTTATTAATTGGAAAGTAATTATTTCACCATTTCAATACCAGTAGATCATATCTAAGTTTATTCACTAAAATGTCATTCAATTACATATTTACAGATTTTGGTTAGTAGGTTCATAAAAGGTAAATACCTCCGGTTTATCCAAATTACGATGTATCAGTTGAATTGAATGATACCATAATGTTGGTGTTTATCTTAAAACTCTAACTTCATATTCCTAACAAAACATTATCAAACATTTCAAAGTGGCTTGTATCCAGATATTTATGTCGTATTGCGTTTTACTACACTTACCACTTACTAATTTAATATAATTTGCTAATGTACAACAATATTTTTGTGGTATATTCTAAGTAATTAACATTTTTGGTTATACTGTGTTCTTAGAGCTGACTGGTTTAATTGGTAATGCTTCATCATCATCATCCTGTACAACCTCATCGGCTCAAGTGTCTGAAAGAAGTGAATTTGTAATTTTCTACATAAGGGACTACAAACTTGTTCTGTTGATCTTGCATTTGATTGGTTGGTAATAACAGATGTTAAGTCATTTTTGATTCCATCCTATGTTGACCTGATTCATAGTTTAGTAGGTGTTTATTGGTTTCTTAATTGGTTGATAAATTGCATTTATTTCAATGAGTTTATTGATAAGCGATTGACTTGAATGCCAAACGTCTAAAAATTTTCTGGTGTTCTCGTGTTTACCGTGTCTAAAATCACTACGTTTTCCAAATAAAATCAGTGTCTAAAATTTGTCGGAAATTTCATTCAAACAATTAAAGGTGTTAGGAAGAATCAACGGGTACAAGCCAGCGTATTCACTGTGATTAATTTTAGGCAAACCGAGAGATAAAACAACGAAGGAAGACAAATCGAACGTTTTCTACTAAATAAACTAAATCAACTGTAAAAAATAATACACCAAACTCCTCATTCACACTCACATAAACATCAGTTAAGTGTGAAATACGGCCATATAGACTCTCCTGCATCATCACATACTGACAATTGTGGACACAGGTTTGATTGGGAAACGTGATATTTGTGATAGAATAAAGACAAAGAAATTTGAAGAAGTATTGGAAATATTGAAGCATTTAGGTCGATTAGCATTCAACGAACATATTGAAATTAATTTGATTGATCAATCAGTTGTATGAATCGTGATGAATTAAATTGTCTACAGATGAGATTGTGAGAGACGTGAATGTCAATGAATGTGTGGTGTGGAGACGACGTATATTCACAGTGAAGAATGAAATTGAGGGTTGACAGATGAAATGATGATTAGTGTTGATTGAATAAATTGTAATCATTGTGTTTATATGAATTTTGTGTAAATGAAGTTGTGCTTAGTGACGATGAAATTCGCTGCACATTTGAACCATGCAAACTCAGATAATACAGTAGAATCTTTTTTTAAACTGTAAATCTTCTTTATCTCGTCTGTTCATTTCATAATTATTGAAATATGTTGATTAAGGTAGGATTTGCTTTAATGCCTTATGGATATAGAAAATAATCGTGTCTACAACTTAATTCCAATAGGTGGAAAACCTATACCAACAGATATACATATTTATTCATAAATTCTAAATGAGTTAGCGACTTTCGCGTTTAGCGCTTGAAGCTGGAGGTAGTAAAGTTCATTCTCCAGCCTTCATATCATTTTGTATAAACTTATTAATTGATCATTGAGTTTCATTTCAATTTCATTCACTTTTACCGTTATCTATACTTGTCTGTTTGTTTCAGTGAATATTGTTTATATAAATGAAGGTATTGTACTTATCAAAAAGGTCATTCTAATCAATTCAATTAGGAATGAAATATAACATTGTTTATTCTTTAAAACATTTTTTCTCAATAATTCATCATCACATTGTCTATATTTATACATTCCTAATTCAGTTGATTAAATATATCACAGATTGATGTTGGCAGGGTACCAATGAATTCTAGAGTGGGCACTGCTAAGGAGTTCCATACTAGAACGAAACAGCTGTCAAGTACACCCTAGTTTTTAACGGTACTCTACCATCAACAATCTGTGGTATATTCAGTCAACTAAATAGCTATCTCAACTGAACATTTCTAATTGTTTTCTCCAAGTTACTTTGTGTACTTTCTTCTTGTTGCGTTTGTGAATGCATTTTACTGATTTGTTTACTAAACAAATTTAATTAGATATTTAAAACTCTCTATAAAACTAGCTTTAATCTGATTAAATTTAGATGGTTATTTTCGTGGAGATCGGTTATTTAGTTGATTAAATACATTACAGATTGATGTTGGCACCAGGGATCACTGGATAGCTGTTTAGTTCCAGTGTGGAACCCTTCAGCCGTGCGAACCTCAGATTTCGCACCAGGGGTTTCAGGTGGACGACGAACGTCTAATCCTCTACATCACTGGGTCGGCATCCGAAGGTAAAATTTCTACTTCCATCAATTTGTGAAAAACAGCACGACGATCTCATTATTCTATTCAATAGGATTCATAATTGGCTTCTATGCAAAATCATGTTGTTCCATTATTTACATAATGAATATGAAAATATACTGTCTCCTATTTTTATCTCTTAGTTTTATATTATAAAATTATATTTTTTTATTGAAATTACCAATCATAAATAGATAGTTAAGTTAATAGATTTCTACTCGGGTTATATTATCAACTTAATGATGACTGTGGTGATTATCAAGAGGAATATTTGTAGTTGACGTCAAATTACTCAATGATTCAATGAAGATTTTTGACTGGATGCCCTCAACTATTAATGTTCATTAAAACTGCCCAGGTCAACATCAATGTTGATTGATTACGTGACTACTTATGTTGAAGATTCATTCTGGATTACATTTGAATTAGTAACAGTATAATTGTACTGTATCCAACAACAATCCTATTCTGTTGAAACGAATATCAGTAATTACCATCTCTCAAGAAATCAGATATACTTAAAATATAGATTTATCTAAAATATTTTACTATAAATTGATGCCGACAGGAATATCATTGGAAACTAGAGAGCTGGTGACAATCAATAAAACATAGTCAATGATATTTTGGCACTGCATATACATTAATCCATACTGGATCAAGAAAACCATAGCCGGGTTGAATAGAAAGCATTTTCAACCATAATTTGTTTGAATTCAATAGTTTGCACTTTTTGACTTCAATTAATGTTGCCAGTATACAACATTGTCATTTATCGATGAGTGAATGAATTCGGTTCATTTTGTTAGCAGAACTTCGGAAAATTCATTACAAGACGCCCTAACTTTTAACGTAAACTTGTAAGCTAACAATTAAGCTATAGAGGCAAGTTTGAAAGATTCTTTAAATAATAATTATTATTGCTATTTTAGTTAATCAATAAAGATTTTACAAATCTGAATGTACATACAAGTCAGCCAACAGCATTTACAGACTGTTTTGGTTAGTCGGACGACAGTAATTGTGTATAAATATTTCAGCGATTATCTCTTTCCCGCGAATTCATTATCAAAGCTGTACAATCTTATATATATATATAACGACTGATTGAATATGGCAGCAAAACAAATGAGGTGTTAGTTAAAGTGACACCCAAGAATAACTAAACATAGTGGCAAAAATGAAAAAGGAGTGTTAAATAAACAAAAAGGATAAAGACATTAAGGTGAGTAGATCGGAAGTAAAAAAAATTAGAGTTAGGTTATGTAAAAGATAAATTGGAAGTTAAATTGAACGTACCTGAGAGGTGGTTGGAAACAACAGCTGAAATATATTTTCAGCAATGAGATAGAAGGAATAGACAACATGTAGGGATATTATAAAATAAAGAAGGGAGAAACAAAATAAAATAAACTCACTAACTACGAGATGACATGCAAAACTTTTAGGTTAAGTTCATAGTAGGACCTACGGTTTAATCGGCAAAATAGTTAATATTGAAAGTAGTATAACAACTCTCATGAATAATGTAAGTAATCAAGCTTTTGATTCTATCAGCTGAAAGGAATAACGTGTTAACTTGTTCGTGGAATCGAATGACATCCATATTATAGAATTCAATATAGGGACACAAACAACTTTTCATGCAGTTTTAATCTACTTCTAGTTGTTGTTAATTTTAGGGATAGGGTTAGGTTAGGTATAGGGTTAGTTTAAATTTACTGTTAGTTTAGGTAAATAATTTTGGTTTAGATGCAATGTTGATTGCTGCCACTTACGTCGTTTGTTAAGCAATAATTTGCGATTTGATAGGTTGTGTTATAATTTTTACTGTGTGATGTCAAAAATTAGTTCTTCATAATAGCCTGATACTTTCTGAAAGGATCAACAAAAATACTACCGTGACTGACGTTTGGTTGAGCTTGCATTTCATAAATTGTTGTTGATTGTCTATAGAGGTTATTTATTACCGAGAGTTAAAAAATGGGCTAAGCTAGTTCTTATACTAAAATGTGAATAAAAATCCATTTTACATGTAGGAAAGAACTAAAGTCGTATTTGTACACCCGGGACAACCTTACCTAAATAAGTATGAAATTCTCGAAACTTATTACCCTTAGAAAATAACTAGAAGAGTAATTTTGAAATTGTAGGTTAAACAATCAATTAAGTGGCTATTAATTTTTATTTATTTTATTAGCATTATCAATTAAAAATACTCTCAGTCAAGTAATTGAATCCAATTAAAATAGAATTTTAGCCAACAAGTGAAATCTAAAACCTGTTTTTCGCCTTATTTAACACTCATTGTCTAGTTGATTTCGGTGTTGATGAGAACAGTGAGACGAAAACCTTGTGTATACCGCTCCAGCTACAATTACTTACTATGTTGCTGCTATAAGCAGTTCGATAATAGTTTCATACCTTTTGAATTAGGAAGCTACTTAGATATGTTTAACGCCTGTTTAGATAACACTGAAATGTGACCTGAACATTCGGATAAATCCAAGGTCTTAAAGACTAAAAGCTATATACCATTAGATAGTCTTAAACAGCTGCGAACTAACTAATTAGCATTTTCAAATATCAACTAATGTGAAACTCCATAAAAGCGTTGCCAACCTTATATACATGAATATTATACTAATCCAATCTGAAAAGAAATTATTAGGTAATTGAGGGTAGTTGGCTGGACGCAATTTTCAAAATAAGTTCAATGTTAGTTAGAAGGGGTCAATATTTTCCCCAGTGCATTCGATCATGTGTCAACCAATTGCACACCTCAAAATGTTACCACTAAGCTATTAAGGTTGCTATTAACTGAGTACCAGTTCCATAAAGGTTTCGTGCATGCCTTGCTGACAAGTCTAAACTAAATCAAACAGGATTTTCTTTCATCTACTTCTTATCAGCTATCATCGAAACTAATTATGTATACGAGTAATGTCTATAGTACAACTTGATTAATACTATAAACTAGACAAAATGACATTTATCACTACTAGTCGGTAATTACCTAATGAAAACTAACTTCATAAACAGTTATCTATAAATGGAGAAATACTTAAACTAAGGAAGCATATCATATTGTTTCATTCAATTTAGTGATATTTTTTAATTGGACAAATCTTACCAACCCATTCTCCTTTACCCCACCTTACACCCAGCCCGCACTTTTACATCACTTAAATATTTATAAAATCAACTACATAGAAATGAATAAAATAAGCAAATAGATGAAATTTAATAAAACACAAAAAGTTAATTTAGTTTTATATGTAGGTGATTAACTATAACAATCAAGGGATAATGAAGAAAAATCATTTCATTAAAAAAATCTAAACATAAAGAACAAAAATACGAGATACAATGAAAAAAAAATATCTAGCACCAATAAGTAAATAGTAAGTAGTATATGATAATTGGAGAATATTTAAGTGCATGAAAAGGAGAAAAACAATCCTTATTCAATCTTTAGGACAAGAATACACAAAATATTTGTTTATTTTTCCAGAATGGGGAAGGGAAGGGGTAAAGGAGTAAGAGGATAAATTAATTTTGTATTCAATAAGAACAATATTATTTAAATAAAATTAATTAACTAGAGTTATTTGTTCATTATGGGATAAACCAATAGAAATAGATAGATAGATAAATTGAGAACAGTTAGTATGTAATTCGTTGTTTATGATGCTTTGTCAAACAAGTCATTGGCATCAATTTCGATAGTGTTATATAACAAAGAAGTAAGTTAATATAAAAACCTATACATTACATGTTGTATATGTATCTGGATTAGGAAATATATCAAGTTACCATAAAAATAGATCAAATGGTGACAATATGCATAACTATCATTGAATAATTAAATGAATGGAAATCAATAGATGCACTTTTCATTCATCAAATAAGTATGTAGATTTTAAATGCTTCTATGTTAACATGAATTACATAATCATACAAATATATACAAACATAATCATTCACTAAGTAATAAACATACATGATAAACAATATAGAATGGTAGATTTGTAAATGATATACTTGAAAATAAAACGAAGGTGAATTAAGTTGAAAGTTTTAGAAATAGATTAGGTTTATCACTGCGTTTTCTATCATTATTATCATCATCATCGTTATCAACATTGTCTTCAATACGATTACCAATTAATGGCATCATTAACGATGTTGGTGGTGAAGATAAACCTGTTGGTTCTGGATCAGTGCTAGTATTCTGATAATCGTGACAACGTGGCATAGTAGACAGTAAACGAGTAGCTTCACGTAATGTCGTCTGTTAGTAAAGAAGGAGGATAGAAAAAGAGCAGACAAATTAGTCAAAAGTAACAATAATAACTGTAATAATAGTGATTGATGGTAATGATGATCTAATTCACCGTGTACAGGTTCCTGTAATTGACTTTTGAGTCACTAATTATGTGTGAAAGCTACTAACACAACCCAAATAACTTAGTTGAACTAGGTGGTGCTGAACTTGAATCCAAAATTAAATATATTTGAAAAATGAATACTTTAATTGCTGAGTCATTATACCACATAGTCAATATTAGTTAAACAAGAATGGACATCATTTTTCATTCGATGGATTAAAACATTTATTCTTGAAAACTCTAGAAGTTAAAACGCACAATTTCTAAAATGAGCAACTAATACAAATGTCCAATTAGGCTACCAGAAGAAGTCATACATACAGAAGGATGTTATTTTCCAGTAAATATGACCATTATGATTTTTGAATAAAAGGAGATTGAGTATAAATAATTCGGTCTTATAATAGTAATCTATAATACAAAACGAATGATACATAGTGTTATGTAATAACTTTAATTTTAAATTATTTGACCAAATATTCATGAAGATAGTAACGAACGATTAAATAAAGAAAACGTAATTACAGTAATCACTAGTCCAAATATGTAATTTAGTAGATTATATAGTGAATCTAATGAGAAATTCTTAAAGCATTTTGACGTTCCATTAGTTAATAAGAATTGTTACGTAAGATTAATCATACAAATAATAATGCAAAAACAAATATTTATAATTTTGTTTAACAAAACGGGAGAAGGTCTTTGATTCTGTCAATGGTTAAAGTAAGGATAGTGGTTTTAAAATCTCCCTTGGAAACAAAATTTTAATTTGTAGGTAGTATAAATATTGAACACTTCAACTGTATAAGAAACATGAATTCGTTAATTATAAACTCTATATTTACATGGGAAATGATGTATACTTTAAAAGATTTATTCAATTGCACTAACCCAATTCATATAAACAAACTAATCTAAATTAAAGTTATTACACAATCTGTTTTAACTCGTAAAATAAACTAAAATGACTGATGTCTATCAGTCGAGAAGTTAATATAATGAACTTTTGGACACGTAGAGTTTGTATGAAAGTCAATGATGTAATTTGGCAATTCATATTGAAACATATGAAGCGAATGTTTGGTGTAGTAATTAAAAGTTCATTATTTATAAAAAAAGAATATAATAGGAAATTATGAAACACAATCTAACCTGGGCTGATACTGTACGTTGAAAACCAGTCGACATTTCACCATATTCATTCGAAGTATAAACAGATTTGTTTGATAACTCAGAACTAAGTTGTCGACTATTTGTTAAACCTTTATTATTTAGAAAAAATAAATAAATAAATGTTTTACTAGTTAAACAAAAATTCTTTTTCTACAGTTAAGGAATGATCGTAACAATAAAACACCAAGATATTCATCATATTTACTTGATATTAAACAACATATACGTTGTAATGTCAGTAGTTTGTCGGAATAGAATTATCTTATTGATTAGATCCTCATCAGGCCTTACTCTAACTTATAATAATATTTATGTGCAAATAAGAAAAATGAAAATCCAATATATGAGTCAAAGGTGATAATGAAATAGACGAATTACATAAATTATCATAATTAGTAAGAGGTGCAAATTGATAGCCATAGTAAAGGTGTATTAGTAATGATAAGAACAATAAAACTAGCTTGAATAAATATTTCAATACAGCAAATAGATTAAAACACAAGCAGATTAGACATTAAAATATCTATCACGAATAAATGAAAGTTGAAATTCTACAACTGGATGACGGCCCAATGGTGCAGATGGTTAGGCGTTCGTCAACATGAAACTCCTGGGGTGGAGTCTAGGGTGTGTACTACTGAGTGTTATACTACGACGAAACAGCTGTATAATTTTCCTTGGTATCAATGGTACTCTACCAGTATCAATCTACGACAAACCCAGTCAGCTAAAAATATTCGTAAGAAGATAACGTAATAATGTGTAAATAGACAGTTCTAATAAAATAAATGGTGGAAACAACAAACAAAAGAGGGATGAAGGGAATGTAAAACAAATTAAAACAAATAATGTGCAAAGTCCATGGAGCCATATCTTAGGTTTTATTTAGCCGGTGAAGAGATAAGGGTGTCATATATATTTTGAATGCATAAATAAAGGGTTGCTGGTTTGAATTAATATGGCTCTTGATATGTGTAATAGACGAATTCAAGCCTCATTGGGAAGTTGTAGTGGTACACGGTATATAATTTGAAATGACTTTGCTCTTTCAATTATGTGCCCGCTTTCTATCAAATGAGCTAGGATAGAGCTGCAGACATCGTATGTCTAACCTTTGCCAAACCATACAGGGAGGTGTTCATTCATTCGTTGGTTTAGTTGTCTGGCTGGCTTGAAATTTCTCGTATTTGCATATAAATATTATGGTATATTAAAGTAAAGTTTGATGAAGATCTAATTGAAAACAATTTTGTTTGCTTATATATATTTTTTCTACATTCTGGAAGTATTCAGTATTCTTGAAAATTATCTACAAAATTATTTTAAACTTAAAGTCTTTTAAATAGTTGATAGAATAGCTGTCCAAATGAAAACAACCGAAGCTAAGAATACAGAAAAAATAAGTCCAACCACTTCTTTAATTGGTCAACTTTAAACCCATTAAGTTAATAGTAGAATGAATTTGTATAATCCCATTGATTTGTGATAAACTGAATCTGGTCAGTCACTGTTGCCGTATGTGCATCCTGAGCAAATTGCATCGATATAGCGAATGTTCACAAGTATCATTGGGATTATACAAATTCATCCTACTACCAATTCACCCATTTAAAGAGTGTGACTGCTTGGACTTAGTAGTCTAGTGGTGGACGCGGTGGTGTTTGATACGAAACGGACTGAGTTTGAATCCCACTGTGAACATCAACATTGGGATGCAGGTACATCCAGCCGACGAGTCCCAAATAG
Organism: Schistosoma japonicum; assembly: GCA_025215515.1. Taxonomy (NCBI): domain Eukaryota; kingdom Metazoa; phylum Platyhelminthes; class Trematoda; order Strigeidida; family Schistosomatidae; genus Schistosoma; species Schistosoma japonicum. Next base: position 37,393,112 of record CM046069.1, on the reverse strand, counting down.
GACGAAACGTGCGCCTGGATTCAACTTGCCAGTCACAATCCAAGTACGAATGATACCATTAAGTCAATAATTTTATGATTCAATTGAGATGGCTATTTTTTGTGGACCATTTGGTTGGCATTCAATGGTAAAATTCCCACATATCACAAACTGGTGGAAGTGGTGCAGAGTATTAGATGTTCACTAACATGAGGCCCCTGGTACAGAATCTGGGGTGCACACTGCTGAGGAGTTCCACACTAGAACGAAATAGCTGTCCTGGTCTCCCTGGTTTCCAATAAAACCCTGCCAACGTCAATCTGTAACATATTCAATCAATTAAAATTTTATAATTAATATAACTTGATCTGAATAACGTACATATAGCCTACTCATTCACTTTTTTTGCACCTTAAACTTGCCTTAACTGAATGCTATTATTATTCACTTTTATTTGTATTCTCGTTGTAACTTCCAATCTTCTAAACACATATGGAATTTAATTAGCACTTATTTCACTCTACTATTTTTTAATTAATATCACCGTATACATTACGTAATCAACGATCAAACTATTGATCTGAACAGTAATTACATTACTATTTAAGTTGAAGTGTGTTTGTAGAGACTGATATCAATGGTTGAGCAATCGCTGTAAGACCTGAGAATCCTGGATTCCATTCCTGATGGGAACCATGTGCACACGCTGCTGAGAAGTCCCAAACTAAAATGAAACAATCGCCCAGTACTCTCTATTTTTCAGCAGAACAAAACTGAGATCAATCTGTGACAACCATATTGATTCCCTCATCCATATTAATTCCATACATAATCGTATTATTTATTTAACGATTTCAATCAACTTATAAACTTATTCATCGTAACATGTATACTAATCATCCAACCATTTCCAATTTGATTAATACTTCTCAAGTCATCCGTTGTATATTTAATAAATTAGGTGTCGGTCGTTTTGACCACTCCTTTAAATCAGTAAAGTGGATTTATGACTGTAGAATCTGATAAGAATTACCTGGAAAATATATTCCTTTTCATATATCCGTCATTTGATAATAGATTTATCAACGATGATAGATTTTGTTTACTAATTACGTAAATTGGTTAAATAATAAGATGTTGTCCACTAAGGCATATTCTATGATACTTCCAGTAATACAGTAAGACAGAATTGATTTGAAAAGTAGTGATGTATTTAAGTTATGCATTTCTAACAACAGATTCACGCCTATATACATGTTAAGGTATTTATATATAAACCCTAAAGAAGGTTAATTAAATCAAAGGTCAAATAAATAAAAAGTAATAGTTGGAAATATCAGAGAAACTATAAAAAGTTGTTACACTAACCTTGATAATGAAATGGATTAGAAATTATGAAGTTAGATTCACAGTTAAAAACATTTACCTTTTATATCGTTTGGTCAATTAGTGACCAATTGGATGCTTATCATCTTATAAGTGCTGGTCGAATTCCACAAATCAAGGTGCAACATGGTCAATGGTTTGAGTGAATTAACGTTAGGAGTACTATACTATGATGAAAAGTAGTCGAGTTTAGTAGGAAAGAAACTGTGTTCGACCTAGGTTACTTCATATCCATCACTTATCAGCACTCCATCTGTGACTTAATCATGTTATTCCGCAAATAAGTATCAACTAATGAATGATTCTTTTCCCAGTGTGTGTATTATTCTAGTTATAGTTGTAATTAGGTTGATTGATAATTAAATTTCATATCAGAAATTAACCTGCTGTTGAAAACTATCGAAATAAAAACAAGAAACATCAAACAGCTGATTCGTCAAAGCAGGATTACTCAGTTCCAGCGTACACTAATGCCCCCCACTCGGAATCTAGTATAGATTCAGCTGTTTTTGCAGTGAGCACTTAACATTTGAACCACTAAACCAGCATCCAATGGTTAATATTTCTAAATCTAGTCAATTCGCTATGTACATTACGTGACATCATCCATTACCACAGGTAGGCCCTATATAATTGAATTCCACTCGACACGTCTTCCTACTAGTGATCTGGCAATTACCTCTTAAAGTTAGTCACTAGTAAGACCATGTTGATTAAGTGTTGTTAAAAATAATACATTTGGCATCAACAATTGCTAAAATAGTTACTATGAATGAAAATTATTAACCATCAGTGGCTACATAATTTTCATCAGATATTTATATTGATGAGAAAGACAAAAAAGCTTAGGTAAATAATCCTTGTCTATATACGGTGTTGCAAATGAACTCATCGGGAAGAATTTCTTGGTTGAGTAAATGTATTTAACACACATTATGTATACATTTATTTACTTTGGATGATATGGCGCACAATCAAGTTCGATATATACCAGTAGTCAGATAATAACTTTGTATTCTAAATTTATACCTGTATATCGTTGAAAACATATTCTGTACATCAAGTAACCCTATGAAATCTTTTATATATAAGATCAAAAAATTGTCAAAACAGAAGATAGAAATTCTGATAGCAATGAATATTTTTTCGGTATAAATCAAGAATAACTTACACCTTCAGTATTACTTTCTTGTATATACGTACAGTATAGAGAATAGTTATAAATGTAAATTACTTGTATATGCTAGATAAGATAACTGTTAATAAATGTTTAATTGAAAGATAAGATAAAATTAAGTCTAGTAAATTATGAGGAGCAGAAAATTTCTATTTGCTGCTTATTGATAGTAATGTTAACCTATTAAATGTATTCATATTTTCAGGCTAAACTGTTCATTTTTCATAACGTATCAGTTAGTCATAAACACGATAGGACATAGCACTTACTATGTGTCAACTCAAACTCCGATACTACATTGGCACGATGAGATCAAATAAACAGAATAAATACTAGAATATGGTATAACAACAAGAAATTGAAAAGTATGCATGAAATAATGCGGCTTAAGACCTAGTAGAATATAAAGAATGGATGCACCTGAGCCATTATGACCGATTCTGAGCCATCTTATCTAATATCTCCATCTTATGCTTGAAATTGTTACGCGGACCCCAATCAGCTATTCTCCACCTACCGACAAAAAACGAATGTGGTATAAGATAGTTGAGCACGGTAATCCTTAAATTAGAAATAATGAATTTAGAATGAATGGAGATAGTGGATACAACAGACAGCAAACCTTAAAAATATCGTATAGAACATCAGCACATATATTCCAAATAATACATTAACGTAGTAGTAAGTAAAAGTATTCAACGAATAGATATACATTACTAACCTGTTGGGATATTAATGTATATTCCATCAGAATCACTCATTTTTATATCTTTACGATTATCTACACTATCATTTGGATTATATGAACTGGGTAGTTCAAGTGAATTTCTACGACTAAAATATTCATCAGACGATTCAGAATCCACAAGATTTCTTAACCATTTCACAATAGGTTCCCATTTTTCTGGATAATATGACAAGTATTTTACTACAGCAGCATTTTGCGTTGAAAGTTCAACAATGAATTTTGTACATTGGTAGGCACGTCGAGGATCACGAGTATAATCTTTATGAATTAAATCTATAGTGAAGAAAAAAAAGATGATTTTAAAGAGGCCGTAAGTTGTGAATAATTTTCATCTAATCGTTACTGAGTAAGAGGGATCCTTTATCCTGCGATTGTATGTCCTTTCTTAAGTACACAAAAAGTACGTTCTACCACACTTAATACAAGAAATAAATAAATTACCATCTACGACTGATAGATTTCATTAATACAAGAGATATCTAGATAATACTTTCATTACTTGTGAGAAAAATGAAGAACTCAACAACTCGTTGGAGTAGGATATTTGTCATTAAACATTAATTGATTCATAGAATGATCAAAATTTAACACTAAAATTCTGTTTTTTGACGTTCTACTAAAAAAAAGAAAACAAGATAAATTACTACATTGATCAATATACAAAAAGTCAAGCTAGATCAATCAGTACACAAATTTTTTACGGGTGAGTCCCTATGAGCAGGAAGAGAAAATTGATTAACCTTCTATCCTCATGTGCTAGATGTATTTGTACTTACAAAACTGAATACATAACATACGTTACATATGAGTGGTGGCTATCATTCAAAGTTACTTGAGATGAACCTGCTTTTTTCCAGTTGGACATTGATTAGTAGTGTATCGCTTCAAGGAACCTCAATGTGGATATAAAAATTAACTCATTGTTGTGAAGCAGGTTACATTGGTTTCACATAGTGATATTTTTCAACATGCGTTATTGAACATTATTCTGGCTGGTTATATAAACCAATCAACAGCCATATTCTAGGACACGGCATAACTTCTGTTCACATCACCCCACCAGAGCCGTTCATCCATAAAATCAAACTAATTTGATCACCACTAAATAACTAGACAAACAAAGTATCAGTCAATACCCAGTAAACAGTGCTAATTGAATATATATGCATCATCACAAAATGTTAACGAAATTACATGCACTATCAATGTTGATAGAAAATGGAGGCAATAATTAAAGAAGAACATACAAATTTATGATCCTCTATGGAGTTGTTTGCCTAAAATGTTGAAATACCCTAAGTTAGAGAGGTGCATTTATTTCATGTATTTTTTTTCGCATAATAATTTGTCATTTATTTTCCCTATGCATCAAATAGGGTTTATCATCGTTGTACACCTAGGGAAATATTAATTTACTACTACACACTTAATATGTCTTTCAAAAACAAAATCTATACAGTAATCACATAGTATTTTAATATTCACAAATAAAAGTGGAGTTGATATTGTTTAAATTTTAAACAAATGTTTTAAACTAGGCTGAACTGTAATGTACTGTAATGTAGTGTAATGGATGCCTACTACATAAGACATATACATAAAACTTGTACAGATTGGCAGAAACAACGTTATTAGAAAAGTATACAAATAAATGTAATATGTTAGAGAGTACTCGACAATTATTTAGTCCTAGTATGGAACTACGCAGTACTACACACTCACAACATCATCACACATCAAATTCAGAATCTTCAGGTAGTGTGGTGAATGTTTAACCATTAACAAAAATGGGCAAACCAGAAACTAATCGTAAGATTCGCAAATTAATCATTTTATACTACAGCATGATTATCACATAATATTCTGTTCATACATAAAAGTGTAACACTATTTTTTTAACAACCATTGTAACGTAAGTTTCTACTAAAGTAAATGCACAAATTCTCATAGATCTACTTACCAAATAAAACGCAATGAATTAACCTAGTGAACACTGACTGAAATGCACAGTTACTAGCAAATAAATACAAAAAAGGTGCTCAAACAAAATTTAAGTATGGGTTGTGATGTTGAAAGATGCATGAATTATATGTACTTCATAAAAGAGAAGTGAATTTCTCTGAAAAGAAAGTTAGTAGTTAGGTTTATAAAGAGAAATAAAACAAATTCCCATCATGATATTATTATGTAGACAAGAAAATATTGAAATTAAAAAACATATTTCAGTTACTGTATACTTTGAAATATGATGATGGCGGGTAGTATCACGAGAGATTAGAAAAAGGTAAGAAGTAGTAGTAGCCAAGACTAAAATTTGAATTCAGTGTATTAAATTACTGGCTTAAATGAAAACTGTGAATTTTTTATAAAGTTGTTTCGATAGCAATCATCATTACCTTCTATCCGTGACAGAAATTGACATAGTTCGAGCTCAGTTATATCTGAGAATGTTTCAAACCACAGAATCGTACCTTATTCAAGGGGTGGCGGATGAATGACAAATGCCAGTTTTAAACATGTATCACCTATTTTATAAGTATTTTCGTCCAAAATATTAAAATAATGCCTTTGTACATTGTACATTGTACTTTAGACCCTTCAGAAATTATTAAATGCTTGAATTTATGCTTAAATTCTACATTGTTTAAATTTCGAGGAGATCTCTATAAACAAACAGAAGGTGTAGCGATGGGATCTCCAGTGTCTCCAATAGTTGCTAACTTGTCTATACAAGTGCACTCTCAAAATGTGTCTATCCGCCCAAACTCTGGCTAAGGTACGCAGATGACACTTTCATTATTATTACAAAACGAGATGCACTAGATGAACTTTTTAAAAATGTCAACAGTATTTCCAACAACATCAAATTCACTAAGAAAAAATCGAGACTGTCGATCATAAATTATCCTTACTCGACTGTCTGACAGAAAGGAAACAAGACAACTATCTTAAGATTAACATTTTTTGGAAACCAACGTATTCTGGAAAACACATAGACTATAAATCAGCTCATGCAAAATCAACAAAAGTGACAGTTGTTGGAAACCTGATAAACAGAATCCATCAACTAGTAACAGATAATAAAGACAAAGAAACTGAATTAAACTTAGTGATGTCTACACTAATGATGAACAACTACCCCAATAACTTTATCAAAAAGATACTTAAGGAGAACGCAATAGGAAAGACGAACTGAAGGTCCAACCGAAAGAGTGGATTGACACTGTGGTTGTGCCATACAGGAATGGAACATCTGAAGAGATTAGAAGAATTTTGAATAAACATGCCATACGCGTTTTCTTCCGAACAAACAACACACTGGGCTCTGCACTTGTAAATATCAAGGACAGAGTACCAAAAGAAGAACAAACAAACTGTGTCTATGAGATCAAATGTAATGATTGCAATGCCAAATACGTAGGAGAAACATCACGACAATTGAATCTAAGGATGAAGAAACATATACTTTGTTAGAAACATATTCCCAAATCCTCTAACGATATACGGAAACTCGAAAATAAGTCAGCAATAGCATTACATTCAATAGAATCAGGGCACAGTATCCATTTTGATGGAATTAAAATCCTTCAAAAAGGTTTTAACTCCTACAAAGAAAGGCTAACATCTGAAGCCCTACACATATGGGTAAATCCGAATAATATAAACCGACGAGACGGAGTTCTGTTAGCTGCACCATGGTAACTAATGTTTAAACAATGAATTCAAACTTCTACTACTGCAACTTCCGACGCATTCTATTTATTTATTTATTGATTAATTCTGTTTAGAATTATGTGTTCTAATTACACAATTCAACGTGTAGCCATTTGCAAATATTCACCCTTCCTTTGACGCATTATCATTACATTGGTTTACTCCAACTATGTTTTGATATCAAGCCCATCTTCAGTTTGTCTATCCCTTACCGTGAACAGCATATGTGTACAAATTGTTGTAACATGAAACTACACACGAAGTGCACACCTTCCTACATTCACATCAATTCCAATATTAATTCACTTACAATGACTCATATAACAATTTCATACCCTGTATACGATTGGATATTCGTAATCAATTTGACCTCTTATTTTCACTTATATTCGATAATTTTTGATTTGGGTTATTTCCCTTAAGAAGCTTGGACCAGCTTGCTGAGCGAGACGTTGGAAATTTTTCCTAAATTTCATCAGTTGAGATTATTTACAAATATATTCTCTTCAGATTTATCACCTATAGTAAAAAGCTATATTAGAAAATCAATCATCTATCTTCATGTTTCGCCACTCAGTTTTACCGTCAGCAAATAATAGATGATATTGATGTCTCTAAGATAACATTCGTGAAGTAGGTATATTTAGTAATACAAGTAACTCGATAGAAAAGCTGCATATGATATATTATTAGTTTCCTTTTTCAATGACATTATTAATATTTATATCTTCTTAATATCATCTTGCTGTGTTGATATAAAATGTGTTAATTAGCGACAATGTTGATTTATGTCAGGTTCACTGTAACTTATCACTGTATTAACTAATTGGCATTAAACTACATACAATTGAATGTTTTTTTTTTAAAATGTCTAAACTCTAAATATTATTATATAACAGTATACAATAGAAATTAAATGAATTGATGCTTATTTATATGAATAGTGATTCTTATATTTGTAATAAACAAATTCAGTGCACAACATTGAACTATAAGTTACATCAATCAAATATAAAAATAATATTAATACTAATAAATTGATTAAGCAATGAATAAGAAAAACTATGAAAATATAATCTACAATAAATAAAAATGTTTATCCATGATTAAATAATAACAAAAAGGTGGATGATGATCATACAGCCAGTAGTGTAAATTATTCATTAGCTAAGCGTTAAAACTAAAGGTTATGTGTTCAGTTGATTGATTAGACCATAGATGCATAAAACAGTTGTTTAATATCTTTTGGTTTTTAAAGGTCATCTAGCTATAACAAATATGCAAATTATTAGAGTCAACAATCTCCAGAAACGTAGTCTACCAGAGATATACTATGGTTTGATTTTATAAAGACGCAAGGATCAGAAATTTTCAGGGAAAGTACAATTTAAGCATAAGCTATTGCTATTCTTAAAATGTCCACGAAGTATAAGATTAGCCAACCAGCGTTGAGCGGAAAAATTTGAAAACTTGTCACTTAGGACTGAAATATTCGATGACATTCGTAAACCACTCAAGAACAATAAATCTATGAAGAAAAATCGATTTCCGGTAGTATACATTAAAACTTGTAGCGTTGAACTTATATCCACAACCTTAACTGTGAAACCTAATATAAAACATAGCGTTAATCATTATCCTATCCTTAGACACTAACTTTAATGTTTAATTTCTAACACTAATGCAACTCTAAACCTTAGTTCGAAACAAAAGCTTATCCCTGATTTTATGACCTATCGATAACCTTGACTCCTGACGTCTATTCCTAACATTAAAGTCCATCAAAAACAATTTATGACACTTTGATGACTATTTGCCTACCTCTAATGGTTCGAGAGTGTGGATGTTATAAGCTTGTTAATATTCGAAATATATATGTCACTGCTTCATTCATCTTCAAACAATATAACTTTTAAAGAACTTCGGTAAATTTCCGAAGCATGTAAAATCTCCAATAGTATCTTTTTTTTACCGATACAGTTATTATTTATCATTATTATCTGAATGAACAATAGCCAATAAAAATATGTGACGCTGACTGGTTAGTTAGTTCATTTGCATTCCGTAATTAGATGCCATCTAGTCATAATAAATATACGTCGTAGACATTTTATTCTCTAAAGAATCAGGTGACGCGAAGTCATCAAAGGTCCACAACTGTTATGCAAACATTGGTAAGAGAGTTATGACTAAAAAGGAAAATTCATAACACTTACTTAAAAGACCATGAACTTGAGGAGGTCCGTATTTATTGCTATCTTGATTATCAGCGTTAGATATTACATGATCTGACTGGATATTGTCGTTTTTCATTTCAGTATCATTCCATGCCCATAATTATCGATCACCATTTGGACGTGGTGCCCACACATATTTTTTATCATTATCTAAATATATTTGTTGGTTAGTCAATCCATCAATAACTGCTATAATTCTAGCTGGTTGAATACAATCAGTAAGATGCAACAGTTCACTAAGTAAATCAAAATACTGTCTTAATTCACTTTGAGGACGATTATGAATACGATCGAGTAACTGAAAAAAAAACATGAAGAGGAATATTAGAACACGCTATTACTTGATTTTTCATTATACAGAACAGTTTTGCTCAATAGATCAAAAGAAATAATTTTGAAAGTATTTTACATCACGAAATGAGGTCATTTAGAATGCTAAGAATAAAGACGTTATCCAGTAACCTCTTTATTCTAATAACCATTTCAGTTAGTCATAATCAATGCAAAACTTTGCCCAGGTTTATATATAACACTGACACAAAATTCGATAAAATTAACAAGATAAGTGTATGACCAGTGGCAGTGAGAAATCATTGAAAATATTATTTAAACATGAAAATGTGTTAATCAAGGAGTGCTAGAACTAATAATCTGGAAAATAAGAAGTAGATGCGTCTATGCCGCTGTAATAGATTCCAAAACTTGTTACATCTCGTCTTCAATTATTAATTATCTTTATCGTCCAAACTTTGACCAATCTACATAACTCAGACCAACGATCAATGACCGATGCAGTGTCTTGCCTTGGCTATCTACAGTTCTCTTCAAAATCAATCATACTGCAGCTAACAATGCATGTTTAGGTACTTGGATAATTCCCAAGTTGTCAAGTACATCTATACCTAGCAAAACGAAAGTTTTTTTTAACAGAATTGAAAAACATTAACTTACACATAAAATAAAGCACTGAGAAGTGTCCCATGAACTTGCCGATATGTGTAACATTAATTCACGGATACGTTGTCTCAGAGATATTGGTTCATTTACTACAACAGTTGGCAATTCATTTGAATTTACTCCAGCTGCAGAAATATTACCGGCAGATACATTTTGATTTCCTTGATCATCAATACCAAGCGGAGTTAAAGTTGGTGTGATAGGATTTTCTAAATATGCTTTTAAAAGTACTTCGCATAATCTATATAATCCTACAAGTTGAGTAGAAAAATAACTTGTTTCACTAAATGTAGAATCTGATGCTGTATCTGTTTTAATATTTGAAATAACAGGCTTTGAAATAGGATTTAATAAAGATGGGACAGATAAACCAAGCCATACTACAGTCTCCTTTTGTGGTCGAAGTAATAGTCGGCTTAGTGAATGTTGACGATATACTAAAGGTGGATGAGTAGCATTATCATGGAGAGATAGCGGATCTACAAAAAACACAAACAATAAAGTTTAAAACATCTTTAACTTAAAAGTAAATGTAAAGTACAATGGAAAACCCACACAAAAAAAAAGACTTATCAACACGACTTCGATCAACAATCCATGATTTACTTTATAAACTGATTTGGAGTGGCTATTCTTAGCTTACTTTCAGCTTATTCCTGCACCTGCCAACATCGCACGTCTAGGTAACCAATGGTTGGGAAATGCACCACGTATGCTAAACCACCTTTGTTAATGAAGACTCACCTAGCATTATGTATCTAACTGTAGTATAGATCAGTCAATGTTCCAAATAAACACGGGGAATATTTAAAAGTTATTTACTGTCAAATGTTGGTAACCTAATGAGAAAAAAACCGAGAAAAATACTGCTTATTACGCCTATCCGTTGTTGGTAGTGAGACATCACGCTTCTGAGACGAGTGATGCAAGTTAACAAAAGACAATCGAAATTTCTGTATCTGTGTTAAGAATCCGTCAAATACCAAACTGAGGTCGAATAAAGAAATAATGTGAACTGTGAAGAGATAAGCACTATACAAACTATATGTAGAATAACTCAAAACGCCTAGATAAGAGCGAACGTTTTTAATACATAGCTGGAATCTTCTAGTCTACATTGTATATTATAGTTTACAGTAATACACGGATTCAGATGATCGAATTGATTAAATAATGAAAAGTAGGTTTCCATAATGCTGAAACAGAATTAATCAAAATTTAATTATTAATTTTGTTGCACTGCAGCATATGTAATAGATAAATTCCGTAACACAGTAAAAACTGAATTGAGTGGTGAAGAATTGTTCATACGCATCATATGACGAAAACTGATTTAATCACGTTAATCTAAGTTACTGAATGATAGACAAGAGGTAGACAAACATAGTAATCTAAGGTCGATCAAAGTAGTAAATGAAATTAAACACGACAGATATGAATGCAATGCTTTTTGCATCATTTATTCAACAAATTTGGAGCTTGATCACCGTTTTGAAGATTGTTTTTAAACAGATAGATTACTGAAAACATGAAATTAATATTTAGTTTATGGTTCATTTGCACTTGGAGATGAGCTATGAATAAACAATTTAAATTATTAACAACAAGTTTGCTGAAGCAGACTTGTCTGTTTTATTTGATTATTATTTTACTCCATAGATATGAAACCAAGTGAAAAGCTACTGAAACAAATATTGTTTGTTAGCAAGTCTATGTATTTGAGGTTTGCAAGAAGTTTATTTAAATATTAAATGTTATGTCATCATGACCATAAGTAACAAAAAGTAAGTTATCATTGTTATCATATTCAGAAGTATAATAAAAATCAATCAACTAAAAATTAATGAACCTCTCAATTCGCCCATTTATACACTTTGTATATACAGTTAAGCAACTTGTAAATTGGATAACTATATGTGAGATATTAAAAGACTGTCATGCATTATTGTAACTACGAATGTACGTGGATTAAAATATTAAAAGTACATCTCAAAGCCAAAATGTAATGCTTTACTTACTGTGCAGGGTAATCTCAAACTATGCATATATATATATATATATATATATATATATATATATATATATATATCAGGCATTTAGTGAACAATCGATTTATGGTATTTTGATATTGTAGATTGTCGCTAATTTAGTACGAAGCCGTTATTCACAGATGTACTAAAATGATCTAGTTTTGTGCATACTATAATTTATCATTTATGATACATCAATCTTTCGCATTTCCACCATAGAATTACGTGAATTCTAAAGTTTGAATGATAGGATATAGTGAAAGATACTTATCTAATATTAGCATTTTTGGACTAAAGATAGGAAGTAAAAAGGCTGAGCCTGTTTACCTATCTTAAAGTCTTACTATCCCTAATAGGTTGTTATCTGGCGAAATCGTTGCGCGGATTCAAAAAATTCGTTTGGCTTTTGTCAACTGTCATCATTCATCGAGTATACAAAATGTTCATCTGTCAATCAGTGAACGAGTATATTGTGCATTAGTTGGCTTTCTTTTGCTACATAAATTTGAGATATTAGATTTAATAGTCAGAGACATTCGTAAGTTATTAGTATTTGACGACTGATGCCACTGAAACATTACTCTCGTATCTTAGGATTATCAAGTATGTTATACAGGGCAATGACCAAGGCCGGAAAGTCAGTTATTTTGATTGTAGATCTTCATCAACTAAAGAGGTTGTGTGCCACACCTCTATGTGTGGTTGTGAATGGGTTTGAAAAAACTATGGGCGGCTGAATTAAAACGTTGGATTATTTCATAAAGTAGCTGACGGTTAGTATGAACAATGTTGGTAAGTACTATCTATCAATGTATGTGAGCCAGATTCAATGATGTTTATGTCTGAACGTTTTTGATAGGTAGACTGGGAAACTGATTACAATATTACATAATCTAACAGCTACTTTACGCGTAGATGGTGTCTGTGTTGGCGGGGTCAAAAAACTCATATCACACGATCTACAATGAAATTAACATTTTGCAATCTTGGCTGTGGTTATTTAAAACATTTTCCATGTTAAATAAGTGCGTTGTATCCAGTATTTATTCATTCATGGATGAATGTTTCATTTCAGAGTGTAATGTTCATTGAAGATTTAATTTCAAACAGATCTATCATTATTTTTGTATTTTTCCGCCGTTCTGTTGGTCCTTCCTTACAGCTGACACATGAAATATTTTTAGTGAAAATTACACCCTATTATGCGTTACTTACTATGCGAATGGAAAATATTATCTAACACTGGACAGATCACACACAGTAGACATTAGAAATGTGGTGGATAACTTTCAATCTTCAATACCTATCCGACTGATGATAATTGGTTGTGTAAAAACTCCATTAAAACGTCCTGTTCCTTACAAATCAAGAGAAACGATATATTATGAAGAATCAGAGTGTAGTGATATATTGAAGGTAATATTCTGACAATCTAAAAAAATTTCTAAATACGTATACAGTGATACAAGTGTTGATATTCAAAATGTGTATGTATGCAAAAATACATACCCGAGACTCTGTACGCATCAAACGATGTTTGAAGTAGTAGAATAGTAAGGAGGTAATATAAATTACCCATTTCTCGATGTTGAGCCGGACTCCACACACGTAACTGATGAGACTAAATGAAAAGTATAAAAGTTAAAGAAGAGAAATCAAATACGAATATGACATTCCGTCTAAGTAAGCTAGAAAGGTGATTTACTAACTAAGTTTGTTATAAGGATTCCAGAAGTTATTTACATCACAAGCAGACACATGTCAGTGAATTATTTAAAATCAGAAAGTACCCTGAAGCTATTTCATCTTTGTATTAAACTTGTTGCGCTGTATGCATATCATATAAAGACGAGCTTAAGAAGTCTAGGTTTCAAAGCAGACACGATCACTAAATATTTTATTTTGAGCACCAACTTTCTCTGTATCTGTGCTTTTACCCATCATATTGAATACCACAGCATTAACATGACTATATCAGACGATTGAAGATAACTGCAAACTTTTAAAGTAAAACATTTAATGAAAATCATACTTTCACATGCAGAACTCATTCACCAAATGAATGACATAGAGAAAGCCTCAGCTAAAACTCACCAGGATTTATTATAATCTCACAAAATCTTAATTTACGCAACTGATCATGTAGGTAGGAACTTCGATATATAATTTAAAGAATCACAATTCGTTGAGAAGGTTCTAGCTAGTAAATATTTATAGAACTGTATAGAATAATGAGAAAATAATTATCATTCATGAAATTTATGAATGCAAACCTACCCAATTAGGAGCATTTTCAGCAAACGATGCATAACAAGCAGGAACTTGATGGAAATCAGATGATTTGTTACTATTTGGTTCAATGAAAATGCTTAATATTCTTTTGATCGCTCTTAAATTGGATAAATGTACAGTAGCATGTGGACACATTTCTGCATAACCACGAAGTAAACCAAATAATGCGCCAGCTTCTGTTAAATGTTCAGCTATTTGACCATTGTCAAATAAACCAAGTAAGTAATTAATCAAGCCAGTTAATGTACCATCAAGCTACAAAAAAGAATATATGATAGTGAAAAAAAGTAATCAAGTTTAACTTAAACTATTGATAATAAGCAATGAAATATCTAGTTGAAATGTAAATTGACTCAAGTTGATATATATATTTCTTGTCAGTACAGCAGATACTTAGATGCAATCATTTTATGGATTTTAAGTTTACAATTGATAAGTATCATATGGTTAATATAATATAAATGTAAATAAAAAAAAACAGTTGTATCTAAGTCCATATTTTATGAAGACATATAACAAATTGCTTCGTAATTATCAACGAATTCATTGAAATATACAAGAGAAAAGTAATTATTGATACAGGAATGTGTAAGTTAACATTGACAACTGTATGTTTAAATGTAAATACTATTATTATTGAATATATTTATTATATTAACTTTCATAATGTTAATATATTTTCTAGTTTCATTAGAAGCTTATTATTAATAATTCCTTTGAACAATACGTAGTTATGATTTATGAATATAATTTATTTTATTAATTTTTTTAGAATATTTTTGTTATTGTTACGCACTGTATGCTTTCGTTTTCTTTATAGTTGATGATAATTATGCATATCCTGTTATTGAAGTGAGATAATTCTATATTACATCCTCACCAACTCATCAACAAAACGGGTATTAGAAAATCTAACTATGTTGAAGCTGTCTCAAGCAATCTGAGTGCAGAATTAACTCAAGTCTCCTCAACTCTCAGTAAGGTTCAAAAAGTGATAAATAATCTGAAGCGCGAGGAAGCACCAGTACTTGACATATTGATTCCGGTCACCTTTAAGAATAATGGTCTAATTCTAGCAGGTAGGTTGACTGATATATTATTTTTCTCCAAATGCAAAATATTACTTTATGACTGGTCTGTATAATCTTCTGAACTGATTATAGGCAGTAAAGGAAATGAACATGTTGGCCACATCACTAACATTAAAAGCATCATCAGTCTCGGTGAATCTATTTTAGATGAGACCTTAGGACTTATTTAGTAAGCCCAATTCGTTTTTACTAGCTTGCATCGCTTGTGGAATTTAATAATTTTCATAAATGAATATAAATATTACAGCATATATATATATATATATATATATATATATATATATATATATATACTTACAATGTTTGTTTCTTTAAAAGCATAAAATCCTTGTAATATAGCGAGAATCATGCTTGCGGTTTGTTGACGTGCTACCGGTTTGGGATCCAAAAGCAATGAAACTCTATGAACGTGATATAGGAAAACAGTAATTTGGATCATGAACGATATTATGGGAGAAATATTTGGAAACAACCCAAAAAGGCAATACTGTTGTAACATGAGTATGGAATGTGAAACTAACTATCATAATACTATATGCAAGTAATTGGTTTATTCCTGAAGCGCTTCAAAGTAAGTATTCGGTAATTGTCCTAAAATAGTATTCTTATTTTTGCGTAGAAAAATTCCTATTTTATTGTCTCGTAGGATTAGTGTTTGGAACTATGCAATCTAAGGTTCGTTTGATAAAATTAATCCAACAAATAGATAATATGATTAGGTAGCCAATTGCGAGTTTGTGTACCACAATATATATTGCCCAAGTAATAGATGGATAATAGTTCAGATTTGTTAAGCCATTTGTTGAACATCAAGTGCATTTAACTTATCAACTACCATAAGTGATAGTTAGCAGCCTATGACGAAGCAACCTTAACCTTATGTCCTCAAAATATTGACTAAACCATCAGTTTATCTTCAGGTATTAAACATGATATGAAGTTAAAAATCAGCTATAAATAACATGGAAGCTGAAGCATGTGTCCAACTTGCTACATTATATCAACACAGACAGATCCAGGGTGAATGTTAAGAATGAAGCAGTAGTTTGATAAAAAGCTAGACATGAAATAGCTTTCAGACTCAAAACTAAAAGGAAAAAAAAGTGAATAAATTCGAGATATGGTAAGGGATTTTGAAACAGGACACTTACAAATATATATCACTCATTTTATACAGAACACTTAATGTTTTCAAAAATTTGTTGCAATAGTCACAATGACCCCACATCACGTAGTCTACACTTGTCAGTCTAGATCAAATGTCTAAAAATTAAGTATAGTAATAATGGTAGCATCCATAAAGATTGGTGCTCTATTTAGTATTGTGTTTAACGCAATATGAAATTTACAACATGCAGCATTTCAACAAGTTACTCTTCTTTTTTTTCGCCTCCTTCTTCACCAAGTACATCTCAAAAAGTGCATACAAATAGAGAAAACCAAAAAATAGCAAGATATATACGTAAAATCGGATGGCAATTTTGTGAGAATTAAGAACCCTTACAATAGTCAACAACCTATATCTTTAAAAGCACAAATTTCTGACCAGGTTAGCCGTAGCGAATTTTTCACGGTACGGTAAATGTGCGGTACACATTTCATTATAGGCAGTATACTATCCTCGTCAAGATAAATAATACAGCCAGTTGTTAACCCACCTAGACTTTTGTGTTAATACGACTAAATTTGTTAGTAATATAAGTTTCGGAATATAGTGGAGAAATGCAATCGAGAAGCGTGCTTCGGAAATGCACCATGCTTTTTTCGAAACTGGATACTATATTGAGTGAAACAATCGCTGGATGCACGGTGCTTCCGTTACATTTCAATTTTCAAATTTGCTTTAGCATGTGGGTTGCTTGTTTACTATACTGGTTGGTGTCATGTATTATAGTGCTTAAGTTATGATATAAAGATGCAACACAAAGCAGATAAGAAAGGAAATTAAATTGTGCAATGACTGTTATACTAATGAATTTCAGTTTCACACAAATTTACTATAATGCAAACTTATAAAAATGAACTGCCTTCATGAAACGAAACAGAGGAAAGATGTATGAAGACTAGATAAAAGGAGTATGCAAACAATAATCTTTATTTCACCAACGTCATTGACAGGAAAAAACATCGTTTTTTCTAAGATCCTTTTAAATCATCAATATTCTTCTACAATATTCTAATAAATAAGAATAAAAAACAATGCAGACAGATGGTTATCTAGACAACTTAAATGATAAAATTAATTAATCTATACTCTAATCTATTTTATTTAGGTTACAGAAGAGTAATCAGATATATTAACTGACTGTGCATAGATGAAAAACAGCCATGAACCTAAATGTGTGCTGGTTGGTACTCATAAGTAAAGTACACCTGCAATCATGAGATAATTGATGTGTTTTGTAGGAGCACTCAGTTTCATAGTCGATGTTACCATTGAATCATTCAAGCAATGACTGACCTATCTGATTGAGATACTTACGGTGATGAATCACTAAGCAGTGACCAGTCAGTGAATTCGGATATATTTATCTGACTTTCTATGGTTTGTTAGAGAGAAAATATACAATAAGGTATTTTCCCTTCATAGAATAGAGTACCTATATATTATTATAAATAGTTTTGCATTCATTTAAAGATTCACTTCAAAAACACAAAGTTTCGATGCACACAAAATAATAATTAATACACCAATCGTCAATGAAACTTACAAACACGGTTGATTTGGGTTGATATAAAGAAAATGCATTAAACAACGTGTTGCACTGGGATGTGTAACAGCTAAACGTGTTAGCAAGTTAAGTAGGTCGGCATTTAATTTTGTTGTTATTTCTGTAACATTTGTTGCGGATAGACTAGTTAAGGATTCATTTGGTTTTAATGCCATGCTGAGTTTAATACGTGAATGTAAGCAAAGGAATGTATTAAATAAGAAATGTGATAATAATTTTGTGGCGAGAACTCCACGCTCAGGTTCTTGACGCAAACTGCTAACATCAGCCTGTAAGAAGAGATGGAGAAGGAACAAGATTTAGTTGATTAGGAATATTCTACTAAAAGAACAGCTCTTTGATTTATGGGGTAACCTAACAATTAACAGAGACAGAAAAAATAGTAATGCACTTGGGAAATTCAAGAGGTATATCTTCCACTTCGATCATTTCTCTTGACTTCATGTTGCTTAGTGAAGAAATGCAATAAATCAATAAGAAGGCCTTAAGTCTGATCACTGTGAAGGTTGTAAATGTTCCCTACTGAGGAACTCTATAGTAGATGCAACGAAATAGCTATCCAGTACATCCTGAATATTGATAGCTGTCTGTTCATGATGGAATCCATAAAATCCATAAGACTTCTAACCATAATTATAATTAATAAATGCTTATAAAGTCTCATAATAGGAATGATTTTACGCTATTGAAACATACATAAATATATTTGATTTTAAGTGAATGGCGTGTTATCAAGATATTTAATGTATTCAGGACTTAGTCATACAAATATCCAAAAAGCGCATCTGCATTCAAAACGGCCTTGGTTATTTGGTTGTTTTGTCGAGTGATTTAAACACAATTACATTTCATGTAAATCAAAATTTGGATACTCGACTCAATCAAACTGTTGAATATAGCAGATAATCAAAGACATTGGTAATATTGTTTTTGGAATGAATATAAGTGGTGGCATAACCAACGTTTTCCTTTGTTGTTTTTAAGCCTGATCTATTTTCGTCTAAATCTCCTAACAAGATTGTTTAAAATGCATTGCACTAATGTCACAAACATTGTCTTTTCATAATCTAAATTCACTTCCTCTTGCATTATTTGGTAACCTTGTTGTCTAAACAGCTTTCTTATCAGATAATCAAGTCTTGATAGTCAAAAAAACGATTTAATTTTAGTTATAAATTGTTAGGGATTCATAATCCCTAAAAATACAGTTAACAGTATTTGATTGTATTAATTAAATGTTATTGATTTTACTTAATGAATAATCATTGTAAATTGATCAATATAAAAAATCGATGTATTTAAAAATACAAATTCACTGGTTTGCTAGTTGACTATTCTCTCGTCTCACTTTTGCTCCACAATACAATCTTCCTACAAGCTTAGTCTTTTGTAATAGCTGCTGGCTGGGAAGGGAACAAGTCGCGGTATACGTCCGAGGTACAAGTATCAGACATAGCGTACGCTCACGAAACTCTCAAAATCCTACTGACACAACAATTGGCGACGGGGATAAAAACCAACTGCACATTTCGCGCATCACAACAATTGGCGACGAGGATAAAAACCAATTGCAAATTTTGCGCATCATATCATACCAAAAAAAAAAAAAAGAATAAAATGGATTCAACTAAATTTGATATGCTGTTGGAGCAACAAATGAAATTAATGCAATTATTAATAGACTCAAAGACTGTATCCAACGCATCATCATCTGTCCCTGCCTTCGGTGCTGTACCTTCAGTAGATGCGCTCGCTAACAGTATCGTCGAATTCATTTATGATCCTGATGCAAATGTTACTTTTGACACATGGTTCCGCAGATATGAAGATCTCTTTAAATTTGACTTTGCTGCTCAGGACGATGCCTGGAAAGTTCGCTTGTTACTTCGAAAACTTGGTCCAGCAGAATTGGACAAATACTGTAACCTCATATTACCACAAAGTCCAAGGGATAGGACATTCGACGAGACATGTAAGTCGCTTAGCCAACAATTTGGTGATACCTCCTCATTATTTAATACTCGGTACCGTTGCCTTAAATTAATTATGAATGAAACGGACGATTTCCTAACTCATGTTGGTATTGTGAATAGAGAATGCGAACGATTCAAATTAAAATCAATGACGGAAGATCAATTTAAATCATTGATATTCATTTGCAGTCTCCAATCACCCAAATTCGCTGACATTAGAATGAGACTGTTAAATTGTCTGGAGCAAGACCCCAAACTGACACTAAACGATATCACAAAGGAATATCAACGGCTAGTGAATTTACAACGGGATACCACACTCATTCAATCTGGCGGTCATAACGGTTCAGTTAACGCACTTCGTCGAAAACAATACCCAACTGCCCCTATGCATCCATCACAGTCAAGAAACAAACATAGTCTTCCTCCCCGGCCAATGAAAACTCCTCCCTCTCCATGTTGGCAATGTGGAGCATGGCATTTCGTCAAGTTTTGCCCATTCAAGCATCATCTATGCCGCCGTTGTAAAGCAGTTGGGCATAAGGACGGCTATTGTCGAAATCGAAAGCTTAACAATCCAAAAATCAAGACTAAAGCTAGTAGTCGAGCAAAATCACTGAGCTTATTGGCAACTTACAAAATAACGAGACCAGTAGAAAGAAAATTCATCACTCCACTAATTAACGACCAGCCGGTACGCCTACAGATAGATACAGCATCGGACATAACGATAGTGTCACAGAAAACTTGGAGTTCCCTTGGAAAACCCAGAATTCAGCGAACCCAACAGAAGGCAATAAGTGCATGTGGAGGTAAGCTACCATTAATAGGACAGCTTCAATGCTCTGTTTCGTTTCGTGATATAAGCTTCACTGGAACATGCTATATCACTCCCACTGATTTAAATCTCCTTGGTCTAGACTGGTTTGATAGCCTTCATCTGGCAGATATACCTCTCAACTGTATTTGCAATCATGTTGAATCTACTCCGTCTATGAACTACTCAAATGAATTGCTACAAAAATTTCCTGATGTTTTCGAGTCTGCACTGGGTTACTGCAAAACCATGCAAGCAACACTAAAACTAAAGTCAGACGCGTCACCAGTGTTCAGACCCAAAAGACCTGTTCCTTATGCATCCCTGGCAAAAGTTGATGAAGAGCTCACACGATTGCAGCAGCAAGGAGTAATAACCCCGGTTACTTACTCAGACTGGGCAGCTCCTATTGTCGTTATCAAGAAACCTAACGGATCTATACGAATCTGTGCTGATTTCTCAACAGGTCTCAATGCAGCCTTAGAAGAACACCACTACCCACTTCCAGCACCTAATGATTTGTTTACTATTCTCAACGGTGGTTGTTATTTTGCAAAACTCGACCTCGCTGACGCATACTTACAAGTTGAAATTGCGCCCGAATCCCGAAACCTTCTGACGATAAATACACACCGCGGTCTGTTTCAATACAACAGGATGCCGTTTGGGATAAAAACCGCCCCGGCTATTTTTCAACAGCTGATGGACACGATTTTTTCTGATATCAAAGGAGTTGCAGTATATTTAGATGACATTTTGGTTGTCAGCAAATCACCTGCAGAACTTCGAAGTCGGGTGGAGGCAGTTCTACACCGAATCTCAGAAAATGGGCTCAAGCTCCGCCGTGAAAAATGTCAATTTTTCCTGAGGTCAGTAAAATACTTAGGATTCATTTTTGATGAAAGGGGACGCCGACCAGATCCGGAAAACATTCGTACTATTCAACAAATGCCAGCACCTACAGATGTCCCTTCACTTAGATCCTTCCTTGGAATGATCAGTTACTACTCAGCTTTTGTTCCATCATTACATCAGATTTGTCATCCACTATACCATCTGCTTGGAAAGAACATACCGTGGACTTGGACCGAGAAATGTGATTCAGCTTTTCGCAAACTGAAGTCTGCACTGAGTTCTAACATGCTACTAACGCACTATGATCCAAAATTACCAATCATAGTAGCGGCCGATGCTTCAAGTCATGGAATAGGCGCAGTCATATCCCACGTATTTCCTGATGGAAAAGAAAAAGCAGTCATGCATGCTGCCCGTGCACTAACTCAAGCTGAGAGAAGATATAGCCAAATAGAAAAAGAAGCGCTAGCTTTGGTATTTGCTGTTAAACGTTTTCACAAATATGTATATGGCCGTAAATTTACTCTTTTAACGGACCATAAGCCACTACTCACTGTGTTTGGATCAAAATCTGGCGTACCAGTACATACAGCTAACCGCTTGCAGAGATGGGCATTAATTCTATTGGGATATGAATTTGAAATACAATATCGTCGAACAGAAGAGTTTGGACATGCTGATGCTTTATCACGATTGATAAGCCAACACCCAACAAACACTGAAGAGTCAGTAATTGCCCCGTTATCCACCAAGGATTATGCTGTAAATTACTTATCCAGTGCCATTCGACAGTTGCCAGTGACCGTGTGCGATGTTAAACAAGAATCGCTCAGAGACCCCATAATTCAGAAAGTTAAACAATTTATCACAACCAGGTGGCCAAAGAACTTAGATGATGATGAGAAAGAATTCTTTTGCCGACGAGACTCTCTCTGCATTGTCGATGACTGCCTAATGTTTGGTGAGCGTGTGGTAATACCGAAATCTCTGCAAACCAAGGTCTTGCGTCAATTTCATATCGGACATCCCGGGGTGCGGCGAATGAAATCCATTGCACGAAGCTTCGCCTATTGGCCAAAAATGGACAAGCACATCACCAACTTCGTAAAAGACTGTTACAATTGTCAGTTAGCTGCCAAACAGAGTAAATTAATAGACCCAGTACCCTGGCCAGAACCAGAAAAACCATGGACACGCTTACACATAGATTTCGCTGGTCCAATAAATGGTATCACATATCTCGTACTAGTAGATGTCTATCCAAAATGGCCAGAAATTGTTCCCGTAGTGCCACCATCTACTAATAGAACTTTGCAAATACTGACGGAGATTTTCTCGCGCCATGGATTACCAGACACATTGGTATCAGATAACGGGGCTCAGTTTACGTCGGAACAATTTCAAGAATTTTGTCGCCGTCATGCACTCAACCACCTAAGGTCACCGCCCTACTACCCACAGTCTAATGGACAGGCTGAACGTTTTGTCGACACATTCAAAAGGGCACTGTTGAAATCAAAGGAAGAGGGGGTTGTTGATAGTCTACAAAGCTTCTTGTTGGTTTATCGCACAACACCAAATGATGCTACTCCTAATAAGGTATCACCCGCCGAAGCTTTGATGAACCGAAAGTTGAAGACGACTCATTACGCCATGCTACCACAGAGATACCCAATAACTCCCACAAACTCCCCAGGATTCGAAGTTGGTACGCCAGTATTCGCTCGGGATTACCGGCATCAAGGGAATAAATGGATAGAAGGATACGTGACAAGAAGGCAGGGAACAGTATTGTATGAAGTGACTGTGGGAAAAGACAAATGGATGAGACATTTCAACCAATTACGCAAGAGAAAAGTGTCCGAACCGAGTACAACAACAACAATGCCGTTGGATATTTTATTGGACACTTTTAATTTGCCCAATTATGAAAACAAGCAAATAAATAAGACTCCTAAACCGAAATTACTACCAATTAGAAGGTCCGAACGATGCCGGCGAAAGACAGTGCGATTACAAGTGAATCCCGAAGCAGTGCGCTACTAACAAGGGGGAGGTGTTAGGGATTCATAATCCCTAAAAATACAGTTAACAGTATTTGATTGTATTAATTAAATGTTATTGATTTTACTTAATGAATAATCATTGTAAATTGATCAATATAAAAAATCGATGTATTTAAAAATACAAATTCACTGGTTTGCTAGTTGACTATTCTCTCGTCTCACTTTTGCTCCACAATACAATCTTCCTACAAGCTTAGTCTTTTGTAATAGCTGCTGGCTGGGAAGGGAACAAGTCGCGGTATACGTCCGAGGTACAAGTATCGGTAATAGCGTTCGCACACCAAACCCTCAAAATACTAGCGACACAACATAAATATTCTTCACACTTCATGGTTAGACGATATTGTTAATGAAATCATCTGCAAAGAATTATCTAGAGGTTGTAAAATAAACAATTGGATGGCAGCAGTCTATTGGATTAATGATGCATAGCTGGTGATCCAAGTATCCTGAAATTGTTGAAATCAAGGTTTCTCTAAATGAAAATAATCGTGCCTTAATTCAAATTTATTCTGTTGTCTAATGATATCCTACAAAGTAATGGCACAGATGCCAGTAACGTTCAAATGGTTCCAATCCAGATAGTAATATGAAATGTTTAAACTGGGCGGTCAGTGTAATGAATTACGAACAGCTAAATAAATGCAATTGTAATAGTGCCTCACAACATATTCCATTAACTATAGTAAGAATGAAATCCGACAGGTGGTTATGCCATGTATTACAGTCACTGGTTGGAAATTATAGATATTTTTTCAAAATTCAGCGATCTTTTGTAATCATTTTATTATATTCAGAAATAGTACGACAATACATTTACTGTTGAGTTACTGACTTGTTATATATTTACACCAATAAATTTATTCTCATAAAATAACGCGTTAATTTTTTGTTTTTATCAGTCACAGATTGATCTCAGTTAAGTATTACTGAAAAACAGAGAAAATTGAACAGCTGACTCGTCTTATCATAGTTAGGTGATGGCTGGGACTTCGCAGCAGAGCACACCCACGACATCAGAAATGATCGAACAAAAGAACTTTCGTTTCTATAGCGTTTCGTTAACTGTTCAGAAACCAAAGAAGCTGTCGCCTACTTATTGGAATATACAGGAACTGAATAACAAAAATGTGAATAATGATTTCTAAAATACGGACGCATGAATGCTAGGATTAAAACTGTAATAAAATATTAAGTAAACGCAACTGTATAAAATATGATAAGCTGTTGTTCAAGTGTGAAATTACAAAATACCAGTTTATCTAGTTCCATTTACGAAGAAACTTACCAATATACCTTCACATAGTTCACATATAAATTTAAAATATTCATGTGAGTAGATATTTTGATCACGTAAAAATGTCATATTCTCTGTCCATATTTGTTGTGCAATACGTGTAGGCATTGGAATGGATTTCGTAGAGTTAGTGATAAGTGAAGTTGCCCGCGATACAGTGGTGACGGTTAAGTCATATTCACTCACGTTAGTTGGTTTAAGGATAATTTGTGACCCGTCACCATCAAATGATTGTGATTCAGTTTCTAATAGTATATAACAAAAATTAAAAATCACAAGCTGCTATCCACCATTCACAGTGATTTAAAAGATGAACAGAAACATATAAAGGACAGTAAACTTCCATTTCTTTTGAGATAATAAATCTTTTGCCAGAACGATGAATAAAAAAAGGACTAATCAAACCACTTATTCTGACCAAATGATATAACGAATAGTTTTCCGTAGATATTCTCCTTTTCAGGAAGAAGTTGTAGCAATTAGAATCACAATAACAAGCTCTTCTAAAATATAAAAGCAAAATTTTCCTCTCCCAGTGAAACGCAGTTAATTATTAAACTGTCTTCCACAGATGCAAGGAGTACAGATATGTGGCACATGAAAGAAACAGGCACGATCATTCCTAATACTCTAACTGATATCCGATATGAAGCGTTTTAGTTTTCTGAGCTTCCTTATTAACAGATTTAAAATAACGGTCAATAATTACTCACTTTGTTCATTACATTGATTAGTGACTTGAAAATTCTGTTGTTTTCTACTAAATGCAATTTCCTCCATCTCAGCTTGTTTATTCATAGAAGTATTCAAATTGACTCTTTCGTAAAATAAAAGATATGCACTCCAGTATCTAGTGCGAGTTTCAACAGTACGTCCTACAGACATTTGATAAATAGGAATTCAGTACACAACAACAACACGATAATCATTAAAAAATGTTATATTAAGTGTCGAGAAAATAGTATCACTGAGAAAAAACTTTTAACATTAGGAAAACTTAAAAATTTATGCTGTCAGAAGACAAAAGTGACAAGAAATGATCAGAATAATTTCACACCAACTGCATTTACAATTACTCTTAACGTCTAATCATTGTAATGATACTGGTCAAATATGAAAAATGAACAGTTGAATAAAGAGAAATTTTTAATAATATGAAATTAAAATTCTAAAATTTATGCTCTTTTTTCCATTCAAATGACTAATCTGTTAATTGCGTTTTCCATCACCAATATGATGACTGTGTATTGATAAAATTTGAAAATTCCGATACATTTTGCATACCAAACAGCTACACCTTGCTTATTTTACCGACCAAAAGGGACTTGATAATAGTCAATCTTCTTTAGAATAGATAAGAATATAACTTATTTACCAGAAACGAATTCGATTTCTCAGCTTTGAGTTACACTTTATGTATGAGAATCAGTGGTACTACATGGTCACTCAAGCCACTGAAGCAGATGGGGGGACTCAAACTTACGACATAAGGGGTGATAGTCAAACCCCTAAATGATCAAAAACAGCTTTAACTGCCTACTACTTATGCACTTAATATTAGTATTTCAGTTTAGATAATACGAAAAATAAATTTTTTGAAGGCTTATGAACCAAAATAAAAGTAATCACATTCAGGAATCAGCTAAGTACGTAATAAAATAATTTGTAATTTATCGAATAAGTTAATCATATCACAATGAAACCTGAATATTGAGTAGTAATATCAATTTATTTACTCTCTGATTAAATACTATCCAAAATGCAGCCAATAACTTGATATCATGGTCAGAGTATGAATATAGTAATGACTCAGTCGAGCTACATTATTTAGAATACTTCTTCGTTATGTAAGAATAGAAGTGGGAATCGCTAAGATGTAAAGGGTTTCATTTACTCAATTATCATTACTAGCGATGTCTAAAGAAAGGAGGCTTTTAAGAATGACATAGCACACCCCGCCCCATAAATTTATGTTGTCAACAGTGATGACTGAAAGGCACGTAGATAACACATCAAGAACTATTTACAAAAATGTCATACGTGACTGGTCTCAAGTAGCTGTCTCTTAAGAACCGCAGTTATACTACCAGGTTTCCAAGATCAAACCTAGTTCAGTTACCGTGTCAGGTCCCACATAAATGAGAATTCTTCCATATTTTAGGAGACTAGGAAGGGTTAGGTGTGTACTTTAAACTTTTAAGTATAATAAACAAAGTAGATAATTTCATATGTGAGGAATTCAAATGAATAAAACAAAATTCATACCCAAAACATTAGCGGATTAATATAACATTATAATTAAAAGATAATCAGCATGATTTTGTTATTTATTTTATTGATGAATATTAATAGTAATAGTAGCAATAAAGTATCAGGTTAAAAGAACAAAACTTGAACAAACCATCACTTCCAGTAACTTTATATGTTCCGCCAAAACATTCATGTTCAAGTAGTTCATCTGATAATTTAATCGGTTCAACGTGTGTATCATTAAATCGATACCAATGTTCCGTATCTAGCATTTCTGGATTGTTATTAATGTTATTACTAGTATTATTATTACCATTATTTTCCCAACTATCTACTTTATTTTTAATTCCAGGTATAGTTTCTGAATTAGATTTTTGAAAATATTTTTCACGCTCTTCTGATAGTTTATTTATCATTGAGCTATTTAACTGTTCATTCTGTTGATAAATATTGACTGGGTTGAAATGACCGCTTAATTAAAAAAAAATTGAGAATAATTAAAGATTTTAGATACTTATCAGCTATTTCTATAAAAAAAATAAAGATAAAAAAATGTGATATATTGTGAACTGTTTTGATCCTAGCTCAATGGTTATACTTTTGATATGAATCAACGTGAGACATAGTATATCATTATCTTTACGGCTGAAGATATTCAGTGTTGACGATCATGTTATACAGCGAGAAACAGCCATTCAAAGTTTTTTAATGATTAAACTAAATCATATAATATTAAAAAAAATGTACCATATTGTTGGGTCACTTACACAAAATGGACTCTGTAAAAATGATTGATAGGACTGTATCAATGAGAAGGGCTAAACACCACTAGGTTGATGCATATTAAGTAACTGTTTAGTAAGTACATATATAAGTGTACACTTCAAGGTTTGAATGGCTAATGTTTGTTTATGAGGGTGCTCAAAAATACAACATTCTTTGTCCCTTGATATCCTATACCTACTCGCTGTGGTTGAAAAAAAACCTGGAAATGTACTAAATTAATTTATTAAAACTCGAAATCTGGATTAGGGGTCGAATCTGGGACGTTCAGGACAAGTAGGGAATGCTTAATTTTTAGACAACTGGTTTACATTGTTTAGACTGTCAATAAACAAATTCACGATATTCCAAAATAAAAATTAAGAATAAACTACAAGAAAAATAAAAAAATTTCCCAGAAGCAATATTTTAGTTGAACATTCTTGACATTTAAATTAAATAAAATATAGAGATATTTTCTAGGTTTTCATTTCATTTTTACTTGGTAGACATAAGAAGAAAAAACAAACAAAAACAGACACATTAACTAACTTTCTATGACGACGATCTTTTATAAATGAATAATAATGACCAGAATTAGCTTGGCCTGAATGGACAACAATGCCAACAAGTTTGTATACATTTTGGTTCTTTTGCTTATCAGTTAAATGCAAAGCTGGTGTATGGTTTGTATTTATTTCTGTCATTTCACTATTGTCAGTTGTTGCAACGGAAGGAGTAGTATCAACAGCATTGAATAAAACACTTTTAGAGTTTGTTGGTGATGATGGTGGAGAATTAGAAAATGTTACAGGATTCTCAGTATCATCTGTTTTATCATTTGTAGTTAAATCAATGAAGTTGGCAATGTCATTTAAATCGTTCTTAAAAAGAATATGTAATTATGATAAATATGTAATATTAAAAAAAGCACGAACTATAGACATACATTAAATAATCGTTGAGTGACTAATGTAGTGTTTATCTTACTCTTAGTGCAAAATGAATTCGATAGGCCAGGTTGCAATGTGACCATTAGTTTAAATGGCTCAACTCTGTAAATATTTCAATCTCAGTAAATATCAATCAAAGCCCGAATAGGTCAGGAGTAACGTCTCGCTGAAAAAACAGGTGATTTTGAATCGAATTCCACAGAGAATGCTAGTTCACTCAAAAATGTTAATGTGCATTTTCTGAGAAGTGCCAACCTATATGAAGTAGGATTTACTTCCGATTACTACCAACCACTTAAAATGAAATATTTTCTACACATATTACAGTTTAAACAGCCAGAGAAACGTAGTAGCAAATTACGCACTGTCAATTTCTTCATCCATACACAAGTACTGGACATTAGCCACAGAAAACTTAGGCTGAAAAAAAAGCGGTTTACTACTAAATAAATCCCCCCCCTCCCAAATTGTTTGAAAGATTTCGTATGTATGCATAGCTGAATTAATGTGAGACACTCTAAAGAATTAACTTTTTGGCACTATTCAGTGATTTGAATAAGATGAAAGTAGATGATGCAATCTAACACTGTTAGCTTCAAAATTAATTCGACAGTTTTATTATTAACTGATTCAATATAGTACTGTAACAGTGTATGAAATTCTTTATTGATGAAACATTGTGGCATTGTACTAAGTGAATATAGTCGTGTGGAGATTTCAGTCCCAATGATACAGCAAAAATCAGCTCTACTCACGTTCTGAAAGCGCAGATTGAATACAAAAGATATGAATAAAATAATCAACTCTAATGTCAGTATTAGCTAGGTGTCAACTATATTAGGATTATAGAGTTAAAAGGATAGTATCATCATCGTTAGTACCAATATAAAAGCTGAATTCACGACAGATTAGCTTATTTATAATTGATTGATGATAAGTTACAAAAATAACTGCAGTGGTACAATTGAAATATTTCACATGATACAAAGATTTCCTATTAATAGTTTTCTAGTACTGTACAATATTATTAAAATAACATTGTTAATGCTGAAAGTAGTGTACACTATTATTATTATTACTACTAAAGAAATGTTCTGGTTTTTAAAGAAAAAATATATAATTAAGGCATAGGAGGGAGTAGTGTGATCAGAAAGAACTTCTAATAATTCGTATCTAAGCGGATGCATAATAAGTAAATGCGCATATTATTTTAGTGAAAAAATAAGAATTGTTGCTACAGACATCAAGTGAAAAAAGCATATGATTGTCTGAAAAAAATATTGACGTTTATGCAAAAAAGAATATTAATAGATAACATAAAGTAGTCAACAAACAAAAACAAAACTACTTCTAAACGAATTTTTAAAACGATCAATATTATTTAGCATTTATGATACAAGTTAGATTGCGAATGGCAAGTGCAATTCAAGAGGCGCATTCACCACTAAACAACTGAGTATTTTCAGCTCTTTTTCATTTCATTCAATGGGTGAATCCTGCACATACTAGAGTGTAATTTTAATAAATTCATTTTAAGCAGCTGAAGTTATCTATAACTATCAGCTATGAAAATGTTCAGTGTGGCGCAATCCGACATGGCAGATGACCAAAGTAAATATAATAAAATTTAGGGCTTGAAATTTAATTTATAATGAAAACTACATTAAATGGATGAAATAAAAGTACTGGCTACTCAACATTTTGTGAACAGTAGATTTTATGGATTATCTCATTTCTTAAACTTTAATACAAACTGTTGTAAATTATGTCTGATCACATAATATTCAGATATTTTACAGGCATTTTCGTCCATAAAAAAACGGAAATAACTACAAAACTTGGGCAGCGAGGGTATGCAAAACATATGAATAGAATATATTTGTGAAATTTTTCTTTAATTTCATCCGCTGAGATTATTTGGAAATATATTCTATTCATATGTATTCAGATAATAATTTGATCGCTACAAATAGTATAATAAATAGAAATCCAGGTAATCAAATACAGACGTGTAAAAAGACATGAGCCCTGCCAAGATACTCTTCTTATTTAAATAAGTAATACGGATTCTCTTGAAAAACAGTTCAATATCATTTTGAGAAGAAATTTGTCTCATCCAAGTTTGGAACGCCTCATCAGTGTACACCCAAGCTACTACCACATATAAAAGTAATGACTTTCATATTTTTCAGTAAACGCCTAACAATCAAGACCATTATGTCCGTTGTCATTGAGTGATTGGACTCTCACTTCAATTAGTTTGTAGTATGACGCGACGTTCATCAAATGCCATTAGTAATAATTATGTTGTCATTAACTCGTCTGGGCTACGTTATTCAAAACCTTCATTTAAATTTCCAGAGCCTTAAAGTAGTTCACTATTGAGTTAATTTTTACTCAACTGAGATCAAACTATAACAAATGTAAAATACAAACTAAAGCCAATCGCCACAAAACCATTTCAAATAAGATATGAGATAAATTTCTCAAATACATAACTTACATTATTTCGCTGTTCATCAGATATATTAGATGCAAAATTCGCTTCTTTAGCCTCACGTTGTAACAAAGCTGAAGTTGATGAATGTGGGGAGAAAAATGCAGATGATCGAAATTTCTGTCAAAAATGAAAACATGAAATATTCACAATTAGCATACTATTAAATTCTTACTTAAGGAAATTATGACTAACAACACTTACCTTTCTTGTAAAAAATTCGTTAAGACAATCAAAATACATGTCCAATTAAGAAATAGTAAAAATAAAAGAACCAACAGCTTAGTGAAAAGTGAAGGGAAGAAAAGTCACTTTGTTATATATTTCAAGCATATAACCCAAATACAGATCATCGGTTTCTGTATTCGACGCTTAAATAATCAGTCACTGATTAATCTTCTGTTTCATTTATTAAGCTGTTGACAGTAAGATAACATCACTAAGCAATATCATATTAATATAAGTCATAAGCTACTGATTAGATTAACTATATGTAGGTTATTTATTTACAAAGAATTAAGAAATCTTTATAACCAAGTACATGTTCATACATATGGAGATATGGAAAATTTTCTATATTCATATTAATTATAGTAAATTCAAGGTAGTAATGTGATAATAACTTTCGAAAGTCACAAAAAAGATAACGGAATTATAACACTAGACCTGTAATATTGGCATTTTGTTTAATGAAAGAAAGAGTCGAATGAATTGAGACAGCAACAGAATTAAACTGAATTTCAAGTAGAACAGTAATTAGCAGTAACAGAAATATAAAACTAACAACCGTAATAAAAAATGAAGTGTAATAGTAATCCGAGATGATCTAAATTGTTTATAGACAAGAGCTCACATTTAATCATGAGCTAATACATTAATAAAGGACATCTAAATATTAAAGTAGCCTGATCTTATGTGAACTCATTGCATGAATTCATTTCATTTTCTCTTCACAACTTACCTGTATAGACCCTGTTAAATACGGAGTCATATCTAATTGTCTCGGAAATTTGAAATAATGTGAAAATTTAATAGGGATTTGTCGGTCCCAGTCAAAATCAAAACGCTTTAAGTGTAAACATAATACTGGTGGTAGTGTATGAATAGATAACCGTTTTACTGCACGACGTTTGACACAACAACGTTCACAGTAATAAGCATTATCACCCTCAAGTACTTCGCCACGAACAAATTGATTTAAAGCTTCATGTAAATCATTTGCTTTTACAGCTAAATTAATTGCACTGAATACTTCTTCCCGATCGTAACTGAATGAATAATGTATAAAAAAAGAAAAGATATTATGAAAACATGAACGAACAGTAATGTATTCGCTACACAGGGGTATATATAATTTCGAAAAATTCAATCGTGTGTTTGCTTGAAGAATAGTATCCCAAAGTAATAAAAGTAGTAAAATATAAAATCACTTAGAAATAAGGTCATATAGCTAAAATTGTTTCTCTAAGTAAATTATGTGCGTAATTGCGAATTGAAAATCAAAAGAAGCCTCAATTACATTAAACCTATAAGTGTATCTGGAAGATTTACAGAACAGTTTACAAGATAATTCGC
Organism: Schistosoma japonicum; assembly: GCA_025215515.1. NCBI lineage: Eukaryota > Metazoa > Platyhelminthes > Trematoda > Strigeidida > Schistosomatidae > Schistosoma > Schistosoma japonicum. The sequence continues at coordinate 37,359,724 of CM046069.1, read as the reverse complement.
CTACGTTCTTTTCTAAAGTGATATCAGGTTTTCAAAGTGATAACTTTACCATGAACTTAAAAACAAAAGATAACAGTAGTAAGCATAAACTCTTTCTCTCTGTCTTTCTAAATGAACCAACCTTGAAAATAGACTTTCTAATGTGATTTATCGTTCAAGGATAGTAAACTCATGGTAGCCAGCAAAGAAGAAAAGATATCAGTGTCACAGTTTACCAGATGTTACCATTATAAATTAACAATAATTTAAAACTGATTGAGACATATATATGTGGTATACCATCAAATAAATAGGAATAGCTCTTCGAAGTTACAAATCTTGTTAAATTTAGTATTAATGTATAACCTAATTGTTATCATTTCAAGCCACAAAACTGCATTCTTGAATCCTTAATACGCTAAACCAAATTTATAATTCGAAATATTTTAATACAGTGCACAAATGAGAGAAACAAAACAACTGTCCAAACGAGGAGATATTTATGCAGTATTAAATAGAAAATAAAGTTTCGATAAAAGGGCGGACACTGAAACAATAGAATCCAGTTTTAGTGTAAGTAAATGAAACACAACGCGTGCAAAATTAACAGGAAACCCTGCATAACCTATGTTTTGTTGTCAAGTCACTTAGATATGTGGCCATATTGCAAACTGCTGAGTAAATTTAGATTAGTAGTATGTAGGATTAGACAGACATTATACTAGTCAGTGAAAACGCAAGCGAATAGACAGAATCCGAATACGCTTCATTCTGTGTTGGGAATTAATGTGAAGAGATACAATAGGTACAGATTACACATTATAAACATTAAACTATAGTAGATGATTCCAAAGTAAAATTACCACCTACATTCGATATTAAGTTTACTATGTTTTGAGTGATTGACAGATAAAAACATTACTAAATGTACCTAATAGTAATAAATTCTTTAATACCTGTTTGTAACTTTTAAAAAAAAATCAACTTGTTGAAGATACATATAGAATCAATTGATAATTAATTTCCTACTTACCGATGATCACATTCATCACAAAATTTAGAATCGAGGAAAATGCCCTGGTATAAAGTTTTGAAAAATGGTTCTCTTTTCATTTTCTACAAAACAATGGTAAAGAATACTTTCTACATGTAAGGCATATATAGTGTAAAGAGATAGTATAGTTGATAGGGATTTCACTTGAATATCAGACTTTGACTACCACTTAAAATTAAGATGATACATCAGTAGTACACTGAGGCACTAGAAAAGAGAGATTATTTGCTATAAGATTCAAAGAATTTTGATCACGTCTTATCTATGCGTTGTGTAAACAAACTGTAATACTAACCTTTAAGCAATAAATACTTGATTTATGACTCATTAGTAATGAATCGGTCAGTAAAATGTAAACTAATTCAAATTAAAAATTAAAAAAAAAAGCCGCGAACAGTAAATATACTTTGTTGAAACAAATGGAGAAGCTCACATGAAAACAAGACTCATAACCTTTTTCAAGTTAAATGTGTTTTAATTGCCGTAGAGATTAACAAAACAGCACTGAGAAAATGTGGTCGGTTTATGTTCAAGCACATGGAAAAACAGATATCGCCAACACTAAAAGGTATATGTCAAAAGATTTCTCAATACGACCGTAACGGGAAAGGTGGATAATTGGATTCTTACTCAGCTGCGTAAACGTACCTTGTACTAAGCTTAGACGTCATATAGAATCACAGAGGCAAACTGACAAAGAGTCCCACACTTTGTTTGAGATCTTTTTACTTTCAAACAATTCCGTTGGTATTATACTGTTGTGACAGCTAACGGTCCTTGGTCATTCGTTATGTAGCCAAGCTATTTAGTTGTAATGAATCACGAGTGTCTAAATTCTAGTTCAAGTAAAATTTCAAAATGCCTAAATAACTTGAAAACATTCCAGATAACCAAAGGTGAACTCTAGCTTTATATTAACTGATTTTCAAAGACACCATCATCATAAAGAACAATAATAAGTAGTGTCAAAAACGTAATAAAACAAACTAATGATTTATTGCGTCGTATATTTAATAATAAACACACTATCAGAAATAATCATATTTAACTCTTGCATCAATGAAACTTATGTGAATGTAAAATAATTTTCGTCATGGCTGTTTATTTCACAAGATTTATTAAACGGGATTATAACATTAAAATAATGATTCTAAATGTAAATCCATTGTAAGGGCAGAGTCTACAAGCGCACTTCAATCGATTCTCAGCTTGGGATTACTTCAAATATGTTATGTATACGGGTGAGATAAAAAAAGGCGTCAACCATCGCACATGCTGTAGATCGTCAGTAATCAGTTGCAGAGTAAATATAAACCATCCAACTTGATTTTTATAGCATGTGCGCTTGACAACTCCAATCGTTGTAACTAATTCCACTAAATCATCGTGGTCAATCTATACGAGACTTCAACTGGAGTGTAGTTTCAAAATGTGCCAATTAAAATAAGCGATACTAACTGATTGACATAATTACTATCTACTTTAGTGAAACAAATAATTCAGCTAATTTAAGTATTAAAATTGGGATAGAGATTTTTCTTAATTAATGATACAAGAGTTGTATGCTACATTATCAATAATAATTAGAGTCCAATATTTACAGTATTGAAATGAATGTTAGAAACGTATAAAATAAAAATACGTTAAATCATACGTTAAATTTTCGCAAACTGATGATGAGCAAGAAAAGTCAACGATCAATGGTGCTATTTAATAACACAACTGAAATGAAATTCATTGTTTCCAAATAAATAATTCTTACTTATTTGTTTTAATAGTCTAAAATTATTCATAACGTTTTCCATGTTCACAATGTGCATTATATCTTACATTGTCGGTTGTTTTTCAGTTTACTGAGTGGATTAATACTAAATATTAGTGTAAGCTTTGTTAACGTTACTTTTCTGCGAGTATGGAGTTATAATCACTTGAATTCAATAAAAAGCTATGTGTATTGCAACTCGACACTTTGAATGAAAGATCCTAAAGATAGTGAGAATTAGGGTTTAAAATAAATAGTTGATGAAAACTGTATTATAAAATAAAAAAACATATTCATTCATCCATGAAAATACAAAACATATAGTGAACACGGAAAATGTTGGAAAAACTAGTAGCTTTCGAAAACCATTCCATTATTTCAAAAGGGATGTTTGATTAGGTTAATGTAAATGTGATGGGAAAAAATGTTGAAAAATAGCAGAAAATGTATAGGATATTAAAAATGCGCATACTTTGAATTCATCATCTAACTGATCAATTAATGCTTGAAAGAAATCAAATGCATCTTGCTGTTCATGTGGATTCACTTCAATTTCTGTTGACCATGGTCGAAAACTTTTCCAAAATTCAACTGGATCATAATATTCGATTTGAGATTCAAGTAAATGACCGAAAAGCTTAAATAGAAAAAATACACATAAATAACGAAAACACCGAAAATTATAACGACGAAAGGATTCGGTAGTGTTAATGAAAATAATTCAAAATTTTTTTCAGAGGATTGATTAATGAAAGCTGCATAATCGTAACAATAGTTGTATTTTATAAATAAGAGTGTACAATAAAATATGATGGATAATTTAAAAAGGTATTCAAGAGTTATGAAATGTATTAAAGATAGATTATGTAATGACTATAGAGATAGGTAACAATTTATCTAAGGAATTTAAGTGAAAAGTAGTCAATTAATTAACACAAAAAATGAAGATTATGATAGTATATGGCGCTAACACTGTAGAGTTACATGAAATGTTAAGACCATAATAAAGTTAGGGATTATATATATATATATATATATATATATATATATATATATATATATATGGTGAATTTCTATAGCTACAATTATGTAAGTCATATGAATTTACATTGATAAAATAAAAGATTGAGTTTAGACTATCACAAGCTAATTTGTTTGTTATTATACTGACCATGATTCCAGAAAAATTTCCAAATTCAAAATAAGAAAAAGAAGTGTCGAATATGCACAAGAAAGTATTCATATTTACAGCTTTAGGTAGTTAAATTTATTAAATACAACATCGAGTGAGCGATCGATTAATAGTAACATACTGTTTTCAGGTTACTAAGTTTTCAGTTCTACTAAGTGAAAAAATGGGGTGAAATATGTTCAACGGCTTCGAGATTTCTATGAACCATCTCATCATATACATTTAATTCCACGTAAAGCCATGTTCCCTATGTCAGAAAACAAAATAAATCACAACGTTGATGCTTAGTGGTATGGAGCAGTCAGTAGGTTCAGCACTAGATTACTATACAAGCATTACAATGTTCACTACTCCGCGACCTGTCGGTTGCAAACATCATTGTACTGTAAGAAACTGGTGAGTTATAAGCATATAACTGAATATTTCAGTTCCAAGAAGACAAGATAAAAGAATTTTAGAAAAATGTTTTCGAAAATTATGAGAGGTATGAAGAGTAGTGGTATGCGTAAACTACGTGATAAAGGTCTGCGACACAACCCCTATCAGCAGTTGAAGGGATTGAGTGACACATCCAAAAATACATCATTGTAGTGCAAACGTATTAAATCAAAATATTCCCCTAGATATTGAGTTTTACCATTTACCCACGAATATCTTTTCATTTCCATTTTCTCGAACAACATTCTTAAAGTTTAGTTTTTGTCCCTATGGTGAATGATACATTGTTTTAACTTATTTTCTATTCATCTTGCTAACTTGATTTCAGAATACTTATGTGGTATTGCAAATCGGGTTAATGGATATTTGTGCGAGTCTATATGATGAATATGATTGACTGATAACCGATTTAACAGGTCATCTTGAAATTTCGAATTGCAATACATTCTTTTTGTGTACAACATTGTTTAAATAAGATTGTGATGATAAAACGGTGAACGACAGTCAACTCTATTTGCTCAGTACAAATTGATTGACTTAAACACAATAAAAAAACGTAATAAATTATTTAAATAAAAAAATGTAATAATGAACTGACACGTTGAGTTTGAAATAAAATATTCTTTTCATCGCCATCATCAGTATCAGTAACACTTAATAATGTTTCTGGTACACGTGGTTGCATGAATAATTGTTGTAAGACTGAATTCATATAACAAGTTGCACCACCATTACGTAAACCAACCAATCCACATTGTGAACGTCCAGTTACCATAGGTTGTACATCCCAATGAACACCAGCCTATGAATATATATGTAAACATTATAAATGTGATTGAAAACTATAATCGGAGGAAAAAAGCAAGTCAACTGAGTGATAGATTGAATTTGTACTGATCCATACAACTGAGCAAAATTAAAATATCAACGTAATTATGAACACAATGAATGAACCCTTCAGCAAAACGTTAGCTTAATTAGGTGAACTAGGTAGAAAACGTTTTTTTAGTAGCCCGAAACAAATACCAACTTACCTTTCCCACTATATTCAATGTTTTAGCACTAGTTGTGTTTTCAAGAAGCAAATCATCTGTAGTACATTTTTTATATGAACTGTGATCAAATATTGATTCAGATGACTGAATCGAAGAAAGTGTACCGATTCCTGAAGTAATCTGATCTGACTTATAAGAATGATGAAGTAGAATTAATAAATTGACAAGCTAAAAATTGATAGGGAGGAACAACAACAAGAATTATTGAAAAACCAAAGTTAGAAGACGAGTAAATAAATCAAAAAATGACATTCGATTCATAAGAAACATTTAGTAAATAGTATAGTCCTAAGTTTGACAAAATGATGGCCTACTCGGAAGAAAAATTGTATTGGTCTATTCAAAACAAGAAATATTTAGGTGAACAGTTATTTTCAATGACTTAATCATCATCCTCCTACAATTATTAGCCCATTATTACGATACACTGGCTAAAATAAGACATTATAAATAAGTTGAATGAATGATAAACATAAAAACATTGAAATTGAACAGCAAATATGGATTACATAATTCTAAATTGTGTTGTAAATTTTAAAAACCGTAAGGTATTGGGGTGAAATTTTATACTGAGTCAGTTGAGTGAATATAAATAATAGATCCCTGGTGGGGACATGAATGTGCACTACTGAGGAGTCCCTTATTAGGACAGAACAACTGTTTAATGTTCAGCAATCCATAACGAATGTAATCAGTAATAAAGTCACTTTACAGTAATAAGAAGATTGTTGTTGAAGTAATAATAATAATAATGGTAATAATAATGATAAAGTGGATTAAGGAAAATTTCTGGCTTAGAGGCTGTTGAGAAATTTATTGAAAACAATTATACACCTGAAAATACTTTCTTTTGAATTTTTTTCAAGATTAGTTTATTTACGTAAACTAAATTAGACGTAAATATCTCAGTTGTGCGTATGACGTCTAGTTATTTTCATTTTTATGCAATAAAGAGTTCTGCGATTCCACAACTGTTCACGTGGTATATTTACTAAATATATGACGATTTCGTGTTGTTTAGACAGTGTATATAAGTCAAATATAATTTTCATCAATTTTATTAGTGAAGTTATGTAGCCTGCTCAATATCACCAAAGCTAAATAATAGAGTTTAAAAATTTACCGGAACTAATTATTTGAAACGTTACATCTACAAAGTTGTTTATCGACCAGTTGTAATTTCCGTCAAAATGCCATGCTACAGCCAGGTGAATTTAAACGGTGAAAGCTACTTACGTAAGGTATAACTATTCATTCTGAAATTCATGGCAGTACAGCTAGTTGATGAATACTCAAGGAAATTCACTTTAAAATCCTAGTTTCGGTAGTATAAATGGGTGAGATTCAACAATTGGTCAAAAACAACGCTTATTTAAAAGTATTACGTATATAACAGGGTGATTGATCATTAAGTAACGACTGATAACATGCTTGTATAGTTCATTCAGCGCTCCTTTAAGTTGCAATGTGATCCCAATCTAATATTGAAAAAAGTCAGTGTGTCGACATTTCGGTCACTAATCAGCGATCAATCTCTGCCCTATAGTAGGTCAGTCAGAGTCGGAATGGAACAATGGTAGTAGTCGAAAATGATGAGACCTAGTTGACTTGAGATCGAATGTGAGAGTGAGTAACAATTTCATTAAGACTGAAGAAATACTTTGCTGATGAGTTCCACGTAGTAAGAAACATAGGTTCGAAGCCATGTAACCAATTAGTATATCACGTTAGACTGATAACTAGGTAGCCATAAGTGCAGCTAAGTTTCAACATAAAGGCGATTATTCGACTGTGTAGTGGAAACTAACGTTTACACTTATTTATGATCAATTCAGTAGTTCTTATTTTCAAATTTAAAAAAATAAACTACATAAAAATAATTATTTTAAAAACGCAAACAATAACCTACCTTCTCTAAACTTTGACAATCTATACGACATACAAAACATAAAAATGATAATGCTACTTGTTTTGTCATAGGTGGTAGACTTTTGAATGCATCTATTTGTGGTAGATAACAATGTTTAAATAAAACAGATAGATTTCTTCGTAGACTTTCTCTTTTAGACAGATTTTCATTCGATAATTGAGACGCATATACTAATAAGTCTTTAGCATTTTGATCTGAAAGTAAATATCTTGCTGCAGAAAATAAGCATTCTACGACAAGATAATAAATAAATTCTCTTGCAATACATAAGCATTCAGTAGCTAATTTTAGTGCAGTTGAAGAATGAATAGGTATTTCAGTTTCTGTCAATTCTTTATTTAATATAGACTGTTGACTGGTTTGATTATTGACATGAGTTAGAAGTGTATCTGGATTAGCCAATGCTTTCAACAATTGTACCGGAGGTAATAAATGATTGGTATTAGTGATTAATCCATACTTTAAATGAATCAAGTTATTATTATAATTATTGGTACTGTTTAATCCAGATGCTGGCTTATCCATAACTGTTAAACATCCATTAGATAAATTATTGTTATTAAAAGTACATTGAAAATGACTACTGACAGATGCAATGGATTGAGCACAAATTAAACGGACTGAATTTAAATGACCTGCTAGCAAACAATCATTAAGGAGATCTTCATTATAACAATATTGAAACGTTTTAACAAAATCCATCAGTTTTTTAAACCACAGTAGGTCATTCTAAATGCATTGAAAAAGAAATGATAATAAGTTAGAGTGAATGCAACACATAACGATTTATAAGACACCAGACTATGTACTATTTAAACCGCTAAGAATGTAAACAAATTTCAGTATGTAATAACAGGTCAGAATCCTGACTACTATATTATCAGATTATAGTTAAATTATAATATACTGATTAGCCAAACATTTCAGCAGTTTCAAATTTCTGGAGACAACATTTCGAAGTAACGGGACATAGTTCCCGTCTGCCCTCCTCGAATAATTTTGTTAATAGAAAGGAATTAATCGTATTTGTCCACCACCGTCTCATTTTCAGTCAAAATCGTTGAACTAGTACATTTAAAAAACGTTCAGTGAAGATCAAACAGACACGGTGACCAAAAAGGACATTATATTGAGTTTCATGTGTAATAGCTCGACTATATTGTAACTACTATGCACTAAATGGAATTACATCTTCCTATGCTATTCGTTCAAAGCTAGATCAAGAATCGTAATAAAATAAATTTATAAAGATACAATTCAACAGAAACTACAAATTAAGAAATTGGTTGATAATTGAGGGTCATAGGTCATTCTATGCGTTTTCTGCCAAAAAACGATTCATAGAACATTTTCAGGTAGAGCTGAAAATAGGTGATAATAGATACACAAGAAGTGTCACTTCTAAAAACGCTTCGAACATGGATCATTTCATCTAAACAAACCCAGCGTTCACAGCCATTTACAGAGTCACCAGAAATCTGCCAATGACAATGAGCTATCTTCTCGATGGCATTACTGAAGCCTTCACTTTGCATTAAAAAAAAACCCCGCATATTTAACAGAAACGTATTTACCCTCTGAGTCCACTATAGTCATTTTTTACAAAGTCACTACTCCCCCCTCATCTTCTTTAGTTAAATTTTACTCTCGAATTAACTTATTTACATTTTTATTTCCATATGCACATCTAAACATATTCCATCTAGGTTTTATGTTTTATTCCATCATGCTACTCGATCGCTGTTCTCTAAATCATGACTGTTTATATAAATTCTATGATATTTTGATGAGTAACGAGTGTCATAAAAATTACATTTTTAGATTTACAAAAACAAAAAATATTTCCGTCGTATATTGTTACCATAGTCACTTTATTGTTATTAATAATCATTAATGATTATTAAAGTGGGATCGCGGCTGGTAATTAGAATTAAGGACGTGCGTTTCGCCTTATTTATAACTCATAAGAGAGATATATACTTTTCACATCCAAGAGTTGAGATTCACACCGGGACTCAGAAATGGAAAATTCGTGTCAAAATACTCTCTACTGAGTTACTGACACTAGGACAGCAACACTTGAGCAATAATGATACGAATTAGGTATTATTGTGTTTCTATCCTCCCGTTAATGTTGTTAGGAAATGAAATTGATCAATCTCTGTTGTCATATGTGAACGTTGAGCAGATTCCCAGAACACAACTTCAGCTAACAAATAATAATAAAGCTGGATAATAAATGATAAGTGAATACGTCTGCTTAACAAGTTCCAAATAAATTGGTATATATATATATATATATATATATATATATATATATATATATATTTGCCGAGGCAATGAATATAACTAACAAAGAGATTAAATAAAAAGCAGCTTACTTGAAGAATAGTAATATGATCTGTGTTGAAATTTGTCTTAAGAAGTTGTGGTGGTGTTAGACCAAGCAAAAAACCACGTACACGAAAATATTCAGAACACTGACTTATCAAAATGTTCGCCGCCGGTAATGACGTAAAATCAAGCTTGATATCTAAAAATGGTAACGTTGCATGAAGTATTGTTTTAAGCATAAGGTTTAATATCTCAGGACGGCGAACATAACCGTGAAGTGAACAAACTGAAGGATGATTCGAAAATGAAGCAGATGATGAGGCATTCCTAGTATAGCAAGTAAGACCAGTGAAAAGGAATGGTGATGTGAGAATACAAAACTGTTCCAATTGTCGAGCCATTTCGCTTCTTATTCTAAAATAAAGAAAACGCTACAGATAAAAAACTATATATATATATATATATATATATGAAGAAGGCATTAATTTTGTCTAACGTAATATTCGTCGCAGTTGGAACAATTCACTTCGTAGATGGCAATGCACTGGATGTTATCAAATGGTAGACTACAAAATATGCAATTCTAGTAGTTTAAAACGTCTTGTAGATTTAACGTTAAACGTCGTTTCCATAGCTAAACAAAACAGATATACGTAATAAAGAAATTCAGCAAAATTATCCAGAGATACATAATGATATTTCAATAACAAATAACATTTTCTCAATAGATTACCTGGTAGAAGGTGAATACACAAGTAGTTTGGTAAATTTATCCTCCAAACTATCCGTTTTCAATAACGTATCAACAAATACACATGGATAAGCTATGATACATTGAAAATATAGTCGAATACACTGCACACTGATCTAAGGTAACATAGAAAAGTTAATACAAAAGAAGAAAATTAATAAAGCAAATATTAGTAATCAATACTCGGTATCTTGAATTGACTACAGTTAAAGGTGCCAACCAGTAGATGTTACCTCATTAATTTAAAGGATGAGTGTTCATCGAGAGGCCTATATATGCTAAGTTTGATTGTTAGATCTTGAATAAACATTGACAAGAAGTCCCACAGTATAAAGGTACGGCTGCTTAGCACTTTCAAATTTCAGTGGTTACCTAATTAAGGTAAGCTCATAAAGACGTAATTTAAATGAATCTGTTATATATATGGAACACAATATACATATAACGTATGAACCGCTTACTTCAACATCTTGGAACAAGACGTTTCGTCCAAAATAAGAGATAGCTTCAATTACACCCGCAACACCTGATTTGCTATCAACATGTGGTAAGACCATATACGAGTTATGGATAAATGAATAAAACTTATTTGATAATTGCTGTGAATGTTGTTTTGTATATGAGGGTGGATTCAGTAATTCAATATCGATACCAGCACTATCTAATGCAGTTTCTAATAAGCTATTTAACAGTCTGCATGCTAATGAAGGAGGCATTTGACGAACAACTGAGCCGGATGATGACACCAATACTGGTTGAGATTTTTGGCAGCGAGAATTATTAACTAAAATGAAAACAAAGAGTACTAGTAGATAAATCAATATTATTCATGAGCGAAAGTAATGTATATTATAATCATCCTAATTTTCGGAGATTCAAGAATTCGTCGACTGATTGACTTATAGATGGTATTTGCTAGACGTTATGAGTAACTACATAATAATTTCATCCTACGTGGACAATAACTAAAAAATGTTTTCAATTGCCAAACAGTCATAACTATGCTTTCACAGGTCATATTTGAAAACGAGAGATGAAGTAGATGTACCATCAAAACTGGAGGGATGTGTTGTAAATAATAACAACAAAGATCTTTCCGATAAGAAACACTGTATTTAGATCATATAAGTGATTATTAGTTAGTGTAGACTTCACCAACCTAAAAACAACATGATAATCCTTTTTTCAAGTTTGATGCAACATAACCTGAGTTTGAAATACGTACTTTAGACATTTTCGTTTATATAACATAATTTACCTGGTCGTTTGAATAAAAAGTATCTAGTCAATTACACAGTCGATTTATTTCATTACAACATCTGCTGTAGTTTATCAAGACAGAACAGTTTGCCTTTACTACACAAAAGGCCTGAAAAGTTGGTTATTCGCATTTCACTTATCTCAGATAAAGTGTGCATTGAAATATTAACGATGGATATGTATACATATGTATTACGTAGTAACCGTACACAGACAAATGAGTTTAGATATACAGAACTCTTTTCACATAAGTGCTAACAATAAAGCCTGGTGTTAAGACAGATATAAATGTGACAGAGAACGTGGATCCTAAATAAAAGAACATTGAGTGCTTTAATAAATACTGAGAAAATGCATGCCCAAAAGTAGTAATTTAACGACAAAAAATTTTTCATGTACGTTCTTACCAGTATTTGTAAATTCGTCATTATTCACTATAGTAACCGGATTTAACAAACAAGATATCAATTGTAAGCATATATGTCTCACTTCACGTCTCCACCAATGCGCATTATCTGTCGCTGTATTTTGTGAAACAACAGGGGCTAGAAATTCATTTTCACTAGTAATAAGTTGACGATGAAGATTACTGGGTCGGAATGTAAATGGAAATATAAAACCATGCTTCTTGGTAGAAATTAATGACTTGTAAGGTGATTCACATGAAAAGGTAATTAAATTTCGTTCAAGTAGCTGAATCAATGCTTCAAGATATTCAATAAGTGGGGCATCTGCTACTAAATTCAAATCCTTCGGCACTATGAAAAACAAAGAAACGAGAATTTGTGAAATTTAAAGGCTAAATTATTCAAACGAATATGTTAAGAATAATCAACAATTTGTCTACAAAATGATGCTACTTAAAATTTAATAGGTAGTATACATTCGATAAAATCATAAAATAAGTGTCATCCAATACCCAACAAAGTTACGAAGTATGAAGTAACTCCATTATAAAGTTGTTGCTGGAAATTAAATCTTGATTGAAAAATACTCTTTACACTTTGAGTGCACTCTTAACTTTAATAAATATTTTAATCTATTACATGCATTCGTCACAGACTGACCTCGGTTAGGAATGATTGAGAGCATGGATAAATAATTCGTCCTAGTATGAGATTCCTTAGTAGTGCTCCCAAAAAATCCCATGTCTGGCAAACAAATGAGATGCAAGAAATACGACGAACTTAAGACTGAATTTTGTCTAATTCAACAAAATCATCCGTATTACAATCAAAAAGACCATCCGTAAGGAGGTCAATAAAGTTTACAATGAGAAAGCCCATTAACACTCAATAGTAACGCATTTTATATTCAGAATTAGTTGAAATTTATGATTATTAAGTTGAAATATCTTTGTTGTGAATGTCTTTGTGACATTCAACAGCATCGACAAATTCTCAGCAGCTAATAGTAAAAGTAAGTAGGAGATGGTAAAAAATGTTGAAAGATATGCCTCAGATAGATGTTTTTATTGATGCTAGATTGATTCGATTATAAAAGCCACTAACAAATACTCCGCTATCATTCAACACTACATTACTAGCTATAATCTAAATGATAAGTTAATATATTAGGACTGTTTCAAGAGTGCATATTTAATCTTCCTCATATCTGTAAGCAGGACGCTATAACTGCGAAGCTCCTATCATCATTGTAGAATAGATCTTGGCGATAAATTTACAGCTAGCTGGAGTTTATCCATAACTATCAAACCAATCTGTCCTGAAAATTCAGTATAGACTAACGACCAGAGTTTCTAAATTGAACAGTTTTTTTAAAGGCAAAATGATACCCATTGTAGCAAAACCACAATTTATTTTTTAACATGTTTAAAAAGACAAAAAACATCTTATAAATCAAACTAACTGAAATATATTCTTCAGACAACTGAGATGTTATATATAAACTTTAACTTTTCATTCTATAGAAACTATATTAACGTTACAGTATCTATACTACTAATTATGAGTTATCAACTTGAATGCATATTAATAAGAAGAATCCTAAATTTAATCCCACGATCAAATTGAAACATACCAACTTTTTGAGGCTTCTCTTTGGAAGCAAAAGTACCACTTGAAAGAGTAAAGGAAGTAAACTTTTTTAAATTACGACGCGAAGAAAGCACTGGTGAAGATGGTTCTGAAGTTGAGTTTGACACTTGAGAATTCCTATTTATAGCATCAACTGAAAGAAACCAATCGGATTTACAATCACTACTCTTAGGCGGGGTATGAGATCGCGAAGATCTTCTACCAGCTGAATTTATCCTAATATTACTTTCAACTGAAAAGGATTCGAATGATTCATGAGTTCCCGAAATAATAGACATTTGAAGAGGATGTGAAATTAGATAGGTTGAAGATGGTGGTGAAAGTAAACATCCTGGAGAGGTTTCCCACCATGGACTTGTATCCAGAGGAATTAACGCAGAACTTAATAGCTAAAAAATATATGAAACAAAATAATTGTAACAACTAACTATTAGGTAAAGTATGAGCTCAGGATAAATGCCAGTGACCTGTAGTTTTTCAGGTTATTCACTGACTAAAGTCATCTAATGAAATTAAGCAAAATAAAGCAATAAGAAAATAGAAGCTGCTGATTAAGTTTTTAGTATTACTCTTTGCTTTTAAAACAGTTGAAAGTTAACCACAGACTCCTGTAAAATACAATAGTCATGTTTTAATCTCTTAATTGTTATGGCTTTTGAAATTTTTAATAGAATGAACTTGTATAGCCTTTTAATTATTCTGAATGTGTGTACTATATCAACCCCATATATAATGTCCAATAGGTGGTCTGTAACTGAGCTGTAAGGATTGCTTGCTTTCTAAAAAATGCTCTTAAGAATATGTTAATGAAAACATACAGGCACCTGTGTTTCCGTCCTTCGAATATGCATATTAAAAAATCAGTAAGCTAACATTACTAATTTGCTGAAATTTTCAGAGGTTAAAATCTTTTCTTTATATTCAAAAGAGGTGCATGAAGATAACTTACAAATGCCTTTAATAAAATATTAATGTATCTGGAATAATAATACGATATCAGATTAGCTGGAAATATACTATACCTACTTGTAATTTATATAAAACACGATATGGAGATGCATTAAGAAGCATATGCGGATTACATACTAAACTGTATTGTACATGTGCACTACCACTTCCATTTCGTCCGCTACGTATTGATTTATACGTTGGTAAACATGCTAATAATAATCGAACAGGATGGATGAAACTAAACGTCGAAGGGAACTGTGTTCCACCACCAAACGATGATGACTTAGTTGACAAATGGGTATTTTTATCACTAGTTGAATGATGGTTCGAGAATGAACGAAGACAAACAAGTTCCGATTCAGCTAATTCAAATAAAAGTTCGTAAACAGCTGAATCATGTGATAAGCATACACTAGGAAGGACAATATTCACATTTGTTGACAATGCTTGATTAGAATTCAAATCCGTTGTTGAGCCCGTTTGATTTGCATTCAAACTGAGAACAGATGTACCTTTAGTGACAAGATTGTTTACTTGTAATGTTGAAGCAGTTTCTAAACGTTTTCGAAATGTACTTATGTAACTAGACGACTCATCATTTGATAAACAATATTTTTTTGGAACAGATGTAGAATTATGCAAACATTCACTTGTTAATTCCAAAGTGGAAGAATATGGGCCGGCCAATGAGAAAGAACTACTATAAGGAGAGTTGTTAGATAAACTTTGTATTGAGATCGCAACGGAAGAAACACCGGTGATATTACTAGCACGGTTACGAACACGATTGTTGAGTTCTGCATAAAATCGGACAATCAACGGACGGTCAATCTACAAAAATACAATTTAACGATTAAATTCAATAAATACCAGTCTTATATATAAATATATTGGGTATATCGATTTAAATAAGGTACAAATCCCTAGTGATTAATGTCTTCGATTAACCCACTCTTTGTTTTCACTCAAATCCGAAGTATTAGAATTATTTTGTACATTTTATTTCATAGGTTACTTTTTTCTTCATGAGTCATATCTACCATGCCTATATATCTATGTATATGTCAAGCCGTCTCGTCAGTAGATTATTTTAAACCTGATTTAGTAACTGATGATACTTAACATCAAGACACATGTATTTAAACCTGAAAAATTCAGTATTCTTTCAGTACAACCAGTGTTATTCAGCATTGTACTGTACTCGAACATACGAATATTCAGTTAATATCCATACGACTAAATTATATACGATTAACAATTTTCAACTAAATACTACTACATAATCAATTAACCTTAGATATTAATCAAAACAGAGTAAAAAATACAGCTTACTTGAAACCCGAGTTCGCCAATTGGTTTACGATTCAAAATAGTATCTAGAAGTTCATATGATGAATTCTCTTCACTAACTATTTTTGCATCATTGCGTTTACCAGGTGTATCATGGGAAAAAACAGTCTTTTTAACTGGTTGGTTCGATTTACGCAAAATAGAAATGTTTGGAAGTGGTTTATTTCCAAGAGTTAAAGTGGCCATATTCCATGGTGAAGACTGGGTATTGATGTCTTGATTATTTGACCTGGGTTGACAACTGAATAAATATGCGGTCGACAAAAGATAAGCTCTTTCTCTGATTGAGTTAAGTGGTTCATTTGAATGTGCTAACAAGGTTATTGATCCATGGTTTTCAGAATATTGTGAAATATTGGTAGAAACATTAAAAGAGAATGAAGATAATTTGTTCGTAGTTTGGTTACCAATTATTGGTATTGAATTAGTTAAAGACACAACTGATTGATCTTGTTTAACCGTTTCAATATTTAAAGGTAAATGTATATCCCACCCACGATAAGTACAACCGTGAGGATTCCAATTTGGATGATAAGCACGAGAACCAAACATTTCATCCTAAAATTTAATGAAAGTAATAAACTTTTTGGAAGAGAGATTTACTATCAGTATAGTATGAATGAAATGATAAGAAAGGAAATATTATCATAATAGAAAAATTAGAAACTAACATAAGCGAGCAGTTTTACGTAAGTTTACACTGTAATTTATATGCTTTGCAGTAAAAATTCATGATACTCATCAAGGTATGCTACTTTTAGAGTTGACTTGTTTAAATCTCAACTTTCGACGTAAGGAATCACCGTGGATGAGGATGTTGGTTGTCTGAGAGAAATACTTTGTCACCGTCACAGTCTGGTATAATCAGCGAATCAACAATGTTTCCACACCATAGGTTTGATGCTTTTAGGCTTATTGTTCTTCAACAGACCTCCCTAGCACGACGTGACCAAAATGAACGAACATTCTAGCTAGTATAACTAGACTGGTTAATCATGACATGTGAGCCCGATCACCTTCTCAAGATGGTAGAAGTCACAGCCGAGGATACACGATATACACCACTTAAGGCTAATGTAGTTTCGAGTACAATTCTATACAATGTTTAGGCGTTGAACCTTTGTAATAGCTAAGTATGCTATTAACTCCGCCTGGAATCCCTTAGGGCTGCTGCTGGTCCCAAGCCCGGATAAATGAGGAGGTTTGAGGATTGGGTTAACAACCCCACTCCGTCGTAAAAAAAACCTTCCTAAAAAATCTCTTTCTTGAAAAACATTTCAAAGCATTTTAACTCTGCCCTTGGAGTTGGAAGGTCTTTATTTCGAAGAGTTACGACGCCTCATGATGAAAGCTGAATTTCATCAGAAGTCACGAGGCCGACGCCTCTTCTGACAATCAAAGTAACAATTAATATAGGTACATAGAATGTCAGCACGATGTAGGAGACACGAAGAAGCATCCAAATAAATGAAGAAATAAAAGATACGACATTGAAGATACTTGGGATAAGAGAAACCTGTTGGTTGCAAGCTTAACAGACAAGATTATCCTCAGGTAAATTTCTCTTGTACTCCGGTCACGAAGAAGAGAATGTCTCACATACACAAGTAGTAGCATTAATGTTGTCACAAGAAGCATAGAAAGCGCATGTAGGATGGGAACCTCATGGATCTAGAATCATCAAAACATCCTCCAAGACAAAGTAGGAAGGGATTATGATGAATGTCATCCAGTGTTATGCGCCCATCAACGACAGCCATGCGACAAATCAAGAGTGGTAAGTCAGCAAGGCCAGACAACAAGCCAGCTGAGGCACTAAAATCAGGTACAAAAGCAACTGCAAAGATACTGCACATTCACTTCAGGAAAATTTGGGAGGAAGAACAAGTGCAAACAGACTCGAAAGACAGGTAACTTATCAAGATACCAAAGAAAAGAGATATTAACAATTGCGAGAACTACATAAGCATCACTCTCTGTATCAGGAAACGAATGAGAGATCCAGTCAACGACCAACTTCGAGAACAACAGGCCGGATTCCGTAAGGAACAATCGTGTACCGACCAAATCGCCACTCTACGGATCTTTAATGAACAATCAATTGAATGGAACTCACCACTTCGTATTAATTTCCTCGACAACGAGAAAGCGTTCGACAGCACGGATAAGAGAACATTATAGAGCCTTCTTCCACATTACGGTGTACCCGTAAAAATAGTCAACATCATATGGAATTCTTATGATAAACTAAACTGTAAAATCATGGACGGAGGTAAGCTCACAGATTCATTTGAAGTGAAGACCGGTGTTAGACAAGTCTGCCTACTGTCGCCCTTCACCTTCCTGTTGGTGGTTGACTGGATCATTAAGACCGCAACATCCCAAGGCAATCTCGGAATACAGTAGACAACATCGATGCAGCTAGATGACTTGGACTTCGCAGATGATCTAGCTCTCTTATCCCATGCACAGCATCAAATTCAAATGTAGAAACCATTACAAACTTCGGCAGCAACATCAATAGATAAAGAGGGTTTGATGTCAATCTGAAGGTTCGATTGAGAAGGCAAAGACAGAATTTCTACAACTGAAAAACATCTTGAACTCAAGCCAACTGTCAGCCAACATCAAAGTCAAAATTATATGGAGCTGAAACTTGCATTGAGAACTACGAAAAGCAGCATCCAAAAGATACAAGCATTCATAAACATGTCTGTGTAGAATACTTCGGATCCGTTGACCAAGTAAAATCAACAACAACCTTCTGTGGCAGAGAACTAACAAACCAGTATTTGGTCGAAGAAGAAATTAAGAAAATATGATGGACGTGGATTGGACACACATTGAGGAAATCATCAAACTGTATCACAAAACAAGCACTAACTTGGAATCCTGAAGACCAAAGGAAAAGGAGAAAACCCAAGAACACGTTGCGTCGGGAATCGGGGACATACATAAAGAAAATGAACAGCACTTGCGAAAAGTTGGAAAGAAAAGCTTAGGATAGAGTTGGTTGGAGAATGCTGATCGGTGGCCTATGCTTCACACGTGGTAACAGGCATTGTTTGTTTGATTGAAGTATGCTATTGCTCCATGAATGAATAACGTGTCAAGTGAACATATGTGAAATTTTAGAAAATATGGTGAAAAAACGAATACAGCGGAACGAACCGGTGACAGCTAAAGATTGTTACTGAATCGTTGATAAGTAATCACATACTTTAATCGCATTATCTTAGAACGGAACGAATCAGTCTAATCGTCGAAATGTAAGGTTCAAAAATATCCTTCAAAATCTTTGTAACAATAGTTAGACAAATGAAAAGTATTTTTAAAAACAGCTACCTTTTTTTATCAAGAACCTTACAGAAACAAAAGAAAGGTTTAACATGAGATTTTGAAGATTCAAGCTATTCACTTAATTTAGCAGAAATGTAACCCACCATCATTAAAAATGTTAACTACGGGAATCTGTTATCATAACTCAGTGCAAACAGCTGCATAATTCCTTCCAAGTGTAAAACTGAACAGCTTACTTTTAAATAACGGCTGTTATTAGTATGCAATTAACATTTCAAACACCAAAAGTTCACAATATGCTAACTAGTATAGCTGAAATAAGAAACTTTGGTAAGCAAAACGAAGTATCATATCAAGTGATAGCACCTTCCAAAGATTTGTGGTTGACATTAAATCAAAGTTAATAGGTTTTTACGTTATTCTATCAGGCTTCATTGAGGTGGATGAAAAAGTGAATTATCTCAATGATTACATTAAGAAGTATGAATATCTAAAATGTCGTTGTAAAATATCTCGTAAAGATAATGTCTAGCCGAATTTAAAAATGCTGAACCGTTACAGCAAACTTACCTCAACTGATTGTATAAATGCATAAACTAAACCAAGCAATCGACGTATAGCCAATTTAGCTGCAGTACGAGTACAGTGTTTTGCTTTAGTAGCAGGACCAAGTCCTAACATTAATGCGGCTAACAATTCACCAGTCTCAGCTAGAACCGATGTAATTCCATACTCGTTTATCAAACCACGACCTAAAGCGTAATTACTCTGTGATTACAAATAAAAAAAAGTTGGCCGATGATGAATATGAAACAAAGCAACAATAATTTAAATAGTTAATTTTTCTGCTACAATGAATATTGTCATGAAAAATATATCTGACCGAAATAATGATAGTCTAAAAATGGTAGTAGTAACTTCATGATATTTTATAGACGTCTGACACTATGAATGTATCCTGCTTTACAGATGATAAGTTTGGTTAGATTAATGATGTGAACGACTACCGAATCCTCAAAGTTATAGATTGCCAACTTTTCACAACATAAATACAATATTAGGTGGCTGGGCGTAATCAGTTAATAGCCCTAGACCTAAGTTTTGTGATGGTTGAAACTCGTCAGCAAGGCTTTCGTTCAGTCTTGACAAAAGTGAGGCTCCCAATGGGATCCTAAACCGTAGTTTAGGACCCAGTAAAGATACACGTAACATTTTTTGCTTATTAGTCGGTTGATATCAATTTACTTAAATGAAGAGCAGTCTAAAATGAACCAAATGTACCATATTCAATGAAGTACATAAACCAGTTTTGTTAAAAATATTCTTAATCGTAGCAGGCAAACTACAAAAGTATGATATAGTAATTAATTATGAAAAGACGAAATCCTTATAAGTAGATAATGTTTAGTATATATTTAAGATAAGCATTCATATATCGCTAACAGACATTTCATATTTTTGTAACAAATATGTTTTCCGGCAGTTAAACAAAACGATACCCTAAAATACCTAGTTAAACATAGACACTTCCTAAAGGTTTATTGATAACTTTAGAGACACTTAAAAGTATTACAGATTGAATAATGACTTCGTAATAACAAATGACTAGTAGAGTTAGTTATAGTCAACACTGAGTCGATTTTTAACTTCAACACCAACAGAATTCCAGATGTCTTTATGATAGGAGTGTGTTGAAATTATAGACCTATTATCTGGTTAAAAATAACGTGATAATAAATATTTTAATGATACTGATCAGCTGTTCAACAACAGACGGGTTCCACTTAATGAATTAAGGATCAATATTTGTAAGTTTAGGATATCCTTCTTGCCATCCAAACGGTATAAGCTAACATTGGCCACCTAAGACAGTCACAATGTAAGCCAGACTATATAAGATTGGAGTGTGTTGAATTTCCAACTTCAAATACACGCTTTCATTTAATGATTAAAAAGGAAAAAAGATTTTTTGCCTAATAATCAAGGTCAGTGGTAATTGGAGAAAATACATCTACTTCTAAAATACTGAACTTCCCTTTACATACATTTACCTGCATATAGAGTCATTAGGATTCTTTATAATTAGGTGAGATACAAACTATGTGATAATTACAGCCCAATAAATGCCATTTCTTACAGTTAATTTGGCAGTTCTGAAGAACTACAGATTACTATGATTAACAAAGGTAGCGCAGTTTAATTCAAGCTACTCTTCTTAAACATGACTACTAACTAACCAAAACGGATCTAGAAACTGGGACTGTTACTGAACTTAACAGAAGACGCATGTTATTACTTTAATAAATAAATACACACCTTGTGATTAAACCTGTTATCTTAAGGAACTTATTAGTAACAATCTAGTAATCAGATCAGATTTAGTTTATTGAAGCCTAATTACGGTTGACAATGGAATCCAGAGCGACAGTATCGTTATTGTTAGGATTCAATTGCATTACAATTTTTTTCTGATTTTTCTTTATTTTGCGGTTTTTATTTTAAATATCTGTTTAACTGTTCCCTATGTTTCAAAGCCACGACAATCCAAATAATTAACATTAAAAGATTAAAAGAATAAGATCAACATCAGAATGTAGTTCAGCAAAAAAGAATGAAAAGTTATGCATGAAGTAAACTTAGAACTTAAATCTTAGAAGTAGATAAAGAGAGAAAACACTAGTGCGACAGTTTCTTAGTAATGTCACCTGACGTCTCCGGCCACTGATTAGAAATATCGCAGTCTAAACATAATACTTTTCTAATTCTTCGATCAACAATTTCAGGCTCCTATTCACTGCAACCTTGTTAAGATTCAATGAGTACGTTACCGTTCACCTGAAAGCTGTGAGTAGATTTATTATTCTGTTTGTATGTTTTATAGAGTGGAAAGACGTTGTTAAATATGGTTAGGATCAACTCCATAAACATGAGCTCTGGTTCCAACTTCCCTTCTGGCCCAGCAGAATTAGGGGTAACCCGTCTAGGATAAAAAAACTGGTGTAGCTCCAAGTATGAGAATTACTAATGCTTGAGATTATGTACCTTGTTTGGTTGTGAGTAATAATTATCCTGTTGGTTGATGCGCAAAACTTGTATTTCTTAGGATAACATTTCAGTGGGTAGCCACGATGCATTTTGTCTTTGCAGCAGGTTCTTAAATATACTTTAAAATGGGGCTTAGTGTTACAGTGGTTTATATACCGATAGAACTTTTCAGTGTCACTCTCTAATTAACTGGTTTGGGGGATTAAAGCTAGTCGTTTGAGCTCCATCGCTTTTGTATATCAGATTCTTTCTGTTCAATTATTGCGTGGACAAATGTTGGCTAGCTAGTGTTATGTTTTTAAATTCACCAAACTTTGACACTCACATGTCACCTCTTGCAGAGTTATGTTTGAACATTAGTCAATTTTACTTAGAATTCTCGTTCTGATATCAGCATCTTCAGTTGTTTATAGGCTGTATACAAATACAAGACATTTAAACTGATCTTCTATCATTATTGATAATTTATACTAAATCTCAAAACACAATCTTATAATTTTCAAATAAAAAATCGTGAATAAAAGTGTGATGGTACTCAAGAGAATGTTTTATGATTACTGAACGCGGAAAATTTGTAGTCTCAGAAATAATAACATCAAAACTTATATATTAACACACTGTTCTCGCTTTATTTTTTATGAATATACGAATTAACTGAAACTTAAATCAACATTATGTCATTAGAATAAATGTTAGATTAGTTACGTAGCGTGAATAAAAATAAGTATCACACACTATCAACGATTCGACAATATACATAATATGTCCCAAACGTTGAGTGAAAATGCAATTATAATCACACTTGAATGCAAAATATCTATAAGCAGTTGACTGCAAAACGACGACCTAGCTTTCGTGCTTGCCAACAATCGTTAGTAAAGATATATCTGAAATTTTGGGTAGAATTGGTGGTACCTGTGAAATTCTAACAAGTGTCAGGGTTCCTTATCGATTAACGAAATTTCAATATATATATATATATATATATATATATATATATATATATATAGAGAGAGAGAGAGAGAGAGAGAGAGAGAGAGAGAACTAAAGACCAGACTAATAAGGCATTTGTTTAAAACAGTGAAATCGATCGACAGAACTATATTATTTCATTAGGTAGATTTGCGATAACAACCCGGGTGTTATTATACAGTGACTGTTGTGGCCTACTTAACGATAAAATACCCAAGTTAATAATCATAATCATATAGGTGAATAACTCAGTATGCTGTTTTCATTTCTTTAGGTGTATGTTTTGATATATACATTAGCCAAATTAAACTAATCAGGCAAAATGTTATTTATAGTATTGCAGCATAACAATTCCACTGTAAATAGGGTGAAGTATATATGGAGTAATTCTTTGAAACATTACAATGAAAATATTATTTTTAATTTGAAAAAATGCATACTTCAAGTCGTCGTCTACAAATATCAAAGAAACGACGATAACACGATTCTGGATCTCGCCTTAATTTTGGAGCCAACTGTCCCCAGTGTACATTTAATAAAAGTAATCTAGCTGGTTTCGCAGCATCTGGAGTTGGTTTGGGTGATGTTGACGGCGATGCAATGAATGATCCTATCTGCTGTTTAGGTGAATCACCAACATTGGACCTACTTTCATATGATTTATCATGAATAGGAGTCGAATTAATAAATGTTTCATTATCTAAAAGACGATTTGAATGTCCACCATCTAAACTTGCATCACTTGATGGTAAAGCAAGATATAAATCCCATAAAAAGTCTAATCCAATTAAATCGGGTCTTTCAACCTGCTATAATGTCCAAACAAAAGAACAGAAAGATACGCAGATATTCAATATTAAGAATACTTAACATTAAAAGTGCTCTTAAAATGTATTTATAGATGAAACACACTTAACACATTTGCCAGTAATGTTTCCTTTTATTTTTTTTAGAGCTAATTTTAATTACAATTATTTTTGTTACATAATCTAGTAAATTTTTTAATTATTCATTACAAGTAGAGATTCACTAGTAACCCACAATTCAGACCACTTAAAAAGGCTGGCACTAATGAGAATAGGAATACCGCATAATACCCTAGAAAAGAAAACCGTTAGTCAATTTAAAGTACTGAATTGTATTCACATAGGATCCCTTTGCAATTCTAAGATCATAAAACCGATCGCTATACAGCCATACAGAACTTTCATTAAATTAGTAGAGTCTAAAAAATAAACTTATTGTGTGATCATCTTGAATGAAGTAGCTTATAGTTGATAGTGGTCACATACATTTATATCTCCTACTATTATTTTCTTAATTGCGAGCTGGTATATAATTTTATATCCTCTAAACCTCCAATTATTCACTAAATGTTATGTCTTCTAAACTGTGTTTTATATGAATAACTTTTGGACTAAACTGCTTTTAATTTTAATATTTTTTTCGCTCTACGCTCTTTGAAATAAACGCAGAGGGATCACTGTAGCCAATTCTGATCGTAGTTATTGATAGGACCCCCCTCCCCAATACAGTATACTAAACCCACCAGCTCGGTAAAATCAACAATCAATGAATTCAATCAATTGATGCTATAACTTGTTTTGACTCTTCTGACATTTATCCAGCTGATTCCTACCCTAGTCAATATCGCATATAGAAGTAGGCGATGGTTTGGAAAAGATATAAAGTCCTATTAACCGCACGTGATGGATACTCACAACCTCGACTTGTAAATCTTATTCAGTTTATTAAGCTTAACCCCAGGCAAGGTCCAGTTATACATGAATTAAGAATATCATGTTCAGAAAATCTATATAGCGTGTAATTATGATAAACGCGTTTTTCATAAAATGGAAAAATTATTTTAATAGATTAAACTTCAATCGCATACCCATGATTTTGCCACTTGTTTCATACGGCCTTCGTTTAAATTAACTTTCTCGAAAAATCCTCTAAAGCATTCAAAACCTAGACATAAAAAGTAAAATTAACAAGTAAAGATAAACAAACTAAAATAAGTATCATAAATATTAAACATGGATTATGTTTCAGTCTAATTTGGATTAATAAGGTAACAAATCAACTTTTAAATATGCCCAACGGTTGAATATACCCATTCTTATAACTTCAATATGCCTGATAATTGGACCAATATTGCATACTATTCCATTTTATACTTATTCTACACTTGTTACTGACTGATAGTAGTTTAGGCCTTATTGAAAGCTAGGAAGAAGTGAACAGTTGTTCGGTTCTAGTATGGAACTCCTAGACAGTGTGCATTGACGGTTACTCCAAAAATCTAACTCAGGACTTTCAACTCTACTAAAAATTATTTAGAACATTAAACACTGGGTTGGCAACTAATGGTAAATATTTTCAACTTCAAACAGTTTGTAAATTAGCTCGACGAATATCTAATGTTAGTGGTGATAAATGCTTGACCCTTGATATGTTTGAACTCTACTGGTCACGGTTTCACATTAGAACTATAAAAACATCAAAACTGTGAGTGTATACTGCAGGAGAATTTCATACTAGAGGAACATATTTGACAACTGCTTTTTAGTTTTCAGAGGTACCCCAACTGAAACCAGTCCATGACAAAATAGCCTACAAGTTAGAACAGTTGACACAAAACTCATTCAATTAAAAAACGTTTGAATACTTTGAAACAAAATTCATAGCTAAGAAACAGTGTAAGGGTAAAAACAATAAACAAACATGGTATATACAATACATAAATTCAATAGAAACCAAATATAATAAGTTCAACAATTTTGACAGGAGAAGCACATAGAATCCAATAATTGACAATTATTTAAACATTATATCGTGATTAAACATACCAATGCACATAGTTATATGAAAAGGGAAGTAAAGTCTATGATTACAGTGGTTACTCAGTAAGTTATAGGTAGTGCTTGTAGTAACACTAAAGCATATACAACATCATGTTTCGGAAACAAAATTTTAATTTTTTCGAATCAATTGAAATATTAACTTGAAAACTCCGATTTACGTGATGTATGTTATAAATAATATCAGCAGCTACAAGCAGAAATTAGTTGCTTACGCTGCACAATCAACTTAAAATTAGTTGAGTGAATGTGATGGTATTGATATGTTGAACGAATGCAGACGGTTTACATCGCGGATTGATGTTAGTTATGATACTTCTAATGAGGAACTAAGAGCACTGAATAGTAGTTTAGTCCCAATATGAGACTGCATAGGTGTATGCATTCATAAACTCTCAATAGACATTCACTGTTGAACGTCACTAATACATTATTACTTAGAAACCAAAAAAGTAATAAAGATCGTAATTTCTAGACATGAGTTCAATTTATTACAAGAAATCACTTATGCAAAGTATACAAAGGCCACTGTAATTATTTTTATTATGAATTAGTAATCGTAACTAATAATCTCTTATGAAACCGATTTTGAAACAAAGGAAAACAGATTTCGTGAAATAAATTCAATAACTAACTGGCATTTACCTAAAATGTATTCAATATTTAAATAGTACGACTTATTAGATACAAAGTTTTAAAGCAATGCGCTTTTGTACATCATATTAACTTTTCACTACCTTTTTTCACTTCCTCAGTTGAATCAATCATTTAATGGTGTATAACATAAATACATTAAAAAACAATAATGAGATTGAAATTTCTTCTCAAAATATAACCTAAAAGTGTACTTTATATTATTTGACTAAAGTTCATCAACTACTTTTTTTAAAAACTATGCATATTTGAATTAAATGTGAATAGTGAAATGATTGGAGCAGGCAGAAAACCAAAAAAACAACATTGTCTTATTACTGAAAAATGCTTAATGAAATAAACATCAGCTGATTCATTCTGATGAAAAAATATTGTAATGACAGGTATTCATATTTAATGGCATAGAATTTGATTTATTTACAAAATAACAAATGACTCTGTAAAAAGATATCTCTCTTTAAGATTATGTAATTTTCACTTGCATATATTAACGCATCACTATCCACTTGATTGTGTATCGAAAGTCGTAAGAGCAGATCATTTGAAATAATATTAAATATGATATCAAGGACAGTGGAAAATCATGCTGCAGTATATTTTATAGGCTGGTAGAACTAAACTTTACTGGCGAATTTAAGCAAACTAGTGAAAACAAAGGTTCAGACTGGAAGATCACGGTCACATTTAAATTTAAAACGCTTAAATTCGATCTCTTGATTGCCTGTAGATTAAAACTGAAAAATGTCTATTCTGGTAGTTTTATGGATGATGCGGGTACCTCCTACTCTATTATTGACACCTGAAAATGTGAGCAAAGTCTCCGGAGTTCAGTAGTATCAGCATTGCTGAGACTACAACTGTCGTTAGGAGGCATCAGCGAAATCGTTGAAGCTGATGAAACAGCATTTAGGAGAAATATATATAATAGAGGAAGAAGCATGAAAATGGTGTGGTAAGTACTTATCACTTTAATTTTAAATTTAGGTATTTGCTATTTGTGATGGAACGTTTCCAATATATCCTGAACAGAAAGGGAACAAAACTAATCCTAATAATTCGAAAGTCTGTTCTTCCGGGAACAACGATATATACAGATAACCAGAAAGGTTACTAGCTTCTAAAAGACATATTATGATTCCAAAATCAATGAACATCACCAAATTCATTAAAAACGTTAAAATACTGTATCTTCTTTAGTTTCTTCAGGTATTTTAGCAATTTTTTGTAAAGTATAACTAGTTGCCTTAAAACTGTCATCTGATTGGCTGTAAAGCCCTTCAAGGTTACCAGTAAAGTTTAGTTCCGCCCTTATTTATTCACTATTATTTGGTTTAGTATGAAGGACAACTAGTATTCAGTAACTTCCAATGAAGTAAATAAAGTTCCAATCTCACCAACTGACAGTATCACATAATGTTGAACTGGTAAGACGATAATACTTTCTTTGCAGAATTCAGTCAGTTATAATCAATGTAAAGCATAGATTAAATGAATGTTATTTCAATTTGTCACAATATGCTAGCACGACAACTTGGAGTTAACAAGATGAATAACAAAGAAGTCAAAGTAATGTGGCAGAAGTGATAATGACGATGGCTGAGCAGTGAGAATATAATTTGAGTAACTGAATCTTAGTTATATTACTCAATGTCTTCAACCAAGTAATCTGTGTCTATAAACATGGTTCGCACCTTAATTCAATAAACTTATAAAAGAATACCATATTTACTTTAATGAATTTTACTAAGTCAATATCTTTTTTTTTTTAAACTTAATCCAACCTACAAATTTATATCTTATACATTGGAACAGAAGTCTATATAAGTTACTTTTGTATGTATGTTTAAATGATGGTGAATCCCAATGGCATGAATTGTTAATTTACATATTTAGTTTGCAGGTACATTACCAGTTTAACGACATTCGATGAAATTTTTATTAATATAATCCTGAAAAAGTATCATAAGATTAATACAAAACAAACCATTACACTTACCAGCCATTGAGCGAAACAAAGCAGGATTCGATTTTAAAATTACTTTTGTAAAAACAAATGCTTGAGCATCAGTATCGAGAAAATTCAAACATGATGAAAACCAGATAAACGCTTGCTATATTTAACAGATTATAGAAGATAATTCAAAAAATAATAATAAAGTTAAAATACGTCGAAAAACAAAAGGAATAAAATTCAGTATTACAATAATCCAAAAGATAGATTTGCAATTCATTTTGGTAGTTTCTGTAAAATCACTTCATCACAAATAAGAAATTTTAGGAGCTCTAAATATCAGTTTCATCTTTGTTCTAAACTACCCAAGAATACATTGCGTAATGAGTTGTATTCTATATTTAATAACTATGACCGGATTACATATGAATTCCCAGAATCAAATTTATAACTATTCGATGACACTTGGGCGACAGATGTGTTAACTGATACGTGTTCTTATTACATCACTTTTTAGTGTAAACTGAAATGTTTCTTTCATCCTCAAATATCAAAAATTTTTAATTGTACAGGAATATTTGATATTTTCTTGTTTGAATTCCACATTGTTATTGACTGATTATTAATGCTACACTGATACATTCTACAAATAACTATATATTTTTCAATGTATATACACATATATTAATGTTAAAGACCGAAAACTAAAACTTCAATCCATAATAGCATAAATTTAGGCTGTTTATTTATTGAACAATTCACATAGATAGCAGAAAAGAAACAATTTTATTTTACATCAAATAATGAGTTTTGAAACGAATAATACAATTAAGATACCTAGTCATTGATTTTTATAGAAATTTCGCCTTTTGCCGGCATACATGAAGCAACTCGGTGAAAAAGAAATGTCTATCAACCAAACACAGAATAAGTAAACTGCGTAACAATTAGTTACGCTTAAATATGTGGATGTGAAACGGGGTACTTAAGAGTAGACGACATTCTCAGACTACTAGCAGCTGATCACAATTAACTTCGAAACACGGCTAGCGTATCCTGGAGTAACCTACTTTGAAATGTTGAAGTAAGCGCAGAACACTATGCAAAGACGGTAAGTCACCCGGTCAGGTTGTGTATGTTTATGAACTGAAGCAGTTAGGAAATGTATTACTTATGCTCAAAAACTATTATTTTAGTGTGCGACACTAGAAGGAGAATGAAAAAAAAACGGGCGGTTAAATCAAAACATAACGACAATTCATGAAGCCATTGATTGTTCTTCGGAGAAGTCTCGGAATAAGCAGACATGGCATTTTAAAAAGGTGAATATTATCAACAAACTGTCAGATTTCAACACATTTAATATTGGTTGGAGTTACCAATTCTCGGAGGCATCAGATGACATGGCCTGGAATCAGCGATAATGGCACAGATGATATAAGTATTTCAGATCTTTTAAATCCGAAGTTTTAAATTTCTTATATACCTTTCGTTTGATGAATTAATTCTTATTTCTGGAATCGTATCCTGCATAGAGAATCTACGTTAATAGAGTATAGTGACTTGAATAAAAGGTAAACACGTACCAGTTTCTATGTTTTACATGATTAATTAATAATATTTATTCATTTTAAGGAAATGTTGAGCCATTTGACGAAGAAATTATGAACTCAGATGGATTTAGATAGCTAAACCATATATTATACTAAGAATTTAACAGTTTATAATAGAATGGAAAAGCGAATTTCAAAAATGAAAGTCATAACTTGATAGCAGTTTGTTCTTATCCATGAAAGATGGATGGCGTTTGGAGGCAATATCAAGGCATCAGTTATAGTTAACAAATGAAATCTTATATTTCCACAATGAAAAAGTGCAATTATTTACAGATAATATTATAGTCATCGGATAAATTGGCGGCTGTAATGATTAGACAGATAAATGAATAATGCCATTGGCCTTTGAAGTGATAAGCACTGGGACCGGATCTCTGATATGCCGATTCACCTAAATGACGAGTTGTAAATACTATAAGAAACAAGTCATGGATTCCACTTCAAAAGATAATTCCCAAATACACTGATATAAGTTATTAATGTAGTGCGATTCGTGCAGGCTTTTTAGAAATCGTTTTGAATATAATTTTAAATCATGGAAACATAAAATATCTTCAAAATATTACTTCTTTACCTCACGATCAAATGGTGCAGCATGTGCTTGACCAATAAGTGTTTCCCATAAAGCTTTTGCACGTTCAACGCTTAATGTGAGTTCAGCATTTCTCAGTAAGAAATTTAAAACGTCAAAATGCCGTTTGATTACCTGGATACAAAAGTAAATTATGTTCACAGTATTTCCAAAATGCACATGAAACTAACCTAATGTAAGACAGTTCATAGACAGAAAATTCAACAAGTGGTCAATATGGAGAGTAAAAATAATTTTACGTTAGCGTCGAGTGTACCTTAAGTAATCTTATGAACTATGAGATATATTTGAAGCACTTATTCAACATTATTACTAAACTTGCACGACGATGATATAAGTGACAACAGCAAATTTAACTGATATACTCAACTACTGTAAAATCACTCAACGGTGAATACTTGGATAAAATGAATTAAGACGAGCCAAGTTGATAAGGAAGAAAACAGAAATGTAAATATAAAAACTACACCGATATTGTTATCCTTCGGTCTTCCACTGCAACTAAAAAGTGATAGCACTAGCTTATGTAGCTATGTGTAGATTGAGTAGAAAATGAGCTGTTTTGTCTTAGGTTATCTATAAATTGACCTAAACGATTCCAAGATATCAATTAAATGTTTTATTTCGATTCAATATCTTGTAGTAGCTCTAATCAGGGTCCTTAATCTGTTTGATTGATGATATGAAAATATGCCCTCAGAATCAAAAAGCAAGCTTTTCTTTCTGTCCTATCGATATAATGCCTTTGGCGGATGCATGTAAATGTATGTATGAGTAGGTGGTAACGTGAAAGAAGCACCTACTGATCTTTGATTTAACTGAAGAGTATTTTACTTTATGTTTGACAGCAGCTTACATCCTAGTTTTCTCTTTGAAATATCATCACCTTTAGACTGTAGCTGGATAAAAATAAGTTACTTGTTTACAGTAGATGCGTTTAACATTTTATCTTCGCTTTCCTCCAATGTGCTTGTAAATTTGTTTCCACACTTTCCACTCTTCTTCACTTGTATTGCAACATTGAGAGAATGAAAATCATCATAATATTATTCTATAGTAAGCTTTACACTCGCAGGCTCTCTATTGAAAAACCCAGCAGATAGGTTTCATATCGTTGGTTGCTACAATGTGTTTCCAATATGCCCTGAATAATAGTTTATTTCACTAGTCACTTCGTTAAGTTTGATTATTTCAAATTTATCCAATAAATATCAGCTAGAACAGAACCCAACGAACTTCCGATTAGTACGCTATCAGTTTGACGTTACATAATGCTATCACGCTGGAAATAAATATCTCTCGTACACACTGGCATCAGTTGTTTGAAATCTGGTGTTGATAGTAGTGATAAAAACAGCGAAATGAAATGAATTCATCTTATTTTGACCAAATATTTGTTCTTAATTATCTCAAAATTAGAATCGAATGAAATAATTGGGTTGAAAATTATGCAGTGTATGTAACGATCATATAAACCAACAACTTGAAAGAATTGAAAAAAAACTTACATCACTATGCTTGAAACCAAGTGCATCTAAGCTATCACCTGTCAACAGATCACCATGAGATGAAATCGCCCACTTCTCATAATGTAGTAAAGAATCAACTAAACGAGTAATCAGTTCATGTGATCGATTGAGTTCATGAAGATGATCCTTTTACAAACAGTGAACAAATATTAAATAATTAAAATTAATTTAAAAATTACGAAGATTCAGAAGAAACAATGACGAGAAATCTACTTAGCTTGCGTAAGTTGAAGTAAAGGTTAGAGTACCAAAAGAGGGATAATCGAACAGTATCCATGACATAAAATGAACTGGTTGTAGAGTTGTATATGTAGGTGAGACATCCAGATAGTTGGATTTAAAAGTGAATAAACGTGAACTATACTTGCATATTCACATATATTTCGAAGACATGACTTAACTTGGAAACAGGTTGGTAAAAAAACTACATTTAGTATAAACAAGAAAGAACATCCAATTTGATGAAACAAAAATCTTACCAAAGATTTTAATTCTGATAGAGATTAATAGCTGTAATCTTACACGAGTAAACCCCAATTAGTATAAACAGATGAGTACTACTAACCATGCAATTTCAGTTAATTATTACAGGAATTTAAATTTAATCTTTTACTCCAACATACTTTTAGTCTCGACTACAAAGGAAATAAGACTCTGGGATACTTTTCAGCCAGGTGTAATATTTGGACAACTAGATTGAATAACACAGTAGCACAAAACATGAGTATATTTATTTACATTTTAAATTATACAGTCAAATTACATATTATGACAATTCAACTTTCAACAAATATACATATATTAATTGACCCATAATGTATAATAATTTTTAAACTGTTCGACATTCGATCCGCAAACATAGCCTAGCGTTATGTAAGATTAAGGCGTTTTTTTCGCATATGAACTACATACTCAAATACATATGACCTAGTAAACTACATTTTGAATACGTTTTTCACTTCTAATGACTCATTCTAGAGAAGTCCATATTCAACAAATTACTTGATAGTCGATTAATAGACAATTGTTTTATTTTATAGGTATCTTCGTCCAAAAATGATCGAAAATATTTACAAAACTTGGGCGCCGAGTGTATGTATCGAATATATTCGATAATTTTTGATTTTGGTTATTTCCCTGAAGAAGCTCGGACCAGTTTGCCGAGCAAAACGTTGGAATTTTTCATTAATTTCATCCGCTGAGATTATTAACAAATATATTCTATTCATATGACAATTGTTTTAGCCTCTAATTTATACTGGATATTTTAGGGATTTTATTAATTCTCTGATGAAGCTCAGAACAGTCTGACAAGTAAAACAGTGGAATTATGAATTTTATTCGCTGAGATTATTTACATGTATTATTACTTTAAAATAATCACTGGCTTAAAACAAAATGTATTTTACATGACATGTATAAATACTTTAGCTTTATGAACTACTTTTTTCCAGAAAAGAGTAGTGGTTAGAGTAGTTTCTTGGATGGCAGGTTCGTCAAGCTTCTAAATACTAACACAATATTAAGTTAGAGGTTGCTTCATTTCGGTCTACAGCTTATCATAATACATTAAAACCTACCTACAAGATAAAAGTCAAAAACCTTTAGGGTCCGAAAAGAGTAAGATTCTCAGTCAACTTATAAACTGATATCAAATAATCTACTAGAAAATGAGCATCAACTTCCTTGTTACGATCCTGATGCAGTTAAACGTTTCCGGTAATGACTTTACGCTATAACTTTTAGAATCTACATCTCAGAGCTAGAGAAAAAAAATCAACCAGTACTCTCTATTGATTCCAGGTATAAGCCTGTAGAAAAAACATACTTCAAATGAGATAATCGTTTCAAACTCTATTCAATTTGATATAAATTATAGTTATTCTTAGTATTTACATTATGGATTGCAATCCTCATGTTATTTATAATAGCTTATTTAAAAGTACTTAAGCTAGTCAGTAGGGCTATGTAAAATAACCTACATCATATAACATTCCGATTATATAATGCTAAACTTCGCTGGTATTATTCATAAAATGTAAACCGATCTCAGTCGCTAACTTTTCAATCGAAAGGGCATAAACAGATCATTTGTAGAGAAGAATATATGAATCAATTAGCCTACAGATGACAACTTACTCGTTTAGCTTTTCCAATAAAATTTTTCACTATAAATTCCAATAAAGATTTCACATAGGCTAACATGAAAAATGTCAAGGAATTCTATAAAATATAAGAAAAAAGGTAAAATTATTTAAACTTTACAGAAAGAAACAATGAAAAAAATTTAAAGATTATTTTATAATCTACTAAGTAGTAGCTATTCAAATGGATTATATTGTAATCAGATTCATTTAGATATTAAGTAGTTAAACTATAGTTACCTGAAATGTAACGTGAATTTATTTAGGGATTTCTGCATGCACCTCATGAGTTAAGAAAAAAAACTGCATACTATGTTACGGATGACAGAAAAAGCATACAAACATTCATCTAATTATTCTACTCAAACTATGCAATACAAGGAGATTTCTTGACGCTAGAAATGATTCCAAATTTTGATCACACCACTTGATCATATCGTTTTCATGCTTCGTAAATCTACAATGTTACAGCTTTCAAAGTGAACAATTTACAGATATTAGTGACTTGTATCCTATGTTAGGAGGCTATCCAACCTTCAAAAACCCAATATGAGCTTGTCATTTCCAATATTGTACATTATTCACTAGAAATCAGTGACATCGAAAGGAGGTAGAATTGAGAAATTCACGCGCTCAGGCTTAGCTGACAAGCCTGTTAATTAATGTACTTTACTTATCAGAAGTATAAGGGTATTAGTAAACGGAAGCGCAAATAATGCGCTTTAGCTGATTACATAACGTAACCTTTACTGTTATGAAAGATTTTGTTAGATTACATTAAACGAATTTTGCAGAACCATTCGCTCTGGATATCTAATCTTTGGGACGTTAGAAATAAAATTAGAAATATATTTGATATCTCTAGAGTTAACGGAAAAATTAAAAGAGGAATCAGAAAGGCAATGTGTTGTTTCATATATATTTACAAAAGAATAGACAAAATGAATTTCATAAGTTATGATGAAATAATAAAGAAATATTATGAATCAATAGTTGCTTGGAATAACTAACATGTTATAAATTGATAACTTCAAAAATCGGGCTCATCTGATAACTCGACTTACATTAAGTCTTAAAACGTCAAGAATTCAATTTAGAATACTACGAATATATTGTTTCAATAATATGTTTAAATAGCGAATTTTAAAAATATGAGCATTATTAACATAGTGTCAGATTCTAACAAAACTAATATTAATTGGAGTGATCAATTCTCGGAGGCATCAGATGACATGGTCTCGAATCAGTCACAATAACACAGGTGAATTCACAATTTCTGATCCACTAAATCCTGAGATATGAATGTTTTGTATACCTTTGACTCAATGAATTAATTCTTATTTCTGGAATCATATTCCGTATATTGAATCTTTTATACTATCATGAATTCTGTTACTCTGGCATTCATATTTCTACGTTAATGGAGTGTAGTAACTTAAACCGATGCACATATGTGCCAGCCTCTACATTACACATGACTAACTGACTGTAAACGTAATTCTCGTGTCATACAACTAATATAACAGATTACGTAATACTTTATTATGCCAAAATGCAATTTAAGATTCACTTCCTTGGGATAATTTAAGTGTTATAAATAATAATACATAAGAAATTATAAATAGACGCAATGAGCGATGAACATGTTTAGTACGAATAAATAACATACCCTGCTTATATGACCCATAGCTTCTAATAACCAGCGCATCGCTCGTAATCTTTGCTCTACACCTGAACAATGAAATTCACGAATAATAACTAATTGTTGAGCTAAAGATGCTTCTATAGGTTCAGGATGCATATATTTTGGGAATTCTGATGATAAACTAGAATCTGTCATATCTGCTCTATGCCCATGTGAAACAAGGATACGATTAACAAATGACACTTTCTGTGGTGTATGAATTGATTTACGATTTTGTTTTGAAAAAGCTTTAGCTTCGTCTGAATAATTTGAATGAGCCAAGCGCCATAATAGTTCTATACACATATCAGCAGTATTAGGATCTCTAGTAGATATTCCAATTCTACCAATCATATTTAAGAGTCTTGCACGTGCATGACGTATATTAGACGGTTCATCAAGTGGAGGTGATGAATTAATAGATGTTTTAGATGTTTCACTTTTATGTAACTTAATATCACGAAAGACTTGTGAAATAGCTTGTAGATCCAGAGTCATCCAACTCTACAAAAAAAATTATAGCAATCTGTAAAACTACATAATTATGTACAATTGTGATACAATTTATAGCCATTTATGCAAACATTAAAAATGCAGTTAATAACTTGAAAATAAAAGCCTACATCAAAAATGGGTTGATTTTACTATCATTTCAGTTACGGGTTGGTTAGGTCAACAAGAAAAAAAAGCATCGGTTTCAATCTCATGTAGCCTTGATTCTGAGAATGCTTTGGATTA
This sequence comes from Schistosoma japonicum, assembly GCA_025215515.1. NCBI lineage: Eukaryota > Metazoa > Platyhelminthes > Trematoda > Strigeidida > Schistosomatidae > Schistosoma > Schistosoma japonicum. Next base: position 37,322,522 of record CM046069.1, on the reverse strand, counting down.
GTCTTTAATATGTATAATTTCAAACAACCGTAACCAATTTTTTAAATGTAAATAAACTTAAATAAAATCTTCTGGTGATAATATTTTTTATGACATCACGTTTTACACTAGTGTAAGATGTTTTTCCATAGTAAACTTACAAAACAATATTAATGAGGGGGAGAAAAGAGAACAGAAAGTCTATTTAGAAAATAGAGATTACATCAGAAAGGCATAAATAAAATCCTAAGAAAGTTACACAATAACTAAAATAATGAAGTAACATTCAAAGATGAAAACCCATGACGAAGGTGGTAATGATTATGAAAAGTTGGAACTAGTTTTAAGAAATTGACAACAAAGAACAAAAAAATTACTTAAAACAACAAATAGATCGAAAAAAATCGTTGGTATCAAGGTAAAATTAGAGCTCATATGCGCTACATCTTAAAGTAAAGATCAAGTTTGAATTGAGTGAATGACCTTCATCAAGTTGTATTATTGCCTCAGAATAGTTTCAACGAATTTTTTAAATAAATGTTGCACGGTTAGTAATGAATCTCCCAAAATTGATTCTTTCAGGATATTTTCATATTTGTATATATAAGTGGATATAAAATGCTGGGAAGCATTGAAAATCATGAACGCAGTTACTTGTAAATGTCGAAGTTGTAATCTCACGGAAAACGATGGATAGACGTAGAGCTTAAGATATATCAAGTTATCATATGTAAAGCGATGTTGAGAGATTGAAGCCACTATCGTTGTATGCATCGAATAGGTGGATTTTTCACTTTATTTATCACTACTCAATTGTTTCACTTAAATCTGCTTGTAGTCCATTTAATGTAAGACTAATCACCGTACAATAAGAGTGAGAGGGCGATAAGGTGATAAGCATAGAATTAAAGCGTACGGAAACTCTAGTACTAAAAGTTAGTGATAAAATTCTTGAGTGACCTAGATAAAACATTTACAGAATACTAGCTGACAGCTGCTATCAGTAAAACATCATTGTTGCACAATAAAAAGAATAATAATTTTAAAAAAATCTAACTAATATATAGAGGAACTAGGCATGTAGAAACAGAAGATTAAACAAACAAGTTTAAACAAATACGTAACAATAAATGAGTTGAGTATGAATTTGGGAAAAGATAAGCTTAAAAAGAACACCACTTATAACATGGATAGACAGTATTACTGAGTTTACTGAGTATAAACACTAAGAAATGTTATCCAACCAATAAATGTGTTATGTTACGATAAATATGTCCACAGACTTTATCCACTACTGTGAATTACAATAAAATATACAAATAGTAGAAAAAGCAACTACTAACCAGTTCAACAAGAAAAAATAAGTGCTTTAACTGAGATTGAGTAAATCGAGACGATGCCAAATCTGTAAGTAAATTTAGTATATTGTCTACTGCTGCTCCATTTTGATGAGATGTTCGATGCCATAATGTTGTTAAATCATCATTTGTAATACGTTCACCAAGTGATCGAAAAAAAATATTTAAATTAGCCATATATGCCGTATTATCTAATTTATCTGAAAATAATAACGGAATGTAAACAAATGTTATAAACGGTGGATTAATTAGAATTAGTGAACTTTCTCGGTAAACTATATATATATATATATATATATATATATATATATGTTTCACCAAGCTTAACTTGTTGCTCGTTCTCATATTTCAGTTAAAGCAGTTGAGGATAAAACAAATATACGTAAACCAATAAATGTTAGGAAGTTCATTCGTTGTTTTATTGATCAGTGTATTACTCAGCCACATTAAGGCTGTAAACTCCTTCCCACTAAAAGCTAAAGAAGGCTATTAATAACCACCTTGGTAGCTAAAGATACCATTGCAAGAAATGTGGAAAATATCATTAACATGACTACTTGTACTGCAATACAGGTCAGATAAACAAAGTAGCACACTTATGCTACTTTCAACGTTATAAGGGTCGACAATAGTGCCTATATGTTACCTGAATATTTTATATTATAACAAAATACCTGGGAGAAATATTCAACTGATTAACAAATAACTGTAAAAAGCCTCGTAGAGATGTATTTGAAAGCTGGGTAAATTAATGTAGTAACGAAAACTAAAATAATATATGGGTATCATTGATTAGATGCACACGGCAAACAAGATAAAGTTTTCATTTGTAAGATTAATGAATTCAAGTTCTTATTTTAAGGATTCGAAACTCACTATAATTAATAAAATGTTAATCTGTAACACACTCACGTAGAGATTTTGATATCACTTCATTATCTTGAATCCAAAACAATAAATGGTCTAACCGTAAAACTCGTCTTTTTTTACGCCTAGCTAAGAAAGCAGCGTTTTCTGTAGCTAATAAACTAGCTGAAGTAAGTGAAACAGTTGGACGTGTTCTTTTTTGACTGACTCTATTCCAATTCGCGGTTGAATTATTAACATTCTCAAATTGTTTGGATATTTCTATTTGTTGTATAAGTTCCTTTAAGGCCATCATACGCCCACTAAATGTTGCACCACCTACACCTTGAGGTGGTGATATAGCTGTAAGCAATAAACTGTAATGTAATTTATCAATCACAGAAATAGAAAACAACGAAACTTGGACATTAGATTGATTAGAGCTGTTTTTATTGTATCGTAAAATAACTTCGTCCCAATTCGGTTCAAAAACAGTAAACATTAAACTGCCTAAGCAAGAGCTACATTCTTCTGTTGTCAATAGAGAACCAAGACTATCAGCTACATTCAAATCTATCAGACGATACGTCAGAACTCGAACACTGGTGATCAATTCAAATACTTGTGAATCCTGTTCAAAAAGTAAAAAATGTAGTCTAGATGTAAATTAATGAACAAGAAAATTAAGAAAATTAATAATACACAACTAACAACGTCCAGTAAATAGAATGGATTTGTATTTTCCCGTTGATTTGTTATGGACTGAAGCTGGCCAGTCTCTGTTGTTATATATGCATCCTGAGCGGATCGCCTCTATATAACGACAAGTCACAAGTATTGTTTAAGTTAGATTGTGATTGGTAAGCGGAATTTAGGAAGCGCATTTCGTTCTATTTGGGACTCGTCGGCTGGATGTACCTGCATCCCGATGTTGATGTTCATGCCGGGATTCGAACTCAATCCGTTTTGTGTTAAACGCCACTGCGTTCATCATGTCCTGAATTCTGCTTGTCAGTCTCAATCCGACTTAAACAAGTCCAGTAAATAGCATATATATTTTTTATTTTTTATAACACTGTACGGATGAAAAATGCTAGTCAAGCAACAAGTGTTGACTCTAATCAACCGGTAAATACACTAAGAACTTCAACTGTTTAGCGTTGTCTAAATTTACATTCAGGCAGCAATCTCCTTCTAAAACAATGTGAAGTCCAATGTTCTAAATAACTTGCTTCTTTTCGTTTGCTGCATAATCCTGTTGCATAGTCCTGTATGATCGTAGTTTTATGGGATTCCTATTACATACTTTTGGAAAAAGCCTCTTATAAATTTTTAATGAAAATAATGACTTGCACACAGTTAAAGGTTATTATCAAAGCATTTTCGAACTTTAAACGATGATAATGATAATAAAGTTTGATATATGTTCTCATCACGGTCTGATATCAACTGGAGAGATTTTAAACATCACATAGCAGTGAATAAATGCTTTATTAGGTTAGGAGCTTCTTGAAGAAATAGACAATTCAGTGATAAACAACAGTGAACTTTTGACTTGTATATTAGTATTTAGTTCATAATCAAAAGTTTGCAAATAGCAATCTATAGAAGTGTTGCGTCATGCAGTTGTCAAAACTAACTAAACGTTCATAAAAATCAATTAACAGGTTAGAACTGGTTTAAAGTGAGTCCAGACCAGAAATTTATGCATAGTTGAGGTCTTTTAATTCAGCAATTTTAGCCTGATCACTATTTAAAAGACGTACATACAACCCCTGATTTGATTATGATTTTAATACTGTTTAATTTTTCAATGAGTTTTTACAAGTTTTTATTACCAACATTTCTTTATCCTCATAATATCTGTTTAGTAGATAATTATCTTTCACATTTTTAAAATGAGTCTTAACAACTAATACGCTGGATTATTAACTAGTCGTTAAAGGTTCGCCTTTTACAATTCTTGCTTAAAATGAATGAATACTGAACAATATGCATGAACGATTTGTAAAGGTTTGGATGGCCTACAGGAATCCTGAAGAAGCCATTGAAAGCCTAGAAAGACCTAATAACACTCTATTTAATCACGACTCATTAGGAATTCTCTGAAGATATGACGTAAAATTGCCCCACTTATTGACTCTTCAACTTCTAATGAACTAAGATAATTTTCAGTCATTTCAAAGCTATACATAAAAATGCTTTTTTTTACACCTACTGATATAAATTCTTCCCCTCTACTTCTATCTTTTGACTTGTGACTTGGAGGATTTCGGGTACTCGAGTTAGAGAAAACTAGTGCATAAATTAGTAAGTACACAAGGATGTGATCTATCAATGTTGAGCGTGGGTATCGATATTCCTGCCCTAATAAGACTTTGAAATTTCTGATAAAAGTACAGAGCACGATTAAAAGGATAATTAAGATATTTTAAAGACTTATGATTAGAATGTCAAATGGAGTAAAATTAGGTAATTCATTGTTTGATTCTCCAGATCTTAACTAACAATGAAATTCATCTTTGAGTCTCGAAATTCTCAATAGACTCAACTCATTATACTCCATAACTCATAAGTGGGGAAAGAGCTTTTCTCTCAAAAGATTTATTAAATAAGCTGAATAACATTGAATCAGGCGAACTGATAACGCGCATAACTACACTACAATGGCAATTTTTGTAAACAGTATGAAAGGTTAGTTCGAGAAAATTGTTAGTAGTTTGAATAAGAATTAAATCTTAGTTGTATTCGGATGTCTTCATCTTTAAATCTTTTTCCACTGGTTTCATGACTTTCAAACAAAATTACTAAACTGACTGCAAACATGAAGACAGTTGAACTTTATCAAATGTCATGTATATTTATTATGTATTTGTGTGTGACGGGAGGGGGGGGGGTAAAGAGCAGATGCAAAAGTCTGTAAAACTTCAATGTAACCAAAAGCACGTACATTTACATGCAAGTCATCAGATTAAACAAACTTACTCTATCTTTAAAATCTTCCATACATAAATTTGATAAACGCCAGATAACACGATACATAATTTTAACTGTATAACTTTTTAAAGTGTACAAAGTTAAATAATCACAACATTTAACCATTGGAAGAAGAAATATCGACGTAAGCTAAAAATGTGATAAAAACAATATGATTAATAGAACAAGAACAAAAAACATTCAAAAAAAAATAGAAACGTGATTGTAAAATGAAAAGTAAACAATAGTGAATGTGAATTACAGCATGAACATAAACTTAATGGTTTTTTTTCAGCTCAAGTTACACCTGTGCATTCTGTAATCAATTGATATACACAAAAAATATATTGGTAGTATGAAAAAAATTGAAATAATGTACTGGGAAGTAATGAATTAGGCCAATAAATGCTAAAGTTGAAGATAATTCAGGAAGAAGAACTTTCTTGTAGACGTTATTTACTAAAACTCATAATGATTTAACAGATATAATAAACAGTTAAAAAATAAATTACATCGTAAAATGTCTTAAATTTTCAAGTGTTACAGGGGGATTACCTAACATTACAGAGGTTGGAAGAAAATAATAACATGAAGAAATATGGATGGATGACAATGGTCTACATGAAGAATGTAAATATAAAAAAAGATACTGAAAATATAAAGGCGGTAATAACATATTTGAAAATTTCCAAAAAATAGTTTCTTTATTACGATAGATTTGTATCTTCCTGTTGATTTGTTATGAAGTGAAATTGGTCAGTCTCTGTTGTTATATGTGCATCCGGTGGAAAATACAACAAAGATGAGCTACAATTACTTTGTTTTGTAAAGAATGTGAAGAACCACGGCAAAACCGTCACTTATTTATTTTCTGATCGATACATAACCTCTCAAGTCATCAAGTTGCACAGTCTGTAAAACCTTAAACACGAAGCCATGGCGGACCGACAGATACATCTAGAACAGATTTTTGTCTTGTTAAAACGTCATGTCATAGATCGGCCACCGTTGCTTTTCATCTAATTTTAGCATCGGCAAATAAACCAAACATAGGAGCTGTTGAGATGACATTAATAAAACTTGACCAGACTATCTAAGCCAATGTTTTAAGATAGTGACACCGAATCGGCATGAGATTATCTCCTTTTCACTATGCAGGGACTGACCGGTCACGTCATCACCTTCATAAACACCTACACGGATACATATACTTTCAACGGCTTATAACGAATCACCAAAAAGTGAGGGAGTATAAGCTCATGCTATATTCATAGACATATTTTGAATTTAGGAAGTGGAAAGTACATGCCAAACTTACGAACACTAATTTTTAACTGATTAAGTGTGATTTGGATGGCCTGTGTATCATCAGACAGTGAGACAATATCACCTGCATACTTCACAGCGACAATCTTTCCCCAAGTAACGGGTTAATATTCCCTTATATTCTACCTCCAAAATGCTTAGGAAGAAAATGACATTTTTTATATATGGTTTTGAAAAAATTAGACAACTAGCAATTTTACGAACTTCATCACAACAGGGTAATAGTATGTGCACTTAAAAACATTAACTAACATTAATATTGGACCACGATTGAGTTGCAAACCAACTAAGTAAACTGAAGCCATTATACACACCAAAACAGTTGAGCAAGTTGACAAGATAAAAATTCCTTGGAGTTGGTAAGGTTTCAGCAAAGACAGTATTTTCCAAATGTTGACGAGAGATTTGAATCCAATCATTAAATGGATCCCTAAAAATAGTTTTAATAAAATTAAAATTAACAATAAATCCACTTTGTTTGTGAACAAATTTGTTACTCTTACATAAATTCTGCCAACTCAGATGCTAAAACTTGACTGAAATAAAATTTTTTTGGGAAAAGTTTAAAAGTAGTTAGATTATGGTTAGTTTCTCAGTAGATAAAGTAATTGACTTTTGATTTCAGCTGTTTACAGACTTGGAAATTTTCTGGTTACGGTCTGTAAAATTATCCAGTGTATTCTTTTTATATTAATAATTTTATCCTATTTTATTGATGTCAAGTTGCTTATAATTGATTAACAACTTGAATCAAACAAATGAATGCTAAGTAAAGTGAATGTCGCGTAGAGACAATTCAGAACTGAGCATACAGGTACGTAAGTCAGGATTAGTGTAAATTGCTAAAGCGAAGACCAATAAATCAACAATAATAAAAAATACTAAAACAAAAGTCGCTTGATTGAAAGGAAAATAAATGAACAGATTGTATGATATTGAAGACTTTTCAAAATCTGAAAAGTTATGCTAATATCAAGCCACATTACCTATGATCCTCAATTAATCATTTTAACGTCCCATCAAAGAATTAAGATTGACTAATTTGGTTTTCAATACCAATATGAAGACAGTTCTGTTGCATGGAGCTGAAACTTGCATTGAGAAATACGAAAAGCATCATCCAAAAGATAAAAGTATTTATAAACAACATGTCTGCGTAAAATACTTCGGAACCGTTGGCCAGATACCATCAACAACCTTCTGTGGCAGAGAACTAACAAACCAGTATTCGGTCGAAGAAGAAATTAAGAAAATATGATGGACGTAGATTGGACACATTGGGGGAAATCATTAAACTGTATCACAAAACAAGCACTAACTTGGAATCCTGAAGACCAAAGGAAAAGAGGAAGACCCAAAAACACATTGCGTCGGAAAATCGGGGACATACATAAAGAAAATGAACAGCACTTGGGAAAAGTTGGTAAGGAAAGCTTAGGACAGAGTTGGTTGGAGAATGCTGGTTGGCAGTCTATGCCCCACATTGAGTAACAGGCACTGATTGATTAATTGATTGAGATCGGTGTAGATTAATGGTCTTTAAGTTAGGCAGGTGCTTAGTGTTAGGGAATAAGTCAGCTGAAATTATAGCTTATGATACCCGACCTTTGTTGCTACCTTAACGTGGTGGTCGAGCTTCATAATCATGATGAACTAATTAAGCTATACTGACTGAAACAATCATTCATTCAGGTCCTACCATGGCAGACAGGTCGGCTGAGAAGTGATGAGATGAAAAGCAGAAAACCTAAGGTCCGAAGGTGAAATCGTACTATTGACTGCGTAGAGGTGTTTCCCTCAGGCAGCCAGCATGACAACGAGTGGGGTTAGAAAATGTCGGGCCTAAAAATTTGCACCTCACCCCACTCCACGGATTTCCCCTTTCTGGAGCAAGGCAGTGCTAACTAACCAGAAGCCACTAGTAAAAAGGTCTAAGGTGACTAGGCTATAGCACTTAACCCATGGGTCATCACGGCCTTCCCTGGTCTACTGTCCTTTTCAGGTGCCTCAAGAAGAAGAGCTCTTCCGCAGGTGGGCAACCGAGCAGTGATAACCGCTTTCAAAACTCTAACGGAACATGAGATCACCTTGTTTACGATCAAATCCCTTTTTCTTCCTTACATTTCTAGTACTTTAATTCCTCACTCCCCTTTCCCGCGAATTTTTCTTGCCACCTCTTCAATGTGTGACACTAGTACTGGTTGTTCGAGTTCTCGAAATCCTATCCCAAGTTTCCTGAAACCGCGCTTAAAACTTCGTGTTGGGGCTTTTAATATTTAAACATTGTATCGAATCAGTCAGTAAGTCTCATTAACTAAAACCTGAGAATCTCTTGGGATTGATGCATGCTGTGCTGATGTGCCGTGCATGGTCATTCACTTGACTTCACCCTGTTAATACATATGTACAGTGAAACTTACTTTTCGTTTTTCTAATGACCCGACAACAACTTCTAGTAGCTTTACTGGCGTAGACATAATGCTTTGCTAGCAGAACAGGGACTTCTTGAGTGAATTCCTGTAGAAAGTCGTTTACGTATTGTTTGCTTAAATGATACAGTACAAACTCGGGTAGAGATGCACAGAGATATCTTTTAGTCATTTCCGCCTATGTGCCATCACTGACTGCGGCACAGATGGATTAAAAGACTAGTTGTACATGAATTTCTTTATTCTCCTTCAGAAAGCTAGGTAAACAGACATAGTAATCATAGCAGGGGATTGTAATGCCCAAGGTGGTAGGCTAAATCAAGCTGAAAAACACTTATGTGGCTCATTCGACATCACAGCCGAACGAACGGGAAACAGAGACCGTCTGATTAAATGATGTTCAAACTACGGTTTATTTTTAACTAGCATAGACATTAAGCATTAAGACAAACATTATTTAATCTAGTGACCTCCAACATCAACTCATCGGCATCAGCTATCGTTGGATAGGCCCTGTAGAGAACTGCCACTTACTCTAGGGGACACATTTAAATTCTGAGCACGCCCTAGCGAAAGCATGTATTTCTATGAGTTTTACTGAACGCAGAAAAGCCACAAAAAAAAAAACTCTTTACATGTCAATTCGAGACTGTAAAGAATACATTCAGAGAAAGTTTAGCTTAACCACTTAACTGTTTGTAAACAACAGATTCAGCCTGAAGCGCTTTTAAATTCAGCTGTAAATGCAGTAACAATATCTGCATTCAGTCTCAATTTAAAGGTTATGAAAGACCAATGGACCTCTGAAACTTTTACTAAAATAATGGAAGCTCGAAAACCCATTTCGGCGAGCTTTGAGATTAATGAAGAGCGATGACTAAGAGTCTCTACAATAACCGTGAACAGTGGTGAGCAGCAAAATTAAAATCAATGAAAGTCGCAGTAGGCAGTACTAGACACCTATTTCGACTTATCAAGCAAAACGGTAATAAGAAATCGACTATAAGCGAGACTATTTCCAAAAAGATGCGTCTATGATCCACTCTCAGTTTAGAAGACTGGATCAATCGGGGGAAAAATACTTTCGGGAGTGATTCAATTGGCCCCTAGCTGCACTCCACTTACCGACTATTCTCAAATTACTTGAGTAAAAAATTGACACATGTCCCACCTCTCAACTCCTAAAAAGGATGAAAAGGCTATATGTAATTTGAAACAAATCAAAGCATCATGGCCTCATAGGTTGACTCTAGATATCTTTAAAAGTGGTAGTCTACTTGTAGGAGGTAGATCGACTGACATATTAGTCACTTCAGGATCTAAATGTTATTCCACTCGACTGGTCTTGATCGCTGATCATTCCATTTTACATAAAAGGACAGAAATTCTCTTGTGATAACCACACAGGAATCAGTTCGACTAACATAGTGTCTAAATTATTAGCTTTTGTAATCATTCGACAATTATTTGACGCTATGGAACAACAAATTCGGGAAAATTAGGCTGGTTTCAGACCTGGGAGGGCGTCTATCAATCAATCATTCACTCCAATTCAGATTATATGGTGAAGTGTCACCAGAATTGCCAACCCCGAATGCAGTTCATCAGAGTTGCTCCTTATCTCCCTTTCTCTTTGGTTTCGTCATTGACATTCACTTAGAAAACTTACTCTCTTCATTTAACGCTTCAAAAATTAATCTCCTTCCATGAAACCCACTCGTCGACTTAGTATGCGCAGGTAATATATTCCTACTCAATCCCCTGAACATCTTTAGTAACAATGCAGGCATGCAAATGCGAAAATGTTACTCCAGGGCTAGTCTGCCCCATCGCCTAGATTGCTCATTGGTCGCTTTTACCACTTATCTTGGAAGTCTCATCACCTCTGTTGGGTCTTTGTCTGGTGACGTTTTAACAGGGATTCGGAACGCTATCTTGGTTTTACCAACTTACATCACTTGTGGCGTTGGAGAGATACCCGTCTCTCAAAGAATGGCCGAATGTACTGTGCTGAAGTCCTCTTTGTCTTAACTAATAGGTGCGAAATGTGTGTCGTGAAATTGAAAGATACACGTAAGCTCCAGGTTTTTGATCGTAGAAATTATAGTAGTATCGCTCATATATCATGGAGTGACAAAATAAGTAATAGTGATGTTAGACAAAGAGTACTAGGGAAACATGGTAAATCAGTTAAGAAAGTCGTAAACTTTCAGCAAGTGAGATGATTGAGACGCATTGTATATGCCTGACCACCGCCTGCCTCGTCGCGTGATGGTGACTAGGGAAAAACAGGATGGAAAAGGGTAGGGGCAGAAAAACTAAAGTGCGGTATTAATCCATGAAGTATTTGCATATTAGTGTGTCATGTTGGTAGATACAGACTACTTGGTTGGGGTCCACGTAATAATCTCAATCAACGGCTGGAAATACTGGATGGCATGGCACAGAATCACTCACCGTAACGCAATTGTATTCACTATTTATCTTCATCTAAATCTAAAGTTCTATTATCTATGTAAATTTGATCTCATCATGCTAACGTGGTTTGGGCCTATGGGCAGATATGGCAAGATCTACGTTGCTAACGACTGACTGCCTGACAGTTTATAATGGAACATGTCTGAGTAATGGAAATAATGAAAGTCACGAAAGCGGTATGTAGTGTATTAAAAGCGTGACGATTATGTTATATAAGCGATTCTGAAATAAAAAGGATTACAAGGTTTGGTACATTATCAGATTACAGTTACACGGAAACCGACACTCATCGGATATATTAATGTTATCAATGATTCTTAAATTTACACTCTTTACTAATGCCAGCAACGTTGACTTATTTTATTTAAAAATTAAATTTTCAGGCATTTTAAACCATAAGGTAAATAGTAACTTCACTGTATATAATTCAAACGCAAATATATTGAATCTAATAGTTGACTTACGCATAAGTTCCAGTATTACTATTTCTATCGCGACACAACTGATGGTAATTCGTTTCACAGTCAAAAACCAGTGAAAGTAGATGAAAGGGTTCAGTGAATAAAAATGCTCCACAGCTTAAGACACCAATAGATTGAATACGTTTAACTTTAGAAGGTTGTGTTTCAACAGACTCGTCATTGTTATTTACATCATTATTGTATTCTTCGATCGCTTCGAGAATAGCAACTTTTAATACACACATGTATTCACAAATTAAACGGATTACTAGTTCTAGCATGTTATGTACACCTTCAAGAGTATCTCGATCCCAATTAAAAACGGCCTGAGATGTCATAAGCTTTATAAAAACATAAAAGCCAAATAATATTGACATTTTTATCAAAATATAAGTTTATATCTTATTTAGATTAACATTAAATATTTCGGAAATAATCGAAGCAGCTCTTGTCAAACAGTATCAGTAAAATAACGATAAACGGTTTTTGTACTTTATTTATAGATAAGATGTACTCCATGTGATCGACAGTGAGCTTAATACTGACTAAATAAGTTATAAGATCAGTCCTACGCACTCCAAGTTTAAAATATTTAGATTATATTCACATTATTGCGCTACTACATTAAAATATAATATTAAAAAGGTAGAAATGTAGCACATGGTCAGAAGTGATTGTATTTAACCACATTAAGTCACTTATCAGACAGCGACTCGAGTTAACATCACATCGTAAAATGAATAAAATTATGATGAGTATTACAATTTCGCAAAGTGACAAATGTTAAGGTCAACGACTCATATTTACGTGAAAAACCTTCAAAAATATTGATTTTTTACATATATTTTTGCATAGGTGACGGCGAAAGTAATGAAAATCACTATTCTGAATAGCTCGCTTTATTTGAATACTGGCCATGCATATCGAAAATTGTCAAGAACCTTAAGCACTGACATTCCACTAGTTTTACAGTAAATACAAGACGATTGATATATTAATAGAGTTTAGTGGTCTTAATATTGATTCTTGGATGAAACGAAAGTCGTGTAGGACTAATAACAAATTGAGACAAGATGGAAAAAGGATATCTCAGAATGCCTGTGTAGTCAAATGGACCAATGAAATTAATTATGGCTTATGCCCTACATGCATGTAGCTTCGTGTAAAAATTGTAGTGCATAGATACAGAATTATCCATTTGTGATGTTGTTAAAAATATAGCGCGTGTATGAAACCACAAAATTCACTCTTTTGACATGTGCACAAACCAAATATTATCTAGTCAGTGTAAAATAAGTTACCTTAGTGACACACTCCTTTAAACATGTAGTAAAAAATCTTTGCACTTCCGGATATAATTCGAATGTTTTTAAACCATTAACTTTCAATTCATAAATAGTACCCAAAAGGCAGAGACCGAGAGATTGCGACCTTAAACAAGGAATATCCCATTGTTCTGTGAAGACACGACTTTGGAGCCTGTTAAATTCAAGAGAAGAAAATCCTAGGCTTATATCATGTCCAACAACCAGTTTGTCAAGCGGATTTGTGCTTTCATCTAATGGAACAGTTGCTGACCTAAAGTATTCATCCTTATTATTTAATACACCCTAAAAGTGAGAAAAATGAAAACAAATATCATTGAATACAAACTTACTGGTGCTATTTAAAAGTAAAATGGCACTATAAAACCTACTTAATAAAAGATATGTAATATACTCAATATTTACAATTGAAACACATTGGTATGGACATGAAAATACTTAACACTGTATCTTATACGCGACAATAAGCTGCATACAGGAAACACATCAAAAATCAAGGCGTTTCGTGAATGCAGTGATCTATGATTTTAGTTAGGATATAGAAACTTTAATACTAGGAAAATTGATGGAAAAACGTAAGTATGTACTAACATCACTTGAGGAAAAAACCAAGCTTTGATTAATAATATTTCATATCATTAATATTTCGTGCTTTGTGAACCTAGTAATCATACAAATTAACAACCGGAATCAGTGTCATTCTATTAATCAGTAGTGTGGCATTCCTAATTGTCTCAAAAAAAACATTTGTGCATCAGCCAATATGGCCTGCATTTAAAACCCGTGAAACGTAGTTTCCTTTGACTTGGGGAATCTAGCTATATATTTTTTTGCGGCAAACAATTCAGAATTTTCTAACAAATGTTAAAGGATCTTCAATGGCAGATTTCATAGGCCTATAACAAGAGTATGCATAAAGGAAACAATAAAAATGCTTTAATAATTGCTTTACCTTATCTGTAGTAAAGGTGAAATTATTTCCGGTATATAATCCTTCAGAGGATAACACAGATATTGCTTCGTTAACATCCGAACTGCAAGATCTTAAAACTGCTCTTATGTTTTCCTCATCAGTGAATCCCATTAATAAAAGTTTCTGCAAATTCTCTTCGTCACTCATAGTTAGATACGAATCATATCTTTTATAACTGAAAGACGAAATACAAATCCTATCTTTCGTTTGAGGCGGATAAATAAATGATGTAAGTTGACGAATTTAAACACGATAATCTATTTTCCAGTATTATGAGCATTTCTTTTATCACTACGCACTTAAATCCATTCTATATATAATAAGTACTTTTACGATGCAAAAAAGAATTACCACTATAGGCTTGCTTTAAAACTAATAATCACTTATACAAGTTTGGTTTCAAGACTAAAAGTACTTTGAAAAATTGCAGTTTAAAAATCTGTAATTCATGCCCAATCTAATCTGCAATAGCTAAGTTTTAGGTTTCTTTGTTGTAGAAACGTGGCTTATTTTACAATCAAAACTGTAAGGATAAATAACTCATAGTATAAGTAGTTGTATATTCTTTCGCCATTGATGCTGACCAAGTTTGTTTTCGTAGATATAGCTAGGTGAGGGCACTAGGTGAAGTATCACCACCAGATCAAGACATGCTACATAAAGAAAGGCAACTCCTTCCATAGTCAGCTAACATCGACGTAACTATCCTGTTTACGCTCTATTCACGATCAAATAAATCTTCCTCTGAACTCATCACGGCCTTCGGATTCGTTCATATTCGCACATGTGTTTAATCATTAGAAGCTACTAATTTTACATGACAAGTGTGGCTTAGTAGTATACAGGGTGCACTTCACTAATGAGCAAGACGTATTCTGGGAACAATCAGACCTTTGAGCTTGTCCCTTATTTATAATTTCATAATATGTATTTACATTCGCATACAATTTCGCTATGACTGATCAAACACCAAAGCTCATTAAAATTAAAACCTCTACGCTTTTGATTTTTATTTCATCTCTTTTTGATTAAACAGAGGAGAAGCTGAGTTTCGAAACTGCAGCGCTACAGACTCACAGGTTCAATTCCTTGTCATTGAATGTGTACATCGCCTACTTTACCGTTAGATTGTCTACAGTTGTATGAACTAAAAAGTCCATCCTCAAACGCAAAAGCTTGTCCAAAAGACAACGACTGGACTAATCGTTTCGCAACACTGAATTTTTTGATGCCTCGGTCACAGAAATATTAGAACGCATGCAATAAGTGATCGACCAACAAACTTTGAAGAAGGTTGCTACCATTATTTTTTATGTCAAAGCTGCCATAACAAGTACAGGCTGTTCTAGCAGCATTCCACAGTAACCCAGAAAACGATCTGACTTCACTGCTGATCGGGCTTTAGAAATCACCAGAACCCACTACAACGAGGTTCGTTTTGTCACAAAGAAGCCTTATGGCACAGGGTGAAACAATGGAATTGTGAACACTTGTTTTTCCGACCTATGGAAACAACGCTCATAAAGTAAATCACAACAAAACGCTTCTTAAAGCTAAAGATTTCCATCTCAACCGACGAAAAAGAAACATCCAAATCGGTGCTAGTGCCACAACACCTACGGCAAAACCCCTAAGAATTATAGAGAGCCTTGTTGTTTCCCGAATTGTAAACATATCGTTAGAACGCTGGTAAACAATGTCGCTTACACATACTAGCAACAACCAAAGCCAGTAAAAATGTCATTCATCACCGATGTAATAATGAAGGTTCATTACATCGTCGACATTTTTGCAAAAGTAAAATTCCGACCTACAAGTTGCCAAAGGAAAAAATTTTCTACGCACGGCAAAAAATATGTGTGTTTGAAAGTAGGTACATAGGAATAGGCTTAGCGGTTTTTACTGTCAGCCGAGTTAGCTTATTCGCATAATCGTTTTATTAGACTGATTCCTATTGTATAATAAGTGACGTGGTGCGACTGAGTAACGTAAGGCTCCATCAACCGCTTCCTCTATTATTCTGAACCACCCTAACGATGGTGGCCTGGCTTCTTGATTAATTCAAAACTGAGAATGGTTAAGTTGCGATGATTATAATAGAAAGAAATACAAACACACCAACACATGCCACGTTTTAACGCGTTCAATGATGCTGATTGACTTATACGTCATCATCCACAACAACCTATTTTTGTTGTCTTTAAACGGCGTGGTGTTTAACAACCATTAAGGATACAGGACGATAAGTGTGGGAAGATTTACGAAAACCCACACATAGGAATTACACCATCACCGATGTGAAAAAGTCTATCCTAGGCATTGATGTACTAAGCCACGACAGCTTGATTGTGGACCCCAGCAAAAGAAGCTAGCTGACAGCAACACCAACCTACCCCTTCATGAAACCACTGCCCTAGGCTGTACCTCTTGCCTTAGTCGTTTAAAACACCTAATTAACCCGTATTTTTAGCTGGCATTTTAGAAGCATTTCTACCTGAATGAGGCAAAGACAAAATAACTACATTTTATAACTTCTTGCTTATAACGACCCAGCTACTTCTGTTGCTTAGTATTCTAAGACAGTAGATACTCTACAAAATTCAAAGTCACAACACGTTTAAACAAGAATGAAATTACCTTCCACATAACAAGGGTAGATAAAAGTAGAAATTCACAGTTAGAGGGACGTTAATAGAATTATTGTGTTTACATAAGAAGCTTTTAGAGTCTCCTCTAATAATCCGCTAAAGCTGATTGATTTAGAAATAGCCAATCAGCGTGCGCCATCATGATCATGCGAGGAACATGCTTTAATCCGGTCTACATTTCACTAACATCATGTGTAACCTGCATTGTTACACATTACATCGCGACTACATGTCGACTCATATTTTCAAAAGCACGCTTAAGTGCACTTGAAAATAAAACATCGGCGAAATCGAATTCAAACATTAGATGGACTCAGGAGTAACCTATGCACTAAATAGCTTGTGATAATCTCCAGTATATTTAGTCCCTAAAAAGTGGTAACTATTTGCAGCCCAATCGTGATTACGGGAGTGGGGCGCAAACTACCCCCAACGCGTTGCTCTTAACTATACATTTGCTTCCCAAATGATACATTAAAGTGACGTATTTCCAAAAAGTAACATGCCCTAAGACGAAAGCAATCTTCCCGAAACATCTTTTATAGCCATATTTCCAATCCGCCGCATGATTTAAGACATTTCGGGAGTTCAGAATACTATTGCGACTCTCCTGACGATCAAGCTCCTGTGTTTATTCGAGTACCGATTTTGACTATTATCCCCACAATCCGATGTAATAATAATGGGTCATCGGATAATGATTAATCACTGCAATTTTTATTGTAGGAATACACATATTTGTAGCGCATATAAAAACAGAAATAATATTAGACTAGAATAATACAGTAAATATTCAAAATAATTAGAAATTTATTTCTGAATAGTGCTGACTCCAACTGTAACACGGAAGATCCCTCAATCGTTTTAGGACCAGTGGCCGCGGACAAAGGAACCTGATTCAACAGAACAACACCCAGTGATATCAACATTCAACTTCTTTGACACTCCATTTAGACTCTACATATTTCTTAAAATGCCTTTTGGATCGGGAAATATAGCACATACATTTCAGAATTTTATAGATGGTTTGTTCTGGGGACTTGACTGTGTTCATTCATATGCTGACGATTGCTTAGTGTCAAGTCCGTAGAAAAACACAGAGAACACCTAGATGTAGCATTCAGAAGACTCGAACAGTATGGGGTTAAGATAAATATACAGAAATATAAAATCGAGACAACCTCACTGAATTTCCTGGTGCAACCCCCTCAAATAAACCTAGAGCTCAGCTCTTACGTCAGCTGGCTTATAAATGCTACGCTTTAGGTTAAGCTAATTTAAACTCGGAAGCAATCAAAGGAAGTGTTCATTCAACTAGCCTCAAAATATAGTACACATGTTTTTGTATATCACAATTCTCAGCGCCTGTCTCTCAAAGGAGCCTACAAAGGGGGAAGAATGAAATTATTGCATTATCAATAAAAGTGCCAAGAAAAAACGTCAACATTAATCGTCCCAAAACAGCTTGTCGTGAATACAAACCATTAAACGTTGAATATTCAGTCGTCCACATCTCCATAAGTGTACTTAAACGAAGATACGATGCTTAAATTAGCGACTAACGAGCAAGAAAAACTTTGAAAGCTGCACGTTACGGTACAACTGTGAAGTTCTCAGGAAACCTAAACAAATTTTACCCCTATTAATTTTCCCACTCTCATTTCGTCTTACAAATTTTTAAAACATGGAAATTTGATCTTTTTCAGCATACATTACTGGTTTCTAATTTGCTTACATTCATACGTGAGGTTAATTATTGGAAGCTACTCAGGTTGTACAACATGCGTGAATTAGTCATATACATCATGCACTTCAAGAGGTGACGCAGTTTTTATGCCCGAATGTCAAGATCAATGTGAGTATTTTCTTCTGTTTTAGAGTGATTGACTATACGCTTTATAAAGATCCGTATAAAACGGTTAAAGGTTAAATGGAAAGCCATCTATCAAACTAATAAAAAATTAA
This sequence comes from Schistosoma japonicum, assembly GCA_025215515.1. NCBI lineage: Eukaryota > Metazoa > Platyhelminthes > Trematoda > Strigeidida > Schistosomatidae > Schistosoma > Schistosoma japonicum. Next base: position 37,303,758 of record CM046069.1, on the reverse strand, counting down.
TTCAAATGTTAGAGGTGCAAATTTAATTTTATAGGTAATAATGTCATAATGAACCTTTGGCTTCAGGTTATAAAAGACAGAAATTTCAAGTATTTTTTACTTGACGACACTAACAGGGAATTACTAAGGACAAATTTTTCCGTAGATAAGTTAATCAGCTTGTCAAGAGGCTTTATTGAAAAGATATAACTATCAGTAAAAAATTATGGAGTCGCCCACAGAGTACGCTTTAGTGCACATACGTGATCTGGTTGATATGAAAATGAAGGGCATATTAAGGAAACAATATTAAACTTTAATAGAGTCACAAGATCACTTGAGTTATGAGATTGAAACAAAGTTAAGTGTCAGGGAAACATAACGTTACAACTTTTCAGGGGTGGGTAATTATAAGGATCTAAAATTCAAAAGATTTCTTAAGGACACAAAAGTTTATGTGAGCTTTTCGCTTTATTTTTACTGAGACGTAAGTTTGGAACAATGAGTAAGCATTGAGGATACTTTTGTAGAGCAAAATCCCAGACAATAACTGGGACCGGATTCCTAGAAAAGTACTGATTGGTCATTAGAATACTTAAAGTACCAAGAGAAGAAAATATGACTCTGGAGTAACAGATACAAGGCGAAGACCTACATGAATGGCTTGCGATTTTATTCTGTCGTTCTCAAATAACATAACGTCAATGAGCATTCAAGACAGATGACGACATTTGTGGTAGGGCTGCTTATCACTTCGACCCTGCAATGTCTTGCTCATTGTAACTACAAGTTAGTTTAATTTCAAACTCCTTTGACAATCACATTTTCTTCAGTAGATCGTTTTAAGAGAATCTTAGGTATACACTATCTACTGTCATTTCCTTGATTCAGTAATTAACTGTGCAGACTGAACCGAAGAGACGCATCTGCGTTCAATAATTCCACATGCTTCAACTCTCGCAAAAATTGCATTGATATTATTGATACTACTTTTGTTACAATCACCTGTCCCACTCTAATTTAATTCTTATGTTGTTTTTACTTACTCACCAAAGTCGTCTACACTTAGTCCGTTTTATATGATAAATTTAATTTACCATGTGTCACGTATCAAACAGAAATACAAGCTGTTTATTCCTTGAGATTATGGTCAACTACGTAGAGTGGCGTTCTTCACTGGAGCAATATACAGTAATAGTTACCATTTTTCTTGAATTTCAAGGCTAAATGATTAGTTTATTACAGTGTAATGGGGCGCATAGAGCGTCAGCTAAGATGGAAAGCTAGCTAGAGCCTGATAAATTCATCTAAATACACACAACAATAAGTTTAGCCGCCATACTTAGATTATGTTGCGTAAGTGGAATACGCTTATTGTCTTTAGCTTGTCTGTTATGAAAACTCAAGTTAACCCTTGTATATGAATAATTGTGTCATAAAATTTGACAAATATTTATGGTTCCTCGTCCTGCTGCTCGTCTTTTTTTATTTATATGTTTTTACCAAGCGCTATTGCAATGCACTAAGTATAATGTCGGGCATTTGTGCTAAGTGGCGGAAAGCATATTTTTCGTCGAAGTACAATATTGATCAGCTATTACAGACCCTTCTCTGTCTCATCTTCCGCCTTCTTGACAATTATCAACATAAGGTAACGTCTTGTAGCATGCGCTACATATAGTAGTTTTCAAAAAATTACTGTTATTATTATCATCTGAACTTCAAGTGGATGGAACGTGTATATATAGTAAATTTGCTTCTACTGGTACGTATTATATGTATGTCCCTATTGTATGTTTGCTTTACCGAGTACTTTCCCCTTTTTATCATCATGACCACATCTGAAAGCTTGTGTGCAATATATAGTTTCAGGATGTATTTGTTAATATGTTGTGTTATTCTAGACTATTTGTACATGCCGATTACAGAAAGTAGAAAAAAATTGTTTTCCGATGTATTGGTATTATTTTATGATGTTTGTAGGGATAATAATCGAGGTAATTACTCAACTAAATGAATGCGCCTGGTAAACAGAAGAATCGCAATAATATTCTGAACTCTAGGTTGGTTTAGATACTAGTAATTTTACCTAGCCAAAAATTAAAACAAATGGTTAAGTGTGGGACGATACTGTGTAAAATTATTTTTATAAATGTACATTATTACCGAAACAAATATTACTACCAGTTATTCAACCAACATTTGTTTAACAAATTAAAATAATCGATCCAATATCAAGAAATAAACTAGAACATTATTTTTTCCTATCGGGATAGGTTATGTACTGTCTGCTGAAAGTGTAACGTCTAAACCTATCGAAATATCAGTAACGAAATATCAGAAGTTACTTGTTACAACACAATATTTCAAGTTCTGAAAGTGTACTTAACCCACAACCAAAAATGCACAAATCCAGTCAAATTAATCAGTACAGATAAAAAAGGGGAACGAACTAATTTGGCAGCCACCAAAATAAAAATGTAAAGTAAAAATGTAGATGAAGACTGTAAGAATAATAGAAAATCAGTGGAAACGTAAGAAGAAAACAAATATTGCAATGAAAATAAGTAGCAACTATCCCACTTAGAGTCAAAAGACAATCATAATGTACTGTTGAAAGAATTAAGAAGAATAAACTTACTTTCAAAGGTAGAACAGCAGATTACAATGGAAAAAGGTTGCTTGGAGGGGTTTTCACACATAGGACTTTTAAAAGTGACTCTAGAAATGATCCCCTAGAATCGCAGAATAATACATTACCCTTGCTAAAGACAGTAGAAAAATCGTTTATATGAATGTTAGTATGGATACGAAAGCTGAGAGGGGAGAGGGTAGTGTGATATTTGGTTAAAAGTATTCTGACAGGTTAGGGTGTAAGCTATGAGAGTATTTTTTGAATGGTTAATGTAAGTAATGAAAGGAAAGCAGCACAAGCTATTATTAATGTACAAGCGTGTTATGTGAGATGTGATCACATCCGCTAAGTATGAGGTAACCCATGGTTTGCTGTGTCAGAACTTCCAGCAAGCTCAAAGAAAAATGCTTGCACCCCGATGATATCAAAAAATGGATAAATCATGCTTGTGAAATTTTGATAACTTATCTCAGGGGCTAATTGAAAGTGATTACGTTTACCATAACCTACTGTCGAGTGTTTCAAAAGTATTGCTCTTTAACCAACCTACCAGCTATAGAAATGAAACAGAATGCGAACCCTATCCTTACTATAGGTAAAACGCCCAGCGTGGCCCATTCCCTAACATTCCAGGGGAGAAAATGATCGACCAACTCTAAAGTACTAAGTGCGATTCTTTTTAATCATCGAATGTGAAAATTAATGCTAAGTACGACACAGAAAAACGATCACCCTACGCCTGTTCTCTCTCTTTCATAAATTCTTTAAAAACAATAGAATAGCACATGCAACTGCGTCAAAGCATCAAGTGCTACTGATTACGAAGGCCCATTCCAAGCTTAAGGGTCCCTGCCTTTACCCATATCATTTTAATCCCAAGCAGTTACTAGGAAAATAATTATAACTTGAGAGATTACCCATTCAACCAAAATAATGGTCCTTATAGACATGAAAAATTACGACCTAAATACTTCCATACGGCAAATGGCTTTAATTAACCTACCTGACTGCACCCTACAACTTACCAAATTACTGTGATTTACATGTCACATATGCACATCCGAATTATTAGTTAGACAATTTTCATTCAATGATTCACAAAAGATTCCGCCTCTACTCATCACCCCACCCAGCAACCATTCTGAAGTCAGCAACCAAAGGTGGACCCAAATATCACTGACCTCAAGTGTTCGGACATCAGGACTCGAATATAGTGGCTTAAACTGCAGGGACATATTTATTTCACTAAAGTTAGTCGTCTTGAAACTCCCCAAGACTAGGAGAATTGTGCTAGATTATTTGAAAAGACTGTATATGTAAAATGTCTGCAAAAAGAAATTTGATTGGTTACTATCATGTGACAGACATATGAAACAAAGGCTAGATCTTATAAATATTTTTTGTATATTATTGGTTTATATTATAATATTACACGCGTGTGGGTGATTAATCGGTTTCTTGATAAATCATCCTGATTATTGTGCCTGAATAATATATTAAGGCATGGCTGGGTGTTAGCTGTAAGATGTGGCTTTGCGGAAAATCAGAATCAATATCAGCCATCCCTGCGTCAGAAACAACGATATATCCTTAAACATTGGGCAGTTTCACACAATAACTTACCGATACCTCATAGGTGGCAAGTAGAATCCAGAAATCGGGCTTTAGTTTGTTTGAGACGGTTAAGCAGGATGCAAATGCTATGCTGTGCTAATATCCATACAGGGAATCAGATCCAGTTTATTCTAATTTAACGCTACTGTGTCCTCTAATGAGGTACCAAGTCTAGACAATTACGATCCTTTTATATATGCACATTAAATATATTAGAATTAAGAGGAAGACTAAAATAATGTAATGAATGAAACATTATCAAAGCAAGACTAAGATAGAAAAAAAGGAAACACGCTGTAATAAATGGAGTGAGACATTATTGTCGTAAGACAAGATTTACAGCTGTCTTTACCGGAACGCCTAAATTTTGTTTAAATGGTTGCTTCGGCGAAATTAAGTAGACTTCCTTTGGACTACTTATTGATTACCTTGAAGGATTTCAAGATATCAGCTGCATGTCCTGTAACCACTAGATGTCTTGCTATAACACTACCTGAGATATTTGACTCGTTTGGACTAAGGTCTCCACAAACATTTGGAAGTTTGAGACATATAAACCTAAAACTTACAAGACAAGAAATCGGAAAACATTATTTAGCTTAAATTAAATTGTAGCTAAAATGAAGGATGATCGGAAGTAAAACACTTCATAATCCATGTACAACAAATTCGAATAATCTACTGTACCTTGGACGAACGCCGCTGCTTAAGAAAATGTCGTTACATTTGCATTCATGAATATATGGCGTTACTAATTAACTCAATTAGTCTAACTTTGTTGGATGTCATCTTTAGATTTAAATGTATGTTTCAATCTATTACAGCTGTGAATTACATGATATAAGTAAGAACCTGAAATCGGTTTTACTGATTTCACGTTGCTTAAATCTATCACTTAGAGCTTGAAGAGCCATTCACAAGGTAGGGTTACAGATAGATTTAGACATCCTAGTCGAGTGAACATATAGACAGTTGTTAGAAGCTAGTTCTAGTTAAATTGTCGGAATGTACATCAGTCACATATGCGACTAGTCGCATGACTACTCCAATTGAACAACTTTGGGGGAAATCTTGCTTAAATATGTAGAGATACAGGTAACATGTCTCTTTTCAGCTCGTAGCTGGAAAATTTTTATAAAAGTATCTTTCAGTCTGTGGGTTGAAACGCAGTCTCGCTCGCTTGCCATTTGTTAAGAGTTGATCCATTACATATTTATCTTTAGATACAACGTAATTACACTGTATGATGATTCCGTTATTGGTGTGTATTCTATCGTTTCTTTTAGAACTGGTTATTTAAGATGACATTCCATGAAAGTTCCGAAACCAAGATCATATCGTTTACCTCTGGAGTCGCGAGTTGCGTATTACTAGAATTCTATACTGTAACACATTATACTCCGCCTGTTAATTACTTTTATAGTGAGGTTCAGCCCTCTAAGTACTACTTTTCGTGAAGAATTAAAAATGGTCATCCGACATCTGGTCCTTATCCTTCAAGACCTATCCAAGCCAAAAAATATTCGTGTCGACTGTTATCTCAGCAGCTTCTCCATGTTCAAAGCATCTCTTTCGTCCCTCAAATTACCTCGTTTTCACGTACATAAAACACCTGGTGGTGAAAGTTGGCCTTATTTTTAAGTTAGAGTCACTTAAGAGGCAGTCGCATGGACATTGTCAAGAATTCCTCATGTCACTTAATTTTTTCTTAATGAGTCAGTTTTCCAGAAAATAGTTTACGTCATAGCATATTGTATAGTTTCTACTAGAAGTTTACTTGTGATAATACTGTAGACTGCCTCCGAATATTTCACATGATAGCTACATCAATCTAACGTTTTCTACTACGTTTTTTTAAGTGATAACTGTTGAAATAAACCTAGGGACACTTAAATTAGTTTGTAAGCATTTGCAACATTCGAAATGTAAACAATTTTTAAGATTTGGTTGTTGAGTATCCGATAGCAGTTCATCCTTATATTGTTGTAACCTTGACTGACATCTGCGTAATAGTAAATTAAAAATTGAGTTGTAGTCCTATATTATATCCGTAAACCTAATATCGGGTTTTACATAATTTTGTTAGACTAGAAATTTGTAAACAAAGACATTAACTGTGTAAGCACACTAGTATGCATAAAGATGATGTTATTCGTAAATTTAAACAAATGCACTTTTGATTCCTGCATACATTACGTTTATGTTGTTACGCACTTAAAGGGTTCATTGTCAAATTCATCAATATATCCAACTCAGTCTGCAACAATTTCTACGTTCTGAAACTTAATGACAAGAGTCGACTGATAACAGTAATAATTAAGCTAACTGCAATTCATTATGTAGATGATATAATTTCTTACATTGGATATCATTACTCTTTCTGTAAGTGAATTTCATAGATACATTAAGCTTGACGTAGGCCGTTATGCGAAGCAGAGATTCCCTCAGGTTTACTAATCTTATCTGCTTTCTTGTTTTCAAACAATTGTAGGCAACCCATGAACTGTTATTCTAATTTTTCTGGAGAACGTTTTTGGAAAACTAAATCATTAATTCTTACTGTGATTCACGGGTAAAATCTCATTCTGTAAGATTTTTTTTAGGATATTAGGCTGTAACGCATGCCCATAATGTGTTTGCTGCTTGCATTTTCGCGCTATTATACACTGTCATTTTGTTATTAGCAAGCAGTGTATGAATCTAACGTTTAGCTAACCGCTTGTGTTGGTGTATTTAAGATGTAGAGTTTCCTCATTATTTCACTCAGTAGTGTTTAGGTTCTAAAACCCTCCCGAATAGTAGCTGCATAGTTTTTGCGATTTTCGAAGTCATCCGGAGGAAAACAATGTAATGTACAGTTATACCTCGCCACTGTTTTTTGTTGTTTCGTAGTTAATCTGGGACTCTCTTTACATGGCCTCTGTTTTGCGTATAATACCTACCTCTTTTATGTCTTCAGTATGTGCACAGAATTTCGCTTATCATCCGTTTACTATGTACAATCAACATTTGATTATTGTTTCTACAGGATAAGACTGTAATCAGTGTTTGTTAATCAATTAAAAGTGTCAGTTTGTGTAATCATCAGTATAAAGTTCACTTTTTTTCCAGTATCCATTTAAAGTAAGACGCTTTGTTACTGTTTACGTCTATGGTCGTCCTATTTTCCCAAAATTCTGTTACCAATCGTCCACAAAGTTTTTCGAAACATAGTTTTTTGAAGAGCTACGTAAGATTAATTTAAATATTTAATTTTCTCTACTTTTCTGTAATATATTCTATTTCGTTGACTGGGAGTCGGTTTACAAATTTCTTTATCTTCCGTCTGCGTGGAGTCGTATCATACTGTTAGTCAGTTGATGTGGTAGTGGTGTTACACTAAATTCCTTTACTGTTATAATACTTAAGCTACACAAGACTCAATTACTTGTAGATCATGCATAAAAATGTCTGCCCAGAAAATAAAATCTATTTTCGGCAAATTTATTTACAATGTTGAATTAATTTTTATCTTTATGTGTAAGTTAAACTGAGAATGAATATTCGAACATAGCTTCAAAAGTCAAAGGTATCAATCGTAAGAATAATAATAATACTATTACTTGCAGCGACATATTGATTAGATGGGAATTTCGGAATGGGAATACTCAAAGAGTAGAAATTTGGGAAAAAATAACACAAAGCAACCCATATGATTATTCCTTAAGTTATACATGGAAATAAATCAAGGGTCCTAATTTTACATTGGGGACATTTGACATTATAAATTAGAAAATAAAGCGTATCCGAGAAGTGGGTGGAAATAAAGGTAATAGTGTCTATCAGAGAGATTGATGGAGAAATAAATATTGTGTTAAAATTTTCTAAGGTTAACTAGGCGAAATAAAAAATAATTATACGAACGGTAATATCTAACAAATTCCGGCTAAGCCGTTGGTAAGATCAAAGGTCCTACTAGTTTTTTTTGTACATGTAATTTAGATTCATCTGTTTGTATGACAACGGCTAAATCAATACATAGTTGCGGTAACTTACTGACTAGTACGTTTCTATCAACTTTGTAGATAACTTTAAAAGATGAGTCTTCTCTTCGAAAGGCTAATAATGACTAGGTTTTCTATAATCCGCTCATAATGCCATCTGTTTCCTTTTCATAATCAGATGGCATTACGTGTTTGGATTCCCTTGGACAAAGTGCACATCGAAGTGTCATTACATGTTGCTCCACAGAAGCAAATGAATTGATAGACACGCATTGAAGATGTCTAATGCGATAATTTGTCTTGTGAGTTATTAGCAGTTGAGAGTTTGTTTTAAAACCAAATTTTCACTGTAAAGTTGAAACAGTGTTAAAATGATATTACAACTATTACTATGTGAAAATATACACCACAGTTACTCCAAACCTAGTTTTCATAAGTTTTCCCATGCTTTATTTTGAATATCATTTTAAACAAATGTATTTGATCACTCTTAAATTTATTTGTAAAACCCTTATTGTTGTGCAACTTAAAGAACTTATGCGTCTGTTATGGAGGGGGGTTTAGTTTAAACGTTTAATTTTACGTATGAATTACCATAGGTTCATATTTTACCATCATAATAAAGTTTCTCTTGGATTGGTTTTTTAACGGAATTAATCCAAATCCTCCATAAATGTCATATATTTGTGAATACTTAACGCACACATATAAGCGTATATAATTTAGAAGTAATTAATGAGATGCAAATACAATCAGTGTTTGGTGAACCAGAGTTAACCATGAGTGCTATTGGTAGTATGCAAGCTTCTGTTCCTTCCTAGTCGCTCCTACTATGAAATGGTACTTCTAGATAGATTTGGAAAAGAATTTGAACTAATGGCGATCTTGTCTATTAGTTGGGGGGGGGGAAGAGTGATCGCGTAACCGAAGAATCAACTATTTGATGCCGGTTTTTATGTTAGCTCCGTATCTTCATGACCTTGCGAATGAATTTGGTAAGTCTTAGGGAGAGTAAGATGTGATGTACTCTTTTACATCCGAATTTTTCTAACTCCCTCTTGTGGAAAAGTAATATATCTTTAATACTGTCTGAAGGAAAACTATTTCTGTCACGCCCCTTTACACTTGACAGTACAACTTTACCCTCAGATTTATGATTTACCGCCTTTACTCTTACTACTTTCGATCTATCTATCTGGCATAGTAGGAACTTAAATGGTCAGTTATTCTAGTTAGTGGAGCCGTTTTTGTTCGTCAATATACAGGCTTAACCATCATATCAAGGTTTCGCGTAAACTTGTATGTAATTACTAAATTGTACTTTCCGTATTTACTTGTATTCACCAAAATGTTATCCAGCACTCACCACTAAAACTTATTGTTTTTTATTAATTTAGATCTAAAACGTGAGTCGAATTCATCCTACTAAGATGTTTGTCTGATGGGAATTTCTGGAACTTGCTTAACTGACTGCCTCATTGTTCCCACCCCTGGGAAAGTTCTTTTTATCATAAGCTTATGTATTGTTGTTTTTGGTTTAGTTCTTATTTTTTTAGGAATATGTGTCACTCATCTTAGTGGGGGACTACATGCTCATTTATCTATATCATATTCAGGTATTCCGATTGTTTTTGCTGGCCTTGTTACATTAATAATATCTGTTGTTCGGATTGTTTCGACAAATGAAAGTCTTACTGAAATGAATTTAACTATATGTGAATTTGAAAAACAATGGAATCAAGAAGAATTCAGTACTCAATCTATTTCTTATAATCTTCAAGAATGTTCATATGATTCATTTTCTGTTGTAAATAAATCTCTTAGTAACTTTAATTCTGATTCAGTTACAAATCACATAGTAAAATACCCTATACCTTTGGTAGATTATCATAAAAGATTACCGATGCCACCAAGGCTAGCTGTATTGCATTAGGTTTACTCAAATTTTTATGCAAAACTCAATAACATTCTCTATGTTATGGATCTTTCATTTGTGACTTTTTTATGTGTTTTGTTGTATCGTATTTTTAAAGACTATCTGAATGAACTATGACATTTTTGTGGGTGTACTTTTTCTAATTCTTCAAATTTAAATTATTATGAGTAGCTGGTGAAAACTCAAAGAAATAAATTGAATTCATTTTTTCTTCTTCGAGTCGTCTTTACTTCCAAGTGTGTTCTGTTCTGAACATCTTTTGTAAAGTGACTGCATAAATTTTCATCGTCATTGTACCAAAACTTAGCAAATCATTGCTATCTTTTACCACAATGTTTTCCTTTTTCCTTTCTTGTTTGAATTTGTTGTAAATTTTATGTTATATTAACATAATAAGAAAGCTCTTTATAAAATATAGCATTCTTCTATCACAAAGTCAGTACCATGTGTATCATAATGTACTGCAGTTTCGAGACTAGTGATTTTGATCACAGTAAACTGCACATAATGTCCTGCCTACTTCGTTATTTTATTGGTCATGATGTATACTTAATCAAATGAGTAAGTATCGACGCCTAATGTTTTAGGAGCTTAAACAAAATAATAGACTATAATGAATAGCGTACTGTAAATCTCAACAAATAAGTAACTAAGACTTTCCTCATACAAAGTGTAGTAATGGATTTATATTTAGTTAAATGTAGTTTATAAATATTAAAAGATATCAAATTTAAGTGATTGGTGGAGTTGTGAATGTGCGCTCTTGAAGAACCCCATGCAAGGACTAGATGGAAGTCCAGTTCTTCCTAGTTTCCGATGATTGTCTAACTTTGACTGAGTTGTGATAACAAATTAAAATCCAGCAATCTCCGCAATATCCAGTTACAAAATTTGAACCAGCCAGATCAAAATCAATTACGAGATTATCATAAGGCAACTACGTGGTCGATACGAATTAGTAATATACTGAATAGTTCGTCATATTTAAATTTAGTACTTCTCATTACTCGTTTTTATCTAATTAGCTAATTAAGTTCGGTATCTGTTTGGTTAATTTAGAGAGAATTTGAATTGGATAGTTCCACAATATTTTTGTCTGTGGTGTCAGCGTGAACCTTATGAGTTAGTTTTTTGAATACTCATTCTACTTTTCTTTTGTAATAAATGAAATAGTAGTCATTTTAATGAGTGTCTTATCATTCAACCTAATTCTCTTAGAATTGTGTTAATTAATATTGTCTACAGTACTTTGGGGAGATAGAACTGTCTAGATTATTCGTTTTTTATGGCTAACATTCTTATTTCAATTTGATATCTCTAATTTGTCTGGATTAGACAACTACTAATCACCTGGAACCACTGGACAGCTGTTTCACTACAGTATAGAGCTCTTCAGTAGCGCGTATCTACAACCCCTTCGGAGATCAAACCTAAGACCTGGCTCCGCGGTGAACGGTTTACCATTAGACCAGTGAGTCGGCTCCCATTGGCTGATATTTCTGATTCAGTCAATTCGTGATATCTTTGAGCGACCTCATCCATTGTCATTGGTGGTTAACTGCCTCATACCCGATACGGTTGAAATTCACTGATCACATCTCACTTGAACTCGAGGAATTATCACGATGATTTATTCACTATTGGGCTGATATCGATTGGAATTGGGTGTTGTGAAGACGAAACAACTGTCTTGTACTCCCAGGTGATCAATGGTTGTCTAATTCTAACTAGTTCGTGATATCAAATTGACATTCAACAATCTCCACAACACCCAGTTACAATCTTATTTCAGTTATATCTAATGGCAAGAATAATCACTTGATATGTCTTTATGTAAATAATCAGTAGCCATTTTAACAAATATTGTATTATTAAATCTACAAAGGATTCTTTTGATAAATTATAATTCGCCTTCATAAATAGTACTCAATCTAAAATATTCGCATATGGCACTAGAGGCAGTAATAAAGTTCTTCTAAAGTTGTAAAAATGCTTTTCCATGTAACTGCTTAGTGGTTTCATACGTTGAGTTATGACTAACCGATTGGGTGGTAAATTTTCAAAGAGTAAGTTTACTACTACTCAACTATTAAGTAGTTAAGGACGAGAATCTACTAAGTAATAGCTCAATCAAGTTTAGAGAAATTCATTAACTAGTGAGTCAATATAGTTGAATACCTCATTTTTAGTAGTTCTGTTCTCAGGTCCACTGTAAGCACTAATAAGATTGGCTGAGAACTCTAAATACGGATTTCGTGCTAGTCGTATTTGCTGACAAGGTGTATTTGTACTCCTCGTGTGGGGTGGGGAAGTAGTAACAGTTTGAGTTATCAACCAAGCTTATATTCCGTCTTATTATTATTGTTTACTCATCACCACTCACATTAATGTTGAATCTTGATGAGGATCTAATTAAGACGAAAGCACCCTTACAATAAACATGTAATGGGGTATTACTGTTTATCTTTTAGATGACGTAAATGATAATAAAACAGACTAAACATAATGGTAATGATTGTCATATTATACAGAATACTAGTCATGGTTATTAATAATTCACTCGTTTTGAACATACTGATCTTATGTTGCTTGTTGTTTTGCCTTAATCAAATTGACTGATTATTTCAGTCATTGATTGTCATTATTACAATTAGACAATGTTTATTAAACTACATAATTCTAAAGTAGTGAATGAAACGTATTTTAGAAATTCATTGTGTTGATATTTTTGTGTAACAATGTGCCGATAGGGGGTGGGGGGCAAATAAATAATTAGTTAGAACCTGAATGTGATTCTATATCAAATATGAGCTCATACTGGTGACAGAATCATTGAAAAGTTAGAAGTAACAGATAGTTAATTTTTTTCTGTAGAGATATTTCGAAGTTAGATCCTTTGGGATTTGTGGAGAATGTGATACTTTTTGACAATTCAGTGAACATCCAACAATTTCCAACTTTGATTGATCTTGATTATAATACAACTTTTACTCAGTGTCAGCAATGACTGACTACTACTCATGATAGAGGAGATTTGCAACTCAGGTGGATGCCTTTGACAGTTTTTTGTTCTCTGATCTAGATGATTTAACTGAGATGTTTTCAGTATTGTTCTAGATAATATCTCCACGCCGTACTTCATGTAAATCCAATCGACTAACCCATAAAAAAATGGTCAATCAGCCATGTGGTTAATCTTTTGATAATCCATTGGTCATCAAACCATTGATGTCATGTATATTCTAAAAAGAGCCAAATTAGCTTGGGTCACCACTGTTGGGTCATTTCTAACAGTTTAAGATGTTAATTCATTTAACGAGGATGATATTTTTCTTTTCAATATTAACTTGTATGTTTAAATGCTATACTAAAGTAAAATATCTAAAGTATGATCGACTGCGAAAGAGTCAATTGTGGACTAGATATTCTAGTCTATTCGTTGAATGATATAGCAATATAAATCTAGTTACAGATTAAAGAATTTAACATTTTTCATTGTATGTAAGGTGATATTCTTAGCTTACTACCAATAAACTACTGAGAACCGAAGTTTATCAATCTATAATAATCTTTCACTTTGGTATCAATCTGAGATTAAGATGTTTGCATACATATTTACATTGATTGATCACTGAATAGTGATAGATTTTATGTTTGTGTAGTTATTTGTGAAAATTGCAATGTAACAATCAGTCGAAGTGATTTCACGCGACTCTATTATGGTGTGATCGTTCGACCAATTACTGAATTAAATTTTGTACACGTCAATACAGGGAGCAGTGCCAAAAAGAGTGTTTAATTGATGCTTTTTCGTCTACCTTATACCTACTCATTCCCAGACTGTTAGTGAGGAAGAACAGGATATTGATGAACAACCAAACAAGATCAAATTACATTCAAATAATTCTTTATATACACATGATACCTGACCACTCAGTCAACCAAGCAGAAAATTAGCGTCAATACAAAGCAAGAGAAACAGTGATAGTGAACTGGAGTAATACACACAATCGACTAACCATAGTTTATATTGAAAGACAGTATACCAACAGTTGTGTCAAAAAAGAAGATAGATCAAGAGAAACGTGATAATAATAGGAGTAAAACGTTCACTTTTCATTCAACTAAAATAAATAAAATAGTCTAACGAAAAACAGTTCTAACATATAACTAGTGTTGATTAGATGCTTGACATATCAAACTCACTATTCAGTGTATTCATGAAAAGGTCAGCCAAACAGCTTAGTCATAACATCTCAGATTGTGAAACTGAAAGATACTTATCCAAATTTCTCAATTCCGTCAAACTTGAATATGTACTGTGATAATTACCAACCAGTATAAAATTTTAATGTAAGGCTTCATAGCGACTCTTTTCAAACACTATATATATATATATATATATATATATATATATATATATATATATATATATATATATATGTAGAAAATAAGGACTAGCACAATAATGACTCCTCTGAAGAAAACGTGCTTCACTCAATGTTATTTTTTTAAAATAATTTTGCCACCTTATTCTATTATCACAGTTTGCTTTAATCAATTTAACTTGTTATTGTAATTGGATGTTGTGAAAATTGCTGAATGGTAATTTGATATCATGAATTGGTTTGATTGGATTGGGGATATGCACATCTGAAGTGTCCTATACTAAGGTGAAACAGCCATTCAATGCTTCCTGGTGATCAAGGATTGTATAATTCAGACTTATTCGTGAAATTAAATCAATTCTTTTATTGGTGTAACTTTATTTCGCACTGAAAAATTATTTTTATCAAATGGTTAGTATGTATTTTTTTGTTTTTAGTATAAATGAATATGAAGTTAACTAAAATGCATTGTAGTTATTTATAGATGAATACACTGAATGCTTCAGTTACTTAAAGTTACTTAAAATTGTAATTGGGGTATTGTTCATTGTTTACAAAATGTATCGTACTTGTTATTCATTGAATTTTCTTTTTTCTTATTAAATTAGATATTGTTTCTTACAAAAGTATTAACATAAATAATCAATCTTAAGAAAACTTTCATGAATAGGACAGTAACTTAGATTACAGTACAAAAGAGGCTTAGGAATAGAGTGATTCAGTAGAATCACTTCTAACCGTACAAATAATACTATTAAAGAAAATGCAAAATTTATCAATATAAATATTGTTGATGCATGGATATCGTAGAAAAGCTTATAAATAGATGAAATGGTTACAGTCTGATGAAACCTACTATACTTCTGTCTCCTAAGAAATCTGTTGATATGACTTTATCATTCGAGGATGATTCAAAACAGTCTTTTGTTAAAATGAAAGCTCAAATCAATCATCAGTTGAATATACTATTCAACTTGTCATAATCATTAAATAGTCAATGTCTACGATTGACAGGAAACCCTAATATCATGTAAATCAATGTGTTACATCCTACTTCATCTATCAATTTAATTAAGTGTTTGCACACACTTGCATAGAAAGTAACAAACGTGATATGCATGAATGTAGTTGGGCTTGTGGCTTGCCAGTTGAATCCAGAATACAATTTTTGTACTTACACTAAACCTATCACGATAATATTGATTTTATATACACAGCAGATTTGCTTTTTGCGTTGTTCCTCCTTATTATGTTTGTTTTTAAGAAACTGCAAGAGGAAAATTCCCTATAATCCGCTTCTTTTATCGCGTAATAAAATATTCCGGTCATAATAAACACTGCAATACAGTTTAATTTTACAAAGTTATTCTATACTAAGTAGTTATGTACACTGTTGAAAATGACAATGATATTATCAATATTGTGTAAAGGCTTTGAAGCTCCTTCAATGATATTGTTTGATAGGACAAGTTGAATTCAGCTGTTTGTGTTTTAGTTCGTGGCAAACAACAGATGCATGAAATGATTTATTAGATCTGTCATTTTTGTGAGCCATTATGCATGATTTGGTTTGTTCTCTCGTAATTAGCTGCAAGTTTTCGAAGATTTGTTTCTTTTTTTATACGATACTGGTAGATAAATTTATACTTATTCTTAACTGAAACTGTGTTGACATATATCTTGTTAAGAAAGATTAACTAGCTAGTGAACAATCATAAAACATTATGCATTGCTAAATACATTAGACTTACTGAGAAGTATCCATATACAGCAAGTACTTTTATTACACATAGGCTTGCTGCGGTCAGATAAATATATCGCAGACCGACTGGTGCAATAGGAAACATGAATCCTGTTGTAAGACATGCACCAAGTTTTGGAGCGCCGACTTAGATTTCGAAAGCGAATGGTTCTAAATGATCATACTGAACTTTTGTTCATGGCTATTTTGATCCCTTTTCTACCTTGTAGACTGTTCACTTCTGATTCCAAGATTACTTCGTATAGTTACTGACCGAATATATACGAATAATGCTGAACTTACCCAGTTTACACTATAATGACAACGACTTAGAATGAAAACGTGTTTTAAGAGTTACAATTAAACAATTTGACAACTGATTAAGTAGAAAATATCGGCTACGATATGCATTCAGTACATAACAATACTGTTATATACATAGAGCCATTTGTCAAGATGTAAGTTTTATAACACAAATTTATATATCTCAACTATGAAGTGGGATGAAATGTGTGTGGGGGGGGAAGGATAGGGCTTAATTTGTCATAAATTTTCCTATAGAATTACTTCTTGATCCTATAAACGGTTATTGCTTTAATTCAATCATTTATTTAGGTCAAGTATCATCAAAATGTCAAGATCTTTCGTTTCATTTGCAATCATTACTCATAATAAGATTAGAAAAATCAGACCTATTGTTTTGCATAAAGCAATAACAACTTGTTTCTTTTAACAACGATGATGATGATACTTAGGCAGATATCAAATAAATGTTTGTTGTAAAGTACTCATGTATATGATATATTAAATCAAACTAGTTATTTTTGATCCCTAAGATCTTCCTTTAGTTGTTCATCAATTATTATTAATTCACTAAGAATATATAGATTCACTTATGAACTTAGTATCATCAAATGTACTGATTATTTCAGTCAACATAAATATGATATAATGATAGGATATTGCTAAATGACTAAAACAATCGGTTTTAACTCAGTGAATTCAAAGTTTCATTAGTTGTCCAGCCAATTGTTTAGCTTTAAGTGAAAACATAACCTCGTACCTGTTAAATGAGTTACATCAGTTATTGATTATTCATTATGCCATTACATACAATAATTAGTCTCCTTAATGTGACTTGAAACTATTTGGAAATAACAATTCACAGTGTTATATACATAAGAATTATTTAGAAATATAATAATAATATAATATAATAATGCTGTTGAATTGTAGTCAGTTTAGAAACTGATCTAAACAGAATTAGAAATGCCTTTTCATTGTCCTTCAGTTATCATATTTCATAACTGTTGATGTTTTATAAACGAAATATAGTTGTGTAAAGTATCACTGTGTGCTTGTCTAGTCAAAGCCTGTAAAATTAAATGATTCTGCACCACTGTTCAAAAGAAGAATCAGTTCCTTTGAGAATTCAAATCCACGTGGTAAAGGAGTACTAAATTGCACTTAGATAAACAGTTTCCCACCTACTACGCACTAATCACCTTCCATAGTTACGTACTTTAATATCTATGTTGGAAGTCAATATTTTTATAAATATCTGGAGAAACCATTAGTTATTTTAAAAGAACATTATCAAATCGTTGCTATGATCTGTTAGTAAATCAAGATCAACTAGTTATTACTAGTTGTACATGTTTTATAAATTACTTTAATTGTAACGTTTTAAGGTTAATGACAAAATCAAACTTGGAGTTTTTCATATGAAGTCAAATGCACTTTTTACAAGGTTGTTTTAAAGACTATTTGTTTGTCTATGAGTTTATATTACGTCTCAGATTTTCCGTACTTCTTGTATAATATTTATCAGTTTCTATTCTGTTGTCACTTACTGTAATTACTCTGTAGTTTCGGAGTGTTGAGCAAATTTTTTTAATTAAGGTAAAATAGAGACATTATTGTATACACAGTAGTATACGAAATTTTATTTTGAAGTAAGTTAGTGAAACGGAATCGGTAACAAGCTATGAACCTAAATTCTGCACTAGTTGATACTTACCAGCAAGGATTATTTGCAGTCCTGAACGAATTAATAGTCTCTTTGAAATCTGAACTTGTACTACAGTCTGAGAACTTACTTTCCAAGGTATTTAATTCATGTGATATAACGCAACTATTACATAACTCTTCATTTATAACGTGACTTGACTGTTTGGTTAAAGAATTGGAAGATATTATCTGAGTGACACAGTACATTTCACTATATATTCACAAAAGAGGTAGATGGGTAAAGTTCAATAAAATAAAATACAGTTAAATTGTTTACATATTCTATCTGCATGTAGTGAAGTAGATACATTTAACTTTTGTAAAAGCCTGTTAACATTGTTTATGTATTAAATCTTTGCCATTGTTCATGTAGCATCGTAATGGTCGTGGAATACACCAAGCTAAAACACTAAAATAAACAACTAAAAAATTAAATCCAAAGAGGATAATAAAATAGACATATTAAGCTTGTTCTAAGTTCATTTGAATTTAGTCTACTACAAAGTGCAGCAACTTTATTCAGTAGGTTGTATTCCTAAAGGTACACTGCATTATATGATCCGTTAACTTAACAACTAAAACCAGAGCCATGAATACAGGATCAGAAAGTAGTAGGTTCAGGAGACAACAACAAATGATGTGTAGGATTGACCTGTTGATTGAAACTATCCTGGAAATCAATTATTAATTACACGTGACAAATGCAGCAAACATAACTCAGAATAAATGGTATTAGAGTAGCGTTTATTTGGAATTGGCAAAGACGCTAAACAGACAGCAGACTGTTCGGGAGAAAAGTACAAAGACACAAAATATATCATTCATGTGTTAAAACAATACTAACAACATATAAATGTTAATAACGTATTACTGAATGTCTAGGCAAATCTTAGCATTATTTCATGCATCCGGTTGTTTATTATGATCCATAGTGTGGATTTGAATTCTATGGTTTAATACAACCAGCCAATATGTTCAGAAAAATGTATTGTTTAATGTGATTAAATAAGTAACCTGTACTTTTATTGCATAAGTGACCTTCCAATAATTATCCAAATCCATATTTAAGCACATGTTACACTCAATACAAAAAAAGAATCTAAGTATTTTGATTGTACTCTTCAGTCAACATAATGGGCGTGTAATGAAACGTTTAGATGCATTTTTTGGATAAGTAAATCCAAAATTTATTTTGCAATAAACTGTTTACCAATGAAATCTATTGGATTTGTTGTTTGTTCATCAGTATATGAATCTCATTATGTATTAGTGATGGTAGAAAGTATCACCTAACCAGCTATGAAATTTCCATTCTCATCTGACTAGCTGTTTTCTCGATGTTTATCTGTTAGTTTTTATCATTATAAAATGCAATTAGTCACATGCTATTTAATTAAGTCAGTAATAAAACAATGTGATATTCAATTATCTACTTAAACACTTTTATAGATGAATATCAAAGTAGTTACATTGTTATAAAATGTCAACAAAAGGGAATTATAAGCTTTATTTAGTTACTTGTTCAAGGTGATCAACGTTAGATTAAACACTTGTTACCACCATGTATAGGACTCCTCATTAACACACACTTTTGAGCTCACCAGGGATTCGGACCAGGAGCCTTCAAGTCTACGGAGAACGCCTGACCATTAGCATGACGGAGCCAGAGTGAAGTTGTTGCAGTCATATGTTGATCGATTTGTGATACAACGCTGATTATGTAGAGTTCGTAGTGAAACCTGCAGGTCCGATGTTTACTTCTCTATTGAAATTGAGGGTGAACACTATTGTGAAGTTCTATGCCAGGCTGAAAAAAATTATCCAGTGTTTCTTAATTTTTAATAATACTCAACCAAGAACAGTCGGATGAATACAAACAATAAAATAGATAGTTTGTCATTTGAGTACATGAATAACACTATTCTGGTGTGAAAAATTACCAATAATTAATGTATCGGAATCCATTTATTAGACGAAATAGTTGAATTACTTTTCGTAATCGGTATAGAATCAATTGTATTTTGTTGAATTTCAATGGAATCTTTACTATTTTTTCCTGTACATAACTTCGATGAATTTTTATAGCAAAAATGGTGTATTTCTTCATTGTGGATTAATTATTAGCAAAACATTTACTCATTGGTATATACGTTATTGGTAAAACACACAACTGTGTACTTTAAGAGGATTGGTGAAATGCTTAACTGAATTAAGTATCTGATTATAGCGGACATCTGATATCAGCTTGTATGAAACTTAACAATGAATGAACACCTGGAGATTATACAGCATACAATAAATATTTGTATAAAGAACGTTCTCAGTGTTAATTTAGTCATCAGTAGTGAAATTTTGACCTACTGAAGTCTTTGATAACTCGACTTACTGATTATATATATATATATATATATATATATATATATATATATATATATATATATAATTTTTCTAATGCATTACGTCGATGTGTAGACTGTGAGTGTACAGATATGACTAGTAACGAAGGGAAATAATTAAATCCAAACACAAACTGATACAAGATATTAACAAGCAAATTGATCGCGTTAATAATACTTTATTAAAAGTAGTACTATAATTTCATTAGACATAGTTTACTAAACAATGTTTTTTTTTGAAACTAGCAACTATCATTAAGTATGTTACAACTGCCTTTTATAAAAATGTAATGATCTTATTAAAAGCTATAACCAAGGTTTTTGGGATACTGAATTACTGTCACGAGGTGACGCGGTAAGAATTCAGCAGTAGTATTAGCAGTACTGTATTGTATCCATCAGCAGTAGAAGCACAAACAAGGTAGCAAGTAATCTGACTAGGAACATATATCAGATCATATCGAAATATTGATATCATAAATAGGACTAAGCTTTGGGGTGGTGGGCAAGATCAGAACGACTAATAACATGTAAGGAATATGAAGCGTTCAATGAAGCAATGCAATAAGGAAAATGAATAGCATACATAAATACACATAAGAAAGAATACATGAATTCAAACAAGGCATGTCTATGAAAACATCAAGGGCAAATGTACACTTAAGCCATTTGATTATCTAGGTGTTCAATAACTGATTATTGAAGATCACCACGAAACGTTGTGATAAGAATGCCACAATCATGTTTAGTAAGTCGCAATATAAAAAGTTAACTATATGTAGTGAAGTAGTGTAGGGCATTAGCGCTTATTTCAAAAAAACCATAGTTATTTTTTCATATATCTTATATTCATTCGATTTTATGGATGAAACAGCTAATTAAATCATCTTTACAACATTTACATCTATGTGACAGTGTTCAACTTATTATAGGATCTATCCAGTTAAACAGAAATGACAAATAATAACATATGTCTTCAAAGTAATTAGAATGAAGTGATTGAAGCAATTAGTTGAATTTTTAACTCTATCAATGTAAAATGGATTTGGCACAATCTCAAAAGTATCCTGCATTAGTATATTCACCTAAATTAAAGGAGAATAGAAAACTTAGTGCCTGTGTCTACACTACTAGTCAGTTTATATGTGTATGCGCTGTCGTAATTCTGAACATTTTAATCAATTTGAGTAAATAAAGGCATGAAAATCAATAAACTGACAACACTTTCATAGGCTAGATTTCCGTTATTTCAAATGTATTCTGTATCATTGTGTATGAATGATCAGTTTCTGTACCTACAAACAATAAACTCTCAATTTCTTGTCATTTTACTATCAATCATAGTCACTCATTGTTGATAGTAACAACTGAAGCAATATAATTATCTCTAATAATGAAAATTTAATTTTCACAATTGAAATGATTGTAAGTGTATTCATGTGAAATGCAGGAATGAAAGAAGGAAAACAGGAAAGAAATAAACAAACTACACAAATGACATGCACGTGATACTTTTGTCGTTTGACAAGTAATTTCCTATTTCAGACAACGGTGAAATCTTCAATTTGAGAATGTAATGCAACGTAATGATGATATATGAGCAGAGTAGATATGTAACTGGCAATTTTATACTTCCTTTATTTAATTGGGAATTATTTTGTATAATGATAAGTTCACATGACAATCATCATCTCAGTCACAAAGACTTAGAATTGATTAAATTATAGGTGGACGCATCAGTTCGGTGTTTTAAGAAATCACTGTTTATTAGCGATGAAACTATATAATGACTTTAAATAATTGAGTATTTTGTAAATATTCAGCTTCGTAAAGTACTGGCATGTGGGAATTACTAATGTATGAGTACTTATCAATTATTGAATTCATGCATAACTCACTACTAACTTACGTCATTTCAGTAATAAAGAACACCAGTGAAAATTGAGTACTGAATATATATTAATCAGAGTACACATTCACAATAAAGATCTTAGTAGATTATTTATACAAATCCTCAACCGCGGTTGCTTAAATCTTGGACAATGATTTCAACAGTGGCTTGTAAGCATTAAAAATCAAAGCGCTATAAGTAACTAATTCGTTTTTTTTCTCCTAGTTTGTTATCAAATTCAGTGGTACGTGTGATATGTAGATGTATCTATTTCATTCTCGTTTGTTTTTGAGGCTGTTTTGAGGTCATCTTGAGGTTGATTTTACCAGCTGGCCTATTTCCGTAGTTTCTGACACAAATCACCATACATATATCTTGGGTTAGTCAATAACTAATTTTCATCAACATTAAACTAACGTCAATTGTATGTAGATACTTTTGATTGGTCAAGTTCACTGTATCCAGTAGTTTGGTTAAAAAACTTAAGTTAGTGTTTTGAGCAACATCTTCATTATGTATTTCCACTAAAAGCAGCTGAAATTTGTTTATAAGGCTGATGTAACTGATAATGTATGTATTTTATTGCAGTGCCTGATTACAGACCATTTATTTATACATGAAGGATATTTTGTATTTCTGTTATGGCTGTAAACTACACTATTGCTGTTATAAATAATAACGAACTAACCCATGTCAATAATACTAGTGTTAACTGAGTGCTTAGAATGAAAAAATAATCATTGTTAGGATCAGGGAGCAATTATATAGAACAACTAAACTAATTAGACAAATTGAATTAAGATGATTGTGTAGAGATTGGTATTTTTAATTGATTGAACACGCCATATATTGATGTTATCAGAGTGACATCGCGAACCGGGGAGCACTGGATAGCTGTTCCGTTATAGTATGGGACTCATCCGCAGCGTGCACCCTAGATTATACCCCACGGGCTTTAGGTTGGTGAAAGGCTAACCCCCTAAACCAGTGGGGGGGGCATCTATTGGTAGAATTCCTACTTCCGTCAATTTGTGACGCAGTGGTTTTTACGTGTACTCAACTAATATTAATCATTAACGGAATCCAGGGGCACACTGCTGAGGAATCCCATACTAAGACGAAATAGCTATTTAATGCTCCCTGGTTTTCACTGGTGCCGTGCTAACATCAATCAATGAAGTATCCAATCAACTAATAATTGGACAAATCCTTTAATGACTAACTCATAGGTAGATCATGTCAAAGCGAACATACCCATAAATTAATATAGAAAGGAAGTTTGATATAGTCACGTCAGATAACGATTCTGAATATTTCTGTTCTTTCAAAGTATTCATGGAACCTTCATATCGTCATCAAAAATTGTTGAAAAGTATTTGATATACGTGAAATTTATGAAATTGTATTGTATTTCAGCTATCTTTCTTTCCAGAATATTTTATTGCGTGCAATAAATATAGAGATCAGATAAAATAGGTACTTTCATTTATAGTTAAATTAAAATGATTCGAAAATATAATCGATTTGATTTATAAATTATTGGGAGTTTGTTTCTGATTGGTAACAAATTCTTTGTCATAATAGCTACATCATAACATCTGTGACCGTAGCTGTTACCTTCACATGGTGGTCGGGCGTCGATATCGTGTTAACTTAATGTAGCTATTGAATCACAAGTCACTTTAAGTTTTATCATAGCAAGTAGCTTAGTTGAATAGAGGCAAGACGATAAGTAGCAAATCCGAAGTCTGAAGGCAAGATTGTATTGTCAACTGTAAATAGGTGGAACACCAATCAGGTAATATTTACAGACAGCGATCCTGTTTTTTCGTGGCTGAAGGACGGAAGTGAAATAGGTCGGCCCTAAAATACATGCCTAAATTCGGTCTCAAGTAGTGTTCATCAGAACTTTCCTTCATCTCTTTCTTCTAGAAATTACACTAGTTGACTTTCAAGGGACTAATCACCAATGAAGAGACTCATTTTCGATTTAGAATATGTAGATGATATGGTCTTATTTAGTGAAGGTAAATAGAGTCTCCAGAAATTCTTGATTAACAATACGAACATGATTAAGAAGCAGTTTCCCCACTCCAGGTGAAAAATGTTACTTTGCGACTTGCCTGAAATACTTTCTAGTTTGATCAGAAAGAGTAAAGTGGTTTTCACTATAAACTATTCCATTTATCTTAAAAATTTCATCAGCTTTATTAGTTTGGTTGGTATATGACGTAATTTTGGAGCGGATTCAAAAAGCTTCTTTGGTTTTTATCGACTACCATCACTTATGGTGTATGCAGGACGTTCATCCGGTAAACAAATAACGAGTATACTTCATCGGTTTTCTCTCTGTATTCCTATTGAACTGTGAAACATGGACTATGAAAGTAGAAGATGCGTGTGAACTGCAAACAATTGATCACAGGTGTTTTTAAAGCATCTTGGGATGACTGAATAAGCAGTTCTGATGTTAAGTACAGAGGCTACGTTTAGGGATGTTGAGATTCTTCACCGACGGATGTAAATGATACAAGTAATGTGTCGATCCAACCACCACCTGACTGGACATACACTGTTTAGGGGTGGGGGTCTTAGAATGATCGAAACTATGGGCTGTCAGTAAAAATAATGCATCAGCCAATAAAACCTCTTACTGTTAATCTGTATCGTGTTGGTAGATGCAGTCAGACTGCTTGGTGTGTATGAAACTGTCACAATCAGTAGTTGGGCATTTTGAGTCGCTTGATTCGAAATAAGTCACAGTGGTGCACTCAACTTTTATTTACGCATATATCTCAAGTTCTATTATTCTCTCGTGTATACTTTTTTACTTTCTTATTAAATTATATTCTTGTATTAATCTTGATAATTGAATCTCACAGTACTAATATGTTTCAGTAACTTCAGTTAAGGTCAGGAGCTACGTTTCTTTTATGACTGACCGATTGTGATAAATCAGCAGATATACTGATAATTGATATCACCTTATTTGTATGATCGTTTGGATAGGCCTTTGTACTTCTTCCTTAAATTTTCGATATTTCATCTTCAATTTAACTCAGTGAACCTCTTCAACATATTAAATAGTGAATATTTATTTCTACTTAAGTGGTTTCGTGTAATGATTGCATAGAATGAATAAATTTTTTATCACAATTGTTATAAGGAAACAAAGAATCAAGAATCACAGCCTATGAAGTTAATTCCCCATGTTATCGGTACACTTGCCATTAAGCTGCACTTTCTAATTACTTAGTAACTATGATGTTTGTAGTTTTAAATTTGTAGGCTTTTTATAGATTTATTAATGATTGTCATACCTTTTTATTCCGAGTTATTCTAATTTTATCATGAACCTATTGTCCCGTTCTCTGTACGAATCTTCCCCCCCCCCTCAGTTCAGTTCTTAGTGTATTTTGTATTACTGGTTGGTTCTGAATGTGAAATCCTTTGTTCGTAATGCCTCCTAGTTGTTGGTGTTTCATCCGATCACTCCTCACCCTGAACAAGCTTAATCATATTGGCTCCGATTCTACCAAGCAGTGTCTACGTAGTTAGATTGTATAAATTATAGGAGCAGATTCCATTGGACCGTTCTAGAGAGAAGGTCAGTGTTGCACCTATCTTGATTGTTTCGTATCTTATCTTCACATCGGCAGCCTTCAAAGTCATTAAAAAGTATACCTAAGCTGTCGTAATTTAGTTCTAGCAGTCATTAATCGTCAGGAATTTTATGAAATTACCACAAAGGATTCATAATTACATTAACAGTTTACAAACTCTATGTGTACATACACTAAAGTATATGTTAACCGTGCTTTTATTACTGAACTATGGAGGTTATGACAGGAATTTATTGGCCTGTTGAACTATCTTCACTACTTAACGATGTACATTTATCATGACCTTCGGTTAAAACAAAAACTACACATAGAGTTACCATTTAAGCCCCTATAAAATGTGAGAAGTTTCGGCACATAACTGTGAGCAAGATAGTATGTACAAATAAGAAATATTCGATTGTTGTTTACAGTTAATTGCACAAAATAAAAATGAATTAATAATATGCTTGATATTCCATCCTCCTTTGATTATTAGTAAGTATATCTGGTTTGAACCGATATATCATTTGAATTGGTCCATTCAAAGTGACTGAAATTCACGCAAACTTCATTAGACCATTTAGATTGAAATGACAGAATTTTATTTATTGCTTTTATTCTCAATCTTCGAATTAATCTGAAGGTATTAGTTGATTAAGTTCGTCACAAATTAGTATTCGTAGGGCATTATTGAAAACTAGGAATTACTATTAAGCTGTTTCGTTACAGCTTGGGACTCCCCAGTAGTGCCCACCATTAACTCCGCCACAGGGCCTTCAGGTTAATGAAAGGCTAATCATCTACACCATTTGACAGGCATTTGATGGTAGAATTCCTACTTTCATTAATTTGTGATATAGGGTAACAATCATGCGTTGTCATCGACGATAACTGTCTTACTCCCAACAGGTTTAAACTCCATCAGTCACCACTTCTCATTGAGCTTCAGAAACATTTAGACATCAGTGACCAGTGGGCTGTTTTGAAAATGAATTGTGGTGGTTTATAGAATATGGGATTTAATTTAGTTGATTGTGTTAATGGACAATTGATGTTAGTAGATCACCATCACAAACCAGGAAGCACTTGTCAACTGTTACGTCTTAGTATGTTATTGTGTCAGGAAATGTTGTGACTTAATGTCGAGGCTTATATTAATTTATAAAAAATTGGTAATTAGAATAAACAATCATATTTATTTGTATAAGCTGTCATCTAGGGATTTGATTTTCTTAAATTTTTGTTGTCTCCTACTTATATCAAGTGACTGAGAAGAAAAACATCCATTCTTCCTCTCATGACCGTATTCTCTTAGTGCTTCTACTATTTTAGGAGAGTTCTTTGATAGATAGATTAATGAATTAAGTTAACGTTGTAATGTACATTGTACATATGTCCTATTGTCAATTAGGTTGTACAATGTGCACTGATTTACTAGTTGAATAATCCTTAATACACTAGAAACTTTATCTACTTTGACAAGAATAAATTCAGTATGTTTATAGCAGTAAAAATTGCTTATATTTCAAGCATGATCAACATTTCTTAGATGTGTACAATTATTTATTTAAGTCAACAAGATTTACTATCATTAATCCTTTTCGCTGTCTTTGTATCGACTCATTCATGATTATGTATAATTGAATATAGCAACTGATGTAACCGTAGTAATAAACTATCTCTATGGATTAAATGTTACATTATTACACAACCCAATTGATTGTAGTTATGTAATCTTGTGACAGAAATGAGAGATTATCTTTTCAAATGATACATTGAAATAATGAAAATTTAAAAAACTTGCTAAAAGTTATGTTTTTCACTTAATTTGAATGTTTATATTGTTTCATTGATAAAATCCAAATGTGAATTTAAAAGGAATGGCGAGAGGTAGTTTGTTTTTCTGAACTACATCCTTTGTAGAAAAATTTATTTCATTAAGATAAACTTGTATCTTCCCGCTGATTTGTAATTGACAGAAGCTGATCAGTCTCTGTTGGTATATATTCGTCCTAAGCGGTTTGCCTCGTTATGGTGATTATTTACAAGTATTGTTTTAAGTTAGATTGTGATTGGCAAGTGAAATCCAGGACGTGTGTTTCATCCTATTTGGGATTCGTTGGCTGAATGTACCTGCATTGTTGTTGATGTTCACAGTAGAATTTTAACTCAGTATGTTTCGTGCCAAACGCCACCGCGTTGATGAAACTTTATTAATTAAGTTAAAGTAAACTTCACAATAACCCGTTAGTTGATGAATTGATAAATGTTGCGTAGATGATATATGTATCAACTACAGATTGGTATACATGATTTTGAGGCATACTTTGCATATGAGGCCTACTAGTACTACTACTCTGATGCTTTAACTGATGTGGAGCAAAATTTGAACTTGCAGGTAAATAGGTGAATGCTGAACTTTTTGATCACCAAGCCCTACATAAATGTACCGAAACTAATGAACCTAAAATAATCATGGGTAGGAGATTCATTGTCTCGCAACTACTGGATTATACTACTTAGTAGTTTGAAATCAAACTAATCAGATATTATATAACTAGGCAGTTTATGTAGATTTGTTTCATTCACTACATAATAACTAATTTTCTCAACTAACTGGTGATGTATTTGGTCCAACTTTAGGTTATTAACAAAAAAGAGGACTAGAAAGAGAAAACTGATGCTAAGGACATCTAGATTTTAATTGGTTCCTAACTGGTTTTTTTTGGTGTATGACGAAAACTATCAATCACAACATGATATCTCACAGAATATGAAATAAAAACATGTGCAAACAAACTAGATCGCACACATCTTATTGAACCGAATATTGATAAGATTTTCTGAAAAAAAAAACGATTATGTCCGATTGAATCATTTAAAACCTTGCACCACCAGAAAGCTATTTCTTCTTGATGAGGAACATTTCAATACATTACATCCATGATTTCACTAAGAATCGAACTCAGAAGCTTTAAGACTCATGGTGAATAATTGGCCTACAGGCTTTCAAATTGGCATCAATCGGTATACATTTTTCATAATTTTAATCAATTTAAAATATTACGCAACTATTATCCAGTCTCACTGATATGTCATTGTTTCATTCCAGACATTATTGACAATAGATCAATAGTTACAGTTCTATAAAATATTTGATAATGTCTTATGAAACTTACATTCATAAAAACCTTGTTTGACCATTTTACATGTTCTTGTATTTTTTGTTATTGTTTATTTAATTGGATCATTTTAATCAATGAATCTCATTGAACCAATAGTATGTTATGGCATATTTTTAATAGTTTCTAGTGTAAGCGACTTATAAGTAGTATGAAGTTAAATAAATATCACAACAATATTGAAATTAAATATAGAAATCACATTTAAATAAAATCTAGTTAGTTGTCTCCTGTAAGGAATAATTGAATACAATAAAGCACCAGTGATACTTTATTAAGATTGACCAGATACACCGATAACTATATTTAGATATTTATTTATAAATTAATAATATAGATTTAATTTTGTTCTAACTAGTTTTACAGTTTCTATAGTTTACAGTTTATGTGAACAGTTCGTCACTTTTGATATCACGAATTGATCGGAATCAGACAACCATTGATCAACTGGAACCATTGAACTGCTGTTTCGTCCTGGTGTGGACTCTTTAGAAGTGCACATCCACGACCCTATCAAAAGTCGAAGTCAGGACTCTCTGGCTCCGCGACACACACCTCACGATTGGACCACTGAGTCGGCTTCTAACGGTTGATATTTTGGATTCAGTCAATTCATGACACATTTACGCGACCTTATCCATGTTATCGGTGGATAACTGCCACATGGTAACTGACATGGTTGAACTTCACCGGTCACGTCTTCACACTAGAACTCTGGGAGTTATCTCAAGGAGCTAGTCACTAGTGAGCTGAGTCGTTAGGTGCCGACTAAGTGATCTAATGGGGAGGCGTTCGTCGTGGAGCCAAAGAGTCATGGGTCTGACTCTAGATGGGGTTGTGGATGCGCACTACTGAAGAGTCCCATACTAAGACGAAACGGGTGTCCAGTGCTTCCAGGTGATCAATAGTTGTCTGATTCAGACCAGTTCGTGATACGAAAATTGACAGTTAACTATCTCCACAACCCCTTTCCCCCACTCAACTGAACAATTTGTACTGACTTATAAAATATACTTATGTAACAATAAGAACTTTTAATGAACAAAATATTTTTAGTAAATTTGTTTTGTTTGGCGATAATTGTCATTAGATCACCCAAAGATCAGTAATTCTAGATCAATTTATTTAATCGATATACATCTGATTTGTAACTATTATCGATTATGGGGATATAATCATATTTCAAGAAACCGTTGACCATTCCTTCCTAGTATCAGATACCAGATTTCTTATCGGCAGCTATTGATCGTCAAGTGGTTACTGTGCTTAAGGTTAAGTTGAAAATAAGCGACGTTAAAAGGCACATAGTTGGTGGGTGCACCAGAAGTTGGTGCTGGTGAAAAATGTGTTGAGGGAGACATTTACTGTTATCCAAATTCAGAGTCTCATTCGGCTAAGTAGGCTACTATACTTGACGCCTACGATTCTGACCTGTGCATTCAAATTTCCAGCTAATACTACGATACCTGTCTGACGCGCTTTCTTAGGCTCTATCGGTTGGAAGTAGAACTTATTCTTTGGTAAATTATGGTTGAAATCTGTCAGTGCGTTGCACACTCTAGTTTTATTCAAAATTGATAAAATCTGTTAATCTAACAGCATATATGCGACTGGTAAGGGGATTATAGTTTGCTAGTACTGCCCCTTTTCTGGCGTATATTGTGATACGAAGGTTTAAGGACGCAGAATTCGATACTATAAAGTCCCTGGGAAAAACTCTTTGAATCAGCAGATGATAAGTGATTTTGTAATCTATTACTAGAGCCCTGAATAAAGGTTTCCGAGACACAAAAACATCATTGATAAGACCTAACAAAAACATAGCCAAACCCATCTGTTTTCATATCTAGATCAGTGTTAAAACGTTAAAGGAAGTCAATTTAAGTAACACACATGGTTTCAACATCAGCAATGGGAATCAGAAATGTTTTTCTTTTCAGTGACTCCAAACCAAAGTGATAAGACAAATTTTGTACCATGGACGAGCTATTACTTACCGGTTTATTTAGTGCATAGTACCTGCAGGTGAAGAATACTTCATCTAATCTTGGAATGACTTTGATATGACCATTCACGAGTTGTATCTCGAACAAATTCAATATCTTTGATTATTATGATAATAATAAGCAGAATAATGTAGTTAAGAGAGCCGTTAATCTTTTCTATTATGTAAGGACAATATAAATATTCTTTATTAACACTCAGTAATACATATTTATTCAAAATAATTGAGACGATTTTCTCTTGAAAATTAGGTAACGCTATCGTTAGATACATTAGTGGCAACTATTAACCGGAAGTGAATCTTTTATGCTTATTATTATGTTGTTCTTTGAGGGATGAAATTCAACAAATCTATTTATTTGAATATTATAGTTAACCTTCAGGATTCTTAACTATGATCAAAAGTAAAATAGTGATAGATGAAATGATTTAGTGATCAGTAAGTAAACCTGATATTGATATCTTGATTTCATTAGTTCCTGAATGACCTACGGGTTCTATGTTTAACAATCATTCACAATGAACTTTGACCCTGTTTTGAGTTAAGGTAGTTTTGTAGAGATTGGTATTAAGTCTAGTTGATTGTATTCCTCATACATCAGTGGTTGAGTACCACTGAAAACCAATGGGGACTGGACAGCTGTCACAATATGGTACTCTACAAAATCGTGCACTCCTCATTCCGCCAGGAGATCGAACCTATGGTCTTGAGATTGGCAATTGATTAACCCTCTGGACCATTAAACCTGTGTCCAATTGTAGAATTCCCACTGCCTATCAATTTGTGATGTGGCAGTTTTGATTTGTATTCAACCAATATTAATCTCTGACAAATACAAACCGCTTTGATGTTTGTTTATTTTGTGTAGAAAAATTTTGTTTATACGTGTATTATTTCGTTACGGAAATGATTTATCAGCTTTCCAGCTAACTACTCATTGTAGGAGGGGGGGTGAGGAAGAGGCTACAATTGATTGATTAGATGATTGGTATATTAATCAATACATTCTATAAAAACTGTCCCTCCGCTGTAACGTAAAGAATTTGGTGATGTATTTTAAGTTCTGTGTAACCAACTTAGGTATGCTTCTATAATTCTGAAAAATATCATAACAACAAAGGATTAAAACACAAACTCACTTCTTATTTTAATGAAATACTGAATACAAAAACCCAAACCTAATCAATATAAAGCAATTAGGAAGCTTTAGTGTGAAATCATGAACGGATGAGTTCAAACATATAGATTGTGTGGCATTAACGAAGTAATAACAGTGTAAACGATCAAAAAAAAAATCAACTTTATGATGCTGTATCAATGATCTCAGGAATGAGTGTCCAACACAAAACCAAATGGTATTGTGGTAGCAGGCTCTTATTGCTTAAAAGGCCTATACTACGTGGAAATAGTTATTCAATGTTTCTTAATTACAATGATTGTCCAACCCAGGTAAATACAAAATATATTTACCCGAAGTATATCAATGATACATTTCACTATTCTTTTTATGTACAGATGGAAAGTAAAAATAAAAATAAAAACAGTTTTTCAACGGAATTATCTTCAAACTAAACATTGTATACTATTTTTTTACTACGAATTTTATTGTTACTGTAGTTACAATTATAAAACTGACCGTATAATCAACTTGTAATGAAGCGTGGTATTTTATTACTATACACTACACAAACAAATTAACTTGGTAATAACAGATCATAGAAGCTAAAGTACGTCTTTTATCTTCATGAAAAAAGGATGTCAACACTAGAAATCAAGTTGATTCATTTATTTCATGGTTATTCTTCAGTTACTTTACAATTTAGAATGAACATTACTTATTAATTAATGTTAATGCATACATCACATCATGTTACTGAAATGTTTGCTATTTCATGTAATAATTGTAAGTATTCACATAAATGTACATTGATTATATACTCGAAAATTCGATTATTCATTATCATGTATTTCTTAAGTAGTGTATATGATGTGAGAATGTTCATTATTCAACTCCCTGGTAAAATATGCCATAGTTATGTGTATTTATTATCAATGCACGTTACTCACATTCTGTAAATTGAAAACTTCATCCATAATTTGGTTAGTAATAACAACAGTTGTAATCATACCATTTGAATAGGCTTACGAAATAAGTAGTCTAATGTTAATCATGAATAAAGTTGACAGACAGACAATTATGTATATGATGTGATAAATTCATTGAGAATTATTTCTGATCACGTAATACAATTTGCTTATCTAAAGATAACATCATTTGAGAAAGTTAAATAGTTTCGCTATGAAAGTCTATGGTAAATGTATAGGCTTTAAGTAATATCATATTTATTTCTGTTAAACAATAGTTAACTAGAAATTTAAAGCGAAATCAACTTCAATTGATAAATCAATCAATGCCTGTTACTTTTAGTGAAGTATAAGCCGCCAACCACGATTATCTAACCAACTCTATCCTGAGCTCTCCTTCACAGTTCTTTCCAAATACTGTTCATACATTATATGTCTGCTTCTAATTCCTGGAATAATTTATTCTTCCACTTTTTTTTGACGTTTCGTTGTGGACTAGTCAGTTGTTCATTATTGACTTTGATCATGTAAAGCGGTGATCTAAATATGTCAATGGATCATTAATTCCTTTAACATTATAAATAGTGTAATTATTTTAAAGTAATTCGTGCTGATTTGTGTAAATATATGCAGTGATCTTACGAGCGCTTTCTTAAAAGAAGCTAGCTAATGGGACTTTGACTATGACTTGACAAACAGGGATTGGTTGGAATTATTATCCTAAGCTACAAAAGCTTACCTCAGAGGTATGAATAGAGTATTAACAAATGAGAGCTAGAGCGAACTCATTTATTAAATGGAAACAATGGCTTTATATATTACACGCTACACCAAACAGTAATAGAAAATACAAAATGCATTAAAGATTGAACTAAGAGAGTTGTGTACAGAAATTGGGATAATGTTGTCATAATAAGATTTCAATAATTTTGGAATGTAAACAAATATGACAGCAGTTAATGAAGCTGAGAAAGGCTTACAATTTATGCAATACAAATAACACAGTTACTAAATGTTTATCGAAATCAATGCAGAAGTGGGGAGGGGGTTCTAGATATTATGAAGAATAAGCTCCATAGATTGTGATTTCGATTTCTTGCCATGTTACAACAATATATAAATACTCAAAGCAAGTAATAAGTACTTGATATTTTCTATAATTCATTTATGATGCTACACAGATAGATATACAGATGAATATGCTAATTTCTTTCTCTAAGTAATAAATGAACTTCACTTTCTTTTTTTATTTAACGTGTAGTTGGTCGAATGAAATAAATAACTTAAAATTAATGATAATTACCGACGATAACATCATGTTTTCATGAAACTGTACAAATGCTTTGTACTAAATGTTGTAATTTAAATATTGGAATAACATAACAAATAATTATAGTGAAATCAAGTTTATTCACCTTAATTTATATGATTATGATTTTTTTTCGAATAATGACAACACTCTACATGATGTTCTTGTAGCTCTAGTGAGACATCGTAACTGGTGGAATACAGAATTGATGGGAGTGAGGCAGTTATAATCGATAAGAATGTATGATATTTACGATATATAACAAATTGATAAAAATGAGAATTCTACCGTCGGATGCCGGCCTAGTAGTACAAAGCGTTAGGTGTTCACCAATCTGAAAACTCTAAGGCCTAGTCGAGAATGTGCACCGCCGAGGAGGTCTATATTATGACGAAACAGCTGTTCAGTGCTCCTTGGTTTTTCTTGGTATCCTACCAACACCAATCTGGAGCAAATTCAATCAGCTAATATTTTTACGTTTTAATTGGAGTGTTAGTAAAATTAAAACTAGTAGAAAACTAAGTATGTTTCTGTTTAAAATGATTAACTTAGATAAGTTTATATGACAGTTTAGCTTGTAAGAATTATATTGGAAATAAATCAAGGTAATGTAAGGTGAGAGAAATTTTAATGAAAGTAAATGATTGATTAACAGGCAACAATCAATGCAATACTTTTCATGTCATTTTATTTTAGTTCACATCAAATTTCATTGAACAATTTTTTACGTGGTCACAAGTTAAAGTGACACAATGCATAAAGTTATGTCATATTTTAAGGTTGTTAGAAGGTGGTTGGCAAAGCATTAGATTTAAGTTACTTGCTAAGTGGTAATCATCAGTCAGTTTTATTTGAAATGTTGATAGAAATTATGCTACATGACGATATTAAACCATGTCTCTTGGCCTAACAGTATGCAATAGTTTAGTGTTCGTTAAATTATGAATTTTTTTAAATGAAGTGGTTGACAATCATGATTCTCATTTACTACTAAGACTAATGATAATCTTATTTGATTGAATTCATCATGGATTGATGCTGGTAGGGTACTATTGGAGACCAGGGATTGCTAGTCAATTGTTTCGTCATAGTATGGGACTCCTCAGTAGTGCGCCACAGGGGCTTCAGGTTGGTGAAAGGCTAATCATCTACACCACTGGGCTTGCATCTAATGGTACAATTCCCATTTGTATCAATTAATGATATAGCGCGACGATCATGCTTTGTCGTCGATGATAAGTGTCTCACTCTTGACAATACGATAACAACGATAATACAAAGATAATTGAATATTTATAAAAATATTATTTAAACAAGATAAATCTAAGTTATGAATATACTAAGGATACCGTTATGTGCATATAACTTCAATCAAAGCATTTTATAGTTAAGACAAATGTTGGCCTAACTAGTTTGGAGTAAACCACTGAAGTTCAATGTGCTTATTTTGTATTATACTTTCGATGTATTTTTAATCATTATAGTAAATGAATCTGTCGTTTGATGCACTCTAGTTCTTTTAGCAGTCAATTATCTACATAATAAACTAATGTAAATAACTCATTCACACTGACTGCATGATCAGTTTGAACTAAATGAATTAAGATATAATTATAAACAGTGTTATCTATACTTTATCGCAGACATGTTTAGATGGTATTAAGGTGAAAAGAAAAGCAAATTCTAAGAACATCTTCCAATTCCACTTAAAAGATGTATCAATTGATAACTTCGACATTCTATTTGTTACATTAAATTCATCTTATACCTTTAGAATAAAATGAAAATTTATTGTAAAAGAATGGATGAAAACATTTTTTCTTCTCAGATCTTTGTTTTAATTTAAAAAAACGAAACTAAAAAAGTCACTTTGAATGTTTCCTGAAGAAAATTGTTTTAATGAAATGAAAAATCGAAAGAGTTTCTTTTGTAACAATTTCATGCAATTCAACATTCCAGTGGTATCCTACCAAAATCAATCTATGCATGAATTGAGTAAACTAACACATAATACCAATCTCTATGAACCATCTCAATTCAATTAAAATAATCACCTGACTGTCGACTAATTTCGGTGTGTTCCGGAAGCTTTAGTGGGTATTCGTAACTGATGAAGTTCAAACTTGTTGGAAGTGAGACAGTTGTCATCATCGCCCTATATAATGAATTAATGGAGGTAAAAATTCTACCATTGGATACCGGCTCAGTAGTGTAGAGGGTTAGGCGTTTACTAACCTAAAGCCTCTGGAGCTGAATCTAGGGTGATAAGAAGTCCTATACTATGATGAAACAGCTATCCAGTGCTCCTTGGTTTCCCTTAGTACTCTACCAACGTCAGTCTGTGATCGATTCAAACAACTAAAAGAAGAATTTATTTTTAAAAAATATGAAAACATTCTTTTTCTCAGATATTTGTTTTAACTTCAAGTAAAATAAAAAAACTCAGAAAAATCGTTTTCAATGTTTTCTGAGAAAAATTGTTTCAAAAAAGTGAAAAATTAAAAATTAGACATTGAAAAATACTTATTAATTTAATTTTTTTTGAATAAAACTTCCTTTCATTTTTTTGTTTTATTTTTTCTCAGAAAAAAATACATTTTTTTATCTGAAAATCAATGTCTAAGAATCGATTCTATCAAATGAAAACTTCTGATGTTTTTTTTTGTTACTATGAATTGATAGAATGAGTTAAGATAAGTTCAAAGGAAGCATACATGAAGTAGCTGGTGCGATTTATCAAAATTCATTTAGAACTTAGGTAAGGAATGCACTGTGTATACAAGCACTAAGTAATGCTATATACTCAGTCTTTAAATTTTATTAAGTAGTTACATTACTATCCATCTTCATACTTGAAACATGGCTACTAACTTAGGCAACCCTCTGGTTCGAATACATCTCACTCAGTTTTAAAGTCTGTACAATAACTATTCTAGGTTTGACTGCTTTTGACCATCTGACGCAATTAGCTAATTTCTTCCTTGTTTGAACATTTTGGTTGATACGACAAATTGAATAACGGTAAATGAGGAGAAACTTAAGTAAACTTGCAAGTTCATAGCAATTACATTCCAGACTGCATTATGGAAAGGGTACTTAAATCCAGTTTCAGAATTAAAATATAAACCTTCTGAAGATCTGCAAATTACTTTTATAAGTATAGTTAAAGATACTGATGAATAATTGAAGATTACATTAGTGGACAGTAAGGTTTGTTAATGAACTGAATGAAGTTAACAAGGATGAATTTAAATCTATTGCATGTTATTCAAACATAGTCAATTCAAGGGGGGGAAGGGGCTAGAAAATGATCACCATTTATAAAATAATTAGAACATGGTAACCATTTGATACTAGTGGATTTCAGTGATTGTTCAGTTGATTACAATCTGGTATAAGTAAAAGCTTTGTGATGAATGAATTTAAAAAGAAACAGTTCTTCTATTTAACCGGTACATAATGTCATCTAAACGTTTTCTTAAATAACATTGAATCATCCATATGTCCCACATTACCCAAACCCACGATTTTGCTTAATATTTTTGTGTGTTGTATTCGCTGAAATTGATGATTTAATTGTGGAGCTATATTCACTTTCTACGTAACAGGGTTTATATTATTTGGAAGCATGTATTTATGCAGTATACTTTTGAGATTTAAATTTGGTTCATTCGTAATCACAGTCTTCAATAACTACTGCTAAGTAATTTAGACAGCAGCAAGGTAACGGTAAAGCTTGGGTATTCGCATCTGATGTATGCGGAATCTGTTGTGCCATGTACCTGTTATTATCTAGTTTGTAAACTAGTAACTTGATGGAAAGAAGAGCACAAAAAACAGTTTAGAATTCAGCATTTAGTTGATTACTGAATGAATGAACCAACTGATACAGGTTAGATTTATCGGTATTTTGTTATGAGGATACTAGTACAAAAGTTGAATGTATCATTATAGTTTGTGAAAACACAACAGTTATTTTGAAATCATTCTATGGTTGATTGATCAATGACCTGAATAATAGAATGTTCATTTATGCAAAAACTTATTCCTGTTTTCATAGTAATGTTCTGAAAATATACAGTTTAATAAATTTTAGATTCATCGAGTACGCTAGTCGGAGATTTATGTTGATTGGGTAGACTGGAAACTGTGGGATACTAAACTCATACTACCCATCAGTGCGCATCCTCCACCCCATCAAAGATTTTAACACAAGACCTTCAGTCTTCTTCGCAATCGC
The DNA here is from genome assembly GCA_025215515.1 of Schistosoma japonicum. Taxonomy (NCBI): domain Eukaryota; kingdom Metazoa; phylum Platyhelminthes; class Trematoda; order Strigeidida; family Schistosomatidae; genus Schistosoma; species Schistosoma japonicum. The sequence goes on along the minus strand of CM046069.1, from coordinate 37,264,762 downwards.
CTAATCAGTACATTAGTGACCAACTTCAAGGTGTTCCTGAGGTTTTAATAAAAAGATGTGACCGGGGGAGTTTGAACACGTTTATCCTGAGATAGCTACCACCAGTAACAGTGTATGATAAACGCATTATAAATAAACTAATCGAAGTTGCCGTGAGATCTGCAGGTCATATGTTTAAATTCTTTTTGGGATAGAGAATTGATATTGGTGAAAAGTTGCATATTAAGGCAAAATAGGTGTCCAGTAATAACTGGTTTTGAATATACTCAATCAACTCTATTCTGTTATGAGTATAATCAACTAAACATTATATCACAAGACCACCTATACTTACGTGTTGTATTTAAGCTCAGTCACATCTTATTAAAATGCAAAAGGTCTATTTCGGATTATAGTTCATCAGAATAAATGTACTACCAAAGATGTATATCACTTCAACGGAGATATTTATGAATTATATATAATATAGGGCTAAATTACAAAATATCTATAAATACATTAGGTAAGTATCAGGGAAGTGTTAATATGTTCTTAAAAACAGTCAAAAACTTTTCTGTTTAAGTCTATGAAAGCATTTACACTGAAAATACTTTGCGTTTTCGAGATAAAACTAGATAAATTTATTAGCACAGTGGAGCGATAACCTCTGCACTCAGCAATAGATCTCAATATACATCAACAGAAAGCAACATCCTCACATACAAAACAACCACCACTAACCTATTTACACTTCAAAATAAAAAAACTCTCAATAATTTGGACACTCACATACATGCACAACACCATCATTCATAAACAACGACAATTCAGTGCAAATGTGAAGCCACAAATTGACAAGACAACCGCAGCATTTCTACAATTGAATATCATCTACAACTCATACCACATACTACACAACATCACAGTCACAATTTTCAATACAAACGTCAACACAATTCTATTGAATGTGACTGAATGAGACTCACACTACGAAAATCATCATTCTGAAGAAACAAGTAATCTTAAACAGCTGTCTGGGCAAAATACTTCAGATCTGTTGGCCAGACACCTCCAACAACAATTTTCTGTGGCAAGCAACAAATCATCCAAAATCCTACTGGGAAGGAAATGAGGAGCAGATGTTGGAGGTGGATATGACACACATTGAGGAAATCACCAAATGGAATCACGAAACAAGCACTGGTATGCAACTCTCAAGGTCACAGAAAAGGAGGAGTACCAAAAAACACATAACGTGAGAAATCGGAGGTAAACATGTGAAGAATGAATAGTAATTGGAGAGAATTGTGAAGGTGGGCCCATTACAGAGTTGGTTGGATGATGTTGATATGTGGCCTATGCTCTACGAGGAGTAACAGACATTGATTGATTGATTTGCATATCACAAATAAAAGTGACTCAGTCTAGATCACTAAACAGAAATAACATTGACCAAATAGATTCATAATTAACCAATACTACTTATAAATATTCTAAACTATTTGTAATACTGATGAATTTCACAACATACAAAATAAGCGATTTTATCATCAAATTGAAAAGTGAATATTTTTGATGGTATCAATAACGACTAATGTAAATTCAGACATTATCTAATGCTAATAAAATTCAGTGTTTAACGAACTACACTAGTAAATTCTATCAAACAATAAAATAAAGACTAAAAGCTAAATACAAAATAAATGGATGTTCAGTCAAGAACATTTGATAATTTCTCACGATAAATGTAAAGAACTCCTTTTAGTATATTTGTATATATGCTCATTTATTAGGGATCTTCAAATAAATTGTAGCCTCATTGCTACTTTAGATGAATTTAGACAAAGATATAGAAGTTTATGAATCCCCTTCAGTGGACAATTAAGATATATGTTTCATTCAAGTATGTAACTCCCTAGATTTCCACACGCTTGTCCTCACTGAGGGATCGTGATAAAGTCTCATAGTCTTATTGTCAACGTGTTAAGTCACTGAACTGATATTCGATAGTGTACATCTTAAAATTTAGTCAGATATGTTAAGAATGTGGCAATAAAAATTCATAATAAAAAGTCTTTTACAAGAGTGAATCAAATATTTAGTGCTTCCTGGTTTTCAGTAGTTGTCTGTTTGTTACAATCATTCGCTTACATTTTTGACTGAAAAATCAATCCCTCTTGTTATTGGTCCGTATCTTATTGGTGACGATCATTCCTATTAAATTAATTCATACATTTTATTAATTTATGCATTCATGTGTCTCTTGGAAATACAGTGGTATCCCGTTAAATCAAAGCTGAATTGGTGGACACATTCATTGGCAATCCGTCTTTTCACACGCGTATAAATGACAGGAATGACTTAGTGCAGTGAACTAATGCTTGGTTTGTTAACTGGAAGAAATAAATAGTGTATTCATTAAACTCACTTATCAATTTGCACATTGTTGTGTTCTTCACTTCAGATTAGATTTATATTACTTTCTGTTGCATCTCTTCTAATCTCCTACCAATCCTATCTACTCTTAGTCTCTTTCTTCGTCAACTATCCACCTATATCACTTTATAAGACGTTCTGCCACATACTGCTTATAAGTAGTAACTTTGACCACATACAATCCTATTTATATTTCGAAAAACGTCTTAATCAATTATATAACAGGTAAATTTGTAATGTTAACTTCGAATTTACAACATTCACAACCTCCAGATTTAGTCACTTTTTAAATGTAATTTGAGGTAAGTGCGCTACCTACTTATTTCCTTCTACTTAGTACACTTAACGTATTTAATTATTTTCTTGTTTCAATATAATAAATAACACGTTTCTTTTGAACATTTATTCCTGCTTAGACACCTACTTTACAAAAGCTGTAACTTAGTATAATATTCGATGACGCTATTCTACTAATACAGCTTAAACAGCTTGGAGTTTAATCATATCATTTGTAAATTGAAAATGCTTCAAGCGCTAGTTGACAATTTTAAATATATTCATATTAACCAATCTTCTATTTTATCTTTTTAAAAGTAAAGTTATGCTTAACGTTATCTATTGTCCCATAGAAATATTTATATGATCACTGAATGAATTGAGGAGAAGGTTTCTTGTGGTTATGCAAACTGTTACGTATGTAGAAACAAAGTGTCGCGTGGGATGTCTACTGTTTTATGATGTACTACAATTGTTATTAACAGGATGAAAGTAATATATATTGTGTACCACTCATCTAGACTGTTTTGCAGAGTCTAAGAATGAATAAAAAGCTGTTGATTAGAATAGTAAATATGAATCGTAATTTTCATGGATTGTATCATAGAATTACAGTTAACGTCAGAAAAATACAAGTTGTCAATCAAATAACATGTTTGGTTATTTAGATTTCAAACAGTAACTTAAAAAACTTTGATGATGTATTTTAAAAGACAGTTCATTAGCATATTTTTCAAGCCTGTAATCACTGTATAACTTGGGCATATTGCAATCTTCGACAGACTGAGCAAGAAGTTACTTTCAATATAGCCATTAACAGAGTCTTTCGCTAACAGCTTCAAAACTGTATACGAAAATTTTGAGAACAAGGGATGTTTATCGTCATCTTTTCAGTCGTTTTCACCAAAAAAATGTGATGTTGGCTGATGCCAATTAATGTATTCATCCTGTCCAGATATTTATCATTAATAACAATTCACAATACAGCTTTGAATTATTATAGGTGGTGATATAGTGGTGGCTAAAATGAAACTGAAGCTGAAGAAGCACTGGATAACTGGAGCAGCAGAATTACAAAAGTTTAACACAGCCCTTCTCCAGGATACTAACAAACGCAACGAATTCAACATAACTCTCAACAATTAGTTCCATGCACTCAATGATCTACTAGAAAAATGTGGATTTAATATGGAGGACAATTGGAAAGAGATTAAAGAAACAATAACTTCAACATGTCAGGAGATTTCGGGTAGCAAGAAACAACACCATAAAGAATGGATTTCTGTCGGTACTCTGGACAAGATCCAAGAAAGGAGGAGCAAAAAGTTAGCAATTAATAACAGCCGGACAAGAGCAGAGAAAGCAAAAGCACAGGCCAAATACACAAAAGCCAACAAGCAAGTGAAGAAGAGCATCAGGTCGGATAAACGGAAATATGTGGAAGACCTAGCAATGACGGCAGAAAAAGCTGCAAGAGATGGAAACATGAATCACCTATATGATACAACGAAGAAGTTAGCTGGAAAATTCAGTAAACCAGAACAGCCAATCATGAACAAGGCTGGCAAACCAATCACTAAGGTGAATAAACAACAAAACAGGTGGGTAGAACACTTCAAAGAGCTGTTAAATAGACCAGCTCCACTGAACCTACCAGTCATCGAAGCAGCCGCCACAGATCTTCCCATAAACACCGACCCACCAACAGTCGAGGAAATTACTAATGGCCACCCGAGAAATCAAGACTAGCAAGTCAGCAGGGCCAGATAACATACCAGCTGAGGCACTGAAGACAAATATAGGAGCAACTGCTAAGATACTTTACATAAGAAATTTCGTACACTTTGTTCACTTTAATATTTTCATGAGAGCAAGAACAAATATTTGTGCAGAATAAGATGAATTCATTTTATTTCGTTGGTTTCTCATCAGCTGCATACAACCTAGAATAATATTTTTACAAAATTAATATTTGAAACAAGTTTTTACATACTCATGAGAACGGATGGAGTTAGTTGAAATGGAGATTACATAAACATGTGAACGTGGCTTAAAATGTTGGAGAAAATGCTATGGCAATATCCAGACAATAAATTTCATTTTCTGGATATTGCCATGCAACGTCGAGGAGATGGTTCAGTGCAAGGGTCGATCTACAGAAAATCGACGTGGAATGGATTGTTCTTGAATTTTAATAGCTTCTGTCCAATCCACCACAAAATAGCATTAGTGAAAACATTGTTTATCAGAGCCAAGAAGATTTGCACTTCAGATATGATAGATACAGAACTCACTAACATTAAACAGTATCTAAAGAAGAATGGCTACCCCGAAAAATTCATTGACAAATACAGCGAACAAAAGCCTGATAAACTAAATGAAACTACAGTCGAAAAGAAGTCTATTTTCATCCAACTCGATTTTAAAGGTGATGATATTGCTGGAACAATCAGAAGAAGACTTAGCTCAGCTTTAAAGAGAACTTATTATGCTGCCAAACTGCTTATATCATACATAACAACATGTTCACTGAAACAATCAAAAATCGACAGGTATCCTTCTCATGTTACCGCCAACTGTCTGTATAAATTTACGTGTACCTGCAGTAGCAGTTACATTGGCCGAACAGAAAGAAGGGCCTACCTACGATTTAATGAACATGTTCCAAAAAATCTACGACTCACAGGAACAAAGACATTTAGCAGCGCGATCGCTAAGCATCTAATTGACACAGGACACCAAATTGATATTAATCAATCATTTAAAGTGTTCAATAGACAAAAAACTTCAAATCTTCTAAAATATGCCGAAGCGATTGCCATCAAACGATTGAAACCAAACTTATGTGTTCAAAAAGAAACGGTTATAAGCCTTTCTTTACCCTGGTAACCTAACTTTTGCGTTATTGTTTTCATTGTTATTATTCTTTCGCTAAGTTTTTAATACGTTTCCTCTTATGATCAGACTTAACAATTCCTTCTCTCCGTTACATCATCGTTTTCAGATGGTCAAGTTCAACTTTCGTGTTTAATTAGGTCATTTAAAGTCTAATAACTGAGTTTTATTCACTTTATTCTCAAATATTTCCAACCACCTCTTATTATGTAATCATTTGACCTCTGATCTCCGTTTTGTCTTTTGTACCTTCTCTTGGATCGTATATATATTCATAGCATTTTCTCCAACATTTTAAGCCACGTTCACATGTTTATGTAATCTCCATTTCAACTAACTCCATCCGTTCTCATGAGTATGTAAAAACTTGTTTCAAATATTAATTTTGTAAAAATATTATTCTAGGTTGTATGCAGCTGATGAGAAACCAACGAAATAAAATGAATTCATCTTATTCTGCACAAATATTTGTTCTTGCTCTCATGAAAATACTTTACATACTCTTCACAAAGATTTGGGAGGAAGAACAAGTGCCAGCAGACTGGAAAGAAGGATACCTCACCAAGATACCAAAGAAAGGAGATCTCAGCAACTGCGAAAACTACAGAGGCATCACTCTTCTGCCGATACCAGGAAAAGTCTTCTACAGAGTGTTATTGAACAGAATGAAAGATCCAGTCGACGCCCAACTTCAAGTCCAACATGCCGGATTTCGTAAATACCGATCATATATCGACCAAATTGCTACCCTATGGTTTATTTTTAATAAGTCAATTGAATGGAATTCACTCCTGTACATTAACTTCCTTGACTACGACAAAGCATTCGACAGCGTGGATAGAAGAATACCATGGAGCCTTCTACGACATTATGGCGTACACGAGAAGATAGATAATATCATACGGAACTTCTATGACGCTTTACATTGTAAAATCGTGGATGGAGGTCAACTCACGAATTTATCCGAGGTTAAGACCAGTGTTAGACAAGGCTGCTTACTGTCGCCCTTCATCTTCCTGCTGGTAGTTGACTGGATCATGAAGACTGTAACATCCCAAAGCAATCTCGGAATACAGTGGATAACATCGATACAACTAGATTATTTGGACTTTGCAGATGATCTAGCTCTCCTATCCTAAACATAGCGACAAATGCAGATGACGACGGACAGTGTAGCAGCAGCCTAGGCTGCAGTAGGCCTCAACATACACAAAGGGTAAAGCAAGATCCTTCGATACAAACAACAAACACTAACCTAATTTCACTTAACGGAGAAATTCTGGAAGATATAGAATCGTTCACATTTTTGGGCAGCATCATCGACAAACAGTGAGGGTCTGATGCAAATGTGAAGACGTGGATTGGAAAGACAAGGGTAGAATTTCTACAAATGAAAAACATCTTGAAGCCAAACCAACTGTCAACCAACATTAAAGTTAGAATTTTCAATACTAATGTGAAGACAGTTCTGTTGCTTGAAGTTGAAACATGTCTAAAGAACTGCAAAAAGCATCCTTCAGAAAATACAAGTATTTATTAATAACTGTCTGCATAAAATACTTCGGATACGCTGGCCGGATACCATCAACAACAGCTTCCTATGGTAGAAAACAAATCAACTTTCAACCAAGGAAGAACTTTGAAAAAAACTTTGAAGGTAGATAGGACACACAATGAGGAAACCACCAAATTATGTCACAAGATAAGCATTAACTTGAAATCCTGAAGGTCAAAGGAAAAGGGGAATATCCAAGAACACACTGCGTCGGGAATTAGAGACAGACATGAAGAGAATAAAGAGTTCTTGGGAAGAGCTGGAAAGGAAAGCTCAGGACAAAGTTGGTTGGAGAATACTAGTCGGTGGCCTATGCTTAACATGGGGTAACAGGCATTGATTGATTGACTGGTGATATGGCGATGAGGAATTAATTCTTGTTAACTGAATTCGACATTTATTATATCCAAAATGATACTCTCATACTCTACATTGTCATACGGATTTTTTAAATTACACGTAACAAGTTGGTTATCAGCTTATACGTTAAGCTTTTCATCACTAACGTTTGAAATGTTTTTTCTAGCAGGAATCTACTCTTCCACTTACAGCTGACGTTAGTTCAATTAAAACAATCAAGCTCATTTGTCGGAATTACTACTGGTAGTATACCAGTTAGTATTAGCCTGGATCTACAATGAGAAAATAGGACAAAAAAATAATAAAACCTTCAGCCTGTTGTTTTTCTGTGGCCAACCGAGTATCCAATAAATCCATTTTCATCTTGATCACACGATGGCTTATAACTGGAGTACTGCATGCAGAGCCTGCTCTTTCCGTAAAACTTCATAACTTAAGTTTATCTTATACAAATATTATTTTCTTTGCCCCTATTACCCTTAATTTTACTTATTATTATTATTATTATTATTATTATTATTATGAATGAATACACATAATGAATTTAAATAACGCTCAATCCACTCTTCTATTTCTTACTTAATTCGTATCACCGATTATAATAAGTGATAGTTGCCCTACATCATGAATTTACAGGAGAGGGAATTCTTCCATTAAGTGCTGATCAAGTGGTGCTGAATGTTGGGCATTAGCCAAGCTGGAGCCCCTGCGGCGGAGTCGAGGGTGTGCACTGCTGAAAAGTTCCACATGAGGAAGAAACAACTATCAAATGCCCCCTGGTTTTAAATGATACCCTACAAACAATAATGTGGGACGAACTTAATGAACTAAAATAGATTTACACTGCATTGGAGAAAAGTGTTCAATGGTGTTTTTCTAGTATAAAAACAATTTCGAAATAAACCTAAGGATAATTATGATTAAATACTAAGTAAAAGATAACAATTCACTTAAAGGAAATTAAAAAAAGTGCGGAATCAACAAAGAATAAGGGGGTAGTAACCTCTAAATTTAAAAAGTGATATATTACAGTTTACTGTATATATGTATAGACAACCCGTGATCTGGAATCCTGAAGACTATAGGAAAAGGCCAAAGAGCATATTACTTCAGCAATTAGAGGTAGACATGAAAGGGATGAAGATCACTTAGGAAGAACTGGAAAGAAGAGCCAAGGAAAGAGCTGATTGAAGAATACTGGTAGGCGGCCTTTGCTCCACGAAGGGTAACATTCATTGATGATGATGATGATGATATATGTAAGGTAAAATAACAACATGAATATGCTATTTCTAAATTTGAATTTCCAACAGTTTTACTGTGAACAATTTGCTATCTGTATTCTTTTGCTTCTTAAAGCTATTTATAAAGGAGCTATATAATCAGAGGTAGGTTTTCAAGAAGTCAACTAATAATATTTTTACATTCACTAATAGTTTATAATACTTTGAAATGTGTTAGCAATTAGTACATTTTATGTGGCTAACATAGCCTGATGCACAAGCGCTACTTAAATGACAAAATCTATTAAATTATTCTTTGGAGAGGATTTTTGTTGTAACATTTTCAAACCATCTTGCCTTCGGAGATAATTTCATGGACTGTACAGTAAAATGTCTGTCTTAGTGATTTTGTAAATTGAAAATTCAGGTTAAATGGAAAATTTGTACTTTTAACAATTGCCCATTGAATAAATGAAAAATACATTACTAAAGTCCCTAAAGAAGTAAAAATAAGGTTCATTAGTCCATCCATTTGACCCTTCAGTGAAAATGATAATGATGTTAACAATAATAAGCATTCTCAACAGCATTTACCACAAACCTGAAAGTCATGGGATCTATCCAAAGTTGGGGTGAAGGGGGGGGTTAGACCCATAGATGCACGCTGATGAGAAGTTACATACTCGAAGCAAACAACTCAGTTGTTGCATATTACAGATTAGTATGTGATATCAAACTCATATTCTCAGTATTCTTGTTTTCTTTCAAATGTATCACTTACTATTTGATGTTAGTCTCATTTTCTTTATGAACTTTTATCAAAAGTACCCTTATTTGTCACTATGTCCTTATCTCATCTAACATCACTATCATCATCATTCCAACCCCTACCATCTATACTACTGCTATTATTATTATTATTATTCCCAGTTTTATTACTGCCCTAAGAGAAAAAAATATTTGGAAGTAGATAATATGTTGAAACATAATAATGAGGTCATTGCAGCTGAGCATAAACGCATGCATACAAACACCTATCATTGTAATAATCAACAAACTTACTGTTCCATATCAATTTCTTCATGTCAATGCATATATCACACAATGAAATGACCGAAATTAATTAGCATAATTTTTCTGATACTTTAGAATCACAAATGAAATTTCATATCATTTACTATTTGTATCATATGCCTTCATACTATATTCAACGATATCATTATTTTCATTTTCATTAGGGCTTTAATTAGTTAACTGGTTACTGCGTAAGTGTATAGTGTGTGTGTTTTTAAGTGTACATATAAGTTTGTATTCTAACTTGATCCAATTTATTGATAACTTCGACACACTTCTAATCTACTTACACTGTGGAATAATCAGGTCAATAGTCTTTTTGTTGTTTAAGCAATAAGAAATTCAACTGTTAATTTAAGATAAATATACCGAATAAGAATAAAATTGAATCACGGCTAGCAAATGGAATCCGGTGTTAATCATCACATCAGAACTCGGAATCAGTTCGTTAGTTTCAAATGTCACAGTGTTCACCAATAATCTACTGAACCTCAACAGCTGCACTTATACAAGAAGCATGTATAGATATAATATTAGAGTATCTATTATTATTTTGGTGTTTATAGGGATTTAATTCGATTGGTTTTCATCATGAGTGTATCATGTGTAGCATGAGTTGATTATCTTGGCCTCAAAATTGTTTTATTCACATGTTGACTGATTGTCTACTAATGACTTTGAACCTGTTAACCTAGAGTAAATGTATTGTATTCTCCATTTTAGATCATTTTTACGCTTATCTATTCAGTATCTGCTAAACAAAATGTCATGTTAGCTAAGCTACACTGAAATGTTGATTGAAGTTAGTTAGGAATAATTTTTCTTTAATAGAAACTATACACTAATATATGGCATTTACGCATTAAACAAAATGACAAAATAGCCACGTATGTTGAATACACACTACTTATTGAATAATAAAAGCATTCTAAATAATCTCGAACTAAATAAACTTGAAAGTAAAAATAGGTAACGTTACTCAATGCTTGCTACCCTTCTTAGAGCTTAGGCCATATACTAACATCATCCAACCAACTCTGTAATGGGCTCACCTTCACAATTCTCTCCAATTACTATTCATTCTTCGCATGTTTGCCTCCGATTTCTCACGTTATGTGTTCTTTGGTACTCCTCCTTTTCTGTGACCTTGAGAGTTGCATACCAGTGCTTGTTTCGTGATTCCATTTGGTGATTTCCTCAATGTGTGTCATATCCACCTCCAACATCTGCTCCTCATTTCCTTCCCAGTAGGATTTTGGATGATTTGTTGCTTGCCACAGAAAATTGTTGTTGGAGGTGTCTGGCCAACAGATCTGAAGTATTTTGCCCAGACAGCTGTTTAAGATTACTTGTTTCTTCAGAATGATGATTTTCGTAGTGTGAGTCTCATTCAGTCACATTCAATAGAATTGTGTTGACGTTTGTATTGAAAATTGTGACTGTGATGTTGTGTAGTATGTGGTATGAGTTGTAGATGATATTCAATTGTAGAAATGCTGCGGTTGTCTTGTCAATTTGTGGCTTCACATTTGCACTGAATTGTCGTTGTTTATGAATGATGGTGTTGTGCATGTATGTGAGTGTCCAAATTATTGAGAGTTTTTTTATTTTGAAGTGTAAATAGGTTAGTGGTGGTTGTTTTGTATGTGAGGATGTTGCTTTCTGTTGATGTATATTGAGATCTATTGCTGAGTGCATAGGGTGCTGCCACACTTTCTGTCTTCACCTGCTTTTTTTACTGTGTGTTGGATAGAAGAGCTGGGTCATCTGCAATGTACAAGTCTTCTGCTTGTATCCTTGTTGTCAATTGTATTCCATGTCTACCCAGCGATTTCTCAGTTTGATAATCTAGTCAACTACCAGTAAAATGAACAAAGACGAAAATTCGCAGTTATATTTGACACTGGATTTTACTTCGAATGTCTCTGTCAGCTGCCTTTCATGCACTAATTGAGTGTAGTTTATTGTAAAATATTTATTTGATGTTGATTATTTTCTCAGGTACACCTAAATGTCGAAGAAGGTTGCATAGTGTTCTCTTGTCCACGCTGTCAAATGCTTTGTAGTATTAGTGTAAATTGGTGAGTTCCATTCAATTGATTTTTCAACAATTATTCTTAGAGTCATGATATGGTCGGTACATGATCGATCCTTACAGAGTCCGGTCTGTTGATCTTGAACTTGTGTGTACTTAATTATTTAACTGAAAACAATTATGTGAAAAAATAGATCATCAGTTTAGTAGGACAATCAAAAAATGACTGAAAGAAAGCTTTTTAAATCTAGAAGAAAAATAAAAGTAAACAATTGCCTGGAGCTATACAAAATATTATATTTTTATTAGAAGTAGTGTAATTTGAATATACTTGTATCTTTTCTTTGATTTATTATAAAGTGATATTGATCAGTCTTTGTTGCTGTATATTCATCCTGAACTGGTGGTCTCTATACAGATGTAGTTAAAATGAATGCAGATTTATAAATTCAATATCTATCAAGTTTCATCATTCCAGAAAGAAATAATCGACTTCATAAAATAAATAGATTTATCCGATTTCTTATTATTTAAACAGTTAATATGTTTATAAGTTCAGTTAATTGGGAATAATATGATACTATTGTATGAAGTTTATAGAATAAAAGAAGTGAGATAGAGAAGCTGTTACACTATGATAACATTAGTTGCTGATCATGTTATGCATTTCAATTACAAATATAGCTTGTTCAATTTCAACGAAATATTCGGGGATGTTATAACGCTTACTACATCACATACATGCCATAGATTCAAACCCATATGAATTGCATGCACATACTGTTGTAGAATCATAAACTACGAATGCGTAGTTGTTCAATCCGTTCTGAATTAACTAATAATGTTTCTTCATAACAAGAACTGAATTTATTTTTCAGATTGACATGATTTGTCATGTTTACTTGAAACTAATTATGTGTAAAGATAACAAGTTCTGAGTAAATATATCGATTTATCGAGTAAACTTCAATCATTTAGTTTAATAATACACAGAATCACCAGAAGTGATACCTTTAGGTCCTTAATTTATCTCGATGTTAAATATGGATTCAGTTACAAACTACATATCTGATTTCTGTTCTACAAACTGGTGGATGGGTAAATATTAAATTCTGTTAGATTTAATTTACAATGATTCTTTGTTAATAAAATGTATGTTTAAAAATATTATTCTATCATGTATTATCATCTGTGATATCATTATTGACAGGTACAATAATTTTGTTGCTTTCATGGATAGATTATCAATTATGCAACTTTATACATCATCGTTTTTGTCGATTCAAACAAATTATCAGCATAGCTGAATGCATTCTTCACAGGTCGATATTTTTTGGGTACCACTGAGTACCAGGGAGCACTGGACAGATGTTTTGTTCTGGTTTGAGACTCCTCAGTGGTAGACACTGTCGATGCTGTTAGATACTCAAACATAGGACCTTTATGTATCACGATGAAAGCTCAAATTTCGGCCCTACTGGAATGGGGTGCAATGATCGAATTCTTAGCTGATTTAAGTTTATTCAGTTTTATAATTTCAAGACCACATATTAATTATATCAGAGAAACAGGAAATTTAAAATGATTTATATATATATATATATATATATATATATATATATATATATATATCAGTACTTATTTCTATGATTGAATTTTATACAGATAAACTGAAATTATGCTATTGGACGTTAGCCTAGTAAATGTGGTATCAGGCGTTTGATCCCAGATCTTAAGATCCTAGATTTTTTCCTTGGTGAAGTTAAGGTTGGACATTGGTAAGGATTTTAATATTAGTAAGGAACATCCGTTCAGTATCCCCTGGTTTTCGACGGTATCCATTCAAAATAAATCAGTGACGAATACAAACAACAAATTTAATGCTGAGAGGGGGGGGGAAGGGAATTATTTGTTTCTAAGTAGTATACAGAATACTTTATTTATCATCGTATTATGTTAATCATTTGCAAAATAAATGCGAATAAACACAACGAAACTGTTAACTTAATCATTAAATTATTTAGCTGCTAAATTTGTTTACCATGCTTCTACTTGAATTGATGCATGATTTGGAATACAGGATATACAGAATGATTTTTAAAATGAGAATATTAATCATATTTTGTGTCTTCCCTGTTACATCACCATAAGTCTTACATAATACGTGTGACTTTCGTAAACATTAGTGTATGCTGCTGAATAAACAAAAGCAAGTTCTTCTATATACTCTGAAAGGCTTTCTGAAAGCCAAATGTTTAATCTACATATAATGACAAGTAATGTTTGCATAATGTAAACTATGAGAATCGTTCCTTTTGGATATATTACATCCTTATTGTTTGTCTCATACACTATCTATAATGATTATCTAGTGTTTTCTGAATTTGTCAAAATCACTTGAAAACGAATTAAAATGGATTCAGGTACCGATTATGATTTATGTTATATTTATAAAATGAGAGGACAGATATAGCTTACGTAATAATTTAAATAATTGTTGAAAATTTCCTTGATAGATGGACTTATAATGATTGTCTAGTTGGGGAAGATAGATACAAGAATAATTGAATAATAAATAAACAGATAACCCACATTTAAGAGAGAATTAAGCGATAGCTCGTCTTTAACATGATCATAAGCTGAAATCGTAAAGGGAAAAAGTAATACTAAGTTGAGAGGAATAGAACATTTGTTTAACGGTTTTCGAGAGTTACTCCTCAGCAATAGTGTCTCCCTGAAATACAATATTCATCAAAAAGTATTTCTTTTGATTTGTCAGTATTCTCTTATGACGCATTCTTGGCCTCAGGTTTCTTTTTTATGAAGATAGAGGGGGAGGGGAATAACAAGTGTTAATAAGTATCAATCACAGTTTTCTCAGTTCAAACTCAATTGTATTGTTGGTGCAGATTCATCAGGCTAGTAAATGAATCAAGCCTATTTTTCTATTTCAAGGAACCTAACTATGGGATTTCAAATACTGTCCATTACAGTTGGGTTTTCGGTGAAATTATATTTGTAATAAATTATGTCTTATTTTCGCCAAAACCCACAAGAAATAGAATTCTGAATTAAACTTTGATTGTAGTATTAAAATTATCGAATTATAACAATTGTTAAGCACATTCAGAATCTTATTTTAAGTTAGATTGCCACTGATAAGTGGAATCTAGGATGCGCGTTCGTCCTATTTGGGACTCGTTCGCTAGATGTATCTGCATCCCATTGTTAATGTTCACATTGCGATTCGAACTCAGTCCATTTTGTACCAAACACCACCGCTTTAACCACTAACCTACTGAGTCCAGACAGTCACACTTGTGTGGTGGCCACGGAACACTACCGAGTAAATAAAAGCCTTACAAACAGTCAGATAGGAATAAATACTATATTAACAGTTAATACAAGTACATATAATTAATTCAATGTCAATTAGAATTAGTTTACTTGGACTAACTGCGCTGTTTGGGGCGAATGATAGGTTCTCCAAATGATCACCACATGCTATATATATGAACGCGAACGTCCAGTGTAGCTTTATTCCAGTCGGTTCAGCGGAGAGGGGCGGCAGGGACGTGGACTGTCTAGTCCTGGTGCTGTAAAATGGGAATCATTTATAATTCCAAGCAATCAGTGAATAAGACTCAATTCAAAACGAAGAACGTTGCCACGATAGTGTATTTGCCACTCGTATAGCAGACAATATCAGGCGCCAACGGCGAAGTGTGTAAAAGTGCGTATGTCGTGGTAGTAGTGTACAATTGTGTTACTGATACATTTAAACAATATTGGTACAGTATGTATTGATAACGTTTAATGCAAAAACTTATTACATGCATAACACTGATGAACTTTAACAAAATATAAGGTCTTTAAGTTAGTCAGCACACTTGTGCAACAGGCTCATAGGTATTGAGATGAACTCGTATCTTCCTGCTGATTTGTTATGGACTGAATATTATTGAGATTGGTACCTTCATCACAAATTATGAAAGTATCACTTGAATATCTTGTATGAAAGATGAAGTCTTTCAATTATTGATTTAAGAATAGTATTCTCCAACTTTGCATAACAACAATCAGATAAATCTAAGTCATATGCCAAATATTCCAATCAATTATTTTTTTAAATACCATTTTAGTACAAAGAGAACTCTTATTAATTTTTTCTATTTTATCACCATAGAAATCATTTAAGTTTATCGTTTATTCATAGTTGTTTTCTTTACTTTACATGATAAACATTTGATTATCATAAAAATTATTTATCATTTTGAAAAGAAAAGACTAAATGGATAATCATGGACAAAGTAAAATAGGCAGTTATATATTTCTAACAGGAAACAACGTACACTACTATATCATGTTATATGGTGTCAAGTTAACTAAGCTAATTTGTTATGACTAAGCCGATAATGGAGCCTGTGAATATATTATGTAGATCCTGTTCTAAACTGAGAGTTAATCTCAGACTGAACTTTATTATTCTCATGTAGTCAGTCGAAATAAAAGAAATACTGTTATGATACTACTGACAAATAGATGCTACAATGTTGAAAAGAATACAATAAATGATGTACACAGTAGATAAAGTTATACTTCTAGATGATAATGACTCTTAGCAGCAGAACTAATGTTTGACAGTAATGGAATTTAGTCTGACTAAACAACATTCAATAATACCAACATCCCATCTTCCTTAACATATGGTTTTATTAGTCTAAGTATACATTACTACGAAATATTTCATAAAGACTTTTTGTTTCAGTTTTATATTTCAATAAAATAAAAATGATTGTCATAGACGAATAATTTGGTATCAATCATTTAGTAGATTCTCGTTACTTGATTACGATCTAGAAATATTAATTAAAATTAAAATTGGATTATGGATGATAAGTAGAATTTACAATGAGCATTTTATTCTATTTGAGACCTATCAACCACTTATATCACTACTACTATATTTGAACTCGGATTCAATCCAATTGAGCCAGGCGCTGGTGCATTCATTGATGAGTTACTGAGTCTAGATAAATTATATGTAAGCATTCATTGAATAAGTATAGTAGTCTGAACTCAGGAGATCTTTGGTGAGCTCGTTACTGTTTGTAACGATCGGATTTATGCTAACGAATACTTTCATGGGTGAAGAACTCGATCGAACTTAAGTGACGTCTGATTTTTCATTCCATATTGACAGTATCCTAATATCTATAATATCGGAAGTCCAAAGGGATTATGAAATCTGATGGTTGTTAACGTAACGGGTTAAAGTGAGGTGAATAGGCACTGAAAATCTAATAACAGTGAACAGCTGTTTATATTCACCGAGAGATTCATAAATGTTTACTTTACACCTAATAAAGAAAAGTCAACCTCCTAAAAGTATTTTAGCCTAGGATTTTGTAGTTAGAAGTCGGGACCAATGAAGGTAGGTTATATTAAGCGTTAGACAGATATTTCCGGTAGGAATGAATGATGCCTATGTAACCTTCTTTGTACAGTCTGAATTGAGGTATATGTGTATATCCATTCCAAATCAGTGATTTAGACACACATGTACACTTTGAGGTTGAAACTTTTTGGTTTGTATCTCTAATAGAGATATATGTTTAGGGCCACTTAGTACTCCCTAATTTTCAGTGGTTTATACAGGTGAAATTGGACTATATTCTAAATTACTTTTAAGCTAGTATCGATTTCAGGAGAATAACTGTTGATAATATGTGATGTATTAAAGAGTTCATTACTGATAAACTAGTTTACACGTGATTAGAATGCCATTATTCTTTTATTCAAGTAACCTCACTCAGATACAAATGACTATATGAACCCATAAAATAGCGTTACAAAACTTGTCTACGCTTTATTTGGTTTAGGAATATTTCCCTTCAAGTGAGTTAACTGTTAAAATATAGACATGGTTCAACTATCAATAACTACTCAATCACTTGTTTGAATCCAATTTATAAATTGCCTTTAACTCATCATATTATGCATTTCGGGATAAATTGTTGTCTGAAATGACTAATATACAGTGAGATCGAATTTGTAGAGTACTATTAATTCACTGAATTCCGCGCTTTCTCATTAGCAACACACAAGGTAGATATTAATTAACCTGAAGGCCATAAGTTTGATTTCCTTGTCGAAATCGAAGGTGCACACTGTGGAAGAGTTCCATACAAGGGCAAATCAGTTATTCAGTGCTCCCTGGTTTTTCTCAGTACCTAACTAACATCAGTCTGTGACGAATTCAAACAATTAAATAAATTGAAATAATTTAATCCGAGTTTAAATGATACAGAGGAAGAAATAAATATATTTAATATAACTAGAAACAGGTTAAAATCATTTAGTTTGGATCAAGAGGGCTCAGAGTCATATTTGTTTATGTTAATGAATACTGAGTGAGTATACAAAATGTTATGTATAATGTGAGGATATAGACATAATTTGCGTGTGTGCTAAGCATACACGAAATGCGATTCGGTTTGATTGTGGCTGTTTGGACAGACAGTTCATAATAAGTGAGTAGTAAGGCTTTTCTTTCTATTAATTGAATTAATTAAAAAGCTTCATCTATCCGTCTGTGTTTATAATCCGAAGGATCTTTAAGCCTAATCTAAATGTCTACTTTATGATTATAAATAATGTGCTTTACTTTACTAATGTGATTTATAAGTTTTCGTGTTTAACACCTTAACTACCACATTGTTTTGTGTAACTTACATGTTATTTGACATAAATTAAAATTTCTCGAGAATATTTCTGATTATATTTATCATAACAATCGGTATTACCTTACCTGTAGACATAGTTTTGTGCAAAGATAAACTGGATCTTATGTTTCACTTTAACTGAACTACCTCGAAGAGTTCTAGTAGTATTGAATAATGCTTGGATTCTATATAGATAGTTTCAGTATCTTTTAGAATATTTTTTTAAATATACTAATTATTTTTATAAACAATCTAACTAACTATCAATATATTTAAATTTATCCAATCTAATCATAGTAATGATATTTATCTCTATAAATATGTATTATTCCTATTTCTGTTATCTATTTTCTTTTCATTAATTTTTCATCATTTCAGCTTTCAATTTACAATACATGTTCATTTGTTTTATTATCTCAAATAGATTTGGCGCAATTTATTAAAGCAAAAAAAAACAGTTTATAATTCTACTACAAAACATAACTATCAGTAATCAATATGAGAATCAATTAAAATTACAATGAGAATAGTTTTACTTAAAAGAAAAAGAAAGAAAGAAAATAACATGAAATTTTTCAACACAGAAAAAAAAGATAAACAATGTAATTTGTACAAATTTGAAAGTAAATAAAATCGAGTAGTTTCATTTATTTCAATGAATGAATGAATATAATTCATTTTTATTTTTATTTTTAACAAATCATTTGTGAATAAATAAATAAACAAATAATCGATAATTGACCTAGATACAAGGAATGTATAGTTGACTTTGTTGTGTTTTTCTTTTGTTTCTAACAAAATGACTAGATGCAAATAATATTAAGTTTGAGGAAAATCACCATTTATATCATTTTTAACAGTATCAGTAGTATCTGAATTAGTTTTGATACTTAAAAATTTTTTTAATTTTAATGGAATTTTCTTATCTTTTGATGTTGTAGCAATTGGTTGTTCTTGTATTGTATTTATATGTTTAGGCATATCTAATGCATCAATAAGTGATGTGGTAGTAGTAGTACTAGAATTAACAATACCAATTGTATTGGTAGATTGTACTTCATTTGGACGACGTTTAAAAAATGATGTAAAACGTGAACGTGTTTTAATGTCACCAACTAATGTCATATTACGTCGTGTTTCCATTTTTAATAATTCTTGAAAAACTTCTTTTACATTAAAATTTGATTTAGCTGATGTTTCCATAAAACCACATTTCCATTTTTGTGCTAATGCTCTACCATGGGCTTGACTAACTTCACGATTATCATTTTCATCAATTTTATTACCAACTAACATAATTGGCACTTTGGATAATTCATCCATTTTAATTAATGTTAATTCTGTGTATAATGGTTGTAATTCTTCAAACGATGCTTTATTAGTTATAGAATAAACAAGAATAAATGCATGTGCTTTTGTAATACTTAGTCGTTGCATAGCTGGAAATTGATGACTACCAGTAGTATCAGTAATTTGTAGTGTGCATACTTGTCGATTACAACTAATTACCTGTAAAGCATTTAAAAATTAAAACAATCAGATAAGTGGATATATAGATATATGTATAGATGTAAAAACTCACTATCCATTCAGCTATGATGCTAGATAGAAACATTCACCTTCGATAAACTCAGAAAATATGCCAATGGCTTTCAAACTAGTAGTTAGGTCACATATTGTCCTCTGTTTTTAACAAAAGAAATATACTTATCAATATTTTGCTATAAAACAGAATATAACGTTACATTAGAACACATGAAAATTAGTTTATGGGACATATGGAGATTGTTGAGTTTAGTAACTTACCTAAAAAGCTGATAATGTCTACACAACATATTAAAACTTCAAAAGATACGATAAATATTTTGTACTTGTATAGAACTCTTAGCAATGAGCATTCATTACTTAGGTGGCTTCTTATTAATTGCTCAGTATGCACTATCAACTTTGGTCAATATATGTGGTTGTTCAGCCATCATATAATATCACAGTAAAAGGAAAAAGTTATTCAGTACTTTTGTTTCCAATAAACATCGGCCACAGTTGTTTTATAATGGAAATCTCAATTTTTATACAGTGTTAAGGAGATTGTTAGATTTGGCATCGAAAATTGGTGTAAGTTAGACAATCACTGAAAATCAGAAAACACTGTACAGCCGTTTTGTTCGAGTATAGGACACGTCAGCAATGCACATTAACTACCTCACACAAGAGAATCCAGACAAGAACTCTCAGGCTTCCCTGAGAACTCTCAATTACTAGATCGATGGGCCGGCTTCTAACAGACTAATTTTTCTGACTTCAGTGAATTCGCGATATATTTGCTTGACTACATCTTATGCTATCGGTAAATAACTGCCTCACACGGTACGTGATTGAAATAAGCTGGTCATATTTCCTTACTAGAATTGTGAAAACTACCTCCAGAAGTTAGTTATTAGTGAGCTGATATTGCATTTAGTACCCAGACTAGGACAAAACAGCTATCCAGGCGAACCCTATTCACAAGGGGTGTCTGTTATACCTTGAGAAATATAGCATTTACACAAACAAAGACAAAATGACTAGGTTACAGATATATAGTTAACTGACCACCGTATCTGGATGAAAAAAGATATGACACATTTCATAAGTCTAGTGGGAGGTTAGAGCGATGGGAACATAACAATAATAAAAAAGAAAATAGTTGATGCACACATACTCAAAACAAATGAGGCAATCTTTTGAAAAACAGTCCAGAAAGTTAGTTACTCTTCTTGAATTGCCCGATATAACATTTTCTAACTCAGATCAGCATGAAGCTGCTTACTCTCTCCCCTGCCCTTTCTTTTGGTGATTGACTGAATTACGAAAACCTCAACGTCTCAGGGTAAGCACGAAACACAGTGGATAGTTTAGATACAGCTAGACAAATTGCAGCCTTCCACACTATGGCGTATCTGAGATCATAAATATCATAAAGAATTCTTACAAACATTACACTGCAAAATCATGCTTGAAGAGCAGCGCGTAGATTAGTTCCTATCAGAGACCAGTTTCAGACAGAGCTGCCTTCTCTCACCCTTTCTCTTTCTTCCTGCGGTTAGCAGGATTATGAAGACCTCAACATCTTAAGGTCAAAAAAGGGTGCAGTAGAAAAATTGGATGCATCTAGACAATTTGAAATCCACAGATGACATGGGTTTTCTATAGCAAACTCAGCAATAAATGCAGGTAAAGACCGATGGTATGACAACAGTCTCTGCAGATAGCAGTAGGCCTTAACATACACAGAGAGAAAATCTAGACCTTTAGATACAAAACAAGAAGCAGCAATCCAAATAAACTCAACCTGAAATAGAAGGTCTAGGAGATGTGAAATTTTTAACATAACTGGGCAGCACAATAGACAAACGAGGAGGATTCGATGAATATATGAAGGCACAGATTGGCGAAACATGGAGAGCATTTTTACAATTAAAGTATATTTGGAACTCCAATCAGCTGTTAGCCAATATAAAAGTCATAATTTTCATTACAAATGTGAGTACAGTTCTATTGCATAGAGCTGAAACTTGAAGAACTACGAAAACTATTATTCAGAAGCCATGGGTATTTATAAATATTTGTCAACGCATGGTTTTTCGAATCTGATGGTCAAACACCATCAACAGCGACCTACTGTAGCAGCTAACAAACCAAACAAAATTCAACTGAGGAGGCGATTAAAAAGAACGCTAGAGGTGGATAATACACACACTGCAAAAATCACTAAATTGTGTCACTAGCAAGCAGTAATTTGGAATCTTCAAGATTAAGTTAAAAGAAAATGACTAAAAAACGCAATGTGCCGAGGATTGGTGGCAGATGTGAAAAGAATAATTAGCACGTCGGAAGAACTGGAAAGGAAAGCCGCATGGAGAGCTCACTAAGGGTAACAGGTGAATACGTATATATACCACTCAGTGGTGGTAGGATCATGGAAACAAGATAATCAGAGAAAAGGATCCAGTTGATGAACAGGCTAAAGATGCAAACTCCTGAGACAAAATCCCCAACTAATCGCGTATCTCTGACATTATTTAAATAGTTTCAGAATTATTGTTTCATGCCATTTAGAGACTCATTGGCGATATGCAATCTCTCACTAACATTATTTACCAACATTTTCGACAATAGAACCCTATTTTTCTCTTATGAGCAGGCATTTCATTCTCTTTACACCGAATTATCCAATTTTGATAATCAATCTCTTATCTGAACATTTTATCAGTTCTTTTACCTATGCAATGTTTAATCGGAATATTATGGTATCACATGGTTAAATGTAATTTATTAGATTCCATTAATGAACAAGGTATTGTGCTACTCGGCATGCTTCAGAAAAACTTCTGAGATTTTGAGGAAATTACTGCTTAATGTGTGACTAGGTTCTAAGTCAATACTTCATGATTTAGGTTCGAATTCATCAAGTTGATATTTTCCTCAAGTACGTTTATACTAATTATAGTCAACTAGAGGGAAACTTAAATCCAGAGGATCTTTTAATAGTAGATAAATAGTATTTTATTCGCGCAATTTATTACATTTTGAAGTAGTTATGGATATCTCATTAGTGTATCAAGCTTGATTGTTCGTATTCGTCACACATCAGTGTTGATTGTGCATAACTCATAACGAGGAAGCAATGAACACCTGTTTCGTCATAGTATAAGATTCTTCAGTAGCGCGCACCTTTGATTCCACTAGGAAATATAAATCACAGTCTTCCGATTAGTGATTACCCAACCATTTAAACTACTGCGGATGTATCCAGTAGTAGATCATTGTACTACATCACAATTTTGATGGAGATGAAACCTCACTGGTGTCTATTTCCATTCACATGTTTGAATGAAGTGATAAAACCCTTAGTCTTATTTTTGAACATTCTTAACTTAAATACTAACATTTAAAAGAAATACTAATAGATCCCTTTTTTTCAGCCACAAGATAATAATAAACATCAATATTGACCAAATAGAAGATTGTTATGCATATTATTGCATAACCAACCTAAATTACGTAACCTTACAGTCAATGTTCACTGTTGAAATTTTAAAGTTAATACAAGTCAATCGTGTTTACAGTGTTAAACTGTGATTCTATTTTGATGCAAATTTCACGTAATCATTAAAAAAAAAATCTCATTTAAATGCAATTCACTATACTCGACATGGTAGAAATCACTTAAACAAATGAATTCAATCTTCAAACCATATTTTAAAAGTTACTACGTAATAGAAGGAAATCATCAACTGCATTGAAAATTATTTAAGAAAATTAAACATTAAACATGAAATGATAAATACATCGTATGCACATATACATACAAATCCACATACGGATGTACATACATGCACACACACACACATAAATAATGTAGACAACTCTCAGTTACTATGATCACTGTTCTTTATTAAACATTGAATATTTAATTTTTTTTCATTTTCTTTGTGTAATGCGTATTTCTAATTTGAAATATAAAACCAAATGAAGAAGAAAATGTGTGTGCAAAAGAGAAAGACAGAGAAAGAGAGAGAAAGAGGTAAAATGAAGCGTTTCTATGCTTTCACCATGACTCATATCGATTTGTCTGCTCACTTTTTACTCATTCATTTCAGGCTAATTAAAAAAACGAAGAAAAATTTAGTCTAAAATATTTACTATATTGGTAGTTAAATAAGTACAAGTTCTTTGGTGCGAACAATCTAATAAAATGCATTTTAAGTAAACAAACTACTCTATGCGGAACTGCTTAACGTATACCTTCAACAAGCAAATGAGATTTTACAACGGATTTTTATTTTCCTACTCAGTCACTATTGGTAATTTTTTAAAATCAAATATACAGTAACAAAATATTCAAATCAATAGATTAAACAAGCTAAAGATATTGATTACAGTGGTGTATACGGCTTATATACAGTAAGGTCTATCAAAGTACTTCACTCAGAAATATCTCTCGTTACTGTTTTACAGCTTCTATTGACAACAATCATAAATAAACGTTAACTGTTGATTATTATTTATGAAACTTCAAGTTATGATCTACTGATCATAAATTCTACAGAATGTAGACTGACAAATGATTCCAGTTGCTTTTATTTCAAGTACTACCTTAATTAAACTATTTTTATTATCAAAATCATCCTATTAAGGTGACATGATGCCATCAGGAAAGAGGGTTATAATTACAGATCTTTTCGTATATACGTTGTCTGAAAACTACTCATCTATTCGATTTGTTGTTACAGTTGATTCTTTGTTTCTCTCCGGGAGATAGATCAATGTAAAATTTATAGATTGTCTACCATCTAACTTTACATTTAAAAGTTGTTTCATATTATAAAACGGTGACTTTTTCATATTCATCTGCTTTCATCAAAAATGATTCATCAACAATCCTTTTCCTTAGAATATTATTAGCCTCATTGTTTCAAACAGACATAGGAGACAAAAGAGAGAATAGTTATCACGAAATGATAGTTTTATATTTTTAAAAGTAGGTATTTTATTGTTCACTACAATTATGATTTATATTGGTGAGAGAAAAGTACTGGGAAAACCTTGAGGAAACGAAATACTAAGCAGCTGTGACAAAATGATCTCATATCCTACTGTTTGTATAAAATTATTAAAGTTTGATAATTTTGCAATTTATAGTTTTTACTTATTGATTATGAAATATATCAGTTGACGCGAATACTGTTATTAATTGGTTGACTATGGATTAAATAGGATACTACTTAACTTAGATTGTTGAATAGATGTTACCATGTTTACTTCTTACAGTTACTACACATCAAAAAGAATAATACATAACGTTCTAATCAGAAATCAATAAATTTATTAATAATGTAACGTATTAATTTATCGCATCTAATCGGCAATTAATCATAACGTTCAATCAGTAGTGTTAATGCAATAGTTTATCTGATATGTGGTTACCGAAATGTAACTAACGAAATGATAGATAAGGATTACCTAATGACAGTATGAATAACGATTAGTTTTACGGTATTTGTTTTTTTGTTTAAGATTAAAGTGAATAATGCGTATTTTTAATAAGTGAAAATGTTTTTATCTTTAAAATTGCCGCTATGACAAATGACAACTATGTAATTAAGTATAGTAACTTTATCTTAAGGAAATCACATATATAGGCATATTTATTTATTTAATAGCCATTATACTTTACGCTAGATAGAATTAGTGCAGTACGTAGAAAAAAATGTACTGCGTAGTTTATAGATCTAGAATTCAACTTCTGTTCCTGCCATAAGTAAACACTATAAGTCAACCTAGGATGAAACAACCATCTACTGCATTCAGATTTAAACCTGCTAAATATCATTAGTATTAAATAGGTGAACTTAAACATTATTCATTTAACAGTGTGATATTGAAAATTGAATTGTCAATATTTTTTTCCCAGTAGTTACTGATAATGTTTAAGGTTCACTACGAAAACATAATTTACAAAAAAATGCTAAACAGAATATACAAAATGAATAACTCATTAACAAATGAAAATTCTAATTAGAATTCACTATGAAGTTAGTGAATTTTAATCTTGATTATTTGATAATTTCTATCTTGGATGTTGTAAATCCCACCGTTGGCATAGCAACAATACATATTTTTCTATAACACAACTTTATTTTAAAGTAATTAATGTAATCTTTGTTTTAAATCAAATCAAATCAATATTTATAGTTATATTTCGGTAGTTTTGTAGACATAGGTATTTACTTTTATCATTTGTATTCTTCACAGATTGACTTCTGCTATTCACCATTAAAAGCAAGAAACGATTGACGGTTGCTTAGTTTTAATGTAGGGTTCCCCAAGTGTAAACAATCTCGAACTCAGAACTTCCAGTTTTCACTAGTGACAAGTGTGAATTTTTTATTGGAGTTATGTTGAGAAGTCATGACTGGTATAACTGGAATTCAACCATATTGGAAGTAAAACAATTATCACTGATGGCACTGACTGAACATCGAGCTATATCATAAAATAATGAAAGTGAGAATTATACTATTAGATACCATCTGACCCATCGGCACAGTTGGTTAAACGTTTGGCATGAGACCTTAAGTTCTTAGGTTCGATCTTATGTCAGAACCTGGGGTAGAGAATCCCACACTACAATGAAACATTTGTCCAGTGTATCTTGGTTTTCAGTGGTACTCAACAAAGTAGATCTATAGCAAAGTCATACAACAACTATTATCCACTTTAAATTACAATCCCAAATAGAATCAATTAGAACCTTTAAGGTGCTGTGCAAGAGTACTTGTATGTTAAATCCTGATTTTTCATGAAGAACAGAACTGGTTAGTCTTAGATATTATGCTTACACTCATTCCAGCCTTTTAGGTATTAACTAACATGACTTTCAAGTGATATTGTGCTTAAAATGGATGGAAATCAAGTTTTCTATCATAGGTTACAGTGTGCTCCTAATTTCCGTCACCATCACTGCTGTCACTAATTTACATAATTTATATTACGAAGTAGTGTCATTTAAACAACCATTGAAAATGAAGAAGTTATAAACGGTTATTTCATTTTAAAATAGGATTCCTTAAGAATGAACATGTACATTTCCTAATACCTTCATATTTTTCAGTGAATACTTTACCTTTAGACCACTACTATGTTAGTATTGTGTTTCAAACTTCAGTCTATTGACAGTATTGGACGATAACAACTATAGCCTATACAACACATGAACTTCTTTGTCAAAAGTTTTATTTACACTGAGTCATTCCTAAATAGTCCCATACTAACATAAATCAGATGTTCAGTGTGAGAAAACTTAGTGTTTAATTAGTGAATATTATGAGTACACGTTTGGAGTAGTGATTACGTAATTGATTAGCTACATTTAAGGGGTTGTTGTGGAGATAGTTAATTTATTAATGCTGATATCACGAATTGATCTGAACCAGACAGGTGATCAATGGTTGTCTGGTTCAGATCAATGCGTGATATCAGCATTAATAAATTAACTATCTCTACAACAACCCCTTAAATGTAACTAATTTTCAGCTCACTAGTGACTAGCTCCTTGAGGTAATTCCTAAAGGTTCTAGTGTGAAGACGTGACCGGTGGAGTTCAATCGTGTCGGGTGTGAGACAGTAACTCACTGATGACAATGGATGAGGTTGCGCAAACGTAACACGAATTGACTGAATTAGAAATATCAACCATTAGGAGCCGGCTCAGTGGTCCAATGGTTAAGCGCTTGTCGCGGAGCCAGAGGGTCGTGGATGCGCACCGCTAAGGAGTCCCATGCTAAGACGAAACAGCTGTTCAGTGCTTCCAGATTAGCTATATGTCGGTTCATTTTCTTACTGAAGTGAGATTAACATTATGTGGTAAAAAATGCAACAATTAAACAACTTTCTGTTTGCCACTATGAATTTGAAGAACTGACTTTGTTTTATAAATGTATGAAGCACTTTCTGTGTAACATACATATAGATATATCCGTTACTATTGACAACCTTTATGCAATAACTTGTAGCTATAGATATTGGCCTTAATATTATTTTACTTCAATAATGTTTAGATTAGTAAATTTATTGTACGATCACTTATATAGTAATCACAAAAATGGACAATCTAATTTCAGCGCAACTCACTTGTTGTAATTAAAACTTTTGGAGATTGTTAAATTTTAACTTGAATTTTTGGTGACGTTGTGAATGTTTACTTCTTAGGAGTTTGACACTTGGACAAAACAGCTGACTAGTGCTTCTGAATTTTCAACGATTGTCTAACGTACAATAACATCTGATAACAAGTTCAGATTCAGTAACTTCACACAACATACAATTAGAATGAATATTACTTTACTAAAAACGAACCTTATTAGGGGATTCTGTAAATTCTAGAGATATGATTCAACTAATGAAATTTAACTAGACCAGATGTGAACCAATTATCAAAAGATGGTAATGGATGCTGTAACTTAAGGATATCACACTGATTTAAGTCAGAAATATTAACAGTTGGCATAGAGGTTTGCTGATCTAGCGTTCAGTGTAAGCTCTGAGGGTTCTGGACTGTACTCCTTGGTAGAGTCGTTGATGCGTACCACTTACAAACGCCATACTAGAACAAACATCTATTCAGCACTTTCTGGTATTCACTGGTTGTTTATTTTGAAGTCTATTGATGATATCAAATTCAAAAATTTATTTGCTTATATCTTTTAAAAAAAATTCATGGTGTTCATATCAATTTACATAAACGTTTTTTCGTATTCTTATCTAGAAAATTAAATTTACTTCTTTTTCATTTTTCTTGCAATTTACTTTATTGCCGTCATTTTTTTTACCAATCAATTTTGTTGTTGATTAAGTATACAAAATAAAGTAGTATTTATTATTCACAGTAGTTTAACAAAGTAACTAAATAGTACTAAACAATTGTTATGGTGTGGTTTAGAGTTTCTTATTGGTAGGTGAATGGAGTGCGCTCAAAATTACCGAGTCACCTAGTCAATATGACCAAATGTAATCATTTTGTAATAATTTAACATACTACATCTTTTACTCTGGTTTATGTTGTGCTCCATAGGCTACAATGTTTTATTGATAGACTTTCATAGTCTTACAGAACATCGGTATTACTTCTTGTAGAAGTGAGTTATTTACTTATTATTTAAATGTTAATTCCTCTTATTCTGGTGATACTGTCTATAATTGGCTATTTCCATTCTTTGTAAATTTGTTTCATGTCTATACGTCTACTGACTGCTGATTGATTTAAGCATCATACTTTTAGGAATTCTCTGGGATCATTTAGTTGTCTGTAATTCAGAAATGTGATTCGTGTCGATTCTAATAACTAAAGACAAATTATTCTCTATTTTATTTGTAATGTATTGCAAAACATAGCACTTAGGTGAACTACGAAAAAATACTGACTTAAAAAACATCCAACCACTTAATATCAATAACGCAGCGTATATGCTATATGGAGTAGCTTAAACTATAGGACGAATTGCAAGTTTATTAATAAAATTCGATCATTAATGTAAAGGACTGGCTAAATGTCACATTTTTCGCTACTTAGTGATCAGTCATTAAAGATTTTTAGTCCTACAGAAGGTCATGTACAGCCAGAATATTTTGATAGTAATGGCTGAAAAATGTAGAGCTGGATAATCTGAGTCTTAATTCACCTACAGGCCACTCCACCCCAGTACCCTATAAGATTGCAAGTACGCAGTAAATATGACATCCAACTAGCACTTAACCCAAGTCGAACAGGTTTTCCTACCAAAAACATTTATCTATCTAACAAGTGTTTTGATGAATTGAATTTCTCTATATTCAGCTAACACTTAGTTGCAGAGTAATCTCTGACAAGAGTTACAAACCGGAAGCATTGAATATTTGTTTCATAATAGTAAGAACTAGCTGTCTGTTACCTTTTGCGTTTCATATGTTTACTATCTACAGCTGTTTCGTTATGTTTTGCGTCAAATTCAGTAATTCATACAACAGGCAATGACAATATTATTACTATCCTTCACGGATTGATCTCAATTGGCAATATTAGATAATTGTTTTGTCCTAGTATTGATTTCTTGGTGGGACCCAGTGTGTACAGTGCCGAAAAATCTTGTACTTAGTAAAAAATAGTTGTTCAATATTCCCTGGTTCTTATTATTACCCAACTGAAGTCACTTTGTGATAAACAAATAAACTGATTACTAATCTTAATAAAAAACCACCTTAATTCAATAATTATAATAATAAATAGTTAATTTCACTTCGAATACTTGGCCTATGAAATTAGAAAGAAACTATCTATGCTTTATGATTAGAATATGTTTGGATCTTCTCGCTGATTTGTTATGGACTGAAATTAGTCAGTCTCTGTTGCCACATTTGTATTCTGAGCAAATTGTCTCGATATACCGATCCAAACATATTCTAATTATGTTTACACACCCATTGCACAATTGTGGCTGTTTGAACTCACTGCCTGGTGATGAACGCGGTGTCACTTGGTATGGAACGAACTGAGTTTGAGTCTCGATGTAAACATCAGCACTGGGATGCAAGTACATCCGGCCGACAAGTTCCGAATAGGATGAAAGATGCCTCCTTGATTCTGCTTCCCAGTTACAATCCAACTCAAATATTGTCTATAGTTTTCAATATAAAAACTATTTTCAAAGGAATAACCTCTGATTAATAACTTTATTGACCTTAATTCAAACAGTCACTATCTATTTCTCAGTTCAATTTATTGTTGTTATTATTACTATTTACAATGGTAAGTAGAATTACCACTGTGATAAAATGGTTTCACCCTGATAGATTGTATTGTTGTTGTTGTTTTTCCTTTTCTGGTGTCAAATTTTTTTGCTTTCAGTTTTCTGTTTCCATTGATTGGAATGTTGTACTTTTAAACTTGACTTCGTTAATTTTCGTTTAACTAACAATAAACACTTGAAAACTTGTGCCAAATTTGAAATTTTATTAAAAAATAAAAAGTTTAATTTTTGATCTAATTAAATTTTCATTTTTGAAATTTACTTTAAAACAAAGAAAAAAGAAAATTGTTGCCCTAATTAAGTGATAGTTGGGAAATAGTTATTTTTCTTTAGTTTTTGAAATATAATGATTATTTTTGTGTTATCAGACTTATAGTTGGAAAGATTCTTTAATACAGTTTATAGTTTGTTTGAAATTTTTGTTTTACAGTTTACTTGGTTGTATTCGTTAGTTACCCATCTTAGTTGAGTACCACTGAATATCAAAGAACATTGAACAGCTGTTTCGTTCTGGTACTGAACTCCTCAGTAATGGTCACTCTCAATTCTGACAAAGAATCGAACTCTGATCCCTCAAGTTCCACTAGGAACTCTTGACCATCAACACCAGTGAGCTGATTAGAGTGTAATGGTAGAACTCCTACTTTCATCAGTTAATGACATGGCATGACAATCTGTCAGTGGTACTCAACCGATGTCATTCTGTGAGGAATACATCTATTTGAACTTATTATTTAATCCTACAAAAGCACTCTGGTTTCCTTAAGATATTTTTTAGTTATGTTTTTGAATGTAAATAATTCAAGATATATTTGGTTATATTAGTAAGATTTATTTCTGTTTTATTGTGTTAATTTCATTACAAGTTACACCTAAATTTGACAATCATTAGAAATCAGGTACATATGAACAGTTATTTTGTTCACCTGATGGACTTCACACGAAAGCCCGTTCAACATCCTGATGATGTATTGGATCCAGATAATTCGGGTTTCACAGTGAATTATTAGCATTTCGATCACCTAGTTAGTATCTGAAGTTTAAAATTTTTAACTAAAGTTAATTCACAGTATTAAACGAAAATCCTCCACTGTTATTAGTAAGTAATTTGCTTATACTCGAAACAGTTAAACCCACTTAATGAAGCCCACTGACTGAAACTTAGTACTTATATTTTGAAGTCAGTCATTAGTGAACACGTATTTATCCTCATTTTGTTAGATATAATTTAATCAAATCACTTCGTTTGTTCTTTATTTTAATTGGAAAATGTATGAATAATAATACATTCATGTTATGTGAGTATGTAATCATTGTCCCGTCCCCATTCATACTTTAAAAATTGTAATCATTTTTTAAATAGAATACATTATTAAAACTCACAAAACATGGAGGTATGCTCGAAAGCATTCTTTTGCTCTATATTCGCTTTACTTGATGTCTTCCAATGGCTATGTGTTTGCACACCTGACACGGCTGAACTCCCCCCAGGTCACGTCTTCACAACAGAACTCCAGATAGTTACCCTCCGAAGACATGGATGAGGCCGTGCAAACGTATCACGAATTGACTGAATTTGAAATATCATCTGTTGAGAGCCAACTCTGTGGATCATTGGTAAAGCGTTCACCCCGGATCCAGAGGGTCTTGAAGTCGACCCCCGATTGGGCCGTGGATACGTATTGCTGGATAGCCCCATACTAAAACAATACAGCTGTCCAATGGTTCCAGATGATCAATGGTTGTCTGATTCAGATCAATTCGTGATACCAAGAAATAAACAAAAGATTATCAGATTTCCTAGATTCCACTTGCCAGTCACAATCCAACTTAAATATAACTTGAGTCAGATATAGTTTATAAAATACAAACTGTGTATAATTCTTTTTGTTCAGTTTTATTACACATTATTATTATTTGATCGATCTGGGTTATTTTAAAACCTCTTCCTTGTACAACAAATTTTCACTGTTAAATGAGTGCTAATCCTAAACATGCTTAATTTTGTCATAGAAACTTGTATACCTAAAATATGATTGAATAGAACAACTTAAAGAATTTTAGAAAGAAACTAGTATCACTTCATTTATAACATTTTTGTAGAAATTTAAAGTCTATAACACAGATACAGGTATGAATCTGAAAGTTAAAGTTGTAAGAGAAAAATATTCCCGCATTATTTATATGTCTAATATTTTATTATAAGGAAATTAGTAGTATAGGTAACTAAGTTATTTTACTATTTTTCATGTTCATATACAATCAAATAAACAGTCAAGTAATAAATATTAGTAAACTTTTCACAGTGAAATTATAAAGATTATGCCTATTGAATGGTTTATGCTATGATATTACATTCCAAACCTTGACTAAATGTCTCGCGTAAATATTATTTAATACTACTTATTAAACTATACAATAATAACGAATAGAACGTATGCGATTAGTTTACTTTAGGTGATAACAATCTAGCCAGTCACTCCCAATGACCAATTTAGGCGAAGATATAGGCCAGTCCTGAAGTAACATTTTGCATGTGGATGGTAAAAAACGCATCCCAAATACGCTTGCAGTTTTTCTCAAAATGGTCTAGAGACTGTGTATGTTGTTAGCGTTTTCACCGAATAGGAGTATATCATCTGCGTATTCGAAGTTGACAAATGAACTGCTTGCAAGGAGACCGATTCCTGAGGAGCTATTCAAAGAAACAATAGCTTTTAAGGTCATCTCTGACGAAGTTAAATAAAAACAGTGAGCGAGAGGCAACCCTGGCAAAACACCACATCAGGTTATTAATTACGATGACAGTCCACTATAAACTCGAACTCGACCAGTGGTGTTCGAAAAAGGAGCCTTTATTAGGTTTATTTGCATTTAAGTACTCCATTTTAATGATGACCACTGCCATAGTGTCTCTAAAACTACGGAGTCAAACCCTACTTTCAAGTCAAATTAAACAACTACTGTTGGACGGCTATAGTTAACGTAAGCTCTGGCATCTCACGAAGAGTAAATATATGGTCTATGCATCCTCGTCCTGGTTTCTAACCAGCCTGAAAACCAGGAAGCACTAGACAGCAGTCTCGTTTCAGTGTGCGCGCCCCAGATTCCACACCAAGGACTTTAGGTTAACGATGAATGATTAACCCACTGCACCACTGGGTCAGCATCCACTTTCCACTTACATATATAGCTCGACGATCATCCACTGTTATTGGGGATAAATGTCTTACTCCCGACAAGTCTAAACTCCACCAGTCACTACTTCTGACACTAGACGTAACCTAAAAGCAATTTGCCTTCTCTGAATAACTTGTAAATAACAACACAGACACAAACATAAATTCAGTTATTGATTTCTGAACGTCAAACGTGCCTAATATACATATTATGTAACATTATAATATAGATAAACAAACTTTCAGTTTTACACCCTATTTCTCCTTAAAAATTTCAGTGAAAATCCTCTCACCAAATTCCTGTGTGAAGAGGTGAAATTATTTCCATCTAAATATATAAAATAACTTTAACAAATGTTTATTTATGAACACTGGAATCATGGTTACGACGCCTGATGATAATAACATCAGCAATACTCAGGAGACTAGAGGTTGGCTTTTTAATAATCACCTTGAAAAATATCAAAATATCAGATTGATGTTTTGTACCTATAGATTCCTAGCGTTTGCGCTGTTCAAGGTGCTTGTTCCCATTGAACGACAGTTTTTTAGTAACATTTTCAAGAAGTGTCTTCTTTACGTTCGTCCAATTTAACTATTTTACATGGAGTTCTTATAAATTTGATTCTAAATTACTATAGGTTATGAGTAGTTCATGAGAATCTAACAGAATAAAATGAATTCATATTATTCCATTGAGATGTTTGTCTTAACTCTGTTCAAATATTAATTAAATGTCTAGTAAATGCAAATAAAGTTAGGCTTTTGTTTACATTCAAAGAAATGTTAACATTATATCAAATATAACTTTTGAAGATGATATTAGACTAAGTATTGAATAAGAACACTGAACATTTCACTTTAAAATTTTAGAGGCGTCGACTATACTTCAACAAATGGTATATTTGAATGAGCTTGCTTAAAATCGTCTGGATTAATTCATTATGCAAATAATTAGAAACAAACTGAATGATGAAAAATGTAAAACTAACATTAATCCAACCACTTTTGCTGTAATAACATTTACAGTGTGATTAAAGTGATTATAAAGTTTCTGTGAATCATCTGGGTACGGTGTCACGATGATAGGAAATTGTAAAACAAGAGTTAATTATGAATAGTTCAAGCAATACTAGGAATAACTTTATCACATCTACTGCATGTTATTTAATTCATTGGAGATCTACAGAGTTTTTCATGATTTTACTGGGATCACTCGTACAAGCAAACCTTACCATTAATATATCTGTTTTAATGATTCAAAACAGGTATTCAAAAAATGAGATAAACACCACGATTTATCGAATCTATTCTTTATTGGTGTGGTGGATACTATTTGATGATTTCATGTAAGTAGCAGTGTAGTTTAAACGTCGTGCGGAGCGAAAACTGGTGGACGATCGATGAGTAAATAAAAACAAGACATTTGTAAAATGTGTAGGATGTATAAAGATAAGCAGTAGAGGGAAGTTTTGAACCAAGTTGCGGTATAGAAGACTGGAATATACAAACAGACAAGTGACAATATATCGTATATAAATTGTCATTTTTTGTAGTTTACAATAAAATCTATAAATAAGCTGATCAGTATACAACACTAAACTTCCGTGATGTATATTTATTCAGCTGAATAGACAATAACTGGAATATGTAACGTGCATATCAACAACAAAAAATATATTTAACAATCCATATAAACACCGAAATTAATCTAAGATATTAGTTACCTGTCTATATGTATCTTCTATGGTTGGAATATACGTTTCACGAAATGTTCCGCGTACAAATCGAAGCACAAGAGATGTTTTACCAACTCCACCTGAACCGAATACGGCTACACGATAATCGGTTGGCTGTTCTGGCATTGTTCACAAGTCTTTTCTAGCACAAGAAATAAATACACGAAATAGTTTACGTAAGCTGCATTTGAGAGCTAATCTATTAATATTGTCATTTCTCTACAAAATTTCAATAATCTTGACTATTTTAAAATTTTCTTATAGAAAATTCATATACATATCCGACATTTCTGAAGTCTACCAGTCACTTTTCCTTACTACAACCTCAAGAGAATCCTCAACTTGGTCTGTATGTGGTGATTTTTAAAGCTAAGTTAATAAGTCCACTACTAGAACAAAAAAATTGAATATGTAAAATCACGATTATGATAATCTGCAAAGAAGGGTACCATATCAAGATACCAAAGTAAATAGATGTTAACAAGTGCTAGAACTACAGAAACATCACTCTACTTTCAATAATAGGAAAAGTTTACAGTTCAGTATTATTAACCCAAATAAACGTCAAACTTCGAGATCGACAGACAAATTTCCTAAGGATTGATCGTGTACGGACCAAATCGCGACTTTGCGGATCATTGCTGAACAATCAGTTAAATGGAACTGATCACTTTACATCAGCTTCCTTAACCATGAGAAGACATTTAACAGTATGAACAGAAAAACAACCTGTAACCTTATTCGATACTGTGATGTGCCTGAGAAGATGGTTAATATCATCCAGAATCCTTACGATGGACTACACTGTAAAATCGTTCATCGAGGACAGCTCACAAATTCATTTCTAGTGATGGTCGGTATCAGACAAGGCTCCTTACTCTCACTCTTTCTTTTTCGTTCTGTGGTTGATTGTTTTATGGAGATTACAGCACCTCAGAGGAAGCACGAAATGCAGTGTTCAACTTCGATTCACCTAGACAAATCGAGCTTCACAGATAACCTAGCTCTTATATCCCACACTCAGCAATAAATGTAGATAAAGACCGACAGTGTGGCAGCAGCCACTGCAGACAGCAGTAGGCCTCAACAAACATAAAGGGAGAAGTAACAACCCTAGATGCAACACACTGAGCACCAACTCAATAACAATTGAAGGTGAAGCTCTGGAGATTGTGGAAACTATTAAATACTTGGGCAACAGATTTATTGATAAACAAGGACCATCTGATGCAGATGTAAAGGCATACATGTGTAAGGCAGCAGCAGCATTTCTACAACTAAACTCAAACAAACTATCAGGCAACGTCAAATTCAGAATATTTAATACGAA
This sequence comes from Schistosoma japonicum, assembly GCA_025215515.1. Classification (NCBI taxonomy): domain Eukaryota; kingdom Metazoa; phylum Platyhelminthes; class Trematoda; order Strigeidida; family Schistosomatidae; genus Schistosoma; species Schistosoma japonicum. The sequence continues at coordinate 37,227,630 of CM046069.1, read as the reverse complement.
CATCTAACCGACTCTGTTGAATGGCGCTAAAATTTGAGAGACGAACTACGAAAAGTACCATTCAAAAGTGTAAGTATTTATAAACAGCTGTCTGAGCAAAATACTTCAGATCGGTTGGCCAGACACCACCAACAACAACCTTCTATAGCAGACAAAAAGTCAACCTAAATTCCATTGAGAAAGAAATGAGGAGCAGACGCTGGAGGTGGATATGACACACATTGAGGAAATCACCAAAAAGTGTCACGAAACAAGCACTATCATGGAATTTTTATGGTCAAAAGACCAAAGAATACAGCGCGAGGAATTGGAGGCGGATATGAAAAGAATGAATAGTAATTGGGGAGAATTGTGAAGGTGAACCCATTATAGAGTTGGTTTGAGACTGTTTCTTGGCAGTCTATGCTTCACAGAGGGTAACGGGCATTGTTGATGACAATGATAACAACTATGTGCCTTATAATGTCTGGGTTTTAGATGTTATTCTAGAGTTCTCGTAAGAAACTGTAACAAGTGGATTTTAGGCACATCAAACCTGTAACCGTTTACCACCAATGAAGTTACATAATTGTTGTCAAATATCATGAATTGATGAAAGCTTAAAGGGTAAATTATTGGATGCTGCTTCTGTAGTCTGGAGATTAGTCTACTACAAAAGCCTGAATGTTGTGATGTCGGTTTTTAATAGGGTTTCTGTAAAGAGTTCCATGGTACTACTAGACAGCTGTAAAATACTTCTTGGTTTTCAATCATTGTTTAATAACTATCAATGAAAGATGTAAAACTTCAAGCTCAACAGTAGCTCTAACATATAATAATAACAAAAATTTATGTATTAAAATAGCATCGGACAACTCTTGATAGGTTTTTTTTTCACTTCAATCGCTTATAATAATAACAATAACAACAGAAAATAACTTGACAAACACACCTTTAATGCTTAATATTAAAATGAACATTAAAAGAGATTAACACACAAAGTTGTTATTAGTTAAGCATCATTTACGTACATCGACCTGATGTTGCTATAGCCAAATGGGTATAATTTAATCAATTGACCTTATTCATAATGATAAAGTATACTGGAATGTCAGAAGACCTCTTAATGAATCACTATCATGAATATTATATGTGAAGGTGATTTGAGTCAATCTTATTCATTATATCTATTTATGCAACTCATCAATAGCATGATATTTTAATTGTTTTAACATACTTCGCATACAGACAATGATATTTTCAATTAACACTAACCATAATTATAATAAACATTTATTCAATCAACAATACTTGTGTTTCATTCATTAAGTATACTTTAGATATGATTATTCACTCAATAGATAATGATTATAAGTTACTACCTATACAGGTCATGACCTCTAGGTGATATCTGCACGAAACGGAAATTTTTTTGTATTGCACTGATGTGATTCAACATTTTAGCTTATCTATAAACTTTTATTCACGTGATTACAACATAACAAAATTTACAGAAGAAAATGATTTCATGTAAGAAATTTTAACTTATCTACCTACATTCAACGTTGATTAATGTATACTATACTAAATAAATAAATAGATTTGCATAGATTCGTTTCATTGTCGCTTATTGTTGAATTTTCTATCTACACTACGATAGATTCATTGCAGATGTTTTTTTTTTTCCTTAAATATTTCATCATGTAACTTGAAACAATCCTGTTTCTATATTGTATTAAGTCTTTTATCACTTGAATACATCCACATTTGTCGTCTTTTAATGCAACCTAAGTTGAATATATAGTTCAAATCTCTGCAGGGTGAAGCATCAATATATAATGTGTTACTGTGATAAACTTTGAACAACCGATAAATTTGACTAGGTGTTTTTTATTGATTGCATCCATGCATTTGACACTGAATAAAATTCATTGTTCATTGATGAAGTCTAATATGCCACTAATACTAGATCCTGAAGTATACAGTCTAATAAAATCAACAGTTCTGAGGATTATAACGTAATAACATATTTTGAGATATGATACTTTTTGATTTAATACTGTCTATCTTTTAACATATTTATACTTCAATACTAAAAAATTTAAACATCTATATGATTCTCTATTAGTGTATAGCTTCTAAGAATAATCTTACAGATATCATTGTTGTTAGTCTATAATAACAAGAATGTGAAATGTTGTTACCTAATGTAATATAACACTTTTCTTCAAAAAGAATTTATCATTCCCAATTTACTAATAGATTATATCATCAACAGGCATCATCCAAATGACTGGATAAGTTAGTCGTTGTAACCCAATAGTCTTATTGAGACTTTTGATTAATCATATTACAATATGTGATCATCTTTGAACTATGTACTATTTTGATGGATAGTTTGAAGAAGAAGAATCTTTTGAAGAATGTATTTTAAGATATTATCTTCCTGTTATACAATAGAATTTGACATAAACAAATCGGTTACTTTACAGTTCGAGAGCTGTTCATTTTAACAAACTGCTGAAATGTTAAGTTTTTCGACTGTGCATTTCTACATTGAATAATAAGTATTGCTTTTAAACAGTCTAACAAATTTACTATTTGATCACTGGTGAGTAGACAACCAATGAGTTACATAATACTTTAATGGAACGTTTTGAAGTATACAGTGCATAAAATGATGCTTAAAAAAATAACTCATTACACTAAATGAATATTAGTACACTGAAAAAATGTGACTATCTTGGCTATTTAAATTCCTTAATATCAATTCACCTATATAGTAATTGGCATACATTAGTAGATGGTCACAAGGAAACCAAAAGCGCTGCAAAGTCGTACGTCATTCGTTGTGACTATCCAGTTGATGTTAGGTCATGACTTGAATCAAATTATAAAGTAAATTGGCTAAAAACATCCTAACTGGTATGTTTTCTAATATCAAGCGCATATGAAACACCAGTCGCAACTACATAGAAATTCATTTGGTTATTCTGTGTTCTCTGAATTGGATGGTTTAATTGTTGAGATTTTATCGTTATTCTGGACGACTTCATCAGTATAAACTGTTATAGAAGTGAGTTATGGGATTTTCTTCACAAGTGACTACCCGCTTTTTCTGCGGATACTGAATTTGATTGGTTGTTAATAAAACTTGTTCTGATATACTTTATACATATGCTTTGATTCCTTTCCCTCTTAACCTGTTTATTAATGTTGTACTTGTTTATTAGTTTTCAAATCCGTTGAAAAATTGCATCTGTCTCAATGAGTTCATTGATTAACAATTGACCTGAATGCTAAGCGTTAAAAAGTCTCCTGGTACTCTTGTGTTTACTGTGTCTATAATCCATATCCATAAATGTCAATATATGCTGATATAAGAAAAGATATGCCATGGGATTTTACAGCTAAATAATGTTCGTGTAGGTGGTGATGCAGAGGTCGGCCTGTTTGTCAAATGTAATGTTTATCATTATTCGTGCAGTTTATTTTGTAGAGAATGTTTGGAATGTGTTTTTTGTTATTTTGTGCTTTCGTTTTCATAGAAGTGGATGCAGTGAACATGTTAACTTGTACGCGACAATCATTCCTAACGACCTTAATAGTCTGAATGGAACTTCTCATATATCTTTCATATATGGTAAAAAGATCCGTTTGGTGGTCTCGGCGTTTGATTTTATGTTTGTTGGCAATTTCGAAATATGTTTCCTGATAAAATTGCTAGGATAACCGTTCTTTTGGAAGACGATTTGTAAGTATTCCTCTTCATCTTTTCCTGTGATAGTTGTGCTGCAGTGTATTTTCGCCTTTTGGATTATGGTTTGTTCACAACCTGTTTCGTGAGTTGTTGGATTATTGTTATTGCAGTGGAGAATTAGGTGTGCATAAGGTAGATGCAATTTATTAACGAATTTGAAAACTGATAAACAAGTACAACATTATTAAACAGGTCTAGAAGGAAAGGAATCAAAACAATCGTACAAAGTATGTCAAAACAAGTTTTATTTACAACCAATCAAATTCAGTATCCGCAGAAAAAGCGGGTAGTCGCTTGTGAAGAAAATCCCATAACTCACTTCTATAACAGTTTATACTGATGAAGTCGTCTAGAACAACAATGAAATCTCTACAATTAAACTATCCGATTTAGAGAACACAGTATAACCAAAACCACCATCCTTGGTTACAATTTTTTTCTACAATCTAATAAAGAATTATAGTTTGGTAATTCAAACAATAGGCTCGTTTATCTTATATTATCTACTTTACTTTCTAACGAATAAAAAGGTGAAACCCAAACCCTTATAAAACAATAGATGGAGGGTAACTGATTATTTTTACTATGTTAGTATAGAGTGGTTTACATTACGTATTTAAACTACTACGTAATGCCTAAAACAGGACATTTAATTTTTAATATCTATGGAATTTTTAAACCTAAATGGTAAAACAATGGGTTTGTTGCTTTTATAAGTCATACTGTTTTAGTGTTTTTTACAGTATCAGATTCGTCATGAATAGGAACCAGCAGAAACCTCTGAGCACTGGACAACTGTTTGGTCGTCGTAGTGGACAGCTCAGTAATTTACAATATCGATCTTACCAATGATTTAAACCCGTGAACTATAGGTTTCTTTGAGAAACGCATAACCCAATCCCTTAGTACAGGTTGGCGGGTAATTTTAGAATTCTTTCTTCCGTCAATTTGTGACATAACTCGACTATCAGTCAATACCACTGGTGATAACTGTCTAACTCTTGACATATCAATATTTCATCAGTCTATACTTCCCTGTAGAACTTAAGTAATTTCTTGAAGTTAGTTATTAGTGAACTGATTATTATGGTTGAATTGGAGTGGTTTTGTAGAGACACATGTTTATTTGTGATACTTGAAGACCCTTTGTTTGATTTTTTGGCAAAACCAATAGATTATACTTCTGTGGAATTCCATTCTAACAAGAAAAACCTGTCCAATACTACTTAGTTTTTAGTGGTACCTAACCGAGACGGATATTTGACGAGTACCAACGAGAACATAAATTACTAAAAAAAATTGGCAGAGGCAAATGTGAACAGTTTTATTGGAAAATGTTACATTCTTACAATGCTTATTCATCTAAATACACTCATCAATGTAAATTGTAATTGTGGGATGAAATAAATAAATAAATAAATCAAAATGATTTCATGTTCACTTATAATTTACTTTAAAACAGAACGTTCCTATCACCAAAATAAAATGTCATTCGAGGAGAATTTTCATTTGGTTACTATTTGTTCAACATTTACATATAAGTTAAAAAGAAAACTATGTAAACACCTCTGTGTTCAATTGTTCTATTTAGAAGCTACTGTTAATTAGAGTCATTAGTTTACTACTATTAAAGTAAAACAATAAGCATATGTGTACATAATCAAAAAATATTTGTGTATATTTAAGTTTCGTTATTTAGGAAAAAATATAAACGAGTATACACATATTTATGTAAACATGAATGAATAAATAAATAAGTAAATAGATAGAAAATGGAATAATTTAATCAACTAATATGAACATTAGGATAGATATTTTTTTAGGATTAGTTATTTTAGTTAATTGAATATGTCACAGATTGATGTTAGTAGGGTACCATTGGAAACCAGGAAACACTGAAAAATTGTTTCGTTCTAGTGTGGAACTCGTCAGCAGTACACACCCTAGATTCCACACCAGGGGCTTCAGGTTGACAGCGAATGCCTAACTGTCTGCACCACTGGGTCTGTAGGCATCTAGTGGTAGATTTTCCACTTCCATCAAAGAAAAAAATGTTCAGAGCTTCCTGGTTTTCAATGGTACTCTGCCAACATCAATCTTTGAAATATTCAATCAACTGATAAGAATATGTTATAAAATCAACTCTTAATTTTAAATAACTAGTAAATTAAACTGTTTGGTAGATGGTGTAGTTATAAACTATTTCTTGTTAGGTTGTTTATAAAAAAATTACAATGGATAAAGTCAATACCGGTTGACAACTGAACAATATTGTATAGAAGGTAAATTGGTGACACATTTATTGTATGTGATGAAATAAATTATACAAAGAAATAACGACCAATCAGTAAATGCTTGTCACCCGTAGTAAAGTATGGGCCACTAATTAAGATTCTCTTATCATCTCTGTCCTGGACTCTACGTTACAGTTGTTCCAATCTGCTATTCATTCTTTTTATGTCTGTCACTAATCACTGACATAGTATGTTCTTTGAACTTAAACTTTTCATTTAACCTTCAAGATGCCAATATAGTGCTTTCCTTGTGATACAGTACCGTTGTTTTTGTAATGTATCCTATCCACTTCCAGTGCGTTCTCGTAATTTCTTCCTCAGGTGGAAGTTGGTTTGCTCTCTGCCAGAGTAGTTTGATGATGACGATGTCTGGCCAACGGTTCGGAGATAACTGTTTATAAACACCTATATCTTGTGAATAATGGTTTTACAATGAAATTACATGATGCATTTAATGGAGCTCATTGTAATAGCGAATTCACAATAAAATTATAAAAAGCCTAATATATTTCACTTCTTAGATCCAAGAATCGCTTAAAATGATGAAAGTGTTTTTACTGGAAAGATTTCTGGAATAGACTATACCTTGACTTTATCAACTTTGTCCAATTACTTATTAATAAAGCTACTTTGCTATAAAGCTAAGAAGCCATGCATTACAGTTAAATGACAAAATTTGAAGAATGATTTCAAAAAATAACTACTTGGAAATGAAAAGAAGATATAAATGAATACTATCAAAGACCTGAAATTGAAAAACCTGAAAAGAAGCTACCATCAACCCAATTAATATTTATAAGTAACCAATTTACTGGTAAAGTCAATCATAGGCCCCAAACAGCAGTAAAACAATCTTTCCAGGTGGCTAAGCTACTAATATTCTACACAATACAATGCTCAACTAGTCGTAAATTAGTCAACAAATATACGTTACATGTTGTTTCTAACTGTATTTACTAACTTAAACATAATTTAAAGAAAAAAAATAGATACATTTAAAATACAGAAAGATGGAAGTTTACACGAATTACTGAATGTATCTCAAAAACGTATATATAAAAAAGGTTACACTCTTAAACATTCAAATGCACACAAATAGACGTAATAAAGCCATTGAAACAATCAACAAACAACAAAGCCCGATATAAAACCTGGAAAGTGGACATGGTCATTTTTCCGTAGATAATGTAGCTAGCCAACGTTTCTTGACTTTTAGTAGTTGTTTAACGGTATTAAACCAATGATTTCACGTATATCTTTAATGGAATTCGTTTAATGAAGAATCATAGAGAACTCATATGATGAAGTTCATAGTCAAAATGAAATCAAATGAACAGCAGTGTAAAAATATAGATGGATTTGTGCTTATAGCACAATTATTGCTTATGTATCATTACTATAATTCACTATTCCCAGTTGTTTTAACAAAGAGTACACATAGAACATTGTAAGTAAACAGATATATAAATCTATAACTGAAATTCTAAAGACCTAGTTCACTGAAATCTAAACAAATACAAAAATTTCACATATAACTGATTGTTATCTGGATTAAAATGTCTTTTTTCATGAGACAGAGGCTGATTAGTAAAAGCTATCAGACATAAGAGTCTCATTTCAATCACTTTGATATAGTAGATAAATTTCGATGTATCACATAGATTAATAATTAATTGATTGCATTAATTCTCAGCTCCATATATCGAATTTTGACAATGTTTATTTACATGTTAACCGAACATTTTAAATCCTCAATACACTTTCATATACTTACTTAAATGTAACACATCAGATGTGTCATACATACATGGAGTCAAGTACTACTGAATATAAAGAAGCAAATGTTTTTAAAACAATTTTCTTTCTGTAAATAGTCTGAATGAATTACATCAAATATGATGACAGTAAAAGGGTGGAAATTGATAATTTGAAGTCGAAGTTAAAGTAATAGTCAACTGTTCACTGTATAGTTACTAACAGTACATGAGGTTTTATATATCATACAGAACAGAAGTATGAAATCTAACATCTAGATAACATACAATATTTTAGAAAAAGTAGTGAAGACTTGACTCCATGATCAGGCTGAAACTAAGAATGTAAGGAATTGAATACCGTTTCACTAATTTGAATGGTTAGCATTTATGGTCAAGTTTGTAGATTTCGGTTTTATGAAAGCGTAAAACTGAAGAGTTTTTTTATTAAAAAACTAGCTATCTATACCATACTGATTTTCAATAGTTCGTCAACTCATGACTGTCAATTACATTCTCTCCATATGCTTACATGTGTAGGAATTCATCTAAACAATGTTATCAATACGTCAAACATTTAATTTGTTGCACTTATTATCTTATAGTTGAACTGCAGAAGTATGTACACCTTACATCACCTCTATAGAATGTACAATTAGTTTTCACTTCTTATGTTACTTTTGAAAAATGGATCTGTATATTTTATCCTAAAATTAAGTATTCACTGTTGAAAAGTTTTAAAGTCTACAAGTCACTAACATAACTAGTCGTCATTTATATATTAATTATCATGTGCCTTTTAAAGTGGTCAAGGGTATTTCAATAGGGCTTCGTTGTTCTATTGTCTTGTTTAAAATAGAAATAAGCATTAGTTTTAAGTATGTATGATTCTCAGTTCGACTAAGTCTAAAGCTAATCAATAGCAAATTACAAGTGTTTCATAGGTATTATATTTTCTTAACAGAATAATTTAATAGTAAAATCTTCATCCTCATTTTAGTTACTGATAGATCTTCATAAGTCATTTATAATTTGCGTTGATGATCAAGACATTTGTTGATTATTATCCATAATTGAATTGTTGTTGTTGTCGTTGTCGTTACTTACGGGGTTATTTTGACTGTCTTCAATGTTGATCTTATATCTAATGATATTATCATTACAAACAATAATAACATAATGATCAAACCGTCGAAAGTCATCTTCGTAAGTTATAAACCTACAACATCATCTCAAAATACTTGCACATCGCTGTATAATGCAACATGCAAAGTTGATGAGAGGCCAGTCAAAATAAATTTTCATTTAATTCCTTTTGTTGTGAAGTATATTTTGTTGAAAATAAATTTTTTTCACATAGAATCCACAATTTTACTTGCACTTACACTTAATATCTTATTCAACTATGTATCTATAAGTAACTAGGATACTTAATTGAAATGAAATGACTGACTTGAGGTAGTTTTGGTGAAGTTTAGAATTTAATTATATTATGCGTATTCGTCACAGATAATTATTCCCTGGCTATTATTACAAACTGGCTAAACTGGGGATCCTACTATAGGAGGCTATTTGACCTAGTGATGCAAATAGTATATGCCTAGTAATCTGAAGATCCTAAGTTTGAATCTATGGCGGAGTTAAGGGTGTATATTACTGTAATGTCCCATAAAAATACTGAATAGCTGTTTAGTACTCTACGGTTTCCAGTGACACACCTAACCGACAACAATTTGTGGCGAATATAGAACAAAAGTGAATAATTCAAAAATAAATTCTCTCTCACTTTTTTTACCCTCATTTAAATTTGTATAGAAATCCCTGAATCATTCTTTTATCTTCATGCTATTTATGTTTCATTTTCTTATTTTTCTTGATTATTTCTCATGAAATAATCAAAATATAGACAAATTTAAAAATTTACGTAGTAACATGCAATTTTGAAAATTTTACGCATTTATGAAAATACAATTAACTTAAACACGAATGAATATGTTACACATTGGTATTGGTAGGGTACCAATGAAAACCAAGAACGGAAAATAATATTATTTTTTCTTTTAATACGTTTTCTCTTCTGATCAGATTTAACAATTCCTTCTCTCCGTTACATCATCGTTTCTCAAATGGTTAGGTTCAACTTTCGTGTTTAATTAGGTCATTCAAAGTTTAATAACTGAGTTTTATTCACTTTATTCTCAAATATTTCCAACCACCTCTTATTGTGCAATCATTTGACCTCTGATCTCTATTTTGCCTTCTGGTACCTACTCTTGGATCGCATATATATTCACAGCATTTTCTCCAACATTTTAAGCCATGTTCACATGTTTATGTAATCTCGATTTCAACTAACTTCATCCGTTCTCATGAGTATGTAAAAACTTGTTTCAAATATTAATTTTGTAAAAATATTATTCTAGGTTGTATGCAGCTGATGAGAAACCAACGAAATAAAATGAATTCATCTTATTCTGCACAAATATTTGTTCTTGCTCTCATGAAAATAAAGTTGAATTGTTGCTAACAAGCAATATTTATGAAAAGTTTTTTTCTGTATTGAACTTTTCGGGTAGATTTACTTGCAATCTAGTATTGATGTTCAAACTGAAACATTGGTTTAGTTCGTTTTTGTAATGGTATTCAACATTATTATTGAGTCCAGATACGTACACTTGTGCAAGGGATATATGTATTTGATATTTCTAAACTCAGTACCTTAACAGTGAATACGCTGAAGTTTGATACGACCGAGTTGAGTTTAATTTCCAGTGTGGATATTGGCGATAGGATATACCAAAGTGACGGATCTCAAACATAATTGAACTCGTGTCCTAAAATTTACTTACCATCCCCAATTCAACTTCAAAATTGCCATTTATGTCCAATAAGGCACATATTAAACATATATAATTTCTACACTAAACATAATACGTCTACAACTGATGTGGTGATAAAGTATATGTATATCAAAATGATAAGACCACAAAACAACAGTGCTAATCTAGCAGATATTGGTGTGATTGTTCAAGAAAATAACATAGCAACAAGAAATGAATAGAGTTGTTTAGAGAAGTACTTAACCATAAATTTAATATTATGATCACGCTAAGTGATATGATTTAGATTAAAAAACGTTTCTATTAGAATGTAATTTCAATATCTGACTTGCCATTTCTTGGGCTGATATACAGGTTATTATTGAAGGACAGTCGAGATGAGCTACATAATTTATTAACTTGGCTTAATATTCGTGTAGGATAAATAGGTGATGCCTAATAATCTACCAAAATTAATATTGATTGGATGGTGTTTTAATTAGTTTTGGTCTGTGGAATCGTTGCAATTTGATATCACCCAATTAACTTCTTTTGAAGAACAAAATAAAAGCTCGAAGCTGATTTGATTTGGTTTATGATTCTTCAGTTGTGTACACAGACAATCCTACCAGGGGTCGAACCAAGAAGCTTTAGGCCTCTCAGTGAAATGTCAGCTAATTATATTTTAGATATGTCATTTACTTGTTCGTATTTGTAACTGCAATAAATCACAATTAAATCTGTAACAAATAGTAATTATCGTTGCAAATAGTTTAATGTTACCTATATATTTAAACAAAATTTACGAATTTTAAATTTTATTAAAATGTGATTAATTTTTTACGGAGAACATAAAAAATGAATATTGAAAATAAAAGTGATAAACGCGAAAAGAAGTTAAATTGTTGAGATAGTGATTTACCATGCTGGTGATTCGTTTACTTTGAAGTTTGGGGTTCTTGGACTGAAATTCCTGGTAGTGTCCATGATGCATACTACTGTAGAATCACATATCAAAACTAAACAATTATACAGCGTTTTATGGATTCTGATAGTTTTTCTTAACTCAAGTCAATTTGTGTTATCGAATTCGAATTACTATGAATTTTAATGTGTTCCACAACAGCCATTAATGTAAAACTTGTGCATTTTGGAGTTGACTTAGGGAAGCAGTGACTAATTATTCGTTCTATCTAACTGTACTATTTAAAGATATGGGAATAACAAGAAATATTCAGTAAAATAATATAATGGATTTGTGAAGTCTAGTCGTCATTTACCAACAATGACAATAAGTTTAACAAGACTATTTATTATATAACAAGAACCAAATTTATAAAACTTGATAACAATTTCATGTGAGTACTTCAGTACCAAAGATTGAGTATAAAATGTAATACAAAAATGCTGTCAACTACAATTACATGTTTTACTGACTGTTTATAAACGTTGTACTTAATTCATGATATGCGTAAGTTTCACTGAAACTGAATATCTCGAGATTTTATGAATAAAGAAGCTCTTTAAACTATTGATAATGAAAAACCTACAACAAGTTGAAGGAATGTTTAATGATTAAATGATTCTATTTTATTGAATTGAAAGGGTTTTATGAAGATGGGCACTAGATTTTATTGATCGAACTTTTTACAGAAGGTATTCAGTTTGATCGAGTGTGCTCGCTGTCGAAGTATCGCATACTATCACAAAATAGCTGTCCAGTGCTCCCCTAGTTTCAATAGCACTTTACCAACATCCATTTATGACAAATCTAATCTATTTTACGTTCAACCTGACATTCTTCCACATAATACCTTAAGTATCATTATCAAGGTCAGATATGATTTTAAACGTTTCACAACTAATTTTAAATCATTTCTTGACAAAATAAATAACCGAATGAAATTAAAGCAAGTTTCAACAATACAGGTTCAAAACAAATTAGCAATAGTAGTACATACTATTCACAGTAACCATAAAATTGACACAGAAAATGTTTAAACCATTTAGAAAAGTTTTTATAGCTATGAAAAAGGGGGATAGCTGCAGTGTTTTATACTCGCTTAAACCCTACTTCGTTTAATATAAAAGAGGGCGTTACTATTTATAGACCGTTCATCTAAATGTTCACAATTAAATTGATTAAAATTTCAGATGTGTTTAACACACACACAAACTATCGCCGGTCTCCCCACTACACATATAACCTTTTTCATACCCACTGGTGGCTAGTAATCTCTGTTAAACACGTTTCACTTTAAATCCCTCTTGATTGAAAAATAACACTTCTTTAACACATATTGTAGCCGTAATCAAGGTGTGGTAAGAGATGGGGAATGTGTCTTTTGATTTGATTAGTTGTTCACTGTCTATCAAACATGACAGTACGGTGTTGTTGATGTACTTACTTACTCATTTGTCTAACCATACCGGTACATGCTAACTAGCCCTTAAACATAAACACCTCTGAGTACGACCTATATTACTAGCCAACAGAAGCAGTTAAACTGGTACACACACACTGACGATATACACTGCTTAGTTCTGTTATGTAGTAAGTTAATGAACTAATTATAAACAATATAATTATTTTGTAGGACTTAGCGATTGCAAGATAGGTACTCATCCAAGTTCATACATTTTATGGACATGTTCATCATTGTTCTAAGAGGGAAAAATGTGTAAAACGGAAACAATATTTATGAAGTTATGTTAACCTCATATGTTATTTATAGTGAGTTCATCGATTTTTTATAGCGTTTTCCATATATCTGTATGCTTATGTGAGTACACCTATAGACATACATACGTACTATATACAAGAATAGTAATGTTATATTGACTATTGCATAAAGACTACTTATTACATTTGTGAATAGTAAATATTACCAGGCGTCCGTATTTAATCACAAATATGTTAATCACTACAAGTGTACTCTATTAAGTTTAATTAAGTGGATATTTTCAACCATAAAAAATAAATTGAAGTCATAGAAGCTGTTGGCTGGGCGGGGGGTGAGGGATTGTTCATAAAGCTCATTATGTGTGGAATATTAATCATTCTTTCTATTTATTTAGTAAATGAGTATCATATATTAGTGCAAATTTCAGTTAATAAATCATTTTCAACATTTAGATCTATTCTCAACTGTCTCTAATATTTATATTAGTATACCGTAGATTAAAATATCAAATAAAACATAACCTCTATTAAACTTTATAGCCTAGTGGTGAACGCGGTGCCGTTTGACATGAAATCAAATGAATTTGAATTCCAGTATAAACATCAACACTGGGGTGAAGGTGTATCCAGCTAACGAATCCCAAATAGAACGGAACTCACATCATTGATTCCGCTTGTTAACGACAATGAAACTTGAACATTACTTATGATTTATAGCTGTATTGAGGTAGTCTACTCAAGTTGCACATATATCAAGAGAGTTTGATCAATTTCAATCCATGATACATCATTTGGACGATCGAAATGCATTCTAATTATATTCGAACCAATATTCCATTCATTTCAGTAAACTATCGAAACCACTGTTGGTAACGATATCTATTGAAAACATATTTCATCGTACATTAAAATATGATCTTTATCACCACTATCATAGAAACAATAAAATGTACAATGATTTATTTACATTATGAATAATTTATTACATAATTCATTATCTTTTTTTCCTCTGTTTTTCTTCTTTTAAATATTTACTAACATGGTTGTTATCTTTCTTTGATTAATAAATAGAAGAAATACATCTTGTTGTTCTTTTTCTTTCCTTCACAGGATACTTAATCTGTATGTTGAATGGAGGCGTTAAACAAAGAAATTATTATCAAGTAATTTTATTTATTATTTAACATTGTACAAAGTTTACTTTATTTTTTTCTTTTTACAATTTTTAATTGAATTCTATTGAGTAGGTGGGAAATAATTTTTTTTCAATTAATGTGAAATTGATGTTTTCTTGTTCCTTTTGTAATTAAAGTAGTGTTTCTATTAATAAAATGAATGTGATTAAGTGTAGAATAATTTCAGATGATGCTTATTAATTGTATATTAAATAACAATATTTCATAGTAGTACCTCTTTAAAACTAACAAGAGGTCAAATTGTTAATTGCTACATTGAAAGAAATGTAATATGCAGTAGATTCCCTATCATTAAGTAAAGTGTAAATCATGTTTCAAGTCCTTAATTTCAATTATTTCATAGATAAATGACAAAAATCGACATCATTAAACTAGTATCAGGTATATTCACAATTCATCTATTGAATAATAGGCTATATTCGTGATCTTTTCAACAGATTGTAGATGTAATGAGTTAATCTGTTTGAGATCCATCTTTTTGAAAAGAAGATACCCCACACACTTTATCGAGAATAATATGAAAAAGAAGCCTTCACAGACGAAACACACTGTCTTAAAGAAAGAATTATATACAAGCCTCGAAATTAAGGGAGATATTGCAAGCTATATAATCGAAAATTATTTTAAGAGGTCGATTATGAAAACTTTTCCTGCAGCAATTATTTGTATAACGTTCAAGAGACGCCCACCTACATCCCTATGACTAAAACTACCACGACTGATCAATTCAATGTATATTTATCAGTTTACCTGCTATTGTGAAGCTAGGTATGTAGGTCATTCGTTGAGGCCGCTTCTTTATCGTATCTAAGAGCATCTTCCGGCATGGTTGAACAAGGGTCAGTACAGACCAATCTTTTAACCTATCCTGCAACATATAGTGGATTCAAGATATTTAGCTTCGGATTCATCATTTCGCATAATCCACTTAATCTGGTTAAGTAAATTAATAGGTATATATCTGGATTTACTTTTCGCTGTGGAAGCTCTAGTGGTTTCCAATTTGAAGCCTTAGTTATACATACAATTTGTGAGATCTCTTTCTTTACCATAACCTTAATTGAGAGGTGGCATTATTTGATTTATTTGTATGTTTATTTATTGCCATTTTCCATATCTCATTTCCCCCTCCGTTCACGTTTACCATTATTATAATAACAATTACCATAAATTATTATCAGAATTATTATTATCTTGGTATTATCATAAGATCGGTCTCCAGACAAATTTCCTTAATTTTCATCCTAATCTAATGATAATCATAATTACTGCATTTTCATCCTACTGACTGAACAATTTTCATGTTTCGTAAACTCCCTCTTTTAATTACTAACTATTTATTCATAAAACTAGCTAAATAAAAATTTCACGTGGCTACTAATCAGAATTCTTACATTTACTCATTAACCCCTAAATTATCATTTATATGCGTATACGATTGTACAACTTGATAATAAATTCCTTGAAAAGAGATTCCTTCGCTGAATTAACTTGTTTCAGGCAATACAATGACTACTATCTATAATGTAGTCTAAATATGTTTCATATAGTTCAATTTTTAGTGTTGATCGAATGATATCAATATATTTTTTATCATAGTAAATAATTTGGCGTTAGAGTAAATCCTATTTGATATTGAATATTTGGTGGTGATTCATAGAAATATCTAAGTTAGATGGCATTTCGTACCTGTTGACAAGGTTGTCTTTGTGGAACCAATACAATCTGTGTAATTCAAAGCCACCTATGACCGATTGGACAAACCATTTAAATGAATAATTTCATGTCTCCGGTTTCCGATAGGTCGTCTTCGAATAAAAAGTTTCATTTTCCTTGGAAAATTAATTTAATTATTTTAAGAGAAAAAACAAACATTTAATGGGAGCAACATTATTATTCATATTATTTCGTTAAAACTCTCGTCCGAAGCTTGCATCATCAAAATGGATTGAAAATTTAATGAAATATGTTAACAGAATTGAAAAATAAAACAAAATATTGCAAATATCTATGCAACATTTGTCGACTTAGTAACAAAAAAAACTAGAAACGATTGATTACATAATGAATGATTGTTAAGGATCGTTGAAAAGTAAATGAACAGGGCTCATCTAAGATATATGAACGTTCATATAATACCAATAATGTAGTTAAAAACATTTAAGTTAAATTCCAATAGCACACTATTTAAAAGCCACTAAGTACTCCATTCAAACTATCGAAAGTAACTGACAAGATGCTATACAATTACATATCCCTTTAGTTATCACTAGTCAACAAGGCATAATAGACATCAAAACATAAATAGACTTTATTTTTGACCAGAAACAATGTTAAAGAATATTTTATATTAGTTTACTATTGTAATACTGTGTCACGAGTTCAAATAACATAAAAATAAACAGTTAGTATCAAGTTGAAAAGTATCAACTAACTTCAAATTTCTTTTGTCTAGTTAATTTAACTGCTTAAAATTCTACAATATCCAAAGAAATATCGTAGCAGATTGATCAAACCACCATGTTATTCCATGATCAATCATTTTATTGTGTCTTTTGTGTTCAGAGACTTTCATATAGATACCTAATCGTTAACTATAGAAAATGTTTGCTCTATAGGAGTTTTTGTCCAAAAGAAGTACGAATAGATTAACAAAACTTGGGCGCCGTGTGCATGCAAGACATATGAATAAAATATGTTTCTAAATAATCTCAGCTACCAAAATTAAGGAAATTACGACGTTTCACTTATCAACCTGGCTCAAGATTCTTCAGGGAAATAAGCGAAATCGAAAATTATCGAATTTAAATGTCAATAAGAGGTGAAATGTCACTATGAATGTCCAATAGTATGCATAGTGTGAACATATTCCATGAGTCCCTATAAGTGAACTAATGTTGAAATATTGCAAATCAAGGATGGTGTGCATTTCGTGTGTAGTTTCATATTGCAATCATTTCTGTATACACATTGCTTTGAGGTATGTTCACGGAAAGAAATAAACAATCTAAAGATTGACGTGTTAAATCATGTAACTTTGAGTAACAGTAAATGATCATCATGATAATTTTGGGCTGAGCGATGGATGTATATTTGTAACTGGTAACATGTTGAATTGCGTAATTAGACCAAATAATTCTTTATAGGATCAATAAATAAATAATTTAGTGGGATGCGTTTGAATGTTGGATTAGTAGATAATAACTAAATTCATGTTTTAATCATTAGTTACCATGGTATAGCTTACAATATTTCATTTCGTCGGTTAATATTGATGGGATTTGTCCATATATGTAGGGCTTCAGATGTTAATCTTTCTTTATAAGAATTAAAACTCTTTTGAAGGATTTTAGTTTCGTCGAAATTAATAATCTCAGTTTATATTGAAAGTAATACTATTGTCGACTTATTTTCTAGTTTTCTTAGATCCCCAGAGAATTTAGGAATATGCATTAAGCAATTTATACGTCCCTTCACCCTAACATTCAACCGTCATGATGTTTCACCTATTTACATAGCATTACATTTGTTACATTTGATCTCATGTAGCTTCCGTCATTCACAACATTTCAACATTAGTTCACTTATAAAGACTCATGGAATATGTTCACACTATGCATACTATTGGACATTCATAGTGACATTTAACCTCTTGTTTACATTTATAATCGATAATTTTCGATTTCGGTTAATTCCCTGAAGAATCTTGAGCCAGGTTGACAAGTGAAACGTCGGATTTTCTTTAATTTTGCTAGCTGAAATTATTTACGAATGTAAATTTTTTATATAAAAATGTAGTTAAGTTGACATATTTCAGTAATCAAACTATTTCTAATAAATATATTGTTAAATTACTAATCAACCTAATGATTTATGATTACAGTTTGGTTTTGTATTTATTATCAGAAATAATAAAAACACAAAAAACATAAAGGTACATTAATGTAATGAAATATAAACTGATCAAATAAATAACTCTTAGTTGGTTGATTACGTCACAGATTGATGACCACATGGTACTACTAAAAACCAGGAAGCACTGAACAGCTGTTCAGTAATAGCACAGAACTTCTCAGCAGTGTGCACCTTAGGTTTCACCCCCATTGGCTTCAGGCTAGCCAACACCTAACTCTTTACATTACTTGGTCGGTAGCATTCAATGATAAAATTCTAACTTCCATCAATTTATGATAAATTGCGCGACGTCTATCCATCGTCATTGGTGACAACTGTCTCAGTCCCGACAAGTTTGAACTCCACAGGTCACGACTTCTCACTAGAGCTTTCCGAACATAATTTAGTTGGTTACTAGTGAACTGACTATTACAAGTGAATTCAGATTGTTTGTGGAGATTAGTACCATTAATTGATTAAATACATTACAGACTGATGTTGAAATGATACCATTCAAAACCAGAGAGCATTGAGCAACTGTCTTGTTTAAATTTGTTTAAACAAATTCATTTTCGAATTTAGTTTTGACATACTAATTATTTACCAATATTAGTAATATAAACTATTAAATTAACATCATTGTAGAACTTTATAGCATATACTAAAAACAATGCCGTAAATGTTCCATAGTTCGTATATATATTGATTATTTTTCAAGCTTGAGTTCGAGAAGAGAAGGGAGTTTTATTTATCCATATTATTCATTGAATTTTTTACTCTAATGCATTATTATCTGTTTAGTTTATTATTTAATGAGAAAGAATAAATAGACTCCTTAATTAAAATACAGTAGTATAAATGACATTCAACTAAGCATGATAATGCACGTGTGTGTGTGTGTGTTTGTAAATTTTTAATTCATTTACAGTTGATTAATTATTTATTAAGCAGAAATTTTTTAAAAGATAAACATTTTATAAATAAATGAGAGTGTTTGTTTTGACAAAGTTTTAAGTTAAGTGATTTGTTTAATGAATGTGTATATTGTTCAAATGAGATGGTTATTTTTTGTGGAGATCGGTAATTTAGTTGATTGAATATATCACAGATTGATGTTGGTAGGGTACCAGTGAAATTAGGGAGAACTGAACAGCTATTTTGTTCTAGTGTGGAACTTCTCAGCAGTGCAAACCCCAGATTCAATCAACTAAAATACCAACATCTACAAAAATAACTATCTTAACTGAACTATAATAATGAGCTCATTAGTGAGTAACTTTAGTATGTTCCTAAAGCTTCTGTGAGAAGTTGTGACTGGCAAAGTTAACACTTGTCAGAAGTGAGAGAGTTATCACCAATGTTAATCGATGATCGTCGCGCTATATATCACAATTTGATGGGAGTTGGAATTCTATCATTGGATGCCTGAAGGTCCAGTGGTGTAGAGGGTTAGGCGTTCGCCGTTAACCTGAAGCCCGCGTTTTGGAGTCTAGGGTGCATAATGCTGTCAAGTAGCTGTCAAGTGCTCCCTGATTTCAATGGTACCTTGCCAACATCAATCTGTAACATATCCAATCAAGTGAATGTGTATAGACTGAAAAAACATTGAAAACGTCGTAGCATTGTACACGTTTGCATGGCTTATTGTCGATCTCATGAAGGTGACCTTACAACAATATACTATTGACTGCAGATAATACTAAATCCAATTAGTTAAATGTAGTAAGCAATATTTTCTTATAAAGTAAACAGTATGTTTAGATGCGATATTTTTCGAATCAACGATGTTGTATTAGTAGAGAGTTTTGGTTGCAGCTCCTAATTAGCCCGATACTTAGATAAGGCTTGACATCTATCTGACTCCTTGATTCAAATAGACTTGTAAACTAACTTCGATCAACCCTCGGTTGTTCTACAAGGTTCAACTCGTTTTGTAATGGGCGAAGGATTAATTGATATGAGATTATTCATTTCAATCAGCCAGAATCAATTGAAGCAAAGCTAGGAAAAGCAGAGAAGGAAAGGTTTGCTATTTACTCACACTTAACATGTACACCCAGTTAAAAATATACAATAGGTAATATATTATGTTTAGGGTTATCAGTGGCTGCTGCATATTTCAAAATTAAACTAAATTTCATCAACGAAATATGCTGGCCTTCTTGAAAGTATAAACTACTGATTTTTCAAATGTATGAATACAGTAGTTGTCAATTTTATTTTCTATTCGTTAACAATGCAAATAATAAATGGTAACTGTATGTACTAGTAAGCTATTTTAATAGACTTAAACAAGTTAACCTAAGACTACTGAAGTATTCAAATGAAAATTTTATAATTACTGACATATTCTCCTTGTTTGTCTATCATATGAAGAAGCGAAAGTATACACTAACATTTACACATTTTATATAAGGTAGAAAATAAAGAAATATTAGAATGAATTTGTATATTCCCATTGATTTGTTATAGACTGAAGCTAATCAGTCACTGTTGCTATATGTGCATCCTTAGCGAATTGCCTCGATATAGCGATTATTCACAAGTATTATTTAAGTTGGATTGTGACTAGCAAGTGGAATCCACGAC
Source organism: Schistosoma japonicum (assembly GCA_025215515.1). NCBI lineage: Eukaryota > Metazoa > Platyhelminthes > Trematoda > Strigeidida > Schistosomatidae > Schistosoma > Schistosoma japonicum. The sequence goes on along the minus strand of CM046069.1, from coordinate 37,206,662 downwards.
AAGCGTTCTGTTTTATTTGGGACTCGTCAATAGTGACTGACCAGCTTCAGTCTACAACAAATCATTAGGAATACACATATTTATCCTAATATCAATGCGCCCATTGCACAAGTGTGATTGTCTAGACTCAGTAGGCTAGTGGTGAATTTGGTTGCGTTTGACAAGAAACGGACTGAGTTCGAATCCCACTGTGAACATCAACATTGGGATGCAGATACATCCCACCGAAGAGTCCCAAATAAGACGAAACGCACGTAGTGGATTTCACTTGCCAATCACAATCTAACTTAACTGATACTAATGAAGAATTAGTTATAATGGCTGAATCTATTACAACTTTTGAAACCTGCTTAGTGATACAATATACTCTATAGAATCAGTGAACAAACAAGAATTTGTTGCCATATTACCAAATTTACTACTGAGGATTCTTAACAATAACAACAATTTATGGTAATATAACATATAATGCATAAAAAAATTAAACAATAGAATACAGTGTGTTATTCAGACTTACCTTTGTCTTTTTTTAATTAAAATGATTCTATGTAAGTAATAAATCACTATCCAAGTTCATCTAACATAATCACAACTCTTTTTTCTTTTTTCAAAATGTAAACTGATCGAATTAAAACACTACTAATAAGTAGTAGTTTTTATTTAATATAAAAGTTTTAAATCGGAAAAGCAACTTTATTTATTATTTCTGTTCAATTTTTTTTTCTTTTCAAAAAATGTGTTTATTTCAAATAACATACACTAGAAACACACAGTGTATTCACTGTTTTCTATGCGAACTTTTAAGTTATTATCAATACAATAATAATAATGTTAATAATCATTTTGATGCATTAACAAATTGTATTGCTTTTAATAAAAAGAATAATTTGAAGATTATCAATGTTATATGGTTTGTGTAAGTGCTCATTTATCATTGTGTAAAATGTTTCCCTTATCTATTCAATAACTATTGAACAGATTTATAGTTCGTTTAAATGCCATTTGATTTAGATTGAATGATATAACTATATTCATTTAAATATTCTTTAATGTTACTTTGTATACGTGTACATGTCTATAACTATGAGTGTGTATAGATTTTAAGTGAGTTTATGTAGGCGTAACTCTACTCACCCTATAAACTGTAAGGTTGTATAGTAACTAGTAGTATTATTAATCTACAAGTACAATGAAACATGCTAACAATCAACATACAATTGAATATATCTATGTGTAACTATAGCCAAGCACAAGTGTTAATTTTTCATCTCATTATTAAGTAGCAAAGTTTGTGGTAGAGAAAGTAACCATATCAAGTAGCATAGACATATAAGTAGTAATAGTAAATTGAATGGGAAGGGGAGTGGTATTTACACAGACAATATAAGATATAAGACAATATATCTACTAAAACTTATTGTAATAGAGTACTTGACTAAAAATTACAACTTTTTGATTAGATAATATCATATGACATTTTATGGGTAGATAAAAAAAATCTATTTTCAGGGTATTTTTTGTATTCATAACATCATATTAAGTATTCATAAATGGTAAACTAACGGTGAGATTTATAAAACATTAGAATCATGAGAAAAAAGAATATTTCAAGTTGGATTGTGGTTAATAAGTGGAATCCAAGATGATCATTTCATCCTATTTGGAACTCGTCAGAAAAATGCAACCGCATCAATCCTGATGATTATACCATCATTCAAATTCAATTCTTCCATGTCAAATGCTACAGTATTCACTAATAATCTTCTAAGTCCTGACAGTCACACTTATTCTACAAAGGATGTTTATATAATTTGATGTTCTTGCTGACTGAAAGTGATTAATCTCTGTTGTCAAATGTATCGCAGTTTCCAGTTAATTCGCTCAGAGTACACATATGACAACACAGACTATTCAATCCCAGTCAATAACTACATAGACGGAAAGATTCAAATACTTTCATACTGTACTGAGTAACCATTCAGGAATATTTTTTTAATTATGCGATAGTGAAATCTTGAACTATTTTAAAAATGCACCTGTAAAAGTGTTTAATTGCTTTTTTTTCTAAGATAAAACAATCTGTTTACAGGGAGATTTTGTAATTTTACATCATGAAGCTAATTTTGTTAAAGTATTATTCAAAAAGCAAAGATCCCTGAACAGTAGTTGAGTTTTAATATCAGATTCTCTGATTGTGTCTACCTACATTTACACCAAGGACTAAGGCACTAAGATGTCGTAATGAGCTCCCAGCCTTAAGACTTTTAATAATTTTCTTTTCTAAGACCAATCAATTTGTGTGTTTGTTCAGTAGTCTAAAGTAGTGTATACATTGAAGTGTGGCTTATGAACTTTAAAAATTAGTTAGAAAGTAAACACTTCTATTAGAGAATTAAACTGTAATATGATGAAAGTTTGCTTAAGTTGATAGAGTTAAGTTAAAAGCAAAGCAGTACATAATTAACGACATTCAAATGTTTCCTTCCAACAGTAACATTTGATCATAGTTTTATAAGAAAAGTAGATCATTCAATTCTTATCAAATTATTGGATAGTATTTGTTCAGATCATTTCATTTTCATATGTCAATTAAATACTTTGTATGATTGATATGTAGAAATGAATCCAAAGTGCAAGATCCTGACAACAATAATCTATAAATTATTTAAAATTGGATTGTAGCTACCTGCAAAATTCATGAAGTTTGCTTCATTCTGTCTTGACATCATAAATTGGTTATTTTCATATTTGCATTTGAATCCAACACCTATTGTTTTTAATGCTTAGAATTAACTTAACAAGCTAATAAATTCTTATTACAATCGTGAATATCAACGGTAGGAAAGTGCCGTTCTTATCAACTGAGATAGTAAAATAAATTGAGCTGCTTCTCTAAATCTTTCGGTGCATAAAATAACTTTATTGTATTTTTCTAGTTTAATTCATAAGTGAAACAGCAATGTAGCTAAACTTAGTGTACCATACATTATTCGAACTGATAACACCGATGTGACTAGTGGAAAGCTATATTTTTCTTACTAAAAGTAATTTCTATAAGAGGAATATATCTATATTGATAGTTTACTTTACCTTAGTTTATCCGGTTAATAAGCTATAACTTTGGGTCATAACTTCAGATTATTTTTCTAACCATTTATGAATCAAAAGGTTATAACACTAAGCAGGTTATTTATATCCATAAAATACACCGTTATTTGAATGTTTTTGAATCTTCTCGTTGGTTTGATATGGACTGAAACTGACCAGTCTTTGTCGCCAAGTGTAAATGTTAAACACACTGTCATGATACAATTAGAATTCTCAAGTATGATTTAACTTGGATTGTTGTTTGACAAGGAAAATCCCAATTGTATATTGCTTATTAGTTAAGACTCGTAAGCTGTATATACCTGTAATTTAGTGTTGATGTTTACACGAGAACTGAAATTCAATTCATATTAAATTCTACTTGTGAATTTCGGCTCTATTGAGGCTATTTGCTAGAGAAGTACATATGGGAACGATGTCTAATTAGTTTCAGTCCTTATTAAAACAACGGAAGCATTCAAATACGTTTAAATCATATCTTCTTACTCTTTGAACAAGTATAGCTATCTGGACCCATTAGCCTAGTAATTAATAAGGCGTTATTTGACATGTAACTAGCTGAGTTCGATTGTTAATGTGAATAACACCCCAGAAATACAAGTGCATTCGGCTGGCAAGTCCCGAATTGGACGAAACGCGCGTCCTGAAATTCACTTGCCAGCCAGATTTCAAATTAAACCATATACCTTTATGCTACTTTCGCACTTTAGTGGGAAACTGTGAATTACTATATGTTTGATAAAGTGACTTATTAGATTTATTAGTTCTTCTCAGTAGTTTCCATTCGCTAAATCACATTTTCTAGTTTATACTGGAAATGCTAACGTTTAAAACTGTAAACATTGATGTCTTGGTTTTTAAATAGATGGTTTTTATCACATAAAGATTTAAGATGGGCTCTATAAATAAACGAAACAACCTTAAATTTATGCTATTTGTGCACATGACATCAACATTATTTTCATAATAGTTTATCATTAAAGCTAACAGGTGATTTCAAGTTAGTATAACATAGGTACTTTTGAAGGGATTAACAGTAACTAAAAGTATAGGCCTGATAACTTTGTCTAGATGTGGGATAAGATATGTGAATGGAGTGTATAATCCAAATGTTTAATGTCCTGGATACTATCCTTTACATAAGTTTTATTCTAGTTGATACTTATCAATAAGTAGCGTCTTGGAAATCACCAGACATTTGATTCTTTATATTTACCATTTTTGATTTGTTGGATGGTCATGCTGACTTCCTCGACTGGTGGTGGGTAGACATGTGTAGGAAAATCTGTAGATGTTACTTCGATGACTGATGTATTCAGTAGGACTGGTCTATTAAAGGATGCTTCAAAGAAGTCTATCCTCTCCAGACTCTTCTCTGAATCATATAAGTGACTCATGTTTCCATCTCAAGTAGTACATGACGTTGTTCTCCTTTATCACTAACTGTAGTTGGTCTCTAGTTGCACCTTTTCCTTTTAGTGTGAAATAGACATTCCACCTTTCCTGATGTATGAATAATTTTTTTTTCTTGAAACTTTCATTATTTCTAGATTGTTTTCGTCGTATCACAAAGTAGTGATTTCTTTAAAAACATTTATCTTGTGATGTTGAAACTCACTTGTTTGTACTATTGTCTAGAAAAAAAGTCACATCGTATGTGACATCCATTGCTTAACACTTGTCACATACTTTTAAAAATCATGTTTCAGCAAGGAAACTAAACCTTATTCATTTAATTCCTTACAAGGCATTTTGATGGCTTTATAAATAAACCTGTCAATGGAATGTTTAATTAACGTAAAAGGCTATCTTAAAGCATTAGGAGAAATGTTATTTTCTATTTAGTTTCATTGTTATCAAATTATAGTCCTGTGAGTTGTTTAATTCACCGTGCCACATTTATACTTACTAGTGATTAGTTATGTGCATATTTTGTGTATATAATCCCAAAGTCATATTCACTAATTTATAAATGTAGTTATTGTATTACGAATTTTACTTCTTGAAATAGAACACACATTTTCCGAGTACCAGTCTTCAATTGTATTGTGTTTACTGATGATTATCCTGGTTAAAGAATTATCATTCGTAACAATAATAGCTAACAGGTGATGACAAGAAGTGGAGGGAAAAGGGTCTAGTGAAGTATATTCTAGGGTTAATTGTAATATTGTAATATTTTTAATGTTATAAAATACACTATATTTGAAGTAAATAATGTTGATCCATTGATCAGTTTAGCTGCTCCTGTAAATTGACACTTATTAGCAGTAACCATCTTTCCTTATTAATAAATAACAATTTAGTATGACATAACATGAATATCTAACAATCTATTTGTTGTGTCGGTAGAATTTTGAGGGTTTCGTGAGCGAACGCTATTACCGATACTTGTACCTCGGACGTATACCGCGACTTGTTCCCTTCCCAGCCAGCAGCTATTACAAAAGACTAAGCTTGTAGGAAGATTGTATTGTGGAGCAAAAGTGAGACGAGAGAATAATCAACTAGCAAACCAGTGAATTTGTATTTTTAAATAGATCGATTTTTTATATCAATCAATTTACAATGATTATTCATTAAGTGAAATCAATAACATTTAATTAATACAATGAAATACTGTCAAATGTATTTTTAGGGATTATGAATCCCTAACACTATTATCATTCATATATAATTCACATGTTCTTCCAAATTTACTTTAATACAATCAAATTGTTTGAAGATTTATTGTTTCCTGACAGTTTAAAATCTTACACCACCTACACTGAAGCTACGCATAACGTAGAAACATATCCTGTCTTTGCATTTTACATTAAAGTTCAATGTGTTCCAATTAGAATTTTCATATCCATTTATTATAATATAGTTTTTATGAAAGAACATTTTTTTAAAATCACATTTTCCTAATTTTTTTTAAAACTTTTTTTTACTCTTAATTGTTTCCGTTATAGTTTCGTCTAATTAGTTTAACTTGTTTTCATTTAAAAACTCATTTCTAGTTTAGTTCTAAGTTCTTTAATTACGTACATCCTGTTAGCGTTACGTAACACTGTAACAAGTTAGCAACATAATCCAAAATTCAATTGAGATAGTTACTTTTGTGGGTATTGGTAATTTAGTTGATTGAATGTATCATAGATTAATGTTGGTAGGATACCAGTGGAAACCATGGAACACTAAAAAGCTGTTTCGTTCTAATGTGGAACTCCTCAGGAGTAAGCACCTCAGATTCAATCAACTAAATTAACAATATACACAAAAATAAACATCCGAGTTGAACTATAATAATGAGCTCACTACTGACTAACTTCTAGGTGTTCCTGAAGCTTGAGTGAAAAATCATGATTAGTGGAGTTCAGACTTGTCGAAAGTTACACATTTATTACCAATGACAATCGATAATCATCGTGCTATATATCACAAATCGATAAAAGTGGGGATTCAATGATTGGATACCTGGAGGCCAACGAATGCAGATGGTTAGGCGTTCTCCGTCAACCTGAAGCCCGTGGTGCGTACTGCCAAGGAGTTCCACACTAGAATGAGGTAGATGTCAAGTCCTCCCTGATTTCAATGGTACCCTGTCAAAATCAATCTGTGATATATTCAATAAACTAAACAATCCAAAATATTACATAATTGTAATTACTTACTATGTATATTACTTCACAGATTTGAAGCTTATAATGTCTTGATGGTTATAAAAATTTGAGTGTACAGATTGTTGTCAATTTAATTGAGGTGGTTTGTAGAGATTAGATTTGTCACAGATTGATGTTAGTAGATTACCACCGTAAACCAGGAAGCACTGAACAGCTATTTTTCTCTAGTATGGGACTTTTCATGAGTGTGTACCTTAATTCCACTCCACAGGTTCTAGGTCGGTGAACGCATAACCCTCTGCACTATAATAACCAAGTCACTAGTGGCTAACTCCAGTTTGATCCTGGTGTTCCAGTGAGAATTCGTGACTGGTGTAGTTCGGACCTGTTGCGAGTGAGACGTTTATTACCATGGACAATGAGTGGTCGTTGCCAAATATCACAAACCGAAATGGATGGAAATTCCATCACTGGCTGCTAGTTTAATGGTGTAAAGGTTTAGACGTTCGCCGACCTGAAACTCCTTAGGTGGAATCTAAAGTACATACTTCATGAGAGTCCCATACTAGAACGAGACAGATGTGAAGTAGTTCATGGTATTCACACGTACTCTACAAACACCAATCCTTAAGGAATTCAATCAAATAAGGTTTTTAATAACTTCATCAAGCTGACTAACGATTCCGTGTATTCTCTTCTCATATAAGAACTTAAATCTTAGCAACGATATAATCACTCTTCAAAATGTTTAATCACTAGGTAGCGACCAATGTCATGTTTGTCTAACCGTTACTGCTTATCATATTCTATTAGTCTCGCCCCAGTATAAGTTATTCAACATAGCGTGAGCTATTTCGCTGATGTAAGGCAATCAAACCAAACAAAAAGAACCATTTCTCTCAAGATTGGAGGCATGTCTTCTTATCGAGTACTAAATAGTACGAAACTTGTGTCCATGGTTATCTGACTAACATCTTCAATCAGCGATTGTAAAAACATAGTATACGTGATGTCAAGCCAAAGTACATGTAACGGATAAAACAGAAAGATGTATCGGTGTTCGCATTTTTGAAAACAATCTACCAAGTTAAGTTCTATAGTATAGCGCATTTTTACCAGTGCAATAGTTCACCATTTACCTGAGAACGGACATAATGCCGAGACCTCAACATTTTTCAAAATCATCAGTAAATAGACGTATTGAAATCTGTTAAATTTTGCTACAGCGACTGAAATAATAGCGTTTCAGTCAAATGTATGTGTTCAAAAAGATACTATTATCAAGCCTGCTTTACTTTGGCAACTCCCTTAATAAGACTTGGTTACATAGAATTCTATAATGGTAGTTTTTAATTTTTATCATTTGAGGTTTATAAGCTTAGTCAATGTTGTTTCATATTCTTATTGTTATAATATAACTTGTGTCATCAGTCCTCTAGCATTCTTCTCCTTCTATATGCATACAAGAATAGTTTTTGTTTATAATATTTTGTAATGGCTGATCTACAGATAAACACCTGTTTTAATGACTTTCAATCCTCAGACAATTGTTGTCTTCATATGAATCCACATCAATACGTGGAGTTTTCTTTCTTTTAATTATTTAAATTAATTGTAGGTTGCTTGCAATCGATGAAAAACCGTGAAATAACAGGAATTCACAATACTCTCCTTCAATAATTGTTTCACCTCAATAGAATTCATTCAGCACTAAGGAGAAATAGGAGAACACGACGTTGGCCGTTATTTAATCACCAGTCAATGTATACATCTCACTTCAATGAAAAATGAGTAGCTGCACAAATATCTAAGTGGAAACCTTTTCAGACTGTATAACTTGATGACCCAATATCAATTGTTAGTTCTTAAAAGTTGGTAGATATGCTTTGTTGACGAGTGCCGAATAACATAAGATTAGGACTTTCTGCTAACTACCTGTGACCACATAATATAATCAGTCTTTACCAATGATAACGAGAGCACACTGTTTATCTCTAAGGTGTGGTAATTGCATTTCTTTATTCCCAGTAAATATATATATATATATATATATATATATATATATATATATAATTAAAGTGAGAGAGAGCTGTAAATAGCCCCCTCCTCGTAAGAAAATTGTTGTGCACCCGTTTGTTATTGATTCTAACCATATTTATTTTAGTGGACACGACAAGCTGAAAACGCTCGATTAAGCATCACTACTACATTACGACATGGCTCAGCGTAAACAGTCTGTATCAACGTTGGAATCACGTATACTTTCTATTTACGACCGAATACATCTTCCTCTTCACCCATCATTATCTTCTGTTTTCTGCTTTATCAGTACATGTGGGTTCAATCGCTAGAAAGTACTTTGGATATACTACAAGTGTAACTTGGTGGTATACAGAGTACACTTCGTATACATATGTTAAAAGAGTAAGAATGAGAAAGGGTTGCTAAAACACACTTGAATCTTTGTTTGATACCTTTTCAATGGTTTTTATTTCTTTTAGGATGCATATGAATGAATACGCCCACAATTAACCAACCCACACTATAATGATGATAGAAGTAGTACAATAAAATAAAGTAGAATAAATTCATCTAGTTGTATGTTATTTATATTTCTTTCTATAAGCAAAATAAACATCATTAAATGACGTCCGTCCAGAATAATAATAACCCTGAAATAAAAAAATATAATTGGACTCTAGTAAATAAGAACGTGCACGCAATTATATTTTAATTAGGAACAAGTTGATAGGACTGGACAATTAGAATGATGTAAACCAGAAACTTAATAATAACAGTAGAGTATAATGAAATTATGGGTTATATATATGTATAGACAAACCATTGAGGAAAATTGTTTCCAGACGAAATAACTTAACTTAAACAGTCTTATTCATGGTGATTTCATAAATATAATAGTCTACTGAAAGAGTGAAAACCAATAACATTTGAATAAGTGCAGTAATTACGAGTGTCATCATATGAATGTGTATTAGTCTAGAGGTTAATTTGGAATAAAATGAAAAATAATGAATGAAATATGATTTTTCAAATGATGGGAATAACGAACTATGAACACAAAAGTAGCGCTAATAAATAGTGAAGAATTAGATTTGGTGTCACGAACTAACTTGGCTTAGACGACCTTTAAAAACCAGGAAGTAGTGGTCAGCTATTTCTCCCAGTATGTGCTCTTCAGTGCTCCTTGACCACTACTCAAAATCGAGCAAATAACCATTAGGTTTCGAAGCAAATGCAGAGTCGTCAAACAATAAAAATGCCAATCAATCAATGAAAATATTCATTCCAATCGATTCATGATATATCGTACAACTTCATTAATTGTCATTGGTAAGTACGTACCTCACACCTGAAAATTCTGAGTTGGAACAACTAGTGGAGTTATGGGTGTGGGGTGGACAGAATCCATAATAGTTTAAAAAGTCATTAAGTGTTTCCTGGTTATCACTAGTTACCTAATTCTCGATCAGTTCACAATATCAAACCTAATATTCTCCATTACACCAAATTAAAGCAATTTAAAATTAAAGTAATAAAAGTTATTGTAAATAGGTGTTACAGGAATTGTTGAATTTTAATTCGATATCACAAATTGGCTGAATTAGAAATATCAACCGATGGAATTCGGTTCAGTAGTCTAATGTTTGAGGTTTCATGTAAAAGATTAGAGTCATATATACCCACTGCTGAAGAGTCCTATACTGGGACAAAATTGCTGTCTAGTACTTGCTAGTTTTCAGTGGTTTTCTAACTCAAACCAAACCGTGATTTTAAATTAAAATATTAACAATTAGTTCACTGAGTATGAAAAAAAATTTAAGACATTACAAACTTCTTAGGTCACAAGGGAATGTGATCTTATATTTTTTACAGTGAATTCAGCCTTGAATTGTTGATTTGCTAACGTCTCTGCAGTGAACAATTTTAACCAGTTACAGCGAGAAGTTCTATTATTGAGTCATTACTGGTTAAAATATGTGATACAGAAATCATGTTCAAGTTTTTCTACCCGGTTGAACGTTTTAGTTAGCTTCAATAAGATGTTCACTACAGAGACATTGCCAATTTAACAACTCAAACCTGAAGTCTGTACGAATAATTCAGCACACATTAGTTCTTCGTCTACTATGGTTTTTCATACATATAACAGATTCAAAATTCATGCTAATATCTTCTTTTTTCCCTTGACAGTCTCTATTTACCTTGCTTTTATATTATCGCTACTTACCATTGACTGATTTTATTATTTACATGTTAGTGTAATCTATGTGTTTACTGAGTCATCCACTGTTGTTCTTGGGCATTTCAGACTTCAATAGAGATACCGGTCTTTACTTTCTTCTCAAATATAGTGTACCGCCAGCATACATACAAATCACTACAATATTCAGTAGTCATTATTTTGTTTAAATTGTTTGTTTCCTTAGATTTTAAAAACTCCTTTGAAAATAATAGCAGCTCATATATTTGTTCATTCATTTATTAGTGATATTGTTAAAATAAAAGTATCATCGTAATATATCACAAAATTGATTGTATTGGAAATTTCATTAAGTACTGGCTCACCGATGTTGATAGTTAAGATTTCTCTGTGAAATCTTTAGATTCTGAGTTCCTTTACTTGGTGGGATTGAGAAATTTCACAACTAAGGTGTCCTATACTACAATCTAACAATTTCTCGGTATTACCGAATTTTTTAAATGGTATCCAACTAACATTATTCTGTAACGATTACAAACAACATACTACTGAATAGCTTAGTGAGTAAGTAGTGATTTACAAACTGTTATCAAAATGATATCAATATTCAATTATGAAATTAATTATTCTGTCTAAATACGTATTTACCGACATAGATACAAATGGTTCCACTGACATATGTATACAAATTATTGTATAAATGGTGTATGTATTCAGAAGAACTTTAAGATTTAAAAGTACCTGAGGATTATTCAATATAATACAAAATGTACTATTCAAATTAATCATGGCAGTAGAACTCGTTACATTAATAAGAGAGTTGTTCAATGCGTAGAAAGTAAAGAATGAAACAATGTCTACTAGTAAAATACTGAATATTGTCTGCACAAAGTACAATATATGTAATCTATTTCATAGCCAACATACACAATAGTGATTCATAAAGAAACATAATTTAGCCTATTTCATTAGAACCTTTCAACCATATCATAAAATACAACTGTTTGTGTTTAATTAAAAAGAAAACTCATTAATATACGCATAAAGTTATTCTGTAACTTCAGTAACTTCAGTATCTAGTGCACTAACAAACATTTTGCCTGACTGTGTGTATGCGTATGGAAAGTGAGTTAGAGTAGAACGACAGAAAAATAATGGGAAACGACAAATAAAAATTCATGCTTAATAACTACAAAACTAAATTAAAATGTCAAATGTTACATTTTAGTGTGTATTTTTTCTACAGGTGTCTGTGTGTATATTTCACATTACGTAAGCTTACTGAAATTAGTCTGCTTCTATCAAATGGCAACAATTAAGTACATTTATGCTACTAATCAATAATGAAAATAGACCATATATTAGTAATAGTACTATTACTAGTGTTAGTAGTAGTAGTAGTAGGAGGAGGAGGAGGAGGAGGAGTACTGATGACAGTATCAATTTATTAGGACCAGTTGAAAAGCATCACACATTTGCTTAGAATTATCAGATTCATTTGAAACGATTCACCTTTCCTATAAACAATACTTGAAAATTAACCAATGAAGCCCATTTTCAGCTCTGAAAAATAACTTATTAATTACTTAAAACACTTACTGAATTATGTTTTCCTTAAAAACTAATGGTGGTAAAACTTAGTTACTAGAAAAAAACCGGTTTGTAGATCTATTAATGAAGGACTATTGTTCACTATTCAGAACCATTTCAATGATTTCGAAGCACAAAAAATACTCAGGAGGAAAACCTGTGGAGTATATGGTATGATATAACACGCCACGTACAAGGCCCTGCCTTGTGTATAATGGTAGGTGATATTGTCTGGCTTCCTTAAAGGAATTAAGTGAACAGAGAATCTAACATCCGACTAATTGATTGAAAATTAGATATTTAAAATGCTCATCCACCAATAACATGATAACAGACGTGTAGTATGTAATTTTCATCAGCCGCTACATCGTCCATTATATTCATCATCGTACGCAATTAATGGAGTATTGCCCGTAACCTATTAAATATGTAAACAATGACCTGGAATCGACAAGTAAACATTTTTAACGACGTATTTATAAGTTAAACTGCATCGATCTATACTTATCCTAAAGGAAATTATGAATACAAAATACATTTATCCGGAAATCCTTCATATGTGCGTTCAAGTGTTGAGCAACCTTTTACAACATTCTTTCTCAATGGTAAACTGACCACTTCTAATATGAAGTGCTATTTTTTTACTAATTAAAAGTTCCTTTAGCTTGAGTACATATACAGATAGATGATAGAATTTCCAAATGTCCCGCCACACCAGAAAATACAAGTATTCAGGAAATCAAGAGAAACAATTTGCATTGATTTTGGTATACTTGATTTGTTAACATTAAATTAATTCAATATAAGATATACTTCAGAGTTAATACCATGACATCTAATTGTATTAATTAATTTAATCAAATCTTAAACTCAGTTTTTGTAGAATAATTTTTCATGTTGATTTAAACGAAAAAAATTATTCTGATTGATAATTTCACCTTACTAATGATTTGATTATTTCACATTGTAATCATCATACACGTATTATTTAAGTTGGATTGTGACTGGCAAATGGAATCCAGGACTCGTTTCGTCCTGTTTCAGACTTGTTGGCTTGTGAATAATCGCTATATCGAGGCAATCCACTCAGGATGCACATATAGCAAAAGAGACTGACAAGCTTCAGTTTATAACTAATCAATAGGAATATACAAATTCATCATATTCATCATACAAGTTTCGTCTTTTGCACTAGTTATTGGTTAGGGAAGAATCAAAGCCTGGTATTCCATCTGAAGAGTATTGATCAATGATAAACTTTATTAGTAACCATACCGAGTGTAGTAGGCATCAAATATATAATCAAATCAACCTAAATCTATTAGATGCATTTGTATATCGAAACATAATATACCTTAAGTACTCAAGAATTCCTACAAAAAATGTATCTATGCGTGACTGAGTTTAATCAATTTCTATTTTCGGAAAGGTAGAATTTCTCCCGTTAATTGCAAATTTAAGAGTTAAAAAACCTGACTTGAATTTCTCCGATAATAAATGTTTCGTTCTAGTATCCTACCTGTCACCAGTGTATATTCATTTCCCAATTGTAAGGAAGGGGTGGTTATTGAGGAAATCCGGAGATTTTAAGCTTCATGTTAAACGTTTAATCGTTAAACCGGAACCTCATAATTGCTATTTCTAACTCCAACCATTTCTTAATATTACATAATCCCTTTCATTCGTCATTGGTGATATTTGTCTCATGACTGATGTATCATGTGCCATAATCAAGAAGTAGATATGTACAAATAAAGGTATTTAGTCACATATATATACGCTTACATTATTCAATCAACATACGATAGGAAATGAAATTAATTGGGATAAAAGTCAGTTCTGACAAAATGACATCAATGAGAAAGCAATAAATGAAATCAATAGGAAATTTTCACATATCATTCCTTGTTTTCAAACGATTGAAGGAAGATTCTTTCTAAATGGACTTGTAGTCAATGTTTCATGTTTTATTCATAGTAATTCATAGAAATTCAATCGTTTTTAAGAATGAAACTTTGTTATGCATTTGATTTCCGCAAGTCGTAACAGTTAAGTACACAGTATCAATGTTAGTTTGTGCTAATTACTTAAACCTGTTGATTACAATAGGTGTTAAGCATAAATCTAGGTTAATCATGAAGAGACATTATTATAAATACTTGTATCCTTGTTTTAATGTTAATATCGACTGATATTGATTAGTAACAGTTACCATATTAACATACAGATTGGATGTGATTCACAAGTATGATTGAAGTTGGGTTGTAGATTTCAGTATAAACACTGAAATGCACGTCCATCGAATCGACGAAACATATTCCCTAGATTCTACTCACTAAGAACAATCGAAGTTTATTTTCCTTTTTGAGTTTTATAACAAGATGATCAAATCTAGTTATTTACCAAAAAGATAGTGAAAACTGTGAAACCAGTTCATACTAGTTTTGAACTGCAACAAAGTGCGAATCCATCACCACAAGGAATATTGAACCCAAAGTTTTAAAGTTAAACAGAAAATGTGTTATTATTTAATCGTTAACTTGGTCCTTATTTATAACGCTGATTAATCCATATAGATCGTTCAATAATATCGATAATATATGATTTATTATGAACATTGTTACAATCAACAAATCACATTACTTGTAGGAAGATAAATAAACAAGCAAAAAAAACCTACTTAACAGTTAAAATTAACTGAAAAAAAAATGAACAGTTTTGGTTGTGCTTTAACTGTTCCTTTTCTGGAAACGAATTATTATCATCCTTTTTAAAACATATAGAAAGTAATTAGGGGTTGTGGAGATCGGTGAATCTTAATTCGATATCATAAAACTGGTTTAAATTAGACAATCATTGACCATCAGTAAACACTGGACAGCCGTTTCATCCTAGTATGGGACTTTTCAGAAGTACACATCTACGATTACTCTATGGATTGAACTCGCGATCTTTTAGCTCCTTGGCAAACGCTTTATCATTAAACCACTGAGAAGACACAACCAGTGGAGTGTGAGGTAGTTACTCACCCATACCAATGAATAAGGTCGTGTAAATATATTGTAAATTGACTGAATTAGTAACATCAACCGTTAGTTGACTACTCAGTGGTCTAATGGTAAAGCTTTCGCCGTGGAGCCAGTGGGTTTTGGGTTTGGTCTCTGATAGGGTCGTGAACGCTTACTGCTGGAGAATTCCGTACTAGGATGAAACAGCTGTCTAGTGCTTCCAGGTGATTATTGGTTGTCTAATTCAGACGAATTCGTAATATCGAAATTGACAAACACACCAGTTCTATTTCATGTGACATCAAAAGCGACTGATAATGCAATTTAAAAAATTTAATTCATCAATAATAATAATAATAGCTTTATTCAGTAGTATGTTTAGTACAACATGAATTTTTAGCATACAGTATCACAACAAATTACTCATGTACCACGTGCACATCTGAAAAATTATATATATATATATATATAGTCGTGCTCATAATGACGTCGTAGTTCTCAGCACCCACTTTACTAACAGCTTCCAGTACCAACCAAGGTAATCGCTTCACATAATATATTAAACGAAAAACACTATTTGATATACGCAAAACATACGAAGATCAACGTAGATCAAAAGTAAAAATTACATCAAGATAAGTAACAATCGATGTAGTCTTAATTGTAGAGTCTCCAATTTTACAAACACAGTGCAAATTCACAAGAGCATTTAGGTCTTTTTCATGTCTTAAACTGAATCTACAATGTACAAAATAGACTATTGATTAAAGTTATTATTATTACTATACATATAACAAAACTTCAACAAAAGCTTGTTATAATATCTATAAAAGGCATAAATAAGCTGATCATTTTATGTGTTATCTTAACAATAAAACAGATGAAATTTAAATAGAAAGTGACAATCACGATTAACTAGTCAACTACCTAACACTTTTATGGGTTTTAAGTAACAAACTTTATAATTCATTTAATAAATCTTAGATATATTTATCGCTTAAATTGAAAGTTATTGCGGATTAATACGGTGTATAATTTTGAAATACTCAGATAGTAACACTGTAGTTGCTGCGATATTTTCCTCCTTATCAATCCTTTGTAACAATGAAAGAAGAATTTATTGGAATGCATGCATCTACAGAGGATTACTCATTCATCACTTCTATGAAGTGGTCAATAATAATAAAAAAAAACCCCACCAATAATTTATCTAACTCAAACAACAATACTTAGTCTCTTCACATTCTCAAAGATTCCTCTTCATTCCTACTGAAATCGATTTGTTTATTTAGTGCAACTTGATACTTAGTAGACATTTAGACGATTCCTAGAATAGTTTCTCATTTATCATCATGATATATGATGATTTATTACTCAGCATACAAACAGAGGAATGATACTTGAAAACAATGAGAATGTAATTTGACTATGTAAATTAACTAAAAACATGCTTTCACAAGTCATGTTATCATTCTCAATAAATATCATAATGAGTTGAGATGTCAAATCAGACATTAATCTCTTCTTAAAATAGTGAGTTCAATAAAGCTGATGTTGATGGTGGGGATTTGTGAGGATAAACTACTTCACGTAACATTTCTATTCTAAGCATAGAATATTATTGTAGACTAAAATAAAACTATCTTATTGTAATTATTTGTATGTTTTGGCATTCATGTATACATTAACTGTTCTCATCTGTATATTATCAAGAATTTATGAGTAGATGTATATATCTGGGTTTTCTCATATACTGTGGAGAATATTGATGACCATAAAACGAACTCAACATACATTGTGCTTGTCTTGTGCTGTACTATAAGTAAAAATTGTTGAAATCTAGTAAGTATGCATATTTCACTATTGATTAAGTTGACAGTAGCATAGATTCACATTCGATGTTCGTATCTTTTTCATTAATGTACCATCAACAGGAAGTTATTCACTAACTACATTACTGATTCATCCCTCTTAAAATTAATTAGTCAAATGAATGTTTATTGCTTTCAAATATTCAATTAGTATGCCACAAACGTAACTGAGTTGTGACAAATTGGAACACTGATTTAATTAGATACATGACAGATGCAGTAATCAAATAAGAATGAAATGATTCAAAGATACAAACATGGACATTTTCAGTTCAGTGGTGAGTATCACATGATTAATTAAGCTGTGATAATCAATGAGAAGGAGAGTTTTTCTAAATTTCTAATTAGTTTCTGCCTAACTGCTGGATTAATTAGATCTATTTCAGCATAATTATTGATTTCTGGTTAATTCACATCATGCTTCTTCTGTTTTTTGGTCATGTGTATCATTCAAATTATCTCATTTGTACGTGTATCTACAATTTCCATCCTCTCTTAATGTATTTGTGGATTCGTCATGGAGTTTGATTGTAATCGGTGATCATTCATACATAAGTGAATAAAATGGTTACTTAGCCCGATTTCTTGTTTCTCGCAACTGAAGTATTCTTATTATGCACACGATGTTAGTCTCCTATAGATTTACATAAGATTAATTGAAGTGATTTCACTGGCCTTTAGATCTCAAAAATTTTATTTTACTGACAACTGAATAGAACAACAAGTAAGCTATGTTTGTTTGAAATATCTAAATAACTGTCCACAATTACATGATTACAGGGAAACTCGTAACCACTTTGTTTTTGAATAAAATTGATTTGTAGCTAGTGATAGAATCTAGGACGTGTGTTTCATCCTATCTGAGACTAATTACCTGGATATTCATATGATGTAACAACAGTGACTGTTTTGTCGCTTCAATATGAACAATGAAACGATACAAATACATACAAATGTGTTATTATCACTACAATTTATAAACTCATTAATCGTTTAAAGAATATATTTTACTATTCATAAATTGTATTGTAATATTATTACTTTTATTATTAGTGCCTATTTCATCCATAACATACTACTTCTAAATTATTTATAATCCTCTGACATTTGTGTAATCATTCAAGTATGTTTCATTTAACATTTATAGCTTTGTTTTCGATGGACAAGTCTCTGAGGCGTTATCTGGGGAGTTCACTGCTAAGGAGTCCCATATTAGGAAGAAACAGCTGTCCAGTGCTCCCTAATTTTAAGTGGAATCCTACCAATAACATTGTAACGAATTCAATTGACTAAACCTAATACCAGTCTACACAAACCATCTCCCTCCGATCCCTATTATTACTGAACAGCCCAACCTACTCTATAATTGCTTTTTTATGTTTAATAAATTAATGTCAATTATTCATGTATTCATTATCATCACGATTAAATATTGATTGTCTGTACAGACAGATATGATTTCAGGTAGAGAGGATATCGGTTAGATAAGTGGTCGGAAGATGTTTATTCGTATTATTATTATGCACCAGAAGGTTAATAGTAAGTATGCTTGATGAATAATGAACTTGGATATTTACAAACCCAATGTCAATGATATGACAAAGAAGAAAATTAGCTCAATAAAATTGAGTCCACTGAGTCAAATGATTTTATTTTAAAGATTTTATTGTCTGGACAAGCAGTGAATACTTCACAATTTAATGATATGACTGACAGAATACAATTTGACCAGGGTCTATTTCATTTTCATTTCCACTCTATATTCAGTTATCATTAGAAATCATAAAAAAATATTGTCGAAATGTAATGCATGTACACGTACAGTTAACGGGTGTTCTTTGAGCTTGAAGTTAAAGTTTAGAGTGATGTATTTTTTCGAAATAAAAACCTTTTGGATGAAATTAACTGCATTCTTCTAATTTTCTCTTCTAATGGTAAAATTGCATAATTTTTCAACAGGCATAAATATCAGTGAAAGTAAAATGATTCCCTTACTTAAAAAAGGGTGTAGAATTCATTGCCAGAAATTCTATTCTAAACAGTTCCTTTTTCATTTATTTGGCAAATCTATGACGAGGACCTCATTTCTTACTCCTGATATCTAGATAACAATTTTAAAAAGGAATGAAACATGCTTCATATAATTTACTAATTACCAATACACAAATCATAGTCAAATTATACACCCAAGTACTATTGTAGTATTTATTGAGGCAATTAAATTGATCATAAGTATTTCAAGATTTGATTTTCGTCAAATATATTGATTAAAGTCGACAATGGCTGGTCCAATCATGTTGGGGGGGGGTGGTTAAGTTATGGTCAAGTGACCCTAAGGTTTTCCGTTTACATTTTCCGGTGGAATCGTTGGTGCTCAGTGTTGAAGAGTTTCTTACTAGAACGAAATAGCTGTTTAGTGCTTCCTTATTTGTAATTTATAATGAATAAATACAATGTGTACGTAAATATTTATTTATTAGTAACATAATGTAAAAATATAACTGAGTTTTACATTAGTAGACTAATAGTTTTGATCTTCAGCTCATGTTAACATGTACAAACAAGTATTCTAATAGAAACCGCTAATAAATCGCCCGGCTCGATTTCAAGATATAATAACATCGAAATCGAACAAAATGTTTATATAATTCCTTCAGATTTTCAGTTGAACTAGAATACATGTCACATTTCTTAGAAAACGCTTAACTATCAGGATAGCTAATCCGGTGTCTAATGCATTGTTTGCATCTGAAGCCGTTGTGTTTGATTCCTTAGTCGGATAAACGGTGTACACTGCTGACGAGTCTTATACTAGAACAAAAGAGCTGTCTGATGCCCACTTGTTCTCATTAGTGTCCAGATGAAATCAATCAATGATGAATGAAAGCAAAAGATAATGTAATGAAAAGTTTCTCTTCAACTCATAAAAAGCCTGTTTTAAGTTCAACTGAATGATTAAGAAAATCGGCGCCACTAACATGCAGAGATAGGTAGTATATAATACCACAGGCTACAGCTAATTACATACATTCGAGATTTGTATCACACAAAATTTGATCAAAATATTATCATCACACAAATGTTTCGCCAATAGAAATCTTATCCACATAACTAGAGCTTGCTAACACACAACACCTCAGTAATGATAAGAAAAGACTAAGATTATCTGAAAAGTTTTCAGTGTTCAATATGTATTTTCTATCAATCACTTTTAGCCGACTTTCTATTTCCTTGAAGGATAACTAAGGCATATTAAAATGTAACTTCTGTTAAGGATTTCATTTCAAACTGTAACTTTCACTATGCTCGTGTTTTATTTTGATCTACGTTACACTAACATTTTCATAGCAGACAGATACATATCAATTGAAGAGTGAGGTTTTTCTCCGAAAAATTTAACTATAGTTCTAAAACAATGAGATTCACAGAGCAGTTTTCAATGTCACGGTATATAATAGAACAAATGGTGTTGGTACTTGAAAGCATGCTTCGTATTATAATAACGTACATGCAAGATAAGTGAATGCCTAGAAACATAATAATTCTCACTCATCGACTTTAAATGTCTAAAGTTTAATGTGAGGTATAATGTGGTAGGCATAAATTCAAATTTCACCAACGCTGTCTAAAAATATCAATAAGGAAGTGGTCATTTTCAACGGATCTAAACTTATTGTAAAACAAGTCACGTATTTGCTAGTCTGCTGGCTAAAAGAAGTACCAATAACAACTGCATCAGTGTTATGTAATGTTGGTGACGTAACATATATACAACAATACGAGTACCACTTTGATACCTTTCTTGAAATCCCGATAAACACGAGTTTTCGTAGGAAGAATTAAACGGTTAGTCAAAATCAATGAATAGACCATAAGTTAATGGAAGTATGGTTGTGGGAGTAGAGTAAAAATAGATTTCGCATCCTAATTTTTATTGAATATCGGGAAGTAGCATATATCCCAAGGTTTAAAATACTTTAATAGTATCTCTGATGAATAAGTTGCTTCTCCCCACTTGATATTTAAAATATAGGTTTCACCAGGAAAAAACAATATATGACAATGACTGAAGGTCTTATAAGTGCCTTCTCCTACACGAATATGAACATCATGTGGTGATTTATACACAGAGTGGAGTATACACAGACAATGTAGAAGAGATGTGGAGTATAAGAAGGAAGTACGTGAGACTATATTGTGCTTAACCTGAAAGGATGCTGTACAGTCAAATGGACAAATTTATTTCGTACATTCTTTGTATTTAATGAGACAGAACTGTTTAATAACCTGTAATTCTTGGTTAATAATGCAAATTTAGTGTGTCTGCTTTGGTTTTCTTCATTTATAACTTAAATCATAAATGAAAAACTTATCAATAAAACACTTAACTTTTACTTCACATTTTCTATTACTCGTAATGACTAGTTGATTAATTGTCATTACAGATCGTCACAATAGTATACCACTACTGGAATCTTTTATGACAATTTCTCTGAACTACTCAACTAATGACTGGAAATGTTAACTACAAAACATCTAGTAAAACTTTGAAAATGTCACCAATAAACTCAATGTATTTTTAAATCAATCATATCGTAATTTACAATTAAATGGTTGAACTATAGTGTTAAATAAATAATTCAATTGATGTTGACTTGTATAAGAAGAATAAAGGGCGTCAATCATTGCATTTTTCGACGATTATCACTTGTATTTATCAACTTAATTTAACCTTTACAAGTAACTTCCAGTGTTTTTATCTGTTGTCTAAGGTACAATATTCAATATTGTTGGCGTGTTCAATACATTTCTGGATACATTAAATATGAGTCATGTTAAAATGAAAGGATATTGGAAGATAAAATTTTCAGTTTATCATTTATTATTAGTAAATATTCAATTGATTGTTCCTTTGAGTGAAAATTTTCATCAATAAATAGTTCAACTTGTGCTTACTTCTTTGACTAATTGATACTTTCAATAAAGTTGGTATTGATGATGCAGATCGGAGAGTAGGAAAAAAATCAAAATAATCAACTTTCTTGATATACTCAGAATGTAACTAGCAGTGGAGTCCATGATGTATATTTCATCTTATTTAGAAAATATTCGTTATATGAGATTTTTCATGATTTTAGAAGTATGTAAAAGCAGGTCATAATAAATGAAGATTCAATGTAATCTACATGACAATTCTAATACTAAAGGAGATAAATAAATGTTAGTGGGATATATTCGGATGTAGAAATTGTAGGTGTAAGCTAACATGTGAACTATGGGTCTAGTATAAATAACAAAATAAAGTGAAAATGCTGTATAAAAGAACATTATGCAAGTAACTAAGGTCATGACAACTTAACAGGCTGTACAAAACGTTTTTGTTAGTGTAAGTCTGGTTTTAAAATGCCCTATAACTAGGGCTTCTAGAATACAATGGATAGGTGTGTAAATACCTCTAGATAGATTAAATCTAATTTTAGAATTAGATTCATATTATCCATGGTCATGGTCAATCACATGATACAGAATAGGAGATCTTATACTTTTCAATTGTTCTTTACTGTCACGATGGTTGGTTCTTCTTTTTGTCTTTGGAAGTATAACATAGAAGCATTGAAGATATTCAAAATAAAACAAATTTTTCAGATGCATGCAAAAACAGTTTATTAGATCGCTGTCGTTCCTATGGCCTTCGTTTATTTTATACATTTTTTTTCATGTAGCATTTTATTTATTTATTCATTCAATTTTCTCTATACCTTTAGTTCGCTTACTATCCGGCCCCTGACATTTCTACATTTTAGCGTATTTCACTAGCATCCGTTCATTCCATAAAGTATATTATTATTATTATTATTATTATTATTATTATTATTATTATTACATAGATTGCAGCGAATCTTCATTTATAATGGTCACCATTTGTTTCCTTGTGAAAAAGTGATGAAATCTCTCATCTTGTTGTTGTGACCTTCAGTCATCCATGTCATGTTTGACCTCTCTGGTAACTTAATTATTAAGTAATGTCCATCTAATCGATTATTATGATTACACACAAATGATTTCCGCCTGTTATATGCATACACAATTCAATGTAAAATTTATTTATCACATTATTTTACACAAATTACGAATGTACAGATAGTGAAGACGGGATCGTGGAAAAAACGCTTTCTTTATCAAATCACTTTTGTCAGTTCAGAGTGGAAGGATAACAAATTTAATGATGTAATTAGGCAATTTTATGTCAACATAAACATATTCATTTATTTATGACTTCTAAATGGTAATCACTGTGTCCATAGCATCATTTGGTTAATCATTTGGAGTTGTCTTCATGAATATCTCAATACCTGTGAAATTTATCATCTGACACACCACCACTTCATTGGTATCGATTTTATTATTATTATTATTATTATTACTATTATTGTAGATTATGTATATACTAGTATAAAGTCTTGATTGAATAGAAAATCCCACTTGTTGTTTTCATGATAATAAAGTGTAAGCAACCGATTGTTTCGTCATAGCATAGCAGTTTGTACTAAAACCTAATTCAGGAAAGCAAGCGAATGCTTAAGTCTATTAGATTTTATGGCAAGCTTGCTACTCATGGATCACTGATTTGGGAACCATATAGTTTCTTGTTTCGATCGATTTAAAATATCTCATGACTCTCATTTATATTGTACCTGAAACAATCGCTACATGATTTAGTCATCCATTAAAAACTAAACATTCTCCACTAAAATCTAACATAAATAATTTGAATGCGTTTGAATCTTCCAGTTGATTTGATATGTATTGAAATCGATCAGTCTCTGCTGCCGTAATTAATCTCTGATTAAATTGTCTCGATACTGTAATGGTGAACAAATATGATGATTCCTAATGTATATAACTTGTTACCTAATACTTCAGAATAGGCTTGTACATATGTACCCGTTGCACAAGTGTGACTGTCTGGACACAGTAGCCTAGTGGTGAACGCAGTGGCGTTTGACACGAAGCGGACTGAGTTCGAATCCTAGTGTGAACATCAACATTGGGATGCAGGTACATCCAGCCGATGAGTCCCAAATAGGACAAAACGCGCCTCCTGGATTCCACTTGCCAGTCACAATCCAACTTAAATATGACTTGTTACCTGATAGTTTACATTAATAATATAATACATCAGAATATTATTTTAAACATCATTCGATTATGTAATATAAATCGTCATACATGTACACATACAAACAGATCACTGATACACAATGTTATCCCTGATTCTCATTCCCAGTATGGTACTTCTACATTATCACATTGTTGTGATTACAATTAAACATAGAAACGAGACGATTTGATGAAATAGGTGAACAGTGGATTAAACAACAGAAACAATAACAAATGACTAACCAATTAACTGACTGACTAATGCAGTTTCCTTTACTAAAATGATTGTATGATTAGTCTGGAAATAATATTTGTTAAAGTTATTATGAATAATCTGAAAATCCCAATATTTAATTAAATGAAATCTATATGAATACTAGTAATATTATTATCATTATTAGTATTACGGTCATTGTATATTTTACTACAGTCTATAATACATTACCTATGATATAACATTGTGGTTATTTCAAAAGTACTTACTTACTTACGCCTGTTACCCCTCTCGGAGCAGCATAGGCTGCTCACCAGTCTTCTCCATTCAACTCTGTCCTGAGCAGTCCTTTCCAGCTGTCTCCAGTTACTGTTCATCCTTTTTATGTCTGCTTCCAGTTCTCGACGCAGGGTGTTCTTTGGCCTTCCTCTTTTCCGTTTTCCAACAGGATTCCAAGTTAGTGCTTGTCTCGTGATACAGTCTGATGATTTCCGCAATGTATGTCCTATCCATTTCCAACGTCGCTTCCTGATTTCTTCTTCAGCTGGAAGTTGGTTTGTTCTCTCCCATAGTAGGCTGTTGCTGATGGTTTCCGGCCAACGGACATTCAATATTCTACGTAGACAGTTGTTGATAAATACCTGTACTCTCCTGAGGATGTTTGCAGTAGTTCTCCACGTTTCAGCTCCATACAGAAGAACTGACTTGACGTTCGAGTTGAAGAGTCTAACTTTGAGGTTAGTTGACAGTTACTTGGAGTCCTAAATATTTTTCAGCTATGGAAATGCTGCCCTTGCTTTGCCGATCCTTGCCCTTACATCTGCATCGGATCCTCCTTGTTCATCGATGATGCTCCCCAGGTATGTAAAGGTATCCACTTCTTCCAGAGTTTCACCATCAAGTTCAATTAGGTCCGTGCTCTCGGCGTTGAATTTGAAAATCTTGCTCTTTCCCTTATGTATGTTCAGGCCTATTGATGCTGAGGTTGCTGCTACTTTGGTTGTCTTCACTTGCATTTGCTGTTGTGTATGGGATATAGGTGCCAGATCATCCGCGAAGTCCAGATCATCAAGTTGCATCCTACTTGTCCATTGAATCCCGTGCTTCTCCCCAGATGTAGAGGTTTTCATGATCCAATCGACCACTAGGAGGAAGAGGAAGGGCGAGAGCAGGCAGCCTTGTCTGACACCGGTTGTTACTGAGAATGCATTTGTCAGCTGCCCTCCATGCACAATTTTGCACTGTAGTCCGTCATAAGAATTCTGGATGATGTTGACGAGTTTCTCTGGTATACCGTAGTGTCGAAGAAGTTTCCATAGTGATCTCCTGTCTACGCTGTCAAACGCCTTCTCATAGTCGATGAAGTTGATGTACGGTGACGAGTTCCATTCAATTGATTGTTCAACGATGATGCGTAGTGTTGCGATTTGGTCTGTGCATGACCGATCCTTACGGAAACCAGCCTGTTGATCTCGAAGTTGAGCATCCACTGAATCTTTCATTCTGTTGAACAACACTCTGTTGAAGACTTTCCCTGGTACTGACAATAGTGTGATTCCTCTGTAGTTCTCGCATTTGCTCAAATCCCCTTTCTTTGGTATCTTGATAAGGTATCCTTCTTTCCAGTCTACCGGCACCTGTTCTTCCTCCCAGATCCTCTTGAATAAAACGTGGAGCATCCTCGCCGTTATGTCTATGTCTGATATGTCAAAAGTAGTCAATAATAAACTGATTAATTACTGTCATAATATACACCATTTAATGTTGGAACGTAGTTTGTGTTAATTACGAAGAGAAGTGGTACTGATTTACGCAAACAGTTACTAATCTGTTATCATTGCTGAGTGTTCTGAACATTTATTTACTTCATCTGAATATGCTTAAATATAGAAATGATCTACGTAATGATTATCACGATGATAATATTAAAGTGTATACATAGATATGAGTGCTATGTTATGTGTAATAATGAGTAGAGACATTCATTATTTTATTTGTTCCTACGTTTATTTATTATAACTTACGAGCTTGAATCTTCCTGTTAATTAGTCATGGACTGAAATTGGTCAGCCTCTGTTGTCATATGTGCATTCTGAGTGGATTGCCTCAATATAATGGTAGTTCATAAGTAATGTTTCAAGTTGAATTATGACTGGTAAGTAGAATCCAGGACGCGTGTTTCGTCCTATTTGAGACTCACTGGCTGGCTGTGCCTACATCCTAATGTTGACGTTCACAGTAGGGTTTTAACTCAATCTGCTTCATGCTAAACGCCACCGTGTCCACCCCTAGGCTACTGTGTCTAGACAGTCATGTTTGTGCAATGGGTGTATATGTATTTAGGATGAGCTTGTATCTTCCCGCTGATTAGTCATGAACTTCTAATGATGTATTTAATTTGATATATTGACTTCATGATCCATTATTACTTTACTAATGATGTGTACACCGCTTTCATTTTCACCTGTCATCTATTTGGTTCTTCCATATTTTTATAATAAGCACGAGAAACAATAATTCATGTGCATTCGTTGTAACGTGTATATGAAGGGTACTTACTTCGATTGTTTTGAGTGTTGTACATTAACTATGTATAGTAATTGTGCATCATTATTTTACAGGCAACTATTTGAAACAATGATTTGATTGTAAATTTGTCCGCTAATATTATCAGTCTAGAATAAGTCGGTAACTGATGTGTTGCCAAAGTGTTATGACAGGAACGTACGACCATCTGCTTGATATGACCTCGTGCACATCAAATCACTGTGATCAGTGATAAATACGACAGCCTAATCGACGCCTAACTTTTACCTGATACCTGCCCAGTTTCAGCTCGCCATAACGAGAACACAAGCCGATGAACCAAATACACCGATTGTATTTCAGGCGCTCCGTTATATATATTTGAAACTTCACCCCATAGTCAACCGATTAGAAAATTAACATCGATTGGGAATAAGAGAGACAGTAGTAGTGAACTGGAGTAACGTATATAAAGTTAGGTAACTGTTATTCATAAATGGGAAATCA
This sequence comes from Schistosoma japonicum, assembly GCA_025215515.1. Lineage (NCBI taxonomy): Eukaryota > Metazoa > Platyhelminthes > Trematoda > Strigeidida > Schistosomatidae > Schistosoma > Schistosoma japonicum. Next base: position 37,178,850 of record CM046069.1, on the reverse strand, counting down.
AATACTAGTAGTTAATACGTAGAACTGAATGATATGATAAGGGTAACATAGTAGTGATAGAAAATGATTACTTTCACACAACTAAATTAATTGAAACGTTCTTCCATAACGTAGTTATTCTTCCATAATCGACCAAGATAACTGAATTATTTCAGGATGCAGTACTTGAATTTTTACACGAAACGACATAGAAGACCGCAACAAATTTTGTGGTTTGAAAATATTACCTCAGTGTCGGTTCATTCAGTGAACTGCATGAACGTCATGAATGCACATTCTTCACAGAAGTACGCTTTCTTCATCTAAATCTAACCAAAGACTGATTGAACAGTTTGTCTTGATATACACTTGCTAAGTAAAATTTTCAATTTTTATAATTCATTGAATTTCATTAGTTTTTTTTAACATTACATGCCACCGATTTAAATCAACTTGAAGGTTGGAGTGGGGGAAGTAGTTTTTACATGTTTGATTACAATAATATCTGCGATAGATTACATCTCAACATGTTGTAATGCATTCTTGGTGATTGTGTACATATCATTATGAATTACTTAATGCGAAGTGACTCGAACAGCTGTCATGGGTACCTTTAATAATCTAGCCTGAATGAAAGCTGGACGTTTGTGGTTCAATGAAGTCCTTAATGAAATAACTACTGATAATTCTTCTACCAATACCTTTGTCGGAAGTTGATGGCATATTTTTTCGCAAATTTCGATGTAGTCTGTTTGCGTGTTTCGCAGATGCATAGGAGAGAATGTGCGATGAAAATTATATTAAAAAGGGTGAGTGGGTAAAAGTAATACGTTCATAGGCCTAAACCTCTTAAACAAATCCTATTCACATTTAACGGTATTATACATATTTTTCTTTGTGCGTATGGTACTTCATTTTGGTAATTTTTGGATGCAATGGTTTATCATTTTTGTCTTATTTATAAGAAAAACAAAGCAACTATATTTGACGTGATAGCTACAAACTGCTTGTCCCAAAGTCAATATACGTAGTGAGATGTAGTTTCTACAGTTAGTATTAGTCCCAAATATGATAAATTTTTACGTCTAACCACACTCCATATACGCTAAAAACTTTTTCTGAGTTTAGAGGCTTGATTTTATTAATTCACCTCTCAGATGGTAAGAAACGCATACACAGATAGATATGAATAAATGACTAATCATACTAAATCTCAAAACATGATTGAGAATCATTTGATCAAGTGTGTACAGTCTAAAATGCGATAAACGTATTATCTTACTAGTTTGTCTATAAGTTTACGTATATGACATGATAAAATTTTATCAACATTTTCAAGTACAATTAAATAAATTTATTACCATAAACTCTATGTAATATTCTTTATGGCTGAAACAATTAAATGAGAGTGTTAATTGTTTGCATTCTTCACGAAACTGACCTCGGCTAAGTGCTATCGGAAACTATGAAATACTGGACAGCCAATTCTCCATATTATGGGACGTGTCAATAGTACTCACTCTTGATTTCACTAGAAAAATCAAATGTGTGGCATTCATTTCTCGTGAAGAACTTCTAACCATCAGTATCTAAAGGTCCGGCTCGTGTTTAACGGTAGAACTCCCAATTCATTCATTATGTCCATAGTGAGTCGATTATTATAGTCGTATTTTTCTAGAGATTTATGTTTAATACTTCGTTTACGTTCGTCTTAAACCATCAAAATATTCTATATTTTCAAACGTTCTATGACGTGAAACTGTTTCATTCTCTGATCTACTACTGTATATGAGTGATTTATATAAATATTATTGTACAGATTCAGGAAACAACATTGTCGGGTAGAAAACTCTGTTTATTGTAAAACACCTATCATAAGTGTTATTCTTTAGAAGTATTAATTGTGTTCATGACATTTCAATCATTCAAGTAGTCTTAAGTAGTTCCTTGTATTTACACATTATAACTAAATAGCTTAGTTGGAATAACTAATAACACATGTGAGAATACAATCAGCAGTAAACAACTATTTCAAATGCAAGAAGTGAATTCATTTCATTTCGCTTGGTGTTATTCTTCTGAACACGCACAAAATCGTGTAAATAAGAAAAATGTTTTGCAAGTGTAATTTTGAGTGTAATGCCAAATTTGTTTCTCAATAAATCAAATCTTCCTCCCTCCGTTCCCACAATAAAGGAGTGTGTTTCTCATAATTCCATACGGTGAGGATGACCCCAGGACGGATAATGGTCACCGATTATTGGCCGGCATATAATTGATTTCTCTTGCAACAAATTTGATTGTTACTTATTCTATAAAAATTTACTCAAGTTGTTAGACATAGTTAACAGACCTCCTTTTGTTACCTCCAGCTGTATTTCCCGATTCATTTATTCATGAGATGGCCGGTATGTTGAAAGAATGAAAAATGTATTATCTCAAAGAATATCAGCGTAATATCAATTGGCTCCAAATTATCTAATGGTATCAGAGAAAGATGTATCATGTACATAGGTTATTCAGTGATTCCTGATATTAAGTTCCAAATAATATGTAAGTAGGATAACAGATTTCTACTTTATGAAGTAACAGTGGCCATGTGTTATATTAACCACTTAGAACTAAATTGGTGAAGGATTTCTTACGATTATCACATTTTCTACTTTCCTCTGTTAGGGAATTCACTTCTCCAAGAATACAATTATTTCACAATCAAGCATTGAACTTGGTAATGATTTATTTTGTAAGTTTGATTTGTTCTACTCTTATTACATTTCAAATAGTTTCAGTGCAATTTATCACCATCTAATTGCAAAAATATACACCAGTATAAATTCTGCAACACTTATTTAGTAATAATTAATTCAATGTCATCGTGTATTCAAATTGTATTACAATAATCAGTCATATTGACTCATGTAAAGTCTGTTCACAGTTGATTATCATAATTCATAATCAATGTAGTCTAATCGACATGTAAACAGATAAAGTAAAATAATTGATGATCGATGATCTTCCTCACTGATTGCTTGACCTTAACCTTAAACTTCGTGTACGATTCAGACGTCATATGAATCATCACAGTAAAACGCCTTACAGCTGTCAACCCACTCCCATGAATCTCTCTCACTTATCTTCGTTTTCAGTTTTTCGCTTTCTTATTAGTTAATGTTCCTGTTATTTTATCTTTTAATGTACCAAAATTTTGTATATTTCATTTGTTCCGCTTATCGTCTTTAATGGCATCCTTCATCTTCTATTACAATTTTTACAAATTCATCTAAGGACCTTCAATATTCAGCCTAGTCTTATTACTTTTTAACATTATTCAGTAAAACATTTCACATCCTACCAGTTTAACTGCTTACAAAATTATGTGTTTCGTACCATCTTGAACTATCATTATCATGATTGATTATATTAATAATTAATATTGATTTTCGTCAGTCTGTCTAATGACGACATAACATTGTGTACATGTTATCTCACTTATTCCATTCAATTATTAACTGAACTTGTCCTTATGATTATTATTGACCAATGAAACCAAATGACAGCATGTATTTATCATTTGACATTACGTTTATACTACGTTTTGCTTATTTATATGATCTTCTGCTTATGTAAAAGAATTAAGTTTCGAAAAAATCCATGGAAGGGACAAATTACATGAGATAATCAATTAACCTCAGAAAACATCATGAAATTATGATAAATTAAGAACGATCAGCATCGAAGTCTAAACAATGAATCCTCTTTCACTATAACTTCATGTAACCTGTATTTACATCACCAATAATATTATTAAGGCTGAACTCACATCATATATAGTAAAAGCTTATCAGGATTGAGATTTTTGAAAAAATTTGACTGAATACTAACACTTCCAAAGTGAGAAAAATTTATCACCAATAGTATTGAATGATCGTCGTGCTATGACACGAACTAAATGTTTTGGGAATTATACTATGAAACACGAAGGAGCCTAGTGGGTAATGATGATAAAGTGCTCTCCACTAGGCCTGAATGTAATGCATTTGATTTTCTGTTGAGATCGAGAATGAGCACTATTGAGGAGTCCCATACTAAGAAGAATTGGCTGTCCAGTGTTTCATAGTTTTTACTGGTACTCAGTTGAAATAAATCCGTAATGACTGCAATCACTAATTATTCAATAGCTGATGAGAAAACTCTATGATGAAAATAGTCCATAGATGAGAGAATAATTGTCCGTTTGGTTAATATGTTACCAAATGTTGAAATGATAGCTAATCAATAATTGATAGCACAAAATTAGAAAGAAATATTAACCGTCAATTGCTAAATACCGTAGATAGATTCACATTGATGACACTTTCAGTTTTTAATGATAGATAAATAAGATCAGATATTGTGGTACAATGAAAATGCAAAAAGACAGATATGATATGATATTGATCATCTATTACAATCAGAATAGTATAGTTATTTTCAACACCAAGAGAAGATACGTTAACATTGATTTCTGTGGACATTATCGGTTACACGTTAATCATGCTCTCTTCTGTAGATATATTGATTAAGTGGGTGATGTAGCTGTTACTTAATAATTTTAGGAATTATATTAGTTATATTAAACATGTGAACGGATGATACTTTCCATGATTTCCCTTCACCACTCACTGTGAATATGTATCTATGTTCTTCTCAGTGAAATTAATTAAATCTAGTACCAGTCTTCACAGAAACATCTCAATTTAATTTATTAGTAATGCGATATACATTCCTCTCATTTTTCACATTGGATATCTCAATGTTTCCTGTCAGAGTTACAAAAACGATATTTTCTATTCTTGAGTAGTATATATATCTAAATGAAAAATCGAATAAGAAATTAATAAAAGTAAATTTCTGTGTAATTTTTTCGTATCTACAGTAGTGTAATGTTACACAAAATGATGTTAATTATGAATAATCAATTATAAAATGTGGTAATATTTATTACACATTGAAAAATAGACAAAACAACTTCAAGGTAACATACATTACAAGATGATCCCATCTAGGATAGTAGTAGAAACCAGATAGCCCTTATACAGTTGACGAAGTCATAACTATGTCAGAGTTCAGACCCATGTACTTCGATTTTTTTCAAAATTTAGTAGTAACTAGGATCTTAGGAATCGAAAGTTGATTTGGAGGTAGTCGGTAAGAAACCCCGGAACTTGATTTTGTGCTGTCATAGTAAAGGTGTTTCTTCAAACTTGAGGGAACTGCTCCCTATTGAAACACTTGATTTCGGACCGTACTGGAGCGTAATAGACAGAATACCATGGGTGCTACAAAATGCTTGATAAACATGACATTGATCACTACTGTGTTATGAATCCATATTAACTTTTATGTTTGAATTAAATGGCACAATTCAATCACTTTGTGATTTCGTTTGAAACTCATTCGCTTCCTTTATTGATAACTATTTCACTTCTTATACACCTGAATGTCTCGAGTTTTAAATATTTACTAGAAGTTACTATAACCAAAAGCATTGGGTAGCTATTTCGTTCCAGTTTGGTTTTCCGTGGTAACCCAAATGAGTTTCACTCATGTAGAGAATAACGCACAAATTGAATAAGTATCAACAAGGACCACTTAAACAAAATAAAATTGTTATGATATATTTAGTTTATAACTCGTGATTTATCTACGTAAATAAATTGAAAATAGATTTCACTAGGATTTTTCGAAGATGTCATAAGTATTTCATGGATTACTTAAATTCCTACTTCCCCCCATTCAGAACCAATCATATACATTATGTACTAAATGGTATACGGATAACACTACATCAATGTTTTGTAATGCACAAGAATTGTAAAATAAATCGACTAGTCACTCTATAGATGATAATAGCACTATTCTGCTTCAAAAATCTCACTGTTGTTATTGTTTGAATACTGCTCTATACAAATAAGTAAACCTGCGTATTTTTCAACACGAAGCAAGCTGCACAAATTTCACAAGTGGACGATAAAAGATTATTGTAAGTAGAAGTTGTTCCTACCAAACACAATCTCTACAGGTTCAGTTGCTACACGACACTAAGATCCATCATTACTGATGGTATGAGTCTCCAAAGCACGTGAGTGTACCTTTACCGGAAGCGCTGAAAGCCAACCTATCTGTTGTGGGCTTTGATGGACTGTGGTACTTTAATCTTGCGTCTGGCTGTAGATGATATGGAGGGGGCTGAATGCAGCCTGCACATCTTATTTGGAGGTTTTGACCAGTGAATCAACTTTTATTTCAGCAGAAGATGTTTCAACACTTTTGCTTACGTAAATTACACCTACGTTCGAATCATAGGTGGGTACTTACATCCATCTGTTGGAACAAGCCCTCTGAGCTGGAAACTGTCATACTGAGGTTCAGTAGTACAACTCGTATGTAGAAGTAACGATGAAAATTCGGGACTCCAAGCTTAAGCTTCTTATAAAGTAGGACGTAGTGGCTCCTCCCACTTGACTGTACCTAGTGCATTGACGGGTGAGATTCGTGGTTATCTGGTAATCAGCTTGTAATAAATAAAATTGGCCAATCTGGAGCGTCGTTTACGCGTTACCTCTTCTTACTTATTCTAATAGTCGGGCTAGTGTTGAGTTGGGGTGGGGGTGGGAAGAGGGGTCAACATGGATACGATCTAAGTCGATCTATTGTGGTCTACGAAGCTATTGGTTGAGACTAGCAGTTTGTAGGAAGGGTCTAAACAGTATTACGGAGTGTTGAAATTTGGCTTTTTATCCAAAAGTTATCCGTCTTAATTATGTTTGGAGCATGAAAAACCCACTGCTAAGAAGGTTCTTTTCATTCGGGTAATGATTATGTCACAGTTTGCTTGTCAGTTAGCCGTATCTGGAATATAAACTCCTTCAAAACACTGGGAGTTTGCCTGAAAATAATAAATAAAACTATGACTTGGTCAAAAACATTCTCAAAATGTAAATTTTCTGATTAAATGTCTCATTAAAACGTGCTGACATTTTCTATCATCTCCACTCATTTTATATCCATTATACAAGCTCATTATTAACCAAGAGAACATCTAAGTGAGACATAATCCTTACATAATTATTTAATTTGCATTAGTTATTCAGTTAATAATAATCAGTGTGTTTAAGTTGCCTTACAACCGATTAAATTCTTGTAGTAAAATTTTAATGTTGTTACTAGGTTAATATAACACCACAATGTGCTTTAAGTTGAACAGATGGCAGTATTTAGCGAAGCATGGTAATCACGTCCTGACAATCTGTGACTATTATGCTCGCTTGTAGAAAACTGTAAACAAACGGTCAGTATCAATTGGAATTGGACAGGTGAAATCTATTAACGTAATCATTGATATTACCACTAGGGTATTGTAGCTTCTAGAGCTGTCACTTGTTTCACTAATCTTAATGGTGTACTATATCTAACCCAAAATAATAGGAAAATATTTCGGATATTCTTGAAAAACAAACATTTTGCCTACTACATTTTGACCGAAATTCAAAAGAATCTAATTTGAAACAAAAGTCTATCTACTCATTTTTTACTGACACTCGTAGAACAAGTTCTAAACTCTACTAAATCATAGTATTTAACAACTGGGTTCAATCTACAAACGAGTGGAGCAATAAAATTATAGTCACTAATTAAAAATGAATACAGTTAATCAAAGGGAATTTTTCTTTTGACAACACTGTTTATTAGCTATGTACAGTTCCATAAATATAGTTAACTAACACTTACTAGTTTCTTCTTAGTATCAACGAGTAAAATTACATTATGGACCTGGTATGGCGGAAAATTTGGCTCAGTCAAGGATAACGGTTGACCAGTTATGAAAAGACCTTAAACAAGCTAATTACAGCGATAAGTGAAAAATGCACCTATCTAATGGGTGTTCTTATGTCTACCTTGTTGTTTATCCAGTCCCACGTCGAAATAGGAAGAACGCAAGATTGATGACTCTACCAAACAAATCAGACTATTTCATGCATCCTCTTATACATATATAAAACCTGAACATACAGTCAACGATTTAGGAAAGTAACAATCACACATAACAGGGCGACAATGGTAGTTAACTGAATTAAAGTATAAACAATTAGTTAAGCATAATTTATAAATGGAAAACGTTACATAAACAGTTATTTGGTCAGGTGGAAAGGTAAGACGACAGGAATGTAACAATTATATGAATAAAATACTCAATTTGCATGTAACCAAAATATGTGAAATAATTTTCTAACAAACATTTCTGGAGGACCGTCAGTCTTCCATAGATACCAGATATAACAAGATCTAAATCAAGTTACATGTAACTTAAAGTTTTCCGTAAAACCGTAAATAATTAAAATGGAATCAATAACTTCTAAAAGACAGGAAGGGAAATATATGTTTAATTTTAGGATTAAATTTAAAATGAGATCTTAGATATGCTATTCCACAAACGAAAAGGTCATACTCAAAGTAATATGTAGCCAACGTGTCAGTTGTACCTAGATTTCAGATGTGTAAATCTTTCGGAATTAAATTGTTTGATTCTATAGATGATTTTAAAGTGTACCCCTGGAATTGTCCTTTTCTTTAATCGATAACAGAATTATATATATATATATATATATATATATATATATATATATATATATGTAATGACTTATAAATCTTTTGGTATTTATTACATCTACAAAATGTGTCATTACAATGGTAGATTAAGTAGTAAATGTTACAGGGAAATAACTGTTGAATAAACAATCTTCGGTGATGTCGGAATTAATGAATTCAATTATAGAAATGTTGTTTTAACCTTGCCTTACATCAACATTCACAATAACAATAATAACAAAACCAGTACAGAATGGAAGATATTCGCATATCTAACGTTATATATAAATTGGAAACTACAGCTGTGGATGACAACAGAAAATCAAAGTTTACACAATGGTCAGGTGATCGAATGAAATCTAATGAAAATTTGAGTTGAATGGTAGATTTATACTGAAATGAATAGAGAAAACATACATTTCTTATTAAAGTTCAATTCATGCCTACATTTCAAGTAATTGATAAGAATCCATGTGACACTTAAAATGATTTCTAAAAATTAAATAAACGTATATGATTCAGTTAAGCTGCGAACAGATATCACTTAAAAATATTGTTACGACCCACTGATTTGAAGACAGTGAACTAACCGTAAAACCTGTAACTCACAGGATTTAGTTCATTAAAAGAATCTAACAAAAAGAATAAATTTTATTAATAACATAGAAATAACATTATCGATTAATGTCAAATTTCACAAAGCCTAAATCTAAGTTTTTCCTCTATTTACCTCTAGTTACGTAATAACGATTCAATTACGTAATCAGAAAATAAAGTTATGTATGTATATATACGAATTACTAAACCAAACTTCAATTTAGTATTAAAGTTATTTTTTCAAAAAAAAACTGCAGTTATAAACTTTCATTAATGAAGGTTAATTTGTTTGTAGTTTTGTCGTGAATATGCATCTACTTTGGTTCCCGTATAGAACTAAAGCACCATTTTGTGTCAACTGGATTGTGTCAACAGGGCTCGTCTGAATTCTTTAAAAAACTAAAGATTTTTGTCGTTGACGTGTTCAAGTTACTCAGTTATATTATCTGTAACATTATGGTTGTTCTCCTGTAGGATTAGGGTATTTACATTGGATAATGGAAATTAGGAATTCAACAAACATTATAGTGGTAACTACTTTGTGATCGATCATTATAATCAGAAGCCGTTGGACAACTCACAATGAAATATAAGTATTTTTCATTGCAAATAGAAATTGGGAGTTCAGAAATGCCTGACTAGATGCTGTGAAAGGTGAAATAACCATTCATTGCAACCTGTTTTTCAATGTCAATCTGAATAATGTGAACTCATGGCTCAAACCATTCATAACAATAATAGTTATGAAATTACCTGCCCTTTAACGATGTATAATTACTATTGGCAACGTACAAATACTTTGAAAGTATTCGTTTCTTGTCAGTGGTACTGCAACCTGTGCAATCATAATTCCATCGAAATGAATATACTTCGGAAATATAAATAGGGTGGTATTATCTCTGCCAACGGTATTCGAAGTTGAACGTTACGTCCTTTTTACAACTCGTCAGCTGAGTGTACCTACATCCTAGTATTGGTGTTTACAAGTGTGGCTATGATTTTCAGTGGATAACACTGTAGTGCCTAACATAAATGGTCTAAGTTCAAGTCCCAATAAGAAAATCACCACTTCGTTATAGATACACACAACTGTTGGAATTTCAATAAGTCGCAATTGGCATCATGGGTTCCATTTGTTAACTGTAATCCAACCTTATTTAAACGAATATACATGTTTGTATATGGATGTGATATTACGCTCGTAGAAGCATTGATTCCATCAAACCTCCATTTGTGAAGGTATATAAAAAGTGATTAACTCACTTTTTCAAGTAGTGCAATTATTTTCAATATACACTTGTCATTTACTCAATATTTTGTTATTACGTTTTCTATAAGTTTTTATCTTTATAACTTCCGTTTTGTTACGTATATTCAGTTAAGTGGAATTAATGGATAAAAGTGAGTGTGTGTGTGCATGGTTATTATACGGATATATTTCTATGTATCTAAGTGACTCAGTAATTCTTACAGCAATGTGAATTTATGTTAGTTGATACAGAATGATAGTGTATGAGATTACATTAAAACGAAACAATGTTTATGTTGGCTTGTCGAAAATCAAAAGTTTGTTACTAATCATAAAAGAAGTTCTAGAAAATGAAAATTTTACTTACAATATCTATAACACATTCTGTTTGGAAAGAATGATGTAGTAGATTTCAGTAGGATTAGCTTCCATTGAAACAAACAACATGCTGTAGTTTAAGACAATACATTCTTTTGGTTGCAAGTTTATAGGAAGGACTAAAATAAGAGCTTCTAAGTTCGTTTCTAAAGATGTATACCTGGTAGACGATAAAACTTATGCGACTGTTATTTTCAGACACCTTTTCCACAACAGGCATAACGTGAATATTTCTGAAGCATTCAGAATTATCAATAGACGTTTGATATTCTTATTTCTACATTTCGAAGAGGCAGTTGGGAACAGATGTTTTCAACGTGACATTTATGCTAATTGGATAGCGTCTTTATTTATCATGGTGTACGTAAAATATTACTATCTCATACAAACTTTTTAATGTTAACAAGTTAAATCAACAATTATTCTAGGATTACAATCATCATACAACTGCTTAATACGTTTTATCTTAATCCTATTGCTGTCATAACGAGGCGAAAAGTCGAAATCATAATTTGTTGAGTTTATTCTTCGTGATTTCTAGGCCCCTACTGTTTACATTACCTTTGTTGAACATTTAAGTACTGTGCCATTTGTATTGCATAAATTGTAAGCTTTTCATAGACTGCTTCCAGAGTTATTGTAATTTTATTATAATTTCATTATTCCAATTTTTGTACACAACTTTCCTGGTCTAGTCCTTAATACATTTTATATTACTATTCGGTCCAGTAAATGATTTATAAAACCCATTGTTTTCTATTGAATCAATGACTAGGTCTTAGTCCCTATTCGTTATCTCTTGTTCTCACTATCAATATATTGCTGAGGTAAGCTTTGGTTGTTCAAGTATAGTACTAATTAATCACTCTTTCCCAAGTCTGTCAGGTTATAACCATAGTTAAAGTCCCAATGACTAGCTTCCTCCAGACAATCACTAGCGAGGTTACAATAATTGCAACTACTTGATTCTTATTATCAATTAAATTCACACCCCTCTATCCTATTATCTGTTGCATGCAAATACACTGCATACTTAACAAATTTAAGATTTAAAATTATTAGTCGGCTTAAGTTAGATAAGCAATGAAAACAAAGAAGCACTAAAAAGCTGTTTCGTCTTCGCAGAGGGCTTCTCAAGAATGTGCATTGGTAAAATCATTCATCATCTTCTGGGAATGCTTAATCGTTAGACCAGTGTTCTGTCATTCAGTGATTGATGCTCCTAACTCTCAGTCATTTTTAATATTACTGAAAGTCTTCATATAATTATATTAATGGGCAAGTGCCTTACACTCAATGCTGATGAACTCCAGTAGACACATCTCATGCCATTTTGTGACGCCAAATTAAGATCGTAGAATTTCTAGAACATCTAGCTACACTTGAGTACGATTGTTAATGTATCGTATAATTCCTTCTACTAATTATGATTTCCATTTCCGATTATAACGTTCATCTCAACTTCAACAGATCATGTGTATCAGACATTTAATCATACATTATTCTTCACAATTTCTGGTTGTTTAGAGTTTATAGGGAGTTTCAAAATATAATGAGTACATCTTATTCTTTAACTCTTGTTCTTTGTATACTGTTCAGATATTAGAATGTTACATAATCAGTCGAAAAACGAAATAGACAGTGCGAGATCGTGATGTTGTTATGGTTAATCGAACTAAATGATGATTACCCTAAACGCGTAATTTGAAAGATTTTGTGTTTCCTCGATGATGTTGTTACAGACTTATTTAATTACTAATTCTTAGTATATGTTTAACTTGAATAGATTACCTCGATTTATCCAATTTTGATAAATGGTTTCAGTGTAGTTGGAATATGACTAGCAATTAAATTCGAGTTTCTCATTTCCTCTTTTTCAAGACTCCTGTGTAACACATTAAACACAGTCCAAGGTATTAACAACAACACGTACAACTTCATCTCGCGTTACATAAGCTAGCAGATATCTAAACACAATACCTACGTGGATGAAGTGAAAAACGTTTGAAGTGAAAGATACTAGCTTTGATTTTTGGTAAAAACACAAACAGTAAAATGTAGGCATATCTACTTGACGCGTCTCAAATAGAATGGAATGTATATTCTAGATTTTACTACTAATCTCACTTCAACCCTTAGTAAATGCAAGATATGTGATTAATTATAACCGATTTTCCGAGTACTTTATTCATATTACTATGATGGGATCTTATGTTAGATATACTAAATAAATAAAATTATTTTAGTTCCAACTTCTTAAGATTGCGAAGATCTTAATTGCTATGGAAATGTTTAATTCGATTTGTAAATTTAGATAATATCTGATACTTTTATCTCCATCCACTGACTAAACTAAAATAAGTCGTTTCAGTCGAAGGGATTTTAGATAGTTAATATTCCCTGTGTAGTGATTCAAATCGTCTTGCCGTTTCAATTGAAGAAGTTTTGGACAAGTATTTGTTCTCAGACTAATCAGTGTTACATATAACTGGAACATAAAATCATTCACCACAAAATACTTTCAACTATTTTATGATAATCGGCCTATTAATGAATTACTTTGATTGCTTTTTGAATTTATTTGAGTAATTCCTATCTAGTACAATGCAGGTATATCAGAGTAAAACATTTATAACAAGTGGCATTGAACTGTTTACTTGCAAACATCGTTAACTGATTGATTTTCACAGTGTATAATTGGAAGGTGACATAGTAGTACCATCTGCAAAGCCATTTGTGACAATATAAACATCGCCTGAATTTGTCGTTTCATACTTTCGAGAAGTCCCTTATCAAAACAAAACATTCACCTAATACTCCTTTTTTAGAAATGGTACCGCAACTGTGATCAACGTTCGACAGATGTTACCTTTAAAATAGATTGTGTTTTCTTAGTGATGAAGTATTGTCTAATGAAGCAGAGAGTATATTATTTTGGATCTATCACTTATCGATCATTATTTATGTAAAATATCACTGGGGAAACTTGGAGACCGGTTTCTGTACTGTTGCATGTGATAAGTTAGATAACTGAAGAAGACTCACTTACTAACCGCAGACAACTTCGAAACTTGAACGTCTTGAACCTGTTTGAATAAGTAATATTAGTTACTGTAGTTATAGACCATGATTAAATGTAAATTGTGAATAATTGTTAAACTAGATATCAATGGACAAGCATTTCATCAGATTAATGCACAAATTCAAATAGATAGAAATGAACTAGTAAACTTTAGGCCATATGCTAACCAGGATACCTTTGGATATGAAGAAGACATGATCTACATATATTCAACATTTTCAGCTAACGGACAGGAAAAAAGTAACGCGCTGTATTTGTTCTTTGGTGTTCACTGGTTCACTTCTAGATTACATTTAGAACATAATTTTTGTATAACTATTATCCTAAAGAAAAGACACTATTCCTGCCTGTTAGATATTGATAATTAATTGTTATTTATGTATATACATTATGTCACCAGATCATAAGTACTCATCTTCCCACTAGAAGATATCAATCGATAGTATGAAATAAATACTTTTAAAATAATTTATTATGCACTGATAATGAGTAAGTTAAATCGTAGTATTTATCTCCTAATATATACATTTATGTATGTTGCTAAGTGAAGTGTTTGTTGTGAGAGACGATCAACAAAACGGTTTTATTAATACACTCAGTAATCCATCCAAAAAGTGAATGACTTCGTTAGATAAGTTTTTTTTCCACAAATGTTTTACTAACGGAAACAGTTTGCTTTTTGTATGATTGTAACAATATGTTACCTGAAAAAACTACTATGACGATAGACATTCAAGTTTAAATTAAATGATGAATTTTCATGACAGGTTAGTGAATTTTCAATGGAATAGCTACTTGGTTCTATTTCCCAAGATTTTTTCTTGGACGATGGAGACAATACAGTGACTTATAAAAGATGCATTCCATTTCCATGAAAAATTCTTGAATGACTTTTCGTCGTATATGGCCAAAACATCTGTCTTGAGATGGTTCTATGTAAATTCAACAAATTCCACCATTCGAGTAGATTCACAAGAGAATAGGAAAAATCAGAATGCAGTGTTTTATACGATTTAGTTGATATAAAAATCTGTCTGTTCTTCGCAGAGATAATTAATTCCTTGAATAGATACACACAGAGAACCTAATCTATAAAAAACTAAGCAAAATGTAGGCTTACTGCCTCAGATTCATTGATAGAAACTTGAAACCATAACAATAAACTAGAAGCATCATCCGAAACAAGTTTGATTTAGGATCAAAGACTTTATAAAGGACATGACAGCCTAAATTTATAAAAGCCGAATGTGTCCGAAGTAATTTATTTACTCAACATAGTTTCGAATTGTCTTCTCTGATAAAATCTTTGTTTGAGGAAGTTTCAACGATAAACTTCTCTCTCTAGTCCATCTCAAACGTCTTTCTTACATTTATACATTTTTGCATTAATGATGGTTACTTACAAGTTACTGTGTGTATATTTTCATTATTAATTCTAAGTATGCATTTCATGTCAGAACTTTCAATACAAACTTCAAACCATTTTTATTGTATGGAGCTGAAATTAAGAGAACTACCTAAGCTATAATTTAGTGGATATAGGTATTTATAAACAGTTGTCTATGCTGCGCACTCCGTATCCATTAGTCAAACACTATCAGTAACAGTTTACTATGGCAGAAAACAACCCAACTAAGCTTCGACAGATGGAGAAATTGCGAAAACACACTGGAGGTAGATACAATACACAATTTGAAAATCATCAAACTGCATTATAAGACAAGCCTTGAAGCGGAGTTCTCAAGACCAAATGAGAAGAGGAAGACCAATCAACACATTGTGTCTGAATTTGCAAGCAGTCATGGAATTAATGAATATGAAAAGAGCTGTGAATGAGACCCCAGTGCGGAATCGATTAAAGAATGCTGGTTGGTGGCCTGTGCTCCAAAATTGGTAACAGGTGAATGTTCTTCATGTATTTTATTGACAATCTACGTTCTTGTTACTACACTAAACATTTTTGTCCAGCATAAACAAGGCAATAAAAAATTACGGATGAAAGGATAAATGTTGTTAACATTACGATCATAAAAATTCAATGTTAATTCGTTCAAAACAAAACATCTATAATTTACATACTTACTTCTCATCTATTTTACAAACAAAATCCCTCTATTAAACCCAGCATTACAGAAAAAGATAAATCACATGGAATAACTGATGAATTAATCTATTATGGTTAACAATAAATTATTTAGTTGATTGGATTCCTCACAGATTGATATTGGTAGGATACAATTATAAACCTGAGCATCTGCTTTATCATATTATGGGACTTGTCAGTAAAAAGCACCCTTGATCCCATCAGGGAATCAAACCTAGGGCCTTCAGGTAGGCACTGGCTAACTCCTTGCATAACTGAGACATCGTCGTATGATAGAATTTTCACTTACATCAGTTTGGGATATAGCGCGACATTCACCCCTTGTTACTGGTAATAACTGTCTCACTTCCGACAAATCTAAACTCCACCGGTCAAGGCTTTTCACTAGGATTTTATGAACATCCTAAAGTTAGCTAGTGGTGAGCTTATTAGTGCAATGGAAATGAGGTGTTTATGTAGAGATTGTTATTAGATTCAGTTAAATGAAGTATTCACAGATCGATGTTGATACAAAGTGAAAATTATACCATTGGACTTCGCTCCAGTTATTCTGAATATTAGGCGTTCACTAAATTGAATGTTTTGAGTTCAGCCCATCCAATTAAAATCGAAAGTGTATACTGCAACAGAGTTTCATACCATAACAAAGCTGTTCAGTGATCCTTAGTTTTAACGGTGCTCCACTAACATCATTGTAAGGACAAATTCAATCAGCTGAAATGTACTAACGATCTCCACAAAAACCACTTCAATTCAATGAATTGTTTGTCAACTTTTAAATTAAAAAAAGATAAAAAATTTTTTTTCCTAGTTTATAATTCAAATTATTCATCTGAAATAGACAAATAAATGATTTAATTGGGAAGGTTATTTTTGTGAAGATTGCTTATTCAGTTGACTGACTATGTCACAGATTGATGTTGGTTGGGTACCATTGGAAACCAGGGAGCACTAGACAATTGTTTTGTTCTAGTGTGGAACTCCTCAGCTGTGTGCACCCTAGATTCCTCATCCTGTGCACCACTGAGCCTGTAGGCAACCACTGAAAGAATATTCACTTCCATCAATTTGGGATATATAGCGAGACGATCTGCCATTGTCAACTATGATAACTATCTCAATCCCAACAAGTTTGAACTCCACCAGTCGCGAATTCTCACTAAATCTTCAGGGATATCCTGGAGTTAGTCACTAGTGAGCTGATTATTATAGTTCAATTGAGATGACTATTTTTTTGAAGATTGGTTATTTATTTGATGGAAGTTGGAATACTACCACTGAATGCCTATCCAGTGGTGCAGAGGGTTACGCGTTCGCCGTTAACCTGAAGCCTCTGGTGATGGATCTAGGGTGCGCATAGCTGTCGAGTTCCCCACACTAGAACAAAACAGCTGTTTAGTGCTTCCCGGTTTCCAATGATACCCTACTAACATTAATCTGTGACATAATCATTCATCTAAATAAATAAATAGTAATTTGTTTTAATGATGTAATAAGAAAATCCTAAATTGAATTTTATTCATTTACGTAAATTAATAAAGTAGTATGTTGTCTACTAATATCGCCTAATGTTAATTTAGCATAAATACATTTAAGTAGAAATAATGTATATTTATAAAAACAAGGATAGAATTGATTCAAATCATTGTCAATTGTATGTTAATGCATCTTGTTTTCTTTCTATCACATGATAACTTCATACCATTAAACAATTTATTCACTTCATTTTATTTTTGTAATCATTTGAAGAAAAGAAAAAAAAGGGAACAAATGACATGTGACTACATCAATGCAACAATAATAACTGTTTTCATACTGTAAAAATATACACTTATTCGATAAAAATTAAAATGAAAAGTTAGATAAAATTTTAATTTATTATTCAATTGAAATAGTTTTATGACAATTGATTCTAATCTATAAATTGTATTCATTATAGATTGATGATATTTAGCCGGGGGGGGGGGCACCTAATGATGAATAAAAAGTACTGAATAGCTGTTCTGAAATATTATTATGAGAATCTTTTTGATTTGTGGGATTTAGATAATGATGACAATGAGACTGATGGTATTGAATGACGATTATGCGACATTGAAAACTTGTTGAAATGACGATTCAACCATTAAATGTTAGCGGTGATAATAGTTGAACTTTTGTCATTAAACTGTAACGCTGTAGAATCGATCATTTGATAGTGTTGTGTATGCGTGTCTTTAGGAAGCTCCATATACTGGAACAAAATAGCTGTTCAATACATCCTGATTTTTAAAAACTGTTTGACTCAACCCACTTTTTCATAAAGATATGATGCGTCTATTTTATTGAGAAATAAATAAAGACGTATCCACGGAGAAAAGTGCTTTTTCTGACATTGTCATTTATTACAGGCATACTTTTACGTTATTGTAAGATGATTACATATAAAAATTTATCACATATACACGACTGTAGAGCTGTCTTAGATGGTACGATCGTAAATAAAGATTTTGGTTGCAGTAAATTTTAGGAACGCAATTGAGTACCTCTTAGTTTCCAGGCAGAGTTTAGAAATGAGTCAGTCTGTGTCTCAATCCACTTTCCATTTTCAGCCCATAAGAAGATAGTAGTTTGTAGTGAATAGTTTATCAGGAATAAAACAATAAAATTAAAGAAGCGTACAAATATTTCAGTCAGTTAAAATGTAACTTGTAATTTTCTGTTGCCATTTGTGCCGTTAAACCAAGGCACGTCAGTATATAAATTTATCAGGGTAACAAAAATACAGTCAACCACTGGAAGTATTGTAGGAATGTAGATACTTTTTCACGCCTCCTTAGAAAAGATCATTGTTGTTAATTTGTTCACTTGTTGATGGATCAACAAAATTTTTTTGTGAATTACTACAAGACGTCTGTGATTCACAGGCAATCATGTAGACCCTAGTAGTTTGCAGATATTGGCACTTTTAGTAGATAAATTTACTTATCGTTTATATCAACGTTCGCTTTTGTTTATTCATTTGGTTTATGATAATAACCTTAATAATTGGTCCTTATTCGTATAATAGGAATGTGCAACTGCCAGATTTAGTAATTAATAAGACGCCGCCGTTATGCATTAACACTTCATCATCCCCTATGTTGTATTCCCGTTTTCTTATCAATCATTCATCTATCCCAATAATTCTACAAATAGTTCTAAGCTTTCCAACAAATCAGTGTATATACCGTAAATGCAATTACGCGACTCTACGGAAAAAACTTTAGCAAAGTCTATTAGTGCTGTCAAATAGAGTATTAGATCGCCTGGAAGCCATCATACCAGTAATAATATTATATGTGATGAGGTAAACTTTGAATTAGAAGAATATGAATCTGTTCATATAGACTTCTTATACCGGTAGGAGTGATATTGTAAAATATACTCATCTCTTTCCTCTTCACAGATTTCTGTTTTTATTAGTCTATTACAATAACAATCAAGTCAAATTCATGAAAATTCAACACTCTAAACAATACTGTAAGCTTGTCTTTGAGTTTAAAAGAAACAATGAGTGTGTTTGCTATATGTTCTTTACAAAATAGTTCATAGTCATTTAACAACTACTCTTTCTTTAGACAAATTTTCCTCTCAGAATATTCTTTATTTTCATCTCCATGACTATATAGTTATTATTTTCATTTATATTACTTATTTAAGGAATTAATACAATTCTATAGAACAGGAGTAATTTTATTCATTCACTCACTCAATCACTATATGTATTTTCATTAATCCATGCTATTAAACACCCATTACATAATCAAAATAAAATGTTCTCTATTACTCTAATTACATAATCATTGAATAAAATCCAAATGTTATAAATCAGTATAAATTTTGTTTCATATAAAACCAATTGTAATTGAAACGCCTACCTACATCTTTTATTTTTTTATAAGAATAAACCAAATTACTTTTTATCTTTATAAAAAATATATATTATTATTGATACAATTGAACCAGTAATAAGACTAATTCATTATTATACTATTTTTTTTTAATATTAACCAGCTTTTATTCAACAACAATAAATATTAGGATGAATTTGTATCTTCCCGTTGATTTGTTATCGATTGAAGCTAGTCAATCTCTGTTGTTATATGTGCATACTGAGCGGATCACGTCGATATAGCGATTATTCACAAGTAATGTTTTAATTTGGATTGTGACTGATAAGTGGAATCCAGGACGCACATTACGTGTTATTTGGCACTTTTGGTCTAAGTGTGCTTGCGTCCCGATGTTGATATTAACAGTTGAAATCGAACTCAGTCCATTTCGTGCCTAACGTCACCGCGTTCACTGCGCCCGCCGCACAAGTGTAACTGTCTGGACTTAGTAGTCTAGTAGTGAACGCGTTGGCGATTGGCAAGAAGCGAACTGAATTCGAATCCCACTATGAACACCAACATTGGGATGCAGGTACATCCACTCGATGGGCCCCAAATAGGATGTAACGAGCGTTCTGGATTCCACTTGCTAATCACATTCCAACTTAACTAACAATAAGTATTCATAATAGTAGTAACATAAGAAGACTATATATATTAAACTACCTCTCAACATAAGAAAATACAACTTTTTACTGTATGCATTTATGGTTAATTTCCATGACATTATTCATTATTTTCATTTGTTCTACCACTATTATTACTATTATTACTATTATTCAATGTCAAATTTGTTTTCTTTTGTTGTTTGTTTTAAGAGAACGAAAGTTAACTTCACTTATTTATTTGAATATCAATGATGTACACTTAATCTAAATTGGCAGATTCATTTTTCTTAACCAGTTTGATTGTTATTTCTTACTATTATTATTACTTTATGCATCTTTTTTTTCTAAGAACTTTTTCTTATAATAATAAAGTATATGCTTAACAGTGTGTAATTTGATTGTCAACGTTTATTTCATATTTTTATATTGTGATATATATATATATATATATATATATATATATATATATATATATACAAGTGAGTGAGTGAGTGAGTGAGTGAGTGAGTGAGTGAGTGAGTGAGTGAGTGAGTGAGTGAGTGAGTGAGTGAGTGAGTGAGTGAGTGAGTGAGTGAGTGAGTGAGTGAGTGAGTGAGTGAGTGAGTGAGTGAGTGAGTGAGTGAGTGAGTGAGTGAGTGAAAGATACATATGTACTCATGAATGAATGCACCTCCTGTGAATACATATGTCCATATGTTGAAAAGAAATGTAATTTTCATCAATGGTAGAAAATGGAATAAAAACTAGACAAAAATTTAAAAATAGCAAACTATCCAGTAAGGAAACGAATAAAGAATAGAAAAAGTAATGAAATGTAAAGAAAAATAGAAAACTTTAAGAAGTAGACCTTAACTAGAGATAATATCGATTGAATTCATAATAAAAGTTATTTATAGATATTCACTTACTACTTATGAATGGTAAAATTTATTATAGACATATGAAATTATAGAATAAGATACATTTTGTTTGACTTATAATAATAATAATAATAATCATTGAGTATTTCCTCAGGAGGGTACAGGTATTCATAAGCAACTGTCTACGCAAGATACTGAATGTCTGTTGGCCAAAAACCATCAGCAACAGCCTACTATGGGAGAGAACAAACCAACTTTCAGCCGAAGGAGAAATCAGAAAACAACGTTTAAAATGGATAGGATATACATTGCGGAAATCATCAGACTGTATCACGAGGCAAGTATTAACTTGGAATCCTGTTGGGAAACGGAAAAGAGGAAGGCTAAATAACACACTACGTCGAGAATTGGAAGTAAGCATTAAAAGGAAGAACAGCAACTGAAAACAGCTGAAAAGTATTGCTCAGGACATAGTTTAATGGAGAATACTGGTGAACGGCCTGTGTTCCTCTGTGAGGGGTAACTGACGTAAGTAAGTAAGTATGATTGAGTATTTCAGAGAACACTTTATTTTTAGTTGAACTTTTTAAGAAGCTATGAATTATTATTAGTGGTTTTTTAACTTCTATCTAACCTGATATACTCACATTCTAAGTGAATCAACTTGAAATTATGTTACATCACTAGATTTGTTATATAAATGACAATAAAATATATAATTTATGTTTATCTTTACTTTTCAACTTGTCAGTTGAATATGCCTATAATTATGTCTATAGTTATTAATATAAATAACAAAATAATTACAAATCCTAATTATTACTTTCATACACATACATAACAATTTAATGGGGATCTAAATTCAGTAGCTAAGTGGATAACATGTTATTTAGTAACGAGTTAACGTTTCAGTGTGGACATTAACAGAGAATTCCAGGTACGACTAGGTGGTTATCACTAAACAGGTTGAAATTTTTGCGTTCTAAATATCAGTTCTATTCACATACTAAAATTTTTAAAACTCCGTTTGATGTATATAAGATCAACAGTGTAATGTGAAGATAGAATCGATATGAAAGATGTAATGTAATGGCCCTCTACAGTTTGAGTAGTCTTGTTACACATATATTTGTCGAGGCATTTACATGTAAACGTACATAACTAATAAAAGTAGAGTTAAATAAACGGTCGGATAGCCACATGTAATAATTAAAGAATAAAAGATTGGAAGGCTTAGAATTGTTGTATCATGAAAAACAAGTAACAGCATCGAAGGCACTAATCATTTTAAATAGTAACAATAATTAAAAATTACTAGGGTGAATTCAAAATTATAACACACAAAGGTGGCTTAAATTTTCGAATGGTCAAAGCTTCTCTTGAATTTAAGAATACCTATTGTGATACCCCCTATGCAAAGCTTTAAAAGCAGTTGTAAAGTCAAGCTTATAGATTCTAACAAGTGTATGTTACATGTCAGATTGTCTATTCTCTGTCTCTATCGGACTGTTTAACGTAACTAAAACCACTTAGACACAAGACACCCTATCCGTGACTTCAGTGTTCGGTTACTTCCCTCATATTTTATTCTTCTCTTATCATATTAGAACCATTCCATCTTTATATGTAACTCAAATTTTATTACTTTGTTTATGTTTATACATGAATGTCTTTGAAAGTGAATACGTGACGAGAAAATACACTAAATTTCTCAAATGAATTTTGTCATCACATTACACTGTGACAATTTTCAAAATGGGCTAATTGCTTGTAAAAATTACAGGTAAACGTAATTTCACATTTCCTACCCAGGAAATAGGATAGAAAGTTGACATAAGCCAGTATAACTGATGCTGACTTTTGTTGATCTACGTTTGAATGCATGCATTATGCAGCTAATAATTAAATTCATTTTGTTTGGTAGAAATGTCGTTTTGTAGTAGTTATAATCCTCATACTGCCTAAAGCGCTTGAAGTTTCCGTATGTAAAGTAAACTAAAAATTGCCAGTAGACGTATGATTAAATTTCATTATATTGTTATGGGTATTTTCAAACATCCTGCAATTTTAATATACTTGATTGATATAATACGACCCATATTAAAGCCTGAACAATAAATACTACCTATTAATCGATTTTTTTTAAAGTAATTCAGTTCCACAACGAGTCCGTTGTGGTTTGAACAGATAAGTAGTAGCATTCGCAAACTATGAACTTGAGTAACGTCATTTTTAATCTTATAAGAATTTTTGGTTGTTACGAATTTCCCCATATAGCATTATGACTCAAAACATCTTACTGTTATATCGGGCAATACAAAAAAGTAACTAATTTTCTGAACTGTTTTCCAGTTGACTATTTCATTTATTTTGAGTATGTGTAAATCAATTATATCATTCCTATTATCGGCATGTTCCCATAACCCTACCCTCCCCTCACCTAAAAAAGATAAACTCATACACTGTTATCATATCTTTTGTCATTCAGGAACTACAAACAATTAACTATCTGTCTGTACCTTCAGTTCCTAGTCATCATTTTTCTAGTTTCGTATCAATGATATTCTTTCTATTTGTACACTGTGTGGTCAGATTTTGTTTATATATGGATATAAAAATGG
This sequence comes from Schistosoma japonicum, assembly GCA_025215515.1. Classification (NCBI taxonomy): domain Eukaryota; kingdom Metazoa; phylum Platyhelminthes; class Trematoda; order Strigeidida; family Schistosomatidae; genus Schistosoma; species Schistosoma japonicum. Next base: position 37,154,830 of record CM046069.1, on the reverse strand, counting down.
ATGAGTGAAATGTAGGTTGACTTTCTCGTGGTTGGCTTACATATCTTATGTTTCTTCATTCCGTCTTAAGGACTAGTAGTCACAAGACAGATGGGTGTGTGCACTGATTGGTATTATCGACGTCAATGTTTTATACATATTGTGACTGCACGATTTTTCAAGATATAGCATTTACGTAAAAGTACCGAGTACGCGTTTATACAACACCTAAACTAGTTACCATACTACAGCCCTATCGATAGAATCCATGAAAATCATTAAAAAACTAGGTAAATGTGACCATGACCACTATGCTTAGATATATATAACCGATTATTGCACTGATGTTAAGTTAAGACTAGGGTGTGGTTAAAATATACCAATCGAGCTTTATCTGTATAAAAATTATATTAGCAACAAATTACTAATCAAATAAAATGATAGACATAACTATTCTAATGCATACTACATCTACATTTTGATTGGTACTACAACCCTAGCCTCTCCGCCCTAACCCCCCCCCTCGAATCTTAAACGTTTCCATATTGTCTCAAAGGAGGAAGAAGCTCCATTAAAAATTTCATCATCATTTCACTGAAAATCACTTCCCAATTTGGTGAAGTGACAATTTTGAAATGGAAACTAATAACGATTGCTGATAAAAGATAGTTAAAAGAAGGATGAATGGGACAAGGTGTTGGTTGGACAGTTTGTTGGATAACAAGGAAATAATAAAAAGAAACAGCTTGATTTTTCTAACTAAAGTAATTCTTTCTATGTTCTAGTTAGTAGACAATTTCATCACAAGAAAAAAACTTGTACAAAGAAAACAAGTAAGAAAGTGAATGAAAGCTAAGGAAGATAAAATCGAATGTAGGCGAAATAAGCAAAAAAATGATCAAAAAGAAGCAAAAGAAGGAAAGAAAGAAAGAAAAATAAACGAATTATTCATTTGTAAACAAATGACTTCTCACTATAATTCTTTCTTTCAAATGACAACAGTGTACTATGAAAGAATGTTTAACTTGAATAAAGTTAACATTACTTGATTGATTTATTGCATTATCAACTGATTAGATCTTCTTAGTTGTTTGTTGTTTATTTTAAACAATTCAGTTCTTGTCACACACACACACACACACAAGAAAAACGAAGTTATGTATGAGGATGTGGAAGCTTCACAAATTCCTTTCGTTATTCTTATCCATTATTACTTCACTTTTTAGAAGGAATACGAAACAGTTAAATATTTTGTGTATACTCATTACACACTGATATTAGTTGGTTACTAATGGAAGCCAGGAAAAACTAGACAGCTGTTTGGTTCTAGTATAGGACTTCTCATATGTATGTATTAACAATTTTATCAAGGAATCGAATCTATGATATTCAGTTCTCCCAGCAAAAGCTTAAACATCAGCATCACTAGGTCGGGTTGCGTCTAGTGGTAAAATTCTCACTTTAGTATGTAAGTGATACAGCGTGACGATCAGTCAGTGAAAATTAGTAACAACTGTTCATTCCTGACCCATCTAAACTCTATCACTACGACTTTAGAAATATCTTGAAATTATTCACTAGTCAGTTGTCAATTATAGTTATGGGGGTTTTATATGGTACGTTTGTTAGCACATATGTCCTGGTTTGTCTTCTTCGCAGGCAGATCTAGGTTTAGATTTCCAGCATTCCCTGGTTTTGATTGGCATCCAACAGATATCGTTCTGTAATGGATATAGACAACACCTTAAACACTAATCTTCACAAAACCATTTAAACTCAAAAGTTAAATTATTAGAATAAAGAATCATTTATTTTGTATTGGAGTTTATTGTTGTTTACAAGTTCGATTTCATATGTTAGTTACCATTATTAGTTCAACACACATTACTATGCACTATAACTGTATAATGTACCTCCTTCGTCAACTATGTTGTCAAACTATTAAACTAAAAAGAAGAGTGAAATAAAAACGTTTCTCCACAAAAGCTCCAACAATTTAGTAATTCAGACATGACTTCTGAATACAAAATAACCACTTACAATTTTTAACTTTGTCTTGGTTTCAATAATCTTTTTCCGTCTTCTTTTCTGTTTTCTTTAATTTTTATGTAACATACTCGTGAGAAAATATCTACTAGCCTCAGATTTAATTTAAAATTGTTTTCCACCTTCTTTTTCTTCTTCATATCTATCACTTTCATATATGCAAATCATATTTTGTCTTCGATTACTTCATTGTCACTTAGATCGTTGTGTAAGCAAAATCACTTAGACCAACAGTCAAAGACTTCATGGACTGATACTATGTTTTGCTTTGGCTTCAATTTATGAAAGTGATGTAATTTCGTTATTAAAGTATTTCTCTATCGTCATGACGTAATCCTATGACGCAATGGCTTGATCTACCTGTGTTCCACATTATGAAGTCACCTTTACTAGATCCTCATTGTAAACCAGAAAGAATCGTTTACTTGCTTTTTCTTACTATGTTATTTTTTTACCGGTTCTCAAACATCACCAAATGGGCCAGCAAACTTACGGATCTATAGGCATGACAATACACATCGAAAATCCAGACCAATAAATTAGGATATAATTGTTTACAGTCATAATGCGCCTTATAATGACTTCTGCAAGTAATTCTTGGAGTTTGCGTGGAAAAGTACAACTAGTAGAACTCAGTTATGTGCTAGTTGAGGCGACTATGCACAAATAACATTGAATGTGGTTGCTCACTATAGTAAACTGACAGGAGTTGAGAATTTAAACGATTGATGCCAACTTAGTGGCTTAACTAATAATAACTCTCTAAATGTTTGAAAGTCCTTAGTACTATTCTTAATAAAGTTGTAGATATAAACTGCTGAAGAATCTCAAACACAAACAAAACAGCTATGAGTAGCTGAATATTTTCAATGGCTCTCTAGTTGTAGTGAATCCATGAAGTGTTTTACAACACTGAATTATTTCTACAAACATCTCTACGCATTCCTATATACTCAGAATTGTATAAAGTCAATTAGGGCCGCTGATTAGTTAACTGTTAATAAGCGATTTGTTTATAACTTATTGACGGTAAGTAGTATCTGCAAGCCGAATCCACATATTACGAAATAGTGTACAAACAATTCCTATCACACCTGTAATTGACTATTCATTTATAATACATTTTTCTATGCAACACATGGATTTCAGCTAATAGTAAAATCCAAGAAGTGCATTTTCTTCTGAATTCAAACAACGGGGTAATTTGAAACTTTAATATAAATACTATATCTATCATACCTACCAAACAGTTCACTGACCAACTGGACTCACTACCCTAGTAGTATTTAGAGTAATAGTTACCGGGTCCGAGTCTAAGTGTGAACATCAACACTAAAATATACTTATTGCGGTTGATGTGTCTTAGAAGAACCATATATGTATTCTGGACTACACTACCAACTGCAAAACATTTATTGTTAAAGCCAACTAGTTGTGTCAAGGCAGTATCAAAGGAGACTGGTCAAAATTTAACCGTGAATATTGGAATGAACGATATGAAGATATCATAGGACGACATGAATTGGGCGAAGAAACGACAACATTTAGAGATTCACAAACCTATGTGCCTTCAACAAAATGATTATGCGTGGCACCATATTCCATCCCTCTGCACAAACGCGTACACAAAGCTACATAGGTTTCACCAGACCACACTTCTGAGAACCAAGTCAACCAAATCTGCATCAATAACAAATTTAGAAGGACTATGGAAGATGTGGTAACAAAGAGAGAGGCTAATACAGCCTACGAACACCACTCGGTAGTGGCTAGAATAAAAATGAAGCTAAAGAAGCGCTGTACAGCTGAAGCAACAGCATTATAAAAGTTTATTACGGTCTTTTATTAGTATACTAACAAACTCAACGAATTTAAAATAGCTCTCACAAATAACTTCTAAGTCTTACATGGTCACTAGAAGAAGACGAAACTGACATTGTGAACAACTGGAAATGTAATATAAAAGCAATAGGCACAGGATTCAGGGGGTCTTATGACGCACGAAATATCATCATAAGGAATGGATCCGGATAAGATCCAAGCAAGAAGGAGCAAAACGGTCAGTAATCAATAACAAACAAACAAGAGTAATGAAAGCCAAGGCAAATATCGACTACACAGAAGCCGATAAGCGACTGAAGAGGAGCATTAAATCTAATGTGGCACTATGTGACGGACCAAGAAATAACAGCGGAAAAGGTTACTAGAGATAAAAACACTAGACGTCTATATAATACGACGAAGAAGCCAGCTGGAAAACACAGAAAATCAGAACAGCCAGTCAAGAAAAAGGATGGCAAACCAGTGACTGAGATCCAATAAGAGCAAAACAGGTGGGTAGGGCACTTTTAAGGACTCTTGAAAAGATCAGCCCCTTTGAATCCACTGGTCATCAAAGCAACATCTACAAACCGTCTTATAAATATTGAGGAAATTAGTATTACCGGATAACATACCAGAGGAGGTACTGAAATCAGTAACACAAGTAACTGCAAAGATGCTCTACGATTGTTTCAGAAAAATTTGGAAAGATGAATAAGTATCAACAGACTAAAAAGAAGGATACCTCATCATGATACCAACGAAAGGAGATCTTAGTAAATATGAAATCCACATAGGCATCAACCGACTTTCAATAGCAGCAAACGTCCTCAATCGAGTGTCGTTGAATCAAATGAAAGGTCCGGTAGAAATCTAACTTCAAGATCAACCGGTCGGATTCCCTAAGGATTGGTCGTGTACTGACCAAATTGCGACATTACGGATCACTGTTGAACAATCAGTCGAATGCATCACTTTACATAGAGTTCCTCGACTATGAGTAAGAATTCGATAACATGGACAGGAGAACACTGAGGAGACTTTCTTTCAACTCTATGGTGTACCCAAGAAAATGATCAATATCATACGGATTTTGTATAACGGACTACTCTACAGAATCATGCATGGTGGCCAGCTTACAGTGTAGGCGAGTGTTAAACAGGGCTGCTTAATTTCTGCCTTCCTCCTTCTGCCGGTGGTTGATTGAACTATGAAAACCTACACATTTCAAGGGAATCATAGAATACAGTAGATGACTTGATTTCACCTAAATGATTTAGACTTCGCAGATGGCCTAGCTACTGTATCTTACACACACAAAAATGAAGTCGAAGACCGACAATGTATCAGCAGCCTCTGGAACCAGTAGTAGACCTCAACATACACTAAAAGAAAAGCGAAACCGTTACTTAATACGCATCGAGGACTAACGAAATCCTACATGACCTATCAGAGAAGCTCTGGATAATCTGAAAATTTCCACATACTAGAGCAACAGTGTCACTGACAAACAATGAAGATCTGATGCCGATGTAATAACACGGATTGTCAACAAAAGGCAAAGGCAGCATTTTAACATTTGAAAAACATTCGTAACTCAAACCATCTGTCACCCGACACCTAAGTTAGAATTTTCAAAACAATCGTCAAGACAGTTTTTTTGTATGGGGAGATATAACTAAGAGAATTACGGAAAGCATCATTCGGAAGATACAAGTATTTTAAAAACAGTTGTCTGTGTAAGACACTCCGGATCCGTTAGAAGGACACCATCAGTAACAGTTTACTATAGCAGAGAACACACCAGGTTCCTGCTGAGGAAGAAATTACCAAAAAACGCTGGAGGCGAATAGGATACACATTTTGAAAATCATTAAACTGTGTCACAATACAAGCCTTTAAGCAGAGCCCCCAGGGTTAAATGAAAATAGGAAGGCTAAACAACAAAGTGATTTCGGAATCGATGATAAACATGGAACGAATGATTATCACTTATTAAAAACTGTGAAGGCGAGCCCAGTACAAAGTTGATTAAAGAATGATAGTTGGTGGCTTATGTTCCACAGTGGGCAACAGGAAAATGAATGAATTAATAATCATGATATCAAAAAATTGGAAGCCAGCTAACCGGTGGCTGATTTGTCTGCCACAGCATATTTGTCTGGTAATTTGTACTGAGCGAACTCTATCATATATGATCGAATTCACCTACTATATGTGTTTTAATATCAAATAGACTGTATTTTGATGATAGTTGAAGACAATTGTTATGAAATTCTGCATTGGATTTTTGTGCTATCTGGCACTCGCAAGTAAGTTGTATCTGTATTCTCCTGGTTAAAATGCTAACCCAAGTAATACAGTGTCACAATAAGAGAGGTTACTACTGATCTTTTCAGGTACCACACAGCCTTCTCTAGAACTAAGGTATTCAAAGCTACTGACATTTGATGGTGTTAACTTGAATCATACTGTAAGTATCAGTTCACTTTAGGCTGTATAATTCACATTACTTCAGAGTTCAAGTGTGAACCAATCTAACAAACTTTATTCTATGAAGCTTCATTTGTAATAAAGATTGAATACATAATGATTACATAGATTAATCTATACTTGATTAAAAATTACAGTGGATGTGTTTACTTTTGAACAAAATAAGCTACAATCTTCATTTCTAGTTGAAGTCAAATGTAAAAGTGGTAACAATTCTTGAAGTCGTTAAATATTAACTTGATCTATATTGATAAATGGCTGTATAATTAATTCAATCAATAATTGAAGATAACATGTGACATGGTTATAAACCGGTTTTAATGAAGCAGACTCATTAACTCAATGTCTTCCTTTTAATTCTTAACTTTGCCTTTTCACTGTACTAATTAATCTTTTGTTTTTCAAGAATCATATTTCCTATCTCATGTATTATTTGAATCATTCGTATCAATTTTAGTATTTATCTTCTTTGTATTAATAGGATGTGGCAATTTGAATCAATGAACACACATGGAATGTTCTACAGTACTCATATCTGTCTAACAGAATAATCTTCATTTACTAGTGTATTATTGTCTAGACTAAACATACAATCAAACAATTTCAATGTAACAAATATAGTTACCAATAAACGATGTTATTTATCATTTTATGAATAGTTACATATATAAAGTTATCTACTTGTAAATTATTCTGTTGCCTTTTTCTATTGAAAAAAGCTTTCATCAAAGTTTCGCCTACACTATAAACAACAAATTAAGCAGTATCATTAATATATTTATCTCAGAGATAAGATAATCCATACCGAAATTCCCAGACTAGTGGTTTTAAATGGTACATAACTGAAAGTAGACATACCAACATCTCTGGTACTACCGACTACAATTATCTTAACATTTGAGCCAACATCTTTTCAAGACATTTTAATAACGGATATTTGTATGGAGAGTCTTCAAGCCTCTCTGAGACTGCCATTTCATTGTGAACAATGTACATGAGACTATAGCATACTTAAAATATTATATCACAGTTCAATCTTAGTAAACGACCACTGAGAATCAATTAGTACTGGCAAACCGTTTCATATGAGTGAGCATCCAAATGGTATATACTAGTGACTACCTTTGAGATTTAATTAACAGGATTCTAGTGACATATCTCAACAGTGAAGTCCGACTATGTTTGGGATCACAGATTTAACGGATGGCGATGGATAATGGTTTCATAATATCGCGAATTAGATAAAAGCTAAAGATGCAAACCGTTGAATGCCGAATCGACGGTCTGAGGGTGAGACATCTGTTAGTAGCTATGAAGTACCTATATTCGTTCACTGTTATGATCATGAATGTATACTGATTAGGAGTATCATGCTAATATAGAACAGGTATCTAATACTTACTAGTTTTATTGATTGACTCATCAAAATCAATCTGTGGTGGAAAAACTCTACGGCATTGTGACATCGTTTGTTCATTTTGTGCATCAATCGCCCATGAATCGGACATACAACACACAGTAATAACCTTACAACTACATAATTAGAAACAGTTCATATTCACTAAATTTAAGACAAATATATACCTAAGTAACAACTTATGCAGAATCAGTTGCAAACAACTTACAATTAACTTAGGATAAACCTGCATCTTCCCGTTGATTTTTATGGACTAAAGCTAGTCAGTCCCTGCTGTCGTATGTGCATCCTGATTGGATTGCCTCGATATACCGATTATTGACAAGTATTATTTAATCACTATATCGAGGCAATCCGCTCAGGATGCACTTACGGCAACAGAGACTGACCAGCTTCAGTCCATAGCTAGTCAGCAGGAACATAAAAGTTGACCCTAATACTTATGTGCCCGTTGCACAAGTATGACTATTTGAACTCAGTAGTCAAGTGGTGAACGCGGTGGCATTTGGCACGAAACGCACTGAGTTCAAACCCCACTATGAACATCAACATTCGGATGCAGGTGCATCTAGCCGACGAGTCTCAAATAACACAAAAAGGCGCGTCCTGGATTCCACTTGCCAGTCACAATTCAACTTAAATAAAACTTACAATTAACTTGTTTTGATTATCAAACGATTAGCATTTTCTAGTGGAATGAATGAAACGTTATATTAAAATAATTAGACTACTAATTATAAAATTAAGTAGTTAACAGTTGTATGCAACGGTTATATTAATAGTTAGGTAATTTATGTGAAGAAAATTACTAAATACAAAGCTGATTATGATGTTGAGTAAATGACTACTTAATCCTACTTCAGTATCCATGACAATTTTCAAAATGTTAAATTCTTCTTACAATGTTTAAGTATCAGAGCAGAATATATTTTTAATTGTAAGATTACCAATAGAGTACAATAAACAATTAGATGCAACCGAGATGAAGAAATAAAAGATAAAGAACACCTGTTGTTTTTTCTATGCATAAATTAATCTCAACTTACTAAACTTCTTTATTGGCTACACTATCATGTAACCTACTCATAATTCTTCTGATACTTGAAATTTCTGAATACCTCTACGATGTAATCTCTTCATTTCTCAATTAACTAATATCATGAAAACATCACTGTACAATGATGCATGAACAGCAAAAATATATGACATCGTCGAGGAGATTTTCTTCACTAGCCTATCTCTACTTCTTCCTCAATGACAAAATAAGCTTCTTTACATGCATTTCCATCGTCAACATTTTCAAAACTAATGCAATATATGAAGCATACAATTATTTTCACATGGTAATTATGAAACAAACTAAAATGACTACACACTTACAATGACTGTGGATTAGCTAACTGACTAAGACTTCATGGGTTTTAAAGAGATCCCACTTACTCCACATTAACTAATCAATCTATCCACACAACCTGTATGAATTGGAACTGAGAACACAACCTGATACCCAGTTGGCTATAATTTGTTATATTACATGTTAGCAAAATAAATAATCCATTCAATCAAAAAACTACAGAAATGATCGATTGTATAAACAATCAACATAGTATCAGTGTGTTGAATAACACATAACATGAAAGCACTAAGTAGATAAATAAAGGGGAAATTGCTGGATGTGACACATTCTGTAGGCATAGAAAATGTTGCAGATAAACCTGCAGGCTTTCGTATAAACAGGAATGTATCACTTATGATTTTTTCTTAACACGATTTCTACGCAGATTATACTTCTCACCTTGGTATTAATATAAAGTTGACAAACAGCAGTTATTTCTAAAGGCCAGCTGAATATGTTGAATAATTATCCTACTATATTTGAACACTTCGTAGCTTTTTAGCAAATGATAACTATACTGTTAATTATGTTAATCATGATACAAGGAAAACAAACTTGACCACACACACACACACACACACACTTATAACAGTTTATTTAATATTCAGCTTAAAGATCTAACTAGACTAGGTAACCAGTGAAAGAAATAACAACATTTCAGCCCATATATTATCAAATCAGTGTTCTCAACAGTGTTTTTTACAGCTGTCATGACACTTGGAACCTACATATGGAAACCTGACTACTAGATGGCTTCTTGAATGTAGAAAAATGGGGACAGAAATCAGGTCTTTTCTAGATTACAGAATATTTCACGACCACCAGTTACCGCTGCATTTACACTAACTACTTCTCCGTAAAACTCAAGTTTAAATATAAACAAATAATTGGGTGATTGTATACCAATCATGTATATGTGTATAGGGCTATTGATTTTTGGAGGTGTTTGAGTTCTGGTAATGACAAATAATGTTAAGAGTTAGTGAAAACAAAATGATTCTATCTAGAATTCCAACAAATATCAAACTGTGTGAAATCCGATACTAAATTTCAATTGACGGAAAAATTTTACTTATGAGATACCGTAGAGGTAACTAACTAACATGCAACTTCATATCATTAAACTAATAAAAACAGTAACAGTCTTAGAAGATCGAAAACTTGTTCGATGTACAGCTATAAGAATGAAAGGAAAACATTTAAAAGCAAGTTGAGTTAATCTGGAGATGTAGATTTTGATGAAAATTATCTAATACATCTTTAACTAATGATTTCTACCTTAGAGATAATCTTAGTTATGAAGCCTGAAAACAAATATAAAGCTCAAACTAATCCCCAATCAATAGCTTCTTAAATGAACATTATTTCTTGGATGCATACTAAATAGCATCGTATAAGCAAAAAAATATAATGGCTTAGTTAAAAGGTACTTAGTAGAGATTTAGTTTGTACGTTGAACTAATCACAGGTTGACTTTAGTTGGGCTATCGCTAGAAACTGAGAACTAAACAGCTGTTTCATCTTAGTATGAAGCACCACGGTAACGAGCATCCAAAATCCTGCCATGGATCAAACTAAGGACTAACAGAACTGATGGACTGACTTTCAGTTATGTAATAACCGCTTAACTGTAGATATGTATTGACTCCGCAAGTTTCCACTAGACTCTACTAATCTTGACGTATACTACTAGCGAGCACATGATTGTATTTTGTTGGAGGAGTTTGGTGAGAATCGGTTTACTTTGTGTACACTGCTGAGGAATCCCATAATAGAATAAACTAAGTTGTTTAGTGGTCCCCGGACTTTAATGGCAGTTAAAATAAGTTTAATCTGTGAGCAATAGAACCAATCTCGATCAAAATAGGCAAGTGCCCACTTATCTTTAATAAACAAATATTCAGTAGCTGCTAGAAACTGAAATAAAACTTACGCCAATTATAAGCATAACTTAATAAAAAAACATTCATTGATAATTATAGCATTAATAAGAGTATAATCAAAAAAGAGAATAGAACAACTTTTGTAAATCAAAAGAAAAAGCAACAATCTTAAAGTACTATCAGTTTCCCACATAGTAGATGAGTTATATACATGCAAACGTTCTCTGAAATAATGCACATATATGAACAACTTTATCCCTTTTAACATGTACGTCTCTGTGATACATTTAAACAATCAAAATAAAGTATTTCAATATGTGTTGTTCGCTTTGAAAAGAAACTCTTGAAAGTATATGATTATAAAAATCGATTAGGAATTATCTGAATTTCTAATGATAACAACACGTGAAGGTGATGAAGTAGCGGTAGGTGTTCGTGTAGAGGAGGTAGAACAAGGAATAGGATTGTTCATTGTATTTTCAATTTTGATAGATCTAGGTGGATCAATTTGTTTTGATGTGGACATGTTAGATGAAGTTGGAGAATTATTTTTTGCACTTTCGATTCTGATGGATCTAAGTGAATCAGTTTGTTTTGGTGTGGACAAATTACATGAAACAAGAGGATCAGTTTCTGTATTTTCAATTCTGACGGATCTAGGTGAATCAGTTTGTTTTGGTGGAGATAACAAAAGCCAAGGCTGTTGTTGATAAACAATAGGTTCTCCCTAAAATAAATAATGTGGGTATATATATAAATCAGGAAGCGAATTCTGCTTCATGTAACAACGGTAAAGAATAAACAGAGCTTTTTTAACATCTTACCAAATTTACTTACCATTCCATTTATTTTGAACGTTGGTTACACGTATCAACGTTCTGCTTCAAAATACTATGCAATAAGCACTGACCTTCTATCGAATGCATATCAAAATAAAACAAGTGGTTCTCTTGTTTTGAGCTTATTTTATATTAGCTTATGATAAAACTACCTTCAAATAGTTGTATTAATATGCAAAAGGTAATTACGTGTACTCAGCTTCGAAATCAAAAGATGAATCAAGTAAAAATCAAATTGCGGGAGAAAAGGCAAATATAATTTTGAAATCCCAGGATCTAACAGTATACAAAAGGATATGTATGCACCTTAGCTACTGCACACGATTCCGAGCTACGTCACCCCAAGTCTAAAACTATTGGCTATGAAGATTGCGCGGCCACAGGTAATCGGCATCAATGAACACAACTAAGACAAACAATCGGATTCATGAATTGATATCACACTACGGTTTGGCCACTTCTTGATTTATATCACTCTACACCAATTCTGGTCATCACTGTAAGTAGATGTCAGCGGTGGTTGATGATATGTAATACGTATCCCAACGACCTCAGTCGATGAAAATTCGCAATCTCTCCCTAAAACCTCGAGTCTAACCACACTGTTGCCAATCAAGTGGTTCTAACAAACGTGAGTGATGTTACGAAGATATCTATGACCAAATATTAATAGCCTACGAATGCTATCTACTCTTAAGAATGGTTTAATTTCCATACAGTAATACAGAGCGGACTGCTGCGCAGTATACAGTCTTTCAATTGACAGAAGGATAACTAATTGCTCCATAGGTGGTGTAAGTTGGTAAAAGCCAAATTAGCTTTCTAAAGTTGTGAAATCACTTCGACGAACACCAATCCATCAGAACTAAATGGTAGACGCTCTCGATAGTCTCACACTTTATGTTTATTTCAGTGGTTGATGCATACTCGTATTAGAGTAAAGTTTTGTAATCAGATAAAGAAAAATACATCCCGAGCAAGGTTGCATTTCTGATTAGTGTTGTGGAAAGACGACATGCTATAAACGTCTTCACCATCTACGTATTTTAAATCTATGAGGTCTCCTGGTATGAGCTCGATTCCTGGAAATTTAGACGAGGAAAATCTTATTTTTTAGCAATAAGTCTATAATTAAACTAAGTAAAAATGGGAATAGAGGACAGCCTTGATGGGATGTCACTTAAGATTACAAGTTCAGATGAAAGCTCACTATAAACTCTGACTAAACTAATTGTTTTCAAATGAAGGGTCTTCATAAGGTTAATGCATTTCTGTGGTACACCTTACAATGATAAACACTTCTACAGAACATTTCGGTCTACGCAGTCGAGTGCTTCTTCAAAATCAAGAAGTCACACTATTATTGAACGCCAAGAAGTATGCCTATGCTCGAGAATCTGGCGAAGGGTGAATATTTGACTAATATAACCATGCATCATAATTAAGTATGCTCGGTTTGTAGCTAATAGTGGAATACAGGATATTTATTTCCACAAATTCGCAACACGTCTGCTGGATGCCTCTATATTCCAATATGGATGTTCACATAGATACTACAAACAACAATGTGCAAAGCATTAAATTACTGAAACGTATTTCTAAAGAGAAATCTATTAGTTTATATAATGAATGATGACTATCAAGAAGAACATAATTAGAACTTTATTCATAACTCTGTTTAAACTCGAATGTTGTAAAATGAAAAAATATAACTGCTGAAATCAACACTGTACGTACACAAATTTTTATGCATCTTGATGTCATCAAAAAAGTAAACAATATTTGTAATCACAATGCTGTGTGCATAAAACGATGTAGAATATTGGTCGAAAAAGATAAACAAGTCATAACTTAGACAAACTATAAGATAGAGCCAAACTAATAGGAATAGTATAAACGACTTTTGAGTTTGCGTTTAATACAAAATGAATGAATCTTATTTTAGATCACAGTAGAAATATCTTTATCTATTGTTCAGAAGGAATAAAATTATTAAGAATAACTCATTGTCATTATCCAAATGTAATAATGATACATATTTTGTAAATCAACCGTATAAGGTTGGAATATATTCTTAACTTTAACCCTAAACTTGAGAAAAACAAATACCGTAGTCATATGGATAAATATATATACCGTTCTTGTATCAATAAAGACATAAAAATAAACAGAAAACTTCAACATACCTATAATCAAGTAAAATTCATATGCCCTCTCTAATATTATTGCTTTTTTCCTTAAGGTATTCATTTACAGTAGCTGCGTACTAAAATTTGTGGATGGCAATTTAACGAAAACTTTCCACAATCAACGCAACAATTATTTTTATTTTGATGACATGTACAAAGCTGTTGACTTCAAGGAGACCAATAAATACATTTAAATGAATTTCTTAGAGTAAAATGAACTAGTATACTAGATGCATAGTACAATACATCAAAGATTCAATTTGTTGATAATGACTTACACAAAGTGATTCACGTTGTCTTAACTGTACTTGAAGACGACCTCCAACTACTTTACGGCCTTCTTTTAAATCCCCAATATGAGTCACTGTTGCTGACTGAACAAGTCCAGTAAGTGGAATTTCAGTTACACCTAAAACACCCCAGCTTCGAAATAAACCCCGATTGTAATAAACCTGTCGAGGAGAACAAAATTAGCATAAAATGTCTTATAAGAAGGAATAGGATGTAAAATTAATTTAACACAATCGGATATTAAGCAATCAGATAGAAAAATAGACTGACTTAGAATTATTAGTCTGCACGTGGATCTATGTCAAATGACATTTTAATGGCTTTCTAGTTCGATATAAATTAATTAAGAAACAACTAATGTAAGAAAAACAAAATCTAATTATAATAAATGCAATATACGGTGTAAGGTGGTTAGATGCAATAAGGTAGGAAAACCTCTTCGACCTAGGTTTCGTGGTAGTTGGTGCTCGTCAGTAAGCCACACTAATAATTTTGATGGAACTGGTGCTTACTACGGGATTCCAAGACATGTTAACCAGCTTTACAGTCTGTGACTATTACAAACGATATTAAGTGAAAGAATTATTCATATGATTAATAAACATTGACAGTACTACAAAGTTCAACCAAAAAAAGTAGTCGAATAAAAAAGTTGTCTGCATAAGAAATGTAGGTATGATTATAAGCAACATTTTAAAGAAGAGTACAAGTAAAGATTTCCAATTACATCATATCCAACTTTGTTATGTTTTTTAATTACAAAAGGCTATTTATTGAATCTAAGGAATTGAAATTTACAATAACCAGAATGATTTTAGAACTTCTCTGTGCTAAACAAATAAATAAGCAAACATGACTAACTGTTTATAAACAGTAATACATATAACTTGTTACAAACCATTATTACAATAATATACAAGTGGTATTATTCGAAATAACAAACAATGCATAGTGATCTGATTGAAAGTATTAATAAATTGTCATTTTAAAAACATTTCCTGCTATTGTCATTATTATTAGGTATGATGTTTGGAATAAATACAGATGAAAAAAACAATAATAATGACTACTAAACATTTCTACAATATCAAAACTATGTACTGAAAGCAAATATATTGATGGCTAAGTTGTTAAGTTCAGTCAGTCACAAACAACGTACAGCATAGGATATTTGTAGGTTAGTTCAAGTTGACATAGCTCATTAGCATTGCGAGATCAAACTAAAAAAAATTATTAAAATATACTTTTACAAGAAGGAATGAAAGGTTACGTGTGGAAGAGTAATGGAATTTAAAATCTAGAAGACGAGTGGACCCATCTAAAATACTGTGACTGAATAATAGCCATGTCACTAATCACTGATTCACAGTATTGCGAAGACTTCAACCAGGTAGCCTGCATTTGTTAACATGGGTCAGACCAGAAGTCAACAACATCATGAAACGATACCACGTTTTAGTTTGGCTGAGGCTAGATTTCGTCAATCTTATTTCTATCCCAGTCGTCTTCATACAGAGGTAAGTGGTGGTTGATGATATTTAATGTCCCAACTACGTCACACAGTGAAGATCCGCAACCGTACTTGCCTAGTAATCTATACATAAAGTCAACACTGTCTACTCGGTCGTTTGACAATACTCCAGTAATATTTTGAAGGCACGCACAATCACGAGTTGAACCCCTTAACGCTCGATTTGTAGTCAATAAGTGACAAGCTCGAACTCTGCTCCATCTATTTAAGTTTAAGAAACTCGAAGCCAAGCATATAAATATGTACTAGGTAAATGAGTAATAACAACAAATGTAATAGGCGGTTACAAGTAACCTAATATTAATACTTGCATAATATCCTCCGAGTAATATTGATTATGATGACTGATAGAATCATATGCCTATTATTCACATGGTTTGAAATCTAATGCGATCAAATTTTCAAGAACAATTATTAGTTTAATTATTTGAGTAAACTGAAACGCGTGTAATTACCAATTGATATACAGAAAATTATTTCGAGCTAATTTATCTACACCAAGTTGATACTTACTTATATCAACAACACTTACTGTCGTGATATCTATATCCATGTTATTTTACCTATTACTTTATCTATCTATAAACTGTCGAATCATGGAATTCAATGTTTTATTAAGTAATTAATTTACTATTCAGTATAATATATTACCTCAATATCTGTTAATGTTTTGGTGTAAATTATCGATATGCTAAATCATTTCGTGAGTGCTATGAATAATTATTAACTGCTTGTTGCCAGATATCTATTTTACAAAGAAACTATAATTGTTCTTTAGTGGAACCACGCCTTTTTGTAAAATTCTCCAGTTTACTAATAGATGGAAGTGTGTTAATTGCATGTGTATATGAAATGGGGAAGATTTGTAGGTCAGGAGGATGACTTTGGAGAAGCTGCTTTCACTAAATAAGATATATTTAATCGTGAAGCTTTCATTGTCATTCTGAACGACTTCGTCAGAACACACTTCTATATACTGCAATATTAAACCACCCAGCCCACAAAGTGCAGCTTCGCCACAAAGGATATATACTTCAAGTTAATTTCAGTTTTTGAATTGACGGAAATGGGACATTTAGGAAGCTGAAAAACGTGAGTGACTTGGTAATCAACAAATAATCTGAAAACTTAATGCTTTGTTTTCACGATATATATAGAAATTTAATCGTGATATCTTATTTCGTTTTCTTTTCTAAGCACTTACCAAACAAAGTATAATTAACTTATGTAACAAGTACAAATACATGTACTTGGCTTCGATATATA
This sequence comes from Schistosoma japonicum, assembly GCA_025215515.1. Taxonomy (NCBI): domain Eukaryota; kingdom Metazoa; phylum Platyhelminthes; class Trematoda; order Strigeidida; family Schistosomatidae; genus Schistosoma; species Schistosoma japonicum. The sequence goes on along the minus strand of CM046069.1, from coordinate 37,137,679 downwards.
CCTTAATAATGAATGAGGATTGGGAAAGCAGTTGGTTGATTAGACCGAAAGAGGCCATGTATACTTAATACATTACCAACAGAATGATGTTTTCAGGAGGAATCTATATCAAATAGCTATGTTGTGGTGTGTATTTTCACTTACATTAATGTATACAGTCAGTCAGTCAGTCAGTTACAACGTAGAACTTGGTACATGCGTACATCAGTTCAAGTTGCCATGCCTCAATTAGCAGATAAAGATTAAATTGTCGGACCAAATCCCAGAGTAGGGGAGGTAGTAACAGAGTAAGTACTAATGGAAAGGCATAGAGATCAGACATGAGATTTGAGATAAAAAGTGATTCAGTGAAGAGTAGATTATAATAAGCTCAAAAATTAGAATTTGGAGGAAGACAAGGAGTGGATGCACCTGCGCCATTGCCAACGATTTTGAGCCATATCACCTAAAGTCTCTAACCATTTGTTACGATCATCGTGTGGGCCCCAACCAGGTAGTCTACATCTATTAACATGGCTCAGCCCAATTGTCAATGACTTCATGGATTGGTGCCATGTTTTTGTTTGGCCACCCCTAGCTTTCTTCCAGCCTACTCCCACACTAGACAACATTGCTCGTTTCGGTAGACGGTGGTCAGGCATACGCAACACATGTCCTAACCACCTCAGCTGGTGAAGATTCACTACTTCATCAATAGGCTTACCGTATTTACCTAGTACTCTATTCCTAACCCATGTATTGCCTACTCGGTTGTCCCAGCAAACACGAGCAATGTTTCGGAGACATCTATGACCGAATACTAGGAGCCTACGGATATCCTCTATCCTTAAAGGCCATGTTTCACATCCATAAAGTAAAACGGATCTAACTGCTGCACAGTAAACGCGTCCTTTCGTCATTAAACGAATGTCTCGCCTACGCCACAAGTGACGCAGATTGGCAAAAGCCGATCGAGCCTTATGTATACGGGCCGAGATTTCATCGGACACTAGACTGTTAGGACTGATGAGGCTCCCTAGATAAGTAAAACGGTTAACGCATTCAATAGTTTCACCCCCTATCACTAACTTTGGTGCCGAATTAATGTATACAAACAATCATACTTATAAATTCTGCCGAAAAAACACTACAATTATGAATAGAGATAACATAAAGAAAAAATCAAAGAATTTTTGGAAGTCTGACAATTAGATCAGTCAATAAAAAATTTCAACAGTTACTAAAAAAAGATAGGAAATAACAGGATCAGAGATCAAATTAAGGAAGAAGGGGATCAAAATAAATATGTACATAATGGTAGCATAGTTATAGTAACGGTTAATCAAATCCAGTATTGACGGAATAAGCAATTAATCCCTTTTGAAGAGATTCTAATGCTTAACTACCATTTAAAGTATATACTGATGAAGGACAATAAAATCTTAATGAATAGATCATCTAGCTCAGTCAACACAATACCTCCGAAACCGTTCTATTGCGACATTGTTTTTCCCCGCCATCTCAAACAGGTAAATAATTAACGAAGTACAGGTTATATGCACTCGCTTTCGAGGTAAAAGTATTATACATACAGCAATGATACTATGTGAGCGTCCTTACTAAAATATGTGGCGTCAAGTTCGAACCTGTAACCATGTAGATGTCAGTTAGTCATGTACATCGTAGAACATGGTACACATCTACAATCATCTCAGTTGACACACCTCAGTAGAACAGATAGAAAAATACCAAAGTAGTAGACGTTGTAGTGAAACCAGTGACAGTAAAAAACACTAGACATAGAGAAGATTTAAGAAATAATCAATTTCACAACTCAGAATCAAACGGAACACAGAAAAGTGTACTCAACTGTATCATCGCTAACGATCCTAAGATATGTTATATAAACTCACCAACAACTGGTTACCATTACACCATTAATCCCGACCAGGTAGTTTGTATTTAACAACGAAGTTCAGATCAACTGCAAACAAAAAGATTGATCCTACGTTTCAATTTGGCTGCTCCTATTAATATGCCAGTCACCATCATACGTAGAAGTATCCGGTGGTTGGACATACATATTACGTACCCTAACCACTACATAACCTTCATTTGCATATAAAATATAATAACATCGGAGAAAAGAACACATCAATAAAGACGACTGGTATAACAACCAGAATTGAGATCAACCGAAAATAACAGGCAGTCCCTTCTAAAATACTTTTATTAGATACTGAACACAGTTTCAGGTGACAAGAAATGTAATGATAATACACTGCAGTACAATAAATTAATTGTAACGTTTCGACGAATTTATTCAAAAGAAGTACAGGATTGTTTGTTCTACCTCAGTCAATGTAAATGACGCGGACTACATCATACGTTCATCACTATTAATACATAAGATGAAAGGTTTGCTTTGCAGACCCTCAGCTGGTAACGTGTTTTGGGCTGGTCGCACACTTTGTAATAGTATTTAAAAGTTTAGTGGAATCACTTTTCTACATAGCGAATGAAAAAGAAATCAGTGTAATAACATCTTGATCGGCAGACCTAAAATATGCAGAGGATGCAGAAATCTAACTTTCTAAATCGTATTGTGGAAAATCAACATTTTTGTAATCGGTCCTTCTAAAGAAAACAATATGGTGAAAAGTTAGTATAGTGACTTTATCCAATGTGTTGGTGCCACTTATACAACCATATGGATCCAAGAGCAGTGAGGAGAAAAGAAGTTTACGAAGTAAACAGTGTGCATTAAACTGGTTGCAGAAGATTACAGAAACACACAGATATTAGACTAGTTACGCAGATTAGTAAGCAATTTGAATTCGCACATCTGAATACATTAAATTATGTTATTAAAACATGCAAATGAAAACAACACTAACACCTTACATCACACCATAAAACCATCTTTTTGATACTTGGTCTTAATTGCTGATTACTGTTACTAATGTTCGCTCCAGTATTGAAGTAAACCAGAAAATATTATATAGAATATTATATTATAATGATAAACTATTACAATAAAAAACTAACTCACTGTTGCTTTTAAACACCGATTATTTTGAACAAATCGCCTATATACACGACTTTTTGTATTTACACGCAATTCTTTCACTGACTGACTATAAATGGGTTCACTATTCGATTTCACGACATTTGTTGATAATTTCAATGGTGGACTTGATGCATTTAAACTTAACTCAATTTCAACATAAGTATCAATGTTTGAATAATTCGATGGAATTGGATAAGCAATACCACGGATTTCACTAATTTCAAGAATATCATCAGCTAGTTTAGCATTTACATTCGATTTTGGTAAATTAGCTAATTCAAAATGTGCAATCAAATGAGTTACATGTTGATTGTATTTAGATAATAACTTCTTAACACATGTATTCACACTAATTAGATCAGATAATTTTGACATTATCAACTGATTATTCTGACCATTAAAACGAAGTTCATTTATCAAGTGATTAACTAACTTTTCTTGATCTGATAAAATTTCTGAATATGTTTTAAATAAATCCACACCTATAATATTATTTTTCGAAAGAAAAAGATATCAAACAGGAAAAATAAATTCTATATAATATTATCAAAACAGTACATACAAATCAATTAGATTTCAATATTTAATGTCGACTAGTGTTGAAGTATGTTGAGAGAAAGCTATGAACAGTCAAATCAAAACATCAAATCAAACTACGAAGTTATTGTGTGTAGTAAGTTTAAAACATGTTGGTGGATCCATACTAAATAGTCAATATCCATAAAATCATTGCAATCGATCATTATAGATATCGGGTAGCATAATGGTTCAGAATCGGTTGCAAGAATGCAAATGCATTTTAGCGGGTTAGACTATCAGTATGTGCTACACCAAGATTCTAAAGCAAGAAAAGAACGAAACGCAAGGAGGAATATGATTGATGCGAATAACTTACTCAAGTTAGCCGATAACTAGTTCATGGGTGGACCAGCAATCTACGATATCCCATTCTAGTCACTATCCCATTGACTCAACAACTCAAGAGAAATAAGGTATAGAAATCTAACCATCCAGTAGTAATGAACCCGATATCTTCAATCGAATACTTGCAGTATACATAATTACTACATAGTAAACCGTTGAGCTGTATGTTGTTAATATTTGTACACGTAGATAAACCCCATAGGTAAGGAAAAGTCGAAAATTTAGAGCGAAATTTCACTAATCATCAACGCAACAAGACTAAGAAGTTCCGAAGTGTGCATTTCCAAGGAAATGAAAGCAAAACATTCGAAGGATTATTCATAATTGGGTGTGAACAGGCCTGAATTCTATCATCTGTGTATTCTAGTTCAGTGGAAGAGTCTTTGTATAGGTTACCGTACTTTAAAATATAATAGCATGAAAAAATATCTATGACAAATTTACATACAACTTGGGGACGAAAAAAGTATTAAGTGTTTAGCAAAACTTTTGCTAAATTCAGTGAACGGGTAATTTTTTGGAAAAATATACTGTTTAGAAATACTCTTACCTGATAAAGAATTGAAGGCAATAGCATACTTTACAGGTGGATCGCATTTTAGTCCACTTAATATAGGTTTAGATGCAGCGGAGTCAGTAAATGTAGGTGGTCGTGGTAACTGAGTTAAATCTACTGGTAAGCCGGCCTCAGCAGCCTGTATCATTTGATTCATTCCAAGACATGATCGTATATAAGTTTTAGCTAATTCAATATTACCAGCTTGTTTTGCAACTTTAGCGGCTTGCTTCAGTTCATCTTGGCGTTTAATTAATAGTTTAACAGTTTCTTCAGTTTTACTTTTTGTCGGACAGTGATCAGACGTTGCTGGTTTTGCGGGAAGAGATTTTTGATCATCATTAGTCAATTTTATACTTTTACCCAGTTTAGAACGATCGGTTAGTTGAGGATAACCTGGAGGAGGGACTAACTCTTCAAATTCAAATGAAGTAACTCCACGTTCACAAGCCCGTAATCCTTCGTCATATCTTGTGAGAATACGATTAAAACGACGTTTCGTTGCATCATCATTTATTCTCTTCGACTTCTCCTTAAAGGAAATAATAAAATTCAATGAAAAAACAATTGAAATAATTTATGGTGATATCCAACCAAATAATTTCATCTAATTACTAGTCGGGCTTATATATTCCCGTTGATGATATTAAAAGATGCAATTAATAGATTTTTACTAGTAAATGTACATCCGTACCCGATAATGCGACTTGGTTATACGTTTTTGGTATAACAAACGTAGACTACAGTGGAATGCATGGAGCTAGTTTCGCCCGCTCGTGACTCGTCGGATGGGTGCCCCTACACCATAATAAGACATGAACCCAGTAGGTTTAGCTTTAAACTCCAACACTGGGTTATGTTGCTGACCAAAAACGAAATTTATTATTCAGTTAATAGATTTCGACGCAGTTTGTCATGAAATAACTTTAAAAAATATATTTGTTATTTGAGTTGTCTCTTATTATTAACTATGTAACCTAGTTTAACAATCTAGTACAGATATATTAACAAACTTAAAGTAACAACTATTATTTAAGTTGGATTGTGACTGGCGAGTGGAATCCAGGACGCGCGTTTCGTCCTACTTGTGAATAATCACTATATCGAAGCAATCCACTCAGGATGCACATATACCAACAGAGACTGACCAGCTTCAGTCTATAACAAATTAATGGGAATATAAAAATTCATCTTAAAGTAACAACATTTTTACATGTAAGAACGATGGTCGTCCACCAGAAAAATCGACGTTCTTGCAGAATTTCAACGAAATACTTTTGATTTTTCTAGCCGACTTCCTATTAGACTGATAGATTTTGTCAATGAGGTGTATGTAATTAACCCTCACTGCATGTAACTAGCCCAAAACCCCACTCCAGTGGGCTTGGAAAATGAAGAGCAATGGAAACTAAAGCAGACTAACAAAATGTCTACACAATGACTGTGAGCATGATAACCATAGAGGAATCAGTTTAGCTAATAGGTTGTCTAAAATATTAGCCTCGAGAATCATATGACGCCAATCTAAAGCTTGAGAACAACAAACACTGGTGCAGAACCTAGGTAATGATCCATTTATCAAATATTCACTCTGTCAGATTATAGAACATGAGTATATTTGCTGAAGCCAGACAAGAGTGATATTCTTTAACTTGACAATAGCAGCCAACTGCGTAAACTAACACGTTATATAGTAGTATTTGTCGTTAAAATGTGTACCTCAGAAGTATATAAATCTTATGGAGGCTCTTTACTTAAACACTACTGGTTGAGTCAGAGCTTATAGCAAGCTAAAATAGGAACTATCAACTGTATATGATATCTGTCAGGGTTGCACTATATTCCTCTCCACCCCTCCTTTATATAACTATGTTACAAATGGCTCCTTAAAATTTACATTTCCAATAAAGATTTTTCAGGAATTAATCTCATTTTAGGAGGCTCACATATTGATTTGCAATAGGCAGACGATATAATCATATTTAGTGAAGACGTTGACAATATACAGTTTGTTAGATGTCTTGAGCAACAATGAAAGCATTTTTAGGATACTTCTACATATATATATGTAAAATGTTATTCTAGGACTGGTCAGCATTATTCTGTATATAGATTACGCGGCGTGGAGTAATTGAGTGTGTTGACCACTTATCTTGACTGTCAGTTTGAGCCATGTTGATAGGTGCGTACCTGGTAATCTATAATCGTGATTGAATGTTGTAGCCATACAGTGAGATGGATCAGAATAAGTCAATGGCACAAGTGCACTCACTCTCTAACTTAAATTTTAAGTTCAATTATTACTATTTTATTTCGTTTCCTATTGTTGAAAGGTATTCTGGTCTTGATCTTGTTAATTTGATCCCGTTGTGCTAATGCAGTATGGGAACTCGGAAGGACATGTCTATGCGCCAGGTTCAACGATGTACATAACTAACCAACCAACTACTCATCCCAATTTAAATGGATGCTCGTAAGATACAAAGGGTTAATTGTTAGTCAAATTATGGATTACAAGATAAATTATCACAAAGAAATTGAGTTAGTCCTTCTTGTGAAATTATAATCAAATCAAATATTGATTTTATAAACCAATAAGCGTTTATAAAATCACGTTGTTGATAATCTGGATTGAATTTAGATCAGTTTATGTATTCTGAGAGGATTCTCTGGATACAGTTATTTTTGATAACACCAGCTGTTACAACGAGACGAGTAATTAAAAATAACAGCATGAGGAATTGACTTTCTATGTTATCAGAATATGTATTGTCAAAGTGTACTCAATAAACATATAGTAAGATATTTGTGTTCCATAAATTACAGGCTTATTATGAACTCCTTAACGGTTATATTATACCCTTCTCCGTTCCCAAGTTAATATAATTTTACCCTCCGTCCAATACTTCGTTTAAATACACAAATTCTTAGGTTTCCTATTCTCTCTTTATAAAATGGACCATAACGTATTGACTCCAATTGGAAGAAGCATTGTATTCTTTCTCTCTCACATACATAATGTATCGGTCAGTCATTTAGCGTTCCGGATAATTAGCGTTCACTTAATCCGGTCACAACTAGAAGGCGTTAATTTTATTGCATTCTTATATGTAAAAGATCATAGTAACATCATCTAGCACGGTCACTTATCTTCCTTATACTACTAAGGTAGTATCGCAAGACTTTACTAGTAAAATATACAAAGTCAATGGCAGCCTGGACTTAGTAGACAATACGTTGGCGTTCACAGTGAAAGCAATTTGGTCTGCGTCTCAGTGTAAACGTTAGGATTGAAATCCAGATACAACGCAAGAAGAATGCTTGAATTCCGCTTCTAGACATAATTCATGTATATTAAATTTCTATGTTAAATACATGCGAAATTATTGGATTTCTAATATGACGTACTTTATAGTAAGCTATACGAGCTAAAATATTCTCCGTGCAAATAATAGGCGTTTTCATAATATCCGGTACATTTGACTTCACAGGCTGAGAGGATGGAGGTGGTGGAGGAGGTATAGTAGTAGTTTCACTTAGATCGTTTTCGTCAGAGAATTCATATTCTGATGGATGTGGAGGTAGGTCTGTCTCTAGATTAAATGTTTCAGTGCCAGCCTCTATGTTGATGATAGCTTGACCGATGCATTTTGATGCTTCTAGTAATTCTTTGGCTTTGTTTAACTGGCCTGCATCACGAGCTGTCAAAGCAGCTAGCTACAATACATAACAATAACAATAGCAAACATGGAAACTACTTTTCCTGACAAAAAAGTGAAAAAAAAACAACCTTAGAAGACAAAAGTAAAGGTGAATAAAAATTTAGAAAGTATATGCCTGAATAACGGTGATACAGTTAATGATGCATTTTAGGCCAGAATAGAAAAAGAATTCATAATTCAGGAAAAAATCAAACCAGCTCTTAGAAAACGGTTTATATCCAGTGAGGTAGACAACAAAATGATCAAATATAATTTAGTTTAGTAGGCCTGTGTTCAAGTTATGAGTTTATGAGTCCACAACACAACGCTGGCCTGTTGGGACCGCATCAAATGCTAGTAATACGGCAACAAACATATGATATTTGTTTAGACTTCGATACTTGATATAACTTATTATTCTTATTTATGTGAACCTTAAAAAGACAGAGATAAATATGTAAGATATAATAAGTATATCGGATTTTTTGTACAGTTATATTGTATTACTCTATCATTGAATAGTACAGTAGCAGAAATGGTTCACAAAATTATAAGTAAATAAATAAGATGAAAACTGATTATGGATAGATTTAATTTCTTGGATAAAAATTTAGAATGCCAATCACCTCTAGGTTTCTACAATTATGTTGGACTACTGACAATAATATTAAGGGTGAAAAAAAAATCAGTAAAATATACACTACACTTAATGACGCATAACTCAATTAGGTTAAAGTGGTTTAGTAGAGACTAGTTCTAATTTATTCCTTGTATTAGTTAAAGATTGATCCTGAGTACAATTGAAAATCGGAGAGCAATGAATAGCTTTTAGTCACGGAATAGGATTGTACTAGCAATGGATGATTGTTGACCTGCTTTCAATTTGATTGGAGGGAACCCTACCATGAGAGGCTGACTGGCCTAGATGCGCTAAAAATCAAGCATATATAGCTAACTGAAGGTCCTGAGTCCGATCGCTAATTGGGTTGTGAGGTGTGTAATGCTGAGTTCCACATTTGGACTAAATAACTATCCAGTCCTTCCTGACTTTCAATGACACTTAGTCGTGATCAGTCTGTAACGAACAAAAACAATAAACGTATAGTAAGGAAATTGAAACACTCAAATATATTATAAGTTATAAAGGATTTTAATGGTACTTCGGAATCTATAGTGCAAACAAAGACAGTTAAACAGACAAATCAATGATAATGAAACTTTGAAGAGTGAGACAAACAATTAAAACAAACTTCAGCCTACTGTCTATTACCACACGTATTTAATGTACATACATTTCAGTGTAATATGGCCACGTAAAATGCAACAAGAATGAAGTGATGAAATTACAACAAAATAACACAGAAAAGGGTACTGCGGTCAATAAAGAAGCAAACAGAATTAATATACAATAAGAGGTACAGTCCAGTTAAAAATAGTTTTAAGAAAAACTTCATTTAGTTAAGAATCACTGGTGTAATAGAAGACTATAGCAGGATCCCCACTAGCTTTGATACATAGCCATCTAGGATAACGTCACAAGCGTGAGAGTTGCACCATTTCTAGAACCCCTAAGTAACAGCTATGACATACTGACAGATTCAAAACACATAAAAGTATAGTTGTACGAGGGCATTTTATTATGAAAAGCAGATTCGCTACATCAGTTTTACCAAAGGATTTGCAGGCTGATTTCTGCTAAAAGGGTGGTACTTAGATTATAAGCATCATGAAAGTTGTATAAATATCCAATACAAATTACAGATTTCATTACCACTGTTTTTTTTTTCAGGTATGTAACAGAATTTAAAAAGTGTTTCTCAATTCGCTGAGTTTCTCCTTAACCTTAAAATTTATCACATGCTGAAAATACCTCTAAAGGGAATGAGAAAAGCTGGTAGGACAGAACTCTCCTACTCCATAGTATTCGACAATTAGATTCGATCATCAATGTGATTTAATCACTACGATATCACTCCAACAGTAAGTATTAAATAATAAATACTAAAAGATATCAGACCTAACTATTGCTCAGAATTACAAAAAATTTCGGAATAAAGAATAATGACCTAGTTGAAACCAAAATTGAGTCTGACGACAAGATTGGTTACTTTATGTCAGTAGGTCTGGTTCGACACTGTTAGTCCCAAGCCGGATAAGAAGAAAACAAGGCTGATGAACTGACCAGTCAAAGTTCAAACTGTACGTAATATATTCCAAATACTCATTAATGCATACACATTAAAATGCAAACCAAACATCAGACCAATTAGAATGAAATAGATACCAAACAAAGACATTAATGATAGGAAGACGTAGATAATTAAGTATCGGTAGTTTATGAACGGAAGATGATGAAACAATAGTTACTAAGTCAGTTGTGAAGACGAGATAAATGTAGAAACGATACAAACATAATATTCATGACATAAGCAACCAAGACATGCAAAACAATCTCCTGAAAAATAGTTCTTGAAGATTAGTCAAGCACTAAAACTCATACTCTGCAACACTAACCATTTTATTTGAATAAGAAATCTCCAAGATAAAATCTGACAGATGCCTAATACTACAATGAAAATAACAAACGATTTTGCTAAAAACAAAGAAACTCACTTTGTATTCTTTATGGCGACTTTTTAATAAATCTAAGCCAGAATTCAAAGACCTTGGATTAATATAATCCAATACAGCTTGACGAACATCAGGATTTGAATCAGATGGAACTTTTAAAGTACTTTCTAGAGAATTAACATTCGAAGGTGTCGACTGCTAAATGACATTTTTAAATGTTAAATAATGGTAGAGTAATTCCAATCAATAAAATTTACAATGAGAAAAAGTTAAATATCGTAATCAATAAAGGCCAACCAATTTTTAGTCTGGGTTATTGGTAACGTCTTTGGTGTTAGCTTGTTATTTCCAGTGTCGTCGGTCGTTTTGCCGAGTATGATGTTTATCAGGATTGGGGGGTTATACTATACTGAAAATTTTTATAGTTGATGATAGTAGGTAACTCTAGACGCTTGGGATAAATACATGCTGTTTGGTTAAAAGTTAATAGTTCTGATAAACAACGAGTATTATGAATTAGGTCTAGCTACACAATAACAAACGGAGTTAGTGAAACAAGTGACTGTAATGCAAGTATTCTTTAACAGGACTTTTAATATGGTCTCGATGAATATTGATCTAGCCCTCTGTAATATTTAGTTACGATGGCTATATCATTAAGAAGTAGTTAAGTGTAAGGCTTTTCTGTGTTTTATCGGTTAAGAAATAATGTCTTCCTGTTGGCTAGACTGCAGTTTGACTAACCAATTTAGTTTAGTCACTTTTACACTTGAGTGTACATAAAGGAGACTACGGCGGTTGTCGTTGTTTACATTCTCTGAACGTGTCAACTGAAGTTAATTACAATCTATTGCATATATATCATAAATTTAAGTTTAAAGAGCTTACCGGCCTCAATTTTTTAAATTTCAGTAAGTTCGACGTAATGACCAGCAAGTCTGTTATTAAAGTAAACAGTATCGACAAGAATATCATAAAAGCGACATGTCGAAATTACCAGTGTGGACAGACAAAGAAGACTGCTTCAACGTCAGCTGCCATGTGAGTATCTATGAGATACAGAAATAGAATCAGCCTACTTAAAGACGTAGGAAAGGAAAAAGGAGGATCGTGTGATCGAAGCGCCAGCAGGAAGGAAGCATATTTAACACTCATGAGGACGATATGATCAAAGAGAACAAATGAATTTTCACAGCTCCTAATTCAAAGGTATGCTCATGAACATGTTTAACAGCAGATAAAATATCAATTCAAGGAAAAATATGATTTTCCACTTACACACTCACTTAGAAAAATATACTAAAGTATGCCACTAACCTTAGAATTCAACATTCGACCACTGTTGTTAAATCCTGCTGTTTCAGGAGGTAGATTCGAAGTACGACCTGTACTACTTGTCTTGTTATTCCCAAAAATATCTTCCTCATTGATTGTTAAGTCATCAGTTCTATTAGATCCACTGGATACAGGTCGGTTCTCATTTTCCATTGATTTCACCAGTTCAGCAAGTAACAATTCATCGTCTTTATCATATTTTGTTTCGTTCTAGCAGAGTATTAGATACACATAAATATAGGATGTTAATTTTCATTAATTCTATTGGTTTTATTTTCAGGTTACCGTTAGTGGTATTCAAGCTGCTGCAAAATAACAGTACAGACTGTCAACGAATTCTCAAACAGAAAGAACTATATGTAACTAATGAATCTGCATCACTCCACCTACTCTAATAAATGGTTACACCATATTAGCATAAATATATGAAATCACCAAAATGAATGCCCAGGTAGTGAAAGCAGCAGTACAAATAATGGAAATAGTACATAAAATTAATTCATGAAGTAAACATAAAGCAAAATTAAAACGCAGGAAGTGAGTAGAGATATCAAAGCCACTGTGACCTACTTTGAGCTGTCACCCGACCACTGATTATAGTTATCGTAATGATTTCAACCAGGTGATCTTCAACTACCAACAGAGCTCAGTCCAACAATCAGTGGCCTCATGTAGTGATGCTATGTATTGGTTGGGTCGCTCCTAGCCTTCTTCCAACCTGCTTTTAATCTATCCAGTATTGTCTATCAAGATAGGTGATAGTTGGGCACACGCAACACAAACTTTACCCATCATAGTCGATAACGATTTTCAGCCTTATCATTATTTAGCTATACAACAGAGAAACTCAGAACTGTTCACTCCAATATCCTACGACACGTGAGTAGCGTTTCGTGAACATCTGTGATCCGACACTAAGAACCCACAAATGTCCTTTACCTTTATAAACTACATTTTACTATCGTAAAGTTAAACACAGTGGACTGCTAAACAGTATACTAGCCTTTTCATCAAGAATATATTCCCTACACTAAAAATGACATAAATTGGTAAGAGCTAGTCAACCTTCCTCGTTCTGTGATGAAATTCCCTCAAATACCAACTGTGACTGATGAGATTTACAAGATAAGTAAAGTGGCAAATACGCTTAATTGTCACCATTGTCAGGTTAGGGGAGATCAAATCAATTTCAAACCAACATGTGCACTTAGGAGGGGTTTACAACACACCCTTCTGCGTTGCTATAAAGTATGCCCAGTGGAATGAATTTCGACCCCATATTCATTGAAAAGAACTGTCTCCTACATGTTCTACGTCACTAAGAAAGCCTCCACATAGGATATCAATCTCTAAAAATCCATGCTGTGGAAGCGCCACTCCTAAGAACATATTGATGACATAATTAGACAAAAGTGTGGAATTTATAGCCTCGAAGATTATGTGTACAAAACATGCTGTCCCGAAATAAGTATTTTGGACAAGTGAATTTTCATAGCTCACCCACCCAGAGAAGGAAAAACGTTTTTCCTTAAACCTAACTAATCCAAAATAAAAATGTAAATACTGACTAGTGGATTTATTAGGTTTATGAAAGGATGAGCAACCTGCAAATAGATTTTAATAATAATTATTTTTGTGATATTATGTTATTTACAACAGCGTCACTTAATGGGCAGGGTTCTAATAATCCCTGAACTATTAACTACAAATAAGACCAAACAGGATTCAGTATTGAGATCTGCAACAATCTGTGATGAATTGTCAAGGGACGAATTTAAAATAAGTTGATTGTTTCTTCGATATAGTATGACCATCATCATATCCTACATTAAATACTGATAAAACGATGTAACTACATACACCTAATATTAGCATATCAACATTTTTTCTGAGAAATTCCGTAAATTAAAATCATCAAATACACATGTGCCAATAATGGAAAAATTCATTACAAAGTAAACGCCGTTTGTCGCACATATCTATACTCACTCTTAGGCAAGTTAAAGAGCTCTACATGAAATTTTAATTCAGGGAAAAATATGATTTTCCACTTACACACTCACTTAGAAAAATATACTAAAGTATGCCACTAACCTTAGAATTCAACATTCGACCACTGTTGTTAAATCCTGCTGTTTCAGGAGGTAGATTCGAAGTACGACCTGTACTACTTGTCTTGTTATTCCCAAAAATATCTTCCTCATTGATTGTTAAGTCATCAGTTCTATTAGATCCACTGGATACAGGTCGGTTCTCATTTTCCATTGATTTCACCAGTTCAGCAAGTAACAATTCATCGTCTTTATCACATTTTGTTTTATTCTATAGGAGTATAACAAACGGAAAAAATGAATTTCTTCATTTGTGAAGTGGCATTTAACGACGTTCATAAAGTTTTAGACTTTTACAGTTGATTATTACACGAAAATTATAAAGACCTTTCATGCGGCACTACAAAGAATAGGTGCATTTTCGATTTTCTATTGAATTAAGCATTTTTCTGCGAAACAGACAGACCAAAGTTTTTAATATAGAAGAGTCGGAGATGCGGTCGGTTTTTGATTGGAAAACCCACATGCTTAATTGATCCAGGTATAATTTCAAACCTTCACACAGTAACTGTAGTTGACATGTGCCACAGCTACTGTATTATATTAGTCCGTTAAGAATCACAATATTCATGTAATTTTTTAATAACAAGTGCTCTTATGCAACTGATTTTTAGTATCCATGTGAAAGATGAACGATATGGTAGCCACTATCTGACGACTTGAGACAGTTGACTTAACAATTTTTTCAAATTTAAAGGAGTCACTAAGCTTTCGCATGAGCGATATAAGTGTTAGGGGTTTTTAATTGGCTTCTGTATAAAGCAGTAATCATTAAGTAATAACTTGGAACTTTTGTTTTGAATCTATTTTACTAGAGCAGATGCAATCATTCCAACCATATATCTAAATATTAAACATTATTATTCCGCGAATTTCCATTGACAATATCACTTACATTGTGTTCTCAGTTTCCAACTACTTCTGGAATCATTAAATCAACTTTCTGCCTTTATTCATGTGCTAGTATGAATTGTGACAATTTCAATGAATACATGTGCGCCACACTTTATGTTACGAGTATGAATATGACAGCAAAATAATCAGTACTAAAGCCTAGACAGTCATCAGATCCTTGACCTAATGTGAGATGTTACGAATGTGCATTGACTTAATATTCATGGTCTATAAACAACCACTACCAGTTCTAAGAGCACGCGGTGTTTTTAATGGAAGCAACATATTAATTATCTTACTACTTAAATTATAGAACTGTCTACATCTTTCCTTTAACATGTCCTTATTTTTCACATATTCAGAAACCTGTGGCAGCTAATTACTGAAAATAAACTATATACCCAACTTAATCTCTACAGTCTTTCATCACGTCAAATGGACGGTTAGGCTTACCTGTTCGGATGACGGGGATACACTAGAAAATTCGCACGTCCTATCGCCTTGCAATAATTCAAGTAATTCATTTTCGAGGTCGTCATTACTGAAGACCATATCACCAACATCGTCAGGATTGAAGGATGAATCAATTCCGCCACGTTTCTTAGATATCCAGTGCATTGTGAAGTGGTGGATTCAAAGCCAAAAATTTTGCGAACTATGAGGAATCAAATATGGTTGTCGTTAAAGCACAAAATGTAAAAGATTTTGTCAGATGAATATTCAGTGTATTTAAAATGGTATGGATATGTGCGAAGTCATAGCAATGATCTACAGAACAGAAAGGAAGAGAGCTTCAGAAATAACAGGATATGTAGTGTATACAAGATAGCTACAAAACATTCCCCAATGAGAAAGCGGATCGACTATGGATTATTAATATTAGTGTTCGCTATTACAGAAAATGGCTTCGGCTAAGCTAAGAAAGGAGGATTTTCGTATCTGATTATCAAGAAGCCACCAACCTTAATTATTTTGATTCTAAATAAATGAATACCATAACTGCTATTAAAAGCATTTTCAGCTAGAAATAAGTACGTAAAAAACAAATCATAAAATACTCGATGCACTATGTCCATAGTCAGCAAAATTAAGCTTAGGTCTGCAAATCATAGATCCTTACAAGACACGTGAACCTCGCAGCTGAAAGAATTCTATTCAATCAGAATGTGAGTGAGAGACAATGATTTCAAAATAAACCGAATTAATTTATCGAACACATCAATACGAAAAGATGCATCACAAAACGTGCTACAGATACCTTACTTTTATGCTGATACCGGTTACCTGTAGATTTATAAGCGAACTAAACAGCTGATGCCGAAAATATATTTCTATCGACAGCTTCCACGTATAGGTCGTCAAACGCAAAGCCTACGCCTGAGTTTATAGAAAATAAAACCTAAGAAAGACGTGTAGTGGACAAGAATAAACCAAACGATATTAAGATACGCAGATCAACAATTGTGTGAAGAAAGCTTCCTTTCCACAGAGGCTAAAAACTATTATCAAGAACGATGTAGCGCGCTAACGAAAATATGCGGTTAAAGTGACAATATATATTCAGTATTTAATATCTTCGTGGTAATATAGTGTAAACCAACAGATTATTTTAAGCTCACTTTTTAGTG
Source organism: Schistosoma japonicum (assembly GCA_025215515.1). Classification (NCBI taxonomy): domain Eukaryota; kingdom Metazoa; phylum Platyhelminthes; class Trematoda; order Strigeidida; family Schistosomatidae; genus Schistosoma; species Schistosoma japonicum. The sequence continues at coordinate 37,120,910 of CM046069.1, read as the reverse complement.
CACTGGTAGTATTCATTGACTTTTTAGAGTGTGAAGATGAGGTGTGACTGGTATATAAGCTGTAGCGGCTCTAGATATATTTTCTGTCCTAATTATTTTTCATTATCAGTATTCCTTCCAAATGAACATTTCCGCCTATTTTTAAACCGTGGACGCTTCTGGCTTTTACGTTAGCTCAACATTAAGCAGTAGGTTTCTTCACAACTGGGGGTATGACGATTAGTTGGACGAAACCTGATCTTCTTAATATCAAAAATGCAAAGCATGGTTTTAACAACCGTTGATGTTGGATTTTAGAAGCTCTGAATGTAATTAAACATCATACTCATTATACACATATTCTTTGTATGTAATTTGAATCCTTAGATATATACGGCTGATGGGATGCACGAGAATTGAAAAGCCGATAAATGTATCGGGAAGAAGCATGAATAAACTGATTAAAAGAAACAAGAGACCAAAGCTTAGAAAACGGGGGGTGAGAATAAATAAAACAATGCACGAGTAAACTAAGTATTCAATATTTAATTTTTTAACATGTAAGTTTAATCCAGTCTTCATTTTATAGTTTTGTTTTATATCCTTAGTAGAGCCTAATGACAGTAGTTCAGATAAACAACTACCCCAAACCTGGTAAATTCTTTTTACTTTCTGTAGCTTTATTTTTTCGGAATTTCCTGACTCGCATTTAAATCCACCCCTTTTGAGTTCTGAGTCACTCGAATCTGAGCGTAATGTTATAAAATTACTAGGCGGAATGAAACTTATTGGATACGTTTAATTTGGCAAGTTAATTAGTGTGGTTAACAAGGGTATGTATGAACAATATCGAGGACACTGAATAATAATATTAGAGAAAATAACACTAATAGTATTGGTAATAACGCATGATTCGCGTCGAATAAAGGCTAAAAGAACTATTAGGAAGTGCATCGCCTAATATCAGTGTTAATGGCATACGCACATACGTGAAAGCTTAAGTAGGCCATATTGTTTTTATTAGACATTTTTCGTTACGTTAAAGTATGAGGAGTGTAGTTACTACCCTTAAAGTGGATGTAAGAAAGACCTCTAATTATAACCATCAAGACCTCTTCTGTGCTCATGCACAATAAAGAAGGGATTAACTGGTGGAGTAAAATGGTGGAGCATTGATAAGATAGCATCAATAGGATGCCCATTTGCGCTCGAACTATCATTATATACGAAAAAGTCACTTTTCATTTAGCCATGATTTTAAAAAAGTAACATATTTTGATTAAGAAGGTATACATTTAGTTCATTCGAAGCCCATTGTCACAGTGGTGCTTGCCTCTACACCCACTCTAATAGATTGTTATGTCCTTTAAGAACAGAAGTTGTAGCATCACTGTGACTACTATCTCGTAGATCAGCCAAACAAATGCAGTTATTGTCAGAATCGGCGCTGCGCTTTGACGGAATTACCTTGACAATTTTTCCTGGCTTATAATCTGTTAGTAAACAGTAGTTATTGATTACGTTCTGATGAGATTGAAACGTGTTTGCAGAAAAGAAATTCATTGATGGTTATCTAGAGTTTCAAATTGCGACACTTAGAGTTTCTGAAATTTAAATGTTGATTCTTTTCACCTATACAGTTCTGTAACGGGGAGATATTTTATAGGTGACTTGAGATACATTTCATAAGGTCAATGGAGGTAAATAAACTAGCCAATATCATACAACCGGTAATTTACTCAATTATTCAAATACAATTGGAATGTGTTCATTTTATTTTTAGGATTACGATTTTACGAAATAAGCCTAAAACCCCATGTTAATTCAAAAAGATTGCGCGATTTTCCAAGTCTACATTTTTGGTCGAAAAGAGTACTATTTCTTGTTTGAGAATTTCGGATTTAATTTAAAGGGTGATTAAAATCATGTAATATGAATGCATTACTTTGTCCATTAAAAACACTACATCCTATCTAATTACTGACATAGTTGGACCTTCGAAAAAAAGTGTGAATTTCGAATCAATCCCTCAGTATCCAGAACATACTACTAACTGTATCATAATAATATTCAATTCTCGAGCTATTCAAAGACCTTTAAAAGCAAGCTCATGGAATTAAATATATACCTAAGTAATGACTTACCATGACTTCATGATAATTGTGACGTTATTTCAAATATTGTTATTTAGAGATATTTTAAAGTTATTTGGTCGCTCATCAAGTGATTTCCTTTTAGACGGCTATCAAGACAAAGAATTATTCACATCCAGTCAGCTGACTTACTTTATTGATAACCCTGATCACTAGACTAAACTGCACGACAGAAATATAATATGTGTCAATAACCATATCAATACTAGTCGGCAGTTTTTCAGATATTATGAATCTACAGGTTGTATTGACTGACAAAACTTTAACTTTTTTGATTAAACTCAGTGTCAAAGGAAATTCGATCAAAGTCAGCGTTTTAAATACATTTACTGTAATAACTGCCGAATTGTACCTAGTGCCCTTAATGCACAACCGTATAGCTAGACTCATAAGTTTATTTTACATCTGGATTGTCTTCCATGCTTCTTCGGAAGCCACGAGGCCGATGTCGCTTCTAACAAACAGAGCAATCAATAATATAGGTACATGAAATGTTCACACAATGCGTGAGTCATTAAGAAGCTTACAAATAGCTCAAGATACTAGGAACAAGCGAAACCTGTTGGCTACAAGCTGGTCATCAACGATTATCCTCAGGAGAAGTGCTTTTATACCCGTTAGCGTAGTTATTTTATGCATATGGTAATGCAAAATTATTCATGCACTAAACGTATCTAGAAAATGGTCGGATCGAAACATTGTACCAGTCCGTGAAATCATTAACAATAGAGCTTAGCCATGTTTATAGTTGGAGACTCAATGGTGGCAGTCAGTGTGATAATCGCTACTAGTGGTTGGAAACTTTGGATGGCTTGGCTCCAAATCGCTTGTAGTGGTGTAGGTCCTTCGTCAAGTTCTAGGTTTCTGAATTATTAATTTTTCTTACTGGGTTGTATTCTTCAGCCACTGTATGTGTTCCCGAATCCCTGCCATTAGTATTATCGTTGTTACTACCTCCACTACTTTAGAACTTGGTTTAAAATTTCATCTCTATACTTATCGGGGAATTGCGATTTGGATTAATGTATGTATTTATAAGTTTCTACTTTGTGATTGAATAATTATGGTTTTGACGACTTAATGAAAATGAGCTACAAGTTGCCTGGCCATTAATAACTGTACAATCAAATTTCATTAAAATTGTCTAACATTTTATCGTTAAAAATAGCAAACTATGATAATGATATCAAAGTCCCCAAAGTGGGACTGTAAAATGTCGATCGGGTATTTAGGAATTAGAACTTAAGACCAAGTTTTGGAAATTTGTGTACTCTTTTAGAAAGGTCTATAATCGCAATAACGGAACGACCTAAACACTGGAAGCTTCTTAGATCAATTAACATAGTATGAGCTTCTAAAGGTTCTTTGGAACAATAAGAACCCATTCTACAGACAAATAAAGAAAGTACATCTTATTAACCATAGTGATATATATACTTATATATTGTTTCAATTTGCTAATTACTGATACTTTTTACTTTCACACATCCAGTAATTTTCTTTGATTTAATTATGGAAATAGAAATAATTTAGTCTAACTATTAGGAAGAACCAAACTGTTTATGACTGATGGGACTCCTTGGTCTTAGTCAGATTTGTAAACAAATCACTGTTTAACATGAACATTGGGTTACTGATGATTGAGGTTGACCAACTGTGTGTTCTGTTATCAAATTTTGCATTCCCCAGTCACAATACTCCACTGCAATCACATGTCGTATCAGAATGTTGTGCTTATTAATTTCTTGTGGTGCTAACACTTACTGTTTGAATCCTGCTATTTTGTTGCATTTTACTTCAATACGTTCAAACAGTCATACATAAGCACAACTAGCAATAATTAAGCATCGCTCACATGCTTGTATGTTCTCATGTTTCATTTTGTGAAGTTGTTAATTTAACACATCTTTACATTATTGTTATGTGATACTTGCTTATATACTAACTTCAATTACATTATCTAGCTATTTGTATATTACAAATTTAACTTTTAAAGCTGTTTGATGCTTTTTTCCCTTCAGTCGCATCAAATCTTTTTAGTATATCTGAATACACAATTAAAGTGAATCTACTTCGCATTTCGTTAGTATGTATTTCTAAAACGCTGAGTGGAGGTCGTACTTATTTCGTTTTAATATCGCTACGAGATATTGATTATAATCGGTTTGTGCATTACTAGGTCTATTGCTTGGTTTCGGTTAGTATACTAAGTATTCTAAACATTACGAGGAAAAAATATGTTGTAAACGTAATCCCCTTAATCTCTCATTTTGAAACTTGAAAATAACTGATTATATAGCGTAAGACGAAAAGTAATACAGGGGACCTTATTGTAATTGGCTATCGGAATCAAAACAAACCTAGCCTACAATCATATAGCCTTCCGAACATAAATAAATTTAGCCTAAATTTACGTTACTTTATTGCAACGTAATAACAGAGTCGTCGCCTCTCCATGGAATAATTAGTAGACCTGGTTTGACAGGTGCATCATAAAGCCTACAGTCACGATAATGTAAATCCACAACTACATTTCATTTCTTGGTCAATACTGACAGTTCCTTTAAAGCTGGTGAAATAATCATATTACGATTATCAAACTACTGTCTAAAGGTTTCTAAATAGCACCTGGCAAATTGTGTACTTTGAAGTTTCTTTGTAGTCATATTGGAAAGTCTTACGGTAGAGCTCTTTCGTATTTCCCTGCAGCAAATCAGAACTTTTCCTATGGTCTAAATCACATTCTACAATACAGCTGACGTATCTATCATATCTTTATATCACTACTAAGGAAAAACGTTGCTAACATCTCATATCCGGTTAACATAAGCGTCTTAAGAGATAACCACAGATACAACAGTGACGTTCAGAACACGGATCTCATAGAACAAACACCGAGTATATATCCACTAACACTTCGACCAAACAAAAGCCAGAAACCTTTAACATTCAGTCTAAGTTATATTCATAGTTATAATCTCAACAACTTTGACAATGACATCTTAACCTACATGGACACAGACCTTTTCAAGATTGTGCCCATTAATGCCCGTTTGATACTTAACGATATGTCAGACCTCAGAACAACAGATCTTACCACTACGCCACCAGCCATATTAGTATCAGAAACATGGTATTTGTCATCAATACTGGATACTGGCATAAACATAGAAGGATATTCCTTGCATTGCACTAGCCGAGATAATGAAAGGGGAGGAGGATGTATAATATATATTCATAGTCATGCCATTGTGATAGAAGTAAAACTAACACTAAGTACAATCCTTGACTTGCTTTGTCTTATGGTATGTGGCACTAATTATAAGACGCTTGTAGACTGTATGTACAGAGCACTGTGCTCACAACCAGAAGTAGTCGCAGTACTTTGTAGTCTATTTGCAAGGGCCATAAAATTAGATATTTTTTATATCGGGATAAAAGCGCCTACTGTTATACGCGAACTAACTGCAACTCTGATCTACAAATTTGTCTACGCCAAATGATGATCGCAACCGTGACCAACAACTCGACAACTGATTACTCACCCTGAGCCCCAACTAAGAAGACACAAACGCAGCTCTAGGAAGATTCAATTCTATTTTATCCCAACTCGGTGTATATAGTTACAAAAGCGAACTTGTAACAATTCGAGTAGTTAGCACACTAAAAGACCCTACAATCAGTCACAATTACGAAGGTCAAAGCAGAGAAAATAAAAAGCAGTAGTGGTTAACGCTTACTTTACAATTAATAAAAAATAGCAATAATAAGAATAATTACATGAATACTAACTAGTTTTTTCTCTTCTTAGCAATATTGATTATAAACTGATTGCAAGAGATTTTGATTTCCCGCATAATAACAGGAAAACAAGCAGTGGGCCACAACGACATAATTACCACTATAGATTTATATGGACGGAAGCAGTATGTCATACAACTTACACAGGATAACAACATCGTAGATCATATATTTTGCCACATTATCATACCCATCATAACGCAGTTTGGCAAAGAATGGTCTACTACATACCACAGAATGGTTTTCTGTTCTTTGCCTATTCCCTTACCAAAAACGGCACACAAAAAATACCGATATGACACAGACACTCATAACTTTAGGAATACAGATTAGAAGCTTTTTGTGAGATTCATAAAATGCTCTGATTGAAGCAGCTTCTTCACTAGTGACTCACTTCAAGAATGCAACTTGATTTTAAACAACAATTCTATCAGCTTATCTTAGCGTGGTTATCTTAGCGTGTGTCCTATCCATCTTCAGCGTCTTTTCCTAATTTCTACATGTGCTGGAAATTGATTTTTCCTCTACCACAGGAGGTTGTTGTTGATGGTATCCAGCAACGGATCCGAAGTATCTTACGCAGACATTTGTTTATAAATACTTGTATCTTCTGAATTTTTTTCGTAGTTCTACAATTTTCAGCTCCATACAACAGAACTGTCTTCACATTTGTATTAAAAATTCGAACTTTAATGTTGGCTGACAGCTGGTTTGAGTTCCAGATGTTTTTCAGTTGTGGAAATACTGCTCTTGCCTTTCCAATCCACGCCTTCACATCTGCCACTGATTAGACCCTCCCTGTGTTACCGATGATGCTGCTCAAGTATGTGAGGGATTCTACACCTTCGTCCGTCTTCATCTGCATCTGTTGTTGCGTGTGGGATAAGAGAGCTAGATCATCTGCAAAGTCTAAGTCATCTAGTTCCATCGATGCTGTCCACTGTATTCCGAGACTGCCTTGAGATGTTGCAGTCTTCATGATCCAGTCAACTACCAGCAGAAAGAGGAAGGGCGACAGTAAGCAGCTTTGTCTAACACTGGTCTTCACTTCGAATGAATTCGTGAGTTGACTTCCATTCACGATTTTACAATGTAATCCGTCATAGAAGTTCCTTATGATTTTGACTATCTTCTCGGGAACGCCATAATGTCGTAGAAGGCTCCATGATACTCCCCTATCCACGCTGTCGAATGCTTTTCGTAGTCAAAAAAGTCAATGTAAAGGGGGTAAATTTCATTCAACTGACTGCTCAACAATGAACCGTAGGGTAGCGATTCGGTTCATACACAATCGGTTCTTACGAAATCCAGTGTGTTGGTCTCGAAGTTAAACGTCCACTGGGTCTTTCATATGGTTCAACAACATTCTGTTAAAAACTTTTCCTGGTATTGGCGGTAAAGTGATGTCACTGTAATTCATACAATTGCTAAGATCTTCTTTCTTTGGTATCTTAATGAGGTATCCTTCTTTCCAGTCTGCTGACACTTGTTCTTCCTCCCAAATCTTTCTGAAGAGAATGAGGAGTATCTTTGTAATTGCTTCCATGTCTGTCTTCAGTGCCTCAGCTGGTATGTTGTCTGACCCTGCTGACTTGCCACTCTTGATTTTTCGGGTGGCCATATTGACTTTTTCAACTGTCAGTGTGTTGGTGTTTATGGAAAGATCCATGGCTGCTGCTTCGATGACTGGTGGGTTCAGTGAGGCTGGTTTCTTTAACAGCTCCTTGAAGTGTTCTACCCACCTGTTTCGTTGTCCATTCACTTCAGTTATTAGTTTGCCAGCCTTGTTCATGATTGGTTGTTCTGGTTTACTTAATTTTCCAGCTAACTTCTTCGTTGTATCATATAGGTGCCTCATGTTTCCTTCTCTTGCAGCTTATTCCGCCGTCATTGCTAGGTCCTCAACATATTTCCGTTTATCCAACCTGATGCTTCCCTTCACTTGCTTGTTGACTTCTTTGGATTTGACCTGTGCTTTGGCTTTCTCTGTTCTTACTCGGCTGTTATTAATTGCTATCTTTTCGCTCCTCCTTTCTTGGATCCTGTCCAGAGTACCGACAAAAATCCATTCTTTATGGTGTTGTTTCTTGCTAATTAAAATCTCCTGACATGTTGAAGTTATTGTTTCTTTAATCTCTTTCAAATCGTCCTCTACATTAGTTCCACATTTTTCTCGTAGTTCATGAAGTGCATGGAACTGATTGTTGAGAGTTATGTTGAATTCGGTGCGTTTGTTAGTATACCGGAGAAGCGCTGTGTTAAAATTTTGTAATTCTACTGCTCCAATTGTTTAGTACATTTTTAGCTTCACTATCATTTTAGCCACCACCAGATGATGATCTGAAGCTATGTCGGCTTCTCTCCTTGCTCTCGCGTCTACCATGGTCCTTCTAAACTTCTAATTGATACCGGTGTGGTCAATTTAATTCTCCGTAATGTGGTACGGTGAAACCCGTGCAGATTTGTGTATGCATTTGTGGGAGAATACGGTGCTACCTATAATCATTTTGTTGAAGGCACATAGGTTTGTAAACCACTCACCGTTTTCGTTCCTTTCTCCCAGTCCATGTCGTCACATGATATTTTCTTATTCGATGTTGTCCATTCCAGCCTTGGCGTTGAAATCTCCCATTACAGTGGTCAGGTCCCTGGCTGAGCACCTATCGATGGTTGACTGCAGCCTTGCGTAGAACTGATCTTTGTCGTCTTTGTGGTTGTCGTTGGTGGGTGGATAGCATTAGATAACATTTATTATAATCTCCTCCTTCTTTGTCTTGAATGATGCTTTAATCATCCTAGGTCTATGAGGTTCACATCCTGTAAGGGCTTTCCATGCTTCTTGAGACAGCATTAGTGCCACCCCTTGTGTGTGAGGCGTTTTCTTTTTCGTGACCGGAGTATAAAAGCACTTCTTTTGAGGATAATCTTTGCTGTCCAGCTCGTAGCCAGTGGGTTTCACTTATTCCAAGTATATACAGGTTGTATCTTTCCTTTTCGTTAGCTCTTTGGATGCTTCTCCCTGTCTCTTACATCGTGAGGACATTCCATGTTTCCATATTAATGGTTGTTCTGGCTGTCAGAAGTGACACCGGCCTTGTGGCTTTCGAAGAAACTTGGCTTCCACCAAGAGGCGTCATAACAGATCTCCCAACTCACAGGGCAGAGTTAAAGTGATTATAAAGGTTTATACTGGTAAGCTTTTATTTAGAAAGGTTGTTTTTTTACGGCATAGGGTTGCTAACCTCATGCTCAACCCTCCTCCTCCATCCAAGCCTGGTACCAGCAGTAACCGTAGAGGGGCTCCAGGCGGAGTTACCTTTAGGCCGAACTACCTACAAATTATATGCACATAGTACTTGAAGACAGTACATTGTCCAAAATACCTTTCAGTGCTAATTGCAGAGCCAAAGCAAGCAGAAACCATAGGTCTACAAAAGATTCGGGAATCAACGGCCTCTCATTAATCTTCCTCAAATGATGTGGCAAGGACATGTCACTTCCATTCCTTAAATTGTTCACCTTGTCACTATACATAGGAATGCTACCTACATCACCCTCGAATATAAGGCGGATGATGGAGTATGTGCAAGTAATTATAGGCCTTTAAATATTCCCGTTCTTTCACAAATCATGGAGAGGATAATAAAAAAATACTTGTTAGCACCAAGCCAAATATCTAAATCACAACATGGTTTTATAAAGAGTCGATCATGTTTAACCCGTCACTTTGACTTCTTTAATCATATTACATATCTCCGCGACTTACGCCAAATAGTCTTGGTCCTATACTTCGATATATCTGAGGCCTTTGACAAAGCGTCACAAGCATACTCTATGAGAAATTATACTCTATGAGGATTCGAAACCCTTAGCTGAGCTAGCTTAAATCATTCTTAACTAATCAATAAAAGTTAACTAAATAATACTCAGCACAGTCATCTAATTGAGTAACTAATGGGGTTATACAGGGAATCGTACTAGGGTTTCTTTTGTTTACAACATATATTAACAGTATCAGTAGCTGTATTAACACCGGTAAAACAGCCGACTGAAAGCTACGACTGAGCGATTACCGGAGTTCAGAATACTACTGTGTTTCCTCCACCGACCGAGTGCTCCTAATTAATCGAGTATCGACCTTCATTATTATCCCCACAACCCAAAGGAATAACAACAAATCGTCCGAAAACGATTAATTACTCCAATTACACCGAATACAATAGCAGCAGCGCCAGCAATAACAATAACGATGACAATAAAAATAGTTTCTGAATAATATTGACTCCAACAGTAACAGAACGTTCGCTCAATCGTTCCGGAACCAATGGCCACTAACAATGGGACTCGATACAACCAAACAACATTTAGCGGTACCAATGTTTAACTTCCTTTACAATTTCTTATACGAACATAACTTGAAAGTTGTCTACTCATTCGACAGAAATGAGCTACACAACACTGTTAGGATCGTGCGATAAGAGTTAAACGATGTCACTGCCTGGTGTGAAGAATAACTTCAATTTAACACTAAGGAATGTGGCTGGATTGACATGAGATGTCGCAACCTCAACCTTCACTTTAAAGTAGATGGGGAACAAATCTCTGAATGTGAAACGATTCAAAACCTAGGCTTAAGATACGCTACGGATCTCACATACACGGAATATACATTATGTGTCACCTAAAATGCACGCAGACTTAGGAGTTGTATGATCCATAATTTCTACCAACGTGAGTCTAGATTGGTACTATATAAGACCTGTGTACACCCACTACCTGAATACTTTCACTCATACCGAGCAGCCTTCGAATAAGTGATAACCTGAAGACTGAAGGAATACAGTAATACTTCACGAAAAAATGACATCGGGGATGAATTGTGGACTAAACTGCACTATACGGTGTGATACATTAGATTTAGAATCACTTCGGAAAAGACAAGCTAAGCTCAATCTGATATTCTGTCTCAAAGCTGTACATCATTTAAAATACATCCCCCATCAACCCTATATTAAGATTTAACTACTCATCTAATTACGGCCTCAGAAACCATGTAGGTACAGTTTAGGTGGAACATTGTAAGACTAGAATACGAATTAATTTTTTCGCGCACATTTTCATCGCCATTTGAAATAGTTTTCCGGCAGAAATCCGTACGTTAGATAGCATTGATCACTTTATACGAGCGAAAAATCAATTATTTATTGATTTCAAGGCACTGAATAAACTGTTAATTTATTCGAACTCGAGCATAACATGCGACGTACTCGGCCTGATCATTGTGTAACACGGGTATGTAAGCTAGATACTACCGGGTAGTACTTAGAACAATATATCTAAAGATCTGTGCCGAATACTCCACGACTCGCTACATAACCTCGACTTAATCAGTAACCGCTCATTAGGGTTCTAAACCTCTAAACACTGCAAGCATGGATATTGTAGTAAGAAAAATAGCAGAAAAAGATTCTGGTTTAGTCAATTTGTTTTCACAACTACTAGCTTTATTTTTTTCCATTTTGTATATTTTTCTATACTGTCTTCTCCCCAAGCTTATGGATCGCTCTCAGAAGGAATGAGTCTCATTCACAGCAACTTACACCTAACACTGGTTGGCCACGTACTTAATGTATTAATAACTCACTGTTCAGAATCAACCACCATAGATTCCACCACTACAAAAAATCACCCGCATATGTGCTTGGTTGGAGCCCTTATTGAAGTTCCAAATCTTGTCAGCCTTATCCCGTATCAGGATATGCCGTATGGTACATTTTATTTACTCCCAGCCGGTTCTTGGAATCATTGCATCAGGGACGAAAAGCGCCCAGTTGCTTGTCAGAAGTGCATATACTACAACACGTAAATCCGAAACCCTAGTACTGCGAATTTGATGTTATCGGCCTTGCTTTTAATTAATACCTTCATATAGTGTGAATCCGTTACCAATTGATACCAAATTTTTCGTGTGTAAATAAACCCGTATACTGCTGATCATGCCTGTAAACCGGTATGCTCTCATGTACAAGAAACTACTTGAGAATAGATCTGTTATTATTATTGTGTCATCCTATGCCGAATTCTTTAAAATCTCCTATAACGTTGCTTTACCAAGTGTTTTGCTACTAACTTCATACGAACAAAATCGATTTTTCTGGTAATTAAATTGTGATCAGTCATGCTGATTACAAAATCTACTACATCAAACAGATCTTGTAATTTTGGCCACATAAAAGGACGAGTCATTAAAGGCATGTAAAGAACATGCTAGTCTCATCAATTTCCCAATCTTCTCTATGACAATTTGTTAGGTAAATAATAAATATGTTCGCAAATGTCGTTCAAACTTACTTCAGAATATTACTAAAAGCCACCATAGATTAGATTTTACGTCTAACTAACCATAGTGATATGTTTGGAAGAAGACTTGTAATTGGTCAATATCGTGTGACAGACATGTAAGACAAAGACTATTTTCTATATATATATATATATATATATATATATATATATATATATATATATATATATATATATATAGTATATTATTGGTTTATTGTTGTTGCAATACATGCGTGTGACTAGTTGGCCTCTTGATAAACCAGTCGGATTATTGTGTGTGAGCAATAGATTAAGGCAAGGCTAGGTACTAACTGTAAAACAAAGCGCTGCAGATAACATAATTGATAATATGAGCCATCCCTTCTTCAGATACAACACATACTTAATGTCGGTCTATTCTCAGATAACTTTTATTTAACGTGTACGAAAAGCGCAAAACATGATAATGCAACATTCTTCGCCACATATTACTTCCACTTTCCTTTTTCACTGCATAAAATAGATGCGATCTCTATCGCACTTTCTAAGAGACAGTCATTTACTGAAACATTTGACTACATACAGAACTATTTAGTAAAAACAAACTCGTAAGGAAAGAATACTACGAGTTTGTTAATTTAAAGAATTCAGATAAAATGCTTTACTTCACCAGGAATCATAAAATACACCTACTAATCACAAGTACTGAACACACAACGTGGACTGCTGTAACAAATTTTTTTCAGTGTAAACTGATAAGCTGTAAAAATACTGCTACGCGAAACCTTAAAAAAAGTGAACCTTGACCTCACTTTCAGGGAGGTAAGCTTACAAAACCTACAGTCGATAGGAAACCAAAGAAAGCCATTTCTTTAAAATTTTTAAAAATACTATTGATTTAAGTATATAATACAGTTACAAGAGAAATGAGATACCACCAACCGAAATAAAACAGGTCATGCAACAAAGAACTAAAATGCATAAAGTAAAGTAACTGAAAAAAAGACAAAGGCATAAAAACAATAATGAAAACATAATAAATATTATAAATGTCATGGTAAGGTGAGTATTGCACATATATAGCAAGAACAAATGCAGTCATGGTTTATACAAGTGAGGATAAAATGCTTAGTTTTGTTTTTGGAGAGCCAATTCAAATTTGAAGTCGGGTAAGTAATGCAAACGCTGATGTATAACACCGTGCAGTTGAAATTCTTCACTATCTAATAACACGAAAAGATAAATAAACATTTAGGCATAATAACAAGCTGTTACGTGAAAGCAGACGATCGGAACTGAAGTAATAGAAAGATTCGTGAGCTTGATCAGGAAATTTTTAATCAAATACCGGGGCAGATAATGCATGTAATAGCCATGGGATGAATGTAGGATTCAAAAAATGATTTTATGAATAAACTGTGAGTTATCCTTACTGTCTTACGTTACGGAGGATGATTTGATAAGTGAAAAAATTCCGTAATTGTCAAAATGAATATATACAATATTAATCGATAGGTGGGATGTAATGAAAAGAAGTGACAAAGCCATAGCTATTCATGAAACTAGATTACTGACTCAAATCACTGAAAGAGCTCGTTAGTAGCTAGGAGAATAGGATTTTTACCTAATAAAGTAACATATTTACACACAAAATGTTATCACAAAACTAAATGTAATATATGTCACAAACGATGGTATGGTATTAATTCTTGAGATCATTCAGCATCAAACAAAATTAAGATCTGAATATCGTGATTAATTCTTGTCTAATATATGTGCATATGACGAATATCCTAGATATCTTACTTCCTGGTTGGTGCTACAAGCATGGTATACGATATTCACGACAATGTAGCAGGAGGCTTTCTCAATGGATCCACAGACATAGATGAGACAGATAACTCAATGTGTTACAACTTCTCTATAAGTCTTCATAAACTGAAAATACTTCATCGAAGATAATTCCACAAATCACATCATACGGTGATTTAATAATTACCAAGTACATTGACTATAAATTAACATGTCATAAGTACATAAATGACTATCGCAAGTAAAGATTTTTATACTTCTTGCATTTTCTCTCTTTGTTTGGAACTGGTAAATAAGAATTAGAATGAGTTTGTATATTCCCATTGATTTGTTAGTCTGAAGCTGGTCAGTCTCTGTTGCTATATGTGCATCCTGAGCGGATCGCCTCGATATAGCGATTATTCACAAGTATTATTTAAGTTGGATTGTGACTGGCAAGTGGAATCCAGGACGCGCGTTTCTTCCTATTTGGAACTCATCGGGTGGATGTACCTGCATCCTAATGTACCAAAGCGCGTCTTGGATTCCACTTGCCAGTCACAATCCAACTTAAATACTGGTAAATAGGAAATTCTGCAGACTTGGAGGCAATTAAAAGTCAATGTTAGGTATTCGTGCGTCAAACATATAACAAGAGAAACGCAAGTTAGATAAAAAGATAAGACTAAAATTAACAACTTACCATTTTTGCTAACTAACAAATCAACCACAGCCAAAAGAACAGTGAATTGTTGGCCATTAAACAATTTCGAGTTAGATGGCATAGAAGATGGGGAAAATTTATGCTGGACTGTTATTGGACAAGTAAACTGATGTGATGGTAAAATTTGAACTAAAAGAGCAAGAACGATCGGTGTATTGTGTAGATGATCATTTGTGTCAGAGTGTGTATTGTCAACAAAATCACAATCATAGGTCATCCTCGCGTTTTGCATGTGATTCATATTTCCACTTGATACTGTTACATCCTGGTTGACGGTGATTTCAGGTTTACAATTATTATTAACAAGGAGTAGGTAGATAGCTGTATATGTGGAAATGCATAGATGATTGTCTTGTAACAGATCCGGATGAATACCAGATAAAGGAAATAAGACGATATTCATTTCATTACTGATACTTAGTTGATTGTGATCACATAAAAGCGGAACTAACTGAGAAAATATTTAAGATTGAAGAAAAACTGTTATAAATAATCATGACATAGAAAAAATTCTTTAAAAGCCCATAAGTATTGAAGTACATCATAGTTGATGCTACCTTTACCGTTGACGAGTTGAAACAAACCTGTAAACGTGATTGTGGGTGTGCAATCCTGAGTGGTTCCATACTAAGACAAAACAGAAGTCTAGTGTTTCCTGGTTTTCAATAGTTACCTAACACAGGCTAAATTCAAATACCTGTATGTTAACTAGTTGTTAAGTAAATGATGTATTAGCGGCAAATAATGCAGCTCCAGAGTCACATTTATAAAAAACAATGTAGTAGAGATTCGTTGGATAGGGATTTCAAATCACCGATGACATCTGAAAGACCATGATAATATTTAGGCAGAAGCGATGCAATACGTGTATGTAATAACAAATATTTTATCACGATTTATGCAGATTAAAGGTTTCCGATAATTTTAAATAATAATGGTTAATAAGAAAGACGATGGAATATTCACAAACCCAATTACAAAAGGCTCCAGTAAACGGCTAAGAAGTCATTCAATGCGTTCTGTTGAAACAGCTTTCGAATAGTCAAGATCGCTTTTCGAATGTCTCAACAAGAACCCTTCAATGACGAGAAAAATCGTGAAGTGATAATTGCTATCAGTATCCGATACCAACTTGATAAAATTAAATCCATTTTTTCCTATCATAATACGATAGATACTTATATATTAGTTGATAGAATTCGTTATGGATTGATGTTGGTAGGATATGATTGAAAACTAGAGAGTACTTTATATATACTTTATTGTTTGCGTTGGTCACAGGTTGTTTTCAGTTAGTTACCATTGAAAATTGAACACCACTGGATAACCGATTTGTCTTATTATAAAACACTTCAGATGTGCATACCCACGACCCCGCCATGAATCGAACCCATAAAATTTACATACTGGATGAATGTTTAACTAACAATTACAGAGTTCCATTGAAGAACATCTGTTCATTAATCTATAGTTTTCAATGGTATTGACATCAACCTAATTATATGCTATGTAATTAATAATCTATATATACCAAATATAACAATAGTTATTTTTACTATTGAGATGTTTACAACTGTATAATGTATGTGTACTTTTGACAAAAATATTATCATTATTATGATTATACAATATTAACTTTTGATTGTATAGTCTTTTTTTAACTTGACATTTGCACGTACTATCAAGATTATGTGTTAAAATGTGAATGCACAATAATAATTTATTATGATAATTTACTTATACAAACAACAGTAGTAGTATCACATGTTATTTCATTACTTGTATATTTATAATTGATACTGTGTAATCGTATGAATATATTTACTTTGTTGTATAATTGAATACAACAAATTTTTCTTATTCATTTACAATAAATACACTGCTAAAATTTGCTTATTTCCCTTTAATATAAAGATAGCTTGTAATTAATTTGAATAAGAAACCTTTGTATTTGAGCTATACTGGGTTAATGATCGTAGGAAAAAGAGTAGACATGATACAAATACAAAGAATTAATTCATGAAAAAAAAGTTACAAAATAATTTTAAGCTTAAAATTTAAGGGAAGATAGAGTGAGTGCACCAAATATATTGTGGTTGATTCTGAGGTATGTCACCTTGTGTCGCCATCACCTGACCGTAATTATCGTACGGACCTCGATGAGGTAGTCTGTATCTACCAGCATTATTTAGATCAACAGTCAATGACTTCATGGGCTGATGCCGTGTTTTGGTTAGGCCGTCCTTAGAAGTAAGCATTTCGCATCGAGGTAAGCTGTGGTTCAGTATATGTAATATATGTCCCAATCATATTAATTTTTATTTCGTTAAAGAAATCAAAGCACAAACCAATTAGTCAGTTAAACAAAAAGTGGTGATACAGCCTTACCATATGACTAGTATGAAGATGTTTATGAGTACTAATTGCGTTGTCTTTTCCATCAGTATGCGTTGATGTTGACGGATTTAAACGCTTCACTGAATGATCTGTTTGAAGGGATACATTACCGCATTGAACTAGTTCAATTTCAGCTTCACAACATGTTAAATCACAGGTTGTTAGACCAAACGCTGAATCACATGATATAATTTCAATCAAACTTGAATGTTTCCTAATTTTATCATTGAATAAATTCCAGAGACGATTTAAATCAGAAGTGATAGCACGTACAAACACTGGGAAATCAGTGTAAGCAAGTAAATGCCATGGCCATGAAGAAGGTGAACTGTATGAAATAGATAAAAACTATGCATTCATTTAAGCATAATCAATAATAACCTTTCATTAACAGACAAATATGAATGCTAATTAACTTATTTAACAGGCACAGAATCCAACTCTAAGTTTGAGGGTTAGTGATACTATCTGACTGCACAAATTAGAGTATATGGAGTCTCCAATAATAGCTGAAAGTGAAACGTCTTAAACACTAAGCCACCAGTCCACATAAATTGACATGTCTAATCCAACTCGGTAGCTAAGTGCGAATTTCCATTCTTAGATTTCAGCACCGATATATGTTAGGGATATTGATACTACATTGGATAATAGAAAAAATAATCGTTAACAGGGCTGAAGCAGATTTTAACCTTTTACAGACAACTAGTACAAATGAATAACAGAAGTCCCTAACTTGGCTCAATAACTTAGTGGATAACACTCTGGAAATAGAAATGAAATATAATGTTTTCAATGTTTAATCATTGTATCCAACTCAATATTCTTAGTCATTTTCTTTTAGGTGAATGAATGAATGCCATATATTGGAGTTTAGTTTACAAAGAATATTTGATTATAAGCGTATGCAGCTATAAGTAGTTATTTTTACGAACACATCAGTGTAGTGGATTACAAAATGTTAGTTGTATAATACAAAAATAATGAAAATTATAGCTTGAAATGAAATTTTTGATGATAATTACACTCTAATATACAACAACCATCCACCAAGTGAACAGAAAAATGATTGAGAGTGTTGGATACAATACATTTAATGAACACTGTAGATAACTCCATAGGCATAATATCATAGGAAAAAAATAGACAAAAAACCAAGAGACCTAAGAATACTTGAAAATTATTCTCTGGTTAGCTTAGGCAAACTACAAAATAACTAATTTGGTAAAGATAGTGACAAAATGAGATAACTACGAAATTACTTCTGCTAATAAAATAATAAAAAAACAGAATTACCGAGAAGTACTTGAACGACTGGCGGTGTTCAAAATATGAACAGGTAATGTAGAGAGAAAATCAGGAATTTGACTAATATCAATGAGACTTGGAGAAGAATATGATTTATGATGACCATTACCACTGGATTCATCCAAGTTTACAGATAAATCAAATTCTGAGGTAGAAATTAAATTGAATTCTATTGTTTGTGCATGATGAGTTGGTGTTACAATCGAAGTGGTCGCTAAACTATGGGCAGATAAGTTTGAATGAAGGCTTCTAGGTAATGATGTACCGTACTCTTCTAAATTAACTTCACCGAATAGACTATCATTACGAATAAGCAATGAAAAAGAGTCATCCGATTCGTCAAAACTTAATTCAGCTGCTTCTGCTTCAAACAACTCGGAGTCTTCAGATACAAGAGCAACCAAATTAATTGTTTCAGCATCAGATGAAAAACATTCTCGTTTCGACCATCGAAAAGTTCTTGGTGCCATTCCTCACTAAAAAAAATGAGATTGAAACTGAGATTAAACAAACTCAGAATATGGAAAGATACAATATCAATAAATAGTACATAAATGATTAATAAGTACAGTAATTTGTTAGAGTATCTACGTATTCGCCGAATGTCATTTTTAGCATAGAGTTTAATTAAGGAATTACTAAGAAATTTGGATCGATCAATTTGGTAGCTACAGTGTAACCAATGAAATATTGTTTAGCTTGTTATGCTGACTGGACTCCATCGATTAAACCGCCAGTACGTTCGAAGTACTTGGTCGGGACAATTAGGGTACAAAATAAGGAATCCTAGCTTTCACGTAATTTAATAATTCAGAAATTAGAGTTATGTGAAACATCGCAGAACTGTAAACTTCTATGAATACGAAATAGCATAACATAGTGCTGAAGCACGAGACAGTATTATTAAAATACTCATATTATTTAGTCGAAATAATTTAAATAAACAAGAATACTAACTAGTATAAATTACGTATTTTCGTCACAGGTGGTCAATTAGGTGCAGTAATCCATTTAGTTGGCTGTAGTTTAAAACATGTATCTATGAAAATGGGCTCTAGCATCTGGAGGGACGTATATCTTAATAGATTAGTACATGAACTTTCCTTACTAGTACAAACAAGTACAAAATAAAGGTATAGGGTGTTACGGTAATTGGCTCTAATCACTAGAATATGGATTTCCAAAGTAAAGCGATATCACAAGCATAATCAATCATTAGACATGCTTACAATGCACTGTGATTTGTAAACACGGGTAGTTACTGCACCTTAAATAAATAATGTCTGACGTGGTTGCAAATTAGGACACAGATAAAGGCTTGAAATATAATCATTTAGTATCATGTTAAAAACGAGGAAAACTCTTTTCCAAAACATATCATTACCAAGGTTGACTTTGATAATTTCAAATAAATTGAGCATTGAATAGGTTGTTTATAAAATGAGTGATACATATTTGTAAAATTCCAACTAGTAAAAATTAAAATTTTCGATGTTTTGCGGCTTAGTGCAAGTCCCTTCTTCAGAAAAACGAATAACCGAATTGCATTTATACAAGATTAAATAACACAATGGAACAAATCAGAATAAGTTCGTACAATCAAAATGCGAGTTTTGATTATGTCAAATCATTTGGGTCAAGGTGGTTTGATGAGAGACATTTGTGCATGCATATGTTAGTGTGATGTGAAAGGAGATTACGTGAAATTGTGAAAATGAAATTGTATGTATGTTCATGGGAATGAAAAATGAATGTAATTTAATTGTGATCGGTTGGATAGAAAGGCTTTCATTTTTGTTAAGTGTACTTGGATTTAACAAAATGTGAAGTGCTTCAGCTATTCATATTTCCTTATAATTGGAAAAACCTCTTTGAATAATTTGGATACTTTTAATACCGATTTTAGGTTTAGCTCCTACATAAATCTAGCATCTGAAGTTTGTACATGACTACGTTTCAGCTACCCATAAAAATTGAGCCACTGGAAGTGTTAAATAGCTTTGCTAACTATTCTACTATCATACTGATACACAGCTTGTTATTATGTCCGAAATGTATGTCAAAAAATGAAAATAAAATAGATCTTTGTTTAAATAATCACAATAATAAGTAGTCCGGAATTGGGTGTTGTTGAGATTGTTGAATGCTAATTTGATATAACGAATTGGTTTGAATTAGACAAACATTTATCACCAAGAGGCACTGGAAAGCTGTTTCGTCCTAGTATGAGACTTCTCAGCAGTGAGCGTTCACGACCTTATCAGTGACCAAACCCAGGACAATGCGGCTCCGCAACGAACGCTTTGCTATTAGACTACTGAGTTGACTGTCAACAGTTGATATTTCTGATTCAGTCACTTCGTGATACGTTTGCGCGACCACATCAATTGCCATCAGTGGGCAACCGTTTCACATCTAACAGTTGAACTCCACTGGTACGTTGGGAGCCATTTCAGTGGTCTAATGTTAAAGCGTTCGCATTGGAGTCAGATAGTCTTGGTTTGATCCCTAATGAGGTCGTGAATGTGCACTGACGAAGAGTCCCATTCTAAGACGAAGCATTTGTTCAGTGTTTTCTGGTGATCAATGTTTGTCCAATTCAGACCAATTCGTGATATCAACTTGATAAGTAGCCTATCAAATTATCATCATTATAATATCATAGAATCTGTGTTGAAATAATAAACAGAAAACAAAAGTTGTTATATTATATAGGCGAGTCAATTTTTATTTATCACTACTTCTTTATGTACTTCCAATGATCTCGATCATAAGGATTTGAATTCCCAAATGAAATGTAGCATATTTTTATGCTCATTGAATGAGAATTTCAGTTACCTATAAATACGGAGTTTGCATATAGTTTGAAAACAAGAAATTAACTGTCTAGCCTCTCAGAATGAGAAAATGCTTTATCCAAACATACCTTTTAAGTTGTCTGCAGATGAAATAATGTTTTATGTATACCTGATGATACTGCCCGAAGTTAAAGTTTCACTAATATGATTAGTAATATGCAAAACGATAGAAATGAATATAACTTAAAAGCATTCTGTCAGTAACTCATATTAAATCTACACTATAGCACAACTGTGTATTAGTTAAAGCCGCCACATTATATTAGCAAAACAAGATGAAATAATGATGATGGAAATGTTTTGCAGTAACACGAAACATTGATGATATGATTCGAGAAGCAGAAATAAAAGATTAATGAAATTTAAGACATAGATATAGAATAGATATGTTTATCTTTAACAGTAAAAGTATGCTTTTTGATAATATTTGTATGAATTAATCAAGACAACAATCTATATGATAAAAATGACAGTCATTTTAACAAAACATAATTAATGTTCATGCAAATAAAGTAAGAAAAATGTAGAACTCATATTATTATTCTTATTAAATACTTTATTTTTAAAATGAAGGTATCATTCACAATAGTGTTTTATCATATTATCAATGTTATAGTATTTATGTCTGTTTGTTTCTATGTAAAGATGTTGGGAATGCGAAGCAGAGAAAGAAGAGATAACATAGAATATTTTAGTTTTGCATTAAAAAGCATATTTATTTAAAACAAACAAACTAATGAAATAAATATACGTATACATAGAATTCAATGACAAATTTCATTCACATTGTAGTAATTAATTTTTTTTCAAACATTTGTATAAGTAGAATTTACTCCAAGATTAATTTGTTCTTTAGCACAATGAAATAAAGCACTAAGTAATCGAATAAAACCTGTATCCATAGGTTTATCTAAACCACGTAAAAGTCTATGTCGCATAACACCAACAAATTCACGGTAACTCAGTTGTCCATCATCTGAGAAAATAATGATAACAAGAATAAATATACCCTGATGAGTGAAAAAAAAATTATTTTCCAGTGAAATCTTATTCACCATAACACAGATTCAAAAAGCAACAACCAGATAATCTTTTAATAACAAAAGACAAGCAAATAGAAAGAAAACTAAAATGTATTTAATTTATGCCGCTTCCAACGTAGAGGAAAGCATTATCATACCTAGTCGAATCTATTAGTAGTGTATGGGTTCAACAATGAGTATTCAAATACAATGATAACAATTTAATCAGTGTTATCATTTTAAAACATTAGCTTTGATGGTTGTCATGATTAACGAATAGGATTTACACTGAACATTATTTGACGATGTTGACACTCAAAGAATACGATGGAGGGGTGGTCAGTTTATGATATAGAGCTGTGGTATAAAGGGCAGATGTATAGAAGTGGTTTATATTAGTCAGTCATAACTTCTTGGTCGAGATCCAAAACACTATGTAATTCATTGGCTTGAGGCTTTATAAGAATAGAGCTCAGTAGCAACTCTGATACAGTTATCTTTTATATTATTAATAAAAGTGAGAGTAACTCTTCTCGTATAGTCTTTGATGATAGCATGTTTAAATGAACTGCATTATCTAATAATCTTGTTCATTGATAAATTTTCGTCCTTTTTGAATTGTAATTGCCTTATATCCTTTAATTTTACATGGCAGTATCTCCTTGTTTATGTGGTGCCTAAGTTTTTTAATGACTCACTATACTAAAACCTAAATGTTTTAAATAAAATAATGGAGAAGTACAAATATAGAAAAGGTAAGTGACATGAAAAATACACATCATAATATAGCTGTTTGCCAGGACGACATAGAACGAATCGACTTGCAGGATGTGTCAAAATATTCGTCTACTTAAAAGCGGAATATATAAGCGTGGGAAAAATTACAAGACCATCATTAAATATATAAACAAATTTATGCTCACAACTCTAAATAATAATGTTATTTTATTACTAGTGAAAATATATTACGTAACGTCTATAGTATGACAAAATAACTTTCAGAAGAGTTTATTAGAGCTATCCGAAATGTTTAAAATATTCACTAAACATGTTGTATTCAATATTTTTTCAGTCAATTTACCCTTCATTCAGAGAGTACCTTATATTACAGTGCAATTTTCTATAAATACTTCATTCCGAACTACAGTTCACTATTTTTATGTTTTGCATCCAATACATTGGGGGGGGGGGGAGTGCTACGCAAAATACAGGTTTACAGAAGTTAGGTGTTAATAACTACTCCAGACGTTTGAAACGAAATATCTTTAGTGAAAATTACACAATAATATGAGGCGATTACTGACTGGAAATGAATGGAAAAATTTATTACATTGGTCTCAGATTGATCATGGTTGTGCATCACTGAAAACTAGGTAGGTGTTTTATCCTAATATAGAATGCCAGTGGTGTACACCCTCGGTTCCGCCATGAAAGGGAAAAATTGCCAAAAATACTGAACACAATATATATAGGGAATACTGAAAACGTTGCAGATAAAATGTTATATACGCTAAATTCTGAACTTACTATTCTCATCAAATAAGGTGAAAACAACATCTAAAACATGTGGTGATAAATGAATATTGGCTACAGTTAAAGCAACATGGTTTAAAGTATCTTCATTGATTGATGCACCTGCCATATGATAAAATGTTAAAGCAGTATCCACATCAGCAATGGATCGGAGCAAATGACTGAAATCGGAAAAATCTTTATATGTGATACCCTACATGAATAATGAAAAAATATATAGAGAAATATTAGAAGTATTTGATAACAATGAAGTGTGGCTGTTAGTGAAATTCAGTACTCATGATTCAATGTTATTAAAAACTTGTGACTTAAAATAGAAATACCGAGTGAATCTGCTCAGGATGTAAATACTGCTGATAAAGACTGGCCAATTTTTATTTCAAACATCACTAACGGGAAAATATTCGTTAGCATGGCATAAAAATAAGGTCTTAATTAGACTAAAGAATAACTATTCGTAGTAAAAGGTTGTCAACTCACCTTAAATAATGCTCGAAAATAAACGAACTGTTAGGTTAGATTTACCGATTTTAATTGAGTAAAGGAATTACATCTGTTGTACAATAATTAGCTACAGATAAAATACATGATAAGTCTGTAGAATATATATATTCATACTGTGATTATGATAATTTACCAACTTACTTTTAGCCAAGTAGCAGTATATTTCAAGAAATACACGTGAACGGTTGATATGAT
The DNA here is from genome assembly GCA_025215515.1 of Schistosoma japonicum. Taxonomy (NCBI): domain Eukaryota; kingdom Metazoa; phylum Platyhelminthes; class Trematoda; order Strigeidida; family Schistosomatidae; genus Schistosoma; species Schistosoma japonicum. The sequence continues at coordinate 37,096,324 of CM046069.1, read as the reverse complement.
TAGTTTTCAATAAGCTACGACAGTTTTTGAAAGTACTATGGACCGAAAACCGTGGATATAAACCATAAGGTAAACACTTGAATCTTTAATTCACTGATTTCAGTAATATCATAGTTACTACTATGATGAAGTAGATAAGTACAGCGTTCGGAGCTACATCACGCATGTACAGCTGTCAGTGATATTACTCCACAGCCCAGACCAAAAATTTAGTGGTTTAAATGTCAACGTTTCAACCATTAAAGCTATCACATCCAACAAGCGATTCATATAGACAATTCACGTTTATCAGCAATGAATTGTAGACTCAGTAAATTGGTGTTAAAATATCTTCGAATTACTCAAACTACATAGTCCCCACCCATCAATATGGTTTATATCAGTGATCAAGGATTTCATGGACTAGTGTCACATTTTGGTTAGATAGTTCCAAGTTTTCATCAAGATTACTCGTACACCAGACAGTATCGAGGATCCAGGTAGGTGGTAGTTATGAATACGAAATAAATGCACTAACTACCTCAGTCGACAAACATTCAGTGGGTGAAAAGGTAAGTAAACTATTATGTCAAAATGAGTTAAATCTAGGTAAGATATTAATACTTTCATATGACACATACTGTGAAGGAAATGTAATGCTCAATAAGAGATTACAAACAAATCATTAGAAATGAAAAAAAAATGAATACATGAAATAAAACCATGTACATAAATAAAAATTGTTCTAACCAGAAATCAGTGCACTATAAATGTTGTGTGTATTTGTCAAGAATCACGAAATAATGACACAATCATGTGGTTTGACGTAAGTGGTAGCGAAGGCAGCAATAAGAAAGATAACAACAGGATTACATGAAGAGCTGTTTCAGAAACCGACATATATCAAGAACAAGATAGACCAGTTAAATGCAATAGTTACTAAACGTTACGTAATGCTATGAGATAAATTAGGTAGGTGATAATAAACCTGAATACATCAATAGTATGAAAAAAACGAGGAACGTAAAAAGGCCTTTCAGAGTGAAGTAATAAACAAGAGTATTATAAAATTTCCTAAATATGTGGTGGTTGAAAAAAATGTCATGAGATTCAATTAAAGGTCTCTAATGCTTTTATTACCAAGCGGTTCCAAATTATTTGCATTTAAAAGACGTTTTTGGGACTTTTACTAGCGTCTCCGTTACAAAAAATAAGGTAAAAAACTTCATTGTGTAGTACTTCCACTACTCAATAATAAAAAATCATGTAAACAATCGACTTACACTAGAATGTTCAGAGTCTACTGGAAATTTCGTTTTGACTCGACGAATCATTTTACGTCGTTTATTCTCAGGAAATCCAGCATAGGCAAGTAGAGAATTAGCAAACTGAACTTCAGTGATTTTTCCATTTTTTGGTTCAGCTCTTTCAAACTGAAGTATTTTAATTAAAAAAAATACAAACGTAAATTTCATTAAATAGCTTCATGAATCGTGGTTTAGATTTAAGTGTTGCATAATGAAGCGTCTATATAAATTGTAAATAATTTTCATTCCAATTCGAAGTACGGTAATGAGATCGTGATTCAATTACCAAGCAAAGATTTACGTCTTTTAACTTTGGATTATACAATATTTTTGAAAGCAAAGCAAATGTTTGATTTTAAGAGACAGAGTGTTGGAAAACGAGAAGATTCGAAGTTTGGAATTACAGATCATTGGATTCTTATTGATACAGAAAAAGGAAACACATTGAACACGAGACCCAAGTGTTTTAGATCAAATGAAGTGTGAACCAATGAATACACACAGATATGTGCCAAACTGGGAAAAACAGTAGTTTAAAACGTTCTGGTTACCAAAAATGATCAGTGGGTCATAATAAGAATGATTTTTAACCAATTAGTTGTTTATTATCACGAGATCTCTCAACATCGTAATATATATATTTCGAGTCAGTGAGTGTGTGTGACCACAACTGCCTTGTTATTGGTTGGTAAAGGCGAGCTATTTATATTCTAATTCTGTTATCATATGCCTACTTTGTTTTGTGAAAGGTAGGCTAAATAAGGGAAACAGTCAATTTATAACTTCAAAATACAAAACATATTTAATGTAAATGCGTACATATACTTAAAATGCCAGTAGTTTTTGAGAGTGATAGTTCATTATGTCAATACAAAAACATATCAATGCGTGAAATGATATTTATATATGCTTATAAAATATTCACATCACCCCCCTTATCAAGTACAGTAATTACGTATGCTAATAACATTCAAATAAAAGTTTAACATAATAATTATTGTAACAACGTTAAATTGTGAATAAACATGCCACATTTGAAAAGCACATGAAGTAATTTAAATATTTTAGCATTTACCAAGTAGAACACTTTTATTAAACATCTAATAAGAACAAGTTTATGCAAAAATAAAGATCGTCTGAACTAAAATTAGAAGCGTTTAAAAGACGTAAGTGAAAAACAAAAATAAACAATAGCAATTAAGTCTCTATCCTTCAACTTTTTTTTAACAATATTTTAATGACCCAATGACTTGATAAGACTCTGTTAGCAACGAAAAACACAAGAAACAAGATATATTTAACTCAATAATACTCTGTCTAAAATAGTTTTCAAAACTGGAGATTAGTTGAATTGTGTCTCTCTTGAGCGCTTCTATATGATCATTTCGAATTAAATCTAGACAGGCAGTATAGCGATAACTTATTTTCATCGTCAAAGAAGCACACATGAAACATATTCTTTGAATTAATTGATGGAGAATTTGTAATCTTAACTCACGCGTTGGATATAGGTCTCCAAAAAACAGTAAACATCAGGGTAAAGCTTTACAAAGACTTAGCCAGACCTATCTGTTGTTCGAACTGCATCAATCTGGGAATATTGAAAGGAGTCAGTTTAAATGGTACAATCAGCCTCAGAAAAACCATCTTATTTCGTAGTCATGGGTAGCATTCGTAAACTCGACCATTCAGCAACCTGGGACCGGGAAACGCAGGAAATAACTTTTACGACACACAAGTGTTGAGTTGAATGAGAAGTAGAAATATAAGGAAACAAAACAAAATACAAAAGTGAATGAACGTCTCAATAACCGTGGTGAATTCCCATAATAATTTCAAACATATGATTCAAATGTCTTTAAGTTCTATAGGTGTTATTACTTATAATGATAATTATTATTATTATTACATACTCCTACTTTCGTAATTCTTTGTTTGTCTGTCTGTTCTGCTTATTACATTGATCTAGATTATCACTAAATTAAATTGACCTTCTCATTCTCGCACTTTACGTTGGATGTATGATGATATACTCCTGCGTTGTCTACGGGATTGTATAGATTTCTGTTGTAAATTCCATACTCTCTATGCTACTAAGAGCATGTTTATACTGTGTTATTACGTGACTATTATGAGTTCAAAATACTACAATCACCAGTTACAATTAGAACATTATAACATCATTTGGACTAACAAAGTGGTATGGTGAGTACCTTGTATCCATAGTCGTATATTAGCTGGGATACTGATCGAACTCTGAGACCTAAACAGGTAGTTTTCTTGCAGAGCTTTACTTCTTATATCAAAAGGAAAAGAAACGGGCAACTGTTGGAAATGATCTACTCAAAAGCATAGTCTATTGGTTCGTGAGTAGCACAAAAAACATGCAGCACCCCAAATTGTATATTCAGATGTATGTTTTGAAAAAAAACGTTTTTGTCTTGAGAGCACAATTATATTTCTAATACATATAGATAATTCATCCTCCCCACGTCTCATTTTGAGACATATATGACGGCATATATAAGGGCATTGAAAATCAAGTTTGGAACATATTACAAATATGTAGCACGACAAGCAAACTTGTAATGGTTGAAGTTATCCCCAACGTATTCGATACTCGTCGTGTATATCGAGCCCAGTACAAACATCCATTTACTTGTTAATTTAAAAACGTGAATTCTGGATATTAGAGTATAATCTTCACTAAATATTTTATTTCCTGAGTCTAGAGTTATTCGCAACTGTTGACTATGAATATGTTTAATGTGATACGCAAAACAAGTCTATTAACAGTTAGTATTTGAAATGAATATTTTTTTAAAAACCCAACTCTCGTAGGCAACACTAACCCACTAAATGTGATGAAAAATTACAGGGGATGTTTTGTTTTGTGTGTACTCATGTTCAAGAGTCCTCATTGATTGAATTCCTTCCTTATTTGCTTGCTATTGTTTGATATTCCATTGGGATATCTTCTGAATCGTTGGTCCCTATTATATTCGGTATGCTTTCAAATTGGCGACCTACTTATTATCGATTAACCATGACATCGTGAGACTTAACAAACCCTATGATATGCCAGCATCTAAAGAAGATTGATTATCTTTGGGAAGTTTTTTTCGGTAGATTATTTCAGTTGCTTCAGTTGTATGTAAAATAGACAATTTTTTCTATCATCACTATGTTCCTGGTGCCCTATCCTCTCGCTTTGTACATTAACTGCTACTATATCATTTCTAATTTATGAACTACAGTCAATTGATTGAGTATGCGTTGCTCCAACTCACATTCACAGTTACTCTAATTTTGTATTAACGTTAGTTTACTAATTGGTTGACTGAATGGTCAGGTTCTATGTATATATAGAGGATAGTTTGGAGCATAATTTGATTCTGTCTAGTTGTTCACCCATCTTGTGTACTCTTTATTTCTGGCTTGGGATTGAGTAGGCATCTGGCAGACATGCAGGGACTGACTAAGCACGCTTATTGGAGTTTGCTGCTGTAACTTCGTGCGTACAAGATTATATCAACCAATTGGTCATACCCATCAGTTTATAGCAATTTCCGCCGTCATAACACCCTATTTAACCTTTCTATTGATAATAAATTGAGCCTACGTTATAAGTGACTATTGTGCTTTGATTTTTGATTTTAGCTGTTTATAAATTCTTATACTATTCTCTGGATCAATTCGAACCCCTTAGTGTATTTCATTAATTAGAAGCGCTGTAATTGTAGGTATTACTTTTTAACCTAACAGTATTTTTTAATTATAAGTAAAGCACATGTACTATAAACCTATCTGCTTTCGGAATGCTTGTTGCAGTGTTTTGAATATACTTCTTTATCTGAGTTTTAATCGGCCTGTTAATTCTAACTGGGCTTGATGCCACTGAACATATTTAACAACAGAGCAATGAACATTGGAAACGTTTCAGATAACCTCAACCTTCATAATCGAATCCATTTGATAAATCCGTTAACTTTATTTGAATGTTTATCTCGCTCTTAAAGCGCGTTAATCAAACTGATGGAAGGCTCATGTTTCCTAGGGTTTATTCTGATTTCTTGATGACTAGATTGTGATTTTCTTGAATCTGTTAGGCGGTACAGTTGAACAGAAATACAAACAAGATTTCATTCCTATTACGGAAAGTCATCACACTTTTATGAAGGTTTTAAGAGACAACTGCAGCAGGATCGCCACTGCTTTCTATTGTATGCCACATCTGATAAAGTCTCAAGTCACTGATTCGCATCATCTCTAGGACCCCAGCCAGGAAGTCGGGATGGACCGACGAGATGCCAGTCCTACAAAGCCTTCTATTTCACAGTCATGCCATAAAGTGACTATTTTTCCGCTTTTTTCAATCAGTTCGTGTCGGAAAATAATACATGTCATAGAAGCCGCTGGGATGATACACACAGAGCATGACCGAGCCACCGAAGTTGGTGTTTCGACATGGTGACACTAATTGAGTTGTCATCGATGTATCTGAATACATGATGCTGAATCTCAGCACTACTAGCATGGCGTTGTCACTGGATGTCAAAATTTTTCGGAGACAGCGATGATCGAAGACAGAAAGACTACGAACATTCTCAGCCTGGAGACCTGGTTACGCAAGCAAAGTATCGAAGCGCCGTGTATACGACCTTTCATGAAAATGCAGCCAGTGGTCATCTAGCCTAGAACCTAACTTGGATTAACATTTTTTACAACAGAGGCTGCAGTTAATTTACTAGTATCCATCTATTTAAGCCAACACGTTTACTAGCCACTTAATCGCAAGACAAACATGGCGTAAACCGAAACCATGATCGCGGACCAGATAGGTGTTGAAATAAATGATAATTTTGAACAAAATCAAGGTAGAGGTAACTGACTGAGACGTGATCACTTTATGTCCAGGTTTAGGTAGCACATCGGCCAAGGTTAAGCCAGAAGCTGATGCTGGTCGGGAAAGAATATTGGTCTGCACAAAGCTGTAGAATACGGTAGCTGCTACCTTGACGTGGTAGTCGGGCATGCCTATCGTGATGACCCAACCGAGCTATATTGGCTGGAACGCATGTTCCTCTAGGTCCTACCATACCAAGCAGGTCTGTTGGAGAGCGATAAGACTAAAGGCAGCAACCTAAGATTCGAGGGCGAAGTCGTATTGCTGACTGCAGCGAGGTTTGACAGCAGTAAGGTGTTTATCTCGGACAACTAGCATCTGCAGCGATGCTGCCTTCTTAAGAGAAGGAAGGGGTTAGAAAAGGTCGACCCTAAAAATGTCACACATCACCTTACTCCACGGATTTCCGTCTCCGACAGTAAGGCCTTCAAAAGAAAAGAACAGAGCTAACACTTCAAAAACTCCCCATAACAAGGCCGTGCGTGATCGCCCTCAAGCAGTTGTCCCTTGGGCTCTACAATCGCGTTCCAAGTTCACTATGACCAATACTAACCCAGTTCCTTTTTCAGGAACCTCAAGAAGTAGTATTCTTCCATGGTGTGGGTAGCCAGGAAGTGAAAATCACCCCCATACCTCTAACAGCACACAAGATCATCTTCGGGGTCAAATCCCAACATCAACTTCTAATAACTCTCTTATCACCATGCCTAATCCTTCTAACATAATTCTATCACCTCGCGTCTCTAATGCTAATGATTTGAGTTCACGAAACGTTATCCCTGGTCTCCTAAAACCGTGCACTAAGTTGTATATTGAAGCTTTCAACGTTCGTGGTCCAGCTGTAGCAGTGAGATTAACTGAGATCTTAGCTAGAATTTGGGAACTGGACGTAATCCCATCTGACTGGTCTCGAACACTAATCGTCCCAATCTATAAGAAAGGACAGAAGTCCTCGTGTGACAATTACCGAGGAACCATCTTAACGAATAGAGTGTCTAAAATATTAGCTTCAATAATACTTAGACGTCTAACTAAAGCTCGTAAAGAACAAACTCGAGAAAACCAAGGTGGTTTCAGACCCGGACGTGGTTGTATAGACCAAATATTCACACTTAGGCAGGTTCTGGAATATAAGCACACCTTCAGACGCCCAACAATAGCTGTATTCCTTGACCTCAAGGTGGCGTTTGACTCTATCGACCGTAAGGTTATGTGGCAATGTCTCTCACTGAAAGGCGTACCGAAAAAGTACATTAAGCTTATACAAGCTCTCTACTTGAACACAACATGTCGTGTTAGAGCTTATGGCAGATTGTCGTCGGAATTGATCACCTCTAGTGGTATCCATCAAGGTTGTCAGCTTTCTCCATTTTTATTTAATTTTATCATGGACATACTTTTAGAGTTAACACTGTCATCGTCTGATTTCTCTGGGGTTGACCTCCTTCCAGGAGAAAAACTTACTGACTTGGAATATGCAGATGACATAGTTCTACTGAGTGAAGATGCTGATAAAATGCAGAATTTTTTGACAACCTTTAACATGAATGTAAGCATGTTTGGGATGCAATTCTCCCCATCCAAATGCAAAATGCTACTTCAGGACTGGCTTAATTCGGCACAAAAGCTAGTGATAGGGAGCGAAACTATTGAATGTGTTAACCGTTTCACTTACCTCGGAAGCTTCAGAAGTCCTGACGGTTTGGAGTCTGTTAAAATCTCGGCTCGTATACATAAGGCCCGATTGGCTTTCGCTAATTTGCGTCACTTGTGGTGTAGGCGAGATATTCGTTTACTGACGAAAGGACGCGTTTACTGCGCAGCAGTTAGATCCGTTTTACTTTATGAATGCGAATCATGGCCTTTAAGGATAGAGGATATTCGTAGGCTCCTAGTATTTAATCACAGATGTCTCTGAAACATTGCTCGTGTTTGCTGGGACAACCGAGTAAGCAATGCGTGGGTTAGGAATAGAGTACTAGGTAAATACGGTAAGTCTATTGGTGAAGTAGTGAATCTTCACCAGCTGAGGTGGTTAGGACATGTGTTACGTATGCTTAACCACCGTCTACCTCGACGAGCAACGTTGTCTAGTGTGGGAGTAGGCTGGAAGAAAGCTAGACGAAAACATGGCACCAATCCATGAAGTCATTGACAATTGGGCTGAGCCATGTTAATAGATGCAGACTATCTGGTTGGGGTCCACGCGATGATCGTAACAAATGGTTAGAGACTTTAGGTGATATGGCTCAAAATTGTTCGCAATGGCGCAGGTGTATCCATTCCTTGTCTCCCTCCAAATTCTAGTTTTTGAGCTTTTCATAATTTTCTCTTTACCGAATCACTTTTTTTTGTTTCAAATCTTATCTGTGATCTCCATGCCTTTTCATTAGTACTTACTCTGTTACTACCTCCCCTACTGTGGGATTTGGTCCGACAATTTAATCTCGATCCGCTATTGAGGCATGGCAACTTGAATTGATGTACGCATGTACCAAGTTCTACGTTGTAACTGACTGTAGAATACGGTAACGGTTATTTTATCTGAGACCATCAAGTCTCTATCGGCCACCTGAGCGATTCTCCGCGCCTAGATGTCCGGTACAAGCATTCAAACCCTAACTAGTACTACAATATTTACCGGATGTGCTTCTTGAGAAGATCGTCCAAATTATGATAACTCATCCCTGATTGCATCCGGGCTGCAATCTGTTGTTGCAAAGGCGAAAATTTAGTAAATACACTATTTCCCACTCCAGTTTTTTCGCAGTTTGATGGAATCTTCTAATAAAACAAAACATCAGTGACTGTTAGTGAAAGTTTGGTCAATTAGTGCTGCCTCGGACCTGGTGCTTACTGCCACAGCGACGTTCGTAATTTATCAATAGTTCTATTTTATCTTGTAACAATATGAATATAGTTCGCTGCTTTAACTACAGCTAAAAACTGAATTCGAACATTGTTTTACTTACATGTGATTATTATTGCATGTGCTCATCAAGGACTGATGTCGGCTAGATACCACTGAAAACCTAGGAGTACTCGATTCCTTTTACATCATAGTATGTATGGGTGCATACTGGCAAAGAGTCCCATACTGGGACAAAATGGTTGTCCAGAACTCATTGGTTTTTAGTGGTACTCAATCGAGATCAGTGTGACTAATTTAAAGAATGGAATAAAACAACTGGACCCTTTTAACTTAACTGTGAGTAATATCTTTTACTGGTTTATTAACAGTTCGAAGTGATGTGGCTACAAATATGCACTAAGTAATTAGTTCTCATAATAAGACAATTAGGATTGAATATATTATTATAAATATATAACTAAACAATATCCAATTAAGTGCGTTAAATAATAATATCAGGAGCGAACAATACATTAAGATAAGTTAACCGGACATAAGCAACACAGAATGTGCTGCATTGGTTCACGGTGTTACAAAACATTCCTAGAGAGAGATGAAGTTATCAAGATGAATACCGAATTAGTAGTGAAATCAACTGTATGATTACGATAGAGAGAACAGATTTGGGGAATAAGAAGTACAAAATAATTTTGAAGCGCATGTACCTACGATCAATTCTAAGTCATGTCATCTAACGTCCCCGATCACTGGTTGCAACTGTCGCACAGACCAAGTGATCACTTCACTAATTGATGTTACTTTTATGTCTAGCCACCTATGTCTTATGTTCAACTAACTACAACGTTAGTAAACACTGCGAGTTGAAGTAAGTGATAAGTGGGTCAGGGGAATAAATCAATGTGGCAGTAAAGCACTAAATGAAAGTAAACTGAAGATCCAATCAAGTCTGTTTAACTGATGTTTATAGATAATATGTTTAATTTGAGGTGATTATGTGGAGATCAAGTTTTAATTTGTTTCATACACTTTGTTCCCTTTATTATTTTCATGAGAGCAAGAACAAATATTTGTGCAGAATAAGATGAATTCATTTTATTTCGTTGGTTTCTCATTAGCTGCATACAACCTGGAATAATATTTTTACAAAATTAATATTTGAAACAAGTTTTTACATACTCATGAGAACAGATGGAGTTAGTTGAGATCAAGATTACATACACATGTGAACATGGCTTAAAATGTTGGAGAAAATGCTGTGAATATATATACGATCCAAGAGAAGGTACCAAAAGGCAAAATAGTGATCAGAGGTCAAATGATTACACAATAAGAGGTGGTTGGAAATATTTGAGAATAAAGTGAATAAAACTCAGTTATTAAACTTTAAATGACCTAATTAAACACGAAAGTTGAACTTAACCATCTAAAAAGCGATGATGTAACCAAAAAAGGAATTTTTAAGTCTGATCAAAAGAGAAAACGTATTAAAAGAAACTTGGCGAGAGAATAATAACTGTGAAAACAATAACGCAAAAGTTAGGTTACCAGGGTAAAGAAAGGCTTATAACAGTTTCTTTTTGAAACTTATTTTGCCTTTTGGTACCTTCTCTTGGATCGTATATATATTCACAGCATTTTCTCCAACATTTTAAGCCATGTTCACATGTTATGTAATCTCGATTTCAACTAACAACATCCGTTCTCATGAGTATGTAAAAACGTGTTTCAAATATTAATTTTGTAAAAATATTATTCCAGGTTGTATGCAGCTAATGAGAAACCAACGAAATAAAATGAATTCATCTTATTCTGCACAAATATTTGTTTTTGCTCTCATGAAACTTTTAATTTGTTGTCTGTATTTGTGGCAGATTGATAACTGTTGTGTACCACTGTAAACCAGCCAGCAATGGATAACTGTCTCGTTCTAGTATGGAACTCCTCAGCAGTTCGCGCCTACGACCCCACCACAAACCATTAGGTCTAGCAACAAAAGACCAGCCATCAGCACTGCTGATAATGACATAGCGCTCTAGTACTCTCTAGTTTTCAACAGCACCCAACAGATATAAACTTGTGACGAATACAAGTAAGAAAATAATACACCTTTTATAAATATAAAAGTTATATACATGTCAGTTAACAGACTAACTTCGAGACGCATAATCTCCTCCTGTAATTCAGAATGAAATTGAAGAAATTTACTGATAGGTAATTTCTGATCACCATTTGGACCAAAGAAATAACACTTGAATGCACTATTACTACTACTCGGTTTCAAAGTACAACCACTTGTGGAATTATCACGATGGCGGCGACCGACAGCAGTTGTTCCCATAATCACAGAACGTACCTAGTAAATACAGTATATAATATAAGTATTAATAAATGTTTCCTTTATTTTCTCTTCGAATCTATGTGTAGATTCATCATATCATGTAGTGAATGAAAATAATCATTTTCACCATAGTTGAAACTCGACAGCTCGATGCACCTACATACTAGTGTTGATGTTCACACTGATACTGGAAATGAATGTTTACTAAGATATCAACGAGTTATCCACTAAGTTACTGGATTTGGACAGCTACTAACTAAAGACAATCAGCCCACAATGTACATAGCGACAGAGACTAGTCAATTATAACTTAGATTACCAATAACAGTAAATTACAAGTTCTTACTATTAAAACACTTTACAAGCATAAAACTATGAGACGTAGCGAATGAAGTATACAAGTAAGATATGTTAGGAAGTGTGTTGCTGCATTACAGTTTATGATATCAAGCTAAAAAGTTAATTGACAAGAGAAATGATAAATTGCACATTTTAAATAAATTAGTTAATAAGGATACTTGGCGTAATATATACATATATGTAAAGTAGGGAATCGTACATAGATTGGTTATCAGATGGTAAAATTCCGAGTAACTGTCGAAGTCTGATGATCAACTAATGAGAAGTGATAAATGAGTTGAAAAGTCAATAACCAAAAGCTTACAAAGAGCTGTAATCGCATATTGAATGGTAATTTTACTTTTTTTCGGTTTAGCGAGAGTATTACACATATTTGTCATTCGGTGATAATATATAAAACGCAACAGGACAAATCAGATGATATCTGAGTATAACGGAAGTATCGAAACAAGCTAACGCATTTCTAGAGGTCGGTTTCAAGGTTGCGGTATGGGATTCGAATACGCGATGTTAACTTTTAATTACACGGCTGTTTTATTCGACAAGAGAGTAACGACAACATGTAAAAGACAGGTATGTTGTGTAACAGATTGGAGCCAGTTAGGATTAATCCGAGGAAATAACATTGTACCGATGAAGGACAATATAAAGGTATTTACAGAGCAATTTTTTTGAGCTATGTGGGTAATTACCTTAACTGTTGATTTTTTTGATCTCAAAAGTAAAGAACTTCCAAGTAACCTTTAAGAATTTAGAAGTTATGTGAATGTTACACATATTTCCAAAAGCTGTTTTCCCACTGACCGAAAATTGCCTTCGTTATCTTAAGGCCAGTCTTAAAATTGTTCTGGTTCGTCTAAATATTTGTGTTATTACCAGAAAACTTATGCATATATATAATTTACGATGAAGACTTACGACTTCAAATTCGTTTATGTCTAGTTCCCCATCTCCATTAATATCGAACATACGAAAAGCTATTTCAAACTGTCGATGAGGTGCTTTAAAGAATAGTAATAATAATGGTCCCAAATGTTAATAAACAAAAAAAATCGACAGTATTATGAAATCTATCATTCGTCAATTTAGAAATATCCTTAAAAGATGAGGAAAAATGATTATAAAAACACATTTGAAACATGGTAATGAGAACTGTGGATAAGTAAAGCACTTCATCTGTAGATGTTAGACGGTAAAAATAAATTTATTGGTAGTATTTGAAATTGTTGAAAATACTAGAATGAAAAATTATTATTGATAAATAACGGCGGTTAATTCTATTACTAGGTAGGTGTAAATTAATGCTTAGCTAAACACGACACTGCTAAGTTATTTAGGTGTATTAATTAAAAAACGACTGAACCTCTCATCATATTTGGATTTTGGCGTAGTAATGTCAAAGGTTATTGGTTGGATAACGTGGTTAGTCTGATATTATACGAATAGCAGACAAACGTAATAACCTCAGAGTCAGATAGCATCAGTAGTACCAGCCGTTTAGAGAAGTGGATTCAACAGTTATCATATAAAGGAATTTAACGGTTTTGGATATCCTAGATAGTGTCAACCTACTTAAATCTATCAAATCGACAGGGTTTGGATTCTAGTTTAAGCCAATTCGAGTTTCAATAACTTTACAATATGAAGGATATCTAAAGCCGGGTATCATCTTGTTTAGTATCTGACAACCAGTCTGTGTATGTAGATGTAAACTACCTCATGAACATAAAAGGTAATATGCTGTCAAGCTCTCCCATAGTAGTAAAAATGGGATTTAGATATCCAGCAGGTAGCTAGGGTGTTTCAGCGTATCAAGTTAAGTGTTGTAAACATCTTTTTAACGTTGGTGTCGATTTATTGGATGCTACACTTAATTTAAGATTCCTGAACTTCTGTTAGTCTTTCAAATAAGAACGGATGGTGAAACGAATGAAATGTGGCAGTAATTCAACAAAGGGTAAGCGCTATAATAAAAAAAATTTATGATTAACAAATACAATAACAATTTGAGGTCTTACGTCAGACAACCAGCGAAAAACAGGAAGTATTGGACACCTTTCTTATCCAACTATCGGCTTCTCAGCTGTGAGCATCCAGTAACCCACTTTAGATAGAACTCAAGATCACTAGGTCTCGTGGTGAGCGCTGAACCTTAATACCAACAAACTGGCGCTTCTGACTTTTGTAAATTTGTCATATTGTGTGGTTATCGTTAATTGTCATTGGTGATAGTTAGCATATGCCCAACATGGTAAAACATCACTAGTCATACCTCACTAGAACTGCAGGAATTAACTAGAGAAGCTGGTCCCTAGTAAACACATCATGGTTGTTTTTGCAAGGTGTTGTCAAGATTACTGATATTAATGTTTTACACCCCTAATTTTTGAAATTATTAAACAGAAATCCATACTATTTACGAGCAAACTCAATTTAAATACAAAAATTATATTTTATTTTCTATAGTATATGAAAAAACCGGAAATACCTTTCTGAGTTTGAATGTAATCAATAGCGAATCGAGTTTGTACGACGAACAATTCATCTTTATATAGTTGTTACACATTTATAATTATTAAATGTCAGATAACCATTGCGACCTTAACCAAGTAGCTGAATTAAGGCCACTATCATAAAAACTGAATACAGGTGGACGGAGTTTATTTTCCACTGACATAATAATACAAGATTCTGCACATTGCGCATAGGATTCGATTAATTGATTTAGGCAATAATCCAGAGATGAAGAACCAATATAAATGGTAAAAAGACAAATTGTGGTTATCTAACTAATTTTTAAGGTGTACATTCACATAATCGGCTCTAAGTCAGATTGCAAGTGTGAAGGCTAGTTCAGATATTTGGTTGCCTAAACCAAAATAGGAAAAATGGAGTAGAGACAGCGATCGAAGTTCGAACATCCTAACCCCTGAGTCACTGTTCCATACATTTATGATAAACGGTAAATTGAGCAAAATGAAATATCAAATAAATACGTCTGAGGATATAAAATAACCAATTTATAATTCGATTAACCACTAAAACTTACTTGAAAGTACAGTTAGTAAAAAGATGAAATCACTAAATGTGATTAAAGCGTGATCACAAAGTTTATAAAATACTGATTCTTTTGGTATACCTAAATTTAATTTTTCACTCTGTCAAAAACAAAAACAAGCACGAAAATGATTTAAAAAAATAATTGGTTAACAATTGAATATTAAGACAACGGTTCATCCTATTAGAATGAAGTGAACAAAATTATAATGGAACTAATTAAACCTAGAATGCACTAAAGATAGAGACTGTATAAAGTGAAAGTGTAGATCTGTTTTACTACATAGATGTGAAACAGGGCTTTTAAAAGAGGATAATATTTATAAGTTACTAGTAGTTTTTCATAAGTGTCTTCGGATTATTGTTCGAGTTTATTGGCATCATCGAGTACGAAATGATGAAGTTAGAAGACAATGATGAAAGGTGGCAGATCATCAGGGTGAAGATGGTCACCAACTAAGGAGGTTAGGACGTGCGTCATATTGTGCAGAAACACAGTATACTTCTCCGTGTAATGCAGACTGAAGTTAGAAAAGGATAGAGGGGAAGTAGGGGCAGTCAAACTAAAATATGGCATCGGTCCATGAAGTCGCTGACTGATGATTTGAGTATTGCAAGTACACACAAACTATTAGGTTAGGATCCGCGCGATTGTCGTAACCAAAGATTGGATACTTTGGCAACGTGGCTCCGAAGAGGTCACAATGACGCTAATGTATGAACATTTTGTGTTTCTTTAAATCGTGGGCTCTGGAATCTTAAAAAACTTTCCATTTCACAAGCTAATACTCTCACTTTGAATTACATGCCCCATATCAAGTCATTTTGACTGCTACCGATCTTACAAAGACTACCACTGCTTTGGTACTTAACTTGCTGTGCTAATAAACTGTGGCAACTTCAATGAATGTTCGTATATGCCTGGTTTTACGATATAAGGGATTGACTGAAGTAGTAGATTATCAACTAAACTACTATGCTAAACAGTTAGAACCAACCCCACCTGTTTCGGATTAACTGGTCGGGCAATATATAAAACCAACACACACTGATGAACATGCTTTATAAAAGCCTTGATCATGTGACCAACTACCGAGTTCTATGGAACCAGAATAACTGAAAGGAAAGTAACTAGTTAAGATCAACCTATAGAGTTATAAAGATAAACATAGAAACCTCAAAATAACACAAATGAGGTAAGGGTTTGAACAATGGTCAATTATTTCAGCTTGTAATAGCAATGACTTTCTTTAAAGATATCAAGTACGTGGGTTATTCATATTTTATCGAGTATTATCAAATACTTCCATATGAAAGAACGACAGTGCAATGATTAAGTAGAAACGTCGCTGAATCCCTTTTAGAAGGGATGACATCACGTTAACATACCGATAATTTAATAACTTACCGACAGACAATACTGACCAAACATACAAAGGACTAACCTTGTTATGGAACCAAACTAATCCCGTCTACATGTCAAAGGAAAAGAATTGCAGGTAAACGAGTTATTTATATTGTAAGATTATAAGTAAACAGTACACAAAAAAATAGTCCTTAACTATAACCTAAGGCTTAAATTGTCAATATCCTCAATGATAGTTAAAAGTAGATAGACACAGCAACATACGCGCACATGTCAAATCAGATCACATTTATACACACACATTTTCACGAGATCGGTCTCATATTGCTTACAGTACAAAAGTGGACAAGTGGATTGATTAATTGACCTTATGTGTAACTTTGATAATTTTGGTTTGGATTAATTTACACTGCAGCTCGGACCGGACTGCCGAGTAAAGCGTTGAAATCCTTAAATTTTAATTGTTTAGATTATTTCAAATATAATTTACACTTTTAATGTCAAAAATAGTAAGACTGAATACTATGTTTAAAAATATATATATATTTAACGCGACGGGTGAAGTAATATATTAAGTACACACGTTTGGGATGTAAAAGAGTTTACCGTTTGTGTTGCGACTGGGAAACAATATACCAAAGAATTCAAGTGTATTTAGTCCCTCAGTAATCGGCAAAATATACTTACTGTAAAGTTTTTAATAACCAATACATATTTATAAACAGAAATAATTTTGTCTATGGCATACAAAAAAAAGAATGCCTTAGCATTAAATGTAATAAATGTCGACTGAGTACGTAATTAGTCCCAGAAAACAAAATTCTTGGCATGTGTTACCCTCATTTCGAACACAAAAAATGCTTCAAGAGTATAGCTCTCGTAGACATGTAGTTATAGATTTCATAAACGAAATAAGATATGAAAATCGAAACCGTTAAAGGGACTCCATGTAACAGAATCATTGAAAATATTAAGGCTGGAATAGACTAAAGCTTAATAAAATGAACATATGAGCTCTGCTATACTGACCTACTGTATTTACGACTTACCTACTTAGAAGTATAATAAACTTAAAATTTTAGGTTCAAATTTTATAACTGTTTAATGAAACAATGGAGTGATAAATTAGATCATGCTAGTAGTAAATAACAGTGAAATAATTTTGTTAAATAATAACAGACGAAACCACATATTTCTATAAATAAAACTAACCTTTGGATCGTATCGTTTGAATGAATCTAAATCTAAACCATCAGGCTGTTTAATACCTGGAGTAATTGAACGCAGGAAGTCTTCTGGAGTCATGTAAATTGTTTCACTATCTTCTTCTACGCTTTTCAGAATTGCGAAATATCGAAAGATTTTATCTGGCGTTGAGTAAGCTCGAATCCGGTTTTCATATGCAATGAACTAATTTTTAAAAGCAAGACTTATTTTATAATTAACTTATGTACATGAATTAACATGGATAAATCACCGATTTTGTTGCTTAGAACCCAGAAGCTAAACTACTGAGTCGTAATTACATACCATTCTCTTGGCTGTTAAATGTCAAGATTACAACAAGTCAGCGAGAGCACTTCCTGATTATGCTTGCGAGAGTGGTCACTTTGAGCTTAAGATGACCGAAGACTTGACATTTAAGGATCGTTCTTACTTTAGGTCCGCCACACTCAGTGGGAACACCATGTTGGTAATACTGAAGTTAGGCATTGAAAACAATTCGAATGGTTTCACCATTTTGAAACCACGACAACCAACACTATTCAAGTGGCTTGCAAGTCGTATATTATTTACCGATGCCGAAACCAGACAGGAAAGGCGGAGAAGTGGTCAGTTCAAGACTATACACTGTTGTATGCGAAGGAAGTTGCATTGGGCTGGTTTCCGCCGGCTCACTACGACTTCTTGATTGGGGACTTATGGGTGGTGCAGTTCGTTGGCTTAAAATGTTGTCATATATGGCTCAGAGTAGAAGTTTGTAGTGTTCTTTAAGCTTACTATAAAATGAAGGGAGTTTTGGACCGAACAAAGTCCTTAGTTGTATTTCTATCCGAATTGTATCTCCTATTATGTAATATTCTTTTTTTGTTAAATGTTACTTTACGGATTGTGATCAGTTTCACACTTATTTCCTTACTATGTTATATTACTATTTGTGTGGTGCATAAATAACTTGGTGCCCATGTTCACCAAGTTCTGTTTCAATAAGTAAATTATACTAAGGTAGAAGAAGCAATACTACCAAAAGTGTTCGACACAGCTATTGTAGTTGATAGTGAAATAAATTCTAATTATTAGTATAAAGTAATATTAACACACCGGGTCTATGGGTAAGTAGAAAAAGAATACATGCATTTGCACTAAGGCAACATATTTTAAGCCATGTCGGAACTCTGCGAAGTAGTTTGCACTAACACCACAGTTCATAAAAATTATCCATAACTTTATGGATTGATGACACCTTACGAAACTAGCCTGGTGTTTCGAGCTTGCTACATACGGGTTCAGGTTAAACACTGGATGATTAGGATTAGTGTTTTAGACGCCTAGACAAATAAATGTCTATGTGCTTATTACATGAAGATTTTAGTTCTCCTTTATTGACTGGGATGACAAAAGATCAAGGTTATTTAGATTGCATTGAATTTGTCTCTTACATAGCTGTAAATTACACACATTCTATAATCCCGTGCATGATTAGACTCTGTAGTGCGACTATACCAAAATACTTCACCAATCGATGGCACCACCGGCTACTCGCAATATGCACAGGGAAATATACTTATGATGGAATTCTAAAAATAATAATCATCAACTATTGAAAATTTGAGGTGATGTGGATCAAAATTGATCGCAATGGAACAAGTGATGAGAAATAAGCTCACAAAATTCCTGAAACAAACTTTCGAAAGTTGCATAAATTTATCAACTAAGTGCTAAAACATTGGTGGAAGCTAATAAACACCTTTCTATCCCGAAATCCAACATGCTTTTTTTTCACAGACTCGTTTTGATGCGACTCTTCATCTTTTAAGCTAGTGACCACTGACTGACATTTGGCGTTTATCATACTGCATGCCTACAGTGAAGTAAATTAGTAAAGTGACAAACCACCTTTCTTTTCTTTTCCTTTTCGTCGGATTCATATAACATTCGTTCTATATAATTGAAACTGTGAAAATAATTCATAATGTGATGTGACCTTACCCTCCAAAAATTTGGACTACGAACATGCATAAGACACAGAAATAGAAAGTCTTATAAACATAACTTATTTTTCCAGGGTACGCATCCTTGTAATGAGTGTACCGGTTACGGTAGGGACCGTGAATACTGATTCTCCGTTCAAAAGTAATACAAGAATCTAATTTCGAAAAAGAGTAAAGTGGTATTCTAGCAGATGAATATCTGCGAAACAGTCCAAGAGAATATCGCGACAAGCGACAGAATAACATTTAATTAGATTCCAAGAATAATAAACAGATAAACCTGATCAAATAGTGAAAACACTCCACAAAACTAAATACTCGGATTTTATAGGTACGGATCTTAACGTAATTACCACTTTACTGACAACAAAGTGTTGGTTGGTCGAAGTGATCTATTCTAGATTGCTATCTCAATAATAATCTCCAGTGTTGTAATGCTTTTCTAATTTTTAGTGTTTCGCTAGTTCTCATTAAAGCAGCACAGAAAAAGAAGTTTCTAAATAATGCAAACTTGTTAAGTGGACGAATCAACAAGCTGTATGTGAAACAATATTACACAGATTTATTTCTTTTTTCAACCTTGGAGCTAAAAGAAAATTGGAGAAAGATATGATAAAACTAGTTAGTGTTGAGAATGAAGCATAATAATAATAGTGTAAATTTATAACAGGTCTGGATGAGTGCAGTAGATTTTAAACGATCTCAGCAACTAGTAAACAATATTCGTAATTAAAGTTTATATTTACCAAAGAAGTACGAGCTTGTTAAAAATATGTGGATTGATATAATATTCTGACAACAGGCACCAAACATTTTCGAATCCAACACAATGGTAGTTAATTTAGCTGGCTGATATCTACGGTTACCAGGCATGTGTGACGTTAAAACGACGGCAGTAGATGACGAATAAAAATGCAGTATAAACAAGACGGTTTAAAACCTGATCACAAAGAGAGAACAACTCTAATACCTAATCCACCATAAGTAATATCTGCTGGACAGTTCCAATATGTGCAAGCAACTAACATTATTATTACTAACTTTATACAAATGACTATCTTCGGAAACAATGGATACTTTCCCATTTAAAATGAAATCAGTTTTGTTGAAAAAGGAAGATTTCGATAATTGGATTTCAAATGTGACCTTTATAAGGCAACAGGAAATTAGTTTTAGGTTTCTGAAGTGATTCTTGTAACTCGGTTCTCACACTGACGTTAACAATATAAACACGCTATATACTTAATCTTGAAAGTTTACACAAAAACTGAAGAGCTGGGGTTGGTAGTGTAGTTTAGCATTTAATGTATCAGTCAAGGAAACCACAGGTTGCATGTGTTGAGTATCCAGACCCTAAGACTAGAATGTGAATACTGTCCTCACAATGTCACCTTTCTGCGTACATTTAAATAGAATAAACTGAATTACTCTATTACAGATACATCAGTCGTAGCATGACTAAGGTTTGCAACATAAGTCATAGGAAACCATAGGAAACCAAAATGAAGAATCATAAACTACTGGATGTTTAGCATTCTATATTGGGACCTTGACTGTTTTTAAGTAGGACGATTCGAAAGATGCAATCGCAGAAAATAATGGATTGGTGTGACGAGTTACACAGGTGAATAATTAATGGGACATAATTACCCGCATTAACTGATTATGAGGACTTAGGAATTATAAGAGTGCCATCAAAGCCACCAGTGGCTGTACAGCAGTAACTGTTAAGGTCTCCAGACCTTATGAAGTATCCGCGAAGCGTTTCCTAATTTGAACGAAGAAATGTTCAACATATATCAGGCTACATTCGAGATATATGATTTACTTACGTATGTCTGTTTTAAATACGATACGTATATAACAGTGGATATAGTGTAGAAGAACCAAAGTAGAGAGCATTTCTAATCCATTGTTTAATGCTACACTGAGACGTCACAATTTGCTTCCACTACCTTACTGTTAGTAAAGAGTTAACTTAATATTGCCTTATTGTTTACTGGATAATGATTTTGGCATAAAAATATTGTTCTATTGTCCCATCAACGAATGGTAATTTAAAGTTTCATTCATAGAAAATTCAGAAAAGAATAAAATAATTTCCGTCTGTAGTAACGTTACGGGCATCAAGTAATAATTCACTACAGTACTCCTCCACAAAGATTTGTGTTCGCACCTTTTGACACAGCGTTGAAGGGAAGATTGGATCTTGTAATATTATAAGTTCTGCAGATTAACAATGATCAATACATCACATGTCCCTACTCAAGAAAACTAAAAGCTAACCTACAGTACAATTAATAACTTGAAAGATAAAGAATGAAATCTTTAGCATAAAGAGAGAAAAATAGTAACACATGTAGCGGTAAATAATCCCCAAAATAAATAGTTGCATAAGCTCTCGACATTGATGCTGACTAAGTTTGTTTTAGCGGACACTACTAGTTGAAGGCGCGCGGTCACGCATCTTCACCAGATCACGACTCGAACCACCGTGGGTAGCATCTCTCTCTAGTTTGCCAGCCTAGACGTTGCTATCCGATTAAAGCTCTCTTTACGATCAAATATAATTTCGCTTCCATCCCTTATTGCCTTCTGATTTCTCATTCGTAAGAGTGGGTTCCATTCGATAGAAGTATCTTTGGTTATACGACAAGTGCAACTTGGTCATATATCCGGGGAACGCTTGATTGGTGAGACTAACGTGATATCGACACGATAATTTACTGTGAGTCCGTTCCTTTTTATAGTTTTAAACAGAGTAGAATTGGTGGTTTAATTTTTTTACCGCATATTTTTCACAGTAATTTTGTATTTGCATTCATTAATATTTTATGATGTCAGACCAGACTCCTAAGCTAATTAGGATTAAAACCGCTACGTCTCCAAACTTTCAGTTCATTCCTTTCTGGGCAGATAATGTCGAAGCCTGGTTCTGCTACGCAGGATCAGGATTCCGAGACCAATGTGTGACTGATCCACGCGTTCAATTTCTGGCGGTTGTAAGGTCACTTCCGCGTGAATTGAACAGGTACGTCACCCCCTTTTTTTTAGTCCTGACTGCTTAGAACCGTACGAACAGCTCGAAAGATCGATTCTTAAACGAGGATATTTGTCCGACCGACAACGTCTTGATGAGTTGTTTCACACCATTGATCTTGGTAGCGGTTCTGCGACCGAAATGTTTTTGCGTATGAAAGAGGTAATCGGTCAACGTACTTTTGACGAAGGACTCTTCCGTCAACTATTCTTATCAAAGCTGCCACAACAAGTGCAAGCAGTGTTAGTAACTTTTAACAACAACCCAGTAGATGAACTAGCTTCATCTGCTGATCGAATTCTAGAGATCACCAGAACTCGCCACACTGAGGTTTATTCTGTTCTGAAAAACCTGTAGAGACCGAAAACGAAATTACTAAATTGTGCCATACTCTTTCTCGTTTCCTCGATCTACACGAGCAACACCAACCAAACAATCCTCGACGACGAAGTTCATCGCGTAAAAGATCCTTATCTCGACCTCGACGATCAGAAAATCCACATTGGTGTTGGTACCACAACACCTATGGCAAGGAATCAAAAAAATGTAGAAACCCCTGTTGTTTCCCTATCCTCAAACCCACTGCGTCGGAAAACTATCCCGCCGGCACGCGTTAGCAGCAACCGTAGCCGGTGGAAACAGCCGCCTGTTATTCATCGCTGATGTGATAACGAAGGTTTGCTACCTCGTGGATACTGGCGCAGAAGTCAGCGTCCTTCCTGCAACTTCGTCTGATCGCCAACATGAAGCTGCATTCTATCTACAGGCAGCTGACGGAAAACAAATAGCCACGTATTGTAAAAAATATGTTTACTTGAACGTGGGTTTGCGAAAACCCATACACTGGATTTTCACTATCGCCGATGTGAAAATACCTATCATAGGCATAGACTTATTAAGCCACCACAACTTGCTTGTGAACGCTAGCGAAAAGAGGCTAGTCGACAGCAACACAAAGCTGTTCGTACGTGGAACCACTGCTAAAGGTTGTAGCCTATGTCCTCTTCGCTTTAAACATTTAATTAACCCTTATTTTCAGCCAATACTTGACAAGTATCCGGACTTGAATGAGGTGACGTCGAAGTTGTCATGTGTAACCAGCAATGTTACACATCACATTACGACTACAGGTCAACCTGCATTTTCCAAAGCACGCCGATTAGCAACCGAAAAATTCAGGATTGCGAAGAACGAATTCGACCATATGATTGACCTGGGAATAATCCGCCCATCCAGCAGCCCATGGTCGTCTCCATTACATATGGTACCGAAGAAAGACAGCAATGATTGGCGTCCTACCTGTGATTATCGACGTCTCAACGCACAAACTACGCCAGATCGCTACCCTTTACCTCACATCCACGACCTAACAGCCACGTTAAAGGGAATGAAAGTATTCTTAAAAGTTGATCTAGTAAAAACCTACAATCAAATACCGATGGCTGAAAATGACATCCCAAAAACGGCTATTGTAACCCCGTTCGGTCTTTACGAATTCCTTCGAATGCCTTTCGGCCTAAGTAATGCAGCACAAACGTTTCAACGTTTCATTGACCACTTGTTCCGCGGGCTCGACCATGTCCATGCATATGTCGACGACTGCTTGATAGCAAGCCCAGACGAGGAAACACACATGAAACATTTGGACACAGCTTTTAAAAGACTGCAGCAATACGGAATTACTATTAATATACAAAAATGTCAAATCGGAACAACTTCGTTAGACTTCTTGGGGCATACCATTGATGCTAATGGTATACAGCCTCAAAAACACAAGGTGGCGGCAATTCTGGAGTATCCGGAACCAACAAACATTAAGCAGTTACGAGCTTTCAACGGGTTGGTAAGTCTCTACAGACGATTCATCCCCAACTGTGCATCTGTTATGAAAACACTAACGGATCAGCTTCGTGGGAATAAAAAGGTGGTCACAATGGATTCAGAATCAAAGAAAGCCTTCGTTGCAATTATAGAGGCAATAGCCCATGTAACTATGCTGGTACACTACAATACTGCTCCCGTCAGCATTGCGGTCGACGCTTCTGACTCAGCGATTGGCGCAGTTCTGCAACAATTGACTGGCCAAGCTTAGCAGCCTTTAGAATTTTTTTCAAGACGATTAAACGACACTGAATCGAGATATAGCACGTTTGGACGTGAACTACTAGCTATGTACTGTGCTGTACGTCATTTTCAACATTTCATCGAAGGCCGGGAATTCGCAATATTCACCGACCATAAACCACTGACGTTTTCGATGAAATCATCTTTAGATAAGTACTCTCGACGAGAGTCGCGTCATCTTGACTATATCTCCCAATTCTCTACGGTCATACAACATATATCGAGAGCTAACAATGTAGTTGCTGATGCCTTATCGAGAATACATTCCTTGAATCGTATCCAAGGAATCGACCTTGTTAAACTAGCTCAACTTCGAAGTGAAGATATCGATTTTCATCACGAGTTAGCTGCAAAAACGCTCCAAGTCCAAACCAAAACGATTGGAAAAGGTAAGAACACTTTAATTTGTGATTCTTCTACAGGTATAGCCCGTCCAGTCGTCCCCAGGAGTTATCGACGAGTCATCTTCGACACATTGCACAGCCTCTCCCGTCCTGAGTTCATGCTACACGTAAACTGATTACTGATAGATTCTGCTGGCCAAAGATGAATAAGGATATTAAAGAATGGGCGCGCACCTGCATAGCCTGCCAGAACAACAAGGTAATCCAACATAATAAATGCCCCCTAGGCACCTTCCCAACCCCTGACGCTAGATTCGATCATGTCCACCTTGATTTGGTAGGACCTCTACCAGAATCAAATGGATTTTCTTATCTTCTGACATGCGTGGACCGATTTACACGCTGGCCAGAAGCGATTCCACTTAAAGACATCACTAGTGAAACGATTGCTTGCGCTTTCGTCGAACGATGGGTAGCTAACTTTGGTTGTCCATCTATAATAACGACAGACCATGGACGTCAGTTTGAATCTGGATTGTTCCCCGCTCTGACCAAATTTCTTGGAACAACGCGTTTCAGGACGACTGCCTACCACCCACAATCTAACGGTTTGGTAGAAAAGTTTCATCGACAACTGAAAGCATCACTTTCAGCAACAAACATCCCTCAGTGAATCGACGCCTTACCACTAGTTTTACTCGGGATTCGCAGCACAGAGAAGGAAGATGTTGGATGTAGTGTCGCCGAATTAGTCTACGGAACTACTCTTCGACTACCAGGTGAGTTTGTGGAAACCGCTTCCACTTCGGCAAACCTGGATATAGATTCTTACGTGAACCGGCTTACAAATGCTATGCGTTCAGTTAAGCCAGTTCAAACTCGACAACAATCGACAGACACCTTTATCCAACCTGCCTTAAAATATAGTACACACGTTTTCGTACGTCGTGATGCCGTACGCCGACCTCTCGACGCAACCTACGAAGGGCCATACAAGGTCCTGAAACGTGAAACGAAGTACTATACGATTAACAAAAATGGCCACGAGGATAACGTCAGCATTGACCGCCTCAGAGCAGCCTACCTAGAAGGTACACATTTTAGTGTCGAATTCGCTGCAACACCTGCAAAACGTAACACGAAAGAAGCCATTACGCCGCAAGCAATGACTAACACGCAAGTAGAAGTATCAAAGTGCCCTGTAACGCCGAAAGCTACGCGTTCTGGTAGAAAAGTACGATTTCCAGAACACCTAAACGAATACTATGTCTACTAATCTCCTCACACTACCTACGTACGTATAACATTTTTCTTGTTGTCTTAAAATAAATAATAACAAAAAAAAATAAATAAAAATCGATAAACCCATTATTATTATTTATGTTTTTTTAAGAAAAAAGTAATAATAATAATTTTACTGTGTGCATTTTATAAATTTTCGTGTCAAAAAAAGTTTCATTATTCGTTGTCGGTGTTCAACACGTTTTTTTTATAGACGCATCGAGTTAACAATTATTTTTTTTTGTACACAAAACGCACAGATTTAAATTTTTTTATCTTTTCGACTTCCAGGCCGTCTGGAAACAAACAGGAGAACGTGGAAGGAACAAGAATTTTATTTTATGTACAATTATTTTATGCAACGACAACATAGTGTAAGGACTGACGTCCAGAAGCTGCGCAACATCGCAAGCTATCGAAGGAGCGTTTACCAATGTCTGATGCATTTGGTTTCATCCTTTGGCTGGCACGTCTTAGGGTCCTCACGAACCCATTAGGGGGGGAGTGAGCTGTAGCGGTAAATAATCCCCAAAATAAATAGTTGCATAAGCTCTCGACATTGATGCTGACTAAGTTTGTTTTAGCGGACACTACTAGTTGAAGGCGCGCGGTCACGCATCTTCACCAGATCACGACTCGAACCACCGTGGGTAGCATCTCTCTCTAGTTTGCCAGCCTAGACGTTGCTATCCGATTAAAGCTCTCTTTACGATCAAATATAATTTCGCTTCCATCCCTTATTGCCTTCTGATTTCTCATTCGTAAGAGTGGGTTCCATTCGATAGAAGTATCTTTGGTTATACGACAAGTGCAACTTGGTCATATATTCGGGGAACGCTTCACACATATGAAGTAGAAATACATTTGATATGAAAACTAACAGTAGAAACAGTCCACTTGAACAATATTAGTTTTCGTAAACTCCCGAAAAACCCATTCTGTTTCGAGTTTAAAGTAATGTACATGAGGATACAACAATGAATAATACAAGTCCTAAACATATGGCCCTAGGTACACAAAGTATGACTATGACGCTGAAAGTCTTCAGTCTTCAATATTAAGAAATTTAGGACTGGTGACTTGCAATAATTTTTGAAATGACTTGTTGATAGTAGACTTGGCTTCTCTTTAAAAGGATTCACTGCTAAAACTGATATCACCCGTTTAGGTAGTTCGTTTCAGTCGTTGACAATTCTATGGGGGAAACGGATCCCCAATCTAAGTTCATTTGATGGTTTTTGAGCTTCAATGAGATGATCTCTGAGATGACTCGTTAGAGCTGGATAAGATAGAAATGGCATATTAACACATAAATCATTATTTAGATTACGTATATGCAACTAAAGGTCAGCTTTGGTAGCTACCTGTTTTACTCACTCAAGTGTTTTCGCTCTTTTAATAAGATAGGATCTAACTGCTTGATACAGTATTCAGGGGTAGATTTGAATTACGTACAATATTAAATTCGGCACAACTACATCTTAACATTGAAATGCTCCGCAAAGTGGAAACCAGACACAAGATGACTTTTAACTGCTGACGAGCTGCAGAATGCAGTGGCTTTAGAGTCGAGACCTAAAATTAATTTCAAGTCCCTAACATTAACTTGTAGAAGAAGTTTGTTATTTATGGTGTGTTACTGGCAAATGTAGCGGTCAGCATGTGTGAAGCACCCTTACAAAGCATTTTATCTGCAAATAAGTATCATGATTATTTGGCTGCCTCAGTTTGTCTTAAAGTAACGTAGAAATAAAAGAGGACCCAAGGTATCACCTGTTTTGGACGCTTCTTAGCATCGGCTTCCATTCAACAAGTTTTGCGTTATTTTAAACTCTGAATTGGCTAGTATATGAAGTTCTGAATCGTTCATTGAATTGATTCTGTTTTTTTTTTTTGAAGATCGATAATTTGCGCATGTGGCCAACGTATGGTGTTGTTATCTAGCCCAACGAAATCTCATATCGTAATGCGATCCAAAAGCGAGTAGTTAGTTTGGATCGCAATGTTCCACTAATGAACTTTGTTAGAGTGATTCAGTGCTATATTTATATCTCATCGATACTCACTTTTCCACACTTCATGTGATTTACGATTCGTCATAACCCATAAGCAAAATCTAATTGCTTCCTTAATATAAACTCGCTGTGTTAATTGTGATCATAATTAACCTAAACAATGAAATCCACTTAAACGCCCAGAACTTAATCTCAGTCTGATTTTTTAGATTATCCTTGTTCAATAGCCAATCACTACGCTGCATTTTTTTGTGGAAACTGCTTGAAAGATTATTTGTAGGTTTGAAAATATCCTAATTGCTATACTGTGTCAGTTGCAAAGCTAAGTCAACTAGCTGTAGGTTAATGTCTCTGAATTGTTTGATTTTTTTAGACTCAATCATGTAGACTACGAGAAGACTGGGAGTGATTAAAGATAGTGTTTTATCTTTAATCAAACTCCCTATATTTGTGCCCTCAAAATTGATTGCAGGGACGTTTTCTGTTACTGTTTCACCATTGGTATGTATCCAACTTAATTATGTACAACGCCTTTCTCGTGAAAAATGACTTATCACTTCCTTCTACAGTGCTTCATCATTACCTTAAACCATGACCATGATTTTTAGAGTGCTGTTTCCTCTTTATAGTCCATGTTGACATACGCTTTTCACATTTCAGCCTGGATAGGAACAGTAATATTTCCTCTACTAGCTAGATGTTAACTTCAAACACAGGTGTTAAAGATTGTATTTAGGTTAAGTACTTTATATTAATGATAATTTGTCTGTCAACAGACAGGCCGTCATCATATCCTGCTGTGCAAAGTGCCTATTTCTGCAATGTATTTCTTAGCTGTGTTAAGAAATAGCATGGTGTTTTGTGCAGACGGTTTGAAGCCAGTCGACACTGTGGACAAACACGTAAGTGTTCAGGTTTGCTACACTGATTAAATTTATGTGCATATCATGATGATGGCCTTTTCAATCATAACATAGCTAGTCGATTTCAATCAGGTAAAGGAAGCACCATGGTTCGCAAGGTCATTTTTTCCAACCACCTGTCAATGACTAACAGTAGTAACCAAGATCCTTCCAACTCTTCTATCGCTACAATTTCTACAAGTTATGTAATGTAAAAGATTGATGGCGGTTTGAAAATAAATGAATAAAAGACAAAAAAGTATTGGCAATAAAAACGGAAAGAAAAAGTTGGATTACGTATTACAAAAAGTTAAACATCCCTAATAAACTGGAAGCTACCTTAAAAGGACTTTTTTTAAAAAATGCATAATATTGTAACGCTAACTGTATAATACAACAAAAACTAAGATTTACTCAATATAATTATAACTGCCTTTTTTCAATATTGTTTGCTTCTTTTTCCAGCAAATTTATTATAACTTATACAATGTTAAACTAAAAACATAAAATGTTTTAAAAATATTTTTTATTCGCAGTTATTGTTTTATTCTACTGATTTGTTTAAAACAGTATTTATCCTGGAAACCGGCGGTTGTTCCGACGTTTAACTGATTCTTGGCTGTCATGCGTAGAACTGATTCTCCAATTGCTTCCAATGGTTATAGAAATAGTGTATCACCCAGAGGTCGTCGATATAGTCGATCTCGTTCTCGCTCCAAGTATGTTCATCGTTCATCTCAACGAATTTCAGGTCACACTCCCGTCGCTACAGAAGTCGCAGCGGTAGTCGTGACTTTTATCGTCGCAGCCCAGGATATGGATACAGAAGTTCAGGACGAAAGTTAGTTTTCTTCCTTACGACTATTTCGAATTCGTTCTGTACTTTCTTGTTTGTGTGGTCTGCATCTCTTTTGCGTTTTTTCCATTATTGTTACTAAACCTGGACTTTCCATTGGGCCACACTGCAGGTGATATGGTATTTATAAGTAATATTCAACGCATGTTGCTGCGTTGGACGTCACTATTCACAAACCTTCTTGGAATCTTGTTCCTCTTCACTTGGTTCTCCTTTCAGTTCAGGTGTTTGTAATGAAGTTTCAGAACCGATGGACAGCTTTTCGTTAGGATTTTCCATAGAAATGTGCTTACGTACTTTCGATCACGTAGATATACAGACTGTAATTATCACCAAATGTCTAAGACTCGAAAACTACGGATGTGAGATGTCTGTACAGGTTTTAGACATAGTCGCCTTAATGCCATGAAAAAACTTCAATAGGTTTAGGAGTACGGCTTTTTATGCAAAAAGTTGTTCGGTGACGGTGGTTCTTGCTTGTCATCGAAAGACTTGCCTTTAAAGCACTATCTTGTGGCTGTTCACTTGAACTCTACTGATCGAGTAATCGTATTTTCCTGTCATCTTAGCTTATCTGTCGTCTGACCCTGTTCGTAATGAATTTGCTGCTACATGTACGTTTTCCGTTGTCCGGATTTTCGGTAATCAGTCCCTCACCAACCGTAATGCTTTTGTTTAGAACATCCGGATAATACAGTTGTTTGGTAAAGTTGCTGGCAACTCGCTGTTTTCTAGCAATACTTCGTTACGCCAAAACCATGTTTGGGATGCCATATTTATCCTAAGACGTCTACTTCAACACCTGACATTAGGATAATAAGTAAATCTTTCGACCACCTTACCTAGCCTTGAAGTATGACCGAGGTATACTTTAGATAAAGTCCCAAAAACTCGTTTATTTATTCTCAACCTACGTCATTAATAGTGTGGTCTAGGTGTCTGTATCTTGAGGGTCTGGAACGTGATTATTAACGGTAGATGAGTCGTCGGTTACGTGTATTTCTGACATGTCTGCAACATTCTAGTAGTGGCCGCTATGTTATCATATGGTCAAACTCAGATATGTTAGGGAAAAATGGTATGTCAGTTAAATCGGCTGTAAATCCTCATTAACTGAGTTGGTTAGAATACGTATAACTTATGCCCAGCCATTGTTTACATCGTTACTGGCAGGTGGGATGTTAGTCGACCCTAACTATTCGCTCACAGTTCCCGCTTCATGAGTCGATGATCTTATGCGCCGTTTTCTACCCTGTACATAACTGACTGGACTCAATTTTGACATCTCTTGCAAACCATCTTGTTACACAAACCACCGACTGATATCTGCTTTCTCTAAGTCAAGCATACAGAACTACCTGGTGGAAGAGGTTACAAAGTCGTCGCATAGGAGTCTTATTCCTACTTCGTTTGTTTAGTGTTACTTTGATTGTAAAGCTTCATTAATTCACTGTTTGCTTTCTTGGTTTGTCCTCTTAAATTCGGATCGTAAGCGCAGAGTAGTGAGTGATCTTGTCTACGTACCTATTTGGGGCGACACAAAATGTTACTGAGTCATTTATATTTTCCTGTGTAAATTTTTCAGTTTACGTTTCATATCGTACTATCAAACTCATGCTTTGCTACTCCATTGGTTTAAGTTTACAAGGTTACATTTAGTCACAGGAAAAGATTGCCTGTTTCGGTTACCGGAACGACTGGCTGACGTTAGTCAGATAGTAATATTTTTCAAGTTTGAACTCATTGAAATGCAGTACTACTAACTGATTTTTTTTCATTTCCCTCACAATGTGTTTACATGTACATCTTATACCTAAGTAAAGGCTCTACGCAGACCGACTTTACATAGCTCTAAAGTATGGAATTGTGATTAGACTTTTAGACCCACTAAACTGATATGTACATTGTGATTCTTTTGTCACCTTATCCTTAAGCAAAGTTTTCATATCATAGATGGCTGTTGAAAAACGATATTATGTAATCTTAATTATTTCGATTTATTTGCATTCAGTACACACGTATTCCTAGCATTTTAACTTCAGAGTTCGTTACTAAACGGTTCTTATTTTAAGTCATTGAAGGAAATCGGCATCAGTCATCACAACCCTTATCATGTCTTCTAAATCTGAGTCTTTATCTATCATATACGAGAATGATCAGTATGCACTGTTTATTCCATTTTCAGAAGGTTTCTTGGACCTCGCGAAAATCCTACACCCTCAAGATGTCTTGGTGTTTTTGGTTTGTCTCTTCACACTCAAGAAAGAAACCTATATGATATTTTTTCGCAATATGGAAACATCGAAGATGTCCAATTAGTTTTCGATAACTACACAGGTTTGTTAATTACGTTCCTTCGTATGATTTTTAGGGCGTTCTCGTGGATTCGGTTTTGTATATTTTACTCATGTTGCTGACGCCAAGGCTGCAAAGGCAGATGCTCATGGAATGGAAATTGACGGACGACCTATTAGGTGTGATTTTAGTATAACTGAACGACCGCACTCACCTACTCCCGGTATATACATGGGACGACCATCTAGGTAGGTAAATATAATTTCACACTCATTTCCGCGCATATGTTGAATATTTTGAAACGTAAACAAGAGTCACTTAAAAACAATGTTTATTATCTTAAGCGGGGTTGCTTTAGTGTTCCGTTTGCTTTTTAATTACCTGGTATGATTACTAAACAATGCCACGATAAAGTAGTCACTTCACACATGTTTCTACTGTATAATCTTAGTTCTGGACAATTATTTCCCAGTGGCATAAAGAATTTACACTTGTAGTGACTTTCAATCTATTTTAAAGTATTACAAGAACGTGTACTAAATCGTAAGCTTATCTCATGCCAGGATAATTCATTGGTCATGGCAACGGATAATCAAACATCCAAGCGTTCATTCTTATGTGTTCAGAGCTGCAAATTTTTTAAAATCTTTCTTAAATCAAAATATTGTGAGCTTGATGTCCTATTTGCATATTGACCACAACAAGTGCTTTTTATATATCTCATTGGTGAAAGTTTTTAACGTTAATTATAAATTGGTCATCCCGTGCTCGAAGAAATATGATTACTCGTTATTTGTTCTTACTAATTACACAGTTGTTTGTTTACTACCTTATTGGTTAGTGATTATAACGTTTACAGCCATTTAAAGTTCTCCAATTACCTTTATTTTAGCTTGGTTTTGTTTTTCAATTTATGCTACCAAACTAGCAGTTATTATCTTACATGAATAAGTTAGATTCCGATCCTTTTTTAGACGCCCTATTCCGCGGAGACGAAGTATTTCTCCACGTGGACGCTATTCTCGTTCAAGGTCTCGTTCGCGTAGCTATGATCGTAAGTAGCGCTGCATTTTAATCTGCTGTTTTCCTTCAGGGCGTTACTAAACACTGACAACGTTTTGTGTTAACCCCATTTTTACTGAGGTGCATTTCTGCTTCAGTGTACGACTGTCTCATCTCTTGTCTGTAATACAACCCTTCATCTGTTCACTAACATATACGAAATAAACACATAGTCAAGAATTATGATTCATTTTGTCTTTCTTTTACAGTTGTATGAATATGAAGTAAGAAAATAGAATACCCTAATGTTAAGAACTTATACAGAAGAGTAATGAAAACGAAGAACTGACATGAAATAAATTTGAAGTAATCTTGTATGGACAAAGAAGACTGATTGTGAAGTATTAATAATTCCACAGAACCTGAACGCCGTTACTGAAGCCAGTCGTTACTGGATTTAGGTGTTTGATTACAACTGAATCTGTTTAACGACACTATACTCCTATCGACATTTATTAGCATCGTGCCGATCTGAACTTTCGTGAAACAGGTGTTGTAAGTCATTCTCGATCGCAATGTGTTGATATAAACTCTGAATGTTACGAAAAGGCTAGTGGGAATGCCTAGGTGTATGCTATCTGAAGCCGTTTTCATCTCAATGAACCTCAAACTATAAGTATCAGGATTTTCGAAGCTTGAATTGAATAAGACAAATAAAATAATTATTCGAAATATGTTTTATTAGGACGGTTTTCAACTTTCGTGAATTCTACTCGGGAACCCACCTACTGATAAGAAAATATTTGAATATGAATCGAACTATCGTAAGTTTATCCAGTTTGTCCATTTTTGGCTATTCAAGGTATCGGTACCTGTAAGGCAGTCGCTTCTATTTGAGTTATTACTATAATGCATGCAATCATCAAAACAAAGCCTTTTTAACCATTGAATGTTGTAATTTTACAAACATGTACGTACTAAAGAAACAATGTTACGGGTTGACAAAGGTGACGAAGATGTATCTTGTCCCTTCTGTCGTCGGCAGTCCTTCATGCAAATGAGTTACTCTTCCAGGGCTGACCACCGCCCATCCCACACGTGTGTCGATAATTGAGCAGTTGTACCGATTAAAGTGAACGCCACCTCCCTACCAATCGAAAAAAAGCTTTAAGTTTTCTGCTCTTATAAATTTTATATTCGTGTTCAAAATTACTCACCTTATAGTCTTTTTCAGGCTGATTCAGTCCAATATTAAGTGTGTAAGAAGAAGCGTCATGATGAGGTCTCAGCGAAGGTTGTTCGTCTGGTTTGTACCTGACGACGAAATTCATGCGTGCCCATGGCTGCAGCAAGTCATAAGAAAAACGGCAATGGTAATTTGTGTTATATAGGTGCATCGAAAATCTGTTGCATTCTGCATAGTGTGCTTACCTTATCGTCATATCCTTGGAAGAGCTTCTTTTGTATTTTATGCACGTACTTTTCTAGGACATGTAACCAGTGCTCTTCCCAGCCAATTTGGCGCATGTGAATGTCCCTAGTTGGTACATTTTCGTATCCCCCTTCTAGTCTTGGATCGTAGTTGTCGCCATTAGACCATTGACCATAGTTCTCCACCTCCTCGATAAGATGTTTGCAAAAAGTTTCCGATAGCAGAGGAAACCAAAATACATCTGGGCATGGTTGTGCAACATCTGTCATCATCACTTCTGGTTTTGCAGTGTTGAAGTACTGTGGATGAATATACTTTTCCTCCCAATCCTATATAGACAGTTGATTTGAAGTGATAATTACGAGTTTTATATGCAACGTAATATACAATAATCGCGAAATTAGATTTGTCAAAATAAATGTTGCTTGGAAAATCTAACGTAGTTATCATACTAGTTTAGACATTGATTCTGATAATGCGCAGGTGGGGCTGCGTAGTTTTGTATCAGAATGTTTTTCTTTTGTAGATCTCACTTTTTTATGTATTGTTTCTGAAAGAGCATACATACACAAACTTAATTTTGGAAGATTACATTTTCTGAAACGATTTGGTGTGTTTTTTCAGCAGCAACCTGTAACTTTATTCTTTGTGCTTATACAAGTCAAAAATGTTCCTTACAAAATATAAGTTGTAATTTTTCGTTAGTTTTTTGGCTACTCGTGTACCGTTACATAGACCCTAGTTCTCGTTCTTGAACTAAACACTCAAATGAATTTGTTTTGAATTACAAGTAATAAATGTAATAGATTTTAAACTTACTTGGGGATTATCCATTATTTGCCATAAGTCATTATGTAGTTTGCCTTTTGTGTAGTTATCAGCGTTGATTAGGTATCCGAAGTTTACTTGATTGTCCACAAACATGAAAATATTCTGTGATAAAAATTTCAAAAAGTCACTTGTACTTGCTTTCATATCGAAATGTGTAGTATCAGTGTACGTATAAAATTTTCACACATTCTATTGAGATTACGAGCCGTTATTTAGCTTACCAGTCAGGTTTTGAAAAAAGTTTATCTCACTGATATTATGTGCTTCTTTCATGAAAATGCAGTATTTGAAGTACATATAATTTGGATTAGTTCTCGACGAATCTTTTAGTATTGTCACGTGTATACTAACTACGCACTATGAGGAATACTATACTTGGTCAGCAGATAAACGATTCCCTAAAACTAATTGTTACGACTAATCTCACATCCTAAGTGATGCATTTTGAATAACAGTTCTGCGACGGTACTGTTTACCATGGACTTTCGGAGTAATCTGTCAGTTTTCAATGTAGTAGGAACTATTGTCATAATCTCTTGTGGTATATTTTATTTGAATAGTATCTTAGCTTTGTGTGGTAAGGAGTATATTTTCTCGAATGCTTTATTCAGTGTTTCGTAAAACATTTAGATGTTGATGGCGCTCATCATTATTTTGAAATGGTTTGCTCATAAACGACATTTTGTTGCATATTATAGACTATTAGAGGGCTAAACAAAGACTAGAGACGGCTCATTTGATTGATGTAATGATCATGTTTATGGGTCTATAGTTAAGACTCACCTTATTCCTGGCTTCATACGCGAAGTTCATCTCCGTATTGGTGATATCGATCAGCTTAAGCACTGCAGGTCGCGTTATTAGGTAGGCGCTTCGAACTAGAGGTACATTCCAAATCCCGCTGAAAATGCAAGTTGTTGTTAATGTCTTATAATGACCAAATTGGAAATCGGAAATATTTTTTTCTGACTTACGTCATATTGTAACTTATTATATCCATATAGTCACTGGATCTAGCGTAATATCCATCAGTGCCTAACGCTCCCCAGAAGTTGGACCAAGCTTTCCCTCTTATAGTTAGCAATGGTGCGATTATTGAACGGTTCATTCTAATCAAATGATCCAGGGTTTCCGGATTTTCTAATTGAGCAATGCTGTCTACTGCAAATACATATTTGCAATCTTCGATCGCTAAACAATAACCACTAGAAATAAAATATCATTAACTCGCGTAATCAGTTAAAGGACTTACAATACTTTCTTCCTGGCAATTTCTTCCTCTAGATTTTCCTCAAGCCAGCTAACTGACAAATATTCATGTCCAAATGTTTGGTTGAATGACTCCGATGCTGATAATTGAAATTTTGTACTCTCCTACCAATGAAATATAAATATTTTAAGTCCCAGTTTATTTTCGAAACTAAAATGTAAATGAGTCGTCCGACTTCGTGTTAAATTATTATTGTTCGTCTGTACACTTGTAAACCAACTTATTTACCTTCCAGAACTCTTCCTATTATGGTGGTCCGATCTAAGTTTTTCATTCATCTTAGGTAGTGGAACGTAAGTCTGTAACCTACCGTTCTAGTGATAAGCTTGTCGTATCGACATATTACTATCATGCAGTTTACAATATATGCAGTCAAAATAAATTACTGTGCTAGCATAATTCCGTTTCCTACGCACGGTTGTTTAACAACCTACTTGTAAGGAGTTGAGTTTATTTATTATGAGTACTTTTCTGATATTTCTTTATGAAATTAAGCCGATAGTCGATGCGTAAAGTTATTTCCATTAGGCTTCAATAGTCTGACTGTAATTCGCTACTTGACATCACAGGTTAAGTATATACAAGAGAACCTTGAAAGGAGGTGTTCGCGTATTTCTAAAAGCAATGTGCATGGCATCCTTGATAGGAGCACGTATTCATAAGTCTGTTTTGTGCACTCATGGTGCACTGTAGCTACTGTATCTGATTTCGAATATCTATGGTGTAAGAAATAGGGCGAATATGACCTGCATTTTGCCATAGACATTTTCTGCCGACATAAAGCATATGAAAATCTGAGTGATATTTGACTTACTGCCATATGACCAACTACATGAAGCCTGGACTTCGGGTAGGATAAGGCTGCTATTCTTTCGAAAAACTTCTCGATGAAAGGTGTTGCTTGTTCAACGAATATCCCCATGACAACCAGTGGGTAGTCCTTTTTCAGAAAAGAGGAAAGTCAAAATATTTTTACATGCCAGTCTCAATGTCGTGGTTAGTTTTTTTTAAACAAAAATTCACAATGTAAACGTAAATTTATAGGTAAACTGTCAACTACATTGTCAGTTCAATACACCAATCAAAAAGTTCAAAGGGGACTGCTTAAATTAGTTGGTTCATTTTATCTATCAGTTGCATACAGTTTAAAATTAACGATAAATAAGCTAACAGTTTGCTTCATCTAACTTAATATACGAATGTCAGTGTGACTGAACTATCTACCTGTTGCGGACCAATATATTAAAAAGTAGTGCGACATCTGGATTGACTAGTATCAAGTCAGTAATTCGCAAAAATATTTTCTCAATAGTCCAAATAAGTAGTTTGTCCACTTGTGGAAATCGCTTATCGGTAGGTTCTGGATGCAACCTGCGATTGTAAATTGAATTTAGTAGAATTCCACTAGGAATAGATGTTCCACATTAAATTCCACTTCCCCCTAACATGCTTGGAAGAATATTTGTTTACAAATTACTATGTCTAATTCATGAGATAAGATGAATCTCTCATTAGGCATTTTTCGTATGTGAGCTAGAGCACTTGCAAATTATTCCCTTGAAACTTTGTAACATACATCAACACAACCTACCACTAAAGTACGTAGTTGTAGTCTATCGTTGGTTCCATCACTGAGAAGACCGAGTTCAGTTTATTTAGTATTTAATAAACTAGTTGGAAGTAGAGCTATTTCAAAACTAACATAATATGTGCAAAGAAAGTAACATTAGGTTCAACAGTGTTTCGGTTTTACTTCATAAGTGTCTCAATTATTTACAGTTTCCGTTCATCACTGAAGTATTTCATGTTGTTACTTCCGAGCACTATTTCGTGGCCATTAGACAATTCTAGTAATTCACATGATTGCCTGGCTAACATTACATTCCAATCTCTGTCTCTATTTACCTAAAAACATAATTACTTTACTAGTATACGAGAATTTAAACTACAATAGTTCACGCTTGATTGTGGCAAGTCTTCTTTAGAAAACGAAATTCATATGGATATGTTTAACAACTTTAGGAATTAATCATAGGGCACTATTTACTCTTATTTTACTATGTATGTGGAAAGGTTCATTAAGAAGGATCTGCTTGATATTCAAGTTGATTTAAACAATATCTAACTATTCGTACAATAAGGAATAATTCGTAAAAACAGAAATACTAGTTAAGGTCAGAGTTGCTAGAAGGTATTAGCTTTTTACAGCAATTACTTCCTATGATTGTGTTTTACAATATACACTAGTGTCTACTAAATAGTGAAGAGTCATAAGTGGTTAGATGTATGGAGATAGCTCGATAGTTGTTTTGCAATTTGATGGCCATTGGCTTTTTGGGAAGTTCTCTTTGTATTGTTTGCCTATATTACTTTATCTGTTTAATGCGTAGTCAAGAACGCAGTCTTTAATTTCTTTTGAAGGAAGTCATATAGTCTGTTAAACCTAGTTTATAACTACGCGAACTGAAGATCGTTTTTTTAAAGTACATAGTCTCTTTATTCGGGTTATCAACCTAACTAGTAAATCTGTTAGTTATTGGACACAACAAATCACATTTTCGTTAAGCACCGATAAAGTTCTTATTTTTGATATGATAAGATATTACGATCGAACAGGGATGGCACTAAAACTGTATAAAAACAAAGTATCTGCAGGATCTGACTACTGATGAATTTCAAGATATTTTTTAATACTGAAAACGGAGTTAGAACAGTTTAATTGTCACTAATTTCTTGGAAAGTATAGGTGTACCCTAATTTCACAAAATAAACATTTTGTTATCTGAGTCCGTCAGTTTGCTGGAAGAACTTCGTATGTGTGCATCAGATAAGAATATTATAATTGTAGTCCCATTCGAAGTAATAAATGATGGGTAGCTGTTGACTAGAAAATTAAATTCCGTTTATACTTACAATCGTATGAAATAGTTCATTTTTCAGTGAACATATCTTGTAAGAAATCCTACAGTTATCAGCTGATTTTCCGTAAGAAACAGTCTAAGCGAATCTAATTTCACGAGTTTTACTGAAATCAATCAACAAACTTACTGATAAATCATTAAGTTCTACATTATCTTCATTACAATGTTGACATCCATGTGTAGGTGTCCAGGAATGGACAAGGTAATTTGACAATGAATTGAATTCAACCTTTTTGAAATGTGATGAATTGATAAGAATTAAGCATTTATTTATCTAAGTGCTAATAATCTATGAATATGACTAACAACCTAATTTGATAATTCGAAATATATAAGTAAATTGACTTAGATATTCAATATATAAATTATGGTTACAAGCATTTGTAATTTATGTCAATAAGTAATAGACGATATACTAATATCTAACAAACTGAAATGTAACCATAGCAACTACAAAGATTTTAAATTACAATAGGATGACTCTTCAAATAGTGGTTTAAATTATGGATAATCTCATTAACTATAAAATCGAGATAAATCTAACCAATTCCACCTATAGAGAGACTAAAGAATTATCAAAATTGACATCACTAAATGGGTCAATAGTCATTCATCCAAAGGGAATATGTACATCTTGTTTTATTATTTTCTTTTTAAGAAATTGACTTGTATAATTACAGTATATGGTGTGAAGTGAAATTTGCCTGATACTTAGAAAATATGCACCAGTCTACTATCCTTCCACCCACGCTCTTAGCCCACCTTGATTTTATCCTCTCTACAATTGGTTTACAGATTGGCATTATGGCACAAAATTGTAAACAATATTTATTCAGTGCATCAGACCTGAATTATTTAAATCAATAAACAAATAAAGGAATTTCTTATAATTGACTGTTGTTTATTTTGTAAGCTTTAAAGTTGATATCTAAAAGTAGAAATATATCTAAAATTGACTGTTTCCGTAAATATATCTGGAAGAATTGCCTACTAATCCTAATTGTAAAAGAGGTTGAATTAAGGAGATGTATCTTTTGATGTCATGTGTCACTTGATTCTAAATTATACGATGTTGTTACTGAGTTATTCAAGCCACAATTAAGATTAGAATCTATTGAAAATAATAGGTTACTACCAAGAATAAAAGTGTAACTGACCGAAGTACCCAAACTAGCATAAACCTAGGTTCACATTATCCAGCCTACTTATAAAGCATTCTTCTACCTACCTATTTTGTTAAGAGATTCGTATATGAATTGGAAAATTAATCTGGTCGGTGTTTTATTGACATATGTTATTCCCTTTAGGAAAATATGTTGTAACTCAACGGCATCTAGAAGATAATTTAAAAAGGACTTGACAAACACCACATTGGTCACTGTACAATTATCAACTAATCAAACCTGTTA
The DNA here is from genome assembly GCA_025215515.1 of Schistosoma japonicum. Classification (NCBI taxonomy): domain Eukaryota; kingdom Metazoa; phylum Platyhelminthes; class Trematoda; order Strigeidida; family Schistosomatidae; genus Schistosoma; species Schistosoma japonicum. The sequence goes on along the minus strand of CM046069.1, from coordinate 37,055,205 downwards.
TATGTGAAGCGAAATTTGAATCCCTTTTAATACATCATTATCAAATATACATTTAACAAAACTTTCATGTAATATAAAGTAGTCGTGCTTGACTTCCCCTATTAAGTCACAGTCAAATATAAAATTAGTAACAGATTTGTGTATTTCTCCATCTACCTTTTTTAAAAGAGTAAAGTTGTTTTATTGAAGACTACAGTCATTCTTAATAAACCACCAAAAATGTAAGAATAGTTTAAGTGGCATAATGGGAATGTATTTAAAATCTTTACGTTGATTTGTCATGAACTGAAGTTGATAAATTTCTGTTAACAAACGTGCATCCTGAGCGGATTGCATCGATAGAGCGTTAGTTTACATGTATTATTTGAGATAGACGCAGTAATTCAGTGGTGAGTGAGGTTGCTTTTAACATGAAACGAACTGAATTTGAGTCCCGGTGTGAACATCAACACAAGGATGCAAGTACATCCAGCTGACGAACTCCAAATAGGACGAAACGTGCGTCCTGGATTCCACTTACGAGCTACAGTCCAATTCAATTAATAGTTTAAGTGATATTTCATCAAGAATTTATTACCGAATAAGACAATCGTACTAAGAATCTCTTCACCGATTTAGGGATGACCAATCACCAAAGCGACATTGGTAAATAAAATCATGACTCTCTATTGGAACTATGATGATAAGTGTTAACTAACAGGTTATGGCTCATATAATAATCCTAATCAATAGTTGATGATATTAAATGACAAGGCATGAAATCAGTTGGGCGTAAGTACATTTTATCTTTTCCTTTACATTGATCTTGAGTCTCGGAACTGTATCTTACCTTTTGTTTTGAGGAAGCATCTCTTCTTATCAATTTATCTTTACGTCTATTTTATTTCTGTTACCCGTTATATATCTATTTTAGTGATATTTATAATAATTGTATCATAAACGTGTCATAGTGATCTAGAAAATGGAACTGATGAACATACACTCCAGATTCTACGTTATATACAAATGACTGATTCTTGATCTAATACAGTATTCATAAGTAAAACTTACAAATCATCATAATGAGTAACCTAGAATTGTAAGTACGAACAAGTTCTTGTTCTTTTTTCATTCAACTTACCTTTATTGGTCCATTACCATGTGCAATAATTGGAGTTGTAGAGAATATTTTATTAAATAAATACCCTGTTTCATCATTGAAATGTAGTTCAACATCATCTATAAATAGAAAGTTAAGTCTTTCTTAATATTTTATAATTCATAATTTATGTTCAGTACTAATTTTTATCTGAATCGTATTCATTATAACGAGTATTATTACGTAATATTTCTGAATCACAGTATTTTGTTGTAATTGGTTGTTGTGATTGTGGAATTTTTAATTTAATATCACAAATTGGACTGAATTAAGCAAACATTGATCACCAGGATGCACTGGACAGCTGTTTCGCTCTAGTATGAAACTCTTCATCTGTGTACATCCACGACCTCATGAGAGATAAACCTAGTACCCTTCGACTCCTCAGTGAATGCCTTACCATCCCAACGGTTGGCATTTCTAGTTCCGTCAATTCGTAATACGTTTGCGCGACCTCACCCATTACTATCAATGGGCAACTGTTTCACACTCGATACAACTGAACTCTACTAGTTACGTCTTTTTACTAGGACTCCAGGAATCACCTTGAGAAGTTAAACACCAGTGAGCTTATGCTGACTGTAATTGGTTTTTGTAGAGATTATTGAATTTGTAATTTGATATCACGAATCGACTGAACTAGGAAAATCAACCGTTGGGAGCTGACTCAGTGGTTTAGTAGTAAAGCGTTCGCCTTGAAACCAGAGGGTCTTGGGTTTGATCCCTGATGGGGTCATGAATGCGTACTGCTAAGGAGCTTTATACTGGGACGAAACATCTGTCCAGTACTTCCTAGTGGGCAGTGATATCGAATTGGGGAAGTATTATATTTTTAACTAAAGTAATGTTTAGTTTTTCTGAATTAATATTTCGTTCGATTTCAAATCGCTATAACAGACTAAAAGCTAAACAGTGTAATTACTGAATTTCTGGTTAATGAACCTAGATGTCTTCAGTTTTTAATAATTTTGTTTTTCCAGTATATTTTTAACATTTTTCCATTCATTCAGTAAGTGAGTACTAGATGTAATGTGTAATTTTCATTAACGCTTTTATTTATACTCAACTGTTTGTTATATGCACTTCAGTATACTGCGACTCGACATGTGGGGTAAAAAAATAAATGAAAGTATTAATGAAAACTATAATAAATGAGTATCAGTGACTGAGATCACTAATTACATGATACTTAATGAACATAATATGCGTTGAAGACAATTTTAACATTTATACATTCGTACAATCGAAATTTCTAGGTCAAAACTATTTAATTACGATTCAATTCAATTTTCAGTAATAATAAGTTATGTTCAACAGGACGTAACCAAGTGTATTCATGTTATACATTCTAGCAATAACGTCGAATTTTACTTTTACTGGTTATTATGCATTTTGCAAAATTAACATTCTGTAATCAGTTAAAAAATTAACCTGAATCAGTTTTTAAAATATTAGTACTGTCAATGAATTTTGGCTTGTATTACATAATTAGTCACATAGTATTTGTTACAGTGATAAATATAATCTGTTTTTACTTTTTAATGATATTCATAAACAATTGAAAATAATCAACATGTAATTGTGTAATCATCAGGATATAGGAAACATAATTTTATGGGGGGAATGAGGTAAATTTCACTTTAATGAATGAAAAAATCTGAAAAACTGTTTGCTTGTATTAGCACATCAACTGTTTTGATATATAATTACTTTTGAATGTGATATTTACTTTTATCTATACAAAATTATTTCAGAAAAGTCCCTGAATCTATGTTCTGCTCGGAATCATGCATATTTAAGTAGAATTGAAATATAAATTCAAGATGTGAAGGTAATTGGCAAAACCGTATATCTTTACAACTCCAAAAGTATGAATATTCTGATATAAACAAATGAATAGCTACAGAAGTATGTGAAATGTTTTTAAAATCAGAAGATAGTAGGTAGTTATTTAGTTTTAGGATGAAGCTTTCCAATAGTGAGATCATATAACTCAGCCATAAGTCTAAATAAATGTTATTATCAGGCTCACCTTTCGTACTGCCACATTGACATCAAAATAGTTTTAGTATTAATTTTGTTCAATTTACGATGCTGTGTGATCATAATTCACTGTCACTGGTAAAACCTATGTGATGCTTGACTAGGTTAAATTACGTTGGGAATACTACTTTCCCTCTAAACCGCATATTACACAACTGACCATAATGGAAAAATGACATTGATAATAAAAGACTGTCTTTAAGTTTATCTTTAAACTTTGAACTCTTCAACATATCTATTTGTTAGAAAATTAATTAACATCATTTGATATGGAAAATATAAGAAAATACATTCCATTACTGGAGTCCAATAGTCAACCATTTTGTGCATTTTCACATTACCTACTCTTATGATTCTAATTTTAAAAAATGAACAAGGTCACTACACTGAACAACACGCAAAACTATCATCTGGTCGATAATTATTAAATTGAAACCACTGAACATTCGAGTTTCAAATAGATTTATATCGTTAAACTAGGGCTCTACAGTACGATTTCAGCTTTCGTAACTTCCAGTTAATGATCAATCTTCAAAATTCTTAAAACACAATAATTTAATATTACATCAGGATTAATTTATCAAAATTTATAAATACATAAAGCCAAATCTTTAACTTACCGAATGCACCATTAAGATTTTGAAAAATTCGTGATGTTTTGTCAAGTTCAATATCGTAAAGTGTCTATAACAAATTAAAAGATACGAACTTGTACCGCCGATTCGTTTTGAGTTTTTTGACCCGAAGTTTTGTGTAACACAAAAAATCATTCAACAAATGCATGGAAATTAAGCAATCTTATTGGCGTTTTAAAGAAGCTGACACTGCATACAATAAATAAATCTAACTATGATACATTTATGCGTCGTCAACGATATATAATTCCTCTAATGAAAAACTTTGTAAGCATTGACCGTAATCTGGCTAATTTCAGTGAATTTTAATAACCAAATTTACTTAGTCAAGCATCATGACTATATCCCTGTACAGCCAATGTAAGACAATTCTCTCAGCCATAAAATAATCACATTAAATATCACACATTGATTTATTTTAGTTTCTATATAAGTATATTGTTCTTACCACTTTACATATACATAATATACTTATTTTCAATCGTTTGTGATAATCTTTTAACGCATAATGCAGAGAAAATGCTGAAGGTTTTATGATCATATGTATATACATTTACTATGATTACTATGTAGTTGTAAACAAACATCCGTTCGGTAGTACAAATTGTCTAAACATGTTTCAATAATAACTGTGCAGACCTACTCTAATAAACGATATAAATGTTGTTGCAATAACTATACAATATAAAATTTACACCGTCACACTTAATGATCAAGAATTAAATAAACAACAATTTTCAAAAGAAAGTTTGTAAATATGCACAAAATTTTGTAGAAACATAAGGTGCTCATTGACAGTAGGATCAACGTAAGTTGTTAAATACCGTTAATAAGATAAATTCTATTTGTTTTAAATTCTGAAACCACACATATAGATAAACAAATAGGTGAGTAAATAGATAGATCAGGGATGGATAGATAAATAGATAAAAGGACAGATGGATGGTTAGATAGATACACATTAATGTATTGCTGAAACTACACGAGCTTATTATTGAAACGGAACCAAACTTGCTAAAAATTATATATTTCCATATTCTAGGGAAAAGTTTATTAAATTAGTTATAAATTCATCGGTTATTATCATTTAAACAATACAACTATTTTATTCAAAATATATGTAAGACAGTATTATATGAGTAGTGCGATTGAGTCTCGTATTGATTTTCATTTTAATCTCTTGTACTTTTTGTATAAATGGGAAAGACAATTTTAACTGAGGTCCTTTGAAATATGTTCAGTGTTCATTGATTTGTAGTATTTTCTATCATTTAAGTATACACTGAGTCGGTAAATGCTGAACATTAATATGCAATTTTTATTAAGGATTTTATTTAAGCCATCTGAAGCTGTCGACGACATTCAGCTATTAACACTTCAGTGTAGTGTAGTTTGATATGCTGGATGAAGAGCAAATATTGTGAAGGTTTGAGCTTCTAATAACCAAATACAGTAAAAGTTGTAATCTATTGTTAAACATTAATCCACTTATTTGATAAAAAAATCGGTTAAGAATGCTGGATACAACATGCTCAATAAACACTGAGTAAAGTACAGATAACATTAATGGAGACTACTCATCTGAATTTTAGAAAACTTTCTTTACTGCTTCTACTAACCCATAAAAGTGTATTTTGGAATTTGCATCAGTTACATTCTTATTAGTTACATACTAAAATTACGTTCACGTATATATAATATAGATAAGTAATTCTGTTTAGAAATAATGAATATCAGTTTAATTAGATTTGTTCTTGCTACTTGTATTTGTGAGTAAATTCTGCTGACTATCCAGATATCTTAATCAATTACATTGTTTTTCAAATCTTTTCTCATATATACTAATTTGCAGTATTTTGGTTAAATGAATGACCTTATATATATATATATATATATATATATATATATATATATATGTCTTACTATTGGTTACCTACTTTTTTAGATGTGAATAATGTCCTGCACTGACCTAACCACTTTTTGTGGTTTTACACGAACTTATTAGGATGGTTGTATAGCAAACGATGTTCTTCTGAATAGTAAGAGTTATATAGTTGATATATATATATATATATATATATATATATATATATATATAGTTATATAGTAGATTAAGGCTTTAACAAGCTGTCGAATAGTTTGCGGAAAGGACTCAAATCTATAAACTTCACGACATCATTTCTATTGTGTTTTTACATCTCATACCACAACTAGAGAAACAAATAGTTTCATTAAATAATACTGATTAAATGAAGTTTATTTCAGAACGCTTATTAGCATTTCTTTTGTAAATATTTTTGAAACTGTTTCATGCATTTATCGATAAGATTATTACTTTTATGACTAATATGAAAGAGTAATAAAATGTTCTTGATTTTGATCACACAGATTTCAACATATTAAACTTACTCGTAATTTCGAGTCTAGAAATATGTTTGTATAATACAGCTGATCGTCGTCGTCATCGTTGATGGGTGTATGATTAACAATTTTGATTAAATTCGCAACAGGTCCAATAAATCCACCAGAGTTTAAATAACGTTTTTCACCAGGTTTTACTTCAGGATACAAGCTCTTGAAAGAAAAAAACCGATTACAGAAAGTGTGAAAACCTAGTACTTAATACGGTTTAAAATTTAATCATAATTGATTGGATATGTAACAAATTTTCAGAACTATACTACTCCGAGTGCATAGTAATCACTCCATATTTTATATCAATATTCCTGCTAAACATGATCATCATTTATGTTACTGATAATTAGATTTCACAATAAAAAAGATTAATCTGAAGACCGAAACTTTGATCTTTATATAACAGATGAATCTTCTTTAACCTCTTCCCTCATCATACAAAGAAGAACTGAAAGATGATTACCCAGAGTGCAGTACTCTTGTACTGATAATAATATTTTAAAATACACATCTATTTTATCTACAACGAAAATGTTTAACAAACGGTAAAGGAATTAAAAGATAATAATGAAGTCATTTAGTTAAATACGGAGTAGGTTAAATCGCAAGGCTCTACTGATAAGCTTACTTTCAAACTTGGTTGTGGCCAGCAAAATTCTTCTGCAGAAAATATCACTTTTGATTCAAATCTTTCATATTCTTTAAGTAAATTAGCCACATTTTGCATGAAAACCACATCATAACTGAATGGAAAAGAAATAAAATATTTGATGCTGTGTAATTCTTTTGATAGTCAACGTCAATAAGTAATTCATGTCCTACAATGCTTTTATTAATTAACACTTTTAAACTAAATACCGTATAAAATAGTCTAAATTATCTGCATACATAGTTTTGAACTCAAAGTAAAAATATACGGAATATCAAGAAACCATTTTAGAATAAACTTTCTACTAGATACTAATATTATTACTATGTCTGGGTATTACTTAGAGTGTAATGACTTAATGTTATAAATGAATTTCTGATCTGTTGAATTATGTTATGATGTAGGCACATTGTTCTTGATTATACATTTAAAAATAAAGCCTTTCCAACAAACAAACTTTCTATATAGACACATAAGTTCATTGAGTCATATTGTAAAGCAATTGTATATTAGCTGCTATAATATCTCACACAGTCTGGGTTTTACTATATGTCACGTTCGAAGCCTAAATGTTCTTATTTTGACTATTATGTGGTTTGAATTGTTGAAAAATATATTAACTTAGCGTATGAGCTAACTAGAATCTTTCATGTGACCCAAATTATACAAGTCAATTTAAACGTTACTTTTTAATGCTACTTATCAAATTTACTCGTTCTGTGTTAAATTTTTGTTTTTTAGAGCTATCTGTAATCTGAACTAATAAAGATCTTAATAGGGTTAATATTTGCTGAGTTCCTAGTCTTATTCAAAATGGATACAACTTGTAATTAAGCAATTTATTAGAGCCCAAAAAAACAGGAGAAAAAATTTACGAGTGGTTGGAAGCAAATTTTATTATTTGGAATGAAAGAACGTTTAATGGCAAAGTTTTATTCGATTTAAATAGACATTCATGTAAGAAAAATTAGATAATACTTTAAGAGGCGATTGCTTTAACAGATTTAACAAAATCTTTAAATTCAGAAAATGTAATCAAGAGGTGGTGTAAAATATTGAGTAAATAAAATAAATAATATAAATATTTGATATTTAATAACTCTCTGATTTTATTGCTAAGTCTACACATTCCAGAAAATATAACACAGTCAGCAGAATAGTTCTTTTTAGAAATATCGGAGTATTGATTTTCCTAGTCATTATATCCTACAGAATATTAAAGTCAAAATTAGTTATAGTATACTAACATTGTGTTTTAATATTTTTGGATGCATTTCAATTTATCACAAATTGTAATAAAGTTGCCCACTTGGAGTACTGAAATATTACATAGGTTGGTAAATAACTAATGGTAGAAAAAAAGACAGTAGTAAAGAAATTTAATGACTAGACCAGATTATGCTAGAGCAGCGCCTCTAAAACTTATTTTAATAAGTTTATTTGTATTATTGGAATCAACGATGTTGTAGTAGTGAAACTTTTGGTAGTGGCTTTTATTACGTTTTATGCTTAGATAATGCCTACTACTTATGTAGCCTTTTGAATGAAATACACTCGTATGACTCAGCAACTGTCTTCAACCAACGCTTGGGTAATCGGTTAGGCTCCACAAGTAATATAAAAGAAGAAAGGTTGGTTGGCAAACTATAATTTGTTTCAGCTGCTCGAAGCTAAAAAAACAATAACTAAGAAGCTGCGAGAAGGAAACTTTTAATGTTTAATTGTACTATAACGTACGAACCAGGGTAATAATCTACAATAAGTAAAATATTATGTCCAGAGTAATCAGTGGCTGCTATAACATGTAGAAAAATCGACAGATATGTTTGACTATTCTAAAAGATTTACTAAAGTGCACAACCTAAAACCTTAATTAACAGCAATTAGTAGATTTAGAATCTTGGTACGGCTAACAATGATTCGTTCTTTACTGTGTGAATCCATTTTTCCGAATAAAGTAGCATGAGACTATACGATTTTTAAGATGGTGCAGATATATTTGTGAGTACGAATTAACTAATGATATTTAAAATTTATTATTTTTAAACAAGGCTGGATAAGCTATTTTGTTTTCTACTCATGGGGTTTTTCAAGCTGTGCTTATATTTTTGGACACAAGTGATTTCAGGAATTCCAACTAATAGTGGCTAATTGTGACAACTGCATAATCAAAATAAATATAAACAAACTCAATGTAAAACGTTGTAACTAGGAAATAAGTTCGAAAATGCCGTCACATAGTGCATTTACAAAACCAGTGAAATGCATTGCATCAAAACCAACAGTTATGATGTTAAGCAAATGGACACTGTTAAAGAATTAATGCAGCTCTTTTGTTAACTTGTTTAATAATCGTTTATGTTATACAATAGATTTCTGTTAATATACAAAGATCATGTAAATTGGTTGATCACGTATTTTCTAATATCATATTTGATGTATTTATTTAGCTAATGTGGTTCCAAAACTACTATCGTTACACTATTAAGGTTTTTTTCGAACAAAAACATCGCTTCATCATTTCCTGTATATGCTAACATAACGGAAGTAAGACCAATTTGTTACATGAACATGCTAATAACAAAAAGCAGTATTACACGTCAACATGCCATACTGACCTGTCAACGAACAGGACAAGTTGATCTGGTCTGTAAGTACTTTTAGCAAGTTCGTCTTTTAAAATGTTGACTTTCTGTCCACCACCAGTTGATTTCGCAACGTTCCCACCTTTCCAATAACTGCCTTCTCCAAGCACCTTTATCAAGTTAACATATATTATTTTAAAGTTAATTTACCTTAACTTCAAATCCATTTAGACTACATGATCTTAGAAACCTATCCAATGCATCGTTTTTCTCTGTTGCCACAGTTAAGACCAGAATATCTAGAGCAAAATAAACTAAATATATTATTAAACTACCATGGCAAAGGCATATTTTGCAGCAAAGACAAAGTAGAGATAAAATGAACAGTATGTTGTTGGAGAACGACATCTGAACAAACTTTTGAATTATGATACTAAATTAAGTTCATCTAAATTGACGACGTAAAACAAGCCAGGTTAAGTTAAACCAACTTGAATAAGCTCAGATTTAAAAATTCAAAACTATTTTATTATTACCGATTCTACCTCCTTTAACATTTATTTGCTCACCTCAACTATGCTATCGATATTTTAACGTTATTATAGGCTTGATAATACTTTAATATTGTTCTCAAAGTATGTCTTGGTTCATCATTCTTTTATTAATCCCATGTTATGTAGGTGTGCGGCGGTTTATTCTAGTTATTCGAGGGCAACAGAGTGTTTATCTTGTGTTTACTGACTTGACTTTGATTTGCATGATGTCTCCAAACGATAGACAACTACAGATACTCTTTCTAGATCTATACATTGTTAAATACAATTAATATTACTGGCTAAAAAGATTAGGCCGAATAATAAAGCTATGCGCTGTTTTATTTTTATGTGTGACCCCCTTTAAAATATGCGGTATAATATCCCAAACTTATTTTCCTGTATAGGTAAGTGAAAAATCTTAGTACCTCTGGTCTCCAAAGTACATAGAGCAAAACCTCTCATGACGGTATAAAGTGTAGTAACTTTTTTAACTCTAAGTCCAGTAGTTCAACATGCCAATCAGCTAGTACATATTGTAGATAAATTTTTTCGCCGGCGTAAGACGCAGTGACGTTGATTACGCAACACATCGTTACTTGTGCAGAACGAAACTTGATTGTTACAAATCTCCCCGACCGAAAGCAAAAGCTAATAATCAATTTATAGGTTCATAAACAAGAACGAATAGCTTTATGTTATTCGAGGTGAAATTATCCGGAAGCAGTAAATTCATATCTTGGTTTGCATGTTACAGTGCAACTGAGAAGCAAAACTCCGTTTACCTGCACTTTTTAGTTTTTGTTTTTTCGGCGTCGTCTTGCTGAAACAAGTCGCAGATACATAAAATTATATTGTGAAATGTCTGATGGAATTTACTTCGGTTCAAAGGCATGGTCGTTGTAGCGGTAAACTTAAGAATTATATAAATATTGTTTTTATCAAACTCTTCAATTTAATTAACCTAGTATTTGAATTCAATTCTGTGTTTGGATTGTTTATCTTCGGTTCTGCCATTTTTGCTCGCGCTATTGTATTGGGCTATTCTAGACTAGGTTCTTATTATCTTGAAGGTTTGTAATGATACATTTATAATTCATTCCACAGAACAATATTCGCTTGATAAGTTGATAAATACATTATTTAGACCTCATTTCTTTTTATTCTGACTTAATTAGGCATTATTCAGAAACCTATCCTGTTCTATCTTCAGCAAGCGGCGTCTGGACGTCAGGTTTACCATTACAGTCGTATTGATATGATAATAATTACTGAGAAACATAATTCTTGGAAGGATATGCGTAATAAAAAAGTAAAATTTACAATAATTAGATTTACGTGGTAGTAGTAGTATGCACTGTTTCAATAATAATTTGTCTTAACAAGCCCGCAAATGATACGACAGAATGGTAATGATATATTCTAAATTTAATTGCCAAATACACACCAGTTTACGGGCTTGTTCGGGATATTAGTATTCACACAGATGTTATTATCACAGGCGCGTATCCCCAATAATCTCTTTGAGGCGGTGATTTGCTTTTGATAAAAACTACAAGGCTTAAGGGTGCAAGTAGAGTAAACAAATGTCAAAAGTGATTATATATTAGCCATATAATTGCTACCACACAAAAATACCATTCAGGTGAATTGTTGACAATGTGTCACAGTGTGTTGGAATTAAACTTACATGGAGGTGGAGTAGCATGCATATACCAATGTGACCGTTTTTGAGTTAACTTCATTGCATAGGACTCAGCTTGTTTCATTTTCAAGGTAGTCTACAAGGTAGGATGTTGTCACCACTGAGTGCTGTATGTTCAAACTTAATTACATTACTGGCCGACAGAAGTTTCGAATTTGACTGAACAGAGCGTCTGTGTCGCTCTTGGGAGTCACTGTCGTTTAGATGTATATCTTTAAAATTTATATGATCTTGTTCTGTGGTGAAGCGTTTACTTGTATAATAATGGTGTGTCTATAATTCTAATTGGCTTATAAGAAATAGTATGGCTACGATTATTTGTGACTCAAGATTCACCTCCGGTCTAGAGCCAGACAATCATAGTGTTCGGAGGCCTTTTCATTGGTTCAGCCATAACAAATTAGCTCACTTAATTTGACACGTGTCATGATGGTAAGAAAAGGAACGAACAAAGTTGTACAGGTTAAATACTCGTTTCATACATGATCACCTGGAACTAGCGGAGAAATGAAAACAGTAGGCACGAAACAACAGTACAAGTTTCCTGAAATTTGTGAAGTGAACCAGCAGAGTTAGAGCCTACATGGGTCTTGCAAAAGACAACTTATATTTTTAGCTTATAACAGATTTAAGAGGAATGAACATTAATGTAACGAGATGTATCTGTGAACAGGATTGCATTAAAGAATGCAATATCTAATTTATTCATGATCTTATAAAAGTGAAATCTAGTATAAGCGGGCCCGTCCATTGAGTGTCTAGTCCTAAGTTAGCAAACCTATTTTTATAGTGCACATCACAATCAATCCCAAGAATACGAAGGATGAGGCGACTTAGCATAAATCCTAGTCTTGATTTTTCTTTAGTGCGAACATTACTGAGAATACAGGTGAAGCGTTATACTAGCTTCTGAAAATATACTCTATAAAGCAGGTTAAATTAATAAATGTTATGAAAGTTACATAGTGGGTAACCGAGAAGACGCTGTGACTTACATGTCTTCAGAGTAACCCGCTCTAATAATGGCGGACTATAAAAATATTAGAGTCTAAAGTCAGTTGCTAAATATGATCTTAATAACTTATTACCATTTGTGGAGAGATCATAAATAAAGTGCGCATAACTTGAAGTAATCAACCACAGTGAATTAGAACACTTCTTTCAGATAACCTGTGCTAAAAAACATTGGTGGAAACTTTAGAATTCACACTTATACTTAGAATTTGTAGAATGAAACAAATATTTAAATAAACATTCTAATCCAATTAAATCATTTTCTAAAATTTTTCCGTTAATTAAACCCAAAGGACACTGAATAAGGATATCTGTCCTATTTTGCTTATCTTAGTGTAGATTGAATTTTTACGATCAAGTTCCAGTCGAACCAGTGAAAAAATTGATTAGTGGTTTTTCAATATTTGCACACCATTAAGTCCATCTTCTACTAAAATTTATGGATAAAAGAAATCATATAAACTTAGTGAACGAATTTGGTGGTGTGTATTCTTTACGGTGTTATGCCCACTCTACTAATCCTGTCTCAAAAACTCCAAAGATTGCTATATTTGAATTTCCTAAAATTTATAACTATTCCATGCTCTTACAGGTGTACAAACAGATATTTAAGATGTTTAACATACTCTTGCCATACAGTAATGTCAACTAACATGTCATGAATACACTCATTTAAGAGAAGAAAGCTTCAGAGGGTCCTACTTAATAAGTGACTATAAAGTTTGTACTGCATTTCTTAAACTGCTTGGCACTTTCAGTCTTATAAAGGCCGATTGGCGTTGTGGCAGCAGTTTCTGGAATATCTCTCTACTCGACAGACATGTGGTAAAATACCCTTACTAAGTCAATTCTAGTAGCGTTATTAATGCTATTTGTGACATCGTGGATATGAAGAATAAAATATATATCTGCAGCATTTTGTTTGTTCAACACCCAGTAATCTTCATACCGTTGCAATTTAAAAGAACTCTTATTCAGTGTCATATGTAAAGCTGATGATCATGGACTATTGAATGTATGTATTACACACTGCTTGTCAAACTCTGCCTTCACTATAGATAAACGTTTGGGATCCAGGCATCTTGGTTATAAAAATAAGTGAGTATCAATGTAATGATATAAGTTGTACTTAAGACATTTCTACTGAAAAGCAGATTACAATAAATTAGGGAATTGTTATGATGTTTCTTTAAATGAACAAACAGAATATTAGGGTATAACAACAAGGTTCAATTAAGAAGTATATAGAAATGATGCTTTTATGAACATGTTATTATTAAGACAAATCGGTTTACAACGTTTAGCATCCACGAACATCTTGCAGAAATGCAAAAATCAGTGCATTTATGGGAACCATAACATCAGCAATTATAAAATTCCAAGTAAAAGTAGTAAAGCACTCAAAATGCAGTGCCAATAGCGTAGGCCGGAAGTAGCTGTCACAGGCTATTGAGTTTCTAGTTCACCTGCTATTTATGTCTGAAATTATATTCTGAAAGACAGCGTCAAACACAGTTATCAAAGTTTTTGTGACATAAACAGATAAGGAATTGATTTGGGCTTTATAAGTTTCGTCGTATTCTGCTATGCTGGCAAACAACTCTTCAAGAAGGAAATTCGTGTTGTGAGCAGATTTATCAGTTGCCGAAGTGTGGTTGTTCAGTCACTTGTTTGATAATGAATTTGTGACACAAAACCACTGTGAGTGCATTCCTAGATGAGATCCACTATACTAGCTAGTGATCTGTGTAGTCATAACATCAAGTGTAGTCGTTTGGTTATGCCAAAGTACTCAGTTTGGTAATGGCGATGCGAATTTAACACTGGCAGTGAAAAAAATTTTACAACCTATCTTAATACAAAGCAGGATCAAGGACATGAAACAGAGGGATAGTAGGTAACAGAACTCCTAGTGTACTGAAAAAGGAAGGGTAGAGATTTTCGACATTTAAAAAATTAGATAACGATGAAAAATGGAAAAAAATTAATGGCAAAATACTATAAACTGTTAAAATGATTCACAATAAAAGAGACTTACTGGAAACGTTAATGCTTTTGTCAAATATCAGAAGAAAATTGTTCATTTCCTCGATTAGTGTTGGCAAGTATGAATATACCCGCTAATCCCAAATGCTAGTTAAAATGTACTTGATATTATTATGTAAAATATCAAATAGTTTTTACTTTAGTATTATGAATGACTTATATAGATGCAAGTGAGGTTATAGACAATATTATAAAATGTTACATTGCACATAAGATACGTATATCTTATAGGAATCTGTTAGTTCATTAGGGAATATTGTGAAAATCCTTTCCATTATTACACGAATTTTAGATATGTATAATAAACGAACGATTATTCCTTTGTAAGCCTCGGGAATATACGATTCAGTATAGTAATTTCATAAATGTGGAATCTGTGTGAGAATAAATAAAGTTCCAAGATGCTTGTTATTTAGCAGAATGCTACAATGTTCGATGTGTTAGCTCACTAACACAGGTGAGCCTGCTTAATTTTCTATTTGTAGACTCAGAGGGAATTTTATTTCTCGTATATCCTCTGATTTCATACACATCGCACATAATGCGATGTTAGTAACGATGATTTAGAAATGGATGCACTTAGAACTGACTAGGATGTAGAAACTGTGGCGGTAAATAATAATTTCCCCATAAATGAACAGTTGTATAGGCCTTCATTATTGATGCTAACTATGTTTGTTTTAGTGGACACGACTAATTGAAGGCGCTCAGTCTTAAGTCACCACCAGATCACGTCACTACAAGATATAGGAAGCAACCCTCTCTAGTTTGCTAGTGCATATACTGCTACCTCATTGACGCTCTACTCTCGATCAAAATATAACTTCTCCCCCATCTCCCACTACCTTTTGATTTTTTTTTTGTTCGTACGTGTGGATTCAATCGTTAGAAGTCCCACTGGTTATACGACAAACGTAACTTGTTCACACACTGGGTGCACTTCGAAACTAAGCAACCCATTAAATGTATTGAACGATACATTGTTGTACGATTGACACACATTTTAACATGAGAATGTACAATATGTGTTATATTCAGGAGCAACTGCGGCTTCTATAGCATGTACTGCTATTTATTTTACTGATTGGTTGTTGTGAAATGCGAAGTTATTGCATGCCAATAAAGAACCTTATGTAAAATGGTACGTCACATAGACTCCAATACTTTATGCTGTCATTGTTTTAATGGTTAATCTGTAAGTTGTACAGTCACTTTTATCAAAACCGTAGTGTCACCTTATGTGACTTATGATGGACCTATATTGCAGTACTTGTGATTACATTAACGAAAGTTGCTATATCAGGAAAAATATCGCTAATCGCAATATGGGGAAAACAGTGACCTCAATTGTACACTCGCACGCCTACCCTGAGACTACCAGTCCCCAGAGCCGAACACAAAGCCCTTCAGTCAACCGCCAGACAGTCAGATTATATTTCACTCATTCATTTATATACACATAAAACCTGACAACGTACCGCACCAATAAAGGGAATAATGTTTATACGAAACAAAAACATTATTGACTAGGAACTGAGGTTACGGATACACAATTACTTGATTATAATTCCTGAATGACAGATGATACAATCGTTTATGAGTTTAGTGGGATCTTAGGGAGGTGTGAACATGACTATAATGAAAATAAAATAATCGGTCTATATCTACTCAAAATAAATGAAATAGTCAACAGGAAAGTTAGTTACTATTCTTAAATCTCCCGATGGAGCGGTAATATTGTTAAGAGTCAAATATTTAACATTCTAAAAATAAGTGCTTTTAATGGTTTTTCACGGAACTGTAATGTTGTAGCTAACTGGCATTTTTTATTGTTATTGAGTTATCAGATATAAATGCTGTCAAAACATGATGCTAAATTATTTTCGCTTAATTATAATTTGTAAGTAAATGCAATGCAAAATGATCTGGCCTCTGGTTACGCTTCAAATTATCCACTCTGTCTTTCCATCCCACGTTTCACTCTTAACCACTCGTTAAAGCAGGTTTTCTGCACCTCACATTAGTGGCCTCAATTTCGCTACAGACAACAACTCCAGTAGCCACACGATTTTGCCAACTGAGTTTGTTAAATGCTTAATCTAATCAACACTTTTAAACAACCTGTATTCAAATCCCATTGTAAACTTGTTTACCTTAAGTAGCACTACATATAACTCATACAAATTAATGAGTACCCGATAGGTAAAATTGTAGTTTCTACTAGAGGCAACAAGAATTTCTAATAGATGAAGCCCATAACTTGAAACCTAGTGTTTTCATCAATACATAATTGTTCCAATGTACATGCATACCAAGTTCAAGTAACTGAATTTTCATTATTTATTCACTTTGCTACATTACGCTATCAGGACACTAGTCATTTGTAGGACCATGAGAAGGAGTAACACAGTGTGCGATGAAATCACACCAACCCACTACCTAATGTTCTTGGTTTGCAAAACAGTGTTACATTCATCGTTACCAGCCTATTTCGAAAGCTTCTGTAACAGTAATTATAATGATATAATGAAGATAAGATCGAGTTAACTTATTCAAATCTAATGATCACCACTGAGGCTTCAAGAAGCTAATAAACAATATAACGTCAGAGAGGATTGCCTTAAATGCGGTCCAGTATGACAGATGAAACACATTGCGCGTATTTTGGACACACCTAATAAACTACACTGTCTGTTACTACCTCCTCTATTCTGAGATTTGGTCCGAAAATTTAATCTCTATTTGTAATTTAGAGTATAGCGTTCAACGTGGGAAGCATCTCACTCTAGTTTACCAGCCTAGACGTTGCTATCCTATTGACACTCTATTTACGATCAAATATAACTTCTCTCTCATCCTCCTTTGCCTTCTGATTTCTTCTCATTTGTATGAGTGGGTTTAATCATTAGAAATCGCTCTGGTTATAAGACAAATGTAACTTGGTTAAATAATGGGTGCACCACACATATACCAAGTTCTACGTTGTAACTGACTGACTTTGGGTGAAAATTCGATTCCAAAACAAATTGTCTGTCGTCGTGGAATAATGCGTTTGAGAATGGATTGGAAGCTAAACGGAGTTGGTCCATATGAATTTAACTCGAAAGATCTTACCATGTTATCTCACTCTCTAGGTCATCTTCATAACTGAAGAGAATGTCGGCAGAATTTTACGTGATTAGCTGTAATGGTGTCACTGACAAGTAAAATCTGACTTTACTATAGATTTAGAAATAACGTTGAAGTATGCAATCAACTCACCTAATTAGTGAAATAATAAAAATCTGAATATGCTCTCATCATTACGACTAAGTAACTTAAGCCAATTTAGAAATCATGCTTATGTAATTTAATCGATTGAAAACAATCAACTACGATTAGTAACCTAGAAAAGCCTAAGAGACATGACCTTGAACTTTAGGAGGAAAATATGTACCAGCTAGTTGATATTCATAAAAATTACTAATAATATGAATAAGATTTACCGTGACAATATTCCATGGGGTAGTAGTTAGTGTGTGAAATGTTTATATTTTGATAGAAAATATAGGTACAATTTATATGAAGAATTGTATTGTAATACAAGCAGTGAATTAAAAAGCTGAAAAATAAATTGCTAACCATAAAAACACCAGTGTAGACTTTATAAATAAATAAAAAGGAGGCAAATACTCCTAATTTATTTACACATTAATAAACTGGAAATTTCGAACATCAAGAAAAGATTAGAGAAGTACAAGAACAATAATACACATAAACACAATGTTATTCATCTTATCCATGGTAAGTAATTAATCGCTCAGATCACTTAATTCACTTTCTTCGTCTGACTGATTGTGATGATGGTAAGATTTAGAACTACTTAAGTTACTGTTATTATTAGACTTTTTGGCTGCAACTTTGTGTGTTACCTCCTCTTCTTCGTCTTCTTCATCCTCTTCGCCAACTTCAACTTCCTCCTCAGCTTCATCACCAGCTTCAGTATTTTGACCGTCACTAGTTCCTTCCTCTTCTTCTTCGTCATTGTCACTACCTGAAATCAATGAATAAAGTATATGCGGAAACAAAGTTCGACTTTCTGTTAAAAGTGCTCCATACAAATACGGTAAAACATGTTCATTTGTTCAATGGCCAACTGTAATTTAAACTAATAATTGTGATACATATAAAAATTTCCAAGTGTACATTGCAAATATCTTAATACAAAGAATCAGCTAAATAATGAGACTAGAGACAGTATTAGTTTGTCGGTTATAACTAATGTAGAATTTGTTACAAATATGTTCTGGTTTATGTACGGTGGGATGAAATTAGCAAGATTAACACTAAAGTCGAATTAATGGTAGTGTGAAAAGACCAATTGGGTAAGCAATGTTTATTGAGCGAAAACAGAGTAGGTCATAAAATATTACATACATTACTTCCAAGCATCAATTTGCAAATCCTCTGCGTTGTCTGCACTGCATCGTTTCTCAGCCTGCTTCTCTTAGTTGTTCTCGATTGTCCTCTGTGTTTCAATCATGTTTCACCTCTTGTCCTCTCGCAACTCGTCTTGTCTGCTGTTTACTGATTCTTTCCAATTTACTTTGACGCTCTGCTACCTACTACTTATTGATGACTTATAAGTAGTATCCACCACACTCGCCCCTCCATTAAATTGCTGTGCTCGTATGCACGCTGACCTTCTTGCCTCTGTGGTCGCTGGTTGTTTCTGCGTATTCGCTCCATCATTCCAACACATCCATCTTTGCAATTGACTTATGTTTACACGCTTCTCTTTGTTGTCCTTCTTGATGGTGTATACCGGTCCACGACTAGCGATGACTGTATACGGGCCCTCCCATTTGGGGAGTACTTTCTTCGAGCCTAGTCCACTACCCGTTATGCTCCTCCGTCCTCTACACTTCACCAAATCTCCTACTGAAAAGTGTCTCAGCTGATTCCCATGATGCTGTTCTGATCGTTTAACGTCCATATCCTGTTTCCGTCGTATGTTTTCCACCGCTTGTTTCCACTCTTCCTTCCATTTCCTATCATTCCACTTTTGTGGTTGAGGCCAGGCGATGTTGTTGCCTGGCAGTCGTGGTCTCCTTCCGTACATCAGCTGGAATGACGACTTCTTTGTTGTTCCTTGATTCGAGGCTCGATGTGCTAATAATATAATCGGTAATTCCGTCTCCCAGTTACCCCCTTTGCTGCCAACCACTCTTTTAGAGTGTGATTATTTCGTTCAGTTAGTCCGTTGGTCTGAGGATGATACGGTGTTGTTCTGACTCTTTTGATACCTAACTGCCCAAGGCGAGATGTGAACTCCTCACTCTCGAAACATGGACCCTGGTCGGTCAATATCATTCTCGGGACGCCGTGGTCGGCCACGATGTGCCGCATCACTGCTTCGGTCACCGTCTTTCCTCGTTGATCAGGAATCGCCACAACCTCTACCCAACGCGTAGCATGCTCGGTCATCACCAACACGTACTGGTTACCGCTCGATGTCTGAGGAAATGGACCCATTACGTCCACTGACCACAGATCGCCTACTGTCGTTACGGGAATGGGCTGTAACGAAGTGCGTATGCATTTATCCCCTTTCATTAACTGACATTGGGGGCAGGCGAGGACGTATCTCATCACGTCTTCTTGCATTCCTGGCCAGTAAGCACTCTGTCTCAGGAGGTCAGTGGTTCTTGCGACACCTGTGTGTGCTAATTGGTGGCATTCGCTGATTAGTTCATGTCGTAATGGCTTTGGAATTACAGGTATCCAGCTTCCATCATTGTCTTTCCATGTTAACACTCCAGCTGCATTTAATCTTAATCTGTCCTTTTGGCTTAACAACGTCTTTACCTCTCTGCTAAAGTGCACTGACTCGTCATCCACTGCTTCAGTTAACGCTCGTCTCACCGTCCTAAGCGTTGGATCTGCTTTCTGGCAACGAAGTAGTCTTTCTAGGTCTGTTTGCACTCTGTTGACTCCACAGGCTACTTCCGGTAAGCTAGCGTCCTCACACTGTCTTGACAGGTAGTCAGCTATTACGTTTCGGCTTCCTGGTATGTGACCAATCGTGAAATCATATTCTTGCAGGCGTAGTGTCCATCGTGACAATTTTCCTCGGGGGTCTCTTGCTGTCTTCAACCACTGTAGTGGCTTGTGGTCGGTCTCGATGTGAAATGGCTGGCCTAGCAGATACGGTCTCCACTTATCTACTGCCCAAACGATCGCAAGACACTCTTTCTCGATGGTCGAGTACTTCTGTTCCGTTGGTGTTAAAACGCGGCTGGCATATTCCACTACGCCGTCATCCTGCCGAAGTACTGCACCAATGCCAAAATCACTGGCATTTGTGGCCACTGTGAACCGTTTTCCACGGACCGGAAGTCTCAATGTCATCTGCTTTGCGTTTAATAGCTGCTTGATCTGATCAAAGGTTTTCTGAGCCTCTTCCGTCCATATAAATTTTCCACTGCTTAGTAGTTTATATAGTGGTGCAGCGATCTCGTTAAAGTTCTTTATAAAGCGGCTGTAGAATGCTGCTCTTCCTATAAACTGCCTGAGTTTCCTTTTCGAAGTGGGTGCCGTTATGTTCTGGATCGTCAAAATTTTCTCGGGTAACGGCTTCATTTCACCATCTCCTACTTTATACCCCAGCAGTGTGACGTTACATTTGGCTATCTGTGACTTCTTCTTATTGATGCGCAACCCAAATTCCTCGATTCGTTTGAGTACTGCTTCTAGATGTCTTGCGTGGTCTCTCTCTGTTTTACTGCAAACCACCAAATCGTCCCCGTACACCTCCACATTTTCAAGATTTCGTAACAATAAATTCATTAATCTTCTAAATGTGAATGGCGCTCCCGCCAGCCCAAATGGCATTTTTCTAAACTGGTACTGTTTGTGACCAACAGTGAAGGCTGTCTTGTACCTGTCATCCGCTTTTATCGGTAGCTGCCAATACCCTGACCTGAGGTCCAGTACAGTAAACAACTTTGCTTGTTGTAAACGATCCAGGGTTTCGGCTACAGTTGGCATTGGGCATGGCTTCAACTCAGTTATGCTGTTTAGCTATCTGAAATCGACACAGAATCTGTATTTTCCATTGGATTTCTTTACTAGCAGCACAGGTGAGTTGTAACGGCTATCAGCCTCTTCAATTATTCCGTCCCGCAACATCTCTTCCACTTGACGATTTACTTCCGTCTCTAGATGAACTGGTATTCGGCGTGTGTGGAACGTTGTCTTCTTACGACTGTTTACGGGGATCTCATGCGTCACCTTATCACAATAACCATAGGCCTCCCCGTCGTCGGTGAACAGACTTCCGTACTTTGATATTACCTTATTGATATTTTCTATGTTCTCTTGCGGTAGGATCGCGGCTTGTGTCTTAGCTATCTCGCTGTTCTTATGTACGCTAAAATGCCCATACTTGGTGTTTACTGTCTTGTTCTTTGTGTCGATTACCGCCTCCACCTCTCTAAGGAAGTCTGCGCCCAGTATTGTTTGCTGTATGTCTTTAGTTACTACAAATGGATATCGAACGACGCAATCTCCGACTCCGACACAAAAGTCTGACACTCCTAAAATTTTCAGTGCATGCCCGCTCACTGTTTGTACTGCTAGTGAACACACCCTGATCTCCCGACTGTGTATAACGTTTAAAATATCTTAATCTTCGTTCCCTCGGGCAGTCTCTTCTGTAATGTCCATACTCTCCACACTCAAAGCACCTACTTCCCCTTTCCGCACGGATTCGCACCGCCGCGACTTTTTCTTCCAGCTCGGCGATCCGTTTCTCCACAGGCGCCGTCCTGCTGTCTTCGGTTAACGAAGATACCGAAGTGCTAACAAGCTGTCTGCACATTCGAGCCATCTCCATCACGTCCAATGGCTGCACGGCATGCGCCAGTCGCAGCTGTCTCGCTACGTCACCAGGGACACACTCCAAGAACTGGGATGTCAGGAGCTGCTGTCTCGACTCGTCGTCCAACGATGGCAACCCGCGACGCAGCAAACTCGTCAGAGTGGTGGCCAACACCGACGGATCGCCATCCGGGGCCAGACGCACGGCCCTGAACTGCTGCAACGCCAACTCCCTGTCCGCTAGACTGTCGAATTCAGACACTTACTTGGCCACCACCTCCTCCCACGTGGCCCCACCGCCAGCCAGCTCCACGTCGTCGAGCACCGCCTTTGCACGACCTCGCAGCAGGGTACCGAGGACCGTCACCTTCGCCTTTTGTCCTCGCACGCCGACCAGCTCCGCAGTGGCTTCAAACTGCCGCAGAAATGCCCCGACGTCCCCATCCTCGAACGGTTGTGGCCATGGAATCTTCATCTCGTATCCTGGCAGCGACACAAATTGTGAAGAGACCAATTGGGTAAGCAATGTTTATTGAGCGAAAACAGAGTAGGTCATAAAATATTACATACATTACTTCCAAGCATCAATTTGCAAATCCTCTGCGTTGTCTGCACTGCATCGTTTCTCAGCCTGCTTCTCTTAGTTGTTCTCGATTGTCCTCTGTGTTTCAATCATGTTTCACCTCTTGTCCTCTCGCAACTCGTCTTGTCTGCTGTTTACTGATTCTTTCCAATTTACTTTGACGCTCTGATACCTACTACTTATTGATGACTTATAAGTAGTATCCACCACAGTAGTAGTAATGATAGTAAGAAAGACTTAGCACTAAATTTACTCATTATAATTACAGGCTGCCCGCAGTTGAACTGAAGTCTCGTAATATAGTGAACTCATCGTATTCTGCAAATCTAGTTTCTCTTGCGTTGTTATTAATCATTAATACATCAGGCTGAGTGAAGCTTTAAGTCAGTTCGCTCTACTAATGTTGTTTATGACAAGTTGCCTTCTAAGGTTATTTTCTTGGCTACTTAAGTTTTTCAGACAACTGTCATTCTTTTTTAGCATCTGTCCATGAATGTAGTATGTCATATGAATTTCCGACTTAGACAATTCGTCATTTATGCATATGTGAATAGTTGGTTTTCTCGGGTTGCATATATCAACCAGTTTGATTGGATTGAATACTTATATGAATCTGAAACACGTATGATCTACTGTGCTGCATACTATTGTTATTAAGCTGATGAACTGGTCATCTAAATGAAAACATAGTATTAAAAAACTCTTAAATGATGAGAATCAGCTGATCGTTATGTGAATAGATCGATTTAAACAGGTTAGACGTAACATCGAAAGGTTCAGACTTCTGTTATTTTATGAAGAAAACTAACATAAACATGAAAAGTGCACGAATCAATTTCGGTCAACTATTATCATGGGTCTATTACTTCTGACGCTTCTCCGCTACTATAGACCAGACCTCTGGACCAAAGGCTCTGGGAATGACCTACTGAGATAATCGTCATCAATTAATGATCCTGAGCAATATCCGAACCCACACACAAATACGGACACGCTGTGCCAAATGAATAAGTAAAGCCATACTAGTTTAGAATGAACATTTGATCTGTAGCTAAGCCAAATGAAGTCCAAGGGCTTGAACGATTTATAGATGATAATACTGAAATTACTAATATTATTGATCTTACAACTGCAAAACATCCACCTAATGATGTTAGGGTCCAAAATGCTTAAAAAAGAACAAGTTGGATACGTCAAGTTTGAGTCATTCCTTTGTTTACGTTACCGACTGCATTCTGTTGGCGCGCTTCCTAGAAGGGCTTCCTCGACATCGCTATTTAGTTAGAAGCTTTAACCAATGTTGGATTGCCACTAGTAGCGGAACTGTGGATGCCAGTCTCGTCCTACTCGGAACTTGTCAACTGAATATACCTGGGAAAACACAAGTATTCACAAATCTACATCCGACCCCGTTAAACAAATTATTGACTATTTGGACTCAGTAGATTAATGAATATGGTAGTAGAGCATAACGCGAAAGGTACGGAATTCCACTTTCGGTGCGAATATTAACACTTATATAAATGCATATCCAACTTGTGTTCCAAATAAGACGACACGCGTCGTAAATATCACTGACAGCTTAGCTTTAACTTCGCTAAAAATGAGTTTAAAAAATTTTCAACGATTGAATTTAAAGAAACAGTTGCTTAAGTCATTATAAATAACGTAGAATTCGTCATCTAACATATAATGAAAACTTGTGAATACACACTTAATAAACGTGCAAACATTTACCGTTATAATTAGTCTTGTGAATGTTTTCTTTTTTATCGTTCACTGTCTCCCCATCAGCATCGGCTGCATCGTCGTAAGCGTCTGCATTTTCCTCCTCCTCATCTTCATCACCTTCGACATCATGTTCAAGCATATACAATCGATCAGTCTGAGCTTTTAACTCTTCATCTGTGAAGTCTCGATGATGAACAATTAAACGAGTTTTAGGAGCTTGTAAAACACCAACATTAGTACCAGATTGGTTTAGTTTACGTCGTTTACTAAGGCGAACTCTTGTCTCTAATTCATTGTAGTAAACTCCTATAAACAAATAATAGCAAGAACAAGAAAATAAATATCAATATAACATTTGCTAGGAATCCTAACATATTAAATCATAAAACACATACGTGAAGCGTGATAGAACAATAAAACCCAAATATGATATATTTTAAGGCTTTGTGGTTGTTTAAATTTTTGCATCATAGTTCCCCTATTAAACTCTGTACAAGAGGGTTGTGTTAATGACCTTCACGAAAAATATATAAACCGAAGCAAACTGTACTTGCTTATTAAATCGTGCTTATTACGTATCTTGAACATTTAACACCACTAAACAAATAACTGCCAGTAACTATCCAAACAACGGAATTTGTGGAAAATAGATTAACGGGTTGAGTATAGCTTCGTCTCATATCGAAAATTCAAACAATGTTTAGAGAACGTTATAAATGCAAACTTAATAAAGGATAAGAGACACAATGATCAAAATATTTGAATGTCCACACCTCTTCATTTTATGCTTGATAATCAGTTAGCAGTGTGTACAATGTATCTTAATATGTGATTAGCCTTCATACTGACTCAAAAGTAATTTGGAAGGTTGATAGGGACAAGTAGCATACTATCAAGATACATAGGACACAATACATCTTAAAACGATCAGTAGCAAAAAATATTGTGCAACATGCTAGCTCCAATCACACTTGCAAGTTCACGTTGCGTCGAAGCAATACGCTTAAAAATGTTCATATAACAACAGAGCTTGAACAATTAAAATCCTTCATACCAATGGAAAGACAAACATTTTTAAGATAAATTATATTATTGATGCCATTGAATAACCAATATTTCCTAAATATATCCGATATCAAATAAACAAACTAACGCAAAATAATATTTTATGCAAATTTTACTTAAATATTTAGAAAAAAAAACAATGGTATAAAAGGACATACCATCTTTGCGAAAGCAAAAGAAATAATTCTCTTCATAATTGGCCATAGTTTTATTTTTAACATTCCAATTGTATTCGCGTGTGAGCTCGTATTCATAAGCAGCACCTTCAGTGTATGGTAATCGATTTTCAGCATCCAAACGGCGTAACTGCTTAGTCTGTTCGGTCGGAAGAAAATAGGCAACGAAATGATCACCAGATTCATCCACCATACCACTAAAAGTAAAGAAAGGAATAGTTATGAATGATAGAGAAAAAAGAGTCGGCTAAGAGCCTTATGAGATAGAATTTGTAAACTAGGAATGATGAAGTATGAAACACCGAACGAATCACTCATAGCTTTAACCACAGAACAGTAGTACAAACTTAATGAAAAAATCAAATAAAGTAAATTATTACTAAAAAAGAAATTATAGCATGGTAGTTTTGATTTCGACCATATATAAACTACCGTACGTTAAAGTTATGTAAATCGAAATATCTTAACTGTTAAAATAAAAAAAAATGACAGTAAATTATTTTACATAAAAAGCAATATTTTCTCAGTTCTTAAGTAATCGCATCTGTCATTTAGTTGTTGTTAATGTACGACAGTATGACGAGTTAGTGGTTAAGGTGTTCGACCTAACGCCATTAAGTTACAAGTTTAGAAGTTGTTTATCCTACTGGTCTTCATGCAAAGTGTGGGTCAAAGTCGGATACGAAGATTCACACTTGCTCAGTAAGTTACATTATTATCAGGAACAAGCACAAATATGTGTAAATTACAGACGTCAGACGTGTTAACGGAAAACTCAAGAACTGGGTAGAAATTAAAAGACCTCTAAATATTGTACACCATAATCACATGGATCCCAAAACTATCAATAAAGATATGAGAAAATCATCTTTAGGGTTTCTGCTAAAAAGTATATACAATAAAGCAATAAAGAACTAGTCATAACACGAAACCAAAAAGAATAAGTAACTAACCGAATCATTGCTTGATTCACTTCTTCTTTCTGTTCAGTAGTAGTCTTATTTTTCCGAGAAGGATCGTCATCAAAAATAACCTGCAGAAGTTACAGCATAAATACAAAGTCATTACTGGATACTATGCATATAGAAATACTAAAGGGTGGGAAAATATATTCTGAAAACTTCTTGATATCATCTGACAAAGATTTGTGTAGAAGAAATTTGAAAGATCATGATGACGTTACCTCAAGAATTAAGGCTACTTCTGTTGAAGGCATGGTTTATATGAAGAAGTTACTTTTAAAACCTTACTCTAATTTGCCAAACATCCCATAATTCGCTCGACAAAGGAATATAAGGATTTAAAATGAAAAGAGGGTTTTCACCACGACATTCATCACATTTATTTTCTTAATATTTGTGAAGAAATTCCAAAGAAATAAAGACTACATAATCCTTGACAAAAACAGTTACCGATCAGAAATTTTAAATACGAATATTAGTTGTCAGCCTAGATTCTAGGTGTAGATACATGTATTTGGCCCAAACTCACACTAAATGTAAAAGTAACTGTTACCATATGATTACCCAGATGGAATGCGATGCAGTGTGATTCGAAATGTAAGCAAAACTCCTTACGGCTGAATTACCACCTAACAAACACAGATAACTATATACATGTTTGTCTTACTTTCGTTGTTATACTGGATCAACCGACTTCCACGGTGTGGGCAGCCGGGAAGTGACAACTGCCCTCATACCCGC
Source organism: Schistosoma japonicum (assembly GCA_025215515.1). Lineage (NCBI taxonomy): Eukaryota > Metazoa > Platyhelminthes > Trematoda > Strigeidida > Schistosomatidae > Schistosoma > Schistosoma japonicum. Next base: position 37,027,324 of record CM046069.1, on the reverse strand, counting down.
AAAAGCACGAGAGTCCAAATTGGTCAAAATCAAATCCTTTCTACACCCCATAATATCTCTCTTATCTCTACGACTAACTCTACTCACATTCCTTTATCTCACTGCACCGCTAATGCAAACGATGCGAGCTCACGAAAAATCATTCCTGGTCTCTTGAAACCCCGTTCTAGACTATATGTTGGAGCTTTTAATGTACGGACATTGAGTCAAATAGGGCAACAGGCTTCCTTAGCTAAGACTTTAGAATCTCACTCAATCGATGTATGCTGCGTCTCGGAAACGCGCATACAGGATCCTAGTAAAATCATTAACCTGATCTCACCGTATCAAAACAAAGAAGCAGCCCGATTTACTCTTCGTGTATCCGGTAGCCCGGATGCTGCTTCCCGGGGTCTCGCTGGTGTAGGTATAGCATTGAGTAGTAGGGCAGAACTAGCTCTCCTAGACTGGATCCCTGTAGATAGTCGCTTGTGCGCTATCCGACTGAACGGGACAGTTAGGACTCGGAAAGATAGGGACACTCGTCGTTGCCTCTTTGTCGTATCTGCCTATGCCCCCACTGACTGCAGTTCAGACGAGGTGAAAGATGAGTTTTACAGCAAGCTTACGGACCTCCTCCGAAAAGCTAGGCGCTCTGATATAGTTATAATGACTGGTGACCTTAATGCTCAAGTAGGTAAACTAAGTGAAAATGAGAGACACTTGGGTGGTTGTTATGGTGTCACGGCTCAAAGAACAGATAATGGCGATCGTCTGTTGCAACTATGCTCAGATAACCGCCTGTTTCTAGCGAATACTAACTTTAGGCATAAGGAAAAGCATCTTTTGACCTGGCGACCCCCAAAATCGTCTCAACGTTGGACCCAACTAGATCACATCGCCATCAGCCACCGATGGAGGGGTTCGATAGAGGACTGTCGCTCGTTCTGGGGCACATGTTTAGATTCAGACCATGCTCTAGTGCGAGCGCGTATTTGTTTGAGGCTTACTGGACGTAGGAAAGACATTGCAATGAAGCCTCTTAGGGATTTACTTAATGATAATAAAGCTAAGAATATATTTAAGGAACAACTAGAAAAACAGTTAGGCCACCGTGTAAGCGATTGCCATCCGGAAGCAGGTTGGAATGATATCAAAAATGCTGTGGAAACAGCAATGATATCTGCTAGTAAGGTAAATCATAAGGCTAGGATGAAGCCGTGGATTTCAGTAGCATCCACCGAACTGATGGATGCTCGTAAACTCATCCCACCTGGCTCTGAACATAATAAAGAGCGAAGTGAGCTTAAGCGCAGGCTGATAAAAAGTCTACGCAACGACCGTGAACAGTGGTGGGTGGCGAAAGCAAAAACGATGGAAAAGGCAGCGGCGATAGGCAACAGTAGGCAATTTTTTCGACTTATTAAGGAAACTGGTATTAGGGATCCGAATGAGTGAGACTATCTCGGAAAAGGATGGGATTACAATTCATTATCAGTCCAGGAGATTGGACCGATGGGCGGAACATTTTAGGGATCAGTTCAACTGGCCTTCAGCCACACTTCGGTTGCCCACGATCCCCAGTCATCCTGAATGGCAAATCGAATTAACTCCTCCTAGTCTTTATGAAGTTGAGAAGGCTATAGGAAATCTGAAGCCAGGTAGAGCAGCAGGTCCTGATAGGCTTACCCCTGAAATTTTTAAGGATGGTGGTCCAGTTTTAGCAGCTAGATTGACTGAAATCTTAGGTAGAATCTGGGAACTGGGCGTAATACCATCTGACTGGTCTCAATCCCTGATTGTCCCAATTTATAAGAAAGGACAAAAGTCTTCCTGCGACAATCACAGGGGAATCAGTCTGACTAATATAGTTTCTAAGCTGTTAGCATCGATTATACTTAGACGCTTAACTAGAGCTCGTGAAGAGCAGACTAGAGAAAACCAGGCTGGATTCAGACCTGGACGTGGCTGTATAGACCACATCTTCACACTGCGACAGGTCCTGGAACACAGACACACATTTAGGCGTCCTACAATAGTTGTCTTCCTGGACCTAAAGACGGCATTCGACTCTGTTGATCGTGAGGTTCTGTGGCAGTGTCTGTCATTGAAAGGTGTACCAAAGAAGTACATTAACCTTATACAAGCTCTCTACTCTAAAACTACAGGTCGAGTGAGAGCTTATGGCGAACTGTCATCGGAATTCCTCACTTCAAGTGGTGTCCGTCAAGGATGTCCACTTTCCCCATTCTTGTTTAATTTTGTCATAGACATGCTCCTAGATATAACCATGTCTTCGTCTGACTTTTCAGGAGTTGACTTACTACCAGGAGCCTCTCTTACTGACTTAGAGTATGCTGATGACATAGTCCTATTTGGTGAAGACGCTGACAAAATGCAGAGTCTTCTGACTACCCTGAGCAACAATGCAAGCATGTTCGGGATGCGGTTTTCCCCCTCGAAATGCAAAATGTTGCTTCAGGATTGGGTTGCATCGGCACCTGAACTAGTGATAGGGGGTGAAGTAGTCGAGCGTGTAGACCGCTTCACGTATCTGGGGAGTCTCATCAGTGCTGATGGCCTGGTGACTGACGAAATCTCAGCACGGATACAGAAAGCTCGATTGGCTTTTGCCAAGTTGCGTCACTTATGGCGCAGGCGAGATATCCGCTTGCTAACCAAAGGACGAGTGTACCGTGCAGTAGTTCGCTCTGTCCTACTATACGGTAGCGAAACATGGCCGTTAAGAGTAGAGGACATTCATAGGTTACTGGTCTTCGATCATAGGTGCCTCCGAAGCATTGCTCGTGTATCATGGGACAACCGAGTGAGCAATGCTGTCGTTAGGAAACGGGTTCTAGGAAAGGAGGGCAAGTCAATAGATGAGGTATTGAAACTTCATCAGTTGAGGTGGTTGGGACATGTGCTACGCATGTCTAACTACCGACTGCCTCGACGTGCTATGTTTTGCGGTGTAGGAATAGGTTGGAAGAAAGCTAGGGGCGGCCAAACCAAAACATGGCAGAAATCGATGAAGTCACTGACAAGCAGACTAAGTCATGTTGGTAGATGTAGGCTGCGTGGTTGGGGTGCGCGAGACGAAAGTCACCAATGGTTAGAGACCTTGAACGACATGGCTCAGAATCGTTCGCAATGGCGCAGGTGCATCCACTCTTTGTGTTCTCTCAAAATCTAACCTTCCGAATTCTCTATCTTTCTCCTTTCAAATTTATCTCACTGAATTATACTTTTCGAATCATATCTTCGCTCCCTAATTTTCTGTATTACTGCTAATACTTCTATTATCGTTATCACTCTTGGATTTGAACTGACAGTTGCGTCTCTGTGCTGATGTGGTATGGCGACCTGAACTGATGTACGTACGTACGAAGTTCTGCGTTGTATCTGTCTGTCTGTCTGTCTGGATCAACCGAGGTTGTGAAAAACATATAGACACGTGACTGTATAAATATGAAAAAATTACCGAAAATAGATCACTTCGTTGGACTATAATCCTGTTTTTCATGACTGTGGTTTTTTTTGTTAGTGGAAAACTATACTTTTTTATAGGTCGGAACTAGTAACAACGAAAAATACAAAGTACATACTCTAAATTTTGCGACAAAATATAGTATGGAGTGGTAATTAAGAATGTAGATATTTTTGGTTAACTTGACTTACTGTACCGAACTAATTACATGCGGTTAACTGATTTCAAGGTAATATCCCACATATCACAATTCCAGACTTCTGAGACCATTAAATACTTTGGTGATAATAATAAAGTATATATATTGTAATTTTACTTATTTTACAATACGAAACAGTTCCCTTTCGTTTGAGTGGCTCAAAGTCATTCACTGTAACGGTCGTTGCTTGGTACAGTGAGCCTTGTTCGTCAAATTTTCCAATATTACAGAAATCTGGGGGTGAATCTCAAATGAACGAGTCCACTAATTATATTTTATTTAAAAAAGAATAGGTCATATACTAAGAATAGTGAGCATTCATATGTTTATATGACTGTTTATGTAACATAAAGTAATGTTAATAGTCATTAAAATGAGGATGTTTATTCTATAAGCATACATCAAACTTAAAATGTTTCCACAAATCTGAAGTGTCCAGTGTTTACTAGTTAATTAACCAATCTATCTTATGATATTCGGTATTAAACGACAAAGGATTGATCTACGAAAGCACGTGGGCAGTTGAATACGCGTTATAATTACGTTGCTATACTGGTAACGCGAATTTGGTCAATAAAAAATTAGGCTAACTTCAACTAGTTGTGGAAATAAAAGAGTACATAGATGTTTCTTAAAATTAGACTCAATAAAAACACTACATAATTGTCGAGAGAATCTAAATAGCACCTATATCATATTAACGTTGTCACAATCAGGACAGATGAAAAAGAAAAAAACATAATAACCGCCTTACTAACAAGTTAGACACATAATAAACCCTTGGAAATATATGAATTTACTGAGATGTTACTAGGCACGTCAAAATCACCTACCATGCGATAAACTGTCAACATTGTTAACCAAACTATGCGCTATGACCCTGAAGTAAAGAATCGTAATCTTATTGGTTCATTCATATTTTTTAGTCCTGCCATTTGCATTGTCAACTATTTGGAGGAGGAAGATTTACTTCTAAGAACATGTTTATGAGACTGGGGTGAGTCTACGTACCTGGATGGATATTTACAGAAGTCATAAATCGGTATATTGAGGTGTCACAAATGTTGGCTAAAGAGATCACTTAACTTTAGTTCATCCTTTGTGTTCAAAAACTTCCCATTATCAGATAATAGTCCTGGTAACGGAGTGGTTATTGGAGACACCTGTAACTGCAGCTGAAGCCGTGGCAGATGATAGTGAAGATACATCTATTCAGTTGTATCAGTACTGCAGAGATGCCTGCTCAGAGGTACTAATGGAGACACCATTGTCTATAGGTGGTGTTGGCAGAATTGTTGAGACTGGTAAAATGGTTCTCAGGAAATGTAAATATAATCTAGGATGTAGCGTTCATACAATATGAGTAGGTAGTTTTATGTGAGATATTTGGCATTTAAGATCGATATCTCGGAAAAGGACAGAGAGGATTCCTGACTGCAAGAAGTCTACCTTGATTTCAATAACTAAGAAATATGTCGAACTAGGAGTAACAATCTACACCGATGATCTCAAGTCATACAAGTGTTAATCAAGACATGGATATAATAATCATATCGTCGTTAACAGCCGGCATTTGTGGATCCAACAGGAATTCACATAAATGACATAGAAGTTATGTGGTCGGAAACGAAAAGCTATCTTTACAAAAACAGAGGAACTCATGGAAAAAAACCAAACCTAGTTTTAGAAAACGATCCATAGTTACCATTTCCATCCAATGCAATTATTAACCAAGGAAAAAAATTGACGACTAACCTGAGCACATGGATATCTCCACAAAGTGAAGTCTGGTAGTACTGGAAGCACCTCCAGAGCATGAACATTTGGCTTACTGTAATGCTTGTGAATAGGTTTTCTAGCTGCATTGAAAGTTTCTTCAATCGCGTTGATCTGACTTTCGCGATCGCGGTACACGATTTCTTCATTCAGATGACGCTTAACATTATACCCAAGTCTGCCAAAGTAAAAAAATTAATTTAAAAAATTACCGTGATTCAACTTTTTCTGACTTGTTCCAACGATTGTAAAGCTCAGTAGATATATATTCAGTCTTTCTAAGCCAAGACACGGATTTCTGATGTCTAGATTTACGTGCATTGACAAACGTTGGAGCTTCGTCCTCCAAAAGTCGCTCATCATCCGGGTGAAGAGTTGCTACATCGTTGCACTTAAAAACAATTACAATATACCTTTTTTGTCTATTCGGAAAACATCAGGGTCTATTAAATCAACCTCAACTCCTACATCTGTTTCTGTGAGCAATTCGTGCTTGTAATTTCTTTCTAGAGAAGTTGCAACATATTGAAGGAATCTTAGAAATACAGATAAAAAGCAGGAACAAACTTACCTAGAAGGTTCGAGAGGATATACTAAGAATTTAGGGTCGAATGGGAGCTCAGGCAAATTATTTTGATATTTTAGACGACAAAGAAGTGACTCTGTTCTGTAATGAAGATTGAAAATTATCGTTTGTTTCATAAGAATTCACTGTACTTGAACTCTTTCCCACGATCTTGCGAGGAATCAAGAGGATCCCTAGACTTCTCAGAATTCTGAGAAAGCGTCATACCGCGCGCCAATTTCAAGGCCAGATTGCAGGCTTACTAAATACAATATGAAACATCAGTTTCGCATTATTTAGATAAATAAAGAACATAAATTCAATTTAACTATATCCTGTTATTCAACTATCTGACTTTTTGATCTCTGGTAGTAGCTGAGTGACTGGAATATATTTTTATTGAACATGAAAGCTAGGGGTAATTGTGAATATACAATCACTTAACGAAGTCACGTTGTAAGCATGAGTAACTGAATCTAAAGTGAATAACTCCAAATCATAGAGACGAGCAATCGACATCCAGCGCATAAGGAAGTGCACCCGGTATATGAACAAGTTACGTTTGTCTTATAAGCAGAATAATTTCTAATAACAGAACCCACTCATACGAATGAGAAGAAATCAGAAGGCAAAGGAGGATGGGAGAGAAGTTATATTTGATTGTAAATAGAGCGTCAATAGGATAGCAACGTCCAGGCTGGTAAACTAGAGAGAGATGCTACCCGCGGTGCGTTTTGTCGTTATCTTGTGGTGATTCTTGACCGAGTGCCTTCAACTAGTCATGTTCGCTAAAAAAAATATGGTCGGAATCAATGTCGAGAGCCTATGCAATTATTTTTTTGGGTCATTATTTACCACTATAATCGATATGTACACCAGACTAGGTTAGTTTTGTTGCTAGGTTTGCATTGGTGTACATAATTTACTTTCTACTTAACTGTATTTTTGCACTGTTAGGCTGTCATGTAAACAACCTGTATTGAAGACGAAAGGAAGAATTATTTTCGAAGTTAGATTTAGTCGGTCTATGGAGTTATTGGATAGTATAACTACAGCAGTAAGCGTAATTTAGGCAGTAACCTTATTATAATCAAATCATGTGGTGCTTTACTATTAATGAAGAATCTTACAGCTTTGGACGTTTGACCACAGAGTTTAAAAATGTTCAAAATGGTTGCGAGCGTAGTAGAAAAGGCTTTCGCTTAACAGGTTTTTCCGTCTTGTAGTAAGCGGTAGATAATTCCTCTAGGTAGGTACCTGGGTCGATGAAAGTGTTTTTGGAGTAAATAATGATTCTTTGTTCATTCGCTAATATTACGTCGAGCTTTTCTTTGAAAAGGCTCAATATCGTTCGTCCAAGCTACTTAGAGGATTTTGTAACCCGAAGATACTTAAGCATATGTTGTGCTCATAATCATACCTACATCTTACCTCTACTTTCTAAGCATCCCCTTTAAATGGATATTTGAACTAAATTCAACAGATCATCTAAACAGACATTCGAAGATATCTAAGATTGCATAAGCTATTATGCATTCGACCATAAGTTATCTAGATTCTAGGAAAAATAATCCTACTGATCACGGGCGTTTCCGTTTGATCTTAACTAGAGTTCACGAAGTGACTTTAAATGCGTTTTAAATTAGTCATGTCCTTCTTGGACGAGGCAGAATATATTGCTTCCGTACTCTATATAAGAACTAGGATAATTCGAAAATTACGTCGAAGATCCTACTGACAAATTGACTGGCCAAGAAGTGAACATAAACCCATACCTCACAAGCAACCATTTGGAAAGTGATCCCTCTTCCTGATCCCACTTTTCATACCTTTTTGAAAAACGTCACTTTTTATAAGCTGAACCTATCAACCACTGTTTTGCAGCTTTTAAACAATTGGGTCCCATCAGCCTCTACTTCCCTTACCAGACACACCACAGTTTGTTCATACAATTTTATTGCTTCCTGCCCAACATTTTGGAATTTCATCTTTTGTACCGTACTCACATGTATATAAACTTTTTCGTTTATGATCAACCACATGTTTGGATGTCTCACTAGATTACTATGCAGTTTGAATACTGCTGTTTAATTATTACAACCTAGGTTGTTTGTGTAACAACTCAATTCTGCATTGATCTGCTACATGGTCGCTAACTTTTTCAGTAAAAATGGCTTATTCCTGACACCGGAAAGCAGATTATTATTATAACTTGCTGGAATGTAGAGTAGGTTACAGATGCCTGTACAGCTATGCAAATAGTGTAAGTCGACTAAAAAACGATACTTTTATTGTCAGTAACTTTGTTGAATACGTAATTATTGATAAGTTCAAAAGTTTATTTGCCCTAAACTTTCATATTAATATGCACATTTACCATAGGAAATGTTTACCAGTAATGCACATAGCGTACTGTTGGAAGTATTTAATTTCAGATATACTTTTATGCGAATTTTCGAACCTGATTATAGACTCTTTCAAGTTTTTGTAGATATGTGTACAATAATATCAATTACTAAAGTTATATGTACAGATTACTGTCTGTATGGCTTCTGAAATCGAAAAGGATTATATTAAATATCATACTATATTATCTAATTCAGATGCCATATGATTCCAGTCGAATATGGAGGCTGATTTCATACCAGAATAAATTATAAGGATTTCAACAATTGACGTCAATCTCGATAAATGAAATAAATTAATTGCACTATTTTAGTGTAGCATCGAAGTTGTTTCAAGAGCATGAAATGTACATGCATTTTGTCTAGCCCAACTGGATAGATAAGTACTACCGCTGCTTAATTGTAGAACCCAGGTAAACAAGGAGACTTTATCTTGAATTTCATTGCTAAATGATTCAAATGTGTTGCAAAAAAATCTTCACAGTCAAATCAGCATCATTTAACCAGACACTTCAGTTAACTGCCAATGGTAAATAAAGAACTCAGATCAACATCACTTTCGTATATAAAGGCATGAACCAGAAATGTTTGGAACTACTTGCCAGTAAAACCACTTAGTACTTAAGTGTCATATTATCACACGATTTCCACACTGAATAATGAAGTAAATAAAGAATAAAGAAAATCTAAGTTCGCGAACAAAATTTATGATTATAATGGTTATACAATAAAAATCTACTCTAAAAAAATCGCTTTTCACTGAAATGACTGAACATTTCAAGGATATGTTAGTTTACATCATACGTAACAAAAAGTATTTATCCGTGGAACACAAAATATTTTTATTCAGTTTATGAAGCTTTCAAGTCACTATGAAAAAGAAGACTTTCAGATCCCCAACATGACTGTACTGCATATACCGTATCATATTGAGTTTCAAAGATTTATGTATAAGGTAAAAGCCTACATAACAGCTGCACAAATTCTTAAAAGATATTACTGGAAAATCATTAATTCATAGCGTTTGTGATATTACTGAAAACAGAGGTAATGAACAAACAGATTATCTAAAAGATAACGAATATTTACAGTTCAGGTAAAGATGATTGCAAACATCATGTACTATCGAATCTATGTTTCAACTGATAGATCCTTAAAAAAAACTAAGTAAGAAGAAAATGTACTCCTGATTAATTAGGAGTGATATTTCATCCAAGGAAACATACAACAACAGAAACGGGGACGTTTTAGTGGAGAAAATTTTTCTTTTCGTAAACGTTATTTGTTAGGGCTGTGCAATCATATTTATAATGAATTTAGTAAATAGTTGTCTATAATTAAATATAAAGGCATTGCATAATTTATCAGGGTAATCGAAAAGCTGTTACATTCTTAGGTGTTGAATAAAGCTGGAGTCCATAATTAATTCCTTTAAATAGTCATCTGGAGAGATGATGTGTCACAAGGAAGCTGTCAAAATTAATCAAACTTCTAAAATAACGGTTGTATTGAGTCAAAATAAGTCTTCTTTGTTCATATAACAAAGCTTGAAATAGCTTAGGCACAAATGATTTTGAAAGTCTTTTTGCTGAAAATTCACTGACACTTTCAAGTTATAAATATAATTAGACAATGTTCTTCATGAAACTTGCAACCAGTTTAAAAACGTTATTCAAAAATACTTTAATTGCAAGTTGACTGTGAAAGTTCAATGTGATTAATTTGTTTAAGTGCTTCTAAACGGGTTCGCAAATGCACTAATTAGATTATTTAGATTACAAAACGCTGTATTTTCCTTAACTTTGTACAAAAATAGCTTCGTTAAGCAATTTCGTGGTAACATCGTCGATTCATACGGTCAATAAAGCCACAGACAAGGCCGATAATTGTAAAGTTGTTTCCTGCGGCATAATTGGCTGTCATAATCTATTTAGAATTTTAGTCTCTTGTTGTAATTACAAGACGTCTTACTATTTCAATACACTTATAAACAAAAACATCTCAACTTCACAAAACTACTTTCTATTATTTTAGTAGACTTGTTATTGATTTATCTAAAACTGTTTTGGGATTATTTAATGGAACCTTATAGAAGCATGACATATAGCATTCTAGTTAGGCTTAATGCATATCATGATGTGTTTTTAGTAATCCATTTTAGTGTAGCAATAAAAATTGCTAGAAAAATTGAGAGAATCTTTGCGAAATATTGCTTACGTCGTGTTGAATAATGCAATGAAGTGAACAGAAAATTATGTAATTTTCACTGTTTAATTCATTATACCAAGGCTAATTTACATAACAAAAAGTTTTAAATGGAAATGCATGAATGGAAAGGAATCATTTTAAATGTTTGACTTACTATTTCATATGTGATTTCGTACTAACTGTTCAGAGTATTAGCAGTGGAAGGAACAGCGCGTAATTTTCTTGAAATACTTGCGACCTAATAGTGAGAACTATGAATCATGCTATTTAAACTGTTCATATACGACTGTTGATACATTTAATTAACTGCTTAAATCAGGTATTTATACAGCTGAAGAACATTTGAAACTAAAAACAGCTGTCAACCAACATTTCAGTCAGTTTTCAATACACACCTCAAGATAGTTCTTTTGTATGAAGCTGAAACATGGAGAACTAGAAAAAACCATTATTCAGAAGATACAGGTATTCATAAACCGTTGTCTACGTAAGATACTTCGGATCCATTGACCAGACACCGTCAGCAAAAACATTGTGGGAAGGAACAAACCAACTTTCATCCAAGGAGGAAATTAGAAAAAAACGCTATCGATGGATAGAACTTACATTGCAAACGTCACCAAACTGTGTCACAAGGCAATTGCTAACTTAAAATCCTCAAATCCAAACGTAAAGAGGAAGACCAATAAACACATTATGCCAGAAATTAGAGGCAAATGTCAAAAAAGTGAAGAGCTCATGGAAAGAACTGGAAAGGTTGAAGAATTTCGGTCGGCGGCGTATGCTTTATTAGTAGGCAACAGGGATTTATTGATTGATTAAATCAAGTATTAATTAGCTATATATTTTAGAAGATATTTGCTAATAAAAGAGCTAAAAGATGCACTAATGGATAATCTGACATTAGGACATGAAAGACGTTCTGTCCTCATTGGTGGTTTTTAGTAGTACCCAAGAGACAAACACAGATGACAAATTAAAACCAATCTCCGAAACATCACTTTAACATAGAAATGTAAGTGCTATACTTCTGAAGGTATATTGTAAAAAGGCAGGGCTTAGTTAAAATAATTATTAAAATTACAGGTATTATAAGTAATAAAGATAAAAAAAGAGTATATCTGAAAATTTTATGATATCAGATTCTTGGAATGTCTACACACGATAAGATTTTCATATAAAAACATCTTGAGAAAGTAAGTATTTAAACTTGTTAGTGTTGCAAAGACATCCATCTGTTAATAAAGTAGTTTCAAAATGTACGAAGATAACTGAATAGATCCGTCGCACATTAAGTTAATTATATTCATTTATTACTAGAAAATACAGCTTTCATTATGTCAATTCTATCTTTTAAAACAAATTGTGCTATTCATCTTTTTGGTAAGCTGCCAAGCCAAAACTCTGCAATAAAGAAAAAATAATATAGTAACATACAGAAAAAAACTGTATATCAATATTTAAGTAAATAAGTTTATCAGCGTTATGTATTCGTGATGAATTCATAAATAGACGAGTCCAGATACTGACATGAATTGATTACCTATCCGGTTACATAAGGTAGGAAAACTTATAGAAGAACTAAAGGATTCAGTTTATCAGTATTTTCAAGTTAGGCTAAAAAAAGTTTAGTATTTATTAAGTGATTTGCTAACAAATTGACTATGTAAAAAACACAAGTCAGCAAACTAACGAAAGCCACTATAATTAAAATTACATTTTGGCTGGTAAATAGAATCTAACACTCTACCATTGACACGCGTCTCGTCAGGTAGATGTACATGTATCTAAGTAGTGATGTTAACATGGAGACACACAAGTCCAATCCATTTGTGTTAAACGTATCCTTATTATCCATTGGTGAACGGTAAATTAAAACTGGGCAATACGAATTGTAATAACTGTTATTGTAGGTTAAAATAAGTTATTCTAACAAGCAAGCTAATGTAAATTTTACAAACTAAAACAATCATAAGTTACTTTGGATAACTTCCCTTAATGACGTCTGTAGAAATAAGCTTTAATGGTTGTGACAACTTTTGAATCTTTTAAAGCAAACATCGGGTACAACTCAGTGAACATTTAGCGTAATTGAAACATGTGTTATAACAATTGTATTTAACATATAGCTTCTTCTTTAATATGATAAACAATTTAAAAATGTAAAGGGTCTTTATTTCTTCAACGGCACAGAAGAAATTATTTACAAATTTGATTACACGCTAATCTTGGCCAAATACACTAAACAATTCATTAATTTGTCATTTAAATGCATCAAAGACTACTTTAGATTGTGCACTGTTAAAAACCAAGGAGCTCTAATTCATCAATAGTATTAGACTACTAGGTTGTACACACACTTCCTTTCAGTCTCATCAGAAATTAAGCATATAACCGTCAGGTCTCGTAGTGAACATCTAACAATCTATAGCATTGTTCTGGTCGACATTCCATAGTAAGACTCCCGCTTAATCAATTTGTGATACAGTGTGGTGATTATATGACATTACATAAAATCATAAAACATTGGTAATGAAAGCCTCACTTTAGACCTGCCTGAACTCAACCACTCACGACTTCTCACTGGAACTTCCTGACAATTTTATGGTAAGTTACTAGTTAGCTGATTATGATAATTAAGTAACTTAACTGTAGTATGTTTGTACATGGTGGGTGAAAGTCCCACCTTAGAATAAAACAGATGTCTTGTCCTCTATGGTTTTGATTGGTACTCAACTGTGATCATTTCGTGAAGAAAACTAACAATATCTTAGAACCAATCTCCAAAATCTACTTAATCTTCTTTAATTATTAATAAATAATGCTGCTATTTCACCATTAATAAAATAGAATATATAAAACTATGTCGAAGGATAGATTAAACTTAAGGAAAATGTAAATTTTCATTCACTTTTTCGACTTACTATCTGGTTTGCTTAATCTACTCATAGGAAATTGACTAGTTGGATTAGATTTTACATTTGCCCCATATTGATTCGCTGAATATGTAGAATATGTAAAAGCTGGTAAAATTTGTGGAGTGAGTGAATGTTGATTACCAGTGAGTGAACAAGTACTATCCAGTTTGGTCGTACCGGTTGTAGTTGTTGATGTAAATGATTTTTTAAATATATTTTGTTGTGATAAATTTTGTAATGGTGAACGTGTCGAAAAATTTACTTGGCCAATAAAACTACGTAAATCGCTCTGTTCAGAATGCTCGTGATTTGTATCGAAAATATTTGGTGAAGGCATAATACCTATCGGCTGAAGTACAGAGAAATGATGACTATGATTACTATTATAATGATTGCCTATTGAAGTTGAAACAGACTGACAAACCGCATGACCGATATTCATTGGAAATTGTAGGGAAAATGTTGGTCTCCTATGAGGATTAGGCGGTTGATAGTATCGCCGACCTTTCGAGTCCCTTAAAAGAAAAGGAATAGCATATATTTATCACATAACTGCTGAACATGTGGTTTGTATTGTTACATATGAGTTTGATTGATAATGTTCTTACGTTTAAAGTAATGGACACATAACGAAAGTTTCAGCGGAAATATCAATACTGAGAAATATAAACCTCAAGCTCGTGAGTACCAGTTGAAGCTAAAAAATTTCAAAACAATCCATTCATTCTATAAATTCTAGTAATAAAACAGCTTGAGTTTATAAATACACTTCAAACAATTTTCTGACACCTATAGACATTACAGATCGATTCCGACTTCTGATGCCACCCTTGGAAGATAAATCTATCAATGTTTTAATATTTGCTGAGGTGTTCAATGCATTTATTTAAATTAAAGAATGAAAATGATTTCGATGAAATTTCTAAATCTGCAGACATATCTAACTGACGAGTTACAAACGGTATGAGACATGTATCTTGAGTTCCACTAATATATGACTTTGTTAAAGGCCTGTAACTGAATAGCTAGGTCAAATTAATCCGTTTATGATTCACATTTACAGACTAATTAATTTTTTTAATATCTTGTTGGAATTAATATTATCTTGGAAAACGCTACCAAAGTGCAAAAACCAATCAGAATTTTCGCAGTTAACAATATATACATTGACTTACTTGGATGAGTTGCTTACACTAGAAGAACTTATTTGTGTTGTCCATGTTTGCGATTGGATGCATGTAGATGCAGAAATATTGGTGGACTGAAAATTCGGAAGATTTTCGTGCTTATTAAAGTGTTGGTTGTAGGTCAATAATGGTGACAGTGGGGATGACCCGATTCCTGAAGAAACGGTTGTAGTGTTATATGTATTTATTTGGTCTGAAACAAGTGATTTTGGAGGAGTTTGATAAATTCCTCGATGATGTTGTGGTAAAAAGTGGTAATTATTAGTTTGAGTTAGTGTAAGATAAGGTAAACGTTTATTTGATGTCATTTCTTTAGGTTGAGAATCTCCAGATTTTGAATCTGAATATTTGCTAACAGAGGTCTCTGTAACTGTTGAAGTACAATCAGTGTGCTCGTTTGGAACTTCAGCAGCTTGTATCTACGTTAGAAAAGCAAATATAAACATTCAAAGTTATACTGAAGTCATAGGGGTTTTACTGGATTTTACTTACACATAGTTCATTACATGGTTTTCCAAATTTCTTGGTCATTTTTTACTGAAGCTTTCACGTACCGTCATAAAGTTTGTCGTTTTATTTGTTTCAAATGACACACTTCCATAAACACTGCAAATGCAATTACTGAGAAATTTAGGAAAAACATCTACGGTGGTTGATATAATCAGATAAAATTTCTGAAAATTAAATTCCTGTGAAACAGTACTTTCAACGGTTAAATTTCAATGCTAGGTAGTTCGGGAGTAATTGCCAGTAAACTGTCGACCTAAGTTTCGTGCTAAATTTGATAGTCTTCAGTAGGACTTACCTGTAATTCTTAAAGAACTTTCATTCTCTGGAAGGTTAGAACCTGAGTCATTTAGTTTCACTATCGACAACTGCTAACGTTGAGCTAGTGGAGCGGCGACTGATCCCCTTAATAACTGGAAATTATACGTTGAATAAACAATATTGTATTTGTCCTATATAGTCCTATATAGTGTGGATCGAATTTTACTGACCATGTCGAAGAGTAGCCACTAATCTCAGTGACGCAAAATAGCGTGTACTTTGTTGCAATGAAAAGAGGCTTAAGTAAGAAGCACGAAAACTATGCCTAGAATTTCCTGTCGTCTACCCAAAACATCTGTCACTAAAATATATTGAACGAGATGTGATCATATTTCAATGAAATCGGTAGTTTTTGGTCACCGCTAAAGGACTAGACTAGTATGAAAAGTCACTCAGCCGGATACTAACAGTATGTGCAGCGCAATGGCAGCGTCGCATACTGAGAAGCTTGGAAATGAGGAACCGAGGTCTATTGAGATTAACAGCTCTCTAAAAATCGAAGACACATCACGTGCTAATTAGCTCGAAAATTAGGTCAAGTAGGGTTATTTTTTATCACTCTTAACCACTTGCCGTACAGGTATAGAAAACCTTACTGGTATCAATTATTCAAGTTAAAAATCAAAGGTGATATTGAATGAATTTAAGTAAATGAGTGAAATCTGCATAAAAATTGTGGAAAATCATCTGTCATAAAGGTCACTTCATTAAGATATATCGTATTACTTATTAGTCATAAATTACCATTGATGAATTTAACATTGGATTGAAACTGTATTCTGTTAAATTGCCTGCATTTATAACTACGCGTTAGATTTACGCATTAGTAAAACGATTGAAATTAGAAGAAACTGTATAAATTAATATTATTATTGTGGCTTGACCTCGTTAACGAACCTTAGTAACCAAACCACTAGTAGATAGGGGTTGGTTAATAGCACTCAACGATGATTCACTGCTGGTTATATTTGTAGCGTGTAATGGAGATATTGGTAATGTAACAGAAGATGGGTCAGTATCATTCAAAAGTTCACTTGAATCTTCCAACACGGAAGACTTTAAAATTGAATTCATTGGTTTCGGACTTTGGCATTTAATCGTCGTAAGCAAACCAAATGACTTCTATGGTAAAAAAAGTTGAAAAAGTATCAAACTGTATTAATCAAAATCCTAACAATAGTAACCATCTAATCACTAAATAGATTAACTTCATAAGAAACGATCATTTATGATGCTAATCAAACAAAATACTAACTTAGCAAGTTACCGGACTAAGTCTTCGATAAACAAACAAATTCTGAGAAGCATTAAATAGAATCAGGTAGTTTTCCCAGCAGTAAGCATACACGACCTTATCACGGATTAAAATGATAATCTTCAGGTTTCATGCCAAACGCTCAACCACCAGTACAACAGAGCCAGTTGCCATACACAGGTAGGCTGCTTAAATCAATCAGTTTGTTATATAGTGAGGCGACTATGGAATCCAATTGACGATAACTATTTTACTCCTGGTTAGCCTGGGCTTTACTGGAATAGATTTTTCTCCAGAACTTTGGCTAGGTCCCGTCCCTGATAAGATGGAGAGTGTGCACTACTACGAAGTTTAGTACTAGGAAAAAACTCCTGTCCAGTGATTCATGGTCATCAGTGGTACCCAAAAGTAATCAATTTATAATGAATACAAACAAAGAATTTTAACCAATATCCATTAAACCACTTCAGATCAAATAATTTCTATATTAGATAAAATTATAACAGAATAAAATATCTGAGATACATAAAGTATGAAATATGAGTTCGAGAAAGTGTTGAAATTATTTTGGTTTCAGCTTTTAGGTTGACAGTTTAAACTCCGCTTCATTTATTTAGCTTTCAGTAGCTCAGTAGTTTCATGCATAAAGTATACCCCTGCCTCCTTAGAACTGATAAAATGAAAATGTATATGATTTGTGAAATGCATTCAAAATTAGATAACCTTAGTAGCGTTGTATAGACTCGTATTAATCTGAAACTATCATTTCAACTGAGAATCTGCTTATTTATTTCTTATGCAGCAGCTGCAAAGCTGATATCTGCGAAGGTTAAGCACTAGTAGTGTTGTACAGAAAAACAACGAATGCTCTTCATATAAACAGTCGAACACAGTGAACAAACGTTACATAATCTAAATAGAAATATTTTAAATAAACAGCTGGCATTAGCAAGATATTTACATGATTTTAATTTTGTTTTGAATATTGTGATGTACAACATACTTGTGGAATTGAAGGCATCTCATTCAAGCGATCATTCATTTTTTCAACCACTGGTAATAATTCTCTCGAATCCAAATCATCGTTTTTATTTAAAACATTATCTGATCCATGATGGTTTTTTGAGATATTCATTACATCCAACAAATGCTTAAAAAAATAAGAATTTTCCAAAATAGATGCGATATTATAAAACAAAAGGTTTTCAACGTTCAGACCCCGAATAACCTCCCATTTCAAATTCTACCGTGGTATCAACCGTCTCCTTATTCACACCAGTTGACTGTTTTTAAGGTGTTCTGTTTTTTTCTTCATTATTATTAATAATTATTATTATATCATTCACACATTTTTCGATGAATACTCTCTAAATTTATTTATTCTATATATATAGACTATTTTGTAATGTATATGAAGAACAGTAGGAACTTGATGAAATAGTTCGTACTATCATATCTACATCGTACTAAACATGTAGTATTTAATAAAGTGTACTAATATATATATATATATATATATATATATATATATATATATATATATATATATATACATGCTTAAAACTCTTTAGCGACAGGTTATATGTGATTTAAAGTATATAGTTTGAGTCGTTATAGAGTTTAGCATTACTATTCTCACAAAATCATGCTCCCGTACCACTAGATATTCCGGAAGGTTACATTAAAATCAGAGTAGATAGCTTTTTGAAGTAAGAAAATCTGTTAGAAATTACGCCAAACTTTTAACACTTAATGGTTTTTGACATATCTGGAAGAACATATGTGATTGGTTAATATAGTATGACAGACACATGAGTCAATGGCTAGACCTTATATATATATATATCATGCATATTATTGGTTGATTGTTGTTGTAATACATGCGTGTGAGTGACTAGTTGGCTTCTTGATAAATCAGTCGGATTATTGTGCCTGAGCAAGAGATTAAGGCAAGGCTGGGTACTAGTTGTAGGATAAAGCGCTGCAGATAACAAGATCGATAATATCGGCCATCCCTGTGCAGATACAACAGTAGCGACAGCTACAACAGTTTTTTAAAACGAAAATATACGGTGCTTGACAATTTGAAAGTGAACAATACCTTAAAGTGTGAATAAAATAAATCAATCCTATTCACTGCTAAATAATTTGAAGTAAACTTTATCTGAATTTTATGTGAAAAAATCCTTTTTCAAAACGTCACGTGAAAAAATAACTAAGAATATAATTTTTTCGAAGCTGAAATGTTCGCTGTAATAATTGTTAATAGGCATACTTAGCAATGAATCTACCATCAACAAAGCAAAAGAACGAAGAAATGAATTTGTTTTTGGAAACCTAGACAGTGACGTTTAAAGTATTTTATAAATTTGTAAAAGTACAATCTTACATGTGGATCCATATGTTCCTGATGTACTATATGCTCACTGCATAATTCAGACTTTTCTACGACACTTGGTGTGGACAATTCACATCTTAGATTAACCTCTTCGGTAATAATACACTTCGGTTTACTATCTTCTACTTGCATAGATTTAGTACTGCATGAAATGTTAGTAGAAAGATCGTTGGAAATTTTGAGAGTATTTTTATTCTGAAAAATGATAAACAGGTATCACAAAAAATTTGTTGTGTGTGCGATCACTTTATATACTGTTGTGATACTATGTTGGGGTGATCATTGGATTAGAGTCGATACTACAAATTGGCCTGAGTTAAACAACGAATAAATATGAAGCACCAGATATTAGTTACATTGTAGTATGAGACTATACAGTATGGTACAGCAATGTATGTACACAAATGCTTTCTCAACATATGAACTATACACATACACACACCTTCCCACATCCACGACATTCTAAACAATGTTTAATAGGTATATTCGTCCAAAAATGAACGAAAATATTTACAAAACTTGGGTGCCGAGTGTATGTAAGACATGCGGATAGAATATATTTATAAATAATCTCAGCGGATGAAATTAAAGAAGAATTTCAACGTTTCGCTCGGCAAGCTGGTCCAAGCTTCTTCAGGGAAATAACCGAAATCAAAAATTATCGAAAATAAGGGGTCAAATTGACTACGAATATCCAATTGCATACAGTGTATGAGATTGTTATATGAGTCATTGTAAGTGAACTAATATTGGAATTGTTGTGGACGAAAGGTGTGCACTTCGTGTGTAGTTTCATGTTACAATAATTTGTACACATATGCTGTTCACGGTAAGGGATAGACAATCTGAAGATGGGCTTGCTATCAAATCATAGTTGGAGGAAATCAATGTAATGATGATTATAGGTCAAAGGAAGGGAGAATATTCGTAAATGGCTACACGTTGAATGTGATTTGGATTAGAGAATTCTAAACAGAATAAATAAATAAATAAATGGAATGCATTGAAAATTGGAGTAGTAGAAGTTGTTAGTTCATTTTTCAACCATTAGTTGCCATGATGCAGCTAACAGTACTCCATCTCGTCGGTTTATATTATTCGAATTTGCCCATATGTGTAGGGCTTCAGATGTTAGCCTTTCTTAGTAGGAGTTAAAACCTTTTTGAAGGATTTTAATTCCATCAAAATGGATACTGTGTCCTGATTCTATTGAATGTAATGCTATTGCTGACTTATTTTCGAGTTTCCGTATATCGTTAGAGGATTTGGGAATATGTTTCTAACAAAGTATATGTTTCTTCATCCTTAGATTCAATTGTCGTGATGTTTCTCCTACGTATTTGGCATTGCAATCATTACATTTGATCTCATAGACACAGTTTGTTTGTTCTTCTTTTGGTACTCTGTCCTTGATATTTACAAGTGCAGAGCCCAGTGTGTTGTTTGTTCGGAAGAAAACGCGTATGGCATGTTTATTTAAAATTCTTCTAATCTCTTCAGATGTTCCATTCCTGTATGGCACAACCACAGTGTCAATCCACTCTTTCGGTTGGACCTTCAGTTCGTCTTTCCTATTGCGTTCTCCTTAAGTATCTTTTTGATAAAGTTATTGGGGTAGTTGTTCATCATTAGTGTAGACATCACTAAGTTTAATTCAGTTTCTTTGTCTTTATTATCTGTTACTAGTTGATGGATTCTGTTTATCAGGTTTCCAACAACTGTCACTTTTGTTGATTTTGCATGAGCTGATTTATAGTCTATGTGTTTTCCAGAATACGTTGGTTTCCAAAAAATGTTAATCTTAAGATAGTTGTTTTGTTTCCTTTCTGTCAGATAGTCGAGTAAGGATAATTTATGATCGACAGTCTCGATTTTTTCTTAGTGAATTTGATGTTGTTGGAAATACTGTTGACATTTTCAAAAAGTTCATCTAGTGCATCTCGTTTTGTAATAATAATGAAAGTGTCATCTGCGTACCTTAGCCAGAGTTTGGGCGGATAGACACATTTTGAGAGTGCACTTGTATAGACAAGTTAGCAACTATTGGAGACACTGGAGATCCCATCGCTACACCTTCTGTTTGTTTATAGAGATCTCCTCGAAATTTAAACAATGTAGAATTTAAGCATAAATTCAAGCATTTAATAATTTCTGAAGGGTCTAAAGGACAACGTACACTAAAGGCATTATTTGAGAGTAAATATTCATTTATAATGTCTAACGAAATATTAATGGGGACATTAGGGAATAAAGAGTAAACATAAAAACTTGTCATTACTTCAGTTTCTCCTAAGCGTATGTTTGTAATCATGTTTTTAAAATCAAATGCATTTTTAATTTCATATTTTGCCTCTTTGTCATATGATTTAAGTATTCCAGCCAGATATTTCGCTAGATTATATGTCGGAGAGTTTGTGTAGTCTACCATTGGTCTTAATGGGACATTCATCTTGTGGATTTTTGGTAGTCTGTAGAATCTACAAGGGCTGCATCCACAACAATTCCAATATTAGTTCACTTACAATGACTCATATAACAATCTCATACACTGTATGCAATTGGATATTCGTAGTCAATTTGACCTCTTATTTACATTTATATTCGATAATTTTTGATTTTGGTTATTTCCCTGAAGAAGCTTGGACCAGCTTGCCGAGCGAAACGTTGAAATTCTTCTTTAATTTCATCCGCTGAGATTATTTACAAATATATTCTGTTCATATTCTAAACACTGGTTCACCTACAATAATTAATTTAATATGTGCATACTCTGTATACGATTCGACAATCATAGTGACATTTAAACTCTTGATAACACTTATATTCTATAATTTTGATTTTTGATTTTTTATCTGATAAATCTCGAATCAGCGTGCCTAGAGAAACGATGAAATATTCGTTAATTTTGTTTTCTGGGATTATTCACAAATATATTTTATTCAAATGTACTGTATACACTCGGTGTCCGAGTTTTTTTGATTCTATTCTCTCTTTTTTGAGCAAAATTTCCTAGAGAAATTAATAGGTGATTTTCCAAATGTTTTTATAGTAATAATATTTTGGAAAATATAATTCTGTATATTGTACTTTGTTTTTTATCATTAGCCTACATCAGCTAACTCAAAATATAGAGCTAAGTATTTAAATGTAGAATACTCTCTCCCAATAAGATGGAACAGTATTTCTAGCTAATATAATGACAATGATTTACGGTTAGGTAAAACTATATCCGTAGGTTGACAACATATATTGATATTATATTTAATATTTTTGCTTATTCAAACAACGTGGAAAACATATAATTTGCAAGTAGAATGAATTTACCATATTTCATAAATTGTTGTTGGCATCAAACAGCCTTAAAATAAAGTCGTATTATTTTAAGTAGCTTTTTACGTACAATAATTAATGACATTAATTTTGGAAAGCTAGAGAAGATTATTAAAACAGGAATACAATACCGAATATCTAATATTAATTAATAATAAAGAGTAATAATATGTTAAAAACAAAGTAATGTGAAAAGTGAAGTGATTATATATATATATATGGTTTTGATGTAGCCGATAGGGGACATTAGTTTACCTAGATTTTGTGCCATTTGGGACCAGTCAGCAAGGTGTACTCGGAATGTTAAGGGCATTAATTTTGCCTATGCAATTCAAATGTATTGAATTTTGTTTAAATATCGAATATGTGACTAATGAGCTTCATGGTTTTCAACTTTTCCCTGCTAGAAGTAAGACATTTTCGGTAACTAATTACATTTGTCTAGTCGATGGTTCAGATGGGTAACCAGTCGCATCGTGATTCGCCCATTAGCAACATGAATGAATTATCAATTAATTTTGAAGTGTAGCATGTGAGCATATTTAAATCAACAATCTCCACAACATCCAATCTTAAAATTAACCCAGCCGACTTACTTCATTGACTTCAGGAAGATTTTGTGCAGCTTGTGGAGTTATTGGCAAACCAGAATGGTCTAAATTCATTGTTGTAAGTTTGTAATTTTGTTGTTTAACATTCATACTATCAGGCAAAGAGAGTTTATTGGTAGACGTAGAAGAAGTAGTAGTACCAGTAATAAGTGTTGTTGTGGTGCAAGCCTTTAACTGTACAGGATTACTAATACTGTTATCGATTATGTTATTGTTTTTACAGGGTGGATCGTTTTTAACTTTCACTTGACTAGTGAAGCTAGCGATGTTAACACTTTTATTTTCGACAGTATTGTTAATAGATGATGATGGTAAATATAATTCTGTTTCATTTTTGATTAAGGTTTTTAATTCTTCCAAGAATATTGATGCGAAATTATCGCGAGTAAAATATTCACTTCGTAAGAGAGTAGATGATGTCGGTCGATCGCTTGCATCGATTCGAAGACAACTCTAAACAAATCATGATTTTTAAGGTATATTATTTAAAAATGATCACAGAATATTTTTGGTTGTTTAATGATAAAGTAGGTGAACTTTTTTTATTTGTGTGGCGAAAATACTGTTAGGCGGAGGAACCTTTTATAAGGAAACTTGGAGATTGTAAACAAAATTTCTCAAAAGTCCTAGTAAAAATCAGTAAACCCAAGTGTGAAATAGAATTCTTAAAATTTGATGTATCCCTATTTATGCACAGATGCCTCCAATTAACACTAATAGAATAACTGCAAAGAGCGCTTGCGTAATTCTAATGTCATCTCAAATTGCATTATATGAAGGGTAGATGCTAATGCCCAACTTCTTGCTTGTGTACTGCATGAATTGAAAGGATGATTTTTAATCAACTTTAAACTACGAAATATGTGGTCTGTAGTATATATATAACGCTAGCTGAAATACAGTTTCCTTTTCCTTCTATGTGTTTTTCGACTTGGAAGGTTTTCTGAAATCGATTTCAGAGACTACAACAAAGATAAGCATGTAATAGTCTATGTTGAACTTCAAAATATATCGATATCATAACAACTTTATAAAATCAACCTAAATGCATACAAAACTTATTGATAGATGTGATTAGGATAAAAGCACTGTGACAGAATAAACAATAAGGGCTATCACATGGTGCTTATTTTTAATTATTTTATTTACAGTTATATTTAATATAATTAGATCAACTCTCCAAGATTTACGAAGGACAGTAAAATGGCGAACTACTGTGTTCCGTCCAAAATGTCTTAACAAGAGCCAAAAGTAATTTCGCTTAACAATAAGCTATTTCTTTAACGCGGAATTGTTAATTTTGTTTTCAAGAAGGCCTTAAAGTGAATACATGACCTTCCTCCATAATAACAGATCTCTATCATATGTAGATTATGGTCCATTTAAGATGAGTCTCTGGCGATCGATGTGGATTGTTATTTTTATACATCTTATATCGACCTCGGCTGGGTACCACTGTTAACTAATATATACTGGAAAGCCACGAGTGGATTGGTTGCGATGAGTGATAGTCGATCTGAGTACAAAATTGATCGCCGATGAAATGATACGATGCCAGTTGGCATAGTGATGTTAATGGCTAAGTATACATCATGTGATCTGAAGGCTATGAATTCGATCCACGATGAGATCGTGGGTGTGTACTGCTGAAGAGTTTGACAATAGAACGATATAGTTGTTTATTGATTTCTGGTTTTCAATGTTATCAGGTCGACATAAATCTGTAACCAATAAGAATACCATGTACGTTAGTCGAATATAATATTAACACTTTAAAATCGAAAACCGCTCAAGTATAAGTGGCTCAGCATAAAAAAATATAGCGTTACTTGTGCCAAAACATAGATATGACAAAGCATAATGAATAAACAGACGTGATTTCTAAAATAAACTATTCAAATATACTTAATAGTACTAATCTTGTGCTATAGTTCCAATAACTTACACACGCCCTATTGATTACTGTACATTCTACATTTTATTTGTTTTCATAAAATGCATAAATTACATTTCATGGTTTGGAAATTACCTTTATAAATCCAAGAGTTGATTTGGATACTTTTGATAACCGTTTATCCAATGGATCGATTTCCCTTGCAAATGGAACCCTCATACCGACGAAAAGTGGATTTCGATGAAATATGTTTTGATATTTTTCGCTGAGATTACCTGTAAAATGTATGAATGTAAAATAATTGTATTTTTCATTAGGAATGATAAAATGACGTTTTTGTAACCTACGATTTCATATAACTCGAGAATCTTAAAATGAGACGAAAATACACCCTAATATTCAGTACATATATTAAAGGGTCAGATAATTAAACAGACTCCAAAATAAAGCATAAACAGGGAATAGTGAAAGCCTTGCCCAAATATGCAGTAGTTTATATACTACGTGAAATATAATGCATGAATACTTTAATTTCCCAAAAGTCTTCAGGCCATTTTGTGGTTTACAAATTTGTAGTTCATCTTATTCATTAAATTTAGTTAATATAGATTTATATACCTCTTTATTCCTGTCCTACTTTCATAGGTTTTAGCAAGAATGTTATCAAAATTGATCAGAAACATGCTAAGCTTAAAACGTTCGTTTTCCCCGAAGTAGATGCTCCATATTTAGGGTTTTTACCGTCATTTAAAATAAGACCAAAATTGAAAGTTCGAGAAAAGTTTGATAAATTTGATCTTCTTAGATTGTAAAGTAAGTTTATTGAAATCATATTTCTGTAAAAATCTTTTGTGAATATGAAAAAAATCTAATTAGCTTGAAGAATAATTTCAATATGATCTAGCATCGTATGGCAAACTATTGATAACTTGGATATACCTGATATCTGTTTTGTGCTCAACTGTTGAACTAAAGAAGTATATAACCAACATTTTATTATTTGAGTTGGAAACCAACCAGTCAATCATTTTAGTTCCAGTTTTGACCTGAATATAGCAGAAAAGTCGTTCAATGTTATTATTGGGAATTAATTTCACTCATGACTAAAATGACTGGTGAGTTTTAACTAAAACTCCAGGTCATCTGTTTATCTTAGATAGGTTTTTATGTATCACCTATCTCCACGATTTACTGAAGACATAGTGAAGAAATGAGTAATGATTGTTTCGTTGTTACGATTATAATCACATTTAAGATGTGAACACTATTCTATGCCCTAAACAACCTAAAAAGACAATGCGCTTACAAGAAACTATTCTTAATACGTTTGATATAAATATCATGAAAAAGAACACTTTAAACTTATGATGAATCGATGTTTAGTACAATTACTTTTTCTATGAAATTAGAGGCTCCGAATAAATTGAAGCACGACACTTCTTTATGATTTTGATAAATTTTGATAAAGGTATGAAGTTGTTTAATAAAAATGTTTACCACCGAGCTCACACACGGTTTAGAATAACAGTCTGAACTTTTGCAATCTCGAGATATTAGCCATCTGAGGACTCCTTACTGTATAGCACACATTTGAACACAAACGGCATACACTCATAATTCTCCTCCTTACGTCAGCTGTTCCTGTTTCAAAGTGTCATTAAAAAAATTTTTTTCATTACAAATCGATTATTGAGTAGCAAGTAAAGTTATGCTTATCTCATCCATAGTACAGATATAATTCTACTAATCAAGTTGCAATGTGGCCACTAGTTTAACTGATTCAATGTCGCACTCACAATTGTATGATTATTAAGTTGGTTTTAAGTAGTTGAAAGGCAATTTTGGACATAAAACTGATAGCAACACCGCAAACATGATAAATAGAATTTGATCTTCTGAAACGAGTGAACAAATATGATAGTGGTCACTACTCAGTGATAAATAATTGTGATAACTTTGCTCCATAGGAGATCAGTCGCAACCCGAATAATTCAGTGGAAACATCTTACACTGTGAAACTGAGTGACGCAAATTCGAGTTGCACAGAGAGAATCAGTTACCTCGAGTTTGAAGAATAAAATTGTTGATGACTCATAACCCACAGCCCAGATTTCTTACTTAACTACCTACGGTTACCTAACATTTTATCTGATTTATGAAGTTGAGAAATTTCCGACGTTCAGTTGCGAAACATTCATTGAATTGTAGATTAATTTCATTTTACAATATCTTATTATTTAAAAAAAAACACGTAGTAAGCTTGTCATTCTTCTGTTACATGGACTTTCTGAATATCTTGTGCTGTAATTGAGTCCTATTTTTAATTCTGTTATCTTGTAAAAAAAGCACGGAATTCAATGGACAAGTAGAATGCAACTCGATGATCTGGATTTCGCGGATGATCTAGCACTTCTAGCCCACACACACCAGCAGATGCAAGTGAAGACAATCAACGTAGCAGCAACCTCAGCATCAATAGGCCTGAACAAACATAAGGGAAAGAGCAAGATCCTCAAATTCAACACCGAGAGCACCGACCCAATTGAACTTGATGGTGAAATTCTGGAAGAAGTGGATACCTTTACATACCTGGGGAGCATCATCGATGAACAAGGAGGATCCGATGCAGATGAAAGGGCAAGGATCGGCAAAGCAAGGGCAGCATTTCCATAGCTGAAAAATATTTAGGACTCCAAATAACTGTCAACTAACCTCAAAGTTAGACTCTTCAATTCGAACGTCAGGACAGTTCTTCTCTATGGAGCTGAAACGTGGAGAACTACTGCAAACATCCTCAGGAGGGTACAGGTATTTATTAACAATTGTCTATGTAGAATATTGAATGTCCATCGGTCGGAAACCATCAGCAACAGCCTACTATATAAGAGAACAGACCAACTTCCAGCTGAAGAGGAAATCAGGAAACGACGTTGGATATGGATAGGACATACATTGCGCAAATCATCAGACTGTATCACGAGACAAGCACTAACTTGGAATCCTTTTGGAAAACGGAAAAGAGGAAGGCCAAAGAACACACTGCGTCGAGAGCTGGAAGCAAACATTAAAAGGATGAACAGTAACTGGAGACAGCTGGAAAGGATTGATCAGTATAGAGTTGAATGGAGAAGACTGGTGAGCAGCCTACGCTGCTCCGAGAGGGGTAACAGGCGTAAGTAAGTAAGTAATCTTGTAAAAAGTCACTGTATATCCGACTGTACACTCACAATAAACGGCATTGTCGAAAACTAAATTCTCTTTGTCGAATCGCATGTATTTCTTTCTCAATGGGAAAATAGTGTTAATTCGTTGATTGAAGTCTTATGCATTTTTTTTAAAAAGGCATACAATTATACCAATATGGGTAAAGGTGCATTACTAAAAGTAACAGGAACCCTTCTAGGCTGATTTTGTGACAGTCAACAAGGAATTATAATGTAAAAACCTAAGTGCAAACCTTTGAAGTAGAAATTAAAGGTTAACAGTTGGTAAACACTTTCTACAATTTATGACTGATTGCAGAAATTCCTAGTTAAAAAATAATATAAACATTGTTTTCAGAGTTTCATAATTGATAACTCGCTTTAAACTCATTCCTACCCCGTATATAACCGTAGTTCATTAAGCATAATGTTTATGTATTTGGGAAGATAACCATCATCCTTTAGCACTTATATAATGATTTCTTTGGCAAAATTTGAATAACTTTATAACGTCAGTAGTCATCGTTACTTCATTTTTGTTTAGCAGTAAGTCATCAGTCTGGCCTAAAATTTCTCTTGGCGAACTGATAGAGTGATAATACATTACAATTAAAGGACTTATTCAAAGAGCTCCGTAAGTAGCTAAGTTGTAAGCTGCAGTTCTTGAGTGACACATGTGCCCTTATACATATACATTTTTCGAATATCGATGTAACATAAAATCGAGGAAGAATGGTCGTACTGCATCTCATTCGTGCTGATCCTGTTTACGATTTGTTATACTTTGATGAGCTAACTTAAAGTTCCATGTAACAATTTTTATGATATTTTAATAGAATTAGTTGTCAGTAATTGGCATGTAAGCGAGAAGAATGAAGCCTTATCTATTGGACAAACTGGAGGCCTTCTAAATCCACATCGTAAAAACAAACTAGTCATTAGAAAGCACGATAAGTTGTTGCCTTCATCGACGTATACAAGCAATCACAGGTGTCAGAATTCTGAATCAAGGACATTTCCAAAATCAACCGTTAGGAGCCGACTCAGTGGTCTAATAGTAAAGCGTTCGTCGTGGAGCCAGAGGGTCTTGGGTTCGAGCCCCGATGGGGTCATGGATGTGCACTTCTGGAGAGTCCCATCCTACGAAGAGACAGCTGTCCAGTGCTTCCAGGTGATCAATAGTCTGATTCAGATCAGTTCGTGATATCAAAATTGACACTCAACAATCTCCACAACCCCTAATTATAACATTTCCAGAAAGCTAGAGATTTTCTAAAAGCATGGAATTCAAACCAGTCATCACGTCATAGACATACCGATATTAACACAGCCTATCAACTTCATATGGAATCCTCCTAGGGTTACTGCTAGCACTAAGTCCGGATGAAGGAGGGGGGTTGGGCATAGGGTTAGCAATCTGGTTCTCGTAAACTACAACCTTGCAAAAAATATTAACCAGAAAAAACCATCTAGACCATTTGAACTTTTTCCTGAGAGTTAAAAGATCTTTATTTCAATGAATTATAACGCTTTATGGTGGGAACCGAGTTTCTTTAAAAGTCACTAGGCTAATGTCTCTTGTGACAACCAAAGTAACAGTTAATATAGGTACATAATATGTCCGCACGATGTAGGTGACCGGCAGAAGTATTCTAGTTGTCAAGCTAGTGCAATAATACAACTTAGAGATACTTGGAATAAATGAAACCCAATGTTTACAAGCGGGGTAAAAAAAATTAGCTTCGAAAAAGGCACTGTTGTACTCTTATCATGAAGAAAAACTGCTTCGCACGCACAACAAGCGGCACCAGTGTTGTTCAACGAGACAATGAAAGTACTTATGAAATGGAAATTTCATGTACGTAAGATCATTACAGAACACTTCATGATAAAGAAGGAAGAGATGACAATGAATATCTTAAAGTGCTATGCACTCACCGACGATAGCAACGAAGACGAAAACGACCAATCAACCGTAAAGAAGTTCCCAAGCAAGAATCCTATTAATCTGATGGGAGACCTAAATGCAAACGCTGTGACAGAGTATACTACGTATGGGGATATCATGGGACAGCATGAACTGATGAAAAGTATCCAAGACATTGAGAGATTCATAAATATTTGTTCCCTCAACAAAATGATTATAAGTGGCACCATATTTTCTAAAATAAACCCGTACACAAATCTACCGGACTGATAACCGAATCGACCTTATCTGCATCAAAGAAAAGTTCAGAAGAACCATGGAGGACGTGATAACAAAGATAGAAGCTGATATAGCTTACGATTACTAACTGGTGGTGGCCAAAATAAAACTGAAGCACTAGCCAACTGGAGCAACAGCATTACGAAAGTTTAGCACAGACTTTTCTGGGATACTAAAAACTTAACGAGTTTAAGATAGCTATCAACAACAGGTCCCATCCCTTGCATAATCAACTGGAAAAAGAGGTAATCATCATTACAAGCAGCCAAAAATGGGTTAAATAAGTGATGAACACGAGAGGTTAGGGGGTTTTGAGCCGCAAGAAACATCATCATATAGAATGGATCCATGTTAGTATTCTGAATAAGATCCAAGAAAGGAAGAGTAAGAAGGTAGCAACTAGTAACGGCCGAACAAGAAAAGAGAAAGCTAAGGTTGAATACACAAAAGCCAACGAGCAGGTGAAGAGAGGCATTGGAGCTGATAAACGAGAATGTGAGGAAGACCTAGCAATGACAGAGAAAAAGACTACAAGAGAAGGAAGCATAAGAAAACACATATGATACGACGAAGAAGCTAGCTGGAAAATGCAGTAAACTGGAACAACCAGTCAAGAACAAGGATGGAAAACCAATCACTAAGACCCTAGAACAACAGAGTAGGTGGGCAGATCACTTCGAATAATTCTTAAGCAAACCAGCCCCACTGAAACCAGTAATCATCGAAGCAGCATTAACAGACATTCTTATAAACATTGACTCACCAATCAAAAAAATCAAAATGACCAAAAATGCTCCACGTTCTCTTTAGTAAGATTTGGGTGGAAAAAATAGTACCAATAAACTAGAAAAGAAGATACTTTAATAAGATACCAAAAAAGAGATTTTAGTAAACGTTAGGACTACACAGGTATCAATGTACATCCAGTGCCAGGAAAAGTCTTCAACTGAGTGTTGCTGAACCGAATGAAAGATTTAGTAGACAATTGTATTTCAATGAATTACTAAATTATTTTCATTAGAAAATTTTGCTATTCAACCTAGATTTCTTACAATTTTAACAATCCATTAATAAATTTTGGTGTATGGAAAAAAAGTGCACTTGACTATATTGAACTGTAGACTTATTCATTTGTGAAACTATCTAATCATATCAATTAGGCGTAAATTAAACAATTAAATAATTAGGAATAAAAATAATTAACACAAATCTAGTCATTTGTATCGTCATCATACTCTATAGGTATGGCTTTTCTTATCACTGTTAGTTGACGATATTTATTTACAGTGATAGGGTTTTTTGTTTTGCAAAATCAAACTGGTTACTTTACATTTATTTAATAGTAAATGCGTTCAACTGATTGTTTAACAGAATAAATTGTTTTACATATGTAGCTATATAAATAAACTCCATTTTGTTCAGGAAACATAAGCAAGAAAACAAACTAACGGAAACAGATGAAATTAAAATAAATTCTGAATAAAGGAAATAGCATTTTATATTTTATTAAAAATGCGATAATCACTTTTATGATCAGTCTAATTATAGAAGGTAAACTACCTAACTAAATCATCACTAACTCGCTATAATTTATATTATATATTGGTTAAAATAAAAAAAGCATTTAGCATAAAGTAACTAAAATCTTAGAAAAATATAGAAATAAACTTAATAAATATATGAATAGAATATATTTGTTAATAATCTCAGAGGATGAAATTAATGAAAAATCCCAACGTTTCGCTCGGCAAACTGGTCCGAGCTTCATCAGGGAAATAACCAAAATCAAAAATTATCGAATATAAATGTAAATAAGAGGTCAAATTGATTACGAATATCCAATTGCATATAGGGTATGAAATTGTCATGAGTCATTGTAAGTGAACTAATATTGGAATCGTGTGGATGAAGGAAGGTGTGCATTTTTGTGTGCAGTTCATGTTACAATCATGTGTGTACATATACTGATCTGAGTTACGTGCATGGAGAGGGATAGACAATCTGAAGATGGGCTTGCTATCAAATCATAGTTGGAGGAAATCAATGTAATGATGATTATAGGTCAAAGGAAGGGAGAATATTCGTAAATGGCTACACGTTGAATGTGATTTGGATTAGAGAATTCTAAACAGAATAAATAAATAAATAAATGGAATGCATTGAAAATTGGAGTAGTAGAAGTTGTTAGTTCATTTTTCAACCATTAGTTGCCATGATGCAGCTAACAGTACTCCATCTCGTCGGTTTATATTATTCGAATTTGCCCATATGTGTAGGGCTTCAGATGTTAGCCTTTCTTAGTAGGAGTTAAAACCTTTTTGAAGGATTTTAATTCCATCAAAATGGATACTGTGCCCTGATTCTATTGAATGTAATGCTATTGCTGACTTATTTTCGAGTTTCCGTATATCGTTAGAGGATTTGGGAATATGTTTCTAACAAAGTATATGTTTCTTCATCCTTAGATTCAATTGTCGTGATGTTTCTCCTACGTATTTGGCATTGCAATCATTACATTTGATCTCATAGACACAGTTTGTTTGTTCTTCTTTTGGTACTCTGTCCTTGATATTTACAAGTGCAGAGCCCAGTGTGTTGTTTGTTCGGAAGAAAACGCGTATGGCATGTTTATTCAAAATTCTTCTAATCTCTTCAGATGTTCCATTCCTGTATGGCACAACCACAGTGTCAATCCACTCTTTCGGTTGGACCTTCAGTTCGTCTTTCCTATTGCGTTCTCCTTAAGTATCTTTTTGATAAAGTTATTGGGGTAGTTGTTCATCATTAGTGTAGACATCACTAAGTTTAATTCAGTTTCTTTGTCTTTATTATCTGTTACTAGTTGATGGATTCTGTTTATCAGGTTTCCAACAACTGTCACTTTTGTTGATTTAGTATGAGCTGATTTATAGTCCAGGTATACTTTATTATACTTTATTAAAAAAGCTGATTATTTCAAATAGTTACTCAATAGACAAATGAATGTAATTGTTTTTTTTTGTATAACCAATGATAACATCGATCAGTTTGAGCTTGATGCATTGCAGGAGGCATGTCTGATACAACAAATGTCATTATTGTTATTATTGGTTTAAAAAAAGCGAAATTCCTTCATCTTTGTTAAATAATTTAATATCATTTATGATTAATATTTTTTTAACAATTTTGATACTAACGGCAAATCAGTGGTGCAGATAAAGAGATATTCAAGGAGGGATCTGAAGTTCATGAGCGCCCACTAATGATGAGTCCTCTATCAGCACCAAATAGGTACTAAGTGTTAAATTGTTTTCAATTGCATTTAACCGTCAATATATAATGAAAATAAACAACAAAAATATGTCTAGCAGTAAAACACTTGAATTGAATTCAAAATATAGTATACTAATAAATACCCGTCACGTCCTTAAGGTAAGTCCCGGAGTTCTTGTATAAAGAAGTGACCGGTGGAGTTCAGCTGTGTCGGGTGTTAGGCAATTACCCACCGATGGCGTGGATGAGGTCGCTCAAACGTATCATGAATCGACTAAATTGGAAATATCAACCGTCAGGAGCCAACTCCATGGTCTAATGGTAGTGTTCGCCGCGGAGCCAGAGGGTCCTGAATCCGATCCCCAACGGGTCTTGGATGCGCCCTGCTGAAGAGTCTCATACTGTGGCGAAATAGCTGGCCATTGCTTTCAGGTGATCAATGGTTATCTGATTTAGATCAATTCGTGATATCGAAATGGACAATTATGTATTTGATATTACATATTGAGAATTAAATTACTGGGCACATGGACTTCACTGCTTTGAAGTAAATGTTTTAGCATAGTAATTTGGTTTTAACCAAGTAGTTGCACAGTGTACATAGTACAAATCAGATGAATCTAAAAAATTGATCCGTCAACTATTCTGTGGTTCATGTTTAAATTATTATGATTAAGTTTAACTGCATTCTGATTATAGTCAGACAAAACGCGAATAACATTTTATTGCTAGACATAATGTCCATTAAGAATGTTTTGCCTTAGTTCAGAAGTTGATTTCTAGGTTGAAGTCTACTGAATTTTTAAGATTTAATTACTTTGAAAGTTCTTCGAATCACGAGCAGTGAATAACAAGAACTGTTATAATCGACCCCCTCCAATACACACACAAAAACTCTATTTACCAGCAAAAGTAATTATTTATTGATAGTATTCACTTCTACTATCCTGTGACTTTAGTCTAAGCCACTTATTCAGAAAATAATCAAGTGAATTAAGTTACTATAAGTTGAAATAGTGTGGAGGAACGAAGCAAATATTAGTTACAAAGCAGAAAACAAGGATTGGATCAGATCACATAAATTATAATGAAATCAAATCTTAACTAAATTATTTTAAAAAATTTGAGGGAAAATGGAGGACGTGTAGATCCGTGGTGCAAGATATTTTCGGTTAACTTAGTACACGATCGTATGAAAAAAAACTGTCCAACTGAAGTGAATCATCAGGTCATCATTTTTGTTCAACGCAGAAAGGTTTAACAATATATATGAACAAATTTAGCTGCTTGCCTTCGTTCAAATTAGGGAAGTCTTTTTGAATTATTTTGATACTTATAAGTACCGATTTCATTGTGACTGATAATGATACATGTTATTATGCTAATTATACAGAATTATAAGGTGGTCCTTTCGTGTAATCTAGATTTTTGTTTGTACCAGTCATAATTTTTCAAGAAAGCCTTATAATACAGAAACCACTTCACTTGACAGAAACCTATTCTATAAACACGGTTTTGTGTAAAGTCAAAATAAATTTTACCAATCATCCTAAGCATTTACTATTCCATAGAAAGCCTTTGCTACGAACAGTTTGAGAAAGCGTAATTATTTCGTACTTCCATGACGACAGTGTAGGACCATTAAATGAAATATAGTTCAAATTTTTCTTTATTAACAGGTCATTTTGCTCTTGAATATTTTCAGTAATATTCGTGGGAAAATTATTATTTTTAAGATGTTCTCTATGTTTCCAATTACTTATTGTGCATCATCATTTGAAGTAATAATTCTGATGATTCTTCTCAATAAATTGATATCTAGAGAAATTTTCTCACGCAAACATTATTCATTATAAATAATTCAACCCAATTTTTAATAGGTTTTAAATTATTAAGTTAACCATGGGTAACAATATCTATGTACTCGTAGTGTTCAGAAGAATTACTTTGTAAGTTCGGTTTATCCATAGCATACTCTATGACAAAATAACTACATTTAATAGAGTGATTCTAATTATAGTGGGTTAGGTTTTGAAGAGACAATACACTAAAAATGTTAAAACACTAGTTACACATTTAGATACATGGATAAGTGAGCAAAAATGATATAACAACAATCATAAAGACAAGGAAAAAGGACAGAAAGCAGTCAAAACGTTCAAAAATTAAGAGAACTAATAGATATAATTTCCTGTTATTGATTTTGAGCCACAAACGTTATTTTCATCTTTGACGTCTGTAATCACATGAAGTACATCTAAGTTAATTAAAGATTACTCCATGGCTGAAACCAATAATAATTGATCAAATAAGTCTATACCTTGTCCTGGATTGGTAGTAAACGTTTCCCAAACTAACTTCTATCTTGACCAATATTATAAAACAAATTGATTTAGCATGTGAACCACATACTCAATCACTAGTTTACGTAGCTTAAGAAATTCATTATCTCTTGGCACTTATACAAAATCATTAATTTCATTAGAATCAAGAGATATTTTTGAGAAATAGTTTCCGTCTTTCCTGAATTCTCGACATTTAATTACTGTCGCACAAATGTATCATCAGTTCCGGTGCTGTTTACTATTCAGTCAACTAATATTACGCATTCAGCTTTGTATATACACCAAGAAGTTACCTCCGGTACATATAACAAATTCAGTAAATTATTTGATGCTAATATGGAAACTTAACACTTTAAACTGCAAATCATTTTCTCATTTAGTGATATCTGCAGACTAAACGGTTTCATTATAATTTGTGGGTTTGAAAATAACACTCCTGATGAGAAGTATATTCTAATTGGCTCCCACTTAACAAAACTATGTTATCTGGATATTAAGAGAGAACATGCAATCCATGAACATATAATTAATACTTGACATTATTTAGTAAATAAAGTATTGCAACACAAAAAACGTATCAGTGACGAGATCGACATACAAGGTTGAGACCTACTTGAAGTTGGTAAGCCTTTTTAGATAGTGACGAATATATGTAGGATGAGTTACATTTTCTGGGATAAAAGGTTTAATTAAATTTCATCAAATAAAATAATCTACTGATCGCTGGACGTGAAACTCACTGCTCAGTACTATCTAAATATTATTTATATAATGTCTAGAAAGACAAAGAACACCTCATCACTAAGTCGCCCAGTTTTGAGAATAAAATTGCATTAAATGCATGCTTCTTGTCTGTACGTAGCTCTCATAATACCTTTTTTTTTTTGAAAACAGCCTATTTCGATTGAAAATTATTATTCTTGATTTAAGTCTAACTATTCGACTGGATACGGAACACAATTACTGGTATAGAATGCATCTGTTGAGAATGGTCGTATTTAATACTATAAATACCTATATATGATCAACTATACCTTTAGCATTTTAGTATTTTACTGTTCCGCATTCTACTACGAAATAATTAGATACGGTTTTGTGTAACATCAATATAAAGACTTTATACTTCTGCTGAACTTAATAAATGAACTTGATGAGTTGACAAATTTGAGTTAGACATTGATGTGAGTGTGTGTCCTATCATTAATAACTATGTAGTCAAACGAGGTTGGCAAGAAATCAATAAGATTTTGTGCACTTTAAAGTGGTTCTTATAATTGTAAATACTGTGACCAGTGTATTGATCAATAACATAATCTTCATAAGTAGCTATTTTTAATTTATTTTGGTTTAGTATAAAACTGAATTTTAACTCTGTTATGAAAAGGGGTTTGCTTAACTAAATTTAGATACTGAAACTAACTGAAGTGAGAATTATTTTCAAGAGGCAGAAAATATTTCAACAGTATTAAAAAAATTACGGTATTTAATGATAAAAGGATATAAAGATTTGACTTTGTTGACAATATTCACAATGTTCAGGTCTTCATATTTAAGAATACATACTTTATACGTCCTGAAGTAACTTAACAAATACGGAAATTATATTTCACAATGAACGCAGTCAATATTTTCCATTGTATATTACGTTTTTTTTCTTACATAAAGTGTTTATTGAATTAGGGTGATTAGTGGAGCTTGGTATTAAGTTTTAATTGATTGAATTCACCACAGATTGATGTTGGTAGAGTACCATTAAAAACCAAGGAGCACTGGATAACTGTTTCGTCCCAGTATGAGACTATTTAATAGTGTGCACCCTTGACTCCACCACCGGAGCTTTGGTTTTGAGGACGTTTAACCCTCTGCACCACTGGGCCAGTATTCAGTCTTAGGATCATCATATTCATCAATTTATGATGTAGCGACGATAATCCATTGTCATTGGCGATAACAGTCTCACTGCCGATAAGTCTGAACTCCACCAGTCACGACTTCTTACTAGATCTTCGAAAACATTCTGAAGTTAGTCACTAGTGAGCTAATTATTGTAATTGAATTACAACATCAATCTGTGACAAATCTAATCGACTAAAACTTGATTCAAATTTCTACAAACCACCTTAATTTACGACGAATAAACTGTTATCATATCAACTTCCATTAAGGAACGATAACTAGTTAACTATGTATCTGTCCCCACAGCTTTTAATTATTGTTACTTTTTTTGTATAAGTATTATTCTCCTTATTCGTCTACTGCATGGCCATGTTTCGTATGTATATAAACTAATGAGTGAAATATAGTCTAAATGGTTTTTGGTTCACTTATCTTGTATTCTGTGATCCGGGTTGGGCACCAAAAATCATGAGGCGGACGTGTGGGCTTAGAAAAACGGTCCTGGTGTTTAGGGTTTTCAGTATTAGTTTCTACCAAGCTTACTGCTTTCGTATATCTAGATAGGCCGTTGTCCACGGCATATAAGCAGTATTCTGAATAACTCACGTTGCACCATTTCATTCGCCCTTCAGTAAGCGAGAAATAAATATATTACAATTGATCCATCTTATATACGATGAATAGAAAAGGATTGATTGAAATCCCTCACGACTGAAGTTAGGTAGCAACAAGTGGTCATTTACATTTTCAAACAATGATTTTCTGGAAACATTAAAGTTTTGATTCTTATTGAAAAGAAAGTTGATGACTCATTGCACAACTCACAGTGATAGTTCGATCTTAGCAAAATACGAAATCATATTGTTGAATAGTTCTTATAACTGAAGACAACAACGAGGCAATATTGGACAGTTGTATCGCAAAAATACTAAATTTTTCAGCTGTTAGAATTCACCACCACATTAAGGAAAAACCATAGAACTTCAAACTTTTTATAACGAGCGCTTAAAATCATTTCCATCCTTGTTGCATCTGTATTAACTAACATGATTGGACAAATAATGATATTCTAAGATTAGGTACAATTAATCTTCTCAATGAACTACAATGATAGATTTTAGATTGTCAGAGCCAATTGACAGGATTTATACATGATTAAATTACCGTAAATTTAGTGAGTTATGTCTAATTGAGAACAGCAACAAGGGTGTTATCGTGATTCAGATGAAGTAATTTTACTTGCCACCAATCATTGAACTGTACACAAAAATAATGATTTAATGTATTGGGATGGCTCCCAAAGACATTGGCGAAGCCTTCAAAAACCCTGAAGGAGCCGAAGACATTCCATTTAATCCCAGTTTGATAGAATTTTCAAGAATCTTGGCGTGGAACATTCCAATTGGACATTTGCTGAAAACTAATGCTTGAGGATTGAATGTCATCAGCTCCTTCAGAGCTTACGTTTTGTCATCATTATTTTATCAACCATATACTTAATAATTTTTATTAAGCATTCATAAAAATATTTCCGAACTTGGCACGTATTCAATTTATGTTTATAGAAAAATAATATAGCAACCCAAAGGCATTATAGCCAAATATATTCTAAGTAATTATAGTATTCGCCATAAAGTTCTTGGGAAGTCTTTAGGACATTATGAATATAAGTATATTTGAATTACATATCACTTATTGATTCTACCTAAACAACTACTGAAAACCATGATGCATTTAACAGTTGTTCTGTCCTAGCATGGAACTCCTTTGCAATAAATATCCACAACCCCATCGGCACTTTGAGCGCAAGACCTTCGTACTTGGTTGTAAGTTCTTAACGTTTAGACTACTGAGTCTACATCTATCGGCTCCCACTTATAACTGTAGTTGGTTTGTGACATATTGGGCTATCTCATCAAATTTAATTTTTGGGTTACTGTATTACATCCATTATTGTTATGCTATTTTTCTGGTAGCATGTTTTAAACAAATTAATGCACCCAATCAATTCTTTTCTGTGTTAGACTAGTTCTACATCAAACGTAGACTGTTTAACAAAAAAACTAGTTAAATAATTAATGAAGCACAAAGGTTAAGTTTATTTATGACCAAAAGATTTTATGATAAAAAATGATCATTGGTTGAAAGGAAATATTTCGATGGAAATAATAATAATAAACCAAAAGTGAACAACAGTTTGAAAACTTATTTATTAAAAGCATAGAATGAGTTTAAACAAGAGCAAAATTTAATTTTACCGTGGTATAAATTTGATTAGATTTTTGATATCTCAACAAATTAAGAATAAATATGGTCGTACGTGAAAACACTTTCCGTTGATTGAAAAACGACATTTTGAATTTTGACGGTAATGACATTTAAGTTTCAATATCGGTAATAACATGCATCTAAATATAATATATGCCGTGTAACATTGCCAATTCCACAAAGTGAAAAAATATCGATTATAAACTTAAAAAACAACTAACTTCCCACACAACTTCAAGTAATGTTTACCACGCCCATCGTTAAACACAAATCCAACAGCCAACGTCAACTAACAGAACACACTATTCGACGTAAACATATACGATGTCTCAGACAGACTTTTAAGGCCGCCAGTAACAGATATAGTCCACAAATCCTGTAATCAATGCTATGTGAACCATAGGATACAGTGAGTAAATGAAAATAAAACAAGTGTTACCCAAAAGATAAGGTGCAAAATCTCCAACAAATATTACGTTAAGTAAACTGCCCACCCTTTCCATTCTGTATACTTGAACATCAACTAGTTGTTTAACTTCATGACATAAGTAGGCTGATATCAATGTACGTTAACAATTATGGACACGATTTAACTTGAGAAAACGTCGAAATATTAAAGAGAGAAAAGTCTAGGTAAACCACGATGTTTTCACGAGTTTAGAACTTAGGTAGCCCACCATTCGGCATACATATGGAAAGTGACCCAATCTATTTACCAGTAAAACAACGGATTAACAATGATTAAAAAGAAAACGGATGTACTTACGGTTAGAATACAATTACTGACTACAGCCAAAAGTAAATGGAATTGGCGGATTGAGGAAAAATTCTGAAAGCTCGTTACATGTAGGAGTACTTGGAGAGGATGTTGTCAAGTAAATAGATAAAATCACAAGTAAACTACTCAACCCAGATAACATAATACCTCGAAAGTCCTTTTCCAGTGCTACGAATCTTCCTAGTCCTTTCAGGGTTAAAATATTAAATATGTTTCAAGCTGAAAATAATCTTATTTAAGCCCATGACCTATGGTAGACTGCTTTTACTTTCACTTTTATGACATTCAACTGTAATTTATTCATTTATAATGCATATTTCTCCAATTTTATCTAAACTAATTTTAGACAACTGGATTGCTTAATTAAGTGGCTGTATGTAATCTTTTATAAGCATCTCAAAGAAATTCTCCATAACCTCAACAATTAACGACCGATGAGCAACTGACAGTTGTTTCATCCTACATTGAAAATATATATATTCAATTAGTATTTCCTAATTTTCCACAATTTTCAAGATAATACAGGGTGTGCCATACATCGATATTATCAATAGTAATGCGATTAGTAATAGCAAGTGTTATTAACTTAGAGCTAGTGGAAATTATCCAGAAATAAGGTAATACTTGTTTTTGTGGTTATTTAAGTCAGTGAAGGTAAAAAAATTAGAAATTTGGTAAAAAATTAATTTACGGAAATATCAAAACAATTAAAGTGTACTTTTAGCAGAAAAGATTACTACACTTACTGATTAAATAAAATAACAAACTTAACTTACCAAGGCAGCGTACTATTCTATGCAATTGATCAATATCCGAATCACCAGGGAACAAAGGATCACCAGTTAACATTTCCGAAGCAAGGCAACCGATAGCCCAAATGTCAATTGGTCTAATATAAAAGTAATATTAC
This sequence comes from Schistosoma japonicum, assembly GCA_025215515.1. Lineage (NCBI taxonomy): Eukaryota > Metazoa > Platyhelminthes > Trematoda > Strigeidida > Schistosomatidae > Schistosoma > Schistosoma japonicum. The sequence goes on along the minus strand of CM046069.1, from coordinate 36,985,423 downwards.
AAGTAAATGTTCTCAAAATCAATTATGAATGAAATAAATATAGTTATTAATGTAAAGAGAGAGTGTCATTATAAATAAATCAAACAGCATTATTAGACCTGAGTATTCTTCGAAATAAATTAAAAATGACTTGGCAAGAAAAGTGTTTATTTGGTCTTTTTTATGTGATTATTTCTATTCACTTAAAAGTTCTGAAGCACGTCATAATATACCACTTTTCTTGAAAATGTAAATGTGTTAGGGTATTCAAATCCCCAAAAGTACAGTTTTTCAGAAACCATACATAAGACTTTATTGATCTTTCAAAAGCTTAATTTTGCCAAACTTTCATTTAAATATTTATTCTAATTTTCAGTCATTTCGTGTAAATGTGATAACGTTTAGTTACATTAATCAATCCAGTGTGAATTTTATGCTTGATTTGTAAAATAATCACTTATGTTAACTTTCGTAAAGCACCCTCAGTTGATTACTTTACCTAATCCATAACAATTTTGTTTTAATTGATGTATAAACGCCTGTGCCTAAATAAATGATCCATGATTCTTATTGTTAACTGCCTAATATAAGCGTCTTGTCTACCCCACATATCATCTCTACAAGGGTATTACAAATATACATGATTTAAAATAAAATCAAGGGTTTCGCTTTTAACTCAATAAAAACTGGAATATTCTTAAAGAATAATCATTCAATCATTAAGAGCATGTAACGATTTTAAAGGGAGGATATATTTCTAATCATTGCTTTTATTATTTGAAGTCAGAAAACATGAATTTTTCAAATTTTTTACTGATGAAACTGAAACAATGATACTATCAAATATATTTTTAATTATAATTCTCCTGACAAAATAAATTATTAAGTATGAAATAGACTCCATTATGTAAAGAAGTTTATAGGTAAAACATGTTAGCAAAGCACCTTTAAAATAATTTTCTTTGCTTTCGTAATGTTGTATCTAATTTGGCAAAATTACTTTTTGAATTAAAACAGTATTGTCACTAATGTAGACCTTGTTTGACCCCATAGAACTCCAATTTAAAATCCAAGAATAAGGGATTCTATAAAATCTTATTAAGCTTTGCTTCATACTTGTTTGGCTGTATTTCCCGCCTTGTAGACTATCCTTTTTTGTTTACAAGATCGCTAGTTCCACTCGCGGACTGAATACCTGCTTTTTAGAACTTTCAATAGCATAAGAATAGAAATTGTTAATTGAAGTCACGAAAGCGTTTTCCTGTGATACATTATACATTGCACAATTAAATATCAAACACACAATTGTAATGCTTGATTGGATTGGACATTTTTGCTAGTAATACTATACTGTTTTATAAGTAAATATAAAGTAAAGCTATCGTTGTTTTAACTTTGTCAGGTAAATTAGTATAGAACAATCCATTGGGCATTAAATAATCACAGAATTATTGGTAACTGGACAAATTTTATTGATAGTCGTAACTGAATGTAAGCTCTTGTAATGAGTTAGATTCAACTCCACACAACTTATACACTAGTAATTATTGGTTATAGTCCTTGGTTGAAGTAAAATATGTGACGCATACATGATGAGTAATAAATAAACCTATTATCAGTTTCGAGCTATATTACTCAAAACACTCAGCTACATATCACGATCAGCATGAGGACTCTAAATTAAGATTCTACACTACTTTACACCTGTCTCAGATCAACAGTTATTAAACTGACGACACGTGCTGTTTTGGTTACGTTCAGTCTTCTTTTAAAATACTCTTACACTACCAAACATCACATTTCTAAATAAGCAATTGTTAGTATTATAAAACGTATATCTCAAACACCTTAGTCAATGTATATTCACTGTAAAATCATGCGAATTATCACAGTTAGGTTTGTTATTTTGAACTCCGTGTAAGCGTTGAATGTTTAATAAAGACTTTTCCCTCCGTAGTTTTTATAAAATAACCTTTATTCTTTTTTTCCAAATCAACAATCCTAACCAACCAGATGGAATTTGATCAAACTTACAGGTCAAACTTAATAGGTCGTTAAACGTTAGAGATGACTCAGGACAACCGCTTTTAAACATCCTTATAAATAAACTGTCAGCTCAATTGTTTCATGTTAATCGTTCCCCTTTTAAATTTTTAACAATTAGAGATCTGTATTAATGCCTTATTTGGGTTGTTTTGGAATAATGGCTAGCCGTAAAACAACTGAAGGCCAATTTAACTTTTTAACTATACTGTACCCGTTATATCAGACTCCTAGTCTAATAACTGACTCAAGTTTTGTTTATTTATGTGATGATCGCAAATTTACCTGACTTTGCACGCCTTTAAGATGCGTCTTAACGGCCATTTAGTAGTACCGTTCAACACATCCATCTATTTTAGTTTAATAGCTTACCAGTGCTCTAAACCACTTTGCGAATGATTTGCGGTTTATAAAGCTTCATACATTGTTACATATCTGAGGAAATTCTATTTTATGTTGCTGTCAACTCAGCAAAAGCTACTTAGTCCAATGATTTTTTCTAACCTCTTGGTTTACGAGATTTATAATTGTTACCATGCTAAGTTACTCAATGAAAAACAATCATTTCACAAATTTTTCTTTAAGTACACTTTGATAGCACCGGACGTGCACTGAAACATTATATGGATTCAGATAAGTGGTCAAGAGAAAACAAAACATTTTCATCACACCACATAAACATAGATGTAGTGATATGGCATATTTTTGCTACTTGTTGAGTTAACGTTTAAGGTTTTTGTTTTCTTAAAATTAATGCATAATGGAAATAAACCTCCATCAGGTGGCTCAAAAACACATCTAATGTCTAATTCCTAGAGGCAGTACCTGAGCGCTGCATCTAACAATTAACGTCGTTTGAATATATCAAATATTCTTTATTTATTTTATTTAAATGATTTAAATATTTTACACCTACATGATGAGAAATAAAAACCAGAGAAATGCGTTCCGTTTATAATATTAGATGCATAATATAGGCTAACCTGCCATATTTTGTATCCCCGACGAGAAGTTCAGGTGCCCTGTACCACCTGGTGGCGACGTAATCCGTATAGACTTCACCGGGTGCAGCAAGTGTACGTGCGAAACCAAAGTCACATAATTTGACAACACCATTTCGGCTGATAAGAATATTTTCAGGTTTAATATCACGATGAACTATCTACAAGGTGAAATAAAACGATAATACATTATAAAGTTATTAGCACTATATTATTTCATTTCGATTTCTGACCCTATACTAGATTAGCCAAAAAACTAACTTTTAATGAAATATAACATATAAAAACTCTAAATTTTGAGATTTTTTAAAAATTTAAGTAAATGACCGCTGCTTAGTAGCTAGTATAAAATGTTAGGACTCAATCTTGTGCTTACATTTGCATCATATTTCATAATATGAGGTCGCTTTATAATATTACTATATTTTTACGGTACCAGTCTAGCTGAGAGAACTAAAACAAATCTCAAAATAATTAAACTTTACTTTTACGGATACGCTTAAATTTATCGTTAAGATTAAGTGGTGTAAATAGTGTTTCATCATAGAGACAAAAGCGAAGTTTCAAATAATTTTATTATAATGATTTTCATAACTACTCGTTTAACAGATTAGTGTGTCCAGCCAAAACATTGACATAATGTAGATATAAACAATTGTATTTTGAGTCGAAAGGAGTTACCTTTCGGATCATCTTATTGCTGTCATATAAACAACGTAACAGAATCTTGAATATTCTCAGCTGAGTATTAAAATGATAACACAAAGATTTTCATTTGTTGATAACAAGTGGTAAGCTGAATTCTATTAAACTTTCTCCATTATTAGATAGGCTAATGAGTTTCTACGCACTTAATGTTTAAATTTTATCAATAAATACTACACTCAAGGTTGATATTTTTATTTTAGTTGAAAATGACAATGACTGTAATCGCAACCAACCAATTAATAAAGTTTACTTTTGCTGGAACTGTTAACTTCCAGTCGATTAATTTATACTATTTTAAATAGGACTTTTATGTACGACTGGTACATTAGGTGCATGGTGACAAAAATAGTGATGTAGCATCGTAGTAATCTCACATAGATTTATTTAGGGAGAACGAGTTGGAAATAATAGACCAATATCAACATTTATTACTTAGAAATTGACTGTGTTTACGAAAAATAATTTCCACGCTTCCTGATCCAATAATACTGCGGTGCTGGAAAGTAGTTATTTGTTATTACCAATGTCAATAAGTAATATGCTTTAAAAATAAAGAACAGATGCACTTAAAAGAATACTCTCCACTTGGAAAAAATACACGCTAGATTTTTCAAGCGTCTTTTTATCCAATAAGTTAAAACTTACTAATGGATTTAAGCGGAACCTTTTGGTTTGAGATTTTAGTACTATAAGGACACAGCATTTAAAAATTCATTTAACGAAATATGACAACCAATTGGAACCAAAAACACTATTAACTTACATTGTGTAAATGACAGAATTCAACACCCCGAATGACTTGAAACAAAGTGCGTTTAGTTCGCAATTCGTCTATTCCATTAGGATACTTTTCTAAGTCATCCAGTATGGTATTATCAACAAATTCAAAAACCAGATACAGTCGTTTCTTCCGTCTAAATACCTCCAAAAGATTAACCAGATTGTCATGACGCAATTGCTAAAAATATTACTCCTTCATGTAATTTACTTTTAACATTCTTATTTCACGCAGTGCTATTTTCTTAACATGTTTATCATCTTCACTATCTATGAACTTTTTTATAGCCACAATCCGACCAGATTCTTTGTTTTTGCACTTTATAACCATACCATAACTTCCTTCTCCGACGAGACCAAGATTTTCGTATTTTTCCATTTATATTATATTAATAACAAATTGGAACATCATCACGAAATCTACTTAACACTTACAACTTTTTGAGCTAAAAGAAAATTGACCATTTAAACAAATATATTGTATAGATATGATTTTTATGCGACGGTTTGCATAATCTATAACTCTATGTGCATATTGCAGAATTTCATGACAACCATCAAGCTAAAGTATTCAGGTCTATGTTACTTTTTTTTAAAATAACGTTGTTTGAAACGGAATAAATAGACAGGCTCTAGATTGGGACCCACGTAAATATAACGCGTGGTGATAAAAAAGATACTAATGGTTTAAGGTTGCTCTCGAAGGAAGTAACGGTTTTGCACTAAAATGAACAGAATGTTCGCAAGTAAGAAGTCTTCGTCACCTAGTGTTGCATAGATTAATTGTTACCCCGTCCCCCCCCACCTGTGATTTCCCTTTGTATTAAACTACCGTCCTAAGAAAAAAAACTTACATATGTTCATTTAGGCTGATAGCGTGAAGCTGCGTAAAACTATAAGGTGTGACGATGGCACACAAGAACTGCAAAATTTATCCTAATTCTAGAGAAATGGAAGCTAAGGGATATTTTAGATTTTAATATAAAAGAATGTCACACCATAAGGTTTGACAAACTTACTGAGTAATGTTCTATATGCGAGCTCCGTGGCCAAAGCGTAATTTTTAGCCTCATTTAGGGCAACTTAGGCTTGCTGTTGCCTAAAAGCTTAGATATTGGTGTATTGTGTCGTGAAGATGTTCTTACTAATCATTGCGATCTGAGGTAATCCCAGAAAATATGCCTATCAAAGAGTGTCCACATCGATAGGATCATGATTTTTCAATAAAAGTGTGGTAGACGTGGAATTTACTCCAGATAGACGTATTCCGAGCTCTTATGACCGATAATTCTACGAGAAGATTAAGTAGTTGTATCCTTCACCATTCTAAAACGGTGTTTGTTTTGTAACATCTTTTGTAGCGGATATCATACTTGTGTTTCTTTGATGTATTTGTCATATCTTCACATTCTGTCATAATGGCCTTTCACTGAATTTGTTTTAGTATTTTATTGTGGATTGGTTTTTCTCGGTAGTTATGAATACTACAAAGTCAAAATTATGGCTAAACATTAATTTGCAATATCATTGTTGTAAACTGGCATCCAACATGCAAAAATAAAAGTTTTCTGTTTCCGATTTAAGGAGGGCATTCCTTCACACTTTAGAGGAATCAAAGGAATGAAGGCATTCAAATGATAGCTACTGTTAAAAAAGTTGAACATTGGCACCACTTAACGTTGTCCATCTGAATCGAGTTCCATTGTTAGCAGCCATCGATTCTGGAACGATTGAGCGAACGTTCCTGTTACTCTTGAAGTCAGTCTTATTTAGAAGTACATTTTCAACTATTGTGTATAATTGCTGTATTATTCTAGACTATTGCTATCGTTATTGTTATTGTTGCAATAATATGCGTCATATATTTGTATATTCGTATGACATGAATTGGAGTAATTAATCATTTTCTGGAGACTTTCGATTATTCTATTGGGTTGTGGGGATAATAATCAAGATAAGTACTTATTTGATTAGAAGCGCTTGGTCGGTAGAAGAAACGCGATAGTATCCTGAACTTCAGTAACCGCCTAGTTGTAGTAATTCAGTCCGGCTGATATGACAGATTTTTTAGAAGTATATTTAAGTTGGATTGTGACTGACAAGTGGGATCCATGACTCGCGTTCCGTTCTATTTGGGACTTATTAGCTTGATGTAGCTGCATCCCAATGTTGATGTTCACACTGGGATTCGAAATACCGTACTATATAGAGGTAATCCGCTCAGGATGCACATATGACAACAGATGCTGACCAGTTTCAGTCCACTACAAATCAACGGGATGGTACAAGCCTATTGTAAAGTTTCTTTAGTAGTAGTTCGATAAAAACAAAAATATTTCACTACCAATACTCTATTTCAAGAAACGAAATTCTTGAATGCTTATCAAATATATTCGAAATAACTCACATGAAGGCTCTACTTCTCACCACTGGCTACTGTTCTACAACAGTAGTGTTTAGTTGTTGCACAGACTGTTTATACTGTGATATACAGAGATAATGGTATAATAAACAATGTATTAAATTGTTTATTTATGAAGCGTCCATTACAAACTAGACCTTTGGACGACCTTGTGATACAGGAAAATTGCTTGGTAGGTTCATGCGGTCATGTCAAGGGATTGCATCATGACAGAAGATGTAGATATTCAACGTTTCGCGTTGTACGAAGCCACCTCTAAGTGCTGAAAAGAAGGAAGGAAAAAATAGTTGGACTGAACACCAGTATTAGGACAGCTACCCTTTCCTAGGTATTTTAGCTGTCGGAAGAGTATAATTGTTTAAATTGGTGAAGGATTTGGTGTTAACGTTCATTTGGAAATAATTAATTTGTTATCTTTAATAGACTGGTTATCAAGATAGATCGCAAAAATAGTGATCAGACTAGGTTTCTGAGTAAAGTGAGGTTTAATGGATAGTTGATTTTGAGAGGTTGCAGTAGTTATGAAGGGGACTTGATGGTTATTAATTTAATCCACAGTGTGGTACTAGATGTAATAAATGGTTATGCATATGGGTATTTTTTTCTTACCAATCTTAACTTACTAGGAATCGGCATCGTAGTCTTTAGCGTAGAGGTCGGGTTTACCTTGCAGTAGGATTGCTTGATAGATAGGTAGTGGCAATTAGACATCATGTGTGGGTTCGAGTAAAATATATCTAAGCATTTGAAACACCACTGCTGAGTAGTTGCTCTTGTTAGAACCGTAATACGTAGCCGTAAACATTAACAGATTTCGCCCTGCAGATATGGAGAGTTTGAAATTATCTCGGTATACAGTGCTCGTGACAGATTCCTTAGGTTATATTGGAGTGCGATCTTCCTGAGGGGAGAAGAGGTTGAGAACGTGAGAGCGTGAATCATTTTATGAAAAAAATAAAGTTGACTTTAGACGGTGTCTCCATAGTGGTTTTACAGAAAGCAACCTACATTTTTCCGTAAAAGTTATGTTGCATTTATGCTCCAATATTCTTTGGGTTGAAGTTCTCTGATGATTTTAATTCGTTTGGTATCTGTGTAATTCCTACTGGAGAAGACAAGCGGGAAGTATTCTAGGGTAGGACGTATACACATTCTGTATATTGTAGGCTTGTCTTCCCTGGTGCAAAAAGTTTGAAGAATATAGCCAATTCGTCATCTTGACTTGGATATGATTGACGATATATGCTTAGTGAACTCAAGGCTCTTGTTGTAGCATATACCCAGGTCATATATGAAGCTCAGTGTTTGGATTTTATATTCGTTCAAATATACTTCTTGTTAAACATCATATTTTCCGATTTGCGTAGTCTCACACTTGCTGCGGTTGAATGGTAGTTCCCATTTTTTGGCACTAAATCGATGGGTGTAATAAATTTTTTCATTGAACTCTCAAGTTTGTTTTTCATCAAGTTTGTCTAACTACGCCACAGTAGGGGATGACATTCTAAGACTCTAGCGGTAGACCATTTCAAGTATGCTTAGGATGAACCTTAGTTAGTTACAATCAGATCTGTAGTAAACTCGTATAATCCAATAAGTCTAGTAATATATATTTAACACAGTAGTATTATGAATAGTATATAAGCCGGACATTGCCTCAGGTCTTAAGTGGATTTGTAGACTTTATACTTAGGCCTTTTTTTATAACTACATGCTGGAAGCTTTTAGGTGTATTTATGATAGTTAGTTGGTCCGTAAAATACTTACATTCGGTAGAAGAAATTTTTTATTTACGATATACTAGGACTATTGTTCTTAATATACCTGGCGGAAACTACAAGTTTTTGCGACAATGAATAATCTTCTTCATGAAATGAGTTAGGTGAGCGACGTAAGACGCCAGCTAAATTATTGAAATGCAATTTTCGTACAACATGAAATCAAGTTTTCCGTTGCGATGAATTCGTCACCTTCCCTTATTATATTAATTTGTATGATAAGGGAATATGATATTTATATGAGAGAAGTGAACAATATTTTTCGAAGTTTGATCAACCAAGAAGCATCAAATTTGTTCCAAATATGAATACTTCTTTTAACATTTCGCCTCCTTACGTATGTACTTGAAGGGCATGATACTTCGGGGTAATTTAGTTCCGCACGTTAGTGATATTCAGTTTATTCTCATATACCTGAAGAAATCGACTGGAGTTAATTGTGTGTTTCAGCAAAAAGTATAAAGTAGAGTTTCGTTCTGTAAGGTTGTTATGATTTTCTTTTCATATACAAGCGCTTGATGCGCTACCGTTTTATATTTTAGAATGTTATTGAAAGTTATCAATGTTTATCGTCATCAACGAAGAACTTGTTGTTATCCGATTGTATTTTTACTTATGTATACTGTAGTCGAGGTGACTGTAAATAATTTTCCACACATAAACCTCATTATCCTAATTTCTATTTGCAGTAACCAATGTAACTCCGAGCAAAATAATTTTTGGCAGTTTTATGCTCAATTCATGACTGAACTTCATTCGAAGGTTACTCTCCTTTGTCACTTTTCACGATTCTGTGCTGGTTCGACGTACGTTGTGCTTGAATACAGTTCTTGTGAATTCATCGTTATAAACCTTAAATATATACACTTACACGATTGTTTTGATTGTGTATTTATCAAGTGCATGTACGATGATTTATAGACAATTTGGGACGTAGTGCTATTGCAATTCAGTATTAACAACCATCAACTACTCATGTTCCAAACAGTCAATCTAATGTGTAGCCAAAAATAAATCATATATTCCTTATCTGAAATCATGACGTTAACTGTGGTCAGTCATCGACACCTAACGCTCAAGTAGTTACATTTTTATCATTGGCATTAAGGTGTTTTGGTGGATAGATTCCCACAGAGGTGATTAAGTGAATAAGGTGCACTCAAGTGAGTAATGAAGTTATTTAACTATTCATTTCAAATCAAATATTCAACAAATAAGTAACATATATCTATCCACTAAGAAGAATTTGTTGAGCAACCAAAGAATAGGATATTTTAAGGCCAGAAAACTAATGACTCACAACGCATAAATATTTGACCATATTTTAGAAAATAATTGAATAGTTCCCACACAAACAGTAACGAAATGTGTTTAAAATGCTTACAATCTATTAATCCTACAAACGTAACATATAAACGTTAGCAGTGTGAGATGAGGGCGACCAATCAAAAACCTGTTGGGAGTGAAACACCATGTCTGTAATCAGTCATTAAGATGCTATAAGTAGTTCATTTAACTACTTACTGGTGTATATTTTGTAACCTTTATCCAGAAATAGACACTTGTAGATGCCAACTCAGGCAACGTTTTTCCATCTTCTGATGTGGCCTTTATTAAGACAGAAGTTACAGGAATCGGTAATATCCAGTAGTCCCTTAAATTGCATCCTACACTACTAGACCATCATTTGCATATAACAACCTCCACAGACAGCATATACACACTTCGAATTCCAACAAATGCCAAACAAGTTAATATGCAACTACAATTGGACAGGAGCAAATAACTATACTTAGTTGAAGTATGTCGAGAATATACTAAGCAGTAGTTGAAATTTTCAGTTGGCGATAGCTAATAGTTACTTTCATAGTAACCAAACATTGAAGACTTCAATACAAACTTTGTAATGAAGTTTTACGAGATGAGGCAAACTTGAATAAAGTCATTGACTATAGAAGCTAATCAATCAATCTTTGTCATCCTACGTGGAGCATAGGCCACTGGTCAGCATTCTCCAACCAACTCTGTCCAGGGTTTTCCTTTCCAGCTCTTCGCAAGAACTGTTCATTCTCTTCATGTCTGCCTCTAATTCACGACGTAATGTGTTCTTGGGTCTTCCTCTTTTCCTTTGGCCTTCAGGATTCCAAGTTAATGCTTGTCTTGTGATAGTTCGATGATTTCCTCAATGTGTCCTATCCACCTCTAGTATCTTTTCCTAGTTTCTTCCGCGGCTACAAGTTGATTTGTTCTCTGCCACAGAAGGTTGTTGTTGATGGTATCTGGACAACGGATCCGAAGTATATTATGCAGACAGTCGTCTATAAATACTAGTATCTTTTGGATGATGCTTTTCGTAGTTCTCCAAGTTTCAGCTCCATACAATAGAACTGTCTTCACATTTGTATTGAAAATTTTCACTTTGATGTTGACTGACAATCGGTTTGAGTTCAAGATGTTTTTCAGTTGTAGAAATGCTGTTCCATTTTATTGACTGCCCAACAATTAACCGTAAGTTAGCAATGTGGTCGATACACAATAAGTCTTTACGGAATTTGGCCAGTTTATTTTGAAGTTGGGCAATGACTGGGCCTTTTATTTAATTTTATAACACTCCGTTGAAGACTTTTCCTGGTATTGAAGGTAAAGTAATGTCACTGTAGTTCTCACAATTTCTAAGATCTTTTATCTTTGGTATCTTGACGAGGTATCTTTCATTCCAGTCTGCTGTTCTTTCTCAAATCTTTATGAAGAGAAATAGGAGTATCTTCGTAGTTGTTTCCATATATGTCTTCAGTGTCTCAGCTGGTATGTTGTGTGGCCCTGCTGACTTACCTTTCGTGATTTGTCGGATGGCCGTTTTGATTTCTTAGATTGTTGATGGGTCAGTGTTTGAAGGGAGATGTGTAACTAATTTTTCTATGACTGGTTGATTCAGTGGGGCTGGTATATTTAACAGCACTTTGAAGTGTTCTACCCACCAGTTTTGTTGTCCATGCGCTTCAGTGATTGGTATGTCAGCCTTGTTCTTGGTTGACCATTCTGGCTAGCTTCTTCGTTGTATCGTACAGAAGCCTCATGTTTTCCTTCCTTGAAGCTTATTCCGCCGTCATTGCTAGGTCCTCAACATATTTCCGTTTATCCGACCTAATGCTCCTATTCACTTACTTGTTGAGTTCTGCGTACTCGGCGTGTGCCTTGGCTTTTGCTGTTATTGTATGGCTGTTATTAATCGCTAACATTTTTATTCCTCTTTTTTAGATCTTATCCAGAGTACTAACAGAAATCCATTCTTTATGATGTCGTTCCTTGAAACTTAAAACCTCCTGAAATGTTGAAGTTATTTTTTCTTTAATCTTTTCCAGTTGTCCTCCATATTAGTCCCATCTTCTTCTAGTAAATCGTGAAATGCTTAGAACTTATTGTATCCTAAATTTGTTGCGTTTGTTAGCATTGCGGAGAAGGTTTGTGTTAAACTTTTGTAATACTGTTGCACCGGTTATCCAGTGCTTCATTAGCTTAGATTTCATTTCAGCCACTACCAGATGGTGATCTGAAGCTATGTCAGCTCTCCTTGCTCTTACGTCTTCCATGGTCCTTTTAAACTTCTTATTGATGCAGATGTGGTTCTCCGTAATGTGATTCGGTGTAACGCATGTAGTTTTGTGTATACGTCTGTGAGAGAATATAGTGCCATCTATAATCATATTACTCAAGATAAGTAGGTTTGCGAACCTCTCATCGTTTTTGTTCCTTTCTCCCATTTAATGTCGTCTTATGATGTCCTCATATCCGTTGTTGTCCATCCCAACCTTGGCGTTGAAGTTTCCCACCAGAATGGTTAGGTCCTTGGCTGAGCATTTATCGATGGTTGACTGTAGCCTCGTACATAACAGGTCTTTGTCGTGTATGTGGCTGTCATTGGTGGAAGCATAGCATTAGATGACATTAATTGTAATCCCCTCCTTCTTCATTTTGAAGGATTGTTTGATGATCATAGGTCCATGTGATTTTCATCCTATAAGGGCCTTCGGAGCTTCTTGAGATAACTTTAGTGCCACTCCTTGTGTGTGCGAAGTGTTTTTCTTTTTGTGACCAGGGTATAAAAGCACTTCTCCTGAGGATAATCGTTGCTAACCAACTTGTAACCAACGAGTTCTGCTTATTCTAAGTATCTTCAGGTTGTACCTTTTCGTTTCTTCGGCAATTTGTATGCTTCTTCCTGTCTCCCATATCCTGCGGACATTGTATATACCTACATTAATGGTTGCTCTGGTTGTTAGAAGCGACATCGGCTTCGTGACTTCCGAAGAAACTCGACTTTCACCATGAGGCGTCAGAACAGACCTTTCAACTCCCAGGACAGGGTTAAAGTTTTTAAAGGTTTTTACTGGTTAGCGTCTTTCAGCAAGGTTTTTGTTTTATTGGAGAGTTCGCTAACCCTATGCCCAACCCTCTTTTATTTAAGCCTGGGACCGGCAGTAACCCTAGAGGGACTCCAGGTGGAGTTGTGGTTTCAGTTATCTATTACTAACAAATGAAACAACTGGTAACTAGTGAAATTAAACAATTATTGGTGCTCACGTCCTTCTGTTAGTGTTATACATAGATTCAATACACTCTACTCTCGGAAAACGTTCATACCGCTATATCTGATGATAGGTACTAACTGCTACATTGTTTACTTGATATTCCAACTCACCATAATTTTCATATACTTTTTCAAGCCCCATTAGTTGTTTAATACTGCACCTAAGGCACCGAATCCTAATTAGCAAAATGTTGATTTCGCATATTTTCTAGAAATCCCCAACCTCAACTATTAATGGACTTCGAGGACTTGTGGACCTTATTTGATACTGTAGACAGCAACAACGTATGCTCATTTCCTTATGTTTTTCACAAAGCCCACAAGCAGCGAGCTTCTAAAAGCTCTTCAGATCAACTCTATTTAAATCTAGATATATAGAAATTTCAAGCCAGCAGCTGATGTCATCAACGACATTAGTATTGGCTGTAAAGCAGACACTTTAAATTTGGGGATTCTAAACTGTTTCCGAAAATTGGAGGGGTCACTTCAAACAAACAGCATGATTTTTATAATTGGGAATGCATTAAAATGGCAAAACGTTCACAGTGACCTTAAATTTACATCGTTTATTTCATTCATTCACACTTTATATAGCAACAGAACGTACCATTAGCACGTAAAACGTTAGATAGATGATTACGTAACACTGGAAAGCAAACAAGAACGTTCAGTGAAAGAGGTATATACCTCGAAATGGCTCACAATATGCCAGAACATCTAGAGCCCGCTATTACGGTAAGCTTTTGCTCGGCTAACATTATGATTAGGTGATAATCAAATGATAGTTAACCATAATCTCAGGCTATACCACCTTCCATACTGAAATGAGGAATTTGCCGTCATTAAGCTTCAAATTAGAGTACGAGTAAGTGACTGACTGCATGAAGCTTAAATGTCAATTATTCGCCGTCAACGTAGCTATTCGGTATAGTTTAAAACTAAAAAAAAGGAATTACTCCCGGCAATTCATGTAGTTTGTTGACCATAGTCGAAGTGCGTCTAAACAGGGTTTGACCCATGAACTAGGCAGTGCTATTTGACGTTATAAAAAGATTGAAATTTTGTAAGCAGGTGGCATCATCATTTCAGTATACAAGCGCCCACTCACCACTATTGTTGGTTTTCCAAGAGTGTTGGTACAGTTTGTAAAGCAGAATCTCAGCGAGCTAGTGAAAGGTACTAGTAGGTCAAAAATCAAACTCGATAACTTTTTCCAAAGTCACCGGTTATTCAAGCACCTGTTGCAGAAGAACTGAAGGAAGAACAGAAGAAAAGGAAGTAACTTACTGTTTCATTATGTGAATGAATAGCTATCTGTGGTTGAATCGCATCACTAGACATAAGGAAAACCAAGTACAGTAAAAACAAAAAATATCAATCGAATTACTTTTCACACTTTTGAATGCTAACCAACAACCACTAAAGCAAATATAGTTCAGAATGTTACTACATGCACTGTTTTTGTTAATTCACTTTATTTCACACACAATGCAAAATCCTTAAGACACGTTGCTGGTTATTTGTATTGAGGTTATCTCTGACTTCCTACAGTAAATTACGTGGTCGCGTTATCTTATTAAAGTCTTGTAGAGCCTTTATGCAAGAAGACTTATAATTTTATACCTTAATCACAATAAAAATTTTACTCCAGAGATGATTGAATGTTACATAGCAAGGAAAACATAAAGACAGAATACCCCTCCTTAATTTAGCTCGTCAAGGTCGTTGAAACACAAAGAGTGGTTAAATTGGTTTTATCTAGACTGTAGTTTGAAATGTCCATTGATCCTCAGGGCAATGAAGTCGGGTAGGGGTTATAGTTTCATTTTATTTTTTGTTCACCAGAAAACTGTTTGTGGGGGGCCTGCATCAGTCGACAACCAACGGTATTATTTGTGGTATTTTAATTTGTGCCTATAGATTCCCTTAAACTCTACTTTTCGAAATTCGGCGATATTGAAGAGTCAACAGTAATGATGGATAATAGAACAGGTCGTTCAAGGGGGTTTGGTTATGTTAAGTTCAAGAATGA
This sequence comes from Schistosoma japonicum, assembly GCA_025215515.1. Lineage (NCBI taxonomy): Eukaryota > Metazoa > Platyhelminthes > Trematoda > Strigeidida > Schistosomatidae > Schistosoma > Schistosoma japonicum. The sequence goes on along the minus strand of CM046069.1, from coordinate 36,970,095 downwards.
CGAATCTGTCGATTGGGTACTGCGACAAAAAACCCACTTAATTGACCTCAAAGAAGTCGATCCTAAACGATGCAATGTTAACATGAAAGGAAAAGTAACGAAAGGCATCAGATTTTATTTAAAATTTAGAATCGTCGTAGCCTTAAGGTGTTTGTTGGGGGCATCGCCTTTGATCACGATGAGAATATAATTAGAAACTTCTTTTCCAGCTATGGAAGGGTTTGTTTATTTATACTTAGTCTATTTTTTACAGGTTACCGATGTCAACTTACTAGCAGGTCAAACCAAACCGCGTCATAGAGGTAGGATATTGAATCTACCAATGAATGGCTCTTAGGTTTTGCATTTGTTGGATTTGAGGATGAAGAGGTGGTTAGGAATCTCATCAAATTGCATTACTTAAACCTAAATGGAAAACAAGTGAGTTGGAGGATTTGAACTTATCGGTGTTTCAGGTTGAAATCAAAGCAATGAAGCCACCAAATACCCAGAAATCCGATTATCAAGTCACGTCAAATGCGATACTGTCTGTTCAGGGAAACGGTCGTCCTGTTCGTGGTAGTCAAAAAAAGCAATATAGCACTCCTCAATCTAATGGTTCCTGTAAGTCTCTACTCACACTTTTAACTGCACTCAATAGGTTAATACTGGTTTGTGACGACTTCGTTTCTATCTCTTGAGTTAATTTTAACGGAACATAAACGTTTACTTGCTTTTATGTTAGTTGACTTTTCATTCCACTTCTTAAGGGTAGCAGACCTCAGTTCATGTACTTCTATATATTTAAACGTTGTTGTAGTTGGTCCTCGGTGTAACTTATCTCCTAAATATGCTTTCAGAATAACGAAAATCTGTACCATATAACATATTCTCAGGCTGCGTTCTTATATTTTCATGCGACGACCATGGATGGTTTCGTGATTTGCTTTGGAGATGGCTACACATCATTGATTCTTTTGATCTTTCTTTATTTACATTGGTCCTATTGCCTATGTCGTATTGTAGCTGTATATGCAACTAACTAGGCCTTAGTTTTTCGCAACACGTTCACACTTTTTTATTATAGATTTTAGTAAAAAAATCGAAATTAATATATATTTAGAGTTTTTAAATTGTTGATCTAAAGAAGTTGATAATCTTAACCATGCCGTTTTGCAACTAGTTAATAGGTACCAAAATTATGTACTAAAACCTGCAAAGTAAAAGTCATACTTTTGTATAAAGCATTCAGACGCTATAGGAATATAGCCCTCAGTAGTTAGATCATTTTTATTTTTTCATTACTCTTTAAGCAATGCAGAAAGTAATAAACTTTGTCTTCTTGAACCGTATTCTTTATCTTTAGTCATCCTCATCACTATTGCTATTGCATTATTCCAATTCCCGTGTTTTTCGTTTCGCTAATCTTATCTCGGGATGATGTGTTTGAGTGATATGAACTAACGCTAATATGTACCAAGATCTACATTGATTATAGTTTACTAGCTTGATATCCTAGAAATGTTAAATACCTTCCAACAACAAGTTATCTGTTGACCAACTTCCTTTCAAGGTCCTAGACTTCAAATTTAGTTTCATTAGTTTCTCTAGTTCAAGTATATGATACAGTGGACAATATGGATGCAACTAGATGACTTGGACTTTGCAGGTGACCTAGGTCTTCTATCCCATACATAGCAATAAATGCATGTGATGACGGACAGTATAGCGGCAGTCTCGGCAGTAGTAGATCACAACATACACAAAGGAAAAAACGAAATCCTTCAAAGAATCTCCAGAAGATGTGGAAACTTTTACATACGTGGACAGCATCATCGATAAACAAGGAGGTTCTGATGAAAATGTGAAAGTGCGGATCGGAAAGGCAAGAGCAGCATTTCTACAACTGAAAAACATCTTGAACTCAAACCAATTGTCAGTCAACATCAAAGTGAAAATTTTCAATACAAATGTGAAGACAGTTCTATTGTATGGAGCTGAAACTTGGAGAACTACGAAAAGCATCATCCAAAAGATACTAGTATTTATAGACGACTGTCTGCATAATATACTTCGGATCCGTTGTCCAGATACCATCAACAACAACCTTCTGTGGCAGAGAACAAATCAACTTGTAGCCGCGGAAGAAACTAGGAAAAGATACTAGAGGTGGATAGGACACATTGGAGAAATCGTCGAACTATCACAAGACAAGCATTAACTTGGAATCCTGAAGGCCAAAGGAAAAGAGGAAGACCCAAGAACACATTACGTCGTGAATTAGAGGCAGACATGAAGAGAATGAACAGTTCTTGCGAAGAGCTGGAAAGGAAAACCCTGGACAGAGTTGGTTGGAGAATGCTGACCAGTGGCCTATGCTCCACGTAGGATGACAAAGATTGATTGATTAGCTTCTATAGTCAATGACTTTATTCAAGTTTGCCTCATCTCGTAAAACTTCATTACAAAGTTTGTATTGAAGTCTTCAATGTTTGGTTACTATGAAAGTAACTATTAGCTATCGCCAACTGAAAATTTCAACTACTGCTTAGTATATTCTCGACATACTTCAACTAAGTATAGTTATTTGCTCCTGTCCAATTGTAGTTGCATATTAACTTGTTTGGCATTTGTTGGAATTCGAAGTGTGTATATGCTGTCTGTGGAGGTTGTTATATGCAAATGATGGTCTAGTAGTGTAGGATGCAATTTAAGGGACTACTGGATATTACCGATTCCTGTAACTTCTGTCTTAATAAAGGCCACATCAGAAGATGGAAAAACGTTGCCTGAGTTGGCATCTACAAGTGTCTATTTCTGGATAAAGGTTACAAAATATACACCAGTAAGTAGTTAAATGAACTACTTATAGCATCTTAATGACTGATTACAGACATGGTGTTTCACTCCCAACAGGTTTTTGATTGGTCGCCCTCATCTCACACTGCTAACGTTTATATGTTACGTTTGTAGGATTAATAGATTGTAAGCATTTTAAACACATTTCGTTCCTGTTTGTGTGGGAACTATTCAATTATTTTCTAAAATATGGTCAAATATTTATGCGTTGTGAGTCATTAGTTTTCTGGCCTTAAAATATCCTATTCTTTGGTTGCACAACAAATCCTTCTTAGGGGATCGTCTCTGTGGTGAGTTGAACTTACTCTTAGACATATTCTGTGTTATTTATTTTAGGTGCAACCTGGAGTCACTGGCCTGGTAATTGGGGTTCTCATGGTCAGCCCCAAGCTTGGCCTACTTTAGGCTGGACTAATGCTAATGCTCCACATAATGGTCAAACTGGGGTTGGTCCTGGCCCGCCTTTACAAAATATTGGTGCCGCATTGGGGAACTGGTCTGATCATTCTATCAATTCTACGAATGGTTGGATGTCTGCAGCTTGGGGTCATCAAATTCCAGCACCTCCAACAGCAAACCGTAGTAAGCTTTGAGTGATTTCTTTGGCTAGTCTAGAGTCATTACTTATCTCAGCTATGTTATAAATTTATCAGGAAAACATGTATTGTTGTAGATGTATATTTATCTTGACCTACCTATTAATTGATGAAATTAGTGTCTAGGTTTAAAGATTGTCTTAAGATTGTTTGATTTCTCTATTATTCAACTAGTCTTGTCCATCTACATCTAACCTAAATCTAAATGTTACAAAAGACCAATGGATCTCTGAAGCTTCTAGTAAATTGTTGGAGGCTCGAAAACTCAAGCGATGGAAGCGGCGGCAGTAGGCAGTACTGGATAACTGTTCCGACTCATTAAGGATACCGGTATTAAAGTCAGCTGTTAGTGAGGCTATTTCCAGAAAAGATGTGTCTGTTATCCACTTACTCTGGAAGATTAGACCGATAGGCGGTGCACTTTTGGGAACTGTTCGTCTGGTCCCTAGCTACTCTCCACTTGTTGACTATCCCCAAACTACCTGGGTGGTAAATTGACACGTGCCCCCAACTCTTAGTGAAGTTGAAAGGGCTATTAGTAATTTGAAGCGAGGTAAAGTAACAGAACCTGATAGGTTATTTACAAATATCTGTAAGGATGGTGATCCACTTTTAGTAGGTAAATTGACAATATATTGACCAAAATCTGGAACTGAACGTCAGTCCATCTGATTGGTTTCGATCGCTGATCATTCCAGTTTACAATAAGGGACAGAAATTCCCTTGTAATAATCACAGAAGATTCAGTTTAACTAACATAGTATCTAGATTATTATCTTCTACAATCAGTCGACATTTATTGGACACCAAGGAACTACAAACTCGGGAAATGCAGACTGGTTTTAGACCTAGGAGAGGATGCATTAATCAAATATTCACTCCACATCAGATTCTATATTGAAGTGTCACGAAAATTGTCAGTGTCATGTGGGGTTTGTCAGAGTTGCTCCTTATCTCCCTTTCTGTTTAATTTCGTCACAGGTATTCCCGTAGAAATCTTACTCTCTTCATTTTACGCTTCAGAAATTAATCTCCTTTCTATTCGTCGACTTAATATGCAAAGACAATGTATTCCGACTCATTTTTCTGAACACCTTTAGTAACAATACAAGCCTATTTAAAATTCATTTTTTTCCATGCAAATGCAAAATGTTACTCCGAAACTGATCTTCATCATCATCTAGATTGGTCATAGGGAGTCAGTCATCCTGAATGGCAAATCGAATTAACTCCTCCTAGTCTTTATGAAGTTGAGAAGGCTATAGGAAATCTGAAGCGAGGTAGAGCAGCAGGTCCTGATAGGCTTACCCCTGAAATGTTTAAGGATGGTGGTCCAGTTTTAGCAGCTAGATTGACTGAAATCTTAGTTAGAATCTGGGAACTGGGCGTAATACCATCTGACTGGTCTCAATCCCTGATTGTCCCAATTTATAAGAAAGGACAAAAGTCTTCTTGTGACAATCACAGGGGAATCAGTCTGACTAATATAGTTTCTAAATTGTTAGCCTCGATTATACTTAGACGCCTAACTAGAGCTCGTGAAGAGCAGACTAGAGAAAACCAGGCTGGATTCAGACCTGGACGTGGCTGTATAGACCACATCTTCACACTGCGACAGGTCCTGGAACACAGACACACATTTAGACGTCCTACAATAGTTGTCTTCCTGGACCTAAAGACGGCATTCGACTCTGTTGATCGTGAGGTTCTGTGGCAGTGTCTGTCATTGAAAGGTGTACCAAAGAAGTACATTAACCTTATACAAGCTCTCTACTCTAAAACTACAGGTCGAGTGAGAGCTTATGGCGAACTGTCATCGGAATTCCTCACTTCAAGTGGTGTCCGTCAGGGATGTCCACTTTCCCCATTCTTGTTTAATTTTGTCATAGACATGCTCCTAGATATAACCATGTCTTCGTCTGACTTTTCAGGAGTTGACTTTCTACCAGGAGCCTCGCTTACTGACTTAGTATGCTGATGACATAGTCCTATTTGGTGAAGACGCTGACGAAATGCAGAGTCTTCTGACTACCCTGAGCAACAATGCAAGCATGTTCGGGATGCGGTTTTCCCCCTCGAAATGCAAAATGTTGCTTCAGGATTGGGTTGCATCGGCACCTGAACTAGTGATAGGGAGTGAAGTAGTCGAGCATGTAGACCGCTTCACGTATCTGGGGAGTCTCATCAGTGCTGATGGCCTGGTGACTGACGAAATCTCAGCACGGATACAGAAAGCTCGATTGGCTTTTGCCAAGTTGCGTCACTTATGGCGCAGGCGAGATATCCGCTTGCTAACCAAAGGACGAGTGTACCGTGCAGCAGTTCGCTCTGTCCTACTATACGGTAGCGAAACATGGCCGTTAAGAGTAGAGGACATTCGTAGGTTACTGGTCTTCGATCATAGGTGTCTCCGAAACATTGCTCGAGTATCGTGGGACAACCGAGTGAGCAATGCTGTCGTTAGGAAACGGGTTCTAGGAAAGGATGGCAAATCAATAGATGAGGTATTGAAACTTCAGCAGTTGAGGTGATTGGGACATGTGTTACGCATGTCTAACTTCCAACTGCCTCGACGAGCTATGTTTTGTGGCGTAGGAATAGGTTGGAAGAAAGCTAGAGGCGGCCAAACCAAAACATGGCAGAAATCTATGGAGTCACTGACAAGCAGACTAAGTCATGTTGGTAGATGTAGGCTGCGTGGTTGGGGTGCGCGAGACGAAAGTCACCAATGGTTAGAGACCTTGAACGACATGGCTCAGAATCGTTTGCAATGGCGCAGGTGCATCCACTCTTTGTGTTCTCTCAAAATCTAACCTTCTGAATCCTCTATCTTTCTCCTTTCAAATTTATCTCACTGAATTATACTTTTCGAATCATATCTTCGCTCCCTAATTTTCTGCATTACTGCTAATACTTCTACTATCGCTATTACTCTTGGATTTGAACTGACAGTTGCGTCTCAGTGCTGATGTGGTATGGCGACCTGAACTGATGTACGTACGTACGAAGTTCTGCGTTGTATCTGTCTGTCATAGGGAGTGGAGTAGTTAAATGCATTGACCACTTCACTTATCTCGGAAGTGTCATCACTCCTGTTGGTCCGTGTCTGACAAAATTTCTGCACGGGTTCAGAAAGCTCGTTTGGCTTTTACCAACTTGCATCATTTGTGATGTAGGCAAGGTATCTGTCTCTCCACGAAAGACCAAGTGTACTGTGCAGTAGTCTGCTCCATTTTAACCTATGGGTGAGAAATATAGGCCATGAAAATGGAAGATATACGTAGGCCCCAGGTCTTTGGTCGTAGAAATCTTAGTAGTATCACCCATATATCATGGAATAACGGGATAAGTGATATTGATGTTCGACATAGATTATTAGGAAAACATCAGTCAAAGAGGCCAAAAACTTCGTCGACTGAGATAATTAGGATATGTGTTGCGTAGACCCGGCTAGTTCTTACCTCACCGCGCGAGATTAACTGGGACAAGTAAGATGGAAGAAGAGTAGCGGCGGCCAGACTAAAACATACCAACAGTTCGTGAAGTCTTTGCCTGCTGATCTGAGCCACGTTGGTAGATGCAGACTACTTAGTTGGGGTCATCGTGTTAGTCGCAGTCAGTGACAGTAGATTCTGACTGAAATGACTCAAAATCGGTCACAGTGGCGCAAGTGTATTTGGTCTCTATCTTCCTCTAGATCTTAAGTTATATTATTATTCCATACTCACCCCTACTTTATTTTTTTTTGTGCCCCGTTATCGTGTTATTCTTGTAAATCTGATCTCGTCGCGCTAATTTAGTATGGCAACTTGAATCTATAAGCATATGTCAGGTTCTGCATCGTTAATGACTGACTATTCCAATGGCTGTTTCTTCTAATTTCATTTGATTGCATTATTAATTAACGGATTTACCGAGCTAATCAGTTCATTCACATATTGACAATATCGAGTAAATAGTGAGGAAATCCTGCTGTTTTTCTCTCGATATTCTCATATGGTTGTGCATTAATTGCATCTACCAAGGCGAAATTTTTTACAATAATGTAGTATTTTTCAGGCTAAATGAGTAAGTCTAAAACTCTGAAACAATTCCTTAAACCATCAGCTTTTATCATGGAGTCTATACGTGGTCCGAGCCTTCACTGTTAAGTCTAGAGGAAATATTGTTTTCATTTTAGATTTATGTGCTTAGTAGAAATTCATGTACTGGACTTTGAACCACTCTAGGTGTAAGGGCTAGTGATGATTCTCGGTTGCCCAAACCAAAGTAGGTGGGACAGAGTTTAAACCTATATCTAGTTACTGAAAATGTAGAACTGTAACCACTTAGATAAGTGCTGTAGGTTCATTTTTGATGTTGGGTCCCGAGATCAGATATTGACTGAAAACTTGAATATCAGTTTAGGTTTCTGCACAAAGAAAAGTTGGTTGAATTATTAATGGAGATATGCTTGAAGATACTGTCTGGTATTAATCGCGTCTTTATTGTCAGCACCAATCAGTTTACGAGACAGTTATTATCTAAGTGCACAGTGGTATTCTATTTGTTACGTTAATTTTTATATAAATTGGTCATTTTGCATTAAGTTACGGAAACCGTGGACGTGTGTAAAATCACCTCTTATAAGTGCGTACTAAAGTGTGTTAAACAGATTTTGAATTTCAGCTATTAACTGTTTTTTTTAATAAACTGCTTTATTTCACAAGGTTGCTTACAACCTCCGCCTACACCAATATATTGTAGTACGAATGCAATGAAGGATAAATTCTGCCATCAGTTAGATGGTCTCGAGAAAGCCCGCACGACAACTATTGTACTACTATCTGTACTATCTGCAGTACTATTTGTATACGGGTCAGGTGTCGAGGCGCAGAGGAGAGTCGTTTGGGTAATCATTTTTCCCCATGAACCATTAAGAGCATTCGGTTTTCTACCAGTTTGTGGATGTATTGATCACCTCCTCACTCTCCGCCAGATGATAGGGCAGTGTTAAATTCTGTAGGCCAACAATCATTGTTCCTTGACATCATGATCACCTTCGATTTTTCGGACAGGATTGTGCTATGGGGTCGATTATCGGAGAAGCGTGTGCTTGAGAGGTTTATTAACACCTTAAAGAATTTGTACAGAAACACTTTAGATGGGATAAGAGTGTACAACCACATTTCTCCATTGTTCCATTCCAGCAGTGGGGTTAGGTAGAGCTACCTATTCTCACAATCGCTCTTCAACTTTCCCATCGATCACATTTTGGAGACAACTCTGAAGGAAGTGCGTGATAGTGGTATAGATCTGCTACTTGAAGAAAAACATTATGCAATAACACAATTCTTATAAATAGCATACAATCAATTGGCAACTGATGTCCGTGGATACAACATGTTATTTGTATCGTCTAAGTACAAAGTACTTATGCAAGACTAGCAAGAATATGTGTCTGCTGTCGCTTTTGTGGTGGACCGTTAAAGATAGCTGAGAAATTCATATATCTAGGTAGTTGCGTAAAGGCTGACTGCGGTGTGACAGATGAGGCCACTTTATTTATAACGAAAACCGAATAGAATTATGCCGATTTGGATCATCTTTAGCATTGTCTGACTGTAGGAGGCCAGGCTTACAACGCGTCAGTGAAAGCTATGGTCAGTACTTGTAAAACCTGGTCCCTAAGCTGAGGGTGTTCGGCGATTGTTTTCTCTGAAGGATTGCTAACATTCGGTGGCAATATCCTGTAATAATAACTTAATTATTGTCAGTGTCTTGAAACACCGACTTCGATGGATTAGTCTTGTTTTATGAATATCATTCCAGAAGCTTCCAAGTAGTAGTAGTAGTACATTATTCAAAAACACAGACTAGTTTGAAACGCGGAGAAGTGGCGAGTTCATAACACGGGTCTGTGGTATGAAAAGAAACTGTATAGGACTGGCTTCTGTCTATCCATCCCGGCTTACTAGTCAGTGTTCTAAATATGGTTTAATTCAGTGGTTTGAAACATCAGATATGACCCAGAATACATACCAGTGGCAGTTTTTTTATCAAACTCATTCGCAAGGTGTGATTTTCTCAGTGGAATGAAGTTTTCGATCGCATTACTGTCTTAACTGTATCTTTTACTTTGTAGTTTCTTTGTTGTCGTACTAAATCTTACCTTTTCGGCAGTGACCACCTCTCATTTCCTCAAAAATATTATGTTTTTGATTGTGTAGCGCATCCTTCCTTGGTGCCCATCTATACCAAATTTATCGTGTTTAAATAAATGAGTAATATGTTTCTGCCTTACATTTCGTATTTTATTGAGTTGATGTAATGTTGAGTAAATAAGTGCATGTTCTTTTGTTTGTTTTGAGCCATAATATAAGGATTAGGGTTACTATTTATCTGCAGTAATGAAATAAGTTGGTAAGCATATCATTAAATGTTTTGCACTGACAATTGTGCCACTGCTGTAACCACTTTATTGACATTTATAGCGTCCATTTCATTTCATAGTTAACACGTTAAATGAAGATTCATTATACAATCAGCAATCTGTACACAAGTCTCAGTCCGGCTGGGATTCACTTTGTTTAGCTCCACTTGGAACTGTACCTGGTTCTATGCATAATTCTCTCGATCCATTGGTCAACTCTATCGACTCATGGAATCACTCAGCTGCCGCTGGCCTTTGTCAATTAGCTCCACCTTCTTTGAGTTCAAGTTTGGCTTTATGTGCTCCATCAGTTGTTCCTGGTGGTTGGAATCATGGTAATGCCGTATCACGTTCTTTAAACAATCAATGGACAGGACCTGCCTCCTCCGTTATTCCTGGTCCTAGACCGACAAACCATTTAGCTACGGGTTATATTAACGAATCACTTTCTACACATCAGAATGGAGCTTCTATGTCTGCGATGGCAACTGCTGCTGCGATCGGTCTTGGAAATTCCCCTGGTTGCCCACCCATACCTCATTGGACATCAACGGGATCTGTAGATACAAGTTAGTTTTCCAATTCTTTTGTATTTGAACCATACAATTTTGATTAGTTTTCCAAATTTATTAATGATGTCATTTTTATACACCATCCTTGTCATATTATATTTTATTGCATAATTTCGTCATATGTACATTCTTGTACAAAAAGTCTAACAATACCTGTTTTTTTCTTATTGTACAAGATCGATGCATACTAGGTATATAGTTTCCAGTACTTTGTAATGATATATGATAATTCATAGTAAGTTTTTAAATATTTTGACTTTTATGATTTGTAAAAGTAAACGTATTCATAGATTTATCAGCGTTAGACTCATTTTTAACCGTCTACCTTTCAGATGAGTACATACAATAAGTGAAGTCTGCCTGTCTGTTGTTTCCTATTATTATCATCTTACTAGCACCAGCGTACACTGATTCCTATGCTTTGTTATATTACAAATATTTATGAAATGCATCTAGTTGTTAGCATTGACCCGTAAATTGCGTTGATTAGTCTAACAATTTCATGGTTGCTTAAGAATATTACCATATTAAAGCAAAGCCTGACTGAGATCAAATTAGAGTCAATATTGTTCGCCTATACATGTTTTCATATGTTTCATGCGTCTGTTTTGTTTTCCTTTTTTAATGAAGGTAATATGAAATTAAATGAATCTTTGTACAGAACATCTGTTGGTTGTAATATTTCTACTCGTGGAGCCACAGCAACACCACTCAATCATACCGGTCTCAATTTATCCCATCCAGGTACACTTGGTCCCCCAAATGGTTTAATCTCCGGTGATTGGTGTACTTTGTCTACAAATAATCTAGTATCGACACGTGTCGCTGCATCTAACGCTAATTTTCGTCTACCAATATCACATATGTGTAAACGATGAAAGCAAAGAAAACAAATCATTAAGAAGAGGAGATCGAATAATATCACTTTCTTATTATTTCTTCCTGTTAGTTTTTACTATGTGGTGGTTTCGTTCTGTACATTCTTATAATATATTTATCTTCGTAAAGGAGGAAAATTAGTGTAATTCATTCATACGAATGTAACTTTAATCTATCGTCTCTTCCCAGTGAAATTTCAAATCTTGCATTATTACACGATTAATAACACTAGTTATTTACTATTACTACTTTTATTGGATTTCAGTAACATATTACTATATTCTTCAATTTTATCATTATTGCATTGTGATGCTTTTGTAATTTATCATAATTTATCATGCCTTTATGTGTTTATTCGCATTTGCTAATCGGATCTCATTTTAATGGAGCTCAGTGTTACAAAAGTGATGAATGTTTATATTATATCTTCTCCAATTAATACGTTTATGTGGTTATCTTCATTATTAATCTTATCGTAGTGTGCACTTTTCCAAATTATTTTCACTTCTAATCATTTATTCAATTCATATAATCTCTTAATTGTCTTCCTGTATAACTTGCAACAACAGTTGTGCATTTCCTCTATCTTCGGTATGATGAAGTAAATCTCTTCCGATTTGTTGTTGTTGTTGTTGCTTATAGTATCCATAGTAATAGAATATTTTCTCCTTCCGTATTATCTCGTACATTTTGTTTTTCTATACCTTCATTTTGCTTTTCTTTTTATGTTGTTCAAATACAATTTATTATTCATACACCGTATGTGCATGTGTACAGCAGTGTTACTGATTTCTCATATGCTGTGATTATTTATTTTTCCATGAAAAGAGTTTGTTTGGTTAAAGAATAACTACCGACTGCATATAAAGTACATCTAATGTGTTATTACATATGAGTATATTTTGTGTAATTATAAGTAGTAGTAATAGTAGTATGGTATGTGAATGAATTCTTAACCTTAATTAATGATTATTATTACCAATAAGAATTGTTAAGTGCATATATTTTGTGTCAGTGTCTTGTGCAATTAACCTGTTACTCATCATTATTCATTGAATTATTCTTTTCGATTTTTTTTCTTTTAAAAATATTTATTTATTTATTGACTTATCTACTTATTTACACTTAATTACTTATTATTACTATTACTACTTCTTTGATTGGTTTATTCTCTTCTAACATTAATTTTATCATAATGTATTCATTGATTTATATTTAATTACTAATATTTATATTCTTATCATGATCGTGTTTCTATTGTATGGTCTAGTTGTCATGATTTAATAATTAATTACTTTTATTTGTAGTGGTATAAACATATTGTTGTTGATTTGATTTGGTTTGTGTCGTTTTCTTAACTTCTTTTAGGAATCATTAATGAAGTGGTATTTTTGTAAATGGGACTTGAGAAACGATGAATAGTGATTTACACTTTCTAAGATCTATGTATATATACCTATCTAACTGAACCTACTGTGGCTGAATATGGATTTATGATAGATCAAATAAACAGTCCTGTATACATATGAATTTCGAAATATTGCTTGTGATATACTTGATAGTTCTTAGGGAGAGCCATTTCGAAGGACTTCATGTAGCATAACGTTTAGGAGTCACCCTTTTATGTACCCCTAAGTAAAAATTAAACTGTCATGAGCAAACAATTATTTGCGTATATGCCAGTTTCTTTGGGCAAATAAAGCTATATCCGTCGTTCGTTCGATGATCTCTGTACTCCATCATATCTGAAAGAGTCCTTCAGTGTGACTTAACAAAAGGCAGCGTAGATTACACATTTTGTTGTACTGCACAATAAACTAAGTTCGTTGAGACATACAGAATATGAACGACAGTCTTTGAAATCATAGTCAGGAAACTGATAGGATTTAAAATTATGTAAGATATATGACAAATTGTTTTAGTATACTTTAGCTACCAAGAATACTCAATGGGTATCCATTCAACTGTTTGATTTTGTAAAAGATAAATTAATGTAGTACTCCGAGAACGCTTCTCATTTATTTGTGGTTTTCAAGGAAAGAAAAACTATGGATATATACGAATCAAGTATTTGCGTTTGACTGAGTAATAGAGGTAATTATGTTTGTAACACATATGATTGTCGTCAGTGAAATACTTAAAGATAATTAATGGGGTAATTGTACCAAGGAAATTTAATCTGATGATTATCGGTAACTGTTTTGACTTAGTACTTTCACTTCTATGGGCTAGAAATCTAGTAGCTAAATTCTATTGTTGGTGGTTTTCACTGTTTTATGGATGACGTCATGATAACTCATGATTTTTATGACACTGGAATCCACCATTTCATGTCATGACCGAAGGTATCAGTGATTTGTTGTGTTTACACTCAATTAATCTATCTTCAGATATGGCCGAAATGACTTAAAGCACTCGTTTTCCAATTTCTGCTCAAACTACCTTCGTCTTGATAGTCGTGTAGTGGTATTATATCATTGTTTATCACGAAGAAAGTGTAGTTGAAAGCTAAGTCACTCAGTTGCACAAAAAGGTTTGGAATGATGTGCTGATCATTTAGTAGATCATGGCAGCAACATGTTAGTTGAGAATAAAAGTTTATTTATTTTATGTAACGAAACGAAACAACCATATACAAAATAAACATGACCAAGACTTATTTAAGTCACCAACAACTGTTAGATAGTGATCTCATACGTCACTTGTGTACCACCATAACTATGATAGTTTCAGTGTTACTTATCACTGTGTATATCATATTGGTTGTTTAGTTAAAGTCTTATTAACGTCGAAAGAATAGACCTGTACAGCTTAATCAAACAACGACAGCTGAATAAGTACAGACAAGTAAAATATTTAAATTCTACTGTGATGCTACTTACATTTCGACTGTACCACTTATGAGTTTGATTGTACATATTTTTGTTAATGTAATATCAACCAAATAGTCGAATATCACATTAAAGTCACGTATACCAGTGTAATGTTGTTATGCCTAACGAAATATATCATTGTATCGTCAAACTTTGGTCACAAATATTCAGAGTGATTAATTAACAGATCCCGTCAAACGATAAATAGCTATCATGTAACAGTATTTATTACAGTCATGTTAAACTTATTCAACCACTCAATAACAATACCTGCAACTCAATATTTTCAAATGTTGGAAAAGATTTATAACTTAAACAACTAATGTTGAGTTTTCTTTTTAAAGTGAATGATTTCTGGTTGAATTGGATAATGATTATTCTATAAGCATAGATTCAACTAATCAACTCATACAGATTCATTTCATTGTAAGTATTGAGAAAGTATCAAACAACACATAAAAAAACAATATGATGTTTACCATTTGAACTGATTAAAGCCGATTGATCCAATACTTGTGAAATAATTAAAAATCTATGATTTTATCTGAACTAATCATTTTTCAGAGTAACTATGAAAGATGTATGATTAGACGATTTCATTTAAGGAATTCAACATCACCAATAGTTCAATGTAATTCATCAACATCACAATAAATGCAATGATTACGATTTATGACAGAAAATTAAGTAGTTAAAAACAATACTTTATACAATTTTTTTCAGAATTTTATTTTATTTTTTCTATTCATTAGACTTTAACATTTTAACGTTTGAAAGATAATGATTGTTTCTTTAGTGGTTACTTTCGTCGTAGTGGATGTGTATCATTGTATTAATGTACTACTAACACTTTAATATTAATAATAATAGTAATAAAAACAATATAAAGGTAGTTAACAGAATTAAGTAACAATAATAAATTGATTAATAATAATAATAATAATAGTTATAGTATGTGTGTGTGTGTGTAATCATCATTTTATGCAAATAAATGACAAACTTCATCAAAATAGAACAATAGTATGATAATAGCAGCAAAATTATTTAGCAATACAACAACTGATAAGATAAATATTTGCTTCTTTAGGTTAGGCAAAACAAAACAAAATATTTGTAATATGAATACCATGGTTGGTAATATACGTATACGTGTTTGAGAAACATAACAATAATGTATGTAGGCATATGAATGTATTCAAATGACTTTAAACAGTTAGCAAAATTGGAAGCTTTGGCGGGAGTTCATTAAGAGGATGGGATCAAGAAAGAATGAATGAAAATTTCACTTTAATTCATTTTTCCCATATGTATCAATGAGAATAAAATTAATTGAATAACTGACATGTTCACTAAGTGAAATACCGGATATGTCTATTGTTTTAATATCTAAAGTTGTATAGTGAGTATACGTATGTAATGCAAAAAAAAACAAGGTAGTACAGTGGAAAGTGAGGATTCTTTCTTGTTTTTTTTCCAGAAATGAATAAGTAGATAAATAAATAAGCACAACCGTTGGTTATATTTCTAGGTTATTTTCTAGCTAATTATATACGTATTTGTAACTGTTGATCAGATTGTCATAAAACCTATTGTTTTAATTCAGATTTTTGTTGTGGAACATCTAGAATAAAAAAGTATACATACACACAAACAAATAACTTTCGATTAGTTCACAGCAATTATTTATACATTAATAAACCATCCACTAAAATGTGATATCCTAAATGTTTACCCATAACATTTGGATGTTGACTGAATAAGAACGTCCTGGATTCCACTTGCCATTCACAATCCAAATCAAATGACACCTGTGAATAGTCGCTATATCGAGACAATCCGATCAGAATGCATGTATGCCAACAGTGACTGACCAGATTCAGTCTATAACAAATCAATAGGTATATACAAATTCATCCTACCATATTTTATGTAGAATTGTATACTACTTATTAGTAGGCAGAAATATATGGTGTGTTAATTTTTGCATTGTGAATAGATGAAGGAAATTTTGCGATTCGGTAATTTCATATTAGAAATTGGAGTGAATTAAACAACCATTGAGCACCAGGAAACATTAGAGAGTCGTCTTTCCCCAGTATGGAACTCCTCAGTACTTTATATCCACGACCATACTAGGATAGAACCCAGGATGCTCTATCTCTGCTGAGAACGTTGTTTCGCGGGACCACTGAACCGTATCCCTGTAGTTGATATTTCTAACTCAGTCAATTTGAAATATATTTGCACAGTCTTATCCAATGCAATCGGTGGATAATTGTCTTACACCTGACACGGTTACAGTCCACTGGTTACTTCTTCTCAAGAGAACTCCAAGAATTCATTTTAGAAGTTAGTCACTAGTGAGCTGATAATGATCACAATTGGTTATTGCTGAGATTCCTGATAGAAAATTAACATTCAACAATCTCAGTAACACGCAATTACAAATTTACAATTATTACGGTTTCTTAGAAAGTTAACTTGCATAGTATAACACTTTTTCGTCTTTCAGAAATGCCAAAAATGTTATCTATCTATTCTCTGCCTGCTGATAAGTAGTAATAGAAACATTCTGAATTCACTGTCGTTTACTATCCTATATAGTGTACTGTCAGGTGTATGTTATAGTCTATCGTATAAATGCAAACTAACATATACGTCTTGCTAGTTACACTTGTATTTCTTTAAGGATATTCAATGAATAACTCATGGAAAGAATACCCTATTACATATTACACTCTATGTTTTGGTTGTATATACTTGTGTTAATAACTACCCAAAATTATTTTCGGTAACTTTCTTTTCAAACATTTATTCATGTATTTATTATATATTCACTAGATGATGTATGAATGTATTAGACCTTAGTACTCAAAGAAATTATTGATAAATATTTTATTATTACAAAGATAAAAGTAAATGAAATATTGAATATAATTTCCTGCCAGAATATAACAATTGAACTTGATAAGCAGTATTTCAATGCACTCACACTATTCATTACAATCAAATCTTTCATTCTATTACAACTGTGAAATGTGTATGGTTAGTAAATATTTTGTTGAGTTAAATTATTCCATGTCATAATTGGTACTTAATGTATTTTACTTACTTTATGCAAATGTTGATAAGTGTTTGAATTCCAGTAGATACAATAATTTCTCTACTGAATACTAAAGAACAATGACATTTTATTGTAAGTATTTGAGTCCGATTTTAAAACAACAACACTAATGAGGTACAAATGAATTATGGTGATGAACAGTGGTAGGAGTGGATTGGTCGGTGCTGACTACTTAAATATACTTCGTCCTGAAGTTTATGACATTCCTATAGGCATATTATATTTAAAATAAGGTCAGATAAGTCAAAATTAAGAAACTATAGTCATTACATAAACCAAAGTTTTTTTTATAAAAAAACATAACTGTTATTTAAGGGAATGATAAAGACTATTAGTTATCAGTAGATAAATGATATTGAAAATGAAGACTGTAATATGCCAGTTTAGTTAAGCCCCTTCCCCCAAGCATGATGTTCTACTACTTTATTTCTTGTGTAGTTATGGAATGGGGTTTTTGAAGGACGTGACATCTATCCGGTGCATCCTGACAGTGAATCGTTTTCAAATCTAGTCCATGATGTGAAATTTTAGAATAGTTAAATAGTGAGAGTTCAAAGTCATAAACAATGGACAGTTTGGTCTATATTTAAGCTGGTTCAAGTTGCCACATCACTTTTAGCACGAGATTTTGTTAATAAGAATTACATTGGTTTAGAAGGAAGAAATAAAGAGATTTATATAAGACAATGAATAAACTTAACATCTAAAATGCGAAAAACAATGAATAACCTGAGACACTGTGTCATTTTACTTGATGTCTGTAATCACTGATGTAGACTATCGTTCGAACTCTGATCAGATAATTTGCATTTATCATCACTTCACAGACTAGTAGGCAATAACTTCGTGGACAGATACCATAACATAAGAACCACATTCTTTCTTTTTTGTCTGTCATTTGATTTAACAATTACAATAGAATTCTTGCATCAAGTCCGATATAAATGTCTTTAGGCATAGAATCTGGCATGCATATATATATATATATATATATATATATATGATGCACTAAAAAAGCTTCTGGAAAAAGAAGCGATCAAAGGATTTTATGGCTAACAGTAACTGATGGATAATCATTAATGTAGGACTTCAGCTTTGAACCTTAGCACATAAATGTATAATAAGTGGAAATTCCTTTCGGTTCGCTCATATTTACAAAGATTAGCTTACTTCAATAATGGTTTGAAGGTTAGAGTATACGACATCAAGTCATTAGGTAACAAGTTCAAGTTTTGGTTTAATTACATCAGCTAAAGTAACCGGATAACTATTATAGATGAAGTTTAGCTCAAAAACGAGTACATAAGTTTATATTGCACATATTATACTTTAACTATAATTATTATACTGAATTCTATTAATATTTCAGAATTCACACTAACCATTAGAAAAACTGTAAAGCTTACCAGTACTTATATTGTCATCTCTGAATATGATCTTTGCGTAACATGCCTGGTAGAATTATAAAACTGATTTGGTTCATTGAATGTTCCACTGAGCTGACCAACACTTCCTGAACAGTTTTTTGAACCATTTTTATTATTACCACCGGATGAAGAACGCTAAAAAAATAATGACAGAAATACGTAAATTTCGTATTTCTTTGTTGCATTTTCATATATATCTGTATAGTTTTGTATGAAATCTAATGCTATACATTTGACAGAAACCACACAATACAGCTTGAAGTGCTATCCAATATGTAGTCATTCTTAAGTCTTTAAATACATCTGTCTAATAAATGTCAGTAAACGCTAATAGACAATCACAGTAAAAAACTGTATAGAAAATAGATATTCGCGGATGTTTATCACAAAGTATAGTAAAGATCACTCTAAAAATGATTAACAACTGACTGTTGATAAAACGTCTGTCATCATCCATCTTCCATTTACACGAGATGAAACTTCAGAGAGATTTAATTAAAATCTTGAGGAAACACTCCAAAGATGTTTTCATGCAACTTGACTATTTTTCTTATACAGTAATAAATGCTCACTAAGTTATTCAAAAATAAATTAATGCGTTACCATCGTCATAATTAATTGAATTTCCGAGTTTATAAGTTCCACAGGTGACAAATATATAGTAAAGAAGAATCGAGCAGAAAGTTTCAGAGTAGGCACCTAGAAGCATATTTTTAAAAGTCAGTAAATTTTCCGTAAATACAACCTAGTTATGAGATTTCATGTCTTAAACTAAAATATGCAGTCATTTGTGGAAGTCTTCGGGTAGTGCGACTAAAACAAGAAACAAACTAATGTACTCTAATTTTGGCAAATAAAAGAACCCAATACTTCTCCTAATAGAAAATATGCTGTTACTTTCTAGAGAAATAAAAATACAGTTATTTAATATTATTCCGACTGCTTCCCCTTTATCCTAAACTATGCACTACGGTATAATGAAAGATAAATTCACTATCCAAAATGTTTTTATCCCATTTATGATGTAGATAAATTTACTATTTTGAAACAAGTTGAAGTTTAAGTTATAATAGTTTATTCACTCTTCTGAGAAAGAAGATGTTATTGATATGAATACGAACTTTTTATAATTAAAAATGATATATTATCCCCCCCCCCTATTATTAGTAAATATCATATATGCTCTGTTCCTTTTATTATGATTTTTGGTACCGTTTCACATATTCAACTCAACTTCATTAATTAAAAAACTATTCTGTTGTTTCTAATATATCAGTGTTTGAAATTTAAGTTTGTTTACAGGTGATAAAAAGTTTCAAAGTAGAATGAATTCAATTCAGAATAGGCTTGACACGAAGCGGACTGAGTTCGAATCCCAGTGTGAACATCAACATTGGGATGCAGGTACATCCAGCCGACGAGTCCCAAATAGGACGAAACGCGCGTCCTGGATTCCACTTGCCAGTCACAATCCAACTTAAATAGAATGAATTCATTTTGATATCTTGATCTTGTTATTTTGCTTTGGAATCAATAATAATCAATAATTATCTAAGTTTTGTTTAGATCGGATTGTAACTGTCAAGCGAAATTCACGATACGCGTTTCGTCTTATTTGGAACTCGTCAGATAAATGTACTTGTGTCCCACTGTTGATGTTTACACTGGGACTTAAGCTCAGTTTGTTTTGTGCCAAACGTGACCACATTCACAATTAAGCTACTTAGTCCAAACAGACACACTTGTGCAACGGGTACGTATATATAATTAGAATATAACGTATCTATGACAAATCAACGAGAAGATCCAAACATATTCTGATTAAATAATTATCTAAGAAAAATAGGAACTACTTTTAACGTACAGTCGTGCATACATATATATGATATTAAAATGAATTCACTGAAAGAAATTCCTATCTTTTCATCAATCAATTAACGTAATAATCAATGAAAATAGTCCATATATTTTGTCTTGATACATAATTTTAATTTGAAGACGGTATTAAAAAATGTTGTCATTGGTTAAATATTATGTAGCTAAGTTGTTTAAATGTATTAAGTCGTGAATGTATATTTAACTGAACTTTAATTAAGTTCGAACTACTTGATAACATGCCACATATCCAATTCTATTTGATTATGTATTATGAATTTATTTTCATTTAAAACCCACCTGACGTAGGCTTACATGATTCTCATTACCACTTCTTCCGTGTACATATTCTTCTGTAGAATTTGTATTATTTAGTGCAATACCATCAGATACTGAATTTCCACTGACAAGATATTGTCTAAGACGTTGTAATTGCTGTTCTAATTGTCGATTGTGCTCTTCAAGCATTACCATTCTAGCTTCAAGGCGTCCTTTATGCTCCCACAGTAAACGAGATTCTTGATGTGCTTCATTAGATACACCGCCAATTATTATTGCATCGTTCATATTTCCTTGGTATCTATATGCTGTTGGTGAGAAGTCTTTGGAATATTGATCATTAGCATATCTAAGATCATGAGAAGAACTATTTATACGACCAGGAGTATTATTTTCTGACATAGGTACAATACTGAGACAAAATGAAATAAAGTATATATAGGTTTTGTTGCCATGTATGATGGTTTGATCTACCATATCATCATTTAATCGAATCATCTATTATACATCTACTACATAAAATTGAATCCAGTGTATAGATTCCACTGAATATCATGGAACAATCTCGTGAGTGATCTCAAAGTTAGGCGTAGGATATCAGGAACAGATGACAAATAGGTTGATGAACCTCTAAATCTTCAGTTACTTAACTGACAAAGCTATGTGTTACGTATGCCTAACCAAAGCCTGCATCAACATGGCTGGAGTAAGAGTAAGACTGAAGGAATCTGTATGCGATCTTTTCATAAAATTACTAATTACCAGTCTAAGTGACGTTAGAAGACATAGACAACTTATATGCTATTTATGAAATAACTGCAAACGTATTCGGAGACGTTAAATGACTTGGATCGTTACAGCAGTTTAGATATATTCACTCCATATCTTTATCTAGAACTTAAGTTGTAGTGTTCTTTCATTCACACATTTGCATTCATTAGTCTCTAATCTATTTCACAAAGATTAATATTTCTAATTTTCATTGATATTGTAGTAATTTGTCAAGTCATCTTATAGTGCTTATGTGGTATGGTAACTTGAACTGGCACAGATTTTTACTAAGCTCTATGTTGATTATTAATAAATAATTTAATCACTGATATCAATAATCAGTGATGTATAAAAATGATAATTTGTTCTTAAGAATAACGAACAACTTTCCTATCGAGTTCTATCTGTTAAAAAAAGATTATTTGATAAGAGCTGCTTACATCAAAACACTATCCAATTAAGAATGGAGAATTTGTCTAGCTTTATCAACAGTTGTTCAACTAGTCGATAACTCTTAGTGTTCTGGGAAAAATGTTCAAGATATGAGCTTTAGATTAATATTAGAACATTTTAACCTACTTTGAATGCAATGGACTAGATGAAAAATGACCACTACCAATCGACTGTGTTCTACACGATGAATTAATTGGGGTTATAGTTCGTTGCATAGTATTTACACGTCCCATTTCTGTTGACTGGAATGGTTGAGGATATAATAAAGGGTTTTGATGTGGTATTCTTGCATTGATACGTTGTTGTGAATATTGTAATCTATTCATTGTACCATATGAACCTGATATATTATTAGTAGGAGTTGCTGACTTCTGTCGCAAACGATCATATTCATATTGTAAAGCACGATGTTCATCTTCAAGTGATTGAACAGTCTATTGTTAAGAAATCAATACATAAAATTTTAAGAAATTCAAAATATTCATAGGAAGTGACTTAGTTCATGAGAAGATAATGTACCATGACAACTAACTAGATTAATATTAGCAGGAATATGCTTGTAGATAGATTTATTTTCAATTGTAAACTGTAGAACTTCAAAAGAATTTTTAGAATCTTTAACTTTAATATTATTTACTAATCATCTATCTGTGAAGGTGAGGTCTAGTGACACTACTGGATTACCGAAATATTAAGTGGAATAATCCTTTAACGAATGTTCAGCACGAATAAAAATTCTTTCTCAAGTTCACCCCTCCCCACGTAACTAATTTTTCTAAACTACCACCTGCCTCAGTTTCATATCCATAAAGTAAGACTGATCGGAGTGCTGCGCAGTAAACGCGTACTTTGCCAGTATACAAATGTCTCGTCTACGCCATAAGTGACACAAACTGGAAAAAGCCAATCGGGCTTTATGCATACGAGCCGAGATTTCATCAGACACTAGGTAATTAGGGCTGATGGAACTCCTAACATAAGTGAAGCGGTCAACACATTCAAATACTTTACTCCCTACCACTAATTTCCGTGCCGAAGTAAGCCAATCCTGAAGCAACATTTTTCATTTGAATGGGGAAAATCGCATCACAAACATGTTTACATTGACGCTTAAGATAGTCAGAAAAATTCGCATTTTATCAGCATCTTCACCCAGTAGAATTATATCATCTGCATATTCTAAGTCAACAAGTTTATCTCCTGGAAGGAAGTCAACCCCTGAAAACCCAGACGACGAAAATGTTAACTCTAAAAGCATGCCGATGTGTTATACTTTTTAAACTTATAAAGCGTGATCTATTTGATAATGATTGAGGAGATAAAATTATCCAACTTATTACTGTTACAAAATGGTTTAAGTGAGTTAGAATTCGTTGTATAAAATCGAACAAGATACTGTAAATAATTTGTACGACTTAATCGATAATTGAGAAATACGTAAATGATGAACTTGATTAGTAGTGATAAGCAAAATTGTTGCCAACTGGTTGCACAGTACTACACTACCAAGATAATGGTCACAGACTAAAAAGTGTGTTAACTACTGACAGTCTTCCACCATAGCATTCGAGTGTCATACTATTCAAAGTACTCTATTGATGTAATACTTGATTTATTTCGTTACTAAGTCACTTCCTGGTGATTGGTCAAAGTATTTGTTAATTAGTTCCCTAATTTCAGTAAGTTGTGAAATTGTTACTGCAAAATAACTCATTTTTAGTTGAGACTATATTGGAAGAAAACACTTAACTTTATGTTTAAACTGATCGACTTGTATATTTGCAAGTAGGATTTTTCAAACAGTTGCTTTTTTGTGGTTCGCTTAAATGAAATCCTGAATCAAAGGACGAACGGCTCATTGTAAAAAGTTTGCTGTAATAAAGGCGACTCACAGATGATGAAGCATCTATGGATCGTTTTCCTATTGCAATAAAATTAGTCCTACTAACACATAAGCTAAGCAAACATACAAAATTATGAGACAACATTTAAAGAAGTAAACAGTAAAAGGATTTGGCTTTTTTCTCCAACTAAGAATCTGAAATTAATAGTTTTTTAACTGCCACCCTGATCGGACGTTTTAGATCTCTGTGATATTATTTATCCAGATAAACACAATTCACTATATGTAATACGATAAAGTTATTTCATCGTTTTTCGTTATAATGAATGCGAAATGTACCAATTCATATGTTCACAAATTCAGTGAATGGTAAAATACGACCACCTTCAGTGATATACACTTTTCTAAAATGTTCCAACCTGTAACCATTTTTGTATTACTTGGTTTGATTTCTCTAATAAATGTCCGAATATATTAGTTAAAAAATAATTGTTGGTTTATTCTAAACTTATCATTAACTGATATTTCCTAGAATGATAATAAAGATTGTGCAATCATGTTATTTAGCTCAGACAACTCAGCGACATCAAAAAGCGTTTACCTGATAGTGAAATGCCAAACCTTGTTACTTAAAAAGCAAGCATAAACTGATAACTTACAGGAAGTCAATTACATAAACAATGGTTAATGGTAGGTATTTCTTCTATACACTTGACCCGTAAATTACAGAAATTGATCACAGTATGGTGATTCGAAAGACTATTACAATCCCTTTTCTACATACAGAAAAACAACACATCGTATTTTGATAACATTCAAGTAATGTTTAACTATTTTTTCAGACAATCTAGTAGTTTAATCCACATCACATACTTAACCACTGAAGTTTGATATCGAACTTACAAATGACTGATTGAATGGTGTATGGTATAACTACACTGTGGATGTTCAGTCCACAGTTTAATTACACATAATCGACATTATGTAATGGAGAAGTTTACAAAGACTAGGTTATTTATAGCATGAAAGATAACTAGTTTGCCCTTACTTTGTATAATATGAAACAGGTTGGGAATTGCAATGACAAAGTGTTGTTAACTATAGAGTTAATTTTTATGAAGGTACTTTCAATTTAGTTTAAATCTAGTCAAAAAGATCAAATTTAATAAGGAATATAATTTGAGTAAATGGTGGTCTTTTCAAGAGAATAATTTTCAAATACAATGTAATTAAGTTTATTACCTGTTGTATTTGCACATAAGGCTGGTGTTGTAATTGTTGAATTGGATAGTTTGTTAGATAGGCTGGTGATCGAGATAGTAAATTTGTACTACCTATGGGTTTCCACATTGTTTCTTGTACTTCAGGTGGAGGTTGTGATCTAGCTCTTAATGAGAATGTACGTTGAATATGATGTGTATACATATCTGGATTAATATCCTGACGTATAGGATTCTGATAAGATATTTGACCAAAATGACCGGTTGGGCCATAATGATTGTCCACACGTGAAGTACCATTTAAAGCACGTGGTGTCCATCCAGAAAAAGATCCACGTAATGCAGGATTACCAAAACCGGTAGATGAGAAACCTATGCCTCGATCCATTTGGCGTCTGTCCAAACTAAGATGTCCACTTATATATGGTTGCGTCTGTTCAACGTCCATACTTAAAGCATTATTTGGAATACTATCTGATATGGTAGATCTTTCCATAACCATTGGACCAGTGGAACAGGACATCGACTGAAGTACTGATGTTGGTGGTATATGAGGCTACAAAAATCAATTAAATTGAATATCAGTGTACTTGTGCTTTTTGTATTATAGTTATTTAATTATATCATTCAGTTAATTGATATTATTGCATTTTACAAATTTACTTCGACGGTTTTCATCTGATCATTAATTAATTTACTGTTGGTTTTACCTAAATTCTTGTAATAATTTCAAGATATTAATCTTTTCAGAATTTAAACATTCAAGTGTCGTACATGAAGTTGTGTATTGTATCATGAACCGACGGAAGTTAGAAATATAGGCCATTAGATGCTGGTTCATTCATCTAAGAATTAAACCATTACCGCGAAAAAGGGGCACCTGAACTCTATTACAGGTAGGGACATGAATGTATACTGTTGAAATGAAGCATTCGAGAATAAAACAGCTGTTCATTTTTCCCTAGTTTTTAGTAGCCACCTAACCTATGACACTTCGTGATCTCAAATTCAAATGCTTCACTATTTTATAATTATCTACTCACATTCGCTCCATATGACCTGGAAACAGTAATAACTGATTCATAATTATACGTTTGTAAATGAGTTTATATTCATTGTGTACGATCTGTTAATCTATACCATTTGCGTAAAAAATGTACTAATGTTGTTTTCTGGAAGGTTATGAGTAATAACATGCCTACGTAACAACACTATTAATCTGAACAGTAATCACGTTTGCAGACTACTAATACCATTGCTCTATGCGTATGTAGGGTTTGTGTGAATACACTAAACCCTAGCAAGTCACATTGTAAGGTCTGGTTACTAGACGCTAAATGACGTATTCCAGCTTTTCAGGACCAATATTATTCACGTGGACAATCAGTTTTTCAAGCGGACACAGCATTTAGTGTTGCGTGGACATAAGTCACAATTTGTAATTTCTCTTTTATATCTTTCTAAATATACTCTACTATATAAGTATCTCTTATATAGGAAGCGTTGAACGAACGAGAAAACCTGGCCACCATGGTTAGAGTGAGCCAGGGTACGGAGCCATTAAGTGATTTCGATTTAGTATAAATCCAGTTAAGCTAGGCAGCTATTCCATCCCAACCGAATCGAGTAGACTTGGGCAATTAGTCGACGTCAGTCCAGTACTACATGTGTTAGTAATTCTGAATTGTCATTCGACAGACATAGATCTAACATTTTTGCTAATACGCGAAATTTTAATAAAACAATATTCTTACCAATTCAGGTTCACTATACTGTCTTAATTCTTGACTATAACGTGCAATTAACTTGTGCTCCTCATTATCTTCATGATACTGTCGAGTATTTACGATACTTTCTCCATTTTGATCACAATTATAGCCAAGGTCGGGTTTTAATCTTGTGCCTAAATATTGTAGAGGTTGCGGTGATGGAGTTGTCGATGCTGTTAATTGTGTAGGAAACAAATTAGTATTCAAATGTTTCTGTCTAGCTATTGAAGATTGCGTGTCAGATGATGCACGTGGTGGTACTGAATAGTGGCTCGTAGGAATAGCTACATTTGATACTGGTCGACTGCTTATTGAAGAATGTTGTTTCATGTTGCTAATGTTATTATCTGTCTCCGAAATAAAATAATGTTGAGGTGAATGTGTATTCGATGTTAAATTTCGATACGAATCGTTATTAAACGGAGTATCTAAATTTTGATATTCTGTAAAATCATAGTACGGATCTTGACTATAATTTGGTGCTGGACGAGGTTTACTATCAGTAAAAATAAATAAAAGTTAGTGGCAATTGAATTTGTTGTTCGTCCATAATTTCATTAAGAAATAAAACAATTTATTGGTATTTACTGTTTGGTATTTATTGTCTGTATTTGTAACAAAGTGAGATCTGTTGGTTTTAGCTACTTCGAGTTACTATGGGATTTTTCAAGAGAGTGCACTATCTACCAATCACAAGTAGTGAACCCACAAGCTGTGACTTGTCGATCAGTGAAGACGAGTAGATGTGCCGTTCGTGTTCTATCTGTCAATTTACGGTGTGATCAGTAGTCCAAGTAATTCGACATTGCATGTAATATATTTTGACTTTATGTGGTTAGGTATAGTCGACAGGAATCCTTGGACCTAAGTTATATTTTATTTATCTCTTCCGTATGGTGCAACTACGATCTTCTAGTGACTTTTGCTCCAAAATTGATTTAGTCTGGGGCCACCGAGTCTCACTGCCTCCAACCGTTACCTTCTGACGAATATAAATTAGCAAGAAGTCTTGTTCAAGAGTTTCTTCTCAAATAACAATAACCATCTAACATTCAAGCTCACTATACACGACTTCGAATTCCTTACATTTATAATCATATTGCAGCTTCATCGCCATTTAGTGATCAATAAATGATAATATAATAAAACCTTAAACACATACAGTTACCGATAAAAATTATTAAGAGGTATTATTTCTATCGAATATCTTGAAGTTTAACAGCAACAACCTGCAATGGCAGAGAACAAACAAACTTCTAGATCAGGAATAAATTAAGAAATAACGCTCGAAGTGAATAGGATACACGTAAAGTAGATCACTAATGTGTGTCATATGACAAACACTAACTTTGAATCGTCAAGGCCAGATAAAAGGAGGAAGATCATATAACACATTGCATCAGGAACTGATAGTAGATATGAAAAGAATGAATAGCACTTAGGAAGAACTGGATAAGAGAGCCTAAAACAGCGTTATTTGGAGAGTCCGGGTCGGTGACTCATGCTCTACTAGGGGTAACACGCACTTATTGATTAATTAAAAATACTAAAAAGCTCTAATACTTAATTAAAATTGAAATATTATTGTTAGTAGATTAAAAATTAAAAGAAAAACAGTATAATTGTAACTTAACTTACTCTTCATCAAAACTATTGAAACTATGACGTTTACATCTTGTACGGCTTGTACTGGATCGTCGAACCTTTTGGCCATTTGTACTAATTCTATGACGTTCACTTTCATCATTTAAACGAACTCTAGATCGAAAACGGTTTCTTACAATTCGTGTGAAATCTTTAAATGAATCCGTCGATGTAGACTAGTATCATGATGATATGTATACATGACGTCAATTGTTTTGATAAGAATGTTAATTATTACAGAAGTATTGTTTATATGGAAGGTGATGGAGGTAGGCAGGAGGAGGATTGTAAAAGGGAAAAAATAAATAAAATAATATTCACATTTAAAAAAATAAAATGTAAGGAATGTACTTCACTAATAGACGATATACTTTATTCATGAACAATAACTAAGCTTTTTTACAGAGCGTTAGTATGCATATAAATAAGTTATACTGCATTATTTTATTATCTATGAACTTATTTATGCATGCTAAGGTACTGTATATTGTATTTATATTAAACAAGCAATCTAAACTCTCCAGTATGATACATAAATTATTGGAGGCACTGTTAAAAAGATATTTGTCTAATGCAATTTTTCTATGAAAGCATATTATGTAATCGTTAAGTAGCCTTAACTGCGTATAACACTCAAGATAGTTCATTTGTTAATGTTATTAGTATGATGATGCAGACTAGTCATCTATTTTGAATATGGATTTTATGTTGACATACTGGAATACTCTCCTCGAAAATATGCATACAAATAGTATATTAATGAATATTTTTGTACCAGATCAGTAGTTTATGTAACTTCACTTTCTTTATGTATAAAACTATTAAAACTTCATACTAATGAAATGAATTTCATTAAAAGGGAAATAAGACTTTTATTAAGTGTTTATGTATATAAAAGAAAGTAGCAAACTATGAAAATCATATTTTATTTGGGTGTTGTAAAGACTGCTGTGCAAGATGATAAGATCACAAATTGATCTGGGTATAACGACCAGTTAAAATCAAGAAGAATTGGACACTTATTTCACCAAAATACAAAATTCTTCAGCAGTTTACACCCATTTTACTAACGAGGATCGAACCCAGAACATTTGTACTCCAAGTTGAACGTACAGCCCCTATATCGCCTAACTGACATAAAATGATTATCATTTCCAACTTCAGTTAATTCATGACATAATGCACGACCTTATGCATTTTCATTGAAGAGTCACTATTAAACGCCTGACGTAACTGGACTACACTAACCACATTTTCTCACTAGATATCAAGGAGTTATCATCCAAAGTCAGTCACCAGTGAAAGGATATTGATTCGAATTAGTTATCGTAGTGACTGTTGAATTAGTTACAGATTACGAACTGATATAAATTGGGTAACCATTACAAACCACAGAGCACAAAATCGCCTTTTTGTCCCAGTATGGGTCTCCTCAGTGTTCTCATTCCACATGTTGCGGAATAACTAAAGTTAGAAGTATCACCCATTGGTCCCCAAAAGATTAATGTACAGTCTAAGCGTTTGCTATGAAGCCTAAGACTTTAAGGCTCGATCTCATTGTAGGGTAACAGATGAACGGCATTGAGAAGTTCCATATTGGAAAGAAATAAATGTCCAATGCATCGTGTTTTTCACTGGTTTCCATAACCCTAGCCAATTTGTAATATTAACTTCATGAAACAATGAAAGCTAACATTTTTCTTTTCTTTTTTTAACTGACAACAGTAATGTATTTTAAATCCTTCTTATGATTGCGTTAAACCATATGAAATTTTTTTGAAGTCAATTAGTCTTTGATTATTAAATCATTTCTGTGTTTGTCTGTGTTGTTCACATTGCAGCAGCTAACTTAGTATGGATAAGATCATTTCAAAATCACACCTATTTGTCGTATGCATCAATTATATCCTACTTCTTTGTATCAAACTATTAATTTATTAATGCATGATAACGTAAAGTTGTTTAGTAGTCAGTGATTGATCAACATAGGCATTTCAATCCTACAAGAGGGTATTAACAACTTGGATATACATAGTAATGAATTAACTTCTGGCTGTGACATTAAATAAAACGGATGCTAATTTTTGATAGGATATCTGTTTTATACTATGGACTGCCTTGTTTACTTTGATGATGAATACCAACTGACATATAAAAAGAGAAATATATCAAAAATAAAAAAATAAACTAAAACATTTTGTTTTATTAATTTTATCTTGGAATCCGAAGAAGAATATACAAAGCCAACAGTAACTTACATGACTACAATATTCTTGCATTGGATGAGTAAGTTTATGATTTCGTGATGTTCTTCCAGCGAAAAAGCACTGTTGACACATGTCGAAATTTAAACAACGAAGACAACGATATCTACGAACATTATAATAATAAACAGAAAATATTCTTATGATAATTTTTGAATATTACAATCTGTGAACTAAATTTGAAGAAAAGACATCTAATATGACTATCATGATGTAATCAATTTGTGATACTAAAGGTTAAAAAAGATGAGTCAAAAACATTTGATTAACCATTCAAGACTATTTTTCAAATGATCATTACATATACTATAATTGTGTAAGTAATAATTGTTTTGTTTCAATTATTTCCATATTCCTTTCATTCTAAAGTATTATTTAAACCATAAATTGTTTCTATATCATCGACGGCTAGTGAATTAAGGCTAAATATGCATGTATCAAATTTATTATTATTATCACTCTAATTGTGTTGATATGTGATCTGGATACCTATGTCTACATCTAAAGTATTGTTTGAAATAAATGAATTTGGTATGATTTCGCCTATTGACTTCAAACGTGTATTTCTACAGGCTAGAAGTTAGAGAGAATTTTAGAATTTTAGAGAAAACTACCAAGGTGTTACGAATGGTGGATCGTTAACGATGATCATTGGATTACTCCATCACTTGACTAGTTAACGTATCATCGGTTGCCCAAGGATATTATCAGCATATGTCCAAGCCAAGGTAATAATACATGCTAATTAGATGATGCTGTGGTGGTGTAACTTCAACAGCCTTAATTAGATAATACCTTATTTTGATTATTTATTTGTAATTTTGATAATCTTAATCAGGGTATTAAATTAAAGTATGCATATAAAGCAGGTACAGTAACTCATCTTCCTAAATATAACACACAATCTTCGGAGTTGTTTATCAATTAGTCAAGTTGCTAATCAATCTAGACTTTTGTTTGATGATATGCAGTGTAGAGTTGTTGAGATTGCAAATTATTCAGTTTTATTTAAAAGCTAATAATGATTAGAATATACATTAAAGTAATGAATTCAGTGATTGTCTGACTATTTGTTCATGCAAAATTTACTTGTATTAATGGGTTATCTATCAGATTCCGAACATATATCATAAATGGTGGTGTTGGAACACTGAATGGTTCTCTGTATGTTAGCAATTCAATATATATATATATGATCGAAGATATAATATCAGCCATACTCCTTGCAAAACCACTAACGACTTCACTAAACGCCATGATTTTCCTTCTGGTGAGAATTATGAAATTATTGGTATATGTTTTCTACTATATGGTGATAATTTGAAGCTTAAAGTTGAAACTTGCTATCAGTTCTGTACTTATTAAGATGAAGTAAGTATTGTTCCATTAAACCAAGCGTTTATTTCCTAGTGATGTCACTTTTAATCCCGTCGAAAGTTTTGTATTACAATGTAACAGGTCTTAATATTCTTTGTTCGCACTGCATTCAAGTGAAATTATTAAAAGTTATATAGATAATAAGTTCATGGTTGGAAAAAGTCAGTTTCTCTTGTTCTTCACCAGTGAAAAACATTTATAGGTAGTTTGTAAAAAATTTTCAGACAACTGATATTTTTGATTACTTAAAATTGAAGTTAAACATTTACTAATTGCCTTCAAGACTACCAAGTTTCTCAGCCTATTGATAAAGCTTAATTGTTTTATCACTCAATCATTAGCTGTCTTAACAGGTTATACCTATAGAAGGATAGTTTGTCACTTAATTGAATCCAGTTATAAATTAATATACTTTCCAGGTAACGGCATATTATGATTTCCTTTATGAATAATGCAAAATGAACATTAATAAAATAAGGTATCCGTCGCCTGTTGTAAGATGATTCAACAAACGAGTTTTATCTACAAAAATATTTACAACCTTAATAAACATATTGTTTTTCTAAAAGTGAACTACTCTATTTTTGTTGGCTTGGAGATTAAAGTGGTGGTTGCGTAGCTAAAGCAATCAAATTCCATCTACTATATGAAAGCTCTGAGCCCTGCCCAGCACAAATAAGTTTAAGCAAACTAGTAATATCAATGACCATCAGATTTTGAAAGTGTTAGGATGTTAACAATATGTATATTTTCCATAAGATGGCCAGTTTTATTACAGTTTTTAAATAAAAGTTACATACCGTAATCCAATAAGAGGCTGATTGTGACATACACTACAACGTATGTGATGAATTACTTGCTCAGATAAAGCAAGACGATGTAATAATGGTAACCATGTTAACATTTGAGGATTTAAACGAAGCCATGTCAAGAAATGAGCAATTCTTGCTGATGGCTTGGAGTGATATGTTAAAGTGCCATCTATTTTATCAGAATGTCTTGAAATTTCAAGAACCTAAAATAACGGAAATTGAAAATCTAGTTTAGATGCATACTTTAAAGAGAAATTAAACAAAGGAATGATTGTGTGTTAAAATTTCGGAATGGTTAAATAATACTCTATCATCTAGTATAATACTACTGTAGTAAACGTTATCCCGTACTAATCACCACGGCAGATAATTAGAGACTAAATTTCAGTTGCTAAGTAGGTTGCTAAGCATAATAATGTTAATTAAAGAAATGTTCAGTTTATGAAAATGAAGTGAATAGAAAAAATCCATGATGCATGCTAGTTATGTATGGTAGTTATAACTAGTAAGTTCATCTATTATCGTGATTCAGACCAAAGACAAACAGTTTACACAGTCTCCAGTTGTTATTACTGAGATACTGTAGCAGCGACTGAACTCATGTAAAAGACTGAAACCATTAAAATAAGTTTGTCTTCAGAGCCTTTGTAATATTCAGATCAGTCGCAGATAAAAACAAAATAATGAGAAATAAATATTGAGTGGGTGGCAGGAGGAAACCGAAATGCTCCATAACACACAAATATTTAACTTCCAAGTTCTACTAATTAAAGGAGAAGGCATATTTTAAATGTTTTTCATAATTTGAAATACTTGGGACTTAGTAAATATTAAATCGAACACCTGGATTGGTCTATCAGGTAACTTGAATGTAAAATGCTGTTTATCAAATCTAAAGTTCAATTCTTTTGTTATTGTCAACGTTGATTCAAAGTTTAGGGACATGATGAATATACATCCTGGCCTAGATTAAATTTTCATAGTTGCTATTTACTAAGATGGCGATCATAGAAAGTGAATATAGAGATGAGAATGAATAAATATGTTACATATATATAGTGTAGTTTTGACTTAGCTGGAAAGAAGCTAGTTATACTCATTTTAGTATTATTAATCTCTGTAACTGAAATATTAATTTAATTGTTTTTAAAAACAACCTACTTGTTGAAAGCATGTTTTAACACAATGATTAAAATCTTCACTTCCAAACTGTCCAGTTTCACCAAGATTACGTGGAATAAGTGCACATTCATATAGTAAGGCTCCTAATCGTTGTTCATCAACACAACCATCACGATCCGATATTAAGCTGAATAGATCTAACAAAAGAAGATTAGAAACTCGTGTCATATGATATATAAAACCGGTAATTAACGATGCAAATGCATTGTATAGAAAAAAATCATACGTGAAGTGCTTTGCTTCATTTATTAGGTGGTAGTTATTTGTAAACTTTGCTATGAAACACCAACTCTGATTGTATCCCATCATTACGATTCCTATCTTGCTAACAACCTTAGTGGTAATCAACTGGTTCTTGAAATGATAAAGTTTTAGGGCAGCTGTAGTATAATATGGGGGGGGGGCGAACATTAGTAACTCCTTAAAATGATCACACCGAGTATAAAAACGAAACATTTTAATTCAGTGAGAAATCAGTAATTTTATATTAATAATTTATTCAGAAAAATAGGAATATACCTAAATATACAGATTTCATATGATGACATTTAAATTCTTCAGAAATAGCTAAATCCGTCTGTTGGAACTTTACATAAGCAGGTAGAAGATCGATTTAGGCATTAGTAAATAGTTTCTGGTTGGGGTTAACGCTTAAGTAAAGTTCAGATGTGAATTACATGAAGTTCCTGGTAAAGAAATCTTGTTGATTTGTACTACGTATCGTTTACCCAGCAAAAGTATAGAATTTGATGAATTTATCCTTATATTATTAACTGTTTGGTACAAAAAGCTAATCATTCTCATGATTTTATAACTTCTCATTGTTGTATGTGGTTATTAAAGCAATCGATTATTGACTCACTAAACCAGGATTTTAAAGACCAGCGTTTATTAAACAGTTTAAAAATCTTTTTAGGTAGTTCATATACTGTATTATATCCCAACTTTCTAAACTTACATTTTAATAACCTCAGTCTTACATTAAACACATTATGATACTGACTAAGTTTATCACAAATTTTGGTTATTCTTTGATTAAATAATCCCGGATTATGGTAGTGAAAAACCAGGGTGAAAAATAAGGATCAAGATAAGCATAATTTATTCTTAAGTATATCTTGAAGGCGTCCTTATATATATATTGTGGTGTGCATACACTTATAAAAATTCACTGTCAACCTTCTGATTTGATGTCATAAGGTAGAGTATTGAATACATTAATTTTACATGTGTATACAACAAATGAATGAAAGTATGAAATTGTATAAAGGCCAAATGAAAAACAACATTTATTTCATAAAAATCTGATTACATTATAGTTTCTTAGAGTTAATTAAAGGTTAAAACATAATTTAGTATGTTAACTCATTGAGTGTTATGCACTGGTAAGTCATATCTAAAATTTACAGGGAACTGTTAATTTTTGGCTGATTCAACTTAGTTTCTTAATCTCTAACGTAACTTTTCAGTCATTTCGGGTTAAAACTGCTTTCGTGTAAAATTTCAGTAGTTACAATATTTAATTGATGAGTATAATCAATGCCAAGATTGTTAAATCTTTGTTACAGATCAGCACTAATATCAAACCTAGGCCCAATATTTCTTGCTGACTGCCTCCAATCACCTATCGTCAATAGAAAGTACCTGCGAAATTGAATCACTTAGACTAGTGAAAGCAGATTTTTACTAATTAATTGTGTAGTTACAAAACACTAACTATCAAAACAATGAAATAATAATCGAACCTGTATTACATCATGATCCGACTAATAAACTCATTTATAACTACTCATGTTGTACAATGTGACATAATCACAATTTTTTCTATATTATCTTAGTATTGATTGAAATCGAGAATATAATACGTCCTCATGAACTTGTAAGAAAATTACACTTTACAAATTGATACTTCTAGATAAATCGGAAAACGAAATTTTACATTAATCATTCTCAAAAAAGAAAAAAAACTATCAATATTACTTAATTGAACTGTTATACAGTATAGTTTAGTTTCTTGTTTTTTACAAATTATACATTTATCTGTTGGTTTATTCATTACATAAATTATGCTTACATCGATATTTCTCATCTAAATTTGCCATTGACATTATAGCTAATGCTACTTTAAATGAAAGAACACGAATAGTACCACATCGCATACTAGAAGAAAGAAGAGATGAATATAGATTAAAATATAATTTTTATTAATATTAAATAATTTGAAATGATGAAATGAAATTATTGTTGATCAATATATACTGATCCCCTGAAATACATTTATCATATCTTGTGATATTTTGCTAAAGGTAGATATCAGTAACCGTAAAGTACAACTTCTATGGATGAAAACAAATATAAGTAGAATAAGTATTGATTGAGTTGGATTGTGACTGATAAGCGAAATCCAGGACGTGCGTTTCGATCTGTTAAAGGCTCGTCAACTGGATGTACTTGCATCGCAGTGTTGACGT
Organism: Schistosoma japonicum; assembly: GCA_025215515.1. NCBI lineage: Eukaryota > Metazoa > Platyhelminthes > Trematoda > Strigeidida > Schistosomatidae > Schistosoma > Schistosoma japonicum. The sequence continues at coordinate 36,933,414 of CM046069.1, read as the reverse complement.
TCACACATATGGCAACAAAGACAGATTAATCTCAGAGTAAAAAAAACGATGAGATGATTCAAATACATTCTATTTATGTAGAATAAATAGTTAATATTACGAATCAACCGCCTACTGGATAATTCCCAATTGTTCAAGTTAGTGTTTATTAATGAAAGCACCAAAACTAGTCAAAATGAAAATTTATTCAATCATTTTTGATTTTACTACTAAGTATTAGTGAATTTATTCGATATCATGTTGTTAACTTTTGATAGTAAAATAATGAAATGATACTATATCACGAATTATTTTTAACCAGAAGTTAACACGCTTTAGGGGTTGTAGGATTTCACACAGTATATTTGATATGATATCACGAATTGACCTATGTCAAACAGATACTGGAAACCAGGAAGCACTAGACAGCTGTTTCGCTATAGTGTGGGATTGTTTAGCTGCACGCACCTGCTACTCATCAGTAAAACAACCCAGGACCTTCACAATTTATGACGAACTTTATATCCTTAGACCACCATACCGGATTCCGACGGTTAGCGTTTCTAACTCAATCAATTCGTGGTATATATTATCTGACTTTATCCAATGTCATTAGTGGGTAATTAATTACACTTAACATGGTTGAACTCAACTGACTACGTCTTCTTACTAGAACTCCAGGAATTACCTAGAGAAGTTAACTATTTTAATAAACTGCAGAAATATTAGAAGACAACATTTTGTCTATAATTTCGATGGACTTCTATCTAGCTAAGAAAGAATACTTCATAAATGCTTTTGCTCATTTTAAACTTATTATGACATAATTATCAAATCTTTCACTTTCATTGGCTCACCAACGATATAAACAACTTGATAAGACACTTCAGATCACAAACATGCAAACATAAAGTATGAAAACTTCTAATTCATTGGTTAATAACTTAATACCCTATTCCATTAAGTTAAGCCATTTTATACAAGAGTATTGTAGACTATGTCACTTTCATTCACTTAAATCATAATTGTCATAAATATTAGATTATGAAGCTGTTACTTAACTTAATGAATAAACTACCATCGAAATTCGGTTAGATAATAATTTTACAATAGGCAGATGTAGTACAAATAAAACTAGTGAGATAATACTTACCGATCATAAACATTTAACAACCAATTCAGTATAAGATCAACGCATACATTCACTGGACGTTTAATCGAACCAATTAAGTAATGTTTTCGTCGTCTCATAGTATTTCGTTGACCACGATTTATGCTATTCATATCTTTATTATTACTATTGTTATTGAAATCATTATTATTATTAACTTGCATAATTGTGCATACAGGTAGACTCGAACTTCTATTATCTTCACATAAAGTATTTTCATTTTGTATTGTATGACATCCTGGATCACGTACAGGTGTTTTGGTCATTTTTCGATTATCCTCGTGTTCGCTAAGTGTTTTACCTGTACGTGATGTTGAAGAAGAACGTAGAAAACTGCCCATACAGTTTTTTGAATGATTTTGAGATTGAAGTGTACTTGTTTTTAAATCAAACTAAAGATCAAAATTATCAATATTATTATAGTTATCATTACTATATTAAAAATTCATAAGTTTAGCAACAGTCTGGACTAAGTTTATAGTCGGATAAACCTAGATAACAAAAACGGAAAGTACTAATCGACGAAGCTTTATTGTTTCGAGGTTTTTAGTGTGAAAACTAATAAAATTGGTACACACAGTACTAGAAAATGATAACGAGCCTGGTGATGAAGTATCAAAAAAAGTACTCTAAGTATGCTTATCTTTGAATGATATGATAAATTAATGATGCTTTATTCAAAATGTTTTATGTTGAGAACGAGTAAATATGGTTGTTAATCGTTTTCAACTGGGGTATTTCGGACATGTGTTGAACATAATTAGCCGACGTTCATCATTATATATTATGTTAGCTTGCATTGGAGTATACTTGAAAAATATTAGAAGAGCGTGCTGAACTACGACATTTTGTCAATTCATGAGGTAACTAATTATTAGACTTTAGGTGGGTTTACAAGATAGTAGCAATTTATGACAGGAGACTTTGGATGATATAATTGAATATCGAAAACAGCTGTAAGGGTGCACTCATTCTGTTTCTCAAACTCTTATAACTTACTAATAATATGTGTACGAAATAGTAAGACGTTTTAATTTTCTTGTGAAAGCAGCTAGTAGTAGATTTAAGAGAAACCATCAACGTCAATGGTAAATTTTCCTTTTCGTTTATTCATCAAACAAATGATAATGAATTATGTTAGAATTCATGCACCAAATGTATTGAACAATGAAGAACTATCATAAACACGAGGCTGGTAACGAAAAAATTTAGCAGATGAAGAATAAAGTCAGTGAATCACTGATGAAAAGCATCTTTCTGATCATTAACAGGCAACTACTAAACAAATCGTGTTTATTTTCTAATAACTTTCAACTGTAACTAAACATATTTAGTAGTGAATTAAGCGTTTATTTGTACTATTATTATGGATACTAAGAACAATTACCTGATGGCTTCACTTAGTTGATGCTACCATCATATGAAATCCATTCATTTATAGGCATGATATTCAAAAATGATTTCATCATTTTACTTAAATGTATCATCGATACTTTTACATATGTAAACCGTTTTAGAACAGTTTAATGCTTAATAACAAAACTTACATCGGATGGTCGTGAGCCAGGAACTGTTGAATAATGTTCATTTTTAAAATTAGCATCAAATTCACAAGTATCATTTTTTCTTAAATTATCTCCATCAACTTCATGATTATGTCCATATGAATTATCATTTCTAGATGTTTGATTATTACAATTATTATTAGTATTATTTAATCCATATAATGTTCTTGTATGATTGAATAACTGCAATAAATAATCAATAATTTGTGGTACATTTATCATACGATCAACGGGATCAGTTATTTGTTGACCAAGCATAGGATTACTTAATGTTTGTGAATGACCAATATGTTTTAAATTTTCAGCAATAATTGATATACTGATTGAATCCACTAAAAGTTAAATAAAATAAAATAATGAATACGATTACAATTTGAAGTAATATGCTACTACTTATCAATAGGATATATGATGGCTAGTATGGACAACAATCGATCAGAGTGACGCAGGTACATTCACTTTTTATCTTAACTTACATTGTAAGCCTAAACCTACTGTACACCTTTTCTTCCATGAAATAATTCTTTCGGCATGTATCGTATATATATGTTAATACTTTTGTTTTAATACCACTGATGTGACTACTATTTCTACTTTTTTGATGTTAATCTTGCTTTCCTAATGAGGCGTGACAAGATCGGTTGATGTATATATGTGCTGTATTTTATGTTGCACATACATATATACGAATACATCTTATGATGGATTAAAAAAATAGGCAGCAGTCACTGAAATGATTAGAAACATTAATGATAGAAAATAAGCGGTATACACTAATTGGTAAAGATATTTATGAAATATAATGTCTAAATAATTACAGTCAAAATGTATGTGAAACAGAAACGTTTTGGCTGATTCCTTATTTGGTAATGAGAATTATCTATCGTAACAAAATTAATAATAACGAATGCGACTATTAATAATAGTAACAACTATTACTAATTATTTCCTATATTTTTAACAAATATTTCTGTTCTATGGGCCTCCTTAGTAGCGAATGTACAAAGAAAAGTCTTGACCAGTGGCGTCATGACAATGAATATTGATACCTTAAATGAATTCAATGATTGGACGCCGGCCAGTATAGGGGTACTGACAATTAAGCGTTTACTGGGGACTGAAGGTTCTACATTTACTGTATAGTTAGGTTATAATTGAGCATTACTGAGGAATCGCATACTAGCATAAAAATTGCTTTCTGATCTTCAGTGGTAATCAACCGACAAATGTATGTTCCGAACACTAGTAATATATTATATTCAATCTTAAAAAAAGTTACATCAATCTAAAAATAAATGTAAGTAGAGGTTCAGGCATGAAATGGTGATACACAATGAAAGTTCTTCTTTTAATTCATCTCTATGTAATGATTCATCATTCATTTTATTGATCAGATTTAGTGTTGTAAATAAATGAAAATTTCTAATGATTACGTAAAATAAAGAGAATATTATTTAAGCTATACCAACTTACAACATAATTCTTTTTGTAATCGACGTAGTTTCAAACCAATACGATAGTCAGAAAAGCGAACAGTATTAAACTGTTTCATAGATTTCATTAAATCACATAAAATTGGATGATCCCATTGAGTATCTTGTGTTTCATGACTGATAATAAAATTTAAATAAAAATAGATTAAAGTAAAACTTTGAAAGGTGGGTGGAAAATCCATTAATTCTCCCAGAAATATTTCTAATATTTCTTAACGATATTTTTGTTTGTGAACAGTTCATTAATTTATATAAAAATGTGATGAATAAATGCGATAACAAAGTTGATAAAAACATTTTTGGAATACTGGTGGTATGTACGATTTGTATATTCCATTAATTTTGATCTTTATAATCGACCAAATAACTGTTATTGCTTTTCTTTGCCATTCCAGACTAAATTTAAATTAACCACAAACCTAATATCTAATGTCTGTACATAAATTGCCTAGTCATGTACACATTGTGTATGATTGTTTATTATACGCAGTAGCTTATCATATGATTTATGTATAATTAGAAATTAAATACGATGTAATCAAATGTTATTTGTTTTAAATGATCAAAGCTTGGGACAATAATTCTGCGTCTGTAGATCAGCATTACCATACTAGAACCAGCAGTATTATTGGATCAACATATCAGGGAAAGGTGCATCAATATATACATATATATATATCGCAAAACCAAGGTTATATTACTTAATCTGAGACTTCAAGATGATGTGTTTAGAGACAATATTTGCTAAGAATTTATTAATGTTAATACAGAGTTGGTTTGAGAATGCTAGTCGGAGGCCTATGCTCCTCGTGGGGTAACAGGCACTGACTGATCAATTGATTATTAGTTTAATCATAGTTATCTACCAACTGACTTTAGTAAATTACAGTATCGTACGAATATTTTTCTGAGTGACTTAAATATGGATTTACCAATAGTGTATAATAATAATCCAGTTTTCAATATTAACTTTTCTGATGAACGTTGAGTAAAAAAATAGAGGTTTTACAACTCCAGCGAAATCAATCAACTGCATAAGTTTAACTTTCTATTCCTGTTACTTAATAATGTCAGATTTTAAGAACAGATACAGCATAATGGACACGATGTAAATCAATCAGACGTTCAGTAAAAAACGACAATCATGATACTAGTGATCTACCTTTCTAAGCATTACTATTAAACAGAGCGTAATTATTATTCACTGGCTTATATTGATAACTTCATGTTCCACATTCAACACTTCGTGTTGTCGTAGATGTACAATGCTGAAGTATCTCTTCTTAAAATGAATCAACTGTTTAGTTATCTCTAAGTAACATTGATGATCTAACGAAAATAATATAAAACTTAAAATACATAACATCCTACAACAAAATATCGTTCTGATTGTTTACATATTCGAAACATATAGAAATCGCCTTAATTAAAGTGGTTTTATCAATGCACAAAAATCGTTAATTAGAGTTAAAAGTACGAGTCCAGTTGCTTAATGAACTGGAACTAAAATCCTAATACAACTCCAACCACTTAGTTTCAGGCTATACAAACTACTTAATGCAAAAATAATAATGTAGCATTTTCTGTACAAAATATTTTAGCATAGTAATTCATTTGTTCGTTTCGGGTAGATACTAAAATAAGAGAATAAAAGAAATATTGCAATCATTGCTTACTTTTTATAATATGGAACTTGCGAACCAGATGGATGAACGCATCTTTCCCATGGCAGACGAACAGAATCTAAAAATAGGTGAAAGAAGACAGTATTTTTCAGAATTTATAAGTCAGATTAAATTGACTGCTAATAAAGATGTTCTTAATTGAACTTCTGAGTGAAGGCTGCTACACCCATACAACTACCATGTATATATAATTTAAATAAGCTGTCTTATCGTTTATTACTTTGAGAACGATAACGCACGTTCTGGATTACATTTGCCCAGCGACCACCTAAATTCAGTAGTAACTGTTAAACAACTATATTTGTATCCAGGCCATTTTCACAGGATGTATTTGCAACAACAGAAACTGATTAATATGATTCCTTAACAATATCGTCAAAAAGATAAACAAATTAAACTTATAGCTAGTCAACAATCGATCAATGTCAATTCCACATATGAAAAATATGTTACAGAAAAACTAGGAATATTGCATATTGTCATTTATAAGCATTTCGTTTAAACCAAAGTTTTTAGTTGTAAACCATGACTGAAGGACACCATAAAAGTATTCGGTTTGTAGATAGATGGAAAATAACTACTTAATTCGTTTAGAGAGGAGTATTTATTAGATCTTCAAGAGTTTCGTTATTAGTCTAAGAGTATTTGATTATTCAGTAACGTTTATACAGATATGTATGATTTACACTTTATTTATTATAAGTAAAGTAACTTCAGTTGACAAGTTTCATAAGGTATAAAACATGTATAGTAAGTTTTCTTGTCTAAAAGTGTAGACAGACTAAATCGAATTCGAACAAATTTATCTTACCATGTAGTGGGACTTTCTTTGATTGTTCTGATGTCTCTGGAATCGTTTGATCAATTGGTTCTACAGCTTCCTGACGTGATATATGAGTACGTTGAGAAGAATTTCGAGTAACAGTTTGATATTTTGGTCTTTGTGGCATCATTTGTAGTGCTGATAAACTTTGATTAAGCTGATGAATTCTAGTCTGTGTTATAACCCGAATCTTTTCAAAACTTTTAAACAGAGAGTATAATCGGTAATGAATATAATGACGAATATTTTAAGCTGTAGTTGTTTACGATAGAATACACAAATAATAAATAGTAATCGGATTATCTGGAAAAACATATAGGGAAATTAATTATCCCCATGTTGGTTTGATTGGTTTAACTGTATTGGTTGGAGATGTTTGTTCGGATTAGGTCTAAAGTAGTTCTAGGCTGCAGTTTAGACTATCTAACAATAAAGTTCATCACAAATTACAAACTGCATTATGAATTATAGCATTATTAGCTTGGAAGGGTTATGGAGAATGATGGATTTGCCACTTTATGTAATAAACTGACTTCAGTTAAACAACCATTAGAAATCATGAACCAGTAGACAATCGATTCGCTGTAATATACAAGCCTCATAAGTATTGGTACATAAAGATACCTTTAGTTTACATTACCTATATTCTACAATCATCTTGATTCTAAAAAGTTAAAGAATTAAGAAATTAAAGGGCTGTTTGTAAGTCAATTTCAAATATCTAAATAACGAACTCTTTAAAAAGTATATCCTAGCTTATAAATGAAGTGTATTTAAATTTTCTCCTTGATTTGTTGTGGATTGAAGTCGATCAGGCACATCTAGCTGACGAGTCACAAACAAGATGAAACGCGTGTTCTGTATTTTGCTTGCCAGCCACAATCCATATAAAACAATGCTAATTCATATTTAAAAGACGTGAAATTTTACTTTCAGCTTGTGTGTTATACGAAGCAACAGTTTATAATTTCCTTAAGGCTATAAAATAATGACTATTTCTCATATTTGTATAGACTTCAGTAGGATCGTTTTAATGGTATCAATTGATAAGTTATTAATTATTTTTGACTTGCTATTTGAAATGATTAAGTATTTCTACGCGTTCCATTGAGATAAGAAAAAAGCCTTAATTAAATTAAGAATTTTTTTTCCAAACCTCTTCAATGTAGACATATGTTATTGTACTATTTCAGGACATTAAGCATTATGCAAACATATTATTAGTTCAAACTGCTTAAAATCTACATTTAGTTGCATTCATATTTATCCACTGACTAGGTTTTGTATGTAATATACCTAATTAGAATAAAAACTAGGGCGTAACTAAAGTTAGATTTTGGTCAGCAATAGAATCCAGCAAGAGAGTTCTATCTCATTTTGTACTTGTCAGCAGGATTTACTTGTAATCCAATGATCATATTTACAATAAAACTTGGACGTAGCACCATTCACTATGAACGCTAGGGCGTTATCTGATGAGGAAGTGAGCCACGAACTTATTCAATGGATAATATGTTACGCGTATCTATGTGTACTTTCGCTGAAACTTGTAATTAATGGAACTATAATGACAATCCGCTTAAGGTGTATGTATTTAATAGAGAATGACTGCATACAGTCCTTAGTATCAACCATGAGAAAACTCAAGCCGCGGTGCATATAGTGATTTAAGACGATTAATGGTATTAGTTAACTTGTGAATATCATGTTATACATTAGGCATCTTCTGTTCATTGATATTTGATCGAGAGACATAATGAGAAACAATCAATTCTATTAATATGAAGTATATGAATAGTACAGTTTTTGTGGTAACTGTTTAACTGTATTAAAATTAATCAAGAAATAATTAAAAGTTCACAACACACAAACTTTACCACTGAAATCACACTAAAACATGAAAGATCTGTTATTATTCTACATCTGATGCATTTAAATAGCGTCATTTATTATTCAAATAGTTCAGTTGATGATGAGTAATACGTCTTCATTTTATGAAGGAATTCTTACATGCTTATCTGAATATACTTTAATAAATTGAGTTACAATAACAATTCATAACTACTGTTCAAGAAGTTTACTTTTAATTAACAGAAATAGAACTAAATTATAGTGACGGCGTTGAGTAATTCTAAACGTAGCATTAAACCAACTGTAGACAATAAGGAAATTACATTTGTTAACGTTAAGGTTGTATTATTAATGGAAATTGAAAATAAAAAAAAATGAAGTAAACATATTAAATTTACATGATTAATGAAGTTTCTTAGTTGTTAGGTAGTTCTGAGTCTTGAATGATACAAAAACTTGTAAATATGATAGTACAAAATTCTTCTACTTGATCAACAGTGCCACATACATAATCTATTCCAAATTCCTACTACATTATTGGTGCTTGGTACAGCAGTTGGATCAACATAATGATGTTTGTGAATTAGTATTTGATATTTGTATCCTTCATGTTCAAAGCAGTCATAAGATTTATAATTGTCTGTACATAATGTGTGTCAGTCAAATCGTATCTCTTGGTTTTTAGTAGGAAAATGAAACTGTTCTCTGTATGGCACACTCTTAAATACCTTGCACTCTATGTCCTGTTTAAAGTTCCTACCCAAAGTTCTAAAGAACTTAGAGTGTGAAATCAACTTACCCATTTCTTCTAAATAAGATTTCTTATGCTTCTGTGTTTCCTCTTTCTAATAGTGTATATACTGATCTCAATAATATGATCTACGACACTCAATGATACGGTAGTTTTTGATATTGTTTCTAAACATATTTAAACGACACTAATAAGTAAATAATCTACTTCGAAAACACATGAATTTTTTTAAAATTAACCTCACCCTAACTGATTATTTACAGCCGTATACAAGACATACTTATCACGTTTTACTTTTGTATCGGTTGGTCAGTCAAAGTAAACATCATACCACCCATTTTACAGTATTCAAAGTCAGGCATAATTCAAATCTTGGAAATTAATTAATTCGAAAACAAGTTAACAACATAAGCACTGCTGATCTAAGTACTACCTTACATTGATCATTCATATATAGAAGTCAGTACAAAATAAACATAAATCAAGATGATAACAACACATATTGAAATATGTCATTAATATTCATCTTTTGTTCTTTATTATTTAGATGAATCGATTTGAGCAATGAATTCATGATAGTAGAATAACGCTACTTTTTTTCTTTACAATGTCCTCTTTACTATCCACTTTGTTTATTTCTTCGTCGTTTTTATTTCTTACAAAATAACCCCATTTTCATTTTAGATGCTTATTTCTACTTCATTTAACTTTATAAGGTCACTATTATTGTGGGAATGATTAAGGTATAAAGCAAAATGTTCACACATATCATTGATTAATAAGTGTTTCTTAAAAAAACAAAACAAAGACGTTTGAACGAAGAATATTCTCTTCGATAAATGCTTATCAGGTTCTACATTTATCAGTTCAAAATTATTAGTCTCAAGAATAGCCAGTTCTGAGGCAAATACAATATTATTTAGATATCAATGAAAATTGGGTATAGATTGTTTTTAGTCATTTGTAAAACACAAATGCTAATGTTGAAATCATTATCATCATCATGTAACTTGTTGAACTTAGACCACAATTGAAATAAACAGCATTATTATTCGAATTGGCCGATGCTCAAGGAATTCACTCCTCTGCGCTTGTGAAAACCTTCCAGTTTGGTTAGCTAAAGGTGTTTTCAGAAGCATCAAGAGTTCACCTAATTCAAGCAGGTCATGCAGCGTGCACAAATCAGTCATTCACAATAATATTTTGTGTAAACAGTTATTTACAAAGATCAGTTATACTTAAAGTCCTTAAAACGGCAGTAGCGATAGCCATGTGGGTCAAAAAGTATACAGAAGAAGTACGTTCAACCCTTTCTCCTGCCATGGCCGACATAAACTAATCTCACCATTAATCATACGACGGTTTAATTTTGGCAGTGCACATGTATCTTTCTTTATTTGCATTTCTATAATTTATGTCTACCCTATCCAAAAACTACTCTCTTTATTTACAATTCAGCATATTATTATTAATCAAAGCATACAGAATGAATTTGAATATCACTGAATATTCTCACCTAATTTTATTGACTTCGTAACATTTTAAGACCAAACAAATGAAATGATCATAATTCTTTCTAGTGTTGTAGTCACTTAGTGATGAATTGTGATTATCACTCATTACATGTAACAAACCATTACCTATTCAATTTCATTCTAAGTAGAATTCAGCCTTGTCTACAAACACTTGATCTAATTGTATTTTGTTACCATCCCATCTCCTATATCACCCATACACAGAGATACCTATATATGTAAATTTGACTAGTAATCTTACTTAGCTCAGTTGTCGTTTACGTTTCACAAGTTACATGATGATGATGATGATTTCAACATTAACATTCATATTTCACAAATAAGTCGAAAAACAATTTATATTCAATTATCCTTGATATTTGAGTGATGTATCTGCTATTTTTGGAATTACTAATTTTGAATTAATAAATGTAGAACATGATTATCATTTATCGAAGAGAATATTCTTCGTTTAAACGTCTTTATTTTTGATAAACAGCTGTAACAGCTGACTGACTTCAAATGAAGACAGTAACATTGAAATCAATGAAGCTCTACAATGTAGTGTAGATTTCCTTAATAAGTGTGCACTGAAAAATAATATTGGTAAGATTAAACTAGAAACCGTTACGTTTCACAAAGAGCAATGCAGTTTTAATTCTCTAAATTGAAGCTAAATAGTTCGATTTTTAGTAAAATTAAATTACTGTGTGATATAGAATGGTTATATTTTTATGCATTAATCTGTAATTGATCCAATTTGAAGGAGAGAGACCTCATCACTTACATAGTCTGAAAAGAACACCGGGTGACGATAGTCCAAACATATATATATGTATTTATATATAAACGTATAATGATACAAGTATCCATAAGTTATTTTTTTTTTAAGTGAGTTATGTACTACATTTACTGTGAGATAGTTGGCAGTAGCATTAGACTATTTAAAAAAATTATAGATGAAGTGAGATTTAAACCAACAACTAGTCATTCCACACTGAAGTTGTGGGAAATCTCATTAAGCTAGTGGAATTCTCCAGTAATTTAGTTTGTCTTTTAAATGCAAATAATATTTAACAGTAAATCTCTATTTCAACGTTTCAACTTTTAGCTTCAGTTTCGTTGTGATATTCTACGACTATCATCTATTGACTCATTTACGTCAGATTTATTATCATGAAATATATTCATCCATTTCAATTTTACTCGAAGAAACAATTACAGTCCCCTTCACTTACCAAGAAAGTCGATAGTTTACGTAAGTGCAGATTCATGGTTTAAAATTCTTGTTTATAGAGTGTGTTAATGATCCTTCAACCGGTTCACGTACAGAAACCTTATTAAAAACTTTACTTCCTCTAGCTAGTCTAAATAAGTCGTCTTTTGGTGTCAGTTGATCAGGGGTAAAGTCACTACAACGGCACCACTCCAACGACTTCACTAAATCATTCAATCGGTAGTAGCGACAGATGGTGTATGCAAAAGGCAGGGACGTAATTAACACAAGCTTATGACTTGCACTTACCAGGAATTCCTCGTCCATAGGGAATAATTGTTAGCTCCGATCCTAGCAAAGACGGTGACGAAACAGTTTAAGCAACCCTTTCAAGCCAAGTTCCCAGGCTCGATGGCATCGTCATTGTAGCGCACATGTGGTCCCGTACATCTAAAGGCATCACAGACCTGTTATTGCTGAATTTCATGTGGTTTAAAGTGTGCTCGTTTTTTCTCTAAGAAGAAAGACTTACACCACACCCGTCGGATCACGACCACACTACTCGATAAAGAAGCGGCAGAAGCCGCGCCCTAAACGATCACAAAAGACTGGTGTACTATTTAGCAAGTTAAAGACTAGTTTGTTACTGGAATTAACAAGACAAATTGCTCCAACGACTAAGAATGGCGATTCAATGACAGTTATTTCACACGCAGGATAGGCCGCCAACCAGCATTCTCCAACCAATTCTGTCTTGGACTCTCTTCTCCTGTTCTTCCCAAGTGCTATACATTTTTTTGATATCCTGACGTAATTTATTCTTCTGTTCTCCTCTTTTTGTTTGGTCTTGGGGATCCCAAGATAGGCCTTGACTTCTGATGCAGTCTGATGATTTACTCAATATATGTTGTATCCACCTTCAGTGTCTTTTCCTAATTACTTACTCAGTTAGATTTTAGTTTGCTTGTTTCCTGCCATAGTAAGTCGCTGCTTATGATATCTGGCCAACGGATAAGTAGTATCTTGCGAAGACAACTGTTCGTAAATACCTGTATCTTCTGAACGATGATTTTCGTAGTTGAAAATTCTAACTTAGATGTTGGCTGACATATAGTGTCAGTTCCAGGTATTCTTCCTTCATTGTAGAAATGCTGTCCTTCCTTGCTAATCTATATCTTCACATTTGTGTCAAATCCCTTATGTTTATTGATTATATAGTCCAGGTATGTATAAGCTTCTACATCTTCCAGAATTTCTCCGTCAAGTGTATGTAACAGCTTTCCGCTAAGTAACAAAATTCATCTATAAATCAGTTTATTCTAATTAATTAACATGTCCCTACTAATGATTAAGTTTGAGGGGTAAATTTTATCTGGCTCAAGTGAAATGCTGTAACCGACATATTTCTTCTACTGTGTGACATGAGAAAACACCCACTAACACCAATAGATGATGGTTGTTCGATATACTGACGATTCACTGAAGTAAGAGATTTCAGTTGTACTAACTTAGTAGACTTAATGTTAAACACCAGTCATAAGGTGTAAATATGTCTGGTTTAATCTGTGATGAAGTCGTGGACACAGTGATGAAGTCTCACATTGTAGAAAGAAAAATTTATATTTTACTTTCTGACATTTCCATAGTTGTTTAGCTTTAAACGAAAGTTAATATTATTCTGTTTAAATATATATATATATATATAAAGACAGTAAGGAAAGGGGATTTGCTACATTTCGATAAATTTGCGTAATATGGTAATCCGTTTATCAGCTTATCAAGTAGTTTTTACTAATTATATCTACATGTAAAAGATATAACTGATAATTTTAGTTGTAAGAATAGGTGTATAGTTGATGAAAATTTACAGACATCTATAAAAGTCATAATATTCTGTTTCAACTGTCCTTTCTTCTTTCTTTTATTCAAGCAAAATTTAAATGAATATCTAATCATGTATTATTTGATATTAACTGAAAATATTCAATTACTTGACAAGGTTAAGCATATTATGAAGAGTAGAGTTTCTCTCACTCACACAAGCACAAACATGTGACTTGAATCTATAGTGACCTGGAGATATAATAAAGTAATCCATTAGTCGTAGTTCAATCTATTCAATGTGTTTGCATTACTTGCTGTTTGTCAGTTAAATCATGTTTAGTGATTAATCCTTTTATTAAATGAATTATTCTTTATAATCATCAATTATTGTATGCATAATAAAAGCCTTGTGCAGTAGCCTCTTATTATTACTTGTTATCCAAACATACATTTTCCTGTTCGATATAATGCTAATAATACTACAACCTTTAATGATAATAATCTTGAGAGTAGTAGAAAACAACAGTAGTGGACTTTAGATAATATTTTAACTTGACAACTGATGCCAGTGAAGTAGATAAACGCAATGCCTCTTTTGGAATGGGTAAATACTGAGGACAGTATATGCACTATTATTATCATTACTTATTGTTATCAATAAATCTATATAACTAGATTGTTGCTGGTATCATTTTTTTCGTTCTCTTTAATTAATTCAGTACACTGTTCAATTGTGCACTGAATGCATCTGATATAGGCATTTCTAAATAGTAATTCCGCATTAGAGGTCAGATAGGATATTTGATATTTTACCCAGTACATAGAATTACACCTGACTATTTACAAAGTTATGTTTTCTATAAAAACATACCTAAAGTAGATATATAATCGAATAGAAGTTATAGCGTTTCCGTGTTATCTACACATAAATAAAAATAAAAGTTCATACCAAAGAAACGACCTCCTAATAATCCTGCTGAATCGGAGAAATTGCAAATCAAATCAGTTCATGCTATTTATCATAACATTAAAATAGATATTACAAACGTCCCAATCATTCAAAAAAATAATTCCTTGATTATAAAGAATGTCGAATAGCTGAAGCACCTCAAATATTGCAAAATCCAACTGGGCCTAACAAAAAAGAAGGTTTTACTAATCATCCAACATGGACTTTCTATACATGTGACAATAATTAAAGTACATCGAATTCCATTCATGCGAACACAATTTTATCTTCATTTCACGAACACTGTCTTCATACCCATTCACATCACATTAACGTATACAAGTGTGTTTCAATTTAAATCACCTTGATCCAAAATACTTGACACGATACGTTCAGACCTGCATTTTTATTACTCGAGCTTATTTTTATTTGTACCAATGCATTATTGTTAATCTTGTGTTAATTAAATTCGGTTATTCATTTTTCTGTGAAGAAGCGACATGCACTAAACTGCGAAACGTCAGAAATTTTAATTTCCACTGTTTGGAATATTACACATATATATCACTTATTTTTATAAATGACCTATTTAATGTTCAATTTATTTGATTTTATCAAATCTAACCTTGCTAACAATATGTGCAGCAAGAAAATTCCTTTGAAATTAATGATATTACACAGTGTAGAAATGCATTCTTATCAATAGGGATGATAGCACAGAGTATCGCTTTAGATGATGAAAATGGTTTGATTCTGATAAAAGGTTTTATTATGGATTAAACCTTGACTGAATTAAAAACGGTTATCTTGTCTAAATTGATGCTAACTTTTGATAAAATATCATTATGTAGAGTAAAGAAACATTGTACAAACTATTTATACAGATAATAGTAGTAGACAAAATACACTAATGTGATTTTTTCCTTGTTATACAATAAAGCTAGAATTCTGTATAGTTAATTATAATGATGATGACATTAGAAAACAGTTGAGAATAGAGATTAATGAATTTTCAGTAATAACCTGCTGAAAAAGAAACATGATTGTTCTGGTGGGATACAATACTGATTAACAAGAAACTTATGGTAAAGTTTGTATGGAATAATAGATGTTACCATTTTTCATTAAAGATTAACCATAGTCAGACATTCACTGAAAATTTGTCAGTTTTAGTCAACTGTTTAGTTATTGTATATAAATCTTTTGCATTTGACATCCACTACCAGTGAAAAGGGTAAAAACAGAACCAACAAGCATTATAGTGAGCAATTAAATTCCACCTATAGAACTGAAGTTTCACTGTTACCTTATACAATACTAATTGTTGAATTCTGAAGGATTCCATATGAAGATTAAACTTTATCGCAGTGCCTCCTGAATTTCTATGATCGTCTATGGTTAAACTAGGACATTAAACAACAAAACTAAATAAATTCTGAGATCATGCAAAGTAAACTTATTTCGTCGTAGTTTATCTTACCTCATTAGTGGTCTGCACCAAATCAGTATGATTTGTAATAAATATTCAAGCTGAGTAGATTATAGTCATTTTAAACTAAATAACTGTAGTTTGGTTTTCTGAAACAAATTCGAGACTATCACGTTATTTAACTGTCGACTCAGTGGAACTGATGGATTGGCGTTCAGTACGAATTCATAATATTCTGTTTTTCACTTTTTATAAGATCATGGGTGTGCAATGTTGAAGAGTACGTTATTAGAGTGAAACTGCTATTACTTACTGCTGTTACTTAATTGACACCTTTTTTAACGAATTAGTGATACACTGCGGCTGAATAATAAACATATTCAGAATTGTTAAAAGAGACAGCTACAAATGAACACGTATGCTTGCACAAAGTAACTAAAAAGCACTTGGATACACAAACGTAAGTAGCGAGCATATGTACTTACAGAAGGTAGGAAATTTACATATTAATTGAAAAAATTCTAAACTAGAGCAGTGAAAACAAATTTTGTGACAACAGCACTCACTCATTTCTGATACTGTTAAGTTGTACACGTAATTTTGGTTCAATTTGAACTTGTATTTCTTGCAATTGAAGTACTTGTCGTTCTAGACTATCTAATGAATGTGCCAGTGGTTCACATGCTTCATAGAATGACTGAAGAATTTAAAAAATAAAAATGACAGAATGTTATCTGATTTTTAATGACAATGGATGAGGTAGTGTAAACGTATCACGAATTGACTGAATTAGAAATATCAGCCGTTAGGAGCCGGCTCAACGGTCCAATCGTAAAGCGCTTGTCGCGGAGCCAGAGGGTCTTGGGTTCGATCCCCAATGGAGTCGTGGATGCACACTGCTGAAGCGTCTCACACTAGGACGAAACAGCTGTCCAGTGCTTCCAGGTGATCAATGGTTGTCTGATTCAGATCAATTTGTGATATCAGCATTGATAAATTAACTATCTCCACAACAACCCCTTTAATTGTGAATAAAAATAAGTAATAAGTAAATGATGAACAGTTTACAAATAAACCAACTCATCCTGTTTTACAAATCGTTTAGTTCATATCCTGTTCAAAACTATCAAAGCAAACCACGTACGTAAATAATAATAAATGATACAAATATAAATGATAATGAAAGATAAGTAATTTTAGTTGATGGTTATGGAGTTTTCCAAGACAGTCACTCATCAACGGTAATGGATGAAGTTGAGCGTATATACCGCGAATTGATTGACTTAGAAAAAGCAATGGTTGGGAATCGAATCAATTGTCAAACAGTTAAGGGTCCGTCTCAAAAGCCAAATACCGTGAACTGAATGCCATTATGGGTTAGTGGATAAGCACGACTGAAAAGTTCCATGCTAGAACGAAACGGCCATTGAATACTTCCTGGTTCTCAATGGTTTTGTAAAATTCGTGATATCAAATAAAGATAAGAAGTTGTTTTGTTATTCAGTCTTCAAAAAAACTGTCGAATTCTCATTTCCATTCATAAGTTCAGGTAGTCAACAGATCAGCTTATTCACTAGATAAAGAAGCCAGATGTAAGTGTATTTTGAACTGGATGGGTATTTGGAATCAGTAAGGCAATTTCCTTGAGTTATTTTAGTATATTAATGATAATTCAAATGAAATAATCACTAATTTTGCTTACTTATATACATAATGCTCGTCTATAGGAGCATTTCTTTAGAACAGTAAAGGTAGTAACTAGGATCACGTGACTGAACTTAGTTGTGTTCAAAAAGTTATCAGGACTACTTATTCAGACAGAAAGATTGATTTTTCTTACGATTAATAAGTTATTCTATCCTATGAATTGATTATTGAAACATTTATTTTCGAGGTATTATCATCCTGTAACTCTTAAATAACAAGGCATCACTAATCTCAGTACTTTCATTATGACACAGTCTACTAAATAAATGTGTATACGTTACTGAGTGTTTCATGAAATTAAGCTCAGAGTAGCATAAATTACGGTTGTCATAACATTTATTCTGCAGTATAGATAAACAATGTGATTATTCCATGTAAGAAGAGTGATAAACTCTATAAAATTGGTTTGTTCTCATAATTAAGAAGTAATGGAAAACTAACAATCTTTCAGTGAAGCCAGTTGCTAATAATGGTTACTAGAACTTTTAGTAACTGAATATTGTAGTTCTAAAAACTATATTCGAATAATTTTTTCATGTGAATCACATTATATTTATGATGCTGAAATGTAGCTACTAGTTTAGATGATTTGATATCAATATAACTATCTCAATTTTATACCTAGCCACAGACAGTGAAAATAGCTTTGTGTTAACGTTTCAAATTGTGAAACTAAGTGATGCGTATTGGAATTCCACAGGAAGAAGTGATTACATACAATTAGCACTTATGCCATGTTGAAAGTGCTTACCAATAAAAAACATAGGTGAAGTAGGGTTTTCTGATAAGCAATGAGCATCAATATATTCTGCATTTTCATATAATTCAAATTACATTTCAGATTAATATTTGATTATTATATCAGTTAGACACATGAAATTCATGACATAAACTTAGGGGGGCAATTTTCATTTATCTATAATCCATGGTTCACTTTCATCACTGTCTAACGGATAGTCCTAGGTTAGATGTATGACATTACTTGCATGATACAAGTGTTCAAATAGAAACAATTCGCTTTCTTCAAATCAGAATAGTGATCAGTAATTGAAGCAAGTTTTCAGAACCCTACATAATTTTTTGCATTTTTGGTTTGATCTTAAATCAGGTCACTTAGTTGGATAGCAACACTACATTCATAGTTTCATAAACTTTAGCTAAAATTAAGTACTGTATCTATTCCCATCTGCTATTCATAATTAGAAAAGATAGTTATTAATGAAGTGAACAGTTTAATCATATCATTTTATTTTACATTCACTGGTTTCTAGAAAAGATACTCATTTCTTATACGTCGAAAATTGATAGTAGATTCAAAATGGTGGTATATTAAGTCACACAAAATTTCAAGCAAGTTAATTAAGTTATTCAATACTACTAAATAAACTTTAATTAAAAGTTTCTGAAGTTGGTACACTAATGTTGAGAATCGATTGATGTTAATTTTGTCGACTATAGGATCTTAACCAAATAGTTTGAATATAACACATCGTAAAATCTGAAGGATGTGATCAACATTTCACCTAACTAGTCTAAAATAACTGTCGACTAATTATTTTCTTCTTTCCAACGGATCCTTAGTTGATTTTATTTCATGACAGAAAATATCCCTCTGAATTGAGGTAATGTCCGAAAAATCACTTAAATTAAATGAAAATGTCTAGTTGTAATACATATTTGATCGCAGTTTAAACAAACTTTTTAGTGGATTATTTCATACATAACTACGGCCCTTTAATTACAAATTAACCGATTATAACAAATTAATTAGTAACATTAGTACAGTCAATTTGATTCTTTAAAGTATTTAGTAAAACCCTAATTTGGTTTCACTAATTGATATGAAATAGGCAACCATTGATCACCAGGAACCACTGGATAGCTGTATTGTCCTAGTATGAGACTATTCAGTAGTGCATATCCCCAACCTCATCAGGGATCAAAGCCGGACCCTCTGGCTTCGCGGCGAACGCTTTACCGCTAGATCACTGAGTAAGCTTTCAACAGTTGATATTCCTAATTCAGTCAATTCATGGTACGCTTGCGCGACCTTATCCATTGCCAGCTGTTCAATGCTTCCTTGTAATCAGTGGTAATCTAATTCAGACTAATTCACGATATTAAATTGACTTTCAACAATCACTACAATACTCAATTACAAAAATTTCATCATTTGTCCTCAAAATGTTATATTCCATTGGCAATATTAAGTAGTTATAAAGATTTTCTTCTATAACTACTCAGTTTTTTCAATTATTCTTACTGTTCTTCATATATGAAATAAATTTATTTCGTTAATTATGTTGACTATAGGCAACGATTAGTTAATTGTTATTCTGAAATAGAACAATTGAACTTACAAGTAGAACTATTCATGAGTAAAGTGTACTTAATTGAAATAAAATTCAGCAATACAACTACTTCGTTTGCTAATTTACTAAGTTAGTTGATAGTATAAAATCTCCAATCATTCAACAGTATAATTTATGACATCGGTACTGAGCTATTGGATTGAGATTTCAGCAAGGATTCAAATGTTAAATAGAGAGTTTACTACTTCAAGATTGAAGATACAGTTTACTGGTTAGTGTCAAGTGTCCAGAGACACAACGAACCAGAGATTTTTGTTAGCTGCCATTAGTGACCTAATATCAAAGTTTAGTTTGATAGATAAAATTTGATCAGTTCCAAAGGACTGGTCAGACATGATGGTTACAGTCCAATACAGAACCAAAGGAACGACAGCACAAAATGTTCTGAAACAGCAGTCAAAGATGTGCTATTGGAGTGAAAACTGCCTTCAATATGAGCCTGAAATACGTACCATAGATGAGGTTTTTTTTTCATGAAAGAGTCATTCTATAATCAGTCCTTAATTAGAATCTATTGAAAAACGACTCAGCACTAAACTCACAGTAATTTATTAACCATGTAAAATCTTTGTATCCCCTATAAAATTACTATCTTCTTCCTAAACAAGCATTCATCTAAAAGGTGCTATGCGATTGATTGAAAGCCGTTAATGAATCAAGATGTTAACTGGCTCATCAAGTAACTCAGCGCAGACAGTCGAAAATTAGCGGTTTTTTTGTTTTTATGCTAAACGATAGACGCGACTTTTTATCAAACTACGTAGCTAAAAGTTATCTTTATGTGACATTAGCTACAAAAATGATGAAAACTTCAAAGAGCAATCATTAGCAGTGAGTCAAAAACTCTCGAAATATAGCTAACTAATAAATTTTAGATGTTTTAATGAGAAGGTATAACCTGCAAAGTTAAACAAATTTAAAACAGTTGAAATGCTTTCCTCACTACCAAATGATATAAACAATAACTGACATTGAATTTTAATTTTGTCTGTTTCTGACTAAAGTTAGACGTATCATTCTTCATATGGGAAGAATGGAATATTATGTGGTATTGTTGTAGATATTCACATCCTAATGTTTACTGTGCATTTTGATGACATCATTTCAAAATGAAGATTACTTTAAAAAAATAATTCAAGTAAAATTATTGATAACGTAACGACAATTCAACTATGATGATTAACTTAAACAGTAATATCAAAATAGTGGATTAGAGTAGTAATTATGTTGAAACGTAAGACAGAAAGTGAATGAATGTAAAGAAGTATTTTGAATTTTATGAAGAAAATGAATGTCTTTTTTGTTTTAAACGAATAAAATAGATTTGCTACAACTAAAAATACTTTGAAATTATTATTGACAACATTTAATAATTGAATGCATTATGTAAATAATATTCTATTATAGATAATGTGTTGATATTTACATCATACTATCAAAAGAAATTACATTGTATTAGACGACTGTCGTATTCCTGTCTTGAATATTTCAGTACATTTCTATTTATAGATTTTAGAGATGAGTGAATTTTATACCCTAAAATTTTTTATCAAAATCTTAACACCATTAGATTGTCATATCAGGACATAAATAGATTGTGTTTCCGTATCATGATTCTAAATAAGTAATATAATAATCGATTAAATCTAATTAAGTAGTATAGTAATTCTGTCTACAATGTCAGCGTAATATTTTGTTATAAAAGTGAAGTAGCTGTGAATACAATGCCAGTAAGTAATTCACTGATAAGTATCATCAGTATTCTAAATTCATGTGTACTCAAATAAAAGGATAAGATCAAGTCAGTTTAAAGTGTTCATACATCTAGTGCATGCACTAGTAGTATCTATTATCTAATATGAAGTGAAGTGAATATTTTTTCTAAATATTTTTTGGTTGTTAAATGATGATTTACAGCACACAATAACAAGGTTAATAAAACTTAAGTAACACTGTCAAAATTGGAGTTCACAAATCCAAGTAAAATGAACATTCAGTAATTTGTTCTTAATTTTGTTACTATGGAAATCTTCACGATTCTAATTTTATGTCTAACTACGACTTTAAATTTGAAAATGCTAATCTGGTTAAAGGTAGTTACTTAAAACCGGGAACCTAAGGTAACAACAGGAAGAGTAGTAAGGAATCATCATTTGAGTAACTTGCTTTTTAAATAAGTAGGATTTGAACCATTAAACTGCATTTACTAAACATGTAGTAAGTAGGGTATTTTGTATTTCCATAAAATGGAAGCTTCCCACATACTCTGTGACAACTCTCGAGTAATTTTCGTATTTCTCCGAACCTGTTGCACGGTTTTTGTATGCGAATTCTTCAAAATACCATTACTATGTTGTATAATTTCACTTACGAAACGATTCAATAATTGATGTGTAAAAACAGTTTTTCTGGCCTACTTAATAACCATTTGCTTTGTCATTTAATTTGTATTGTGACTGGCAAGTGGAATCCAGGACGCGCGTTTCGTCCTATTTGTGCTTTGTGTATTCTGTCGTCTATTTTTCTTCCGCAAAGAGTGATTTGGTTGTTCATTTAACCCGTTGATTAGCCAGCGTCTGACTAATCTGGTTTCATTTCGTAAGTGTGAATCTTATTGGTATCAACAGAAGCATAAGGTCACATCATTCTCAATTTTTACGGTCACCGTCTCTCTCTCTTGAACTACCGAAGTCATTATTTCACATAGATTATTGGCACTCGTCATCCATGCGTATATGCAGTCGTGAGAAAACTGAACGTCCTCGGTGCATTCTACACACAACAAACCCCGAACAGGGCTAGATGAAAATTGAATTAATTACTACTCGTTGATCAACCAATGTGAAGTGACTAGTGACATATATTGGGATATGAAATTGGAAATAACTAGTGAAGCCATGAAACTACTAAGTGGTAGTCAGTTTGATATCATCTAACACTGATCGAATTCTATCCATATAGTTTGCATTGTAAGTACTTAGTCTACTTACAGCTCGATTGAAAGGTCATTAATTCTTTAATTAAAAGTTCACACAAATCGGTGTAATAACAGATAAATATATTTGCTCTGTTATCTAAGTTAGTGAGCTAAAGTTTAAATTCCTGCTACTTTTATAATCCTGAACAGATTCAGCATACTTTTCAGATATGGTGACGTAGACTTTGCTTTTTTAATAACTACTTCGTACACTTAAGTAATCCCCTACAGGTTTATGGATAATCTTGGAGTATTCAAAGAAGTGATAGAAAAGAAGGAACATTGTAGTCTGTAATTCACTCCTCCTTACGCTGATGGCATGTGGATAACCGACTATGAATTGTACGCGTGAAAGTACCTTATGATAAAGTGACGTGACAATTTTATAATTCCTATCAAATTTAAGAGTGTTCATTACCATTCTACAATGAAAGCTCCAAGTGATGACATCAGAACTATTTTCATTTAGTTTAGAAAAGATATATTCGTATTAAGTGTCCTTTTTCATAAAGCCATAAGGAGAAAGTGAGCATGACATACAATATTATTAGTCTGTGCAAAATAAACAATCATAAGTGAGGCGTGATAGGAAGATGGACCCGCTCAATCTTCACTATGAACATGCCTGCTAAGAGGCGTCTAAACGAAGAACCCATGAAAAACTCTTTCAGTCTGTTATAATTGACTCTCTTTTATAACTAATCACAACATATATGTTCACAGAGATGGAAAATGATCATATACATGATAAACATTTTTGGTGATCAACAATAAAAACAACTTTGACTATCATGTTTTTTCCACAAATGAGAAAAATCACTAACCTTTGTTTGATCTAACTCAGTTTTTATATGTTCACTTGGCAAAAATTCAATTGGTATCCACTTTAATGTTACTGATTCAGCACTTTTAACTTGAGCTACAGCATCATTTAGTACTGAAGTAAAATTGGATAAACGCTAATTTTTTTTTGTTTATCCAACAAATAAAGAAAAAATTGAATGAAACAATGAAATGAAAAAAATTATTCATTATCAATAAATATGTCTATATTTAAATAGGCTAATATCTTTGAGTAAAAGTAATCAACAAACACTAGCTTCAGAATATGTAGTAAAAACTACTCCTAACTCCTCGGCTAACGAGGAAAATTGGCAACATCATAAAACCAGTTCTAAATTTCTTGTATATTAGTGAAATATAAATTGAATCTGTGCAGTAAAGAAGATATAAAACTTTGAAAGAAACAATTAAATTTCTTACTTACTTACTCACGACCGTTACCCGTCACAGAGGAGTATTCTCTATTGAACTCTGTTCTGAGCAATCCTTTCCGGATGTTTCCAGTTTTTGTTCATCCTTTTGTTATCTGCTTCCGATTCTCGGCACAGTGTTTTCTTTGGTCTTCCTCTTTTACGTTT
This sequence comes from Schistosoma japonicum, assembly GCA_025215515.1. Taxonomy (NCBI): domain Eukaryota; kingdom Metazoa; phylum Platyhelminthes; class Trematoda; order Strigeidida; family Schistosomatidae; genus Schistosoma; species Schistosoma japonicum. Next base: position 36,908,687 of record CM046069.1, on the reverse strand, counting down.
TCTAACAGGAGTACAAGTTGATACTTGAAACATACATGAAACAGTCTGATGATTTCCGCAATGTATGTCCTATCTGTTTCCAACGTCTTTTCCTAATTTCCTCTTCGGCCGGAAGTTGGTTTGTTCTCTCCCATAGTAGACTGTTGCTGATGGTTTCCGGCCAACGGACATTCAGTATCTTGCGTAGACAGTAGATTATAAATACCTGTACCCTTCTGATGATTTTCGCTGTAGTTCTCCACGTTGTATAGCTCCATACAGCAGAACTGTCTTGACGTTCGAATTAAAGAGTCTGACTTTGAGGTTGATTGATAGTTGCTTTAAGCCCAATATGTTCTTCAACTATAGGAATGCTGCCCCTTGCTTTGCCAATCCTTGCCTTTACATCCGCATCAAATCCTCCTTGTTCATTAGTGATGCTTTCAAGGTACATGAAAGTATTCACTTCTTTCTGAGCTTCTCCATCAAGTTCAATTGGGTCGCTTCTCCCTGTGTTGTATTTGAGAATCACGCTCTTTCTCTTATGTATGTTCAGGCCTATTGATGCTGAGGTTGCTGTTACGTTAGTTGGTTTCACTTGCACTTATTGGTGTGTATGGGCTAGAAGTGTTAGATCATCGGCAAAAACCAAATCATCGAGTTGCATCTTGAATTCCGTGCTTCCCTACAGATGTGGAGGTCTTCATGACCCAGTCATCCACTAGAAGGAAGAGAAAAAGCGAGAGTAGGCAGCCTTGTCTGACACCGGTTCTCACTGGAAATACATTTGTCAGCTGTCCTCCATGCACGATTATGCACTGTAGTCCGTGATAAGGACTCCAGATGATATTGACGGGTTTCTCTGGTACGCCGTGGTGTTAAAGAAGTTTCCACAGTGTTCTTCTGTCTACATTGTCAAACGCCTTCTCATGGTCAATGAAGTTGAAGTACAGTGACGAGTTCCTTTTAATTGATTGTTCAACAATGAAACGTAGTGTTGCTATTTGGTCTATTCACGATTGATCCTTACGGGAATCGGCCAGTTGATCCCGAAGTTGGACATTCACTAAATCTTTCATTCTGTTCAACAACACTGTTGAAGACATTCCCTGGTACAGACAATTAAATTCTGACCTACTAATTTTAGTATCTCCCTTATTTCATTACATCGCACAACGAAATTATAAAATGTTACACGAAATAAAGTTTTTTTCAAGTTTGCCAAAGTATGATATATGAACTATTCAAACAAAACACATCATTAATAAAACAATCAGCGATCCAATGAGATAGATAAAAACTCACTTCCCATATTCCATCAAGTTGACATTTAAAATCTAACATGTTATTATTTAAATTTAACCATTTTTTCTTTAAATGATATAAATGACGTCTTATTCGACGATTAGTTCGAATAGAACGATCTTCAGTTGACATCAATTTATGCTCATGACTATGACTTGTTTTATTAACATTATTTTGGCATTCTTGGTCTGAAACTTCTGATTCAGCTTCAGATTCACGTTCAGTTGATAGATTCAATTCAGGTTGTTCTTTATTATCATAATGTGCATTATTGTGACACAGAACTTCTTCAATTTGTAATCGATTTATATTTAGTTCTTGAAACAAACCCTTTTATAAAAAAGAAATCAGCATGAAACATATGTTATACGGACTGAGAGGATTTTTGTCAGTCATTATCTGTTTATTAACTAACAAACAAATAAAAATGATACGATAGCGACTCTGTCCTAGACTGCAATCTCAAAGTAATACATACTAACAATTCTGTATACTATGCAGTCTAAGACATCCAAACGACGTTTCGAACTCCGAAAACCTTAGACCAATTAGCAGAATATCAGTTGTTCGTAATTCCCTTGAAATCGTCGCGTGACACAATACACTGAATTACTCCGTGATTTATTTATGATGGGACTATTATCATGTTTTTATGAATACTCAACGGAAAATACTTCTTTTAAATAAGCCAAACACTTACAAGTAGTAAGTGAAACACTTTCAAAGATAAAAAATAAATCGATCTATCCATGATTAAATATCTTTCATTTAATTAGATGGTTTTCATTACCTTAATACTGATTAGCTTTAAACAGCTTCAGCATTACATTTTTGTTAAGGCATTTACATGGAATCAATTGTGAAATTAACGGTAATTCGTTCATTTCAAAATAGCATAGTGAATCCCTTTAAGACACTCAATGAAAACAGTAAATGAGCAAATAAATTTCTTCCAGTTAGTTTTACATCAAGGTCCTACACTAATATTTGTATATAATGTATAACAAAGATAAAATTGGTACCAATCAAGTAATGATATGTTAAATTATGATTAAAAAAATTAAGTACCAATGTGTTCATGAAGAAAATTACAAATGATTAAGATAGGTGAGGTAGACTAAGTAACTACTAATCATAGGTCATATATCGTGAAAGAATGAATAAGGCTATGTCGATATTAAATTAATTGATTACATAATATCAAGTAAAAGATTAGACAGGATTCTATGATAAGGGATCAAATGCTAATACTAGATTTATAAGAGTAAGTCGAATGAACTACATACACAAAGAGGTACTTAGGTTTCAATAACACTCAAATGCTTTAAAAATAGTTTACACCATAAAATTTTGAGTGAATTGTTTCATTTCAGTTTTTAACTTTTCATCAATTATTCGTACATTCTTTTTAATGTAATGAATGGGTAACAACTGATTTTCAAAATTAAATCCAAAATGATGAGTTAACCGCAAGCAATTAACAACGAGTTCAACAATGTCAGGTGTTAAACAATTACCTACCGATTGGAATGAATGAGATCATGTAAAGTTATGATATTCTATTGGTATATACGCAACTTGTGACTATAGGAATTTTAGTTTACAAACTACAAAATACTTTGATATTGTGTACTTGAAAAGGTTTTTGATTTATGACAATAAAATCAACAGATCTTTAATTTCATCTATGAAAACTTCCTTTGAATTGCTTAGAAATAAGGCTTACAGCCATGTTTATTTCTTTTCAATTATGCTGTTGTCAGATCATCTTAAGAAAAATGCATCTAAATAAATAGGGTGATCTTGCTTAAGTAAAGCCAATCAACAATTGTCCTGGAGTATTCATAAAGATTCATGCGTATAGTTACACGCCTGGCACATTTGAAATGGGCTATCTTTTTCTTAAAGGTCTTCCTAAATATCAACATATTTTTAATTTTGAGTAATTATTGTTTTTATTTAGTCATAGTAAATGACTGTGTATTCTCTAGATAAACAAATAACATAATGCAGTAAATAAGATGTACAAACTTTTTCGCATCCTATTTCATAAATCTGTTTTGTTAACGAGTTTGTCGTATTTACAAAACAAATTAGATGTGTTTGTCACTAAACAAAAGGATCTATCCAGATCGAAATATTGATCAGCAGTAATTTCATATATTTACCTTTAGAAGTACAAACAAATGACAATAAATAAAGTAAATGGTATCAATGGTGAACGCGATCATGATGTTTATAAATGTACACTGAAATTCAAGATCTAGAGGAAATTAAACAGTGAATGTATCTCTTTTACGGTGAATAATTTTAAGATAAGTCAGCCAACGCCCGCATGATTTACTTTTAAGGATTTTACTTGACTAACAGGAACACAAAACACACGAAATAAGAAGCAAATATAAATCTATTCAAGTTACTATATTTCTCAGCAACATGATGTGAAAAAGTAAAAGATAGTAGATTGATGTAAATGGTATCTATAATATGGGTATGTGAATATAAAAGGCACCATGAATATGTTAGCTTCACCCTGTTGATTTCTTCAGGACTGGTTTTGACCAATCACCGTTTTCGAGTTTTAAGCAACATCATCAATGGAACTTAATCATTACAGCTGACTAGTCCCAAACAAGGTGAAACACACGTCCTAGATTTCATATGTCATTCACATTTGAGCATTAATCATACCTGTAAATGAACGCTATATATAGATGTTCCTTTCAGGATTCATATAAACAACAGAGATTTATTGAAATTACTTCTTAACAGCATCAACGGAGTAGTATAGACACCCTCCAGTTATGTATATACATCACTGTTATACAAACGATAATAAATAATTCAGTATCGTCTGATATTATTAGACCATTTAGGTCTTAATGTGATTATAAGTACTAGGATGTAAGTATATCTAGTCGACGAGTTATATATAAGACGAAACACACAACATACACTCCATGTGTGGGTCACGTTTTAAGTATAATAAAAAAGAACTACTGTTTAAAAGGAATGTATAAAGTAGAGTAATGTATGGCATATTACTAAGTACAGAACTTAGATAAAACTGAAGCATAAATACATCAACATCAGTTTCCAGCTAGTATATACAAATTCATTACAAAATATACTCATTATTAAGTTCCTTAGCAAGCATTCAACATACACCATTTAATTATCAATATTAATATTAACAAAATATCCAAATAGATTATTTCATTATCAAGTAGAGTGATTGAGTTGCGTGTTTTTCTTATTTATTTAGAAATCAATGTTCAATCAATACATTCTGATAATTATTTACTATTGAACACATTATTATTCTTGAATACTCTAAAAGAAAAATGAATTATGTTCCACATCAACACTTAATTTTTCTTTTTAATTGACCAGTAGATTTATTTGATACAATAGAAGGTAATAACATTTTGGATTGTTTAAATAAATAAAAATTAATAACATTGAACAGTTGAATAAAATTCAGTGAAGTGAAAAGTATAAATATTAAACAAAGTTAACTGTAATCAGCTGTTTTTTTTATTATTATTTAGAATGAAGTCAATTTATTAGTTCTATATGACTAATTAAATAGTGAAACACTTCTATTTTCCAATGAAATAAACGAGGATATATTCAATACTGTTATTATTATAAATTGATTTTCTGTAGTATTACCTCAAATACTACTAATTTTGTTACCAGGCATATTTCTGTCATTGACAACTATTTATGTGCAACATAGAACTTTGAATAAATGTGACTCAAATCAAGTTGTCATGGCCCATAAGCATAACAAAATGAATTACAAAGTAGCTGAAGTTGCGGCACCAAACTTGTTAGTAAAATGATTTGACCACAAAGCATAGGATGTGAGAAAAAAGATTGGATCAGTGGAAAGAAGAGTATGTAAAAATTTCGAAGACCCGAAATTTAGAAAACATAAAATGGATATACACACATAGTGTTGTAACAAATTTGGAGTTATACCACCTCCAACCAGTAATTAAGACAATCTTTTAGATACCAAACACTAAATCTGTACTAACCAAATCATCTAAAATTGACAGCCAGCAACTGCATACGGTGACGGCATATTCTGATCTGGTACCTATAGCTTTCGTCTATTAGATTTCTACATTAGTCATCATCAAATATGGAGATAAGCATTGGTTAAGCATATGAAACACGTGTCCTGACTACCTTAATCAGTGAGGATGCACAACCCAATAATTTGTTTTGTTATCGTTTCGTTCTGGATCACATTTAACCACGGCATTATTCATAAATAAAACAAACACTATTAATAATAAAATAATCAATAAATGTCATCTGCACATGAAAGCCACTAATTAGACCCATATGATCGAACAGTTAACCAGTATGCTCATTCTCTGATTGGTAGACAGGCATTTCACCTACGCCATTTGTTACATGCATTTGAAGAAATTAAAAATGCCTGCTAAATACATGCAATGATCTTGTTTGACACTAATTCAACAAGTTTAATGAAATCGCAATTACTTCATACTTAGTTCAGAAGTTGACGCAGACCCGTTATGAAGCACTATATTGTATTAAGAGGAAGGAGAGAAATACATATGAAGCATATTTCGCACTGTTGACTAATGTTATCGAAACTCTGTAGTTTGCCGTCTGTAAATTCTAAATCGATAAGTGGTGGTAGATTAATTCGTTAATATTTGGACAAGGAAAAGCTTATTCCTAGTGTTAAGTAAGATTCAGTACTTTTACGAGTACTGCAAGAGATAACGAATTCAGATGACGGTTCGTCTGAAGTCTAGACACGATTAATTGTATTCAACTAATAAGCATTCTCAAGATTTGTAGACTTTCATGGAACTCTATTTAACAATAACAATGCCACAAAACCTTTCAATCTACCGGGTCTAGTGATGCTTTCAAGTGAAGAAATATATATATATATTACTGGACGTTGTTATGCATGCTTATATTCTACAACCTGGTAAAGGGTATATTCATGAACTGAACCGAAACTACTCTGATTTTGTGAGTTCAGTAATTCCTAAAGCCATGTTTTCAGTTACCTTATTGGTCGAATTGATTCCTCAGTCTAGGATTCTGATCCTTTCATTTAGGCTTTGATGTTCAATGACTGAAACCATCGATATAGGACTTAATCCAACCACTAGACTATGACTAGAATATCCGTTTACTTGATTGTTAATCCATCCTGTTGTTATTCTTAATTGTACACCCCATGAATTTATCGTCATTAATATCGTGAAAACTGTTGAATTAAACGAATGCTTTATATATCAAGCTGACTTTAAATAAAGCCGAAAACTATTAGGCTGTTTTACCTAAGTGTAGGTTTGTTCACTTTTGCTTATTGACGATGTCAATCTGGATCTGACCCACGACCTTTAGGTTGAAGTCATTCTCCAGAATTCTTATTCCTATCATATTCGACTGAGACTTATTGAAAATATTGACAGTAGACAGTTGCAGATAAGTTCAAGTTTTTAAAGTAAAACTTTTATTGAAAACTTCTCACTCATATATAAGATTCACCAAATAATCAACGAAAAGATGAATGTTAATGATATGCATAACAAAGAGAATTTTTTTGATAAACTATACTGTCTGCAGAGATTTACACTTTCAACTAAAATGTTGTTTTTGTAGGAAAACGATGAAACTTAATGTGCGAATAGAATGACATTTTTTTAAATAAGAAAGATTTTCAAACATTTAACAACAGTACACAATGTATGGAATTTCTTTGTTGGAACGGAATCACTATTCAGTGTTCTCTAGCTTGAGATTGCATCTAACCAACATCAACTTGTAATGAATATAAACAATTAAACTTAATACCTGTCCTTATAAAACTACTAGGATTCAGCTGACAAAAGCAAACAGATATTTGTCCATTACCTAAGATCCAGCTTTTCTATTGTTTACTTAAAACGTTGGAAAATATGTCCATATGTCATGCATCGACAAGACCTAAAACAAAACAATTACTCTTTCTTTGGTACTTGATCAAAATTTGTCAATTTCAGTGATAGTTTTCACTAAAAATTTTAGATTTCAGTAGTACTTGCCATTATAGATCGAAGACTATATGTTAGAAGAGCTTTGGATGCACAGACTCATTCAAAGTATTGGATATCAATGAACAACTACATTAGAATCCAACATACAAGCATGTAAATATACACGGCTCATAAAATTATGCAAACGATCACAATTAAGATTATATACAGAAAAGGATATTTGAAGTTCCTTGTTATAAAAAAAACACAGAAAGAATACTTACTAATAATTGTTCTCTTAAATTAATCACATTGCCCAGATCACCTTGAATCGGTACAAGAATTTCACGAAATGCAGCATCTCTATGAGACAACCAGTCATTTAATTTCTTTAATTTATTCAAGTATAAAGTAGATTGACTTAAATTCGATTGCATTGTTCGTCTATATTGAAATTAATTAAATGAAATCAGTAGATAAATTATGTATTTATTTGTTGTTATTATTAAGAATAGAATTGAAATAGTTAAAATGATCATGAATGTAAATCATAATCACTTAATGATTACTGAATAGCTGAAAGAAGAAATTCTGAGCATTTCATTGGAAATGTTCATCGTGGACTCCATTTACCAAACACAATTCAAATTAAATTGTGTTAGATGCTGTAACCTGTGGTATCAAGCATACTGGAAGTGCGACAAAAACTATTCAATTCTAAGCAATATATACTTAATTATATTATGAATGTAATGAAGTCGAAATTATAAACGTTGTGGTTTAGCGTTATTTTGCATTCATCAATACTTAAATGTTGGATCTAATATAATCGGATTTGTGCAGGAAGCTGATAAAACCAAAACTAAGGTGGAATAAATGTTTTTCAATGGTTTTTATGGAGTATAAGATGACGATTAAACGACCTCAAAATCTTTATATAATGCAACTTATGTTAAGCATATTGATTACTTTGTTTCACATGAACTTCATTAAGCATTATATTGTTAAACATTTCATTCCCATCAGAAATGATGGATTTATTTATTTTTACAGTATACACAGGGATACTACTTAACTGGTATTTAGGTATTCAATAATTCACTGCAAATATTACTACATTAGTTATACATTGTACTGTTTTCATAATGACAATATAATCTTCTTAGTGAAAAATTTAACTATGGATGATTTCTGAAGAACATTTATTTTCGATAACTTTCTAAGCCTATCAAGAAAATATGGACAGTTGTTAATAAATAAATAAATATGAATAAAATAATTGTTTCAAATTTAAAATATCTCGAAAGTAATCAACCAGTCATGAACAACGTACTGTAGAGGCCGTGGCTATCCCCACCCCCTAACATAATTATCCTTGTATTGTATATTTCTTTGTTGGTATGTGCGCTGAATACTAGACTGGACTGAACTACTGAATTTTAGCACATGGTGTGATTTGTAACGCTAGATTCTTCTAAGTTCAAATATATGTCTGTCGCATCTTCGTTTTGGACTGCCTGATCATACGCGTACCCTAAGATTAACGTGTGTGTATGAGTCATGAGGATTGACGACGGTTAAATCACTAATAGCATATATATAGTTGTTGAACTGAACGCGGCTACGAATCCAACAGTACGATCAAAACTCAACAGTACAACCCAACACACATATTCATAGACTCAAGTCACCAAACCATATTAGCAAGATAAAGTCAAAATCTATCTGCTTAAAATTAATAATAACATTGCAAAATTACAATGCTTAAAGTGAATAGATGTTTCGACTTTAATAGACTGTATCTAATGAAAAAAATGTATCAGTGTACACTCAAAACCACATATGAGATTCAACATAAACTAATGATATCAATAAAATGAGTAATATATATTTGTAAAATTCCAATGAGTAGAAATTAAAATTTTTAACGTTTCGCGGCTTAGTGTAAGTCGCTTCTTCAGAGAAATGATATCAATATTTCATCATTTACTTAAAATTGATATTATACTCCATTAAATGTCAACTTAATGATTAAGTTCCATGGTCATCAAGACATTTATTTATTTGCTAGTATTTTCATATTATACCCAGTTATCATTGTACTTTAATGAAAGGATTCTACATTCAAATGAAATAGCTGCTCCATTCTCTATAGTATTCCATATGATTAAAAAAAATGATTTTAGTCTTTAGTAAGAAAATAACAAACAAAACATTTTCAGAATAAATGAAATCACCTAAATAAATCAAATAGAAAGAAAACAAAAATCAATTTTAATGAAAATTTATCAAATTTTTCTAAATCAACCATTGCATCCTATTCTGTACATTATGAAAAATATATGAAGAAAGTTATATATATGTAAATTCAGTTAAAATAAAATGGTTGACATTGCACGAACTAACAAAGAAAAATTTTTTTTATCTTGTAATAAAGGAAATGAAGAAAAAAGCAAAAAGAGAATGAAAGAAAGAAAACCTGTTTCTTTGTTCATGTGTCATTCATTTTAAGTGACCAAATTTTTGTCTGCATGTTTATTACTGTTTATTACAATATGTGTATTGAGTTGATGACTAAGTATTTCAATGTACTACTTCATGAAGTAGCTCAATCATTTGAATCATTATTCTATGTATCATTTCATAGACAATATTTACAAAGTAAAATCTATCTATTTTATCCTACTTTATTCTGTGTGTAGATGATTGTTGCAGTTGGTTGTTATGAAGACAGTTGAATTACAGTTTGATATCATGAACTGGTCTGAGTAAGATCACTATTAGAAGCTAGAAAACATTGAACACCTCTTCCGTACTAGTATGCGTTTTAATATTGCGTATTATCTACCGTAGCATTGAGTGAAAACCAGGATTTCTAGACCACAGTGAGAATGTTACACCGTTAATTCAATGAGGTGATATCCAACGGTTGTTATATTTAACCTCAGTTAATTTGTAACTTATTTGTTCAATCCCATTCATTGGCATTATTAAGTAATGGTCTGACATCCGACTTAGTTGAACTAATTAGAGAAGACATGACCGGTGAAGTTCAGCCATGTCTAGTACTAGACATTTACCCATAGATGGCAATAAACAAGGTCACGCATATATGCAGCAAAATGGCGGGGTTAGAAATATCAACTGGTGGTCTAATCGCCTCAATGGTCCAATCATTAAGCGTTCTTCGTGAAGCTCGATTTCATGTTGAAGAATTTTATACTAGAACAGATGGCTACTTGTACCACTTGGTTTCTATTGGTTACCTAACTCGGTCCAATTCGTGAAATTAAGTTAAGTTGCGTTTGACATTTAAATACTAATAAATCTGTTAATGTAAATAATTAAAGATTGGAATGAGTCTACGAAAGTTTCCTTGAACTGAAATATCTTATAATATATTCTTTTAGATCGTATCCCATTTAATTAGTTTTATCATTTAATAAATTATACAATTATGGTTGAATATTTTGTTTCTAAGCGTCGTGTTTAATCTGCTCAATCAGTTAGCCAGTCATCCTTTTCTCTGGAAAGCCTACCCAATAAATACTGGGAGAGGGAATTGAGTTTCATTAGCTCATTAATAATTCCTAGTATTTTACAAAGTGGTTTTGAACAGTTTCAACAGTTCTACAGATTACTTCATTGTCGCAAATGTTAATAAGACTAAGTCACGTGTAATCATTAAAGTCTTATAGAGTCTATCAAAACAACATAGAAGTCAATGATTGTTCTATTCATCAGTATAATCCTTTTGGAATATTTTCAAAATGATATACTACCACTTTATGGTGTATAATGTTATTAGACCTTTTAAAATATTCATTAGTGTAGTTTATGATTGAATTGTATCATAAAGTAGATAGCCACCCAAACTGCAAGTTAAGTTTGATATGACGTATATCCATAGATAAATTATCCATTCATATGTAATGAAGAGATCAGTGTTATTTTTTTTGGTACATCATAACTTATTAATGAAGCTGAAAATATTTATTAACTTTGAATATTTTCATCCTACAAATTAATGAAATTTTTGTCTAACTTCAGTTAGGATACTATTAATGGCTAACTAAAAAGAAAATTATACAGTAAATATATTTCAAGGGTTATTTTTTCTTTCTATTGAAAAGTTAGCAAATATATTACAGTGGAACGACCTAAAAGCACACACTTGAAAGATTTATCAGCTCTGGTAGGCCAATATCTGACAAAGTCACGGTGGCGATTTGTGAAGTTCATTTAACTTTCGTCAGCTTATAGCACTTGTGACGTCAGTGAGATGTCGATCTACCAATCAAATGACCAACACACTGCGTAGTGGTACACTCCTTGTCAACTTATGGGTGCAAAACATGGATTATGAATATAGAAAACGTGCCTAGGTTGAAGATCGTTGATCATAGATATCATTGAAATATCACTCGCATTGTCATGCAATGACGAAGAAATCAATGGTGTGGTTGGGCAGATTACTGAAAAGATTCCAAACCAGTCGACAACTGTTACTGAAGTAGTTAGTATAAGTAGTAAGTATGTCTAATCACTATTTACTTCGTCGCATAATGCCGGTTGGTCTAGGAGCAAAGGAAAAAGTAAATGGCGTCAAATCAAAACGTGACAACTGTGCATTAAGTAAGTGGATGTTGGTCTGAGCTGCGTTGGTTAGTGTAGGACACGCGGTTTGAATCTGCCAAGAAATAGTGTAAACCAGTGATTAGAGACACATTCACTCCATGTATTTTCTCACATCTAAAGTTCCATTAATCTTTCATGTTAGTGATTATAATTATGAATTTAATGTGACTGTGATAATAATAGACTGTAACTTCGACCGATGGATTTGTGCTTAGTAGTTCATCGTCCATAATTTCGACTGACTACACCCAGGATAAGAAATACTTTAGTATACACTATGATCAGATGTGAAGTAACTTTACATTGTCCAAACCAAACTTTATATTATATTTACTTGGTAGCATTTTGTATCAGTTCTCAGTGTAGATGCAACTCCAACCAAATGCTTTTTTAAAGACTACTCAATTAATTAATGACAAAAATACAGAATGGAATGCATGAAACGATCACGATCCTAAAGTTGATTTAGATTATTGTCTCAATAAAAAACCAATAAATTTCATCCTAAAACAAGTAAAATGTAAGGTAAATGAAGCACTTTTAAGTAGTTCTCAAAATGTTGTAACGTATTTGAGCAAATTATTTTTTTATCATTCCAAAATAAGCAGACAGCATTATTTCCTCAGAAACTCAATGCAAACTGTATGCAAAATTCTAACAAATCTAAGAAGTAGAACTATTTTGCTAATTGTAACAATAACTCTAACCGTTAACTCGAAGTCATTATGCCTAAACTTCATTCAAAAGTGATTTGAGAATATTCAGATAACTGTACGCATTAGTATATTTTTTGCAGTAGGCATAGTAAGTCAATTCATTTATTCGTTTTTTGGATTTACTCACAAAAACTTTAACAGGAATCCTTAAATAATTCAATAATCAAATGTATTATTCTAAATAATACTGTTTATCTCTCATGAAGTATTCATTGGCAGCCAGTACTTTTTGATTATCAAGTAATTGTTTCAAAAACGTTTATATATCGTATTTGTACAAAGCACTACAGAGTCAAATCACATTCAGTACGTGAGTAATTCTGAATAATCCCACTTACCATATGCTCGTGAATGTTTTCATCCTTTTTCGAACTATTCATTTCTGGCCTCAAGATTATTTCCTTTAATATTTATCAATAACAATGAACTTGATCTTCTACATAACTGGTAAGATTGGCACAGTACCCTGCAAAGAGTTCAATCCAATCCCCTATGATATGACATTAATGTACCCTAGAGTTACTTCTCACCGACATCTGTGATACAACTATTCTTATATTATATTATGTTTAGCACAATATTCTTCAGGTAAAAGATATAGCGTATGAGTTATGTGGTGCTATTGTCCGTCTATTTCAACTTCACAAAGCTAAAAACGTTGAACGTCGTTGTTGCCTACTTCTGCCTTCGAAATCGTTTTTTTTGATTGCTAACCTATTGTCTGCTAGCAATGCCATAACTGAAACCTTATAAATACGTTGCGCAAATTATTAATTATATGGATTCTGACTAGCAGGGATATATATGACAAGAGTTTTCTTGTGTTTGAGGCTCATTAGCTAGAAGTGTATGTATACCAGTTTTGATGTTCACATTGAAATGCAACGAATTTAGATCTCTAAATAATTCAAATACATTATCTGATGAAATATTCACAGCCTAGTTTGAAGAAAACTATTCAGTTGATCCAACTAGATAATTTAACTAATTCAAAGATATAACATGAAGCTACTCTAAGTATTATTACCAAAGCATGACATAGTAATTATTTCATGAACTGAAAATTGTGTAGGTTGATAGAAACTAACATATTTGTGATATTTCAATGATTATAAGCTAAAACAGCCTGTGTTTTGCGGTTTAAAATGCCTCTTCAGAGAATGCCTTTAATTTTACATTCTCTGACGAAGTGGCTTATATGAAGTTACGAAACATCAGAAATTTCAATTTCTTCTTATTGGAATATCTTTCATTTTCTTCAGTAGTTATACTTAATTTCAGAAAACAGCTTATTTTTTTATAAATACGTTAGAAAATGTATCCTAGTGAATAAATAAATATGCCTAATAATGAATATTGGCAGGGTAAAAGTGAAAGTCAGTAAGCACAAACAGCTGTTTCGTTCTAGCATAGGGCTCCTCAGAAATCTGTACTCTAGATTCCGCCCCAGGGGCTTCAAGTTGACAAACATCTAACCCTCTGCACCACTAAGCCAGTCGCCAACCAATGGTAGAATTACCACTTCCATCGATTTCTCATATATAGAGCGAGGATCATCCATTGTCATTGGTAATATCTGTTTCACTCCCAATAAGTCTGAACTTAACCCGTTACTACTTTCCCCTAGAGCTTCAGAAACACCTTAGAGTTAGCTACTAGTGAGGTAATTATTTTGATTGAGTCGAGGTGGTTTGTGGAGATTGGTGTTAAGTTTACATGACTGGTTTTCAATGGTACCCTGCCAACATCAAACTGTGATGAATCCAATGAACTAAACTTAATACCTATCTCCACAAGCCATCTCAATTCAACCATATTAATGAACAAACCGATTCGTTGTTGTATGACAGAGATTCATTTAACCGTTGTGATTCAATTTTTATTAAAATTTATTTAGTCCTCTTTATTATTTATTATTCATTATTCATTGGTCTTTATTAATCTTGCAATGAATATCATTTAGTAAATATTTGAAAGGAGTGAGTAGGAAGTTAACACATAATATCACTTACTATCTCATATGAGATGGAATATGTTGAAAAGAAAGTGTTCAAAAATCAATTAACGACTTACATAATCATAAGTAGGCACTCTAAATAACCATAAATACAAATGTATGAGGTATACATTCACACAGTAACAATTATTTCTTATAAGTTAGTGAAGTCAAATGTAACTTGTCATTTCAACAATACAGAAATTTATTTTAAGGTTCACATGAATTGACATTAGACAGTGGTGAAATGATGAAAATGAAGTCAAAACAAGCATAGATAACTAGAAGATTAAAATATATTCTAAATTGAATTTACGGTTGGTTGATTAAGTAAAAAGCGGGATGTGTAATCAGAAATGAAACAGATTGTTATTCCAACAAAATAACCACTTCACATGATATATATATATAAGATCATACTAAGTGTTTACTGAATAATAAATTTTGCCATATTGTGTAACCCATATCACTACGTCATTATATAAGTTAAGCATTACAGTGTTCTACAGTTTTTGGTGTTAAGTAGTTGCAAATACTGTCGTGAGCTTTGTTGCAGTTGATGCTTGTCGGTTAAAAAGAACCTCAAAACTATGAGAACTCCTTTGGGAAGTTCTAGAAGATGGAAATCCCTGAAACCCACCTTATTTTAAGGAAAGTATCGTCAATTTATTGTTCACGGGGAAAATATTAAGTTCCTCAGCTCATCTCCAAGTGGTGTCACGAGTGCATTCGATTAATAAAGAGTCCTATACTAGAACAAATCAGGTGTAGATTGTTTACTGGTTTTTGATAGTTCTCTGGCCAGTATCAACTTGTAAAGTCAAAATGAAATTTAACAGTCACTAAAACATCAGATAATAACATCCAAAATGTTGACATTGCATACAACTTTAAACTTTTAGATGTGACAAATGCTTATAACATAATTGCTACCTAGATAAATGAATACCTATAATGTTTTTGTGGATTAATATTCTTTCATAAGTTCTATTCACCAGCATTTGAATAATTACCATTGAGATATCACCTGTGGCATTGCATTTTAAAGATGACATTTCTATGTGCACAATAGTGGATAAGAAGTCTAAGTATAATGTATACAATTGATTCTCACAAGATTACAGATATACATTACCCATGAGTGACAACAACTAATATTTAAAGAAAATTTAATGAAAATATCTAACTCAAAAAGAAGCATACAAGAATGACAATATGTGATATATGCATATCGTAGTTTATATTCACAGAAACAAACTAGAGTTTTTTTTTAAAGTTGATGACAACTTTTAACATAGAAGTAATGAAACAATTGAATAATGAATTAAAAATTTCCATGGAAGTTTTATTTTTTCATGTGAAGTATAAAATTTTCATTTTCCAATTTTCTTTATTTCAATTTTTTTTAATATAAACTGCATAGGATACATTAAGTTTAATTAAATAGGTGTGACCATATCAATTGTTATTAATTATTGTATTGATAAACAGAAGAATTCATTTTATTTTACCGTAGAAATATATTGTTTACTAAAAATATTATGAGTATAAACTTCTATTTATTTATCACTATGGACGTTAACAAATAGTATTTTTGAAGGGAATGCTTAAAATTGGAATGTATTTGGATCTTGCTATTGATTTGTCGTGGACTGAAATTGATAGGTCTTTTTGGTGATACATGCATCCTGAGCATGTTTCCTGAATTTCATAAGTACATTTTTATTTGGAATGTGGCTGGCAAATGGAATTCAGGACACATGTTTTGTCCTATTTAGGACTTGTTCGATGGATAGGCCTGTAGCCCAGTGTTGATGTTCACAGCGCGACTCAAACTCAGTTCGTCTATTACAAACTAACAGGAAGATTCTAATGCATTCCAATCATATATGCACAATCATTGCACAAGTGTGGCTGTCTGAATTGAGCAGCATAGTAGTGAACACGATGGCTTTTTGTATTAGGCGTAGTGAGTTCGATCCCCTGTGTGGACATAAACATTGGGGTACAGGCACTTTCAGCTGACGTGTCCTGAATAGAATGAAACGCGCGTTCTGTATTCCACTTGCTGGTCGCAATCCAACTCAAATAATGGTTGAAATTGTTCAGCATTTCATACATTTCTGTACCATTTACATGGTTAAATAGCTAAGTTTCTTATCATTTTTTCAAATCAAAAATTTCAATAAAACAAGAACGATAACATATGCAGAATACTTTGAATTCAATGTGTTTCATTGCTCTCTCATCAGCTACACTCAGACTTCATCTTTCAAACAATTTACTGTTATCTCGTAAACATTTTAAGTCACGATCCACATTAGTATTATTATTATTATTATTAGTTATTTAAAATCAATGGACTGTGTGTAGCTCATGAGAATGTAATAAAACATATTGAAATCAAAGTATTCTGAAAATGTTATCATTATTGTTTTATTCAGATGACTAAATTGTCACAAACACTTAACGTTTAAACAGTAGTTTACAGTCAGAAGATTGATGCAAAAATTACAGGTTAATTATTAAAGTAACAATCATTAATAAAATATTGGAAAGTCCAGAGAAAGTAGCGAAACTTTAGCTTATGCCACAATTGAAATAGGATTATTCGTAATATGTGTTCGATAAACAAAAACATACTTTAGATATTGCCTTCCTCATACTGTGTTTCTATGCATAATTGTCTACAAACCAAAACGAGCATACGCCTAACGACTAAAATAATTAATTGTTTTTATCATTTTTATTAATTTTCGTGTTTTTTTTTTAAGTAGTACATAAAAGTCTTAGGAGTAGAGGACAATACAATGGTTTATCGCTGCGTAGTTATCACTTTTATGCTTCACAAGTTCATTTTTATAGTGTTTATCTAATCTATCAATCATGTTGTAATATAGCGACTAGTCTAAGTCACTTGGGGTCACTGATACTATGTATAGATGGAAAGTTGTTTTTGAGGTAGCTTGAAGGAAACAACCTTCTATCCCTAAATGCTGTCAGTGATATTGAGACACAGACTAGTGGCCAGGGTAAACAGAATTCGATTAGCATCAAACAAAACTTGACAGACATCAAAATGGTCACTTAATAATGGTCAGCCAATGCATACATCTCAGTTCTGCATAGCTTCAGCACAACCTGTGTAACCTGGTACCAAATTAGCTAGTAAGTGTGAGTTCCATCAAGGAATGTAGGTACACCTTGCTGACAAGTGTTAAAAAGCCCCGGAGTTTTATGCCAATTACCTTTAAAATAACCCTCGATTATACAACAATACTTTTTGATAGTCAGGCATATACACACGACAGATTTTACATCTTTTTACGGAAACAGTTGAAAAGATTGTTCACCTTTTTAACTATATTATGATGCTATCATAAAGGAAATTGTTTTTTTCACTAAACAATTTATTTATGTAAATTTCAATAGCGTGAAAAATCTCATTAAAACATTTAATGTAAACAACAATGGAGCATAAAAATTTCTTTTTACTTAGTTTTTCATCAAGATTCTATACTAATACACACAATTTCCAATTAGCACATTGGTACTTGTTTCTATCATAATCTGATAAATTACCAATTGATTGATATGGATTTTATTTTTGTTATAAATTATACATAAATATTAATATAGAGTCATGATAAAAAACTAAATGAAAAGAAAATTTTTCGTCTAGTTGTTGTTTTGTTTATTTTGGCAATTTTCATGTTAAATTCTTAAATAAATTCTATGAAAGTTAAGAAGTTATGAAAGTGTATTATTACTAGTCCTGTCATACCCACTTATTATATTCTGTTTTAGTAATTTTAATAAAGCTATTTCATGTGTTTCACAAACATAAAACCTATATGTGATTATCATGAAGATATCAGATATGAAGTTAATTCTTATAGTGGACTGATATTAACTAGAGATCTATTGAAAAATAATTACAAATCAAATGGTGAAGATCACTCACATTATAAATGGGATAGTTTTCACTTACAACAATGAGTGATCTCTGAATTAAATAACAAGTAAGCTACTGTTTGAAATGTAAACAGCCTAATTCATATTTGGTGGTCTAGGAGCATTATGCAAGCAGTGTGACTTGGAGTTCAAAAGGGTTTGATTCTATGTGAGTGTGAAGTGCCCCAAGTTGATATAATCCTATGAAGACTATAAAAATATACAGTAGTTTCACACAGTCTAACAAATATATGTAGTTTTGTGATATGTAAGGCAATTAAAGTTTGCTCTGCTGTTTCTTATGATGCATACATCAGTACAAAGATGGTCTAGTTTGAGATTTCTGTTAGATGTTGCAACAAAACAGTGCTGATGAAGTGGGTAAATTAGTGCTATAATGTCATACTAAGTTCGAAAATTTTCTAAACACTAAATTGCTGTTCTATAACAACAGATATAATTGCTTTTTATAGTAACGTGCTATTGTAATATGATCGCAAACTAGGAAGAATGTGTAGACGATACGCTATGGTTAACAACAATTCATTGAATGTTATTATGTCTCCATAGAAAAGGTTGTGTAATGAAATCAAACCTAAAAAATGTCATCATTTGTATGCACTATAAAAACTAATTCAATAAATTTATTACGCAAAACTTACCGTAGACTAGCAATTTTATCTCTTAATTGACGAAGACGTCTGAAGAACTCTTGATTAGGCAATACATTCAAAGCTTGTGCTGAAGATTTGGCACTACTGGCAATTTGAGTAGCGATCATATTAATTTCTGCTTGTAATGTCTTTAAAAAAAACATTCGAATAAAATTGTAAAGAAAATAAGCGGAAAAATTTACTAGACTATATTACTCCCTAAAGGAATCAACCTAATATAATGAACATTAAAGTGAACAAATGATTTCAAGTAATTCATCTTTAGGCTTAACATGCAAATGATATGTTACATTAGATAATATGCAATGGTTTGTAAATAGGTACTATGCTTTAATGAATCAGTGTTATAAGGCTGAAAATTCTATATCTCACGTCGATTTACGGTTAATAACTAAGAAATTGGTAGTCAGTAACATTGAAAAGTCATATGCAAACTTATCATGTTGTTTGTCATCTTCATAGACTGATCTTGCTCTGATACCACTGAAAATCAGGAAGGACTGAACAGTTGTTTCGTTCTAGTATGGTACTGTAAACCTTTGATTCCGCCAGAAAATCAAACTCAGAACCTCCAGAACCCACAAAATCACTAAGCTGTTGGCACTGTTGAACTGCAACCGAATGGAAATATTTCCGCTTCAAACAGACATGTTGGGGATGAGATAGCTATCACTAGTGGCGTTGTTTGGTAGTGATAATTCTACTATTGGGCGTCAGCCCAGTTTTAAAGGTGGTTAAGCGTACTTAGCGAGACCTGATCAAATGTGCTCACTGCTGGGGCGCCTCATATAACTATCCAGTGCTACTCGGTTATCAGTGAGATTCAAATGAGATCAATCCGTGACAAATGCGAAGAAGAAAATATAATTCTGTTCTACAATAAACCGCCTGAACTGAAAATTATCTTCATAAATGTTTAAAACAGTTTGTCCCTTTGATAAATTTTGATAATGCAATAAGAAGACGAAGTTTATCAGAGTTATGTGATATATTTGTGCAATACCTTCCGAAACGTCTGATCGCTCATTTATATATGAAAAATAAAAGGTCACTAGACAAATTAGAGTATAAGCTAAGTAAACATGGATAATACAACGAACAATGTTAATCACATCCTACCAGGTTGAGCAAAAGTACAAATTGTTTTTGAACACACAAGGGGGGTTTGAACTACCGTATAGTTAAGGCTTCAACAAACCTTAGTATACGTCCTAAAGCACTTTAATACGACGCCACAAAAGATGACTTCATATCAGTTATGTGACCTGTCTCAACTTAGAGTTTAGAAATAGACGATGAAGGTTGTTTATCCTGTACTTTTAGTTTTCCTTTCGAGTTCAATTGTTTTTGGGCCATTTAGGTATGCGTTCAGCTACCCTCACATGTAGATCACGATTGCTCCTTTCTGTGTATGCGTGTCCAAACATACACGTAAATTAATAGACACAGTGGGATGTGACTCATTCGTTTACATACTAATTAGGTTTAGTTCAATTATTTCTCACTACTTCTTTATTACAACAATCTTAGCTGCATAAACTGTCCTATTGATAACTTAAAGTTTACTGCTTTTTTAACCAATTAAATCAAAATCAATGATGTATTGGTGTTAGTCCATTGATAATTAATACGAGACTATGCAGTGGGAAACTACACCCATTGTTATTCAATAATTTTAAGGATTATAATACGATTGGACCATATGAGTAAAATTTGCGACCCTATTCAATCAGTCCCATTCACGATTTAATCTTAAATTATTTATTATGTGGCTAAAAGTGGTGTACAGAATAAACGTATGGTTCTTTTCCTAACTCATTACTTGGAAGAGCATCACTTTCATAATTGTTTCTTTCTCACTAAGTCCAATCGATCCAAACACATAACACATTATTTGCCAATCTACTAAAGCATCTTATGATGTACACATAACATCTAAGACTAATCACTAACAACAGAATACTACAGACTCCTAATATATCATTGATGAGACATAAATTCAACTTTACGAGACATGGTTAAAGTTCCTAATTGAGATTAACTTTGAATTGACATGATTTATGGACAGTGGTTTAAAGTTTAGTTAGTTGGATCATCATAGATTGATGTTGGCTAGGAACCAGGGAGGTCTAAGTGGCTGTTTCGCCCTACTGTGGGACTCCTCAGCAGTGCACATCCAAGACTCCGCCCCAGGGGCTTTGAGATGGCAAATTAAACGTAATACTTATCTCCACAAATTATTTCACTCCAATTATAAAAATCAGCTAACTAGCGACTAACTTCAGAATGTTCCTGAATCTCTAGTGAAAAGTCGTGACTGGTGGAGTTCAGACTTGTCGGGAATGAGATAGTTGTTACTAATTACAATATATGCTCGTCGCTCTAGAAATAACAAATTGATGTAAGATTGATTTTTTATTAGTTTCTAAGTTGTGCTATAATATTCTTTAGTTCATCAAATCATAAAATAAACGGTACATAATTTGTTTACAACCTAGAATTTATCTGAAACTATATTGAGCCTACATGTTATTTAATATACGAATATGGTTTGTCCAAAAAAGATATCAAATTAATAATACACTGATAACTAAACCTGATTATGCTCCTTTATTATCTATTATTGTAATCAGATCAGATTATACTTAACATACACAACAAATTTACAATTACAAATGAATAAACCACCGTAAATCATCAATTGACATAAGTGTATTACTTACTTGTGATTCTGTAACAAGATGTGCTCTTTTCTCATTTAACAATTGTACATCCATTTGTAAACCATTCTGATTTAATTCTGTTTCAAGTTTAGAAATTTGATTAAATTTCTTTTCAATAATTTCTAATTGTTCATTTAATGTTAGTTTACGTATACCATCGGAACTAGATGTTCGTCTGTCTTTCAGTTTAGTTTGCTGTTCTTTAAAATGATCATATACTGGTGTTGGTGTTTCTTTTATATGAAGAGTTTTAGTTTTATTAATTCTATTAAAAAGAAAGTAAGACAAAAAATGCCATCATAATCATTTAGTTTTAGTGAAGCGTAAAGCGACAACGTATAGTGTTTCATAAAGTTAAACAGAAATGTGGCTGTAATATAAATGTAATCTACTCAATTTGATATCACAAATTCGTCTGAATTAGACAACTGTTGGTCACCAAGAAACAATGAACAGCCGTTTCGTCATAGCGTAGGACTCTTTAACAGTACGCATCGACGACCGAACCCGGGATCTTCTGGCTCCGCAGTGAATGCTTTACCACTAAATCGACTTCCAACGGCTAATATTTTCAATTCAGTCAATTCATGATACTTTTGCGCGACCTCATGCATTGCATCGGTGGGTAAATTCCTTACACCCGACACGGTTGAACTCCACTGGTTACCCCATCCAGTGATTCCAGATGATCAATGGGTGTCTAATTTAGACCGATTCGTGATATCGAATCGACAGTCAACAGTCTCTACAACACCTAATTAAAAGTAATCTAGGTTAGATACTATATTGTGTTTATCGTATATTATTTACTATGTAGTACTTGTTATTCTGAATGGCGTTATTTTAATCCTTCTCAATGTTCATCAAGTGTGTTGTCATTTAATATATTTGAACATTTTTCAATTTATTTGGTAGGTCAGCACTATATCAGTATATTGTATTTTCTTACTAATCATTTCATTAGCCTGAAGTAATATTTAACTGTATTCACTGTAGTGCATTTGATAGATTAGGTTAAAAACGCAAATACAACGAAAGGTAAGAAGAGAAACAAAGTAATTAATGAACGTTACACTTGTGACACCTGCACACCAAAGGAGTGGAATAATGACTAAAAATGATATACGTAACGTGTGTAATAATCAAATAACCAACCTTATTACTTTGCCAAATACATTCAACAACCCTCACCAACTAATATTGAAAAAGTAAGACAGATATATAACTGTAGTTGAATGTATTTTTCTATTGTTTTCTTTACTGTATTCTGTTTACATTTTCACTATTTCTGAGGCATCCTCCAGTTAAATAATCTAAATCTCTATTCAGCATTCTCTAACTGCTCATGTTATCCCTATTTTATGAAACACATTATCTAAATTTTCACTGTCAGATAGTTAGGTTTTCATAAATAATCTAAGTAGTTACAGATACATTATTGGATTGAAAGGATCTTGGGTGAAATTCGTTCACAAAACAATTGATAAAACACTCAAAATATAGATCACCACCAGAATATTAATGCTTCTTTACTAAAACCAACGATATTTCATACTTAACAGATTCAGTAGTGAGTGATTAGCCAATAAGTATATTCCAACAGATTATAGATATAAAAATATTTAGTAGTCCACAAAACTGTACTGACTGGTAATTATATATATATATATATATATATATATATATATATATATATATATATATAATTACCAGTCAGTACATATATATATGCATGTGTATGCATGATAAATAGTAGACGGAAAACGCTTTATAGTTAAGAAGTTGGACAGAATAATATCAAAGAATTATTGGAATCATCCCACCGGAAACATAATGATCAATTCATTAGTTATCATTGAAGAAGCAGCAAATAGAGAATGGATCGCTATCAACAAAGTAATCCGATTAAAATTTATCTTAGTATATTACACTACAATTTGATGAAAAAAATGTAACGAGACTATATACAGAATAAAAGCAGCACTCTTCGGAATACATTAATGAGAATAAATGAGATAATCCTATTTACTTCAACATAGAATTGCGTTAACAGATTAGGTTATGTCGATTTTGATGTATTCTAACTTGATGAATATTTTTGAAATCTTAATTAGTACTAAATTGTATTCAGTCAATGCAAAGTGACTTCTTAATATTCCCATAAAGCTTAAGAGTTTACGAACAGAACTAACGATAGCATTCCACGCATTCGTAACAAACAGTAAATATAGCTAAGCAATTGAAAAGGCTTATTCAATTAACAAAGAAGAACAGACGACTGTGTCTTGGCTAACGGTTCCTTCAAGCAAGATAATACTTTTAACCAGTCATAAGTTAAACATACTTAAAACGTCTCACACTATTAATACATTCACATTATAAACATCATATTCTTTGATCCAACTCAAATTATTTTACACAAATATACACAGATTTGTTGCAACTGAAATTTCAATGTGTTTTTAATCTTAATTTGACTTAGAATTTGATAAATTAACAATCACAGAAGTCTAGGGAGCACTGAACAGCTGTTTCTTTCCAGCATAGTACGCTTCAACAATGTCCACTAATATATCAAATTAAGACAGTCCTCAGGCTTTGTAGCAAATGCTTGACCATCATAGGCACTGATTGAATTTCCTTTACTATTTAAACTAGTATTATTTGTTAAAAGAAATCAGTTAAATCAAAGCCATGTAAAATATTTGGATATTGTAAATTAATTATCACTTATTATAAACAATCCAACGCAGATCTCGACTTATTATACATCATCAAGTCAACCCATGTCATCTATAAATGAACACAGCATTGATAAACCCAGTGATTATGCTAATCTATACGTTAAATAAACAACTATAATAAATTGTATTTGTTTTATTTAATTTAGCAGAATATTGAAATGACATGTTCAATCTTCAACAAACTTCTGGAAATATGAGGAAATATATTTTAGTTCATTAAAGTAAATTATGTCAAACTAGTACATCTACTTCATTTTGTTATAACTAGGTGTACATGTATTTCATGGCAATTATCTTAATTCAATACCGATATGATAGATAAATTCATTTATATATTCAAATATTATCAATATGAAATAACTTACAACTTTTCTAATTCATTCCAACGTTTAACTGATTGTTCCATATCATCACGTATTCGACTAGTATCTTCTGTATGGAATTGTTTTATTAATGCTTCACATTCATTTTGATACATGATAATTTTTGCACTTCTCTGTGGTAAACTATCAATCAATTCCTAAAGTAGTTAAGGAATCGATGTAGTTATAAAAAATTTATAATCATGCCAACATGAATATAGCATACACTTAACAATGTGATGATCTATTATCAAAGTGTAAAATGACTTCTTAATGATAATAGACAGTTAGTAAGTTTTGATAGCGTGTAATTAAACGTATCGATAAAAGGTTAGATTTGACTTTGACGGTAGAATGGTGAATTGTTAACCATGAGATTTGACAATCGTCAATTCGATCAAGTACACGAAGTATCTACTGTCTATTCTGTAACAACCTTAAGTTATTAAGGATAAGATGGATTAAATATTGTTGTATTCTACTTCATGCATTTAGCATATGTCAATAAATTACTTGATATCGTTTCTCAACTGTATACTCATGTAGCATTTCATAAATTGATTTTATCATTAAGTAGCTTCTACGTATGAAGCACATAAGTGAATATTCCATATAAACCCTTCTAAAGAGTATTGATAAGTATGATATCAAAATTGTTTCCAACCATCTGAAGTCAGATAATTCGTAATATCGAGTCCCTCAGATTAATGAAGAATTTTCTAACAAAAAATCAGTCGATTTTAAGCAGTAGATAACTTGGCACTGGTTGTATCCCGGCGAAGATAAACACACCATCTGATTAATATAAATAAAGTTGATCGATTACAATTTTAAGTCTATGACTCATTAAATTAAAGTTATGTTCCTAATTCTTGAAACTATTATTTCATACAAAACACTTTTGAAAGACGTCAGAACATAGATAAAAAGACATACTTGTAAATGTTTACGGCATGTTTCTGGACTCATCATAAGAAGTCTAGAAGTTGACAAATTTTGTTCATTCTCTTGATTATTTGACACATTAATACTTTGTAAATCTGCTTCAGTCTTACTTATTTCTCGTTCAACATCACGTTGTAACTCTTTTAAGTTTTGTGTAGCAGATAACATTTGATCTAAATGCTCAGATCGTTTAATCATTTGTTGCTCAATTGTATTCCATTGATTTTGCAGTTGATCAACTATTAAAAACAAAGGGAGAATAGATGATTAAAAATTCATCTTCAAAAAAAATAATTAAGTTGAACTACAATATGAATACAAAAGTAGTAGTTTCATGGAAAGTATCTGGAGTCATAAAACGGATTGGACATATAAAATATCGTTTGCACTAAAATTTGTGGTAACATAGGTATAAAATATTCATTACAATTACAAGTTCAGAGAAATCTGTGGAACTGTGCAAACTACATATGATTTTTACAAAGCTGGGTGGGGAGGAAGTAAATCTTCCCACCATTTCACATAAACCCTACTAACGAGTGCTAACTAGTA
This sequence comes from Schistosoma japonicum, assembly GCA_025215515.1. Taxonomy (NCBI): domain Eukaryota; kingdom Metazoa; phylum Platyhelminthes; class Trematoda; order Strigeidida; family Schistosomatidae; genus Schistosoma; species Schistosoma japonicum. The sequence continues at coordinate 36,882,079 of CM046069.1, read as the reverse complement.
AAATGTCGGATAAATCAGGATTTTCCGCTAACTCCCTTTAAGCATTCATCATCGTTTTTAACAACTTACTTAACTAAACACAAACATCTAGCACAATATTAATCTGACTAATTTCATGATAAATGACTTAATGTAAAACTTCGACTTATAATCAAACAGTTTAACTAATGATTCATTTCCACTGATCCATCCTGAAACACTATAAACTAATAATCCACAATTTAAAGAATAAAGTCTTTTCTATGTATGGAATTTATTTTAATCGCATCTGTTCAACTGACAATGACTTCTCTCCAAACAACCTACATGATCAGAATATATAACTGATCTATGTATATAATTAATAAAGATTCATTGTTTTAACTTTAATTTGATTCGGTGTCATGAATGGGTTTGAGTTAGACATCCACTGAAAACCAGAAAATACTAAACAGTTGTTTAGTCCTAGTACGAGAATCTACAGCAATGAGTATCCACGAACCTACCAGGGAATATAGCCCTAAACATTCTGAATTCGTGATGAACACTTAAACATCTGACCATTGAATCGACTCGTAAAAGTTGATGTTTCTAACTCAATCAATTAGTAACGTATTTGAGATCTAGGTGAACACTAAGTCATACCATTTTATTATGAATCACCTGAAGTTTGTATGGAAATAGTCACAGGTTACATACTGATTAAGTAACAGAGATTTATAAGGTCATTTAATGAATTACGTATTTCTGTTCTTATTGAATATTTACAAAATGCCCATAACATATGCCCATCTGTGCTTATTATAAGTTTTATATCAATAACATGTTTAATAAGCAATCATTTTGACCTCTTTGTCAATGCACCAATTCATTGATTGCATAATAGTAAGCAATTTCTGTTTATTTGTTTATATTTATCTTTTTAATAAACCGATATCATAGTGTAAGACTGTTGTAGGCGGTAAATTTAGAGATCTGAAGGTTAGGGTGTAGGAACACAAATTATGTCTAAAACGTAATCCTAGACCATCGAAAGTAATTAGAAAGATTGCGAATAGGTCGGTGATTGTATTACACTTCTTGAAAACGGAGTATAAAATTGATTTTGAAGGAACAATAATACTCCAAAATGCATTCGCTACATGAAAAGTGAGTGACAGCTGAAACAATCCATAAATGATGGAACTCAAACAGTTTGAATAGAAGCAATGGAATAAAGTTGGTTTCACACTGGCAACTGTCGATTAACAAGAAAGCTCGTTCGATAACAATCCGATCATCTATATTACCAGTTACACTAGTAAACAATGACAGTAGTCAATATATTTCCTTTTATTTTACTTCACAATGTTTCACATTGTCTAACTAACGCCAGTCACCATCTCCATTAGCATATTTAATCCATATATGCTTTAAATATGTCTAAACGTTCAGTTGTTTTTGATCATTCTGATCTTGATTAAATTTTCTGTGAAGAATATCAGACTAGTTTGAGGGTAAAGAATTGAAATTTTTAAATTTCGATTGCTGAAAATATTTCGAATATAATTTTTACTTTTAATATCATCTAGTTACACGATGCTAACATACTCGATCAAATGTCGTCACACTTTCATAAACGGTATAAAAAATATCGAAGTCTATAGCTTTGAGTCATGGATATGATACAAATATCACAGTAAATAGTGAATAGTAGCCAAAAAAGTAAAAATTTAATGACGAAGAACCTGTAAATCACTGAACAGCAGTTTAGTGGTTATATACTAGCAATAAAATCTGAAAATTCTGGATTCGATCTAGAATTGAATTTGAATTTACCCGATAAAAGTCTTGTACTAGCTCGTGACATCTTTTTGGTGCTTGAATGTTCACTATGGGTACGGTCTTAGGGCAAGAAATAGGTTTCACGGTAAAAATTAGCACTATCACAATTGACCTAAAGAGTAACCCCAATTCACGTAAGCTTGGGGGGAGTAGTATATAAAGCATTGAGCAAAAATTGAAAATAATAAGGCTTTGTAAAATGCTTAAATTTTTTCTTGTTTTAGGGTCTGCCCAATGTCTTTTGTACTTTTTGTCCGACCCTACATTATGTTTTGCCTAACTTCAAATGCTACCGAACTTAATTCGAAAAGAATGTCTAAGAATTAAGTACATTAGTACTGTAAAACTAAGCGAAACGTAATATAATTCCGGTATTAGTAATTAGGGTTAATAATTTGCTGTAAGGTTGGAATTCAAAGCTACCATTAAAGTTATAACCAGATTGACATACAGAATAGTATTTAAGAATAGATGCGTTGTTATTTTGTTTTAACATCCTTAATTGAATAGGGCTCATTACATTATGTCTTCTCCATAGAAACCTTGAGTAAAAGGAGATTTACTGTAAGAACAATACATATATAGTCTATAATTGGTACCGCTGTCGTGTGCATTCATCTGTAGATAAATTTTTTGCCTATTAGTAAAGATCTTTTTAAGGGAGGTATATTGTAGTTAGTCTTTGCTTTAAAATGACGGTATTTTACTCACTAAGATGAATTTCTTTAAGGTCGTTTCTATGGCTTAACAGCGGCAACGACATTATACAACTATGAATTATTTATTTGCCATGGAAAAGAAATGTATCCCTTTAATGTAATTCCATTTTTCCCGATGAACTATCTAGCGATCTTCTCATTGGTTTGATGTTGTCAATAGATAGAAGTGTTGATTGATTTATTCGTAAGCTTAGTGTAAACATTGCAATTATCACTTTTGTTCATTTGCATACTGTACACTAGCCAAATATTATTTCCAACAGATTTTCTTATAGTTCGATAGTCATAATTTCAAATAAATGAAGCAAAATGATTATGAAACTTTGAAATGAACACAATTTAATAAAACATATCAAATTGAAGTGAAGGAGTTTTGCGGAAATCCGTAGTAAATGTAATAGATTAGATTTGTTGTAAATTGACGTTGGTAGGGTACTAATGAAAACTAAATATCATTGGATAGCTCTTTCGTCACAGTATGGGGCTCTTCAGAAGTGCATACAATGAAATAAATGGTCTATGTGAGCTGTAGTAAGTTCGCTTTACTTGGATTAATAAATCGATATGAGCGAATTGCTTACAAATAAAATGTGCAGAATTAAATAAATGTACAATTATGTGGATCTACTTTCTTTATGACTGACCAAATTTTTTCAAAAAAATTTGTAGTGTATGCTTCACGATTAAGTCAGTTTGTTAACAAGATTACGCTTCTATCATTTGTATATGTGACTTGGATAAAGCATGGGTGACAATGAAGACCCCATAATATTTATCATCTAAAATATGCACACAGTTATAAGAGGTCCTTAATTATTCATAAGTAACTTATCTGATTGTTAAGCAGAATGATACATTTTTACACCCAGTTTACAAAATCCGCTATTTTTTAAACACAGATACTGTCAATAGACTGATATATATATATATATATATATATATATATATATATTGCTGCCATTAATAAACTAAAAACATGTCCAAGTCTGTAGATAATTTTTAGTAAAGATAAAAATGCTACGTGACAAATTAATCATTGTTTAGTGAGAAAGCATAACAACATGCAAAAGATACCTGTATTATTTATTCAGGATAACTGAAATACGCAAACAATAGAATTTAACCATGTCGAGTGTAAAATAATTACCCACCGATAGTCACAGATGAAATCATACTGTTTATTCCCAGTTGGTTACATTTCGAAATATCATTCGTTTGATGTTAGCTGAGTGATCTGGAGCTCAAAAGTTTACCATAAAACTAGTCGACCACTAGACTAATTAATGAATACATAACTAAGAAATTTCAAACTGCGATAAAACAGCTGTCCAGTTTTTCCTTGACTTCAACCGTGATATAACTAAAGTGATACATTAATTTAACTATTGGCAATTAGTAAGTGAAAGGACTAAAAGGCTATATAACCAAACGAAACATATAATTTTCGTTTCTATTAACTTGTAAATTAAGGAGTCATTGTATATATTCCAAAGTATAAATTACTTCAAAGCCTTAGACATCTAGCATTACATTTTTGTACTCAAAAAACTAAGACATCTGGCCTCATAGTATTCATAAAAATACCACTTCATGGTTATAAATCTATGCATTTCCCAACATATATCTTCATTTTTTTAAAGAAACTTTGGTTATCACTTTAGGTTAATAAGGGAATAGTCTAAAAAGGTGTCATATATTTCGATTTATATTTCTATAAGCAATTAGAGATTAATTAAGAATAAAAACAGAAAAATGCATTCGTCATTGTTTTTGCGTTCATTTGTATGTATATGTATACGAGAAATAACTGTTAAGTTGTTGTAACTGTCAACAAAGCAATCATTATCAAGTGATAGTTGATACAATAGTTCATCATTGTTTTGCGTGTGTGTGTGTGTGTGTATGTAAGTGTTCTGATATTTGTAAGAATATTCAAGCAAAATGTATAATTGAGAATAAATTCATATAATTTCAACGACACTTTAGTACTAATGACATTTATATACATCATTTGTAAAAGTTGAAATAATGTTACATATCAAATGTTACACCTACTGCCTTCTTAAGTTAATGTAACACTATATAGATGATGTAATGTATACTGATTGTATTTAACATAGAAATAATGAAGGCTAAAGTAACATTGTTATCAGCAATTTCACAATGTTAATATATTAACTATGATGTATAAATGGATGAAAATATTCAATTGAATAGAACTTTCATTTTAGTAAATATATTCTGATAAACAAGCTAGACCTATTCATAACTTACAATTAACTAATTCATAAATACTTTGATATATTTCATATTTACTGAAGTAAGTTTATGCAAATTAGTGAATATTAATCCAGTGGTCTAAATGTAAGGAACCAAAACACTGATGTAAATCTTTGAAGGATCATTAGTACATATTACCGAAATGTCTTATACAAAAATAAAATGTCTATCTACTCATTCCATATTTTCAGTAATTGTTTAATTAAAGTCTATCTCGGATGTAACCGAATAGAGTCCAACAATTACAACAAACTCTTATTACTTATAGTAAACATTGTTTAAGTATCTACTGCAACCGATAACCATAGAAAAGTTGTTTTTTTCATAGTCTATTAACTTCTCACAAATATATATATTATCATTCATTTCAACTTAATTATATCAAATGTAAAATACTAAGTAAGCAGATAGTTTACCATTAAAAAAGTAAGATCCCTATATCAACTATGCATTAATTAACGTATTAATAAGCTTCAGGTAAGTATTGCCTGGTCCATTCCAAAAGTATATGATATTTGTTGAATTGATGATTGCTCCTATTATGACAATGAATAAATTATTGAACTTTAGTTAAAATAATATCAATCACTAAGTAGTGAACAAATTTATATTTACCTAGACTTTAATACTAAACAAATGCTAAAGATCTAGTAGAAATGTAGTAATTAGTCTAAATAGATTGACTTCATATGCACCATTGTATTAATGTTAAGTCGTTAGGAAATTTCGAACCTATCTTCTGTTTAGTTTGGCACAAGTCTGAAAGGTATGCATAGAATTTTGAAAGAAATTGTACTCTACGGTGTATCTGAATTCGATCATCATTAAGGACTGGAAAAACATGACATGAGCCACTACTTAGTGATCAACAAGTCAAAATATCTCCATTACACAGGGTTTAGTTACAGGTTATATACCTCGGTTATCACGCCTTAAAAAACGTAATTGGTTGAATCGAGCTAAAACATCAATTTCCACTAGATTATAGACACGGTTTTATAATGAATGACAAGTAGTATGATTTTCACCCAAAGTAGAGTTTTCTAACAATTACTTCCAACCACCCAATGTAATATACACATGTATATTTATTTGTATTCTGGAAGAATATTCGCGTGGATTTAAAGGCATATCATACGAATAAATCGAATGGTGTTGAGAAACCCTTTCCTGGATAATAAATTGCTTTTCTCTATATCTCACACACACCCTCTCATATATATATATGGTTGCATAAATTAGGACGTAGTCTGGTGAATATAAACGTATTCGTTTATTAATATATCTTATGTCTTTATTACTATGGTTGCGTAAAATTTTTAAAATACAAATAATGACTACAATTCTGGAATGAAACTTTCAGTCAAATTGTAAATAAATCTCGATAATATGAAGTTGTGTATACCGAAATGACTGAGGTTAGGGAATGATCATTATAAATTCATAGCCAAATAACTGTTACTTACTAAGATTAATGCAATAATCGAAAGTTCTGATTTTGATCTTACTCGGAAAATTGAGCTCGCATTGTTGATGATTCACGAACTAACATTAAATAGCTATTCAGAATCAGTTATTATTTAAAACCTAACAAAGTGATTTTGTTCGTAGGGACATATACCCACTCCTCCTGATTTGGATTACAATTGATAATGGTTAGTAGATAGACTTCTAATCCATATTTCATGTAGTACGAATACACAAAAAGTAATGGACTAGTTGAAAATGCACTGATGTAGGATAGATTTCTTTAACAATCATTAAAAATATCGTCATGAAGCATATTTGTCAATTTATGTGTTTTACATTCACTGTTAAATCATTCTGAAATTCATTCATTCAATTTTGAAGTTCGTCGTTACTTCAAAAATGCTTGACGCTCCAGTTATGAACAAATATTTTATACATGCTAATCAGTAGAGTTAAGTTAGCACGTTAATGATGTTCTATGCTTATTCTGAACTTGAAATTATTGACTAAAGTTTGTAAAACATAATTTTTTTTATTAAGGCTTTAAAATGATCAGAGCTGGTGAAAATATTCAAAATACATTGAATTTACGCCATTATACTGATCTTTTCGCTCGTGATTCGTTTGTACAGGTTGCTTAGAGCTGTGGTTTAATTACGATATCAATTAATTTAAAATAATTTCAAGCCTCGAACTTGGGCGTTTATTTCATTATTCTGTAAGTTATTATAAGTGTAGGCATCTGCACAATTCACACAAGAATTAACTTGACTCAGTAGTTTCAATGTATCATGTTTAATATGATTCTTGATGCTTCGAGACTTATTTGGTGTAATTTCTTAATAGTAATTATGTTTTACGATTCGTTAATAATTTACGTTCACACGAAATCTAATGAATAGAATTTCGGGCAAAAATTACTTATAGTTCCGATGAACGAAGGAAAAAAGTAACCTTGAAAACAACCAGTAAATAACATTAGGGTAATGAAAGTCACCAATGTTCATGTGAAAACTAATCAAATTAATATTACACATCAATCGTCTAGAGTAACAATATCACTTTCAACGACTTCATTCCTACAACTGTGTGCGGCGACCTTGAAACTATTGACTTGGCTGCTATTGCTTAAAACTCAAACTTACGTTCGTCAGGAAGGTAAGTTACGTTTGCCGAATTTCGTATTGGTAAACAATTAGAACTAACTGACTTATGTGAAATGATAACAATTCGATAAGTTGATAAAATGTCACAGATTGATGTTGGCAGGGTATCCTTAAACACCAGGAAGCACGGGACATCTGTTTCGTTCTAGTGTGAAACCCCTCAATAGTGAGCACATCAGATTCAGCACTATGGAATTCGAACTGACGGCGAACGCCTAATCATCTACACCACTGGGCCGACATCCATTGGCAGAATTCCCACTTCTATCATCTCTGATATATAGCGCGACGATCATCCATTGTGATTGGTGATAACTGTCTCACTCGAGACAAATCTGATCCCCAACATTCATAACTCACAAGAGTTTCAGGAACATCTTGGAGTTCGTCACTAGTAAGATAATTATTGTAGTTCAATTGGGATGGTTACTTTTGTGGAGATTGGTATTTTAGTTGACTGAACATGTCACAGAATGATGTTGGCAGAGTACCATTGAATTCTGGGGTACGTATGGCTGAGGAGTCACACCACAGAATGAAAAAGCTGTTCAGTGCTCCCTGGTTCTCAATGGTACCCTGCCAACACCAGTCTGTGGAACATTCAACCAACTAAAATACCAATCTGCACAAAAATAACTATCTTCATTCAATAAGTAGTTCGTTAAACCTTTATAAATTAAAGTAGCCATCCGTAAAAATAAAATGATGTTTATTTTAATTTTCTCCTTGTTTATTTCAAGGACTGAAAAGACTACAGGTAGTTTAAAAGAGTAGACGATTGTAGTCCCTAATAATTATGGTTAGATGGCGTAATCTCATATATCTGATTTGATCGGTGAGTAACTACCTGGACTCAATAACTTGGTATCTAAAATGAACCAAGCCAGTTTAACTTCAAATGTTAACATTAAGATAAATGTGCAGGACAAACATCAACTCAAGGAATAGACTGGTTTCAAAACAGCTTCAATTAAAGATGAGTAACTAAAAACCATTGAAGATTATATTATCCTTTTAAAAATAACTTTTCATACTAAAATGACCCAATTTAATTTCATAACTGAGAAACATAATTTATTACACTGTAAGTATAACAAGTTGATGCTAATCAATATACATTTGAATGGATAACTTCAAGTAATCAGATAAATACATAGATGGTATGAAAGTTGATTAACGGATACATTGATGAAATATAATTACATACATGCTGTCTCATATATAGTGATACGTATAAGAACAAGTGATCACTATACGCGCATATCAACACACAAGTATGTATGACCTAACGACATATACGTTCAATAAATGGGTTTGTTTTTTTTTCTTCTCAATAATAACCAATTGATTATCAATGTCCTTTGTTTATTTATTAATCAGGCAAATGAAAAAGTATACACAGAATATGAAACACAAATAGACTTAATAAAAAAAAAATGAAGTCATAAAATGTTATGTTTTCTTTCGAAATAATTATTGCCTACTTTCTTTATGAATAATAATCTTACATTTCTCGAATAAAGAAAACATACAGTTAATCAATTGATGTTGAATAGAATAATGAAGATGAATAGGTTGAATAAAACAACAACAACAAAAAAAAAACAAACAGAAACAATTCAATGTTAATTTGGGTCATTTTAATATGATACAAAAACACTGACCAACTATTAACCTACTTATTTATCTACTTATTTATTCTATGAAATAGATTGTACAATCAACAATATGCTTTTCTCTTTTCAAATTTACACAAAAAAATGAATCGCAACCTGTATTCTTTATGCTTAATTCAACGATTCATAAGTAAACCTAATAATCAAATTGAAATTATACTATCAGTTTAATATTACAAATTAGTCTGAATTAGACAACCATTGATTCCCTGGAAACACTGGACAGCTGTTTCGTCCCAGTGCAGGACTCTTCAGCAGTGAAATTATATTGATGCATTAGTCATCTATAAGACTGACCAATACCTAACAATTACTGATGCTTAGAATAAAATTGATCAGGTTGATTGTATTTAAAGTATTCTGTGAACAGGTGTGTAGTTTAATGACATGGATTAACGATTAGATGTATCCATGTCTGCCACCGAAATAGCATGTAAACCTAATATTGAAGTTCTAATCAGCACAGAAGTAATTTAATCATTAACAGTGATTATAGAGACTTTGAATGCTGTACATTGAAATGTTTAATCATTGTATGTAATGTTCTTTAGACATTAAAAAACACGGTCACTAACTGAAGTATATGTATGTATGTAAATATTGACTAACAATTCTTATTTATTAGTTGAATATCAGGTCTACATAGTATTATAGTGTCAAATCTGGAAGTATTCAACGTAGGTTTTGTAACACCTTATTTTCTCTTATAAGTTATTGCCTAAGGATATATGCATTTGATGTGGGCTTGAGTTGATTATTTGAATCTACACGTAGTTATTACTTCACCATGATGAGTTCAAACGATACACTATACATTAGAAATACATAAAAACTATACAAACGTTACGAAATGTAGCTAGTGAATCGAAAACTAACTACATAAATTTGATTGAGATCTAAGTATTTTTTTCTTTCTCTAAACAATTTGGACATTATCGATACTTTCCTAATACAGAAAACAAATACCCAATTTCTACGAAAATCAACTGATAAAATCATTTTGTTACAACATGCTTAACAGTCATATGAACATTAGTAAAATCTAGATAATAACAATATTCTGTATAATATACAAATTACTGAACAAAAAGTTAAAAAAGTCAATAAATGATATATAAGCTAATAGGTGAACGGATTATTTTACTTTTGTAAATAAGTAATAGAACATTATGAATTTAAATTACTGTATATAATCATTGAACATAACTAAAAGTATTGAATAACCTTTTAGTATATAGTTACTAATAATAACCCGATTAATCAGAATTTTGTAAACATGAGTCACCAAGGAAAATTTATTCACGAAAACCATCCTCCTAAAGATACAAGTATTTGTAAACAACTGTTTGCGAAAGATACTTGGGACCTGTTTGCTAGATACCATCAACAACAATCTTCTATGGCAGAGAACAAATCAACCAGCCTCAAGCCGACGAAGAAATTAGTTAAAAATGCTGAAGATAGATAGGACACGCATTGAGGAAATCATCAAACTGTGTCATAAGACAAACACTAACTTGAATCCTAAAGATTTAAGGAAAAGAGGGAGACTCAAGAACACAATGCGTCGGGAATGGGAGGCAGGCACGAAAAGAATGAACAGCACATGGAAAAAACTGTAAGGGAAAGTCCAGGACAGAGTTGGTTGGAGAATGCTGGTCGGCGGCCTATGCTCAATGTAAGAAAACAGGTAATGATTGATTGAAACGACACATATGATAGTTTAGGATCAAAGCTTTTGTTGTAGAATGTACTACCAAGATTACTGCCTATTAAATTTTAATTATAGTGCGATTTAAAAAAATAATAGCCTATCACGTTTTACATTACTTTAAATATATTTGTTACGCAAAATAAAATATTACTTTAACTAATGCTTCAATGTATCACTACATTAATGATCACATACAGTCAATGGTGATGTACAAAGAATCGAAAAAAGAACACCTGTAGAATCATGCATCTAAAGAATCGCCTAATAAAATACATATTTTATTCTGCTCCGTTTTCTTCAATGAGCATCATTAAAGCTTCGTTGTATCATTATTCATTTAGGTAGTCCAAGTGCTAAGAGTACGTCACAAAAGTTGAACGTCTTTATTTCAACCACTAGTGTGGACATAAGTGAGCACTGTCGATAAGGCATCTTACGTTAGAACTAAACAACTGTATGCTACTTCATGATTTACAATGAATGTTTAATGAATGTTTAAGTGCAATATTGATACCGTATTAAAATATAACATTCGTCAAACTATTTAATCACAGGATAATTAAACATTCATACATAGCATATTCTATCAATGCATAACGATTATCCTTTTCTCAGGTATTAAATTTAAAAAAAAGTGAATGTAGTGAAATGTACAACAAAAGAGAAAGAGATAAATGACATTGTTCATGATTAGAAGACACATTTGTACGGAGGCATAGTACTTCATTTCTGACGATTTCTAACATCCATAAAATCCTTTCAGACCTTTGTTTATAAAACAAACTAATTTATTCACTTACTCTACTTTAATCATCAAAAAGTTTAGTTGTGTTTATTTTCCATGGTTTTTTTCTCCCCACCCTTCTATTGTTATTATGATAATCACTGTTTTCTATGTTTTCTATTTCCAACTGGGTTATTTGATTTATTTGTAACTTTGGCAATTATATTTCCAAAAGAATAATAAAATGAACCCTCCCTTTTTTTCATTCTATACTTCTATTACTAAGTTTATTAAATATGTCGTCAACAAATCTGTTGTCCGTTTATATTTTACTTCAGAAAAACAATATTTATTAACGATTATACAAACTCGAAGATAAACTCAGCAAAAAAGAGAACTCTTCATTGGAGTAATTTCTTTTTGTTTTCTAATTTAATTTGTATATTTCGTTTATTTCAATGTCCTGCTTGTTGCGTAATATAACGTCAATGATTATGAATAATAATAATATGTGATACAGTAATCTAAATCGTTGGATAGAATTTAATTCAAAGCATTTAATACAACATTGTGTATTGTTATCATTTGTGACGTCATGATGCTATAAATACTATTTATTGAATTCGTCACAAATTGATGATAGTAGGGTACCAGTGAAAATCAGGAAACAGTGGACAACTGTTTCGTCCTAGTATGACACTCTGAAGCAATGCTTACCTTTAATTCTGCTTTAAGGCCTTCAGGTTGACGAACATCCAACGCTCTGAACCACTGGGCTGGTAGGAATCCAATGTTAGGATTCCCACTTCCATTAATCTGTGATGTAGCTCGAAGCAAGAATTCTGCCATTGGATTCCAGTTCACTGGTACAGAGGGTTAGACGTTTGCCAACCTGAAGCCCATAGTTTTGAATCTAGAGTGCTCAGAAGCCCTATACTAGGGCAAAACGCTCATCCAGTCCTCGATACTTTCGTATGGTACTCTTTCAACGTCAGCCTATGACGAATTCAATGAATTAAACTTTATAAAAGTCTCCACAAACCATCTGAATTCAAATATTTTGTCAAATGTTAAATGTAATTAGTAGTGCTTAAAATTACAAGACTTTTATAAATAATTCCATCCGTATTGAAACGAATAGCCTCATATTATTTGAGCATCTAGAGTACTGAAGGCATTTAAGAGAAATGATATTTACAAAGAAAATAGCCAATAAAATTATTGTGAATGATTCCAACGTTTCATTCAACAGTCTGGTACGAACTACTTCAAGGAAATAATCGAAAAGTTATAATTGTTGAATATAAATGACAGACATAAATTAATTATGTGTTCACCAATAGTCCAACCAAATGTTGAGTATGATGTTAATGAAATTAAACAACGGAAGAAAAGATGGTGCTCAATATTTATGAAGTTAGTAAATGGTTACATGTGTAAGTACGACACATGTAACAAAAGCCTTCAATGATGCATAAACAACGTATATGGTTAAAAATTAACATTAGATAATTCGACTGAATATCAAAGACAGCTTAACTCAGCATTTATGATTCGTGAATAATCAAGTAATTAGATATGATAAAAACTAGAAATGTATATTTTCTAAGAGTTTAGTGGTGCAGCTGTGCAATTTGATTATATAATTTGTAAGCTAAAAAAGAATTATGTTTGCACTGCTACGTCAGTCATTATTAAAATGTTAGAAATCGTAGTTGTGTGGCGATAGAAAGCATAAATATGTTGGAGTGGTAAAATAAGTCAACGCTCACCTAGTAATCATTAGTTTCTATGGTGTGTTTATTAGTGCAAAATCTCGTTTATTTATTATCTCAACTTACGAAGCCCTACATAAAAGAAAGAACTCACAAAAGCTAGTTAATTTAATTATTTGCATATCTTGCATACTCTGTTAAGCTGTTTGTGATGCTCAGATGGATTATCCAATATTATTTTTTAACCTTATACGTTGTTTATGCATCATTGAAGGCTTTTGTTACATGTGTCGTACTTACACATGTAACCATTTACTAACTTCATAAATATTGAGCACCATCTTTCCTTCTGTTGTTTAATTTCATTAACATCATACTCAACATTTGGTTGGACTATTGGTGAACACATAATTAATTTATGTCTGTCATTTATATTCAACAATTATAACTTTTCGATTATTTCCTTGAAGTAGTTCGTACCAGACTGTTGAATGAAACGTTGGAATCATTCACAATAATTTTATTTGCTTATAATCTTTGTAAATACATTTTCTTTTAAATAACGTCCTATTCTTGAATATTAATAATATGGTAAAGTAAATAATAGATAACTATCAGCGTTCTATTTTAAATTCCATCGCCTAGTCTCCAACCATCTTTACTATGATTAAAAAACATCTAACTGTTTATAAATGTAAACTTTTGATTCTGTTCTGTTTTTAAACTTACTCGTTTCAAAATAAGTTATTAATCACATAAACAAAAAGAACATTTATCTCTTAGACAAAATGTACAGAGAGTTTTATCACACTGCCTTGGATACTAATAGAACATGTTAGATATTCAAGTAATCCATAGAAAACTAGTAATGTAAAAGTATAAGTAGATAGAACTAATTACTGAACAACATTTCTAAGCATGGAAAAAACTGAATACAATTTCATTTGCAATTAACAACTTCATTTTATAAGTAGAAATTCATGTTAATACGGATTTCATTAATTTATTTGTTAAATTGGGACAGCTGTTTGTGGAGATTGGTTTTTTAGTTGATTGAATATGTCACATATCGATGTTGGTAGGGTACCATTGAAAACCAGGGAGCACTGGACGGCTGTTTCTTTCTTGTGTGCAACTTCTCAGCAGTGTGTACCCAAGATTCAATCAGCTCACTAGTGACTAACTCCAGGATGTTCCTGAAACTCTTGTGAGTTATGAATGTTGGGGATCAGATTTGTCTCGAGTGAGACAGTTATCACCAATCACAATGGATGATCGTCGCGCTATATATCAGAGATGATAGAAGTGGGAATTCTGCCGACGGATGTCGGCCCAGTGGTGTAGATGATTAGGCGTTCGCCGTCATTTCGAATTCCATAGTGCTGAATCTGATGTGCTCACTATTGAGGGGTTTCATACTAGAACGAAACAGATGTCCCGTGCTTCCTGGTGTTTAAGGATACCCTGCCAACATCAATCAGTGACATATTCAATCAACTTATTTTTTGTTTGATTAACAAACTTTAAACTAATCCATATAGACCGATAACAACATACACTGAAATAAGTTTTGCGTGATATTATGCATTAAAAATAGAAGGGTAAATTTACTTGTTTATCTTTTGTTATTCTTCTTAGGTCTCTACTGATTCAAAAGATTTGGTAAACTGATATCAAATTACTTTGAATAAGTGGTTTACTAGTTAAGTATTTTCCGTAAAACTTGAAGACCCTATATTTGACACCTGAATGCATCGTACAGTGACATTGTCGTATAATTCGATGCTATAATGATACAACTGTTCAGTGCTTTCTGATTTTCTACGGTCGTGTGAATAAAATCACTCTGTGATATGAAATTTCAAATTATTTGTCATGTATAAATAAAAAAAATTGGGCTGCCGTAAGTTCTCCAACTAAGGATATTAGAAATTTTTAATCGTACACAGAATTACTCTATAGTTATTCAATCATTATTCACGAAACTTAATGAATTATACAATGAAACGCTTACGTAATGCTTAGTGTTATTGGTTGCATCTATACAATATATAAATTATAAAAAGCTTTTGTATGACAGAATATTCAACTTTCTTTAAAACGACAAATATCCGATAATAAGTAGACATATGTGAACTGTAAAAACGTCATGCCTCATTAAATTATTACAGAATGCTTGTACGCTTGCTAAAAACTTATAACATAAAACTTTAAAATGTACATTCGTTTCTCCGGAAAAGTGGAATGTCTCACTTTCAATTTACCTATAATTTCCTTTTCCGTTCACACTGATAACAATAATGGGAACGTCTTAATAGGGATATACGTAGGTTTTGTAGCCATTTACTTTAATGGGGAAAATTAAGCTATGTTAACTGGTTAGAGGTAATCAATAAGAAATTCTGCCTTATTTAGCTTTCGAACTACATATATTCTTAACGGGATTAATGTTTCATCATTGATTTAAGACTGTATCACCTGATAGTAAAGTCTGTAATCGTGACAACTGAGCTACTCATATGGATAACTTATCCTTGTAGATCTAAGTTATTTAAGTATTGCGGTCACTGAGTAGTGACTAATTTCAAGTTTATGTTCATCACTTGGCGATCAATTGACATAAATTAATAAATTATTGTGAGTTAAATGATTGAGTTCATTTTAATACTGTAACTAAACGTTGACATTTTACAAAATAATTTTTTGCACTAAATGCTAATATCATTTTGAGATTCACTGAATGCTGGAATGTAGTGGGCAACTGTTTTTTCGATTTAACAATAACTTCAAAGCATATGCAAAGTTTCAATCAAATAATTAATGCCTGTTACCTAATGTGGAGCGTATGCTGCCAACCAGTATTCTCCAATCAAAGTTTACAAGCCACTAAAGTTTACGTTATATTTGTCTATAGACTTTATTTCGTGAATAGATTTTTGGTCATCAAAGTACCTGATTCCTTACACTAAACCAATTCTCTGATATCGGGTTGAGTAATATTTATTATTTAAAAGTTGCTGAACTTAAGTTCAAGCACTATGATGAGTAATATTAATTTCACTGATGTACTGATTAATGCAAATGTCTCTAACACTAAGATTGTTTTTCAAGGATATTTTCAATCACACGTGACTAACTACTGATAATAAATTAATGATTCACTGTATTCCCCATCAATTTATTTATTTACAGTAGTTAAGCATAATCTAAAATGAAAAGAAGATTTGCTGATGTCCAGTGTCTGAAATCTATTGAATCAGTTTAAAAATCCATATTAATAAGTTATATTACTTGTTAATTGTATATTGTTCTTTTACGTGCAATGATATTTAAGTTTATAGGTATTTTCATCCAACTAAGACATACAGAGAGTCGGCACAAAGTGTATCCAAAACATTCAAACAAACTATATTTGTAAACAATCTCAGTGAATAAAGTTAATAAAAGTTTCACCATTTCACTAAGCAGGCTTGTTTAGGCTTCATTAGGGAAATAATCAAAAAGATCATATATAAATGTAAATAAGATGCAAAATGTTACTATAATTTCCCAACAGTATGCTGAATACGAACATATTACTTTATAAGTGAACGAATTTTCAGAATGTCGTGGATGAATGAAAGGTAGGCATGAACGTGTAATTTACATAATGGAAGAAACATTAGAGAATACTTTTCTTCATCCATGAAATTTGAGTCGTTCACTTATAATGATTCAAGTAATATTTTCACCCTCTGCATACAACCATATTTTGGCTCTTATCTACATTTGTTTGATGATTTTAACTTTCGCTCATTTTCCTAATGAAGCTAGAAAAAGCCTACCAAGTGAAACATTGAAACTGAATTAATTTCATTCATTGGGATTATTTAAAGATATAACTTATCCAAGTGTTTCATTTGATTAGAAAATTTAATCAAAGTTCTGACTGTATGATCCAGTGTTTAATCCTGTCTGTCGCGATTCCATCTTAATACTATCGATGACTACAAAACGTCAATAGATTGAGCTCAGTGGGCAGGTTTATAATTGCATAGCAACATCATAGGAATTGTATTCACCATTTCTTTCTACATACATTTCAGTAATAGATTTGAATAATAAGGTTTACCACCTACCGGTAAAACTATCTCTAATAGATTCACTTTTCATGGATTTTATCAAATCATTATTCTGATTATTACTTATGGTCCCAATTTCATTTTCCTTTTCATTATTTTTTTGAATGCAAGATCTACTTATTTCCTCAACTTCTGCATTCATCTGTAAACCAGAAGATGAATTGAATGTGCTTAATTCATATTCATCTAAGCTAAAACGTTTATCCACAACATGGCAATAATTTGGTGAGATCTGTGGTTCAGTTAAACATGAGTCTGTATCTGTATCCGTTGTATCATGAGACATTTTTTCTTGAATATGATCCGTATCAATTTCCAAGCTACGTTTATTGTTAAAATTATTATCATCATCACCATCATCGCCTTCGTGACGGTTATCCGTAACATTTTCGGTGACATCTTCAGTATATATGTCATTGGCACTAATTAAATTCGTTTTATTATTTTTAGAATTATCAATCATTAAATGAGAAAATGGATTTTGATAGGTATCAATGGTGACGGAATCACAATGTGTTAGTGCTGGTGATGAAAATGATGATATGGGTAGGGTTTGCTGTTGGTGTTGTTGTGAGTATGTATGATTAGTTGACAAATTCACATCCATACATGGTTGTTTCTTGATTGGATAAGTTGTTTTACATTGTATTGTGGACTGGTAATAATTAGATCCCAAACCAATTTTACTAATATTATCATTCACATTAGCAGATTTGATAAGAGGATTAATATTACTACTAACATTAGCAGTGCTATTATTAGTTCTAAGATTACTAGTTATAGTATTACATGTACTAGTAGTGACCGGTGTAGTAGTTTCATCTTCTACAAGCTCAATAATCGCTTGAGCAAATCCCGACAATAGACGAGATACTGGATTAATAAACATTGTTTTGAAGTAAATAAAAAAGAAGTGAATATTCCATCAAAAGTTAGTTTACATTCATTCTTTCAATTGTACATTTAAGGGAATTGAAAATTTCGATGAATCTATTTTTCATTGTAAGCCATTTTGGATTGTAAATCAATGGGAAATGAATTAGTAGGTGACTAGGATTGATTTACATTTTTAGAAAGAATGATTACCGAACTTGTACTATGAACATATCAAATTTTTATCTGCAGACGTTTATTCATATTCATTTTTTAACAATTCATTTGCTGGCATTTTGTTTGTTTAAACAATTACGTTTATATATTCCGTTATGTGTGTACAATCTAATGAATATGTCTGCCTTACATATTTTTTAGTCCTCTCTAACCCATATTTCTCATTTACCCCATATAGTTAGATTATAGCTTGCTATACTCACTTATCTATCCAACAACTTATCTCTTACTCTCACTCCTATGCAATATTATTGTCAATATCAAATATCCAATCCTATTTTATAGACATTTAATTGGTATCATGCCCAATCAAACTAATCATTATAAGATCATTCTTAAAGTTGTGTGAATAGGAAAAAGAATGTTTTTTTTTTAATTTTCCCTGTGGAATTACATTATGTAAATGGGCGAATAAAAGAAGAACAAGAAGTAAATGCCAAATGCCTCAAAATTTTATGAAAAGTATTATTTTCAAGATGAAAAATAAAAGGTAGTGTCGAATAAAAGATACTGTCACCATTTTACGACCTATGATACGAAAATCGCATCTGTTTAATGAATTGAATCAAGATACGTGAAAAGAGTTTTGAATACCCTAATTTCAAAACCACAGAAGGTAGGGTATGTAGGTAGCAGTAATTACTGATATGACACTTGGATAGTGTCAGGTTGTCTAATGCTTGATTGTGACATTACGATATTGATGTTAGCATAAGTTCTAAATCTTCGACTTGTTCAGATTGACACTCAACAGCTATCAGCCAACTAACACTCACTCAGAGATTTAAATCCATTACCACAGTTGGATGTGCTACATCTGATCTATTCTCTACTCACCTACGTAAGAAACCGACTGTCTTTTTACATTTTAACTTTGCGTAAGGTCTTTCTTATCATCTTGGATATGAATTCTATCTCAACTAATAATAATATGTCAATTAATTTATTATTATTATTAATTATTAAAGCATGTCTACATTTTAAACAGTGACACCATTACTTAATGACACTTTTCTTGAGTGTGGTAAGAATTAGACATGTACCAAAAATGTGTCATTGTTTAATTTGGATAGGAACCATCACCACTTACACAAAAGTCTGTATCTTCAACTTCTCATGTTTAAATCACCGAGTTTTATGACCAATTTTGAGCAACGCCTTGTGTATGAGAGATATTCATACTACCCAGCTACTGAAAACAAACTGATTGATGCACAGCTCAAACGTATGATCCTGTGGTTGCAAGTTGGGTAGTTCAACCAGTATGCTAAGAAACTTTTGTTGTAGATCATATTTTCTGCAGAGTAACTTAGAAACACTAATTCTTATAGAAGTTTATTAACAATTTGAATGCATTAATTTTTATAAGTATGCTTGCTGATACACAGTTACAGGAATATTTGTTATAACATAAAAACAATAACGCTGTAACCTTGACTCTTGTTTGCCTCGTACGCCTGTTTATACACTTCTCTGCTGTCTGTCAGATATATGCATTAGCCCAATTAGTTGTCTCCAATCGACTGCCTGATGCCATAGCAAAGGGTTAATACTCGTTTTTCATTATAGTGCTAATAGTGACATATCCAGAATTCAATTAGTACTACTGTTTTGCATACCTTCGTCTTTGGTTAGGTCTACATAGTTCTGATTCTGATCTGGATATCATATCCGCTGTTTATTGAATATGGCGAGATCCGTGCAATATCACTTTCAGATTACAAGTTGCAGCTCTTACCAAGTAAACTTCGTTAACATAAACTTCCTCCTGTTCGGTGTATTTACGATACCTGATGATATACATGTATTTCAAATTTGGATCTGACCGTTTAAATTGACGTATCTTGCATAAGTATTCCGTGCTCCCTTTACTTCTAACTGGATAATACCATATATGTCTATATATCATAATGACATTTGAAAGAAGCTTTCGAATGTGTTGCATTTAACAAAGTGGATGTAACGTTGTACTACTACATTTGTAACCGAAGCATAAGTGATAGTATTCATTTAGAATTATGGACTAAATAATATGATATTACTTAATATTTAATTAACAGTTTGTGTAGGAATGGTAGTTTTAATGGGTAGGAGTACAAACTCATACAGAACAACAAATGTCTCTGATCGTGATACTAGATAACGGCGGGCTCAAACCATACGATATGTTTTTATTCCGACGAATATATGAACAGATCCTGTTTTATTTAACCGAGGTCTCCTTTAATCAACTTAAAACAAACAGGCCTGTAATTATAGCTAACTGCATAATAAAACTATCTATGATATTTATATTCAACAGAATGAGGTAGATATTCAAAAACAATTAGTACTAGTTATAGAAAAAGTGAATTCTGATGGTAAAATTATAAACTTTAAAACTTTTGAAGTTCGAGCTAATGACAATTGTACACTTCATTTCAATCTATACTTCAATTCAAAGTCATACAAGATGTATAAAGAAGAGTTTACGAGAACTAAAATCAAAACAAATTACTTTTTTGAAGGACAAATGAAGTAATAAAATTCACTAAATTGCGTGTGTGGATGTATGCATTCATGTTGATGCACAGAATAAAAGCTACATTTAGATGAATTTAAATTAAAAAGGTCATATTTTAAGTAACTGAATCTTTCGACCTTAACTAAACGTTCAACAATCCTAAAGTTGGTTAAAGTTTTTAATTATTCCTAAATTTAGTTGATTAGATACATCACAGATTGATATTGGTAGGATACTACAAAAAACCAGGGAGTACTGGATAGCTGATTTACCTTAAAATAGGACTCTTTATCATGGCACACTTTTGATGCCGCCTAGAGGAATCGAACCCAAGGCCTACAAGCTAGCAAATGCCTAACCCAACGCACCACCGAGGAGGCGGCGTCCACTGGTAGAATTTCTTTTCCCATCAATCCGTGATATAACATACCGAGAATCCAGTTAGATAAACTTAATACCAATCTTCACATAGCCATCACAATTAAATTATTTTGAAATTATTGTTTTCCAAAAAATAAACATGAATACAGAAAACGTGAAATGTTTTTCTATAATGAGAAGCATCATATGACAATTGAAGACTTTCTGCTATCGATTTATGACTGTTATCTACCTATAAATGTATTAACTATTAGACTGAATACAGAGTATAACATAAAAGGAATATTTCGAAGTCAATCATTAGGTATGTAATTGAATATGGACAAATCCTGACAATGAATTTACAAAAAGAATTATTCACATAATAAAATGATATGATTATTCTGATTGTTTTCTACATTTTGTGAACTAGTTAGTTTAATTTTAAAATTCAACACAGATTTGATTGATGTTATTGTTTTGGTCTCATGCAATAGAAACTTTGCAATTAAACCATCTAGTTCGGAGAATAAAACACTCCTAAAATTATACAAGGTGACATTTCAAGATATTATTATCATCATTATTGTAAATAGTAATAATAGTATTATATGACTGCTAAATTACGATACTCAATAGTTATACTTGATTATAAAGTGCTAGGCTACGATTTGTATCTACAGTATAATTCCCCTAATCGTAAATATTTTAAAGGACATTAGAATTATTTAGTGTACACCGTTTTAGTCCACGTCACTTTAACTGTTCAAGAATATCTTAGCAGTCATTTAAAGCGTAGGACTTAGTATACATGTGCATCTATCCAAGTAGCCATACCAACCAAAGCATTATAGCTTTAACGTTTTTTCATATTTACATAAATACTAGTGTTTATTACTATAAAGCCTGATGAAGATCTAAGTAAAACAATATTATTGCTTATTCATAGTTCAATATACGGATGTTCTGGAAAGAAAAAAATGGTGAGTACTTTAGTTACAGAAATACTTAAAAAACCAGTGACTTGCTGAGTAAAGTTTGAATAAAGGGAATAAATTTATGAAATAATAAAAGTCATAAGAAAAAAGTGGCCTCCGCTCAAGACTTGGTTGCGTGTCTGTTTTTGTTTTCTATGAATATCATATAATCAAAAGCATTTTTCTCTGTTTCTAAAAATTCTCTATTTATAATCTTCTCGAATTTTTCTTCTAAAATATTCGTATATTTAAGCCATAAATAATCGAATTAAATATTTTTTGAATCATTCTGTTGGCTTGATATGGACTGAAATTGATAAGTCTCTGCTGTCATATATGGATCTTGAGTGGATTGCCTCGATACAGCTGTCTGGGCTCAGTAGCCTAGTGTTAAACGTGATGGAATTTAACAAAAAGCAAAGCAAGTTCGAGTTCCGGTGTGTACATCAATAATGGGATGCAAAACACAACCATGTGATAAATTCTATGTCAGACGAAACGTGCGTTCGGGATTCCACTTCTCAGTCACAACATAAATTAAATCATATAAATAATCGACTGTCAAAACACTTAAGTTCCTTCATACTTATTGTTTTTCGTTCTTTCAGTGTTCTTTAATCTAAATATTTGTCAGTTGCAAAATCGCTAAAGAATTTCTTGATAAAATGTAGCAAGCATAATACTCATTTAGGTATTCAGTGATTAGCATAACTATTTCTAAGTTGTAAGGTAATTAAAGATAACCCACGAAATAAATAAATTCATTTTTACACTCTTCGTCTCAGAACTTGTCATATTTAACCCAAGGCTATGCACAAATACATGAGTGGCTGTTAACTGGTGATAATTCAGTGTATTTATAATTTTAGCACAAATGATGAGAAGATTTCATTGGTATTTGAACAGCACTATGTCTTATTAAGTTAAATGTTCAGAAATTTATTGTATATTTAATAACTTAGACTTGATATACCAAGACGATCAAAAATGTTTGCATGAAATGCTTGAAGAATATTCAGTGATAAATAATAGAATTATTATGTCACTTAATACATTTTCTTTTAGATAGCCACGATTCTTCAGAATTATCAAATGTCTGTGACAGTGGATCGGCAATGAATGAATTGCATCAGACAAGAGTTGATTTGGCTATATTTTACTTAAATAAATGGCTTTCAAATAATTGACTGGAAGTATATCGCGTTGCGGAAATTTAACTTAAGAAGGGAGTACTTTCTAATGTCTTCATTCTAATGAGCAATATAGTTATATATAAATATCATACTTTGTCAGTATGAAAGACAGTATAAATTTGCATTAATATAATCGTATAGTAGCTGTAAACTGATACTATTAAGAAGCTTAGTCAAAAGGAAGAGAGATAAATTGTTGTTTAACGTATCTGTTTAAAAACTGAAATGATGAATATGGAACTGGAAATGTCCGTCATATTGAAATACTAAGAAATATATTTGTAGCCACTTTTACTTAAGAGTATTGTCAAGGAAGAGATCTACTAAGAACATAACATTGATTATAAGTTTAATCAATCAGCCATATATCACCATCATTTTAAGAGCAGATAACATATAACGACACCGAAATAAAGTCATTAAAACAGGCACTAAGATAAAAGTAATATCAATGAGTGCAAAGATGATTAAGCTTTGAGAAAAAGATTGGAGATAAACGTATAGTGACAAAAAATAAGTATCTAGGAATAGATAAAATCCTGACAGTATACGTGGTATCTCACACAGCGTCTCCAACTCCTAACCGTAGTTATCTTACCATTCTCAGCTGGGTAATTCTTGATATATTAAAAAGCCTCAGATCAATAATCAGTGAGATCATAAATTGATGCTAAGATTCAATTTCGCCATACCTTCAGTTTATACCTATACTATCCAACACTATGCATCGACGTAGGCAACAGATAGGCGTGCTTAGCACGAATCCTAACTACATCACCCTTGATCAACTGATATGAAAATGCATCAATATAATGACACCTATGACTGTGCTGACAAGCACTTACACACGATATTTGCGCTATAGATTGGAGCTGAATTTCTTGAAATTTTTACATGTTGTAGAATAATTTATATATCCGATTCAATTTGTCATCTTTTAAGTCAAAATTGATGATACTTAGTTTTCTCTTTAGTAATTCATCAAGTACTGTTTCTAACTAGAAATCATTCTTCTTGTTGTATTTTATGTATTCAATAGATACAATTGGATTCATTAATCAACTTTTATTACAAGTGACAACATTGTTGTTTACTTTTAAAAATTATTTAATAATTAGTTGTCACTTCGAATATATTGTTTATTTATGCAAATTTGCTTCTGATGAAACAGTTAATTTAAAAACAGGTTTTTCTACTACAGCAAAACTTGATGGATGTGTTTTGCGCATACATACAATGAAAAATAAATTAACGAATTCACGCAACAACAACAATGTCATGAAAACAAAGTAACCATCTAGTACTTGTGATGATTTCAACTATTCTTGTTGTTATTACTAGAGTTTTAGTTGATTCTTAGTTGCATTTTGATGCATGGAATTAAAATTGCTTAAAGATTTAAAGGTTTAAACAATATTGTATGAAAATATATTGTAACAGTTAGAATAAGAAACATACATAGAGAAATATTTAATACTGTTAAGTTAATACTTCCTTCCTTTAACTAACCAACTAATCATGTCATAAAATAATAATTAACATACTGAAAAGTTTCACTGCTTCGATGCGACTGGACTATGTAGATCAATGGATAATGTGTTATACAAAGATAGAATGAGTTCAAGAAACCTCTCCCCAATCTTTTCCAGTTTGAATACCAACACTTGAATCTAAGAACATTTGCCTAGAGACTTTTAAATAAGACAAAACACCTCCTAGAAATTTAACTTTACATTTAAAAGATGTTAATACATTCTGTCTCACTTCTATGACCATCAAGCTAGTTTAGAACACAACATTTAATTTTGTATTCTTTAGTTTTTTTCATTTTAATTTTATTGTTCAATAAAATCTTTGTGATAATTAGGAGAATAATACTTCCAAATGTAACCTCTTTCTCCAAATAATCAATTCCGGTAGCTGTTTTGTAAATCAAATTTTATATTTATCATTAAAAACAATGAACTACTTCTTAAATTTCAACTCACACGTTTATATGACTTAATTATTATGTAATCGGTTGCAATTATCAGTCGACTTCTGTATACCATTTTATTACTATGATGTCCTCTACACATAGTCTAATTGGTAAACTATATATTTACGTATAAACATATACATATGCTGAGTCATGATAGAGATCTAATTGAAAAGAAATAGTTTTCTGCTCAATTTTGTGTTCTCAATATGTTTACGGGAAAATTTAATGAAATATGGGTGTATATAAACATACAATAGAAATGACATACTTTGTGTAGCCAACTCTTCAACTGAAGAATTTCTTGTGATTCGAGATAGAAGACGTTCTTTTTCATAATGTATTCTTTCTATTTGTGGTTTACGTGCTTCAAGTTCTGTTAGGAATTGCTGTGAAATAAAGATAAATGACCTTCTTTACATACATTTACACAGGGAAAATGACTCAAAATGTTGGTTTTACGACAATTGACCGAAAATTCTGTGTTATCTACTAAATTTCAATAGTAATGTCGTAAAAAGTGGATCAACCATAAATTCATTTGCCTTATTTACTTTTACAAGTGATATGTTTTGTATGCTTTAGTAAGTTACTGCATAAATAATTTCATATTAACATATCAAACTGTACGGATATGTAATAATGCATATTTGATTTTTCTCTCGTTTATATTTAATTCCTTTTTATGATTGTTTAGTTATTTCGTGCTTACATCCGTTGTAAACAGAAGCCATGATTACATTCGATACGTATATATCAACAAATAAACTTGTATTGACATTTGAAGAAAGTCTAAGCCGATCATTAGAATTTGTTTTTAACAGAATGATCATGATATGTGACAGACAACGATGGAAAAACTGGAACAGAAAAAAGTTAGCGCTTGACATCTTGCTTGTTATGCTATTGTTATCCAAAGTAGACAAACAGATTAGATTACAGTTTGGTGCTTCCATGGTTGCTGAATTGGATATGATGAATAGGTCAAGATTAAGCAATCACTGAAAACCAAGAGGTACTGGAAAAATGTCACGTTCTTATGTAAGACTCTTCAGCCGTTCTCATCCCAAAACCTCATCGCAGAGAAAATACTCAAAGCAATGTTGTGAAATTTTACTCCACTTAGTAATTATTTACACGAATGAACTGATTAAATTATATGAAAAGACAACCTTAACGCTAGTTAAAACGTGAAGCTACATGTAGTTAAATGAATTTAGTTATAAAGAAGAGATTAAGACTGACATTAAAAGAGTCATTGCCTTCCGAACATAAAATAGTTGACCGTTCAGGAAGGATTGCATGGTAGTCTGAAACCATGAGGTTTACAGTGAGCATTGATTGATACATTTAGTGTTGATTACTTTCTGTTAAACAAACGCAATTATCTGGTAGTCGTTTGAAGTGTGTATCTACTTATTTAACCTTAGAACCCGTATTTCTTCATAGTTTAAATACTCGCTTATAAAACAGAAATATTTACTATCTATTCACTTGATAATAATCAGTCAAGCTCTAAATGCCATTAGAGCTTAATTTTAACCGAAATAATAAAATGAGAACACCAGCGACTATGGTGATGAGTAATACGAGTTAGAATTTTTTTATGAAGCCGCAATTCCTTGATGAATGCATGCATATCTAAGTCATATAATGAAAAATTATGAGTTAAATATTATACACTATTAAATAGTAGTTAGAGAAAAGCATATGTGTTTTATAAATTTGTTTTATTTTATTTTATAACAAGACTTCTCATTCAAGCGATATTTATGTTAAAATGATGGATTCGTCAATTAATACAGAAGTTACATATGAGCATAACGGAAAATATAAGTTTTGTTAGGATTACTGTTCTGATACTATACTAAGAAAACTACAATCCTCACGTCGTTTTTACTTAACAGCCATATTTACTATACCACATTCTGTTTTGTCAGTTAAATAGATCTTCGCAATATTATTAAACAGACTGATAACCAGCCAGAAAAAATAATGTTTCCACTAATTTTTGAATTTCAAGATTTAATTTAAAATGCGAAATCTCTTTTTGTAGAAAATCTTAGTATAATTCTGATATGAGTATACCATGAAGTTGAGTATGGTAGACTCTGAAGATAGAAATACCAATATTTAAAGTCAGTCTCGATTCATTAAATCACTTTAAATCTATTTTGAATACAGTAATAAACTGTTTCAGCCGATTTCATCCGATAACTAGCAGCTGACTTTGCTAAATGTTGATTTTGTCAATAAATGAATGTAAATCTTTTATCAGAGAATAATAAAAAAAATGTTCCACTAACTGTAAATCGTTCGTGATATAAAACAAAGAAACTGAAAACTTGAATGAAACTTGATTGTTTCATTTTTAAAGAGAAGAAAACAGTATGAAATTTTTCATTGAAACTACTTATTTTTAACCTCCCCCCCCCACAAAAAAAGTAAGAAGTAGAGAATTAAAGATTTATGTTTGTTCTTTCTACCGTATCGTTACTTTTTTATAATTTCGATTCTCAATAGTTGAAACCACTTGGATGGATTATTAATGACTTTTATTGCGAAAAACTCATTATTCTTTAATATTACATAATAAAGAGTTTATATGGATATAGTTGAAATCATATTAGTGAATTAAATCAAGCTGAAGCGTAAAAGGATGAATGAAGTAGGTATTTGTTTAGTTTGGCAAAAAATAAGAATTGTCATTAAATCAAATAAACAACAAATAAATAAACAATCAAACAATATTAGAATGATGTTCGCAGTGCACCACTGAAAATTAGGGAGCACTAGACAGTCGTTCCGTCTCAGTAAGGAATTTCTCAGCAGTGCGTACCCTAGATTCCGCCTCAATGGCTCCAGGTTGTTAAATACCTAACTTTCTGCACCAGTAAGTCGGCATCTAATTAATGAAAATGTGGATTTCACCATTAGATGCCGGTTCGCTCAGTGGTGTAGAGGGTAAGATGTTTACCAACCTGATGCCCTTAGGGCGGAATCTAGGTTGCGTACTGCTGAAGAATTTAACACTAAAACGAAATGGCTGTCCACTGCTCCCTAGTTTTCATTGGTACTCTACTAACATCGATTTGTGACCTAATCACTTAAATAAAAATACTGATCTCCATAAAATGTGACCATCACAGTTCTGTATTAGAATGGCGAATTTCATAGCATTTTTTAAAGAATTAAAGTGTATAATAAATAACTGAATATGTCAAGTTATGAAAACTTATAGTTTCGATGCAGTAATAACGTGTCATAAATTTATTTACTATGTTGATACTAATTATTGAACAGCTAAAAAGTGTGTGTGAGTGAGACATACTGATTGCGTCACAAAAATAATTAAAAGTATTAATATTTATCGTATATCACAAGAAAACTTTTATATTATCTTATGCGATACTACTTCACTATAGTGATAGTAGTACACATAAATATAAGAATTATAATACTAATCGAACTTACTTTTATTTTGAGTTGTATTGTAGCAGGGTGATAGATTACCAGGTTTTCAGTTAAAATACCGTCAATTACAGCTTGTTTTATTTGCTATAAAATAGTAGTAACCATGATAAGAAATCTTATAATGTGATTAATTGAGAAAGCGTATAACATAGAAAATCTCATTGTTTACCTTTTGATTTGAAAAGATAATCCGTAGAAGTTTATTACATCATATTTTTAAAAAAAAACTTGAAATTGAGATTAACGTCATGGATTATTCACAATGTTTTCAGTGTTTATCACGTTATAATCAGAATTTTAAGTTATTTTTCCCGTTAGCTTAGTTGGATAATAGAGTGTAGTTATGGCTGGGGCACGGTATAAGAAAGAATAAATGCGGTACATAAATGTGGTTTTCGTGAAAAAATGTTTTACGATATAGTTCTCATTTACCTAACAAACTATCATCACTCAGATGATTCTGGAAAACCTGACAAAACAGGAAATATGTTTCGGTTTAACTAGAAAACAATTTTTCATAGATCATATCAACAACCATGAACTAATCTTTTAACTTATTAAGTACATGATTAGGCTGATTAGTCTAGATCTAGTTATGCAGATTTTAAAAGCCTTTTTTGCAATTTAGTGTAGATATCATCAAATGTCATCAAAATAACTTTAACCGATATTAGTCTATACTTCTAAATGCACCATATAAACACGATTGCGTGATTTACTCGTTAAGACTAATTACTTTATTATGCAAAAGTATTAATTATCATAATACATAGATCATCTTTTCTTGATGTACAATATTGATTTTCGTGTTTATTTTCGGTTAGAATTCAGTTCTTTTAATAAATCATCAAACAGAATGTAGTCACTATTCATAGATAATATTCAATTGTATATGTCCTACAATTAACAATACATATATATATATATATATATATATATATATATCATAAATAATTTGTTGGTTAATTGGTTTATAACCAATCTTCCCATACATTTGTACTTATTTAATAGGGTGAGGGAGAAAAAAGCAAAACTACTTATTTCATATTACTTAAAAATTTATGCATAATATGCATATTCATATCCATTATTATCTATTGTTTACTTCAGTTCGAATGTTTCATATGTAAACAATTATTTTAATTGTATAAATGCTAAATCACGACTTGACTAACATTGGTTATTAGTTAGACAACAGGTTATTACCGAATATTAACAGTACGTTGAGAAATTAATCAATTAGGCTCTAAAGTTGGGCTCTGTATTGACCAAATTTCGTTCTACACAGATAAGTTTAGTTTCTTTTTATCAATTTATTGCTTGACCATTTTGTAGTTTTATACCACGAATTAATTTTGACTAGACAATCAGTGATAGCAGCATAGTAGCATACTGAACAATTTTTTTCTCTTCGTATGGTGCTACTCCACAGAAATGCATATCAGTGACATCATTAATTTGTTATAGAATCTATTATTTGATGTAACAGTTTAAAATAATTTATATTCAAATTAGTAAAACTATTAGTCAATGTTATGAAATTTCACTTGTTAGTATAGTTTAAAATCGACTGATCATTATGACAAATTATGTCATAATAACAATGAAATCCTAATCTCCTATATTTACATTTGAGTGGTGAACCAATCACAAAAATGACGTATGAATAAAGTTTCCATTGATTTTTTGAAAATCTAAAAGGTACATATGATTGATGCAGTCAAATGTGTTATAAATTAAGACAGTGATTTACTGATCAATATTACTAATTGGTTCTGGTTGAAAATAAAAATTACTGGAGGCAAAACTTAGCAACTAAATTATAAGGGTTCCCAACAAATTGAAAATTCGGTCAGTTTAACTTCGTGTGAGATTATAGCCCCAAACCTCTGATGAGTTTGAGATTATAGCGTAACTAATATTCAGTGTGAAATAGCCTTCGATTATGTTTCAGTAAATATCAGTCTGTGACAACAACTATATTTACATTAAACTAGACTGAAACTACATTGAATGTCATGAGTGTGGTTAAAGTTAATGAATATACCTACAAAGAGAATCGTTAGAAGACTTAAATAAAGCAACAATTTAAAATTCAAGTAGATTATATATTTACCTGTAATTGTTGACTCTCAGTGTCTTGATCAAATCGGTCACCAAGTTTTGCTTGACTAGTTTCAAGTACATTTTTAATGGTAGTTAACCAACGAGTTAATTGTTGTACTTCACTACGCATACGATTCAATAAAGGCAATACAGATTCATGACATATTGCAGTTGATATTATAGAATTGGCTTCAGTTGGATTAGAAACAACTGGGCCGGATTGTGATTCAAATATTTCTGTTTCTTTTGTTGTTGCACATGGATCATTCAATAGGTTCGTTAAGAATCCTGAAGAAGAAATAGATTCGTTTACACTTTTTATTCGTTGATTTCCGACTGAATTTTCCAATAGAGCTTTACTATTCAATGAAATGTCATTGTTCTGGTCATAATTATTTGTTTGTTTCGTAAATATATCCTGAGAGTAGATCGGACGAGAAATCTGTGCAAAAGAAGAAATAGAGGAAAGATTAGTGAAGTGTATGCAACAGACAAAGAAGCAATAAATAATGCTTGAATGGGGAAATAACCTACCCTGAAATTAAAATCGTTAACCGAATAAGTTTACAATAAAAATGTTATCAAACAGTGAATTGCTCCCATTTCAGGACATGTTATTAACTGTCAGTAATGCAATCACAGTCTTATTAAAAAGTAGTCAAACTAGTGAATGAATGATTTAAAATCACTGAAGCATTATTTTACAAACTTTAATTTATATAATTTTTATCTTTAACTCTTTAAAACATTCACTTGCTGCAATACACACGCCTTAATTTTTTCAAAGATGCGTACCAAGTCTACTCTGACATTTTACACTTTAATCGCGTTCACAAGTTATTTCGTATATCAAGCACAAAGTGGGAATTGCAGAAGAGACTAGATATGGTGAATAGTGCAAACCAACATCTGATGAATGATCATCGTTAAATATGTAACTAAGTTTCAGTGTTTGCTAAACATGCTATCCAATTTTTGTGCAGTATGCTGATAACCAGGATAGTTG
Source organism: Schistosoma japonicum (assembly GCA_025215515.1). NCBI lineage: Eukaryota > Metazoa > Platyhelminthes > Trematoda > Strigeidida > Schistosomatidae > Schistosoma > Schistosoma japonicum. The sequence goes on along the minus strand of CM046069.1, from coordinate 36,849,984 downwards.
AAAAATTACTTAGACCGCGAAATAACGTATATTTACACAATTTTACAAAATCAGTATAAAAAGTAAAGTTATATGCACTGAATGTGTTTTAGAAAATATGTTTTTCAAAGTAACAACAAAATGTGAATCAGTCAATCAGTATTTTTTATGAACTAAACACTGTTAGCATTTTAAGCATTTCAATAAATGACTCATAGGCGACCACCGTTTGCCTTCGCCGTTTACAATAACAGAAAACTAAATTAGATAAGCTTTGAACACCAAGAAGCACTAGTTTGTAATATGAGGCCTCATATTCAACTATCTTCCCACTATTCGATAATAACAACCATATACTTAAAAGTGACTGGTCTCAAAATGTAATTACTGAGCCGTAGTCAGATAATGCAATCAATAGAGTCAAACCATCTCGAGTGTAAGACAATTACTTACCAGTGTACTGAGTAAGGTCACAAAAAATGTCGATGTGACTGACGTCGGTAATGTAAACCACTAGATGTCAACTCAGTCATCTGAAGTTTATGAACTTATAGTGCAATTTCAATGTGCTTTGTCCTATCTCTTATACTATCATGGTGTTACAATATTATGATGAAGCATTTATCAAATAATTTATGGTTTTCATTCATTGCTTAACTAAAGATGGTTCGTGATATATAACTTCGAATTCAATAATCTTCAAAATAACCACTAATTTAAATGATGTTTGTAAAGGTAAAAAGTAGATGTGAGAATTCAGAATCATCATAGCTAAGTCGTATACATACATTTAAATCAACTTTTAATATGTTTAACCTTATTTTATTAGCAAAATAAATTCATCTTATTCTGATCAGATGTTTATTCTTACATTTCTTTTCAAAGTTTATTAATAGAACAAAATGTAAGAAATTTTTAATAACATTAAGGAATCACATGCTGACTATGTGAACTTTGAATACTTAATCATTCTTGAAAGTTCACTAACAATGGTTATCCGTTATTATCTTACGTCAATATGTGACTAAAATCATAAATTGATAATCAATAAGTAATTGATATTAGAATGTATAAAAATAAACAGTTTCTTTTTCTTGTTTTCATGTAAAACATGTGGTTTAATAAAACACTTACATTTTCTGACTTTGTTGTTGGTGATGATGACGATATGAATTCAGATGATGTTAATGTTAATTGTAAAGTATCACTTAAATTATTCCATTCATTCAATATTTCTTTAACATAATTTTCAATTGATGCAGAATAGACAAATTTCATTGAATTATGAACAGTTTTATTTAAATCATCTAAATGATTTTCTGCATTATTCCAAAGATTACCAAGTAATATTAATTGTATGCCTAATTTACCATATTGTGGATCTAATTCTTTAATAAATTCATTCTAAAATGTAAATGAATTTACATGAAATATGAATGTAAATCATTAGTATACTATGAAAATTATGATTTCTACATTATCAAAAACAATTGAATATATCGTTTTCTGAATTATTTGTAAAATAAAAATGCTAATTGAATTGAGATGGTTATTTCTGTAGAGATTAGTATTTTAGTTGATTGAATACGACACAGATTGACGTTGGTAGATTACCATTAGAAAGCAAGGAGCTGTTTTGTTCTAGTGTGAAACTCCTTAGCAGTGCTCACCCTAGATTCGACCCCAAGAGTTTTAGATTGGTGAAAACATAACTCTCTGCACCGTTGGGTCGGCAGACATTCAATAATATAATTCTCACTTCCATCAATTTGTGACATGGCTCGACAATCATCCATTGTCATGAGTGATAACTGTCTCCTTTTAATGATACCCTGCCAGCATCAATCTGTGATGTATTTAATTAATTAAAAATGTTAATGTTGAAATAATCATCATCCTGTAAATTGTTGAACTCAAACGATAACTGAAATGATAAGATTATTAATCAAACATATATACGTATCTCTGTATACGGGTTAAATAGGAGATGGGATGGTAGCAAAACGAAAATTAGATGAAGTGCTTGTAGTTAAAGCCTGAATTCTATTTAAAGTGAAATCCACTAAGTGAGACTTCGTAAAATGGAGTGTATGATAATAATAATTCGTCGCATACTAACAACAACACTAGAAAGAATAATAATCAGTTCATTTGTTTGGTTTTTAAAAAAATAGATACGAAGTAAACAGGAATTAAAAGAGATGACCTAGTAATATTCACTATCATTATGTGTATACTTGATTAATAATAATAATATGGAGATTTATGAATAGAGTAGTATCTGGATAGGATAAACTGAAGTTATAGAAATGCACATAAAGTGAGGAAGCTACATGTTCATTGCTACGATTAGTTCATTGTATGGTTGTGGTGACGATTGGCTTAATGAATCTTAGGTCGGCAATGGCAGGAGAAAGGGTTGAACGTACTTCTTTTGTACGCACGGTTCTGGCCTCTTGACCCGTATAGCTATCGCTTTTACTGTTTTAATGACTTTGAGTCTAACCGTCCTTGGAAGACAACTATTTACACGATATATTATTGTAAATGAATGATTTGCACTCACCACATGATCTATTTGAATTAAGCAAGCTAATACATTTAACAAGACCTTAGGTCAGCCACACTGGAAGGTGCTCACAAGCACGAAGGAATAAATTCGTTGAGCATCTGTTAATGTAACTTGCTTCACAGGAGCAGTTTAACTAATAGATAAAAAATGAGGTGGCAAGCTTATGTAATTTTTCTTCTGTTCTTGATGTCATTATAGAGTGGGTAGAGAGCGGTAGTCGTCGTTTTCATGTGTTGAGTATTTCTCGAATAGAACTGCGTAACCCCAATAATTGCATTTCACTGGGTGCATGCTCTTTGAATGCTAATTGCATAAAAAGTAGCTTTTTATTTACAGTCTGCATCATCTCATTTGTTTACACGAAAGTATATTCACTTATAAAATTTGAGAGGTTTCCATTCTCCCTGAGGGTTTTATGTGATGCTTCTAAATGATGTATTTGCCACAGAACTGGTTATTTTTGTGAATATTAATTTTGAACTAATAATTGTAGAACCTGTTGAGCATTTATCGAAAAGAATATTCTTCGTTCAAATGTCTTTGTTTTGACAAATATGGGAGTATATAAACAATTTCTATAATAGTTTTAATGTATTCTAACTTAACTTGTTCAACTATATATAACTTCAGTTAATTTGAAAATCGAAATCGAACTAGTTATTGTTGGGATACTGATTTGTGACTTACATAATTTGCTAACTTTATTTTTGAAATATTTTTGTTTTTTATTGATATTTTGCGGTGCCTTGTACCTTAGCTGTGTAGATATTAAGGAATACATCTGATTAGTCAGTATTGTCAGCGTCTAGCAAATAAAATTTAGGCGTTTTTTATCCTAACTACATTTATCTGATGACAATACCTGTATCCTAGTATTAATGTTCACATCTAAGCTTGAACTCAGTTAGTCAGAACCTCAGTAGATAACGTGTTGGTATCTGAGATGACTAGACTAAGTTTGAGTCCTGGGGCAAATATCAGCACTAAGATACCAGTACATTTACTTAATAAGTCTTAATAGGAATAAATACACCTCCTGAATCCCGGTTACCAAACACAATTCATTTATGATTTTTTTCTTCTTTTGTTTTAAATAGCTAGTGAATACTAACTGCATTGATTAATTCGACAGTTTATGAGGCATTCATGTTATATGATTGCTTTTATTAATACAGCTATAATAGACTTCAATGTGTATACATAAATCACTGAATAACCACTTGTCAATATCCTTATTAATAAGCATGATAAATCTTTTAAACACGATTTCATGTTAAATGTATGCAGAACGTCGATGAACAATATGTAGAAATAACAACCAATGTAAAAAAAAAAGTGTTCTAAGTAAAGAATTTCAATTACAATCTACTTACTGTTGCAACTCCATCACGTTTTGAATTATGTGGTGTTATTTGCTGACACAAACTTTTCAACCATTTATTTATACTTAAATCTTGAATAATTTGATCGGAATCATCAATGGAATTTTTTATTAATTCAATTTGTCTTATAGATCCTTCAATTTTAGCTAAATTTGTTTTAAATGTGTACAAAATTTCACGATATTTTCGTAAATTATTAAGTGCTAAATTCAAAATCGTTTGTGCTTTAGAATTTATCATTTCTAATTTACTTAATTCTTTATTAGAATTTAATAATGATTTGGATTTCAACAGTATTTTCGACTTATCATTAAATATATTTATACAATTTTTCCAATCCATTGATTTCCATTCAATGTTCTGTAAAAAAAATTGATAAAAAACACAACAAAGTATTAGATAATTAACTCTGTTTTGTGTAAATTAGATGAAATATATTTAAGTTAATTACTCGACATGGTTCATTCTTTTTTGAAATGATACAGAATACTATAAATGGCATTGTACATTCTAAAAGAGAGTATGTTATTCAACTGGTGTTTGGTTGAATACATGAAAGCATTTATCCAATTAACATTGTTGCATACATTTATGTTAACGGATATACATGCTGCCTAAGAATAGTAATAATATAAGCTTCATTTTCATCTAATTACTTATCTTATTTTCTAAGGCTATATTTATAATAACTTATACTTTAATACTCATAACTTGATAATATTCTTAAGTTAACACTAGATAATGTGAATGGCGATAAGTGGTACTTAAAAGTGTATTTTGTATGACAAGCTGTAAATGTAAACCAAAGATAGTAGTTAACTGTCTTGTGCCCATTTTAATTGTCTTTACGCAGTTTTCTCAGAATGTTAGCGAATATCTCAGTTCACCTTCCGTCTGAAACGTAACGTTGTGATTTGTAGTTTTAGGTTAATATTTTATACTTTATTGATCTAGGAACATTTAATATAAGCAATAAGTCAGCTTTCATTTGTTTCACACTAATCTCTAAAGCAGATATTTATTTTTAAACTCTAAATAACATTGAATAGTGTATGCAAGAAAATTAGGCAAGTTGCTCTAACTCTAGTTGTTAAGTAGTAATCTATGGCAAAGTGTGAGATCTTAAAGGATTTCAAACCAAGGAGTGAATAATCAGTATTCGGAACAACAAAATAGAATTCCAAATAATTTTTTGAAAGAAAAGTGTAGATCTAGAGAGTGAAACATCTAGCCTAATAATGGCATCCAAAATTAAACTATCTAGTAACAATTACTTAATAGCAATGGAATAACTCATAAAGTAATATCAACTTCTCTATTTTGAAGAACCATATTTATGAGTGTCAGCAAAAGATGACCCATTCCAAATGGCTCTCTACCCAGTTAAATCAATTCGATCTAAACTCTACATAGTATAAAGAACTGACAAACACAAATTAATACGCACCGTTTGGCAATAAATTAATTATCAATGACTTACATCAAGTTCTTTAAGTTTCAACTGTACATACGTGTTATTCACTTCAATTAGTTTTTCATTTGCACCATTACTAGTATTAATGCTATTATTGACTGATATTTGATTAGTTTGTGATTTTGTACACCAGAAGCTTTCGTTCATGTAATAATCAAATGACTTTCCTCTATCTATGTAATCAGAAATATTTACTGGAACTAAACAAGACTCGTGAATAAACCAGTCTATTGATTCATTTAATCCTATTAAACATGTTCTTATGTCGTCGGATGACTGAATCATTTGTTGCTGCATACCTTTTAATGAGTGCTCTTTGTAAGTGTTCATTGATGATGTAGAGGAATTATCGAAATTCAAAGGGATCTCTTTAACTGAAAACACTTGACCAGAAGGTTTGTTGTTTCCACTATTAATATGATTTTCTGTAGACCTAATGTTAGAAAAAAAACTGAAAGTCAGTAAGTCAGAAAGCATGGCATTTATAATAAGGAAGGGTAAGTAGAAACTACTGCGCTCATCTACCTCAGTAACCATTTAATTTGTAAATAAGTACGAAAGCATAGAGTAAATGCAGTCATGATTAACAGATTACTTTAACAGATATAAAAAAAATTGCGGTAGTTCCTGACTCGTTATTTGGTCTCTGAGTATTTATAGGATCTTTGAAGTTTTCATAATTATTTGACAAAGAAACGCGAATATCTGCCTGTTACTTCACAATACATACGACATAGCCAAATTATCATTTTTTTCCTCCTCCAACAATTAGATACTTTCAAAACTAGTATAGCACAATCTAATATAATGTCTACAATTACAGAGAATGTCCAAATTACCAACAAAAACCTACATTTTCATTTTGTACTTGTACTCAAAATTTTACCAAACCCTATGATAGTCAAGCGTATCTTCAGGATATTAACATATATTGTATGTCCGTTACATGGAAAACAATTTGTAAAATCAACGTAGAGGTGACAATATAGTACTGTGAGATGATACACAGTTCGTGTAAATAACAAATAATCTTTTGGCTATAAAATCTTACATATAGGAACAATTTATATCATCGAAAAGTAAATTATTCTAACAGGACAGTCAATCCCCATTCCTCTAGAAACTTTAGAATCATGACAATTGTTTGAATTCTACTTGTGTTGTTGCAGGTAACATAGATCTACTAGTGATGTAAACCAAAGAGATTGTTGATAACATAGACTATCTTTGATGTATTACTGTGTACGGGGAAAGAGTGACTTTCTCAAGCTCAAGATAGTATGCAACTCTCTGTGAGAAGTGATTGTTATCTCTAAATGTTTCCAGTACTGTATAATGGATTCTACAGTTCATTAGTGAATTTAACTATATCAAACATTATAATTCTATGTGATATCATGCAAAAACATACTTCCGTAGACTGACGAATCTAGAAATTCTGAAGAATAAATCCTCTCAATATGTAAACCTTATTTTTGCGACGAATTTTAAACTCCATTTTTATTCTTTAAACATTGATTGTTAACGATCGTTAAAAAGTAAAGTATGGTAGGGAATTACTTTTCCCTCCATTTCAAAACTATATCAGACAATTTATTTAAAATAATATAAAGTTGCTGTATTTTCCCATTTATAATCTTATTACCGAAAATCTTCAATCTAAATGTAATTATATTTTTGAGCTGCCAACGCATTAATCTAGTACTTTCAAGACTGATTATTTTCAGTCTACAATAACATTAACGGGAAGATACAAACACCTACAAATTGTGAACACAAATCCGTCGATGAAGTCTAGCTGTTTGGAATTATTAGCTTAATGATGAATCCAGTGGGATTTAACACAGACAAAAGCAGTTTAATTAGGTTGGGCTTGTACCTTCCCATGGACTACTTATGGACTGAAACTGGTTATTTAGTGGGTGATTGCTGTATACAATATAGTATTTTCAACCCATCATTTTGGTCTGTGCTAGGTTGGTTATTTCATATAAGGCAGTTGTAGATAGATTCAAGCGGTTGAAATGAAATCTTTAGAAATAATAATAATTGTATGTAATATTCACCCACTAAATGAATGAAAATATAACAGAAATTGTTGGGTACGACACTTGTTGATTAATTTAAACGTTTAGGATGGCTTAAGACGTGCTCTAATGTCATTATTTAGTGTTCGTAATGAACAAAATAGTGAAAACAACAGTTGATTCATTCATAGCAAATTTCAAAGGTCAAAGTATCAGTAGATGTTATGAACGTTAAATAATCAAACTCACTGTTCATTATTTGTTGCCGTTTGTTGTGACTGGTTAGACTGATTGGTTGATTTTTCTGGATGAACGAAACTATTCGATGTTTGCAAAGTTAATGGCTGCGTTACATAATTCAGTGTACCATATTTACGACATAAACTAAGTAATTCATTTTCTAATCTATTTAATTCATATCTTACGAATTCATGATCATGTTCTATTAATTGAATACCATGTCCTCGATATAGACTATGCCGGCGAGGTGGAACTGACGGTGGTTTGTCATCAATATTTGAGCTATTAAAACTAGTTATCGTTGATGCTGTTGTTGTTAATGTTGAGGTTGTAAGTGTTGAAAACACATTGCAACTTGATGGCAATGAATGTTGTTTTACAGGAGCTTTAATACGTGTTGAATTCATACTCATCAACTTAGAACTATGTTGTCGTAATATGTTGAATTCTAGACAGGTATCTTTAATTTTATTCTAAATTAGAAGGAAAGAACAATCAAACCATTTTTAATGAAATCGTTTAGAAAAGACAAAATATTTAGTAGTATAAAATTCATGTTATACAATTATTAAAAAAATATTCTAAATTGTGAAATGTATTGCGTAATTGATCGAACGAAAGCATGCATTGAACATACACACATAGATCAACACATATTTAGGTCAGCACACACGTTCATATACATAACGTACAACAAATACGTAAAGGTACTGAACAGAAATATTGTACATTTATGTATGTGGATATGATGTTTCTTGTATTATCGTAACAAAATGTAAACGTATAATGTATGACTGACTTTAAACACTTATCTGAAAAATGAACAAATCAGAAGTTGGCTTCAAAACTCAATATTCTAAAAATATACACATATATGTAACCAGGTTAATAGTTACTAACTTCAAGATGTTTTTAAATCACTAGTGAGATGTTGTAACTGGTGGGGTTAAGACTTTCCAGAAGTTAGATATTTGCACCAATGACGATGGCTGATCGTTTCGCTGTATCACAAATTGATGAAAGTGAAAATTCTACCATTGATTTCCGGCCGACTAGTTGGTGTAAAGGGATAGTTGTTTGTCAACCTGAGGACCCTGAGACGGAATCTAGGGTGTACTCTGCTGAAAAGTCCCATACGAGGACGGAGCAGCTATCCAGTGCTCCCTGATTTTTAATGGTACCATTCCAACATCAATCTGGGACGTACTTATCTAACTAAAATTACCCATCTCCACAAACCATATTAATTCAAAAATATAATTGTCAATATGTTACAACGTTTTGCTTTCATTTGTGAAAGAAAACGTATCTGAAGTATTATCCTCGTTTTGAAGTACTAATCAACAAGTTAGTATGGATATGAATTTTATCACTAAAAAGTAATTGCACACGATAATCTAACAGTAATTTTAATTTAAATTGACAGTATTACGTTTATGTGTGGCATCGAATAATTACAATACACAACCTGAAGTTATCATTAGAATTTATCAGCAACGACATTGATTGATTCACTAATGAAGTAACTAATTACCAATGTCACTTAATCGTAGTCATGATTTGTAGTAAACAATTGTCTTTAAAGAGGCACAGTATGTAGCCTGACCTTAAGATTTTAGGTTCAGACTTAGTGAGGTTATGGGTATACAAGGCGTAAAAAGTTTTAAACTATTGTTTATCATTACCCAATTTTCAATCGCTCTATAAAAGGTGTTATTCTGTAATGAAAGTACTAAAATATTAACCAAATTTCTATCAGAAACTGGTAAAATAAATGGGAAAACTTGATATGATAGAAATTTCTTTCGTCGATTCTACCTTCATTTCAAGTTAAAATGAGCTAAAACATGACCGAATTTAATGAATTAATTGTTCATGTTTTGGATAGCCGTCCATTCACGTAGACAATCTTTGACATATATAACTAACTTTTAAAGAGCAAATCCTACATATTAATTCATAAGGTATATTAAAACATTAATTATATATTCAATGCTATATTGGGAGATTCAGGAAGTACAACTAACTTTCCGAACTGTTTTTAAAGAAGATTGTTTTATTTATTTTCAGTATGTAAATCGATTATTTTATTTCTATTATTATCATATTCCCATACCCCTAACCTCTCATCAGACTCATAGACTGTTACCATATCATTTGTCACTCAGGAACTATAATAAACTATTTACGTATCTGTACTTTCAGTTCCTAGTCATTATTGTTTCTGTTTTGTATAAATGTCATTCTTGGTATTGGCACACCGAGTGGTCAGGTTTTTTTACATATAAATGAATGAATAAAATATAATCTGACTTTCTGGTGGTTGGCTTAATTATCTTGTTTTCTTCATTTCGGCTTGGGGACTAGCAGTCACGGGGAAGACATGTACGTTCACTGATTGGTACTATCGAGGTCACTGTTTTCTACATAACGTGATTGTCTAATTTTTCAAGATGCAACACTTACGATCTTATAGATAACGTTTTGACATTTAAAGTAATATCTGTTTGCACTTAAAAATATAAGTTATGACATGTGTTTTATTCAAAATGAAGTATTACTTTAACTAATTCATAATGGAATTCATCTACTACAACAGCAACAATAACAACGACAATAACAAAAATGATAACTGCTAAAAAATTGAATTACACACAACACCTCAGAATAACAAAACGACAAAACACTGACATGATCTCACTAATTTCTTTATCATTCTTTTAAATGAAGAAAAAAGAAGAAACACTTCAAGGATAATAATTATTGTATAAGATATATTATAAAGCATAATGTAGAAGCTGTAGTTATAATAACTTATCTTTTAATTATTATGAAAGAATGACACTTATTCACAAAGATCAACGACGCTGGATCTTATGCTCAAAATGCATATAAGTTTGCTTGTTAGCTGTAAAGCTAGTCATTTTAGTTTTGTACAAAATGTGGAAAGAATACACTTGTGATCAGTTAGGAGTACTATTAAGTAATAGTTTAGTTTGTATGGCTTTAAAAAGTTGAATAGTAAGGCCTATCAATAGAATAATTCGTATTTTATTTTGCAGGAAGTCAATAATAATCCTACATGATTAGTGTTAATAACACTGGATGTAGATAGCATCTGAGGTTTTCCGAAAATTGTCTAACAACACCACATTCTAGTTAATAGTTGTCATTCAGAGTAGAGTAAAAATGGCCCCCTCTCTAGAATGATAAATAACTTGATCAAATTGCATAAAGCGAATGATTATTCTACTTCTACTACTATTAAAACGTAGGCTATAGGTCACGTAATAGTAAACAGAAATTGTAATCAAACGTTAGGTCACTGTCAGAATGATGAACAATTGCTATATATGAGTTGTTGAAATCGGATTCAAATTTACGGTGATTTAATTACTAATTACTAATGATCTAATTACTAAACGTTAGACGGCAACAATTATATGGCTAAGCCAGCAAATTGCCATCGGAACAAAATATTGGAATGTCACATTCATTCCGGTATATTCATTTAACTCATTGTTTAGTAGATTACGTGTTACATACATGTGCTTTCAAGATACTATTTATCACGAACTGACATAGTCAATAGAAATCCCTAAAACTACAGAGCGCTAAGCAAATTAACTATTTTAATTCTATACCATACGGGATCACTTTTCCTATTTAGTCATGAATATGCATTGCCATGAAGTCCCAAACAACTACAAAATGACAAACTAGTCTTATCTGATCGACAGCAGGTTTCTAATTAATGTTGGTAGAGGACGAAAACAAACTACTGACAGAAAAGTCTTCGATAATCCCCTGTTTTTAAAAACAACGGATTAGGGCCAAATAATGACAAAGTCCCAAAGTATCTGATAATAACTTATAAACAAGCCTTCATATGACATATTCACTTTCCGCGTATAGTGTACATTGTAAACTCAAAAGTAAACTAAATAGTTTGAATTTCATATCGCTGAGTGATCAAAGTTAGGTAGTCATTTGAAACCAGGTAGCGGTGGTCATCTGCAACATCCTAGTAATCGGCACCTTATAAGTGTGCACCTACGTCCCCACCAGAAATTGAGCTCAAGGATTTACACTTCACCCAGAACTCCTAACCATAAGTTCATTGAGCCAGTATCCATCGTTTGGCGTTTATAGCTTCAATCAATTGGTATTAGGTTGCGCGATCTCATTCAATTGGGTTGATGGATAACTACAACACAATCAACATGAATGAACTTCACTGGTCACGTCTTTCCATTAGATCCATATATTTACCTCCTGTGACCAGCCACAAGTAAGTTCATGTTCATTATTTTTGAAAGTTCTGTAGTTCAATTATAATGGGCTTGTAGTAGTTGTCCTCCAGTAAAATCAGATGAGGTCCCACAACATGTGGCCAATTAAGTGAAGTTATATCGACTAGAGTTGGATGCCAGCTTAGTAGACCTGAACTCAATCCTTTGTGGTAACATGGGTGCAGGAGAAATCTCATACTTAAATGAAATAGTTGTTCATTTTTCCTGTGTTTCGATAGCTTTCTAATTCAGGTCAGTTTGTGATATTAAATTCAAACACAACAATGTCCATAATACACAATCACAATTATATTGTATGCAATTAAAACACAAAGTTATCATCTCATTTCAGTAGTTGTTTCATATCAGAAAAAAAATAGACGTAAGTTTACAAAGTCATAAATAGGATATGAAATATTTCTGTAAATGTTCTACGATCAGGCACATTCTACATAGAATTGATTAAAATATCATAATCAAATAAACACTAATTTTAATTGAAAAACCGCTACATTCTATAACAGTTCTAATGAATTGTTCGATTGATAGAAATACTTTTTAGTTATTGATATCTTCGTAATACATTAGTTTCAGTGTAAATTTTAAAAAAAAAAGAATATCATCTATTAAAACAATCTAAATTATGTTAAAACTAGTGACAATATTAAAATATTCACGTTTATATTAGTAAATGATCATTTTTGTTTTATTATTTAAGGGAAAAAAAAATTATGAAAATAATCTACTTAAAATGTAAATATAAACAGTTTGATAAATTATTTATAATAAATGTTAGTGTTACCTCAATATTTGAAAGTTCGATTTGATTATTTTCATTTTGTAATGTGAGTAAATAGTTAGTAGTCATTTTTAAATCTTTTAAATGTTCATTAAATGATTGCCATAATTCATAACGTTTAAACCAATCACTAAGAATAAAAAAATGTTTAAATAAAGTTAAATTTATTAATCAATTTAAAAATAACTCTTATGTATATTCAAGTGAAATTAAACTATTATAATTTCTAAATGAAATTCTATTTATTAGGATAAATATTTTTATAATTGATTGAATATTTCACAGATTGATGTTGGAAGGGTACTACTGAAAATCAAGGAGCACTGGATAGGTGTTTCGTTTTACTGTGAAACTCCTCAACAACGCGCACTCTAGATTCTGCACAAAGGGCTTCAGGTTGGAGAACAGTTCACTAATGACTAACTTCAGGATGTTCCTGAACCTCTATAAAGAAGTCGTGACTGGTGGAGTTCAGACTTGTCGGTAGTGAGACAGTTGTCACCGATGACAATGGACAATCGTTATGCTATATATCACAAATCGATAGAAGTAAGAGTTCTATCATTGGATGCCGGCCACTCCACTGATGCAGTGGGTTATGTTTCACCAACCTCAAACCTCTGGTGTGGAGTCTGGAGTGGACACTGTTTAGGAGTTCCACATTGAAACGAAAAAGTTGTCTTATGCTCCTTGATTTTCAATGGTACCCTCCTAACATCAATCTGTAACATATTCAATCAATTAGAATGCTAATCTCCACGAAAATGGCCATCTCAGTTGAACTTTTATAATTGTTTAGCTGTTACGAGAGACGATTACTGTAGGAGGTAAAATACTTATAAGCTATTTTACAAACATTTCATTTATGTACACGGTTTTCATGACTGTTTACTATTCTATTGTTATTTTTTTTGTACTGGTGTAGTTTCTAGGTTTTATTTAAACCATAAATTGTTATTATAACATTTACCATGTATATATTAGAACCGGTTATTTTTGGGCCATTTACTCCGTCCTCCTGTTTTCAATGTCATTGTTGTGTATTAAGAGGTAGGATGTATTTGGATCTTTTCGTTGATTTGTTATGAACTTAAACTTCTGCCTCCGTTGTTAAATGTACATCCTGAGTGGATTTCCTTGATATAGAGATATAATCACATGTATAGTTTAAGTTTCAGTCCATGACAAGTCAACGGAAAAAACCAAATACATCTTAACTATATATACATACTGGTTGTACAAGTGTGACTATCTGGACTCAGTAGCTTAGTGATGAATGAGGTGGAATTCGGTGCAAAACGAACTAAGCTTTAGTTACGGTATAAATATTAACACTGAGAGCCGGGTGAATCCAACTGACAAGTCCGAAATAGGACAAAACGTGCATCCTGCACTCAGCACGCCAGTCACGATCGAACATAAACAATACTTATGTATTGATGTTTTTATTATAATTGCTCTGTTGCGTGGTCTGGTTCAAATCTCACAGTAGAGAATGTAGAAAGACAGATAGTATTAATAAAGAGGATTCGAGATCAAAGATAGGATTCAAGAAAATATAATTCAATAAACAGAGAATTATGATGGATTCAGAAGCTTAGAATTTGAAGAAGGACAAGGAATGGATGCACCTGCACCATTGCGAACGATTTTGAGCCATGTCACCCAATGTCTTTGACAACTGGTTGCAACCATCATAATGACCACAACTAGATAGTCTGCATCTATTATCATGGCTCAGCCCAATTGTCAATGACCTCATGAACTGGTGCTATGTTTTGATTCGGCCGCTACTTGCTTCTTTTAGCCATTTTCTACACCAGACAATATTGCTCGTCAAGGTAGGTGGTGGTTGGGCATACGCAACATATTTCTTAACCAACTCAGCTGATGAATATTCACTACTACATCAATCGATTTACAAGTTTTACCTAGTACTTTATTCCAAACCCATGTGATACTTAATCAGCAGTCCCAGAAAACACGAGCAATGCTTAGAAAATATCTATGATCGATTACTGGGAGCCTACTTTATTGGACATGTTTTGCATTCATAAAGTAGAATGAACTACAAGACCTATCAATAGGAATACAGAATTTCCGGTGCTGAAAAGTAGATAAAGTAGTTTTATTTTTATTTGGAACTAGTTTACTTTATTGATACATATATATTATTTGTAGACCTTCATTATTCAAAACCTACTTTCTATTCAGTTCATATTCATTTATATAGGCATCTAAACGGCTTTTTTGTGTAGATAGTAAAACTTTCAACCAAATCATTTCGTCATTATCTTGTGCAATAACATTAACGTTTTCCAAATTTGCAGAATATGTTTGATTGGTTTGGTTTTTCCGTTTCAATTTGATATCATCATTAATTTCTTGAAGAATTCTTGCAGAATCTGTCAAGGATTTATTGCAAGACTGCAATTCACCTTCTAGTGTCTATCACAAAACAGAGTAAACAAATAAATGGTTAACAAATTAGAATCATAAATAAAAGGCTATGAAATATTTAAATCACTTTAAAATTTGAGCTAACTTGTTATGGTTTAGCAGACCAGTTATCTGTTGAATGATCTTTGAAACTCAAATGATAAAATGTATTTTAGATTTATTATTTAACTGTCACAAAAATGAAAGATAATTAACAGCCTATACGTAATTTCAACTACATCCTGGTTAGGATTTTCTCTTTCGAATAAGAACGATTTGTCTATTTAGTTGAGATGTGATTTCGTTGTTTGACGTAATGGGCTAACTTTAGTTATATAACCAATGTCAATCAGCAAGGACAATATACTTAGTATTGAGCACCTTAGTGCGAATCCACAGCCCCGCTTGGAATCAAACCGTCGATTTTCAGCTATCGAACCGAGTTCTTAATCCTAAGATCGCCGACTTATCAACCTATCATAGCTATATACTGGGAATAAACTGTTAAGTTCAGCGCAACCTGATTTTCAGTGATTTTCTTATCCACGTTGACTGATAGTTTAAAGCTGCGCAGGACAATAATGTCCTCAAACTCTACACCAAAAATAGTTGGTTGTTTATCCATCACATAACCTTGGAAACGACGTGTAAAAGATTATATTTCCCATGTATAAAAAAGGATACGTAAAGATCAATATCTTCCCTACTTTCCACCTTTATGTTGTTCACAACTACAGTTGCCAAAAATACAGTTAGCAATATACCTTCAGAAAATCATTTCCTCAATAGAATGAAGCAGATTTTAGTGTATTAAAATTAAGCTTCACAAAGTTCTTAAAGCTAAAATGTTTCAAGGTGGATATTAGCAGCAAAATCCCTAACAGATTTAAAATCTAATCAGTGTTCTCAATAAATTTTAAAACTTTGCAAAAAGATTTTTTACGATTGTGTACTTTTCTAATCTGTGTGACTTTTAGAAGTGAATTTCACTAATTTTGCATACTAGTAACAATATTTTTTTAAAACTTTACTGATACTCAACCTTACATTCATGTATGCACCAAGGTGAGAGGTTAAACCATCACGACAATATTCTAAATCATTTTGTATACAATTCAATAAACGACTTGTACATTGTAATTGTTTTTCATAAACATTTAACAATCCTTCGTTTAATATAGGATCACCATTGATAAATTTATTTTCTAAATCATTCAAACTCATATCTACATAATCTCGATGTTTTAATCGTTCTCTATCAAACGTTAATTTTCAACCATATGTATGTTCTAATTCTGTAATCATCTTAATGCATTAATCATAAAGTTCAATTGTTGAAGTAGTCTAGTGATAAAAACAAAAACGAAAGAGGACATATCATAACAAGTTCAAAGTCAAAAGAAACAGCATTGGTAAACTCTTCATTAGGATAAAAAATAAACCAATGTATAATGAGTGACATTTTAAATTAGTACTGAAGTCAAGGAAACATTTACTGAACAGACAGATTCACTATATATGGTTCAGTTAATAAACGGTTATATTGGTTTCGAGTAAAATGATGTAATCAATATTTCTTCATTGTCGTCTTAAAAGTACCATCAGAGTTTATTGTAAATAGAATTAAGCTTTTGTACTTTCAGATAAGTCTTTTTGACAGTGTTAGTTAAAAATTAATTATAAACAACATTCAATCTGTTTTATTTTTAACTACTGGTATACAGCACTTATTTAGTGCAAAAGTAAACTGAAACAACTTTCAGTATTAATGACCTGTTGTGTAGATTGACTGGAATTTTATTTGTGATATTTTTATGAAGCAACTTAAAATTTTTCCATTATGTGACATATAGATATCGGATCAAGAACGATGCCAACAGACTACCTAATGTGAAATCCCCAATCTTTCAAAAATGTTCGTCAGCAAATATGAAGTAAACTTTTTGATTAAATAATAGAAGTAACTTTTTCAACTGTTTTAAGCGAATAGGGTATAAATGAAAATTAAATGACATATAGTCACGAAGGAGGTCCATAGAGTTAACTAAAGGTACATTAGTAAAAGGAGAGTTTACTCCAAAAGTGTTTCATCAGAGCCTACTACTTTGAATACTAAACTATTTAGATTACAAACACCAAAGTTTGATATCAAGTGAATTTCAATAGTTTCTCATTTTTTCTATATCACTGTTCTATTAAAACATCATTGTTGCATATTAAATAATTTATAAGTTAATGTAAATTTTAATGTTTAACTGTAGATTTAACAGGATGCGATGATTTTGTCTATGCAATGATCATATTCTGAAATGTGATCGATTGTTTCGTTTTACTAACGAATCCAGTCAGTTTAAACAAACAAATCAAACAAATAAATTTTATTGGTAAAATCTACAGTGTTAATTTAATATTTCAATTTTATTGGTTAACACCTTTTTATTAAACGCTATTCAGGTTTTCACAGATAGCCATCACACAAATGCAACTATTGCACGTGTAATCGAACTCGCTTAGATATTCTCATATATTTCGAGTCACTCACTATTATGATCTGATATCAAATAACTTGATATACAGAGTAGCTCAGTCACCTGTTACGTGATGAATTAAAGATTATTAAATAACTGCCTACTTCTCATCAGTTACAAACGTTTAGGTAGTTAAATATTTGAATTGAGGTGGTTTGTAGAGATTGGTATTAAGTTTAAGTCGATTGAATTCGCCACAGACTGATTTTGGAATGGATCACTGGACAGCTGTTTCATCCTAGTATGGGACTCCTCAAAAGTGTGCACCCTAGGTTTCGTACCACTGGTTAGGCATTCAATGGTTCTCACTGGTACCCTTCCGATATCAATCTCTGACGAATTCAACCAACTAAAAATTAAAACACTTGCTTAAAATTAAATTAGTCATATCTATAATTTATTAAAAAGTTAATTTTAATAAAAAAATGTGTGACCCAAAGGTATGCTAGTGAAGATAATGATATGAATCCGAAGATCCACAGGAGATTTTCACATATTTTTATGTTTCATTATGAAGTATGTTCATTTGAGGAAGCACTGAATAGCCAGGGAGATACAGAGATATTGTTCCTTTATATTAAGAGACTTCCAAGCAATCAGCACACTATTGGTGGTGCTTGATACATTCAAACCATTGAATCGCAACGAAATAAGGTACATTTTTAGCTAAAGTCTATTCGTGATATGTACAGATCATTGTTCACTGTCTTTAATAAGTTACTATTATGTTTTTGACCGTATTGTTGTTGGATAAAGATAATGATGATGTTACTCAAAGTAGTGATCATATTCAAACCTAAATGATAGAAATTAATTAGTGCTAAAAAATAAATAATCGTGGCAATGGGTACTATTCATCAAAAATATTTAGTAAAATATTTTTGTTATGCATAAAGTCTCAGTGATGAAGTTCCACAGTGTGAAGCAGTGTGATCTGAGTTCGAGTAACTTATGGAGCCTCAGTTCACTAAGGAGTGCATGTAGATCTACCTAATGAGTACCAACTACCACTAAGCAAATGTCTAATACTTCCTATGTTCAACTACTTAGTAATTTTGTGCCCGTTAAAGAGAGACCAAATAGTGACTTGGTCAATATAACTCTATCATCATTAGGGAATAATTAAATATGAATTTTGTGTCTACTTAATGATCAAACTCCGTCGTATTATATCACAGAATCATTAAAATAAAAGGTATTAGCTGTGGTCTAAGTATGTCTTCTGCCGTCTTTCTGATATAGTGAGCAATTACTGTCGAAGAATCTAAAAATAGGATGTAACAGTTATCTGTCCTTTCTCAGTATTAGTTGTTACTTCATAATCATCCGTGATAATGAAAGTCATCTTTAATCAATACATATCAGAACACGTTGCGGATCATTTAGGAAATTCAATAAATTTAACCTAATACATGTTAATGTTTCTTACTGTATAATCAATTAATAATTGTTGTGCTATAATAAGCTTCTTCTCCAGTAAGTTTGCTCCATGGAATTTTTTATCCAACTTTTCATTTGTCTCGTACCATAAACTCTTTAATGATAAGGACAGGAAAAAGAGGATGCAAAGGAAAAAAAAATTACTAAAATATTAATGTAAACTTTAATTAAGAAAATCATTTTTATGTTGATAGTAAAAGCAGCTACTCTGTATCTCTATTATTGAGTCAGATTGATTATATTTGGCGACATGTATTCCCTTAGTTTTGCCAGAGATAAATAACTGAGGAAGATGATTAAATTGTAGAAGAGTTTAACCAATGCGTAGGAGTCTTCTTTATAAGTTCTTAGGTCAGAATGTTCTCTCGACTGATATTAGACAAATCAACTAATAACAAATTTTCTTTTTGTTTGAGGAGGGCGTGAGTTTTATACCTTAAAATCGACGATAATATAAGCCCCTACCTATTGCTTGAATAAGCCTGAATACGGAAAGTAGTACTGTTAGTAACCTTTTATTGCTCACTAGGAAAATGCTACTTTAACTTAAGTAAAAAGACATAATTTTGTAAAGTATACATGACATAAACTGTACGTAGTAGAGCTGAACCTTGAGTTCTATATCGTTCTAGTATATTTTTGCACAGATGTGCTGGTACTCTATCTTGAAAAGTATCTTAGTACATTAGAAGCGTTTCATAATTTTATAATAATCATGAATGTAGTCAAAAACAATAAACTAATACACATATAAACAACTGACTAATTACCTGCAAGTTTAATAAGTCTTCAAGTTTATCAGATGAATTATCATTTCCACCGGTTACAATCAAA